>CM044981.1:22206969-24606969 GCA_024586325.1 Stellera chamaejasme
TTATACTTGCGGAAGTTGGCGAACGTCTCTTCCAAGTCTGAGAGGTGTGTCTTGGTGGCCTTGCTTTTGACCACAATGTCATCGACATAAGCTTCAAGATTTCGACCAATTTGGTCCGCGAAGACTTGATTCACAAGCCTTTGGAAGGTAGCCCCCGCGTTCTTTAAGCCAAAGGGCATTCTGATATAGTGATAGACGGCTTCGCCAGTAGTGAAGGCGATTTTTACCGCGTCCTCTGGGTCCATAAAGACTTGATGGTATCCGTTGTACGCGTCGAGGAAGGAGAAAACAAAGTGATGAACGGTTGAGTCAACCAGTTGATCGATAGAAGGCAGGGGGTAGGGATCCCTTAGGGAGGCCCTATTAACCCCTTTGTAGTCTACGCAAAGTCGCCACTGACCGCCCTCTTTATCGGCGAGGACTATATTCGCGACCCACTCAGAGTAATGAACCTCCTTGATTATATTTGCCTTGAGCAATTTCTGCACTTCTGTGCGTACAAAGTCCTTACGGTCAGGGGCCATGCCCCTTGTTTTCTGTCTAACCGGGCTAAAGCCGGGGAGTACACTCAACTTGTGAGAAATGATAGTAGGATCCACACCTGGTAAGTCCTCAGGGGTCCATGCGAAGACATCGCCGTTGGCATGGAGGAGATGGATGAGTGCTTGTTGGTCTTTTTCCTCGAGGTCCTTTCCTACCCGGAACTTCTTGCCAGGGGAGATTTCAACCTCTTCAAAGTCCCCAGACAAGTCAGGAGCGACCTCGCCTGCGGGCCCAGTCTCCTCCATGGGCGCTTTTCTTTTAGGCTCAGATGGCTTGGGGAGCTGAGGAGGTCCCGCGAGGGCAGAGACATAATTGCCCCTGGCCACGTTTTGGTTGACAAAGATATAGGCATCCCTTGCCGCTGTGTGGAAAACCAAAGTCAGGGCCCGCACATCACAGCGGACGTGAAACTCAGTTTGAGTGTGACGCCCAATAATGGCGTTGTACGGTGTAGGGAGGTCAAGGACAATAAAGTCCACAAAGCTGGAGTGGCATACTTGCTTCTTTTCTTTAGTGGTTCCCATCATCATGTAGGGGAGCGTGATTGACCCCAAGGTTGGGATTTCATCGCGTCCCACTCCAAAGGTGGCCCCCTTCGCGGGTTGGATTTGCGACAAAGGCACCTTGGCCTCAACCAGAGTGTGCTTGTAGATCACGTTGGCATTTGCCCCGGTGTCCATGTAGACTCTGTCAATGTCCCATCCCGCGATACGGGCAGTGATAACCAAAGGGTCGGCGTGAGGTACTGCCACAGAGGTGCCATCGTGGCGATGTAGTAAGTGAGTAGAGGAGTGGTCGATCTGGTAGATTTGTCTCATATGACGGCGTCTCGCCGCTGCGCCCTCACATTGTGTGATTACGCTGATGTGCCCCCTTGGTGGGGGAATTTCGACCAGACCTTCTCGATCTGGGTTCTGCTGGGAGCGACCCCGTCTGCGGTCCACCTGACGGCGGTCCTCCTGGTTACTTTCCCTCCTTCGACCCCCATCATCGTGAAGTAAGAACTCTCTGAGTTTGCCTTGAGCGAGCATTTCCCCAATCATGCGTTTAAGCTCAAAACAATCCTCAGTGTCGTGTCCCTTGTCGCGATGGTAACGACAATACTTGGTACTAGACCTGACGACCTCCTGGGAGAGGGGGCGGGGCCACTTGGGGACCTCCCTCTTTTGTTCCAGGGCATGAAGGATATTAGTGCGAGATTCCCTTAGTGGGGGAAGAGTGAAATACGCCCCCTCCCTGTTGGACGGCGTGGGGTACTGCCTCTGGGACCTGGGGTCCGCTCGCGAGGGCTGTCCCTTTGCATCTGTCATGGCGGCCCTGGCGAGTGGTCGAGTGACCTCCTCTGTGTTCATAAACCGTGAGGCCGTGCTCAAGAACTGTTCCATATTGGTGGGAGGGTTGGTGTGTACATCTACGAAGAAAAGGGACTCCCAGCGAAGACCCTGTATGGCCGCAAGTAAGCGGGCTTCCTCCCCCAAATTAGGGACCTGGATGGATTCCGCCTGGAAGCGCTGAATATACTCCCTGAGGGGCTCATCTTTCTTTTGTCGTATCTTGAGGAGATGTCCCGCCGTTTTAGGGGGAGGTTTAGACACCACAAAGTGGTTGGAGAAGTTGCGAGAGAGCTCCTCAAAGGAGTCAAACCGCTTATCGCGGAGGGTGGTATACCAGTTGGCGGCGGCTCCCGTGAGTGTGGAGCTGAAGGCTCTACAGAGCGTGTTATCGTCCGCCCTGGCGATGGCCATCGCGGAAACGTAACGCTGGAGATGAATATCGGGGTCCGAGAGGCCGTCATAGGCGTCTAGTTTAGGCTGGCGAAACTGCTCTGGAAGAGGGGTCTCCAAAACCCGTTGAGTGAAAGGTTGGGTCCAGAGGTGGTCCAGACCCATCCTAGTGATATTATGAACACTGGCCCTTTCCTCCCTTTTTTCCACTTCCTCTAATCGTCTAGTAAGCGCGATAAGTATAGACGAAGGAGGGTCAGGGTGACTTACTTGTTGAGGAGGAGTAGCTGGGCGTTCAGGCTGACTAGTCCGTAGCGTTCCAACGCTATCCAGAACGCCCCTGAGAGTGGTGGCGAGAGTTTCACGTAAGTTGTGAGCAACCGCCTCAGGGATTGTTTGCAGAACGGCCGGATCAAGGCCCGTTGGTGGAGTATTGCGCTCCAGGGGTACGTTACGGTTAACGTGGGAGGAGCTCTCCTCTGTTGAATGAACAGAGAGTTCTCCCCGTTGTGGGGGAACGTTGGTTGGAGATGGTTCCGATCGTGGATCGTTGTTCGTGTTCGTCGCGGGAGGATTCCTCCTTCCCTGACGGCTGTGCCTACTCGCACTCCGGGTAGTTGGCATGACTTGCTACTTGTGGTTTGTGATATGGGTTTACGATAAGAACTTTTCATTTCTTTCGTTCCCACAGACGGCGCCAAACTGATATTCGCGTTCCCAGGATAGGAGCGGAATCCCAGTTGAGTGGTTGATGATGATGGTGTTCTTGAGACTCCAAGCTTGCTGTTCAGAGTAATCTGTAAAAGATAAGAGGAATACTCAGAAGTAGCAAGAGAGGAGTGGGGGGGCGTGTAGTAGCTTACCCAGTTTAGGGTGGACATCACCCTATTTATAGAGTGATGTCAGGTGAAGAGCCTCCCCCAGTTGAAGCCTTGGACAGGCTGTGAGACAAGACTGACAAGCCTGTCAGATGTAAGGAGATAAGTCTGTGTCAGACTGATTGGAGATAAGGCGGTTGTGATGATGAAGATCTCAGCAAACCGCCTTAAGTGATTCGCTTGTCAGAGAATGTCTGGCGTATGAATCTGGTGAAGATCTCTCAGGCTCGTGCTGACCTCCTTATTGGCTGCTTGATGTCAGATGACCAAGTGGTCTGTCTTCTGGTGGAGCAAGTGGCAGGCGAAGGCCTGCGAGGGGCGAAGGCCCAGATAGAATACAGCCAAATAAGGAGTGAGGGGCGCACGAACCTGAGTATAAGGGCCTTATCTGGGCGGGACCAGTATAGGCGTGAGAGTCCTCGCGAAGATGAGTTGGGACCGCGGGAGTAAGATCCGCGAAGGCGAGTGAGATCGCAAGGGCGAGACCTGAGACCGCGAGGGAAACCCGCGCAGGCCTAAGAGACGCAAAGGCGAGTGTGAGACGTCACCAGGGCGAGACTTAAGGCCTGCGAGGGCAAGACCTTGCGCAGGTGAGACTGGAGACCTCGCGAAGGCGAGACTGGAGACCGCAAGGGTGAGACCTTGCTCAGGTGAGACTGGAGATTACAAGTGATAGACCTTGCGAAGGCCTTGTATGATTCTGACGTGACGCGAGGATGCGTTAGCTTGGGTAGTGTACCATACTGCAGAGTGCTCATCATTTATATGATAAGGATGAAGTAAAGCTTAGTTTACCTTGAGCCTGAAGTCGCGCAACGGCGAAGGCAGTGGAGCACTTGTTGAGACAAGTGAAGAGGCAGCTGGAATTCCGGGAGATGAGACCCGTAGCTGTGTTGGGGAGCCCGTGCGGAAGGTCCGGTGTTGCGCGCGAGGGCGATTTACACAGGAACCTCCCTGAAGGAGCCAAAAATGGGGTTACCCTTCCACAGCGCAAGGGGGTTACCCTTGGGGCGGGGCGAGTTGAAGGTCAATTGGGGATGAGACCCGCAACTACCTGTGTGAAGGAGTCCGCGCGGAACGTCTGCTGTAGCGCGCAAGGGTGACTTACACGTAGACCTCCCTGAAGAGCCAAAAGGGGGTTACCCTTCCGCGGCGCAAGGGGGTTATCCTTGGGGCGGGGCGAGTTGAAGGTCAGTTGGGGATGAGACTCGCAACTACCTGTGTGGAGGAGTCCGCGCGGGAGGTCTGCTGCAGCGCGCGAGGGTGAGTTACTGATGTGGACATCGACCCAACTCCACCGCGAGAGTCTCCTAGCCCTTTCCAAGGTCTCAATGGACCTTTGACCCAAGCGCGGTTGAGGAAGATGCAAGACAAGCTTCAAGCCTTCGTCCGGATCATGGCACAAGGAGAGGAGTGGAATGAGGACCGGGACCATGCCATCAAGCTTCAAGACATGGGAATCCAAGTGGAAGGGCCTCCCAAAGCCATGGACACCATCACACTCACCACCCTTGGAACCGAGGAGGAGTCCACGCGCCCCACGCGCCGAGGCGGCCCTCACACGCGCCCCGCGCGCCAACCTCCCTTCCCGGACCCGACTCCACCAACTTTGGGATGTTGCACCACCTTCCCAAGCCTTGAAGACACCCGGAAATGAAGGTCACGCGCCGGCCGAGCCAACAACGCGCCTTCACGCACTCCACACGCCTCCATGGTCCTTCCCACGTTTCTCCAAGTTGGGCCGGCCCAATTCCAGCCCATAATCTGAAATGTGGACTTATTCATTTGAATTTGAATGTTGTTTAAGATATTTAGGCAAAGGGAGGGAAAAGAGGTAGTGGAGGTCTTTATCCAATAGTTTTGGCTAATGGTTGGGTATTGCCCACACTTGCCAAACTAGGTAAGATTCCTCCCTTCCACCTTCCCATTTATGGAAGTGCCATCATGCCTTCCTTTTCTTACATGGAAATGGTAAGTGGACACAAGTGGAGTTGCCAAAAGTGTCTACAACACTTTGGGTAATACCCTCCACTCACCATCTCTCATGTTTAAATAGGAGACATGTATGTAACTCAATTTCAGTTTTGAATCCGAAAATTGAACTCCAAAGAGAGCCATTTCGGTTTGAACACTCACTTCTACCAATCCATTCCCCTTGTTCCATGCTTTGTGGTTCAAGAATTATATCTAGTATTGCCCAATCAAGTAGTTGAGAGGTGCTAGATCCATCTCTACCCCTTGGCACTCAAAATATTGCTTCACCAAGTAGTGAAGAGGTGTTTTGAATTCGGCCGGAAAGTCACAAGTGTTCGTGTTCATCATCCAAGCTAGATCCTTTCGAAGGTTGATCAATCCATGATCACATCAAGTGGTATCAGAGCTTTGTTGCTTGGTTGGTGATTTGTGTTGTAAGTTTCTTCAAAAACCCTTTGATTTTCGTTTATAAACTTGAAGAAACTTGTTGCTCTTATTCTACCCTTGGCCAAAACTTTAGGCCATTCTTTTTCAAAGTTCAAGTGCAAAAAGTTGTTGTCTGTTTGTTGGAATGATGATGTGATGAAGAAAGTTGTGTGGTTGATGCAAAAGATTCAAGAAAAGTTCAACTTTTGAAGAGAGAGAAAGTGTGTTCATAAAGTGTTCATAAGTGTTCATCTTGAGTTCATACAAAGTTCATCACAAAAAGTACGTTTGATCTAAAAGTTCTTAACAACTTGCACTAAAACTTGTTTGTTGTTTCCAAAATACCTTTCTTACATCCTACCTTACTTCTTTCAACCCCCATCCACCTTAAACTCTTTCAAAACCCTAGTTTCAAGTAACTAGTATTTTCTTACCTACTTGTTTTCGGTTTTACTAGTGTATTTTCTTGTTTCCATTGTTGTGTTCACATTGAATAAGGTTGAAAGATTGGTGCTTTGAGAGTTTGAAACCGAAAGAGTGGTAAAAGGCAAGAGCGATTCATCATAAAAGAGCCGCTTTGAGTGCTAAACACGAGGGATGCTTGTGAGGTTTTTGTTGTGTTTGCTACATGTGTAGGTGAACAATGGAGGATCAAGAATGGAGAGCCGATTGGTATGGGAGCTCTTCACCATTTTCGGCCCTCTCTAAGGTGTCTTCTTCAATCGGCCATGACGATGCAACACCATGTTATGTACCACCTCCGTCAAAGCATAGCAATCATCTTTCATCCAACCCAAAACCCTCCTCTCATTATGGCCGAATCCTCTTTGAAGACTCTTGTGACTTCGATCCCTATCCCTACACTCCTTCACCAACCTCACATCACAAGACCTCTTACTATACCTCTAAAGGCCGAACCCTTCATGCCTCAAGTACCTTCACCTCACCAAACTCACGGCCTAACCCTTTTACAAAGAGTCCATTTTCCTACCTTAGCCAAGCCTCATCAAAAGGGACCCCAATTCATCCCTCAAAAGGAGCAAGGCCGAAACCTCAACCCTCCTTAAACTCACCCAATGTCTCGGCCCAAAAGCTTCAAGAAGAGTCCTCACCTCCAACCCAAACCATTTGTGATGATGTGTGGCAAATCCTCAAGGAACTCAAGGAACAAATGCTAAGTGAGGCCAAGACAAAAATAATGTGTAAGAAAGTGCAAGATGAGGGAAGGAGAGGAAAAAGTGAGCATGAAACCGAAATGGTTTCTAAAAGAAAGAGTGTTGAGAGAAGAGAAGAGGGAAATGAGAGAAAACAAGAGAGCTCTCCACAAAACCAAATGAGAGATGAGAATGAAGTACCCAAGCTTTCAACCGAGCCCAATGAAGAACTAACTTTTAAATCTTCTAAACCATGTTGTTCTTCTTTGTTTGTGCATGAGTTTGAGGAAGGAAAGGACTCGGATGTGCAATGCCTTGGAGAAGAAGAAGGTATTTCGATTTTGGAGAAGGATCATCACTCCCCTAACGTGGGGAGAGGTAACCCATCCTATTCTTTTAGTGATGACATGAATGAGCATGAAAGTGACACCTTTACCGAAAATGAACATGCATCACATCCATTGCTTGATTACATATATGGCTCCCCTCTTGAATGCAATGAGCATAATGATTCGGTTGACCTTGAAGAGTGCATCAATAACTTCAATCATTATCCATATGCATGTGATGAAACTTGCATTTATCCTTGTGATGATGATTGGTATGTTAATCAAGAGCATGAATTGAAAGGTGGAGAGAATGATGAACTTGAAGCCATAACATATGATGATTTCTCTTCCTTGAATGATGAAACTCTTGAATTTGACAACTATGAGCATGCATCTCATTCATCATATGAAGTATCCGAAACCTATGAGATTTATCCTTCGGATGAAGAGCATGATTATTACCATGAAGAGGTTTATGAACATGATGCATACCCCATATCACCCGCCCCTAGCCATGAATTCTCTTCAATGCATGATCAAGACTCTTTACATTTAGATGATGAGAATGAATGGCCTAGGCTTACATTTGACCCTGGGATAGACCATTCTCCATACCATGTTGAAAATTGAGAGTATCTATTCGAGATTGAATTGAAGCTATGTGTATGGTTGAAGTGAAGAGAAAGGGCGGATTGTCCATCTCATTCCTTCAGACTATTTTTAGGGCTTTGATGTTTAAGCTTTAATTCACTAACCTCTAATGTTATCCAAGTTTGTTGTGGTGTCTTAGTTTTTGTAGGTTTCAAGTCTTCCGGATTCGAGGACGAATCTTCTCAAGAGGAGGGAATGATGTGGACATCGACCCAACTCCACCGCGAGAGTCTCCTAGCCCTTTCCAAGGTCTCAATGGACCTTTGACCCAAGCGCGGTTGAGGAAGATGCAAGACAAGCTTCAAGCCTTCGTCCGGATCATGGCACAAGGAGAGGAGTGGAATGAGGACCGGGACCATGCCATCAAGCTTCAAGACATGGGAATCCAAGTGGAAGGGCCTCCCAAAGCCATGGACACCATCACACTCACCACCCTTGGAACCGAGGAGGAGTCCACGCGCCCCACGCGCCGAGGCGGCCCTCACACGCGCCCCGCGCGCCAACCTCCCTTCCCGGACCCGACTCCACCAACTTTGGGATGTTGCACCACCTTCCCAAGCCTTGAAGACACCCGGAAATGAAGGTCACGCGCCGGCCGAGCCAACAACGCGCCTTCACGCACTCCACACGCCTCCATGGTCCTTCCCACGTTTCTCCAAGTTGGGCCGGCCCAATTCCAGCCCATAATCTGAAATGTGGACTTATTCATTTGAATTTGAATGTTGTTTAAGATATTTAGGCAAAGGGAGGGAAAAGAGGTAGTGGAGGTCTTTATCCAATAGTTTTGGCTAATGGTTGGGTATTGCCCACACTTGCCAAACTAGGTAAGATTCCTCCCTTCCACCTTCCCATTTATGGAAGTGCCATCATGCCTTCCTTTTCTTACATGGAAATGGTAAGTGGACACAAAGGGAGTTGCCAAAAGTGTCTACAACACTTTGGGTAATACCCTCCACTCACCATCTCTCATGTTTAAATAGGAGACATGTATGTAACTCAATTTCAGTTTTGAATCCGAAAATTGAACTCCAAAGAGAGCCATTTCGGTTTGAACACTCACTTCTACCAATCCATTCCCCTTGTTCCATGCTTTGTGGTTCAAGAATTATATCTAGTATTGCCCAATCAAGTAGTTGAGAGGTGCTAGATCCATCTCTACCCCTTGGCACTCAAAATATTGCTTCACCAAGTAGTGAAGAGGTGTTTTGAATTCGGCCGGAAAGTCACAAGTGTTCGTGTTCATCATCCAAGCTAGATCCTTTCGAAGGTTGATCAATCCATGATCACATCAGTTACACATAGACCTCCCTGAAGGAGCCAAAAGGGGGTTACCCTTCCGCAGCGCAAGGGGGTTACCCTTGGGGCGGGGCGAGTTGAAGGTCAGTTGGGGATGAGACCCGCAACTACCTGGCGCGACCGCAGGGGGTTTCCCTTTTAGTGGGTACGCAAGTGAGACCTGACAAGGTCTGATGCCGTGATTTTAGGCGAGTGGCCAGTCTGACCGGTCGGGTTCAGAGGGCGGTTGAGAGGGCATTTGTAATGCCATATAATGCTGCAAGAGAGGGAGTAATACACATGTATTTTATTGAATTGAAGACATAAGACTGAGGACTTACACGTAATATGGGCGTAAGTCATCCGCATGAAAGTTGCGGGGAAGAAGACTACCATCATGGTCTTGTAGTTCATAGACTCCTGGACGGATTTGTTTATGAACAATATAGGGTCCATCCCAGTTGGGTCGCAAGACACCCTGTTTGGGGTCGCGAGCGATGAGGGCGGACTTGAGCAAGGCAAGCCCCCCTTGTTGTAGTGCCTTGGGTTTTACCCTGGCATTGTGATGAAGACTGAGCCTCTGTTTGAGGGCGAACATGCGAAGGTGAGCGCCCTCGCGCAATTCTTCGAGTAAGTCAAGTTTTGCACGAAGCCCTTGAGCATTGGCTTCGTCATTGAAGTTAATCATGCGGATCGTAGGGAGGTCTGCCTCAATAGGCAGAAGCGCGTCTGCGCCATATACCAGAGAAAAAGGCGTTTCGCCGGTTGGGGTTCGTGTTGTGGTGCGGTAGTACCACAAGACACTTGGGAGTTCATCTACCCAAAGGCCTTTGGCCCCCTCAAGGCGCTTCATGAGGCCCTCTTTGAGGGTGCGGTTGGTGACCTCAACCTGCCCATTAGACTGGCGGTGCGCCACTGGGACGAAAAGCATGGGGACATTGTTGTCCTGGGCCCATTGTTGGACGCTGTGACTGGCAAACTTAGTGCCATTATCTATAATAATAGCACGAGGGCTGCCGTACCGGCAGACAAGATTTTTCCATAGGAATTTGATGATCTTGGCAGAAGTGATGGGGACCAGGGGTTCTACCTCGACCCATTTAGAAAAATAATCAACTGCCATTACACAGAAGCGGTACTGACCTGGAGCGGTCGGCATCGGACCAATGAGATCAAGGCCCCACAGGGCGAAGGGCACTGGGTTTGTTAGTGCCGGAGATTCCGTAGATGGCAGTCGCTGGATGCGAGAGTTGATCTGGCACTGGTGGCATGTTTTGACCAGTGTGGCGGCGTCCCTTTTCAGGGTGGGCCAGTAGTATCCTTGGCGAAGGGCTTTGTGGGCAAGTGCTTCTGCAGCTATGTGTGCGCCACAGTTGCCTTGGTGGAGGGTGTCCAAGACTGTGTGTCCCTCAAGGGTGCTGAGGCATCGTTGGAGGGGTGCTGAGAATCCACGATGCCACAACTGTTCACCAATGAGAACAAAGCGGATGGCTCGCTTGCGAGCTTGGGGGTCCGCGGTGCTGGCCTTTAGTTCAGTGACAATGGGGTCCCTCCAGTCTGCAACCGGGTCGTGCGTTCCCAGTGAGGCAATATCGATAGCTTCCGTAATGGAAGGGTTGGCGAGGGTAGCCAAGGTGGAGGGAGTCTTTCCCTTGGACAGCATGTCTGCGGTAGTATTCTCAGAACGAGGAACATTGATGAAGATGGCCTCTTCAAAGTTGGTCCGCAAGGCGTTTACCAACTTAAGGTATTTTGTCAGGGTGGGGTCTTTGCATTCAGCGCACCCTTGGACCTGGTGGATCACCAGTTGCGAGTCGCTATGGACGTGGAGGCGGCGAATGCCTGCCTTTATGGCGAGCTTGAGCCCCGCAATGAGGGCCTCATACTCTGCAACATTGTTAGTTACTTGAAATTGGAAAGAGACACGTAGGGAAGCTTTCATACCTAGTGGTCCTCGTAGATATACGCCCCCAGCGGGGGATACGAGTTTAGATGAGCCATCCACAAACATGTCCCATTCTGGGGGAATGGGCTGTGGTGCGAGGCCCTGCTCAGGGGCTGGAATGGTGTAGATATCTGAGAATTCCGCAATGAAGTCGGCGAGGGCCTGGCCCTTAATCGCCTTTCTGTGCTCATAGTTGATGTTAAAGCCACCAAGCTCAATACACCATTTGGCGAGGCGCCCTGAGTGTTCGGGTCGCCTGAGGATCTCTTGGATTGGTAAGTCCATCCGGACTATAATTGTGTGCCCTTGGAAGTAGGGCTTGAGCTTCCTAGCTGCATATACCAGAGATAAGATAACCTTTTGGAGAGGAGGATACCTTGTTTCTGTATCCTGGAGAGTGTGGCTAGTGTAGTAGACTGGCCATTGCCTGGCAGCCTCTTCTTTAATAAGAACGGAGGCGACGCTCTTGTCTGAGGTGGCGAGATAGAGGACCAGGTCATCGCCTGGCCTCGGGCACTTGAGTGCGGGGAGATCTTGCAAGTGTTGTTTGATTGAGTCATATGCATCCTGGCATTCCTCTGTCCATCTGCACGCCTTTTTTCGGCGGATTTGATCGAAGAAAGGTCTGCAGCGGTCGCTGAGTTTAGAGACGAATCGTCCCAAGGCAACCAGCTTTCCTACTAGTTGTTGTACTTCTTTGAGCCCCCTAGGGGTGCGAAGATTGGTGATGGCTTCAATCTTTTTGGGATTCGCGTGAATCCCTCCTTTGGAAATCTGGTAACCCAGAAACTTGTCTTCGCCAACGCCAAAGATGCATTTCTTTGGGTTCAATCGCATGTTATACTTGCAGAAGTTGGAGAATGTTTCCTCCAAGTCTGCGAGGTGTGTGGAGGTGGCCTTGCTTTTAACCACTATGTCATCCACATAGGCTTCAAGATTTCGGCCAATTTGATTGGCAAAGACCTGATTTACAAGCCTTTGGAAAGTAGCCCCCGCATTCTTTAAACCAAAGGGCATTCTGATATAATGGTAGACGGCTTCGCCAGTAGTGAAGGCGGTTTTTACCGCGTCCTCTGGGTCCATAAAGACTTGATGGTACCCGCTATATGCGTCGAGGAAAGAGAAGACATAGTGATGAACGGTTGAGTCAACCAGTTGATCAATAGAGGGTAGGGGATAGGGGTCCCTTGGGAAGGCCCTATTAACCCCTTTGTAGTCCACGCAAAGTCGCCACTGACCGCCCTCTTTATCAATGAGGACTATATTAGCAACCCACTCAGAGTAGTGAACCTCCTTGATTATATTTGCCTCAAGCAATTTCTGCACTTCAGTGCGTACAAAGTCCTTACGGTCAGGGGCCATGCCCCTTGTTTTCTGTCTAACCGGGCTAAAGCCGGGGAGTACACTCAACTTGTGAGAAATAATAGCAGGATCAACACCTGGTAAGTCTTCAGGACTCCATGCGAAGACGTCGCTGTTTGCATGGAGGAGATGGATGAGTGCTTGTTGATCTTGCTCTTCAAGGTCTTTTCCCACCCGGAACTTCTTGCCAGGAGAAATTTCAATTTCGTTGAAGGCCCCAGACAAGTCAGGAGCGGCCTCGCCTGGGGGCCCAGTTTCCTCCATGGGTGCTTTTCTCTTAGGCTCTGATGGCTTGGGGAGCTAGGGAGGTCCCGCAAGGGCAGAGACATAATTGCCTCTAGCCATGTTTTGGTTGACAAAGATGTAGGCATCCCCAGCCGCGGTGTGGAAAACCAAAGTCAGGGCCCGCACATCATAGCGGACGTGGAACTCAGTTTGTGTGTGACGCCCAATGATGGCATTGTATGGTGTGGGGAGATCCAGGACAATAAATTCCACAAAGCTGGAGTGGCATACTTGTTTCTTCTCTTTAGTGGCCCCCATCATCATGTAGGGGAGCGTGATTGACCTCAAAGTTGGGATTTCATCCCATCCCACTCCAAAGGTGGCCCCCTTGGAGGGTTGGATTTGTGACAAAGGCACCTTGGCCTCAACAAGAGTATGCTTGTAGATCACATTGGCATTTGCCCCAGTGTCCATATAGACTCTGTCAATGTCGCACCCTGCAATACGGGCAGTGATAACCAAAGGGTACGCGTGAGGTAGTGCCCTCACACTGTGTGATTACACTAATGTGCCCCCTTGGTGAGGGAATTTAGACCAGACCTTCCCGATCTGGGTCCGGCTGGGAGCGTCCCCGTCTGCGATCCCCCTGACGGCGATCCTCCTGATTATTTTCCCGTCTGTGACCCCCATCATCATGGAGTAAGAATTCTCGGAGTTTGCCTTGAGCAAGCATATCCCCAATCATGCGCTTGAGCTCAAAACAGTCCTCAGTGTCGTGACCCTTGTCACGATGATAACGACAATACTTGGTACTTGATGAGGACATCGCCCCAAAGGACCCTCAGGTTCCAGATGAACCACAACCTCAAGCGCGCGCAACCCCTGATCCGTTCCAAGGCCTTGGCGGACCCATGACCAGGTCCCGACTGAAACAAGTCCAAGCGAACCTTAATGCTTTCATGAGGCTCATGGCGCAGGACGATCGAGAGGAGTCTCGGGTAAAGGCCTTACAACTTCGCCAACTCGGTATCGCGCTGGACGAAGAGTGTGCGAAGCCCCTTGGAGTCTTGAGCATAAGCGTTCTTGAAGAAGGGAGCAGCCAAGCCTTAGCGCACGGACACTTGGTGAAGGAGAAGGCCTCAGCCAAGGGCAACTCCGCGAAGGCGCCCGGCGAAGGCATTCTAGCGAAGGCCCCTAGCGAAGGCCTTCCGCGTAACCTCCGAGCTTCGCCGATTGACCGACCAAATCTGACACAAGGTGTCCTTTCTCCGCCGATACTTGGAAAGACAAACAACCACTTTGCACAAAAGACATCTGGACACTTTTAGGCTAGCCTTACTTTTTACCTTTTTGGAAGCTTTTCACTCTGTAAGCGTGCAAAAGTACTTTATACTTTCTGCACGCATGCACATTCGAAATACGCCTTTTGCTTCTTCCATTTCACTTCACTATATAAGCTAAGTGGCGGTCACCATTGTAAGGGAGAACATATTATTGAATTTAAGCAATTCGGCTGAAACACTCCCGGGGAGTCGTCGGCTTTTGTGTTCTCCATTCTTGCATTTCCACTTCCCTAGTGATCCAGGCAAGAGGATCCAAGCATAATATCTAGTATTGCTTGACCTTGTAGTCAAGAGGTGCTAGATCCCATCTCCTTTCCCAGGCGTTTTCAAGGGCATTGCCTCACCTCGTAGTGAGGAGGTTCCCTTGGCCGACTCTGTCCTCTTCGTGTGTCACCGCACGCCACCCGAGCCCGGTTGCGGAGGCGGGGGCGCCGGGACGCCGGAAGCGGAAGCCGGAATGAATAGGAATGGCAGGTCCATCGAGACCCGCCGCGCGTAGCGGACCCAAAGAGCGAAAGGATTATGGAAGCAACCTAACAAAAATTTCGTGCTTATAACGGAAAGTAAAATCCAAACATACAATTCATGCATTAACAACAGAGTAAGCCCCGCCCTCCGTGGACGAGTGCTTACGCACCAAAACATAAATACATGCAGAGTTCACAGAACCTAAAGTGTCTAGCAAGCGCCAAGCGCTCAGAACATGTACATAACAGAATATATAAATATATACAGACATACAATCATCACAGCAAACCAGAAAAATATGCACATGCGGCTACGAGCCAAGCCTAGGCCTAAGCATCAAATACCTCGGGCGGGATTCCGACCAAGTAGATAAAATCCCGGCCCGCAAGGTGCAGCTGCTGCAAAACACAACCGAGGTAGAACCTTACGGAAACCTACTCCGCAGGCCGCTTATCAGGTCTACCTGAAACCCAAAAACAGAACCCGAAAAAGGGTGAGTCCTAAAAGGACCCGTAAGGGATATGGGGTAAGGTAAGTATATGTAACCCTGCAAAACAGAAAGATAGCAATATATGCAACAGAATACGGAATAACATGCATGTACAGAAAATAGATCGGAGTCCCGAAGGACGTGCGATTCTAAATCGCCATAACCCTTATAACAAATCGGAACGACAGCCTCCACTAAGGGAGTCGGAAGCCGAAGCTAATACAGAAGCATGGTGCACCAGCTGGGGTAGCGAACCCACAACTGTCGTAAGGTTAATGAGACAGTATGCCATAAGGCATACTCCTACAAACTACAGAATATGCCCAAAGGCATAAAATTCCGAAATACTAGCAGAACAGAAAATGAAACCAAAACATATACTTATCTTACCAAAACAACAGAACCAAACCTTTACCTCAAAATCCAGAGTATTAGACCGATTCTGGACAACCTCCACACCGTGACCCGAAACTTAGAAACTTCTCTTTTCCTAACCTCCGAACCTCAGAATCTGTCAAACCAAATTGAATTAGCATCCTTATCGACCACACTACCAAACTAAAAGCAAGACCCCAAAACCGAAAAACCGTCAGAATTACCGTAAAATTCAAGATTTCCACGAAACTTCGAATTCGAACCAACTTAGGCAACGCAAGATTATACATTGACAAACATAATACAACAAGCAGAACTGATCAAATCCAACCTTAAACCCTTCATTACCCGCCATTTTCCGATAATCCCGCTTAATTGTAACTTTTCCATTTCTTAACCGAATTCAACGTTTCAAACTTCCATCCACTCCTAAATTCAACCCCAACACCATATTAACATCCAATTCAACCAAAATGAAACTCCAACATTGAAAAAGAATCATTCCAACATTTGGGTTCCTAACCAACATTTCACCCAACATCCAATTCAATCCATTCAAGCTACCAAACAACCATTCTAACCACCAATTTCACTTCTAAACCAAGAATGCTATCCAATTGCATCCAAAACAACAAAATTCAACTATGAACATACACCTAAATAATCGGCCAAAAGGGGTTTTTTACCTCAACTTGTTTTCCATCAAATTGAATCCATACATAAGCTTAGAATCATGCTAGGATTAACATACTTGAAGCATGAACCAAGATAACAAACACACATCATTTTGGAAATTCTCCAAGAAATTCGGCCAAGCAAGGGTTTTCATCCAAGATGTGTTTTCCAAAATCCAACACTTGATTAACACTCTCCTACAACCCAAGAACAACATACTAAAAGATGGGAGGAAGAAAATCATCCTAGCTTATAGCTAAGAACAAACCCATCATTCACCATAAATCCATATTTCTTCACTAATCTTCAATTTCAACAAGAAAAGAGGAGAAGGGAGGATGCTTACCACAAGTAGCATCCAATTCCTCTTTGATTTCTACCAAGAAGAAGAACTTCAAGCTTGAGTTGATCAACAATGGTGGCGTCGGCAGCAGCAAAGGAAGAAGAAGGAGATGAAAAAGAAAAGAAATGAGTTGAAACTCATTTTATGGAAATAATAGCCAATATATATATTTTCCTCACTTTATAACCCATACTCCTACACTTAAATAGAAATTGGCCAAGTGTCCCTAATCCTCACACACATGCTGCCGAAAGAAACAAGGGCTGCCCATGCTGATTTTTATTAATTTTGCACCCAATTGCAAATTAACTCCCAATTTTTTCGAAAGTTTCAATTCTTTTTGCCCAAAAATAATTACCGAATTCCAAAATTAACCAAACTTGGACACAACCCTCAGAATATTATAACATTCACAGAACATATTTCAAAAGTTCATTTACCATTCCGGAGTGTCCTACCGAGCTCGCTGAACCCGAACCAAAACCCGACGTGCGAGCGTGTCAACCTGAACCGAAATTCCGTCACTCCAAAATTCTATAAAAATACCCATAAATTCCATCTTAAATTATAACACAACTTACCCCAAAGCCGTCAGAAAATTTCCATCCCGAGCCCCGGGAGGAGTCGCCCGGAACCGAACGTCCCGCCCCAAATATTAAACTCCACAACCACCTCCGGGACGTTTCCACGACTCCAAAACTGCAAACGGCTTCCCAAACTGAGATCTCGAGAGTGCTACCGAGCCCGCTGTACGTCCCGAGACGACCCCGACAACCCCCCGGCGCCAGAAAAATATTTTCGGCGGAAACGTCCGGGGGACCCACACGACCTCAAATACGGAAGGGTTCGCCAAAATGATACTCGGATAGGGCTCGGGAGCCACCTGAACGCCGAAAAACGTGACCCGCAGGCCAAAACCGGAGCCCCGGGTCACCCGCAACCCGCCGGGGCAACATCCGCTCGGGGTCCATCGTAACAACCTGCCTCTACCAAGCTAGATCCGAGCTCGTGATCGCACCCTTCTTCTCGTGATCACATCAAGTGGTATCAGAGCCAACTTGCTTGTTAGAGGTATTCGTGTTCTTGTTAAGTTTTCTTCAAGCAAAACCTTTTGTTACCTTTCTTACGCTTGAAGGGATTTGGGTTGATAGTTCTTGAATGTTTTTACGTGTTCTTACCAAAACACAAGTGAACAGTAAGTTTGATCCGACAAATAGTTTCAGAACTTAAACAAAAGTGTTTGTGACTGCAAAAGCCTTTTCTCATCCTCCAACCTGTTTCTTTAGACCCCAACTCAACCCTGACATCCTACAAAACTGGTTTCAAGTAACTAGTCCTTTTCTTGAATTTCAAGTTGCGGTTTTACTAGAGTTTTGTTTGTGTTTTCTTGCGTGTTCATCTTTGATCTAAGGTTGAAAACGGTATCAAGTTTAGAGGCCGTCGGTGAACAGCCGAAGTGACAAAGTTGTTGAGAGAAACACGAGAGCGAGAGTAAACACTCAGGGAGTGGTGAGATTCTTTCCTGACTACATATCTTCAACGATCGTGTCACGATGGTTTCAACAGACTCATCCCCCTCATCCATCCCGACTAACCGTGCACAAAGACGCTAGCGAAGATCTTCTGAGAGGTTGGATGAATTGGGAGCTCATGTCACTACTACGAATGAGCGACTAACGAGAGTGGAGGTAGCTCAAGGAAAGCAACCGGAAAGCTCGCAAGCCCACGATGACGCCCATGCATCACGGGCTCAAGACGGAGTCACCCATACCACTTTCGATCCTGCATCAACGAAGCCACAGGCCACCCCTCACAGCCGTCCGACCACTTCCACAAGAATAGATCGTGGTGTTGACATCCTGGACAGTGATGACCAGGAATATTACGCGGAGCCACCACCAAAGCCTATTAAAAGAAGGGTCTTTCCCGATAGAGCTCAAGCCAGAGCCTATCTCCACAGAGACCTCGAAGAAGAGGAAGAAGCAGAGCGAGGCCGTGTTCATCGAGGTTTCAACAGGGACCTAGGAGATAGGGCGCAAGCCCAAGACCAGCAAGCCCTCGCCAACATTAAGCTTCAAATACCACCCTTCTACGGGTCCAGTGATCCGGAAGAGTACTTTACATGGGTGGCTAAAACTGAGCGGATCATTGATATGATGGGGTACACTGACGCTATAGCCTTGAAACTTGTGGTCATTGAGTTCCATGATTATGCTCTCACCTGGTGGGAGCAAGAGCATCACGAGAGAGCCAGGATCCGTTGTCGTCCTATCACCACTTGGGAGGATCTTAAACGGACCATGAAGAATCGATTTGTGCCCAGCTACTATGACCGAGATTGTGCCCAGAAGCTGCAGCGCCTTATCCAAGGCCATCGCAGCATCGAGGAATACCAGAAGGACCTTGAGAGGGCCTTGATGAGGGCCAACGTCAAGGAGGACGAAGAGGCTAAGTTGGCCAGATTCTTATATGGCCTACGAGAGGACGTCGCCAAGACGGTTGAACTGTGCGATTACCGGGATTACCAAGACTTGGTGCATAAGGCCATCCGAGTGGAGAAACAACTGAAGAAGGGTAACTCATATCATCCCGCCCATACACCCATCAGGGGCTCGGGCAGCAAGACCCCTCCCTTCATCAAACCGCCCCCGCCAAAACCATATACCTCTCCCGTGGCGATGCCACCCCCTCGCCAAACTTACCCCAACACAAGACCCCCATCACAACCTCAGCCAAAGCTCAGCACC
Organism: Stellera chamaejasme; assembly: GCA_024586325.1. NCBI lineage: Eukaryota > Viridiplantae > Streptophyta > Magnoliopsida > Malvales > Thymelaeaceae > Stellera > Stellera chamaejasme. The sequence continues at coordinate 22,225,897 of CM044981.1, forward strand.
AACACCTATGATGCCCCCCGCCAGTCAAGGAACATCGAATGCTTTAAGTGTTTGGGCAAGGGACACTATGCGAGGGATTGCCCCAACAGAAGGGCTATGGTCATTCGGCCCAATGGGGAGTTATCTAGTGAGGAAGAGGACGAGGTCTCCACTGAGCGACGAGATCAGGAGAGTGAAGCAGAAGAGGGAGAGCTGCCTATGGACGGACAAATACTAGTCACCAAGAGGGTTCTGCAAAGCTCTCCAAGCATCACTGAGAGCACACAGCGGGAAAATTTATTCCAATCAAGAGCTATGGTGAATGGGACTCTCTGTAGTCTCATTATCGATAGTGGGAGCTGTGTCAACGCCGCCAGCGAAGATATGGTCGCTGAACTGGGTCTTCGCACCATCGCACATCCTAAGCCGTACCAACTGCAGTGGGTCGATGACAGGACCTTCGTGAAGGTCGTCAAACAAGTCGAAGTCCCCATCAAGATCGGCAAGTATGAGGATTCCATCACCTGTGATGTGGTGCGAATGCAGACCACCCACATCCTATTGGGAAGGCCCTGGCAGTACGACAAAGAGGCCATACACTATGGAAAACCAACAAATATGCCCTCACCCATCTCAGTAAACCCTACACCCTACTTCCCCTCACTCCCACCCAAGCTCACCAAGATCAGATTCATCTGGCTAGTAAGGCCGAGAGAAAAAGAAAGAGCGAGGGCAGAGAGCGAAGAGAAAATGGTGAGAAGGTTCAAGAAACCTTGAGTGAAAAAAAAGAGTGTGTATTGATGGGAAACACCCCGAGAGAGCCCACGAGAAAACAAGAGTGCCTCCCTCCCATGGCCAAAGAGAGGGATTTTAAAAGAGCGTTTCTTGGGAACAGGACCTGCTTGATGATTTTAGGATCGTCTTTAACATGCTTCTCATGTTCGCATTCTATAATACTGAAGAAAGGATTAAGGATGTGTACCTTTCTTCTGGACGCAGCTTAAGAATCTTAGAGATTCTTGCTCCTTGTTGATGTAGAAGACTCGGCTCGGGGAACACCTTAAGGGCGGATTGGAGAGGATTTGTCTCCAAAGTGAGTTCCACTCACAATGCTCCTAGAATGCCTTCTAGCTTGGAAGAGGAAGTATGAGGAGAGAAGAGAGAACCAATGCTGGTTGTGGGATGATGGAAATGGCGCCACCCTCCCTCTATTTATAGAGGAGGATGGGCTGCCAATGAGGGCACAATGCCTCCTCATTTGCGAAGTAACATGTCTCTAGGGCCAAGGGCTGCAACCAATACCCCTTGGTCCATGAGACATGTCTCATGCCTTTTGCCTTTTCAATTAACTAATTAATTAGAAAAGGAATAAATAAATAATTGTGTCTAATAGGAAATTAATTAACTAATTAATTAATTATCCAAATATGGTGAAGAGGCAAGGGAGGTGACCCATGCATGGGACATGAGACATGTCCCTTTGGCCGAATGGTGCAAGGCATGGGGTGCACCCCCTTGCCTAGAGGCACCTAGGGCGAAGGGGCACTCACACCCCTAGGCCCATGGCCGAATGGGTGTAAGGCCACCTTAGGGTGCCCTTTCGGCACCCAGGGTGCTACGCACCCTTCGGCCTAAACCGAAGGTGTGCTTGGCCCTCTCCGACACCTTTCCACCAATTTACGCACCTTTCCGCCAAGAGACACGTCTCTTCGCCAAGAGGTGCCTAGACACATTTGTACCGAGCTCACATAGAGCTAGTCCAAGACATATTAAATCATCCATTGAGCTCCTTGAGCTCATATCAGCTCACTAAGAGCAGATACACATCTCTCTAGCTCAAACACTCAGATTGAGCTGAGTTGAGCTGTGCTTAGCTACTTTAGCTAGCCCAGGTCATCTTGGTGCGCAAGAATTCCAACAAACTCCCACTCGCACCAATGATGATCTTTGAGCACAAGCTCCCACTCGAATAAAACACTTTCTCATACTAAACCAAACACTTTGGCAAACTATATAAAAGGAGTTGTGAGTGCGACCTTAAGGCATCCACACTGTACCTCTTCCATTGAGGTTGTTAGACTCTCAAATGGAAGATTGTCCTCTCAAACTCACTTGAACACTTCAAGTGTTTGTGTGTTATTCAAATTTTCTTGAACTTAACAAGACATGCTTGAACATCTTCAAGCTTTCCTTGAACTACTTCAAGTAGTGCCTTTAGAACCCCAAGACATATGGTACATATTCTTAACCACGATCAGTCTCTTTCATTTAAATGATGACTGTGTTAAGTGTCGAGTACTCTTTAATTCGTATTATCCCCAATTCAGACCTTATCATGTTGTACCAATGCAACATGTGAGCTCAAAGGTTGAATTTAGGACTCACGTACCAAGTTTCACTTGTCTTTCCTTTACACTCTACCTGCTTAATGATCCATATAGATTTAGTTACCCAAAAGGAGGATACTCCAGCCGCATTCATCTGCGACCTTCGACAACCAATCAAAGTAACTTTGTCAATGTGAATCATTAACAATGAGTTAAAGTGATTAAGGGTCCAATCGAAGAATTCTCACACTACGCAAGGTTAGAGACAACTTGCTTAAATTCTTCTTTTGGTCGAATTTCATGGTCATAGGATCTTTGCAACAAACTCAGAAAGATTCTATTAACACTTCTTAGGGTGTTTTACAAACACCACTCTCACTTGGAGTGATATCACTTAGAATGAGGGGTGTGTCATTTCTCTCTCTTAAAACACCTCAGAGTGTGCTCCTTCTAACATATAAAAGGAGGACATGTCACAAGCCATGAAATTTCTGTGCAAGCCCGAGCTTACACTCACACATAGGCTAGAATGTATCAGTGTCATACAAAATCAGTGTAGAGCACCTCATCTTGATTATTCAGATCAAGGCGACATAAAAGTATACCAAAGTGTCATGTGTTGTAACATGACTCCCACTCAATAGAGTAACATTGCATGTCACATGTTTCCTGAAGAAACAACACACTATTTGAGTCTTTGGTAGTCTCATCCTTGGTCTACTTAAGATCAAGGGCGAATGACTTGGTGTGAGAAAGTCATTCTCAATGCCTATGGTGGACATGTTCATTTGTTCATTGTGTGTTATTAATGGAACTAAGTAAATGACATCAAATAATTACTTTATTGATCATCATTATACATATATACATGTGTGACACCAAAGTGGTGAAAGTCATACAACAATTAGCATATTTACAATCTCCTAAGACCCATTGCTCGGACATGACGAGCAAACACAATGGGTGGCAATGGCTTAGTGAGAGGATCTGCCACCATAAGGTCTGTTGAGATGTATTCAATTTTGACTTCACCTCCTTCAACTGCATCTCGAACGAAATTATATTTCATGCTAATGTGTTTGGTTTTTCCATGATACTTGGGGTCCTTGGTGTAGGCCATAGCTGCCATACTATCACTGTAGATAGTAATGGGCTTACTTATTTTGACCATTGACTCCAAGTTTTTAAGGAAATAACCAAGCCACAGGGCTTCCTGGACAGCCGAGGCACAAGAAACGAATTCTGCCTCCATGGTTGATAAGGCTGTACAAGTTTGTTTCTTACTACACCAAGTAGTAGCGCCCCCATTTAGCAAGAAAATATAACCACTTGTAGATTTGCTAGAATCTCTATCTCCTCCCCAATCGGCATCAAAATAGCCGTGTAAACCAAGGGTTTTTCCTTGATAACATAGCCAATAATCCTTAGTACCTTTAAGGTATCTAAGGATCCTCTTGACATTCTTCCAATGCTCCATGCCAGGGTTCGAAGAATATCTAGCAAGTAAACCGACCGCTTGACTTATGTCTGGCCGTGTACAAATCATGGCGTACATAAGGCTACCAATGGCACTAAGGTAAGGTATCTTAGTCATTTCTTCCTTGTCTTTTGGAGTCTTAGGACATAAGTCCTCTCCAATTTTGCAACCATATGCAAGTGGGGTGTTCATTGGCTTAGAGTTGGTCAAGTTAAACCTCTCAAGAACTTTATCTATATAAAGCTCTTTCTGTCCCGATGTATCTTAACACCTAGGATATAAGAAGCTTCCCCCAGGTCCTTCATTTTGAAGGTGGAGGACAACCATCCTTTGATGGCGAGCAACAACTCCAAGCTACTACTTGCAATTAAAATGTCATCGACATATAATGTCATAATGGCAAAACTGGACTCTTTGAAGAACAAGTACACACAATGGTCTTCATGCATCATCACAAAACCATAGCTTGTGACTGCATGATCAAACTTCAAGTACCACTGTCTTGAAGCTTGTTTGAGACCATATATAGACTTCTTTAGTCTACATACCTTGTCTTCTTGACCTACTTGTACAAACCCTTCGGGTTGTTTCATGTAGATCTCTTCACTCAACTCACCGTTGAGGAAGGCAGTGGTTACATCCATCGATGCAACTCAAGGTCCAAGTTTGCCACTATCGCAAGTAGCAATCTGATGGAATTAAACTTAACCACAGGAGAAAAAGTGTCTTTGAAATCAACACCTTCCTTCTGTGTAAAGCCTTTGGCCACCAACCGGGCCTTGTACCTTTCGATACTCCCATCAGAGTTCTTCTTTATTTTAAGAACCCACTTATTGCCGATCGCTTTTCGGCCACGAGGAAGATCAGACAATTCCCATACCTCATTTTCATGCATTGAATGCAACTCATCATTCATTGCCTTTAGCCACTCTTGTTTCTGTGCCCCTTCAAGAGCTTCTTTGACATTACTTGGCTCATCGATCTCGCACGAGACCAAGTATGTCTCACCTTCCGATAGTCCCCACCTTTTAGGTGCTTTGGACTCCCGAGTTGATCTTCTCAACTGGGGGGGGTGTTGGCTCTTGAAGTACCTCAACTCCCTCTTGAACAGATCCCTCGCCTGTCAGGATCCTGCTCATTCGAGTCCATGTTTATGGGCTCATTCTGGAAAGCCTCGGCTTGTTCCAGCTTGAGGTACTCCTCCGAGTAGGTACAGTCCTTGTAACCGGCACTTGTGAAGTGCCCGGTTGACCTTCTTCTAGGATCGGGCCTATTGAGGCTAAATCATTACTTTCGCCAACTTTTGGAAACTCCGTTTCCACAAACTTGGTGTTTCTTGCATCAAACACCAAACCCTTCTTTTAACTGAGATCCAAGAACACATAGCCCTTGGATTCCGTACAATATCCGAGAAAAGCACACTTCTTTCCTCTTGGTCCCAATTTTCCCAACGGATGGTCGGGATTATGTACGTAAGCTAAGCAACCCCAAGGCCGCAAGTAGCTTAAGTTCGGGGTCCTCTTCATCCATAACTCATATGGAGAGGAGTCGATGTCCTTGGTAGGTACCCTATTTAGAATGTGCACCGCACATAGCAGTGCATCACTCCAATAGGTCACATCCAGGTTGGCTTTAGCCATCATGGAACGTACCATGTCCATCAAAGTTCGGTTCTTTCTTTCGGACACACCATTTTGTTGGGGTGTCCAAGAAAGGGTGAACTCTCTAGCAATGCCTTTTGACTCACAAAAGGCCTTGAATGCAAGTGAACTGTACTCACCACCTCTGTCGGTCCTTAAGGACTTCACTTTCTTATCTACTTGGTTCTCAACCAAGTGTACATATTTCTGAAAATATGCTAAGGCCTAGGCCTTGGTTTTGAGTAAGAAGACGTGGGTGAATCGTGAACAGTCATCAGTACAAGTGATGGAGTACATGAACCCATTTCTCGATTCAATTCTCATAGGTCAACAAAGATCAGAATGGACTAAACTAAGTGCCTCGGTTCTCCTAGTTGCCCTCCCAAAAGGCTTTCTCATTGCATTGCCTTCTAAGCAAGCATGACAAGTTGGCAGGACAACCTTGGTCAAGGATTCAAGCAAGCCACTTTTGGCTTTCTTATTGATCCTATCTTGTCCTATATGTCCCAAACGTTATTGCCTTAGATTTTGATGTATGTCTTTAGTCTCATGGCTAATAGGAGTTGCAAGAGAATGGCCATCGGGCCTTAATTCATACTGATCCATTATTAACTAAGCATTTTGTGAGAACTTGATTATCCTTTAATATAGTTACACTATCATTAAAGAATTGAAAGCAATAATTGTACTTCAACATGGCAGAAATAGAAATTAAATTTCTACAAATATTAGGTACATATAATGTGTCCACAAGATACAAATATCTATTACACAAGGGAACCTTACAGGTTCCTATTCCAACTACTTCTAATTTTGCATCATTCCCCACCGAGACGTGCTTCACACCTCTTGGGAGCTTGCGGTACGCCACAAACCAGGACTTGTCCCGAGCTATGTGGTCTGTTGCTCCTGAATCAACAATCCACAAAGAATTGATTTCATTAAGCATAGTACATGACGTCACATGTGCTATTGAAGTAGAAGGTTCAAAATGTACCTTAGGTGCACTTTTGCAATCTTTTGCAAAGTGTCCTTTCTTGCCACAGTTGAAGCACTTGAGCTTCGAAACGTCCCTTTTCTTCTTTCCGGGCCCGTTTCCTTTTCCCTTTCCCTTACCCTTGCCTTTGAAGCCGCCCTTTTTCCCACCCTTGAACCACTTCTTTTTTTACCCCCGTTGTTATCGGAGGTATTGGCAACATATGCCTTGGAGTGGTCCTTGAGAGCCATTACTTCAGCCTCAAGTAAAAGGTGACGGGCGATGTCATCAAAGGTCTTAATCTGAGGGTTGTGGCGTAAGTTGACCTTCATCAACTGCCACTCCTCATCAGGTAAGGACCTTATTATTGCTTGCACCCGCTGCTCGTCGGTGAGGTCGTGCCCAGCTTGTTTAAGCTGATGAATCATTCGTGACATCTCACGAAGGTGGGCACTCATGGTGTGATCTGCTCGTTTACCATAGTTCTCAAACCTTAGTATCATTGAGCGTTGTTTCTCCACGGAAACATCTCCATACTTGGCCTTCACAGCATCCCAGATGCCTTTGGCCGAGGGTAGCATGGAGAACTCCACCATGATCTCATCCACCATTGTGGACAAGAGTGTGACTCTACACATAGAGTTCTTTTTAAGGTAGGCTTCATAAGCCACCCTACTGGTGACCTCAGCATCGAGCACCTCAAGTGTCTCTTGCTCAGTTAAGATGAACTTGACCTTCTGCTGCCAAATTAGATAGTTTTCACCATCCAATTTGAGGTCACGGTTCAACTCTGCTACTATGTTCTTAGTAGCCATCTACAAATATGCAATTCACATGTTTTAGATTCCAATTCACACAATTAGACTTATTCAAGCAATATGTTCATGAAATAACTTAGTTTATACCCAGACGTAGCAAAAGGTATGCATATAGCATCCGATCAGAAACGCCTAAGCATAACTTTGCCATTTTATGAACATACCCTTAACAAGCCTATACATTCAATCAATCAAGGGCAACCAAGCATACATCAGTTTATAACCTCACTTGACCTTCCAAGAAGGCTGAATCACGCACTCATGCGCTATCGTAACAACCATAGCACTTCACTTAAACCTTAGTCTCATCACCCATAAGTCTCCTTAATACAATGCCCAGGTCGTTGGTGGAGTCACAAACGGTCTCACTTAAGTACCACTTCCTTAGACAGCATTATATCAGCTTGACGGGGTCCCTAGAGACCTTAGTTTAATGAAGTGTCTCATCAATTGAATCAAGTTTCAAGTCCTTCAAGTTCACCGTACAAGTACTTGAACTATCTTAAGGTAGAATCTCTTGTTTCAATAGACGTATGTTCCCTCACTTAATTTAAGCTTCAATTCCCTCAAGTCCATGATAGTGGTACAAAACCAGTATTAAGACTATCAAGGGGCTGAAATTCTTAAATTAGGTAAAGAATAAATGTCACATGCATGCCAAGTCTACGTCACACATGGACCTTAGGAACCACGAGAGGAGCGCTCCCGGGGAAAGATGGAGGGTCACAGACGGTCCCACTTAAAACCCACCTCCTAGACAGAGCACATTCCGGCAATTACCTCAAGGTATAATGTGATATAGAACTTTGGCACACATTTTCTTTAGGTTCATTTAATCATTCATGGAACAAATAGGCAAGTCAACATGTTATACAACCATTTTCATCATACAACATTCATGCTTCCCTTTTCCATTTAAACGAATATGACCCCTTCGAATAACCTAACCGGGGGTCTCGAATACAACTTGCATGTTTCAGCCGAATTTTACATGTATTCATGTTTAGTCCGATTACATACAATCATACATTCATACATGTTATTTCGAATTCAACTAACATGTATCATACTTCATATAAACATGTCGAACAAGTAAGCATGTATTACAAAGAGAAATCAAAGCTCGATACCATTTGATGATTTTAGGATCGTCTTTAACATGCTTCTCATGTTCGCATTCTATAATCTTGAAGAAAGGATTAAGGATGTGTACCTTTCTTACGGACGCAGCTTAAGAATCTTAGAGATTCTTGCTCCTTGTTGATGTAGAAGACTCGGCTCGGGGAACACCTTAAGGGCGGATTGGAGAGGATTTGTCTCCAAAGTGAGTTCCACTCACAATGCTCCTAGAATGCCTTCTAGCTTGGAAGAGGAAGTATGAGGAGAGAAGAGAGAACCAATGCTGGTTGTGGGATGATGGAAATGGCGCCACCCTCCCTCTATTTATAGAGGAGGATGGGCTGCCAATGAGGGGCACAATGCCTCCTCATTTGCGAAGTAACATGTCTCTAGGGCCAAGGGCTGCAACCAATGCCCCTTGGTCCATGAGACATGTCTCATGCCTTTTGCCTTTTCAATTAACTAATTAATTAGAAAAGGAATAAATAAATAATTGTGTCTAATAGGAAATTAATTAACTAATTAATTAATTATCCAAATATGGTGAAGAGGCAAGGGAGGTGACCCATGCCCCTTGCCCATTCGGCCATGGGACATGAGACATGTCCCTTTGGCCGAATGGTGCAAGGCATGGGGTGCACCCCCTTGCCTAGAGGCACCTAGGGCACCCCTAGGCCCATGGCCGAATGGGTGTAAGGCCACCTTAGGGTGCCCTTTCGGCACCCAAGGGTGCTACGCACCCTTCGGCCTAAACCGAAGGTGTGCTTGGCCCTCTCCGACACCTTTCCACCAATTTACGCACCTTTCCGCCAAGAGACACGTCTCTTCGCCAAAAGGTGCCTAGACACATTTGTACCGAGCTCACATAGAGCTAGTCCAAGACATATTAAATCATCCATTGAGCTCCTTGAGCTCATATCAGCTCACTAAGAGCAGATACACATCTCTCTAGCTCAAACACTCAGATTGAGCTGAGTTGAGCTGTGCTTAGCTACTTTAGCTAGCCCAGGTCATCTTGGTGCGCAAGAATTCCAACACTGCTTTCTCCTGATTCCCACTCATTGCATGCTAACACTTGACAATGTGTCTTCTCTTCCTTTCTATGTGCAGGAAGTCCTGAAAGAATTTGACGAAGTATTCGATGAGCCGCGAACCCTTCCCCCCTATCGCGGCATAGAGCATCAAATCGACTTGCTTCCGGGAGCGCCTTTACCCAACAAGGCCGCCTACCGGACCAACCCTCAAGAATCCAAAGAGATCCAATCGCAAGTGCAAGAGCTGCTGGACAAGGGGTTCATCCGCGAAAGTCTGTCGCCATGCGCGGTACCGGTCATACTCGTGCCAAAGAGCGATGGCACTTGGCGCATGTGCATGGACTGCCGCCCCATCAACTCTATCACTGTAAAGTATCGCCACCCTATACCTAGACTTGATGACATGTTAGACGAATTGAGTGGTGCATGTGTGTTTTCAAAAATTGACCTTAGAAGTGGCTATCACCAAATTCGGATGAAGGAAGGTGATGAATGGAAAACTGCTTTCAAAACCAAAATTGGTTTGTATGAGTGGAATGTTATGCCCTTCGGGTTATCTAACGCACCAAGTACTTGCATGCGTCTAATGAATGATGTTTTGAGGCGTTTAATTGGGAAATTTGTGGTAGTATACTTTGATGACATACTAGTTTATTCTAAGAACCATGAGGAGCATGTTGAGCACTTGAGGCAGGTCCTCGACACGCTTAGGTTAGAAAAACTGTATGCCAAATTTGAAAAGTGTGTATTCGCATCCCAGGAAGTTAACTTTCTTGGAGATGTAGTGGGTGCGAAGGGAGTCAAGGTAGATGAGAATAAGATCAGTGCCATACGGGACTGGCCTACTCCTAACTCCTTAACTGAGGTCAGGTTCTTTCTAGGACTTGCTAGTTTTTACAGGAGATTTGTTAAAGACTTCTTTTCCATTGCTGCCCCTTTGCATGAACTGGCTAAGAAGAATGTCGTTTTTGAATGGGGTCAGTCGCAAGAGAAATCTATTAACGAATTGAAATCTCGTCAGACAAATGCCCCTCTACTCACTTTGCCAAACTTCGACAAAGTGGTCGAAGTAGAGTGCGATGCCAGTTGTATAGGCATCGGTGCTGTATTGCACCAAGAAGGCCGTCCCATCGCCTCTTTTAGTGAAAAGTTGAGTGGAGCCACCTGAATTACTCCACATATGATAAAGAGCTATACGCTCTTGTGCGATCCTTACAAACGTGGAGCCATTATCTTCTGCCTAGAGAATTCGTAATCCATACGGATCACTTGTCTTTGAAGTATCTTCAAGGACAAGGAAATTTGAGCAAAAGGCATGTTAGGTGGGTAGAGTTCATTGAGTCTTTCTCCTATGTTATTAAGTATAAAAAAGGCAAAGAAAATGTTGTTGCTGATGCCCTATCCAGGAGATATGCATTACTCATGACTCTCGATACAAGGATTGTTGGTTTTGAAGGTTTAAAAGGGATGTATGAATATGACGTGGATTTTGGTGAAATATTTGCCAACTGTGTTAAAGGTAGCCAAAAGGGCTACTATGTTTTTGATGGTTTTCTGTTTAAGTTGAAAAGGTTGTGCGTTCCCAGAGGGTCAATGCGCGAAGTCATCATCAAAGAGGCGCATGGAGGCGGTCTCATGGGGCACTTCGGTGTCCAGAAGACGCTTGAGGCCGTTAAGGAGAACTTCTTCTTGCCCGACATGAAGAAGTATGTCACCAAAGCTTGCGCCAGATGTGTCACATGCCACCAAGCCAAGTCGACTCTCCAACCGAAAGGGAAGTACACCCCTCTTCCTACACCTTCTATTCCTTGGGTTGAAATAAGCATGGACTTTATAAGTGGTTTACCTAGGACATCGCATGGTCATGATACTATATTTGTGGTAGTCGATAGGTTCTCCAAAATGGCCCATTTCATCCCATGTCATAAAACTGAAGATGCATCTCATGTGGCTGAATTGTTCTTTAGTAACATTGTTAAATATCATGGCCTCCCGCGATCCATTGTTAGCGATAGAGATTCGAGATTCATAAGCCATTTTTGGCGAACCCTTTGGTCTAAGCTAGGCACAAGTCTAATGTACTCCACATCCAGTCACCCTCAAACAGACAGCCAAACTGAAGTGACTAATAGGACCCTCACCACTATCCTGCGCACCCTCCTTAGGAAAAATTTGAAAGAGTGGGAAAAATGCTTGCCCCATGTAGAGTTTGCATATAACCGAGCCTACCATTCCTCTACATCCCATAGTCCTTTTGAGATCGTATATGGCTTCAACCCTTTAACCCCTTTGGACTTAGTCGCATTAGACTACACTGAGCAGGTGGATGTAGATGGGAAAGAAAAAGCCCGACACATGAAGGACTTGCATGCTAAGATTCACAAACAACTTGAGAAAATTAATGAATCTTACTCAAGCAGAGTTAATAAGGGCAGGAAATTTAGGAGTTTTCAAGTCGGGGATTGGGTATGGTTACATTTAAGAAAAGACCGATTTCCCCAAGCTAGGAAAAACAAACTGGCACCAAGAGGCGATGGCCCTTTTCAAATCACTAAAAAAATAGGAGAAAATGCTTATGTACTTGACTTACCTTGCGATGGCTCTTATAATGTACATGCAACTTTTAACGTTTGTGATTTAGCTCCCTTTGAAGGACAAGCAGATTTTAAGAATCCGTGGACGGATTCTCTCGAAGAGGGAGAGTATGATGAGGACATCGCCCCAAAGGACACTCAGGTTCCAGATGAACCACAACCTCAAGCGCGCGCGACCCATGATCCGTTCCAAGGCCTTGGCGGACCCATGACCAGGTCCCGACTGAAACAAGTCCAAGCAAACCTTAATGCTTTCATGAGGCTCATGGCGCTGGACGATCGAGAGGAGTCTCGGGTAAAGGCCTTACAACTTCGCCAACTCGGTATCGCGCTGGACGAAGAGTGTGCGAAACCCCTTGGAGTCTTGAGCATAAGCTAAGTGGCGGTCACCATTGTAGGGGAGAACATATTATGGAATTTAAGCAATTCGGCTGAAACACTCCCGGGGAGTCGTCGGCTTTTGTGTTCTCCATTCTTGCATTTCCACTTCCCTAGTGATCCAGGCAAGAGGATCCAAGCATAATATCTAGTATTGCTTGACCTTGTAGTCAAGAGGCGCTAGATCCCATCTCCTTTCCCAGGCATTTTCAAGGGCATTGCCTCACCTCGTAGTGAGGAGGTTCCCTTGGCCGACTCTGTCCTCTTTGTGTTCTTCCTATGTTTCGTTTCCATCTTCTGGAAACCTGCCTCTACCAAGCTAGATCCGAGCTCGTGATCGCACCCTTCTTCTCGTGATCACATCAGTACTAGACCTGACGACCTCCTGAGAGAGGGGGCGGGGCCACTTGGGGACCTCCCTCTTCTGTTCCAGGGCATGAAGGATGTTAGTGCGAGATTCCCTTAGTGGGGGAAGAGTGAAATATGCCCCCTCCCTGTTGGACGGCGTGGGGTACTGCCTCTGGGACCTGGGGTCCGCTCGCGAGGGCTGTCCCTTTGCATCTGACGTGGCGGCCCTGGCGAGTGGTCGAGTGACCTCCTCTGTGTTCATAAACCGCAATGCCGTGCTCAAGAACTGTTCCATGTTGGTGGGTGGGTTGGTGTGTACATCCACGAAGAAAAGGGACTCCCAGCGAAGACCCTGAATGGCCGCAAGTAGGCGGGCTTCCTCCCCCAGATTAGGAACCTGGATGGATTCCGCCTGGAAGAGCTGAATATACTCCCTGAGGGGCTCATCTTTATTTTGCCGTATCTTGAGGAGATGTCCCGCCGTTTTGGGGGGAGGTTTAGACACCACAAAGTGGTTGGAGAAGTTGCGAGAGAGCTCCTCAAAGGAGTTAAAATGCTTGTCGCGGAGGGTAGTATACCAGTTCGCCGCGGCCCCAGTGAGTGTGGAGCTAAAAGCTCTACAAAGCGTATTGTCGTCCGCCCTTGCAAGGGCCATCGCGGAAACGTAACGCTGGAGATGGATATTTGGGTCTGAGAGACCGTCATATGCATCCAGCTTAGGCTAGCAGCTGATTGCAGGAAGTGGGGTCTCCAAAACCCGAAGAGTGAAGGGTTGGGTCCAGAGGTGGTCCAAACCCATCCAGGTGATACTATGAACACTGGCCCTTTCCTCCCTCTTTTCTACTTCCTCTAATCGTCTAGTAAGCGTGATAAGTATAGACGAAGGAGGGTCAGGGTGACTTACTTGTTGAGGGGGAGTAGCTGGGCGTTCAGGCTGATTGGTCCGTAGCGTTCCAACGTTATCCAGAACGCCCCTAAGAGTGGTGGCGAGTGTTTCACGTAGGTTGTGAGCAACCACCTCAGTGATTGTTTGTAGAATGGCCGGATCAAGGCCCGTAGGCAGAGTGTTTGGTGGTGGAGTGTTACGATCCTGGGGTACGTTACGGTTAACGTGGGAGGAGCTCTCCTCCGTTGAATGAACAGAGAGTTCTCCCCGTTGTGGGGGAACGTTGTTCGGAGATGGTTCCGATCGTGGATCATTGTTTGCGTTCATCGCGGGAGGATTACTCCTTCCCTAACGGCTTTGCCTACTCGCACTCCGGGTAGTTGGCATGACTTGCTACTTGTGGTTTGTGATATGGGTTTACGATAAGAACTCTCATTTCTTTCATTCCCACAGACGGCGCCAAACTGATAGTCCCGTACCTGAAGCAGGCCTGGACTCTCAGTTGAGTGGTTGATGATGATGGTGTTCTTGAGAGCTCCAAGCTTGCTGTTCAGAGTAATCTGTGGAAAGATAAAGAGAATACTCAGAAGTAGCAAGAGAGGAGTGGGGGGGCGTGTAGTAGCTTACCCTGTTTAAGGTGGACATCACCCTATTTATAGAGTGATGCCAGGAGAAGAAACCTCCCAGGTTGAAGCCTTGGACAGGCTGTGAGACAAGGCCCGACAAGTAAGCAGATAAGGTTTAAGGAGATAAGGCGGCTGTGATGATGAAGATCTCAGCAAACCGCCTTAGAAGATTCACCTGTCAGGGAATGTTTGGCGTACAAATCTGGTGAAGATCACTCAGGCTCGTGCTGGCCTCCTCATTGGCTGCTTAATGTCAGATGACTAAGTGGTCTATCTCCAAGTGGAGCAAGTGGCAGGCGAAGGCCTGCAAGGGGAGAAGGCCCAGATAGAATACAGCCAATTAAGGAGGGAGGGTCGCACGAACCTGAGTGTGAGGGCCTTATCTGGGCGGGGCCAGTATAGGCAAGAGAGTCCTCGCGAAGGCGATTTGAGACTGCGGGAGTAAGACCCGCAAAGGCGAGTGAGATCGCAAGGGTGATACTTGAGACTGCGAGGGTGACCCGCGAAGGCCTAAGAGACGCGAAGGCGAGTGTGAGACATCGCCAAGGCGATTCTTGAGGCCCGCGAGGGCAAGACCTCACGCAGGTGAGACTGGAGACCTCGCGAAGGCGAGACTGGAGACCGCAAGGGTGAGACCTTGCTCAGGCGATACTGGAGACCACAAGGGTGAGACCTTGCGAAGGCGATACTGGAGATCACAAGGGCGAGGCCTTGCGAAGGCGACGTATGATTCTGATGCGACGCGAGGATGCATTTGCTTGGGTAGTGTACCAAGTGATGACTTCTCTTATGGAACTCCTTGGTATGCATAGCCTTTTAAACTTAAACAAAAAGCCATCAAATATGTAGTAGCCATTTTGGCCACCCTTAGCACAAGAAGCATATATCTCACCAAAATCAAGGTCATGCTCATACATATCCTTCAAACAATCAAATCCTACAATCTTAGCATCAAGAGAAGAAAGAAGCACATATCTCCTAGATAAGGTGTCGGCTACAACATTCTCTTTTCCTTTCTTGTACTTAATCACATAGGAAAATGATTCAATGAATTCTATCCATCTAACATGCCTTTTGTTTAAGTTGCCTTGACTTAGAAGGTACTTCAAGGAGAGGTGATCCGTATGAATCACAAACTCCTTAGGCAACAAGTAATGACTCCACACTTGCAAGGATCTCACAAGAGCATAAAGCTCTTTATCATAAGGGGAGTTGTTCAATGTAGCACCATTCAATTTTTCACTAAAATATGCAATGGGGCGGCCCTCTTGGTGCAAAACGGCACCAATGCCAATCCCACTTGCATCACATTAAATTTCAAAGACCTTCTCAAAATTAGGTAAAGCAAGCAAGGGAGCACTCATCAATTTGGACTTTAAAGCAAGAAAATACTCCTCTTGGGCTTTACCCCATGCAAACACAACATTCTTTTTAGTTAACTCATGTAAAGGGGCGGAAATAGAGGAAAAGTCCTTGATAAACCTCCGGTAAAAACTAGCAAGACCAATAAATGATCTCACTTCGGTTATGGACTTAGGAATGGGCCATTCCTTTATTGCTACCACTTTACTTTCATCAACTCTAACT
Source organism: Stellera chamaejasme (assembly GCA_024586325.1). NCBI lineage: Eukaryota > Viridiplantae > Streptophyta > Magnoliopsida > Malvales > Thymelaeaceae > Stellera > Stellera chamaejasme. The sequence goes on from CM044981.1 coordinate 22,241,686, forward strand.
CCATGCTTACCCACAACAAATCCAAGAAAGTTAACTTCACTTGTAGCAAAGACACACTTTTCAAATTTAGCATACAACTTCTCAAGCCTAAGTGTATCTAAAACATGCTTCAAGTGATCAATATGCTCATCATGATTCTTGGAGTACACCAAAATGTCATCAAAGTTGACAACCACAAACTTGCCAATGAAATGCCTCAAAACGTGGTTCATTAATCTCATGAATGTACTAGGTGCATTGGTTAATCCAAAGGGCATAACATTCCATTCATACAAGCCAATTTTAGTCTTAAATGTCGTTTTCCATTCATCACCTTCTTTCATGCGAATTTGATGATATCCACTTTTCAAATCAATCTTAGAGAAAACACATGAACCACTCAATTCATCAAGCATATCATCAAGTCTGGGGATAGGATGTCTATACTTTATAGTGATGGTGTTGATGGGTCGGCAATCCATACACATCCGCCAAGTGCCATCACTATTGGGCACTAGGATGACCGGCACGGCACATGGAGAAAGGCTCTCTTTGATGAAACCCTTTTGGAGAAACTCTTGCACTTGTGCTTGAATCTCCTTGGACTCTTCCAGGTTTCTTCTATAGGCGGCCTTGTTGGGAAGTGGAGCACCCGGAATCAAGTCGATTTGGTGCTCACTCCCTTTATATGGAGGGAGGCCGCAAGGGTCCTCAAATACATCCTCATATGCCTTCAAGAGATCCTGCACATCCAAAGAAAGAGAAGATACTTGTTCAAGGGTTAGCATGCATGAAGTTGGAACCATTAGAAAACAAGTTTTGTTTTGCAAAAGTGCTCTTTTGAAATCTCTCTCTTTGGCCAAGTGGGGTATGCACTCTTGTTTTCTCTCTTGCTCACTTGAGGTGTTTCCCACATATGCACACTCCTTTTCTCTCAAGGATCCTGGATCCTTCTCACTCTTTTCTCTCTTCTCCCTTCCCATTTCCCTCCTTTTGCCCTCGGCCTTATTCGCCAAATGGATTTGATCTTGTAAAGCTTGAGTGGGTGTGAGTGGGAGTAGGGTTCGGTTTCGGTTTTGATGCGTGATGATGTATAGTGGCAGATCGGTGTGCGTGATCGCCACGTTCCGGTTTGACTTGCGTGTCACGACATTGACGGAAGCCATTAGGTCGACTTTGCGTACTAGAGCGCGATTGTCGAGGAATAGAGAGATCCTCTGAGGTTCTGATTTGACGAGTCGCGTTGAGTAGTTGTAAAACGTTACCCCTTTAGGTATGAATAGTGAATGTATTTATAGTCCCATGTCTCAGTGGCATTATTGTAATATCTCAATATAAGGTGATTATATATTTTAGGTCATATATGCACTTCGGGAAGTATAGTTCGGGAACGTCCTCAATCTTTATTCGGATTATATGCTAGTTTTTTAATGGGGCCCTTATTTCGGGCTTATGTGTGGGCCTTTTGTTAGGCCTTTATGCGTATTTGGGCCTGGTGGCCATCAAGTCCCCCCCCCCAAGCCCTTTTGGCCGACTAGAAGGAGTCCAAAGTTCTTTTCTTGAAGATCCATTTTAGGATGTCTGTGAGTCATGTTCGGGTAACTGCTTGGTTCGGGATACTTTCTTTGTTCGGGTAACTGAGTCTGTATTTTGAAAACATTGTTCGGGCATGTGATTTCTCTGGTGTTCGGGTAACTGAGTCGTTTCCCGTACTATTGTGTTCGGGAAACTGAAGATGTGGATTCCCCCTTTTCTCGAACATAGTTCGGGCTTCCGAGTAGTCTCTCATATTCTTGTGTTCGGGAAACTGAGGATGTAAATTCCTTCTTTTGTCTCGAACATTGTTCGGGCTTCTGAATCGTTTCCCGTACTATTGTGTTCGGGAAACTGAGGATGTTGATTCCTTCCTTTTGTCTCGAACATTGTTCGGGCTTCTGAATCGTTTCCCGTACTATTGTGTTCGGGAAACTGAGGATGTTGATTCCTCCTTTTGTCTCGAACAATGTTCGGGCTTTTGAATCGTTTCCCGTACTATTGTGTTCGGGAAACTGAGGATGTTGATTCCTCCTTTTGTCTCGAACAATGTTCGGGCTTCTGAATCGTTTCCCGTACTATTGTGTTCGGGAAACTGAGGATGTTGCTTCCTCCTTTTGTCTCGAACAATGTTCGGGCTTCTGAATCGTTTCCCGTACTATTGTGTTCGGGAAACTGAGGATGTTGATTCCTCCTTTTGTCTCGAACAATGTTCGGGCTTTTGAATCGTTTTCCGTACTATTGTGTACGGGAGACTGAGGATGTTGCTTCCTCCTTTTGTCTCGAACAATGTTCGGGCTTCTGAATCGTTTCTGAGATTTTCTCATTCGGGATCTGCCACGGTTGGTATTCCCAACGGTTATTTTTGAATCGACGGTGGAGATCAAATGTCATTTGGCGATTCATCTGCCCGATCTTTTCTATAAATGTGAGTTGAGCCTCACTTTCATTTGCATCTCTCAAGCTCTTCTCTCCTCACAATAAAATCATGACGGACAATCCCACGCTCCAAGAGGCTGTTAGTATCTTCAAGAGGTGGAGGACTGTTGAAGAATCTAATCCAGAAGACTTTTTGCCCCCTTTCCTCGGAGGAACCACCGTCTGGGGACGGTTCTGAGAGGTTCGTCCGCCGTCCATCAATTCTACCGACTTCACCGTCGAGTTGTTGGCCCGCTGTCGGCCCGTCTTTTAGTCTTCTTCCAGCGAGCCGCCCTGTCTCCTCCGGCCATTTACCCGAGGTACATGAGAATGGCTCTACTTTTCCCACCCCTTCTCTGTTCGTCCTTCAAAGTTGCCTTTTAGAGACCAAGGCGAGATTCCCAAGGTTGGTGGTCGAGATAGAAAACTACCGGAGTAAGGCAACTCCGGAGTTAATAAAAGAGTGGCAGATCCACTCATTTTGTCCCGATGACGGTTCGTACTCGGGTTCCTTCTCGGAATGCCGGGCATATGAGCCTGGGAAAGGCAGGTTGGTGATCTTTAAGGATCAACTGCTATGCTGGCTCCGCTTTCCCCCGCACCCATTTGTTCGGCAGCTGGCGGAATCCCACGGGCTAGCCGTTAACCAATTCAGCCCGAATACCTACTGCCACATAAACGCCTATCTCATTCTCTGTGCTCTGTTCGAGATAGAGCCAACCATATCCACATTCCTCCAGTACTATAAAGTGAATGTGGTCCCGAGGAACTATTTCTACTTCTTTAGTGCCCGGGGTCCTCCTACTGTAAAATTCAATTTCGTTTGGAACTTGCCAACCAGCCGCAAGGGATGGCATCGGGAATTTTTCTTCATGAAGCCTGATGCGTCATGGGGCTTGCAAAGCTGCAGAAGGTAGGAGGGCTGCCGGACGTGCGAGAATCCTCGGCGATTCTGAAGGGGCTGCTGCCAAGGAGAATTATGACCGGTTCGACAATAAAATCCGGACCATTGCTCCTTGGTGCGGGGATGGACCGAAGGAAGTCCTCCCCTTTCCTTTGTCTTTGGAGGCTGATTACCCAAGGGTCCTTTCTCACTTGGGTATTATTCGAGGGGACTTGGGGAGTTGGGCATCGGGAGTCTCCCCTTCGACCGAGACTTGGCCTTGGTGCATCGTCTTGGGCGAGACGTCCTTCGAGGATTTCAAGAAAGGTTTATATCGTTCTTGTTCATAGATGCATTCGTTTGGTATTAACTAATTCTTCCCCTTTTTGCGAAATGGAGCCCGAGTTTGATCTCGGTGCCATCTTTCGGGACGCGAAGAGAAGAAACCGAGCTCTAAAGCCGGTGGTTCGAGGCCCGCCGCAGTGAGAAGAAGCGGAAGAGGGTCCTTCGGTTGATCTTGAGGTGGAAGTCACCTGTGAGAAGTCTGCCGGGAAGTTCCATCCTCGATTCATATGGAAGGGCAGCCTACTCGGGATGATGTATATGATATCTTTGCGAGAACTCCTCGAGCGAATCGGGAGGGCTAGGGGAAGTTTTTAGCCTCGAGGATGACCGAGCAAAGCGCCCGGAGGTCCCACCAATCGAGCTTCAACTAGGTAACCAGTTTGTGAAGTTACGCAATCTACGCTTTTGGAACTTATTCGGAAATCTGTCCCGAATGTTCGGTGAAGACCCGCTGCATGGCGTGGTTCGATCTCATTTTTGTACGTTAGGTCCGGACTGGAAAGAGTGCCGGGAAGAGAGGAGGCGAATGCGGGACGAAGCTCTCGCATTTCGGGAGCAATCTCATTCCTCGGGAGGGGTGGCTGATCCACGAGGATCGAACATCCTTGATGATGAAGGCGTCAAGGATATGGCTCCCGAGCTTTTGAGGACCGCCTTTGCCCGAACCATGGAGTGCTTAGAACACTTCTACCCTGACTTGGACGTCGCCGCTTCAAAAGTGGCCGTCCTCGGGTACCAGGTTAGTACTTGGTTGCTTATTTCTTAAGTCTGGGCTTTCGGGTTAATACTGCGGGGAAATAATCCTTTTTGATGATGCGCAGGTGGCCACAATGGGCGGGTGGCTTTCCCGAATTACCCGAGCGTCAAACCGGATCCGCTCGGAGGCCGAGCAACGGGCGACCAAAGCCATAGCTGTGGTTGCTGCGGCATTCCCGTACCTCCTCCAAACTCGAGCTTCCCGAAGGCTCACACATTCGGGAGAACCTCAGCCCGGCCGAAGCTGATGATTTCGCTTTGGCTGAGGTTGCTTTCTTAAGCGCGGTCAAAGAGCACCGCCATTCAGAGGACGCTCTTCGGGAAGAAGTTCACTTGCTCAAGACTGAAAAAGAGAACGTCCAGGTTGACTTCGCCAATCAGAAAGAGCATCATGAGCACGAGCTACGGGTCAAGGATGAGGAGAACCAGAGACTCTGGGATGAACTTGCTGTAGTTCAGGCCAAACTCCCGAAGTATCAGAAGGCGCTGAAGGATTCTGTGGATATGGCCGTTGACAAATATACCTTCGGGTTTTGTTTGGCCAGAAGCAAATCGTTGAGCGCAACCCTCACGTTGACTGTCCGGGCTTGGCGGGAATGAGGAGCCCGAAGAAGATCCCGGTTAGTACGGGGGCGAATTTATGCACCCACGAACCAAGATCGTTGACGATTTTGCGGATCCTCGGTGATGTAATCTTTTCATTTTTGAACCCATTTTTTGTAATCACGTCCTTTGGCGTTATTAATGAAAAATATTCAAGGATTGGATCAACACTTGTTTCCGAACTCAGTAGTGCTTTATCATTCCCGGTCATACAAAATACTTCTTCAATGCTTCGGAATGGAAAGAGTTAGCCAATTCCCTTCCTTCGGGATCCGATAACTTGTAAACTCTTTTCCTTTCTTCGGCGATGACTTCGAATGGGCCTTCCCAGTTCGGTGCAAATGCGCCCCCTTTCGGTCTTCGGGATCCCAGTTTGGTTTGCCGTAGGACCAAATCACCCACTTTGATATTTTTTGCCTTCACTTTTGAATTAGTTGCAGATGCGGTTCTTTGTTGAAAGGCTTTTCTTCGCAACTCTGCTTCATCTCTTCTTCCTTCGAGTAAGTCTAAATTCGCCCGTAGACCTTGCTCATTCGCTACTTCCTCGAACACTTCGGTTCTGAGGGAGGAATTGATGCCGATCGGGATCGGTGCCTCGGTCCCGTATGTCAAAGAGAGCGGGTCTCTCCAGTAGACCTTCGGGGCGTGGTCCGGTAACTCCATAAAACATGGGGGAGTTCTCCGGGCCATTTCCCCTTCGCCTTCCCAAGTCTCGCCTTTAAACCGTCCTTCAACGTTCGATTGGATACTTCCACTTGGCCATTGCTCTGCGGGTGGGCGACTGGGGTAAAATGAATCTTGACTCCGAATCCCTCGGCAAAATCCTGGAATCCACCGTCAGTGAACTGAGCTCCGTTATCGGCAACAAGGACCTTCGGGCACCCGAACCTGCATATGATGTTCTTCCAGACAAACTTTCGGATGTTTTCAGCCGTAATTGTAGCCAGTGGTTCGGCTTCTATCCACTTGGTGAAGTAGTCTACGGCGACTACACAATACTTCAGTCCTCCGAGAGCGGTAGGTAAGGCCCGATCAGTCGATTCCCCATACGGTGAACGGTATAGGGTAATCCGAGGGACGATACGTACTCGAGGGGACTCTCTGTATTCGAGCGTGTTCTTGACATTTCTTGCACTTGTTAACGAGTCACATTGCATCTTCCTTGATGGTAGGCCAAAAGAACCCTTTCATTAGTATGACAGCTTCTAACGCGTCCGACTTAATGTGCGACCCGCAGGTGCCTTCATGGGATTCTCTCAGAATGTCCTCGGTGTCTCCTTCTCCGACGCATTTTTGCAACGGGGAAGAGAATCCCTTACGGTACATACTATCCCCAATTATGACTTGTTGGCCTTTCTCCTGATTTTGGCGGCTTCGGTTGGACTGTCCGGGAGTACCCCTTCATCGAGGTACTTCCAATAGGGAGTCCTCCATCCCGAGGTAATGCAGCCTATCCGGGAGTAATCGACGCAAGGCTCACTCCTTATTTCGTTGTAAGAGGCTGACTTCGACGGTGATCGGCCTCCGAATTGAGAGACCTCGGGATCTTCTCGATACACAACTTTTCGAAATCCGCGGCCAATTTTCTAGCTACCTCGGCGTATTTCTTGAGACTTGGTTCTTTGACCTCGTACTCCCCATTCATCTGCTGAACGAGGAGGTTGGAGTCGCTACATGCTTTCAGTGATCGGATTCCCGCTTTTGGCTAATTCCGGACCGCAATAAGGGCTTCATATTCGGCTGCGTTGTTCGTTACCGGGAAATTGAACTTAATTGACTTAGTAGCCTTCATTCCTTCTGGGCCTTCGAGAACTAGTCCGGCACCTTGCTTGTCCGATCCACGTGTAGAGTCCAGGCCGGACTATCCTCGTTCAAAGAATCCTCACTTTCGGATTCCTTGGGCAATTCCGCGATAAAATCCGCTAATGCATGCGCTTTGATTGCTCTTCGAGGTTCGTATTTGATCTCGTACTCGCTTAGTTCTACGCACCACTTTGACAACCTTCCGGAGTGGTCTACCCGTTTTAAGATGTCCTTGATAGGGACATTACTTGAACAATGATAGAAAACCCGAGGAAGTATGGCTTGATCTTACGGCGATAGGACCAGAGAGTACACCGCTACGGATCATCGGATAATTGAGCTCGGCCCCGTGCAATGATTTTCTTACGTAGTAGACCGGCCACTGCTTTCCTTGGTCATCTTCTTGAACAAGTACCGAACTAACGGCCTTTTCTCCTACTGCCAAGTATACAATGAGGGGTCTGTCCTCTGTCGGTTGCCGTAGCGTAGGCATTTCCAAGAGGTAGGCTCTGATTTCCTCCCAGACTTTCTGACATTCGGGATTCCAACTGAATCTAGCTCGTTCCCGTGCGTTCTCGTTCTTAGATTTCTTCTCGCCTTTTCGTATCCCGATTCTACCGGGCTCTGCTCCTTCTTTGATCAAGAGTTTGAAGAAGGGACGGCACTTGTCTCCATATCGAGATATAAAACGACTGAGGGCCGTGATCTTCCCGAGGAGTCTCTACACGTCCTTTATCGATGAAGGTGTCCTTACGTTTAAGAGAGCTTCGATCTTTGCGGGATTTGCATCGATGCCGCGCTCGGATACCATGAATCCGAGAAATTTCCCGGACGTTAAAACGCACTTATCTGGGTTCAATCGTATTCCATACTTTCTGATCTGCCCGAACACTTCTTCAATATCGCGGATTAGATTTTCTTCCTCCTTGCTTTTGATGATGATATCATCAACATAGACCTCAAGAATTCTTCCTATCTGCCGGAGAATACTTTGTCCATCAATCTTTGGTAGGTTGCTCGGCGTTCTTGATCGAAGGGCATTCTCGTATAACGATGCGTCAGCGTCGCTTATGAATGACGTCTTTTCTTCATCGGCCGGGTTCATCCTTATCTGATGATACCCACTGTAAGCATCAAGGAAAGAGAGCCTCGCGTGTCCGGTCGTGGAATCCACAAGCCTATCGATCGGAGGGGTTGGGTACGAATCTTTCGGGCAAGCATCATTCACGTTAGTAAAATCGATGCACATGCGCAACTTGTCGCTATCCTCTCGGGTTGCCACCACGGGATTGCTTAACCATTCGGGATACGATACTTCCCTTATGACTCCCGCATCGAGGAGTTTCGAAATTTGCTCTTTGATGAAGGCCCTTTTGAATGGAGCGTTATTTCTTTTCTTCTGCCTTATGGGCCTTGAATTCGGATTGATGTGCAGGCTGTGTTGTATTACCTTTGGGTCGATCCCGGGCATGTCACTCGGAGAGTAGGCGAACAAGTCTTTATTCATTCGAAGCAAGTTTACAAGATTTTCCTTACTGCCCTCAGGCAAGTCTTTAGCAATTCTCGTTGTCCTATCTCCTTCCAAGACAATGTCTTCGGTATCCGCTTTCTCCTTGTCTTCCTTCGAGCAGCCCGGAGTAAGATCCTTCTGAGCTATTGCCATGACATCCTTGGCCTCTCTTTGGCTCACGTAGATCGAGGCGTCACCCTCATCCGTGGCGAACGTGATGGTCGGGTATTTCACGTCGGTCCTCATGTGAACAGCCACCGGGTTTCTCTCCCGATGATAGCATTGTACGCGAGAGGGGACATCGAGGACAAGCCATTTGACCATCAGCGTCGTGTATCGGGGTTGACCTTCGGGACCGACTCCGAGGAACATCGCAGGGAGCTCAATGGAGCCTAATACTGGTATTTCGTCCGGGCCCACTCCGTAAGTTGCTGTATTGACGGGATTCAAGCGGCTCGATTTAAGCTTGAGGCCTTCATAGGCTTGAGGCCTTCATAGGCTTTCCTGAACAACACGTCTGCATTTGAACCATCATCGCAGAGAACCCTCTTGACATCTATGGTTCCGATCCGGAGGGTGATGATGAGCGGGTCATAATGCGGGAGACGCACTTCGGACCCGTCCGCTCGTTTGACTCTCAAAGATGGATCTCCGTAGCTTAAAGAGGCTATCTCCCTTGCTTTCCTCTTCCTCGCGTTTGACCCTAGGGTGGTCGTTATGGTGTTCAGAATCCCGGTGGGTTGTGGCGGAGCCATCTTCTCTTTCCCCCTTTTGTTTGGTCCCGATGAATCTTCTTCAGCCTTCCCCTTGCCTCGGGAAATTTCTTCGCTCTGAGGCATCTTCAGATATTCCCCCAGAGAGCCCCTCTTGATGAGGTGCTCTATGTACCTCTTCAGCTGATGGCACTGTTCCGTTTCATGGCCGGTGTCTCTATGTAAGCTGGCGTACTTGGGACGAATCACGCTTCGCCCCTTCCGGCATGGCCACTGGGCGATTAATATTCCGGCACCTTGTCTGCGGAGGGCAGCGAGGATACTAGCCGAGGCGTATTAAGGGGGTGAAGATCGGATTTCTCTCGAAAGCTCTCTTCGGTCCTCCCGATTCCCATTGCTTGGTAGACGGGTTCCTCGGGTTCTCCTTCCGTGGTTCTCGATTATCTCTGCTGTCTGCTTTCCTTCACGCCGAGACAACATCTCTTGAGCAATCATATGCTCTGGTGACAGCATACATTTCTTCGGCGCTCGTGAAGTTCTTCCGAGATAACTCGTAAGCCAGGCGCGAATTGGGGATGAGCGCCTTTGTGAATGCCATGATGTGAATGTTGTCCGTCAGATCAGATGCGTGAACGGCTTCTCGGTTGAACCTCTTGACGAATTCCCGAATACTCTCGTTCGGTCTTTGTTTGATATCAAACATCTGGATGGCCCTTTTCGCTGACCTCTTGCATCCGATGAAGTGTGTAGTGAATTTGGTGGCGGTGTCCCGAACGATGACACCGAGTTCGGGAGGAGTGAGTTGTACCAAGCGGAGGCCGGACCTCCTAAAGCTACTTCAAAGCACTTACACAAGGCCGCCTCGTTGGCTCCTTTCAGCTCCATCGCTCTTTTATACTTGCGGACAAAAGCGTCAGGGTCTCCTGAGCCTTGGTACACCTCCAAAGGGTGTGGTAAGTTAAATATTCGGGGCATCTGGGCGTCCCGAATCCTGCTGGTGAATGGTCCTTCATCAGGGATGTCCTCGCATTTGGGCTCGGGAATGCCCGAGTTTCTCTCGACTCGCTCCAGGCGATGCGGCGGTTGCTGATCACATCATCCCGTGGATCACCATGCACCAGTCTTTCTGGCCTTGGGGATCGGTCTCTCTTGTACACCCTCGGGGACCTCGAGCGCTACCGGCTTTGACGGTCCGGAGAAGCAACTTGCTGCGAACCCGCCTGCTGGGTACCATAGCCCGATCGATTATGCCGTGAAAACTGCCTGTCACGAGGTTGGCAGGATTGACTAGTCTGGTCGTTCTGGTTTCTTCGCTCTTCCTGAAGGATCACCCGCACAGCTTGGACAAGATCAGGGTCTAAGTGCCGAATGTCGCTTCGGCGGTAGCTGGAAGTAGGACGTAGGGAGGTTGCTCCATTGGGACGATTCCTGCAGGGAACCCCTATAGCTGGGATCGGCCGTGCGGCCGTTGGTGGAACCTTCTCCCTCCGGCCTGGATGATTGGGAGCGGGAATGGCCCCCGTTCAATCTGATTACGGGGACCACCGCGCTTCCCACGACGGCGCCATTTGGTGGCGGATCGGTGTGCGTGATCGCCACGTTCGGTTTGACTTGCGTGTCACGACATTGTGGAAGCCATTAGGTCGACTTTGCGTACTAGAGCGCGATTGTCGAGGAATAGAGATCCTCGAGGTTACGATTTGTGAGTCGCGTTGAGTAGTTGTAAAACGTTACCCCTTTAGGTATGAATAGTGAATGTATTTATAGTCCCATGTCTCAGTGGCATTATTGTAATATCTCAATATAAGGTGATTATATATTTTAGGTCATATATGCACTTCGGGAAGTATAGTTCGGGAACGTCCTCAATCTTTATTCGGATTATATGCTAGTTTTTTAATGGGGCCCTTATTTCGGGCTTATGTGTGGGCCTTTTGTTAGGCCTTTTATGCGTATTTGGGCCTGGCGGCCATCAATGTATTTGTTGGCATTTCCATGATGAATGGCCTCCTTATCAAATTGCCATGGCCTCCCAAGTAAGATGTGAGTGGCTTGCATCCTCACAACATCACAAGTGATGGTGTCTTCATACTTGCCAATTCGGATTGGCACTTCAACTTGTTTCACCACTTTGACAAAGGACCTATCATCCACCCATTGGAGTTGGTAGGGTTTCAGATGCAACTTGGTTGGAAGGTGCAACTCATGGACCATGTCTTCTCTTGCGGCATTCACACAACTACCGCTATCAACAATGAGGCTACATAGTGTGCCATTCACCAAAGCTCTTGTTAGGAAGAGATTCTCCCTTTGTGAAGTTTCGGTTAACTTGGGAGAGCTTTGGAGAACTCTCTTGGTGACCAAGATATGCCCCTCAAGAGGCAACTCTCCCTCTTCTTCTTCCTCCTCTTCATTCAGAAGTTCATGTGAAACCTCCTCCTCATCTTCACTTGAAATGTCTCCATTGGGTCGAATCACCATAACCCTCTTGTTGGGACATTCTCTTGCATAGTGTCCCTTGCCAAGATACTTGAAACATTCAACGGTTCTTGCTTGAGTTGGCGGGTTTGAGGACTTGGAGGGGTAAGTAGGTTTCGGTTGTGTGTTGGAATAGGGAGTGGGGTGAGATGGTGGTTTCGGTTGTGTGTGGGAGGGGTAAGGAGACTTGGAGGTGGCGGTTTGGTAGGGTTTGGAGGTGGAGGGCTTGCTTGTTGGCTTGCTCCTAAGTTTCGGTTGGAGGTGTGGTAGGAAGTGTAGGAACTTCCTCTCTTCAATTGTTTCTCCACTCTTATGGCCTTGTGCACTAACTCTTGATAACTTCCATAGTCACAAAGCTCCACCGCTCGAGAGATGTCATCTCTCAAACCATACAAAAACCGAGCCATCTTTGTCTCTGTTCTCCTTGACATTAGCTCTCATCAAGGCGCTTTCAAGCTCCTTTTGATAGTCTTCAACACTTCGGTTGCCTTGGGTGAGGTGTTGCAACCTTTGAGCACATTCTCTTTCGTAGTAGCATGGGATGAACCGAGCTCTCATGGCGTGCTTGAGCTCCTCCCAAGTGTCAATGGGAGCTTGGCGGTTTCTAGCTCTTGCTTGGTGTTCTTGCTCCCACCAAATGATGGCATAGTCATGAAGTTCAATGATAGCTAGTTTGAGTTTGGTAGCATCATTGTACCCCATGACATCAAAGACTCTCTCGATTTTGTTCACCCAAGTGAGGTACTCCTCCGGATCACTTGAGCCATAGAAAGGTGGAACTTGAAGCTTCACATTGTTGAGAGCGTGTTGATCTTGAACTTGGCCTCTCTCACCTAGGTTTCGGTTAAACCCTCGGTGGAAGTGGCCTCTTGCATGCTCTTCTTCTTCATCAAGGTCTCTTTCAAGATAGGCTTTTGCTTGCACCCTATCTTGAAAGATTCTTCTTCTAGGGTTTCGGCAAGGAGGTGGTACTTCATGGTGCTCTTCATCACTACTCTCTGAAACCTCCTCAACCATTCTGCCCCTCCTTGGTGGAACAAGAGGCCGAATGCTAGGAGCATTTTGGGGTGTCTTTTGGGGCGGTTCTCTCCTTGTTGCTTCGGTTATACCTTGAGCATGGGAGCTCTCCGGTAACTTGCCTTGTGCAACTTCAAGTCTTGTGACCTTCTCATTAGTGGTGACCATTTGAACTTTGTGTTGGGGTTTTGTATCATCAAATAACGCAGCGGAAAAATAAAACCCCGGACAGGATCCATGTACAATAAAAAACAGTACAATTATGGTTGAAGAAATTACCAGAAAATTACTTCAAATGCGTTCCCGGTAGATCTGAACGTACAGACCCTCTACGGTATCCATGCGCGAACAATTACTGAGTCCAAGTTCCTCCTTTTTGTCGTGCTAGCGACAGTTCCTCGGAGAACGGAGCACACGAGATCAATCAGAAAATTATAGAGAACGTTTCTGTATTTTCTAATAATTTTTCCGGTTCCAAACTGATCATGGAAAATGATCAATACTTGCAAGGATCCAGCTTGGAAGATGAACAATAACAAGATGATAATTTCGGCCTACCCAATAACCTCTTCACTACAAGATGAAGCAATGCTTGGAATGCCAACGGAAGAAGATAGATCTAGCACCGCTTAACTACTTGATTAAGCAATACTAGATATGATTCTTGAACCAAAATTATGGAACAAGGAAATGGATTGAAGAAGTGAGAAACCAAAGCCAAAATGCTCTCAAATTGGAGTTCAATATTTTGGCTATAAGAGTTCTAAAAGGCTGAAATGGGTTTTGCTAACCTAAATACATGAAAAGGGTGGTAGTGGAGGTTATTACCCAAAGTGTGGCTAACACTTTTGGTACCAACCCCTTAAGTCTTCCTACCATTCTCATGCATAAAGCAAAAGGTCTTATGAAACTACCTAAAATGGTGAGGGAGAGTGGAAGGATTCCACCATTTTTGGTAATGGAAGGTAAGGACCAACCATTACTTCAAACTAGTGGGTAAGGACCTCCACTATCTCACTTTCCCTCCCATTTCCTAAATAACACAAATACAATTAAGTTTAATTCAACAAGTTCAAATTTCAGATTGTGGACTTGTAATTGGGCCGGCCCAACCTTGGAGGCGCGTGGGCTAGCCGACGGCACGTGCGGAGATGAAGGTGGCGCGTGTGCGCGCGTGGGGGGAATGTCCGGCGTGTGGCCTTCACCTCCCGGTGTCCCTAAGGCATGGGAAGGTAGTGCAACACTCCAAAGGTGGTGGTGCTCCGGCCGGAAGTTGAGGGTGGCGCGTGCAGCAGGCCGGGCGATCGCCTGGAAGGGAGGTTGGGTCGTCTGGAATCTTGCCTAGCCGCCTGTACCTCTCCGGGCGATCGCCTGGACTAGGGTTTGGGTCGCCTGAGTTTTCGCCTGACCAGCTGTTCCTCTCCGGGAGACAGCCTGAGCTAGGGATGGGGTCACCTGGACCTTCGCCTGCCAAGATGATTATGGAGATGTTGTCCGGGTGCTTGGGTGCTTTTCCACTTGAATGCCCAAGCTTTGAAGTTGGTGATCTCGACCTTGATCTTCTTCCCGTTCATCTCCTTATGCCATGACCTTCATGAACGCTTGGAGCCTTTCTTTCATTTTCTTCAACCGAGCCTGAGTCAAGGGTCCGTTGAGACCTTGGAAGGGGCTAGAAGCCTTTTGGGGTGGAGTTGGGTTGATGTCCACATCATTTCCCCCTTTAGATTTGAGGACGAATCTTTCTAAGAGGGAGGGAATGATGTGATCATGGGATCCACAAGTGACAATAAAGTCTCAAGTTCGAAGAGGAAGGCGGATGAAGCTCGGAGAACCCTTTTGGCGAGGAGGTTCAGAGGCCCAGGCGGCCCAATCCATGATTCAAGCGATCGCTTGACCAGGAGAAGGCAAAGCCTCCACGCGAGAGCTCCATGCGAAGCCTCTAGGCGAAGGCAAGGCTTCCCTCATGCGAAGCATCCAGGCGATGGCGAAGCCCTTAGGCGAAGCCGTTCCTGCGAAGCCTCAAGGTGAAGCCCTCATGCAAGAGCCTCCAACGTGAAGTCTTCAAAGCGAAGACAAAGCCTCCATGCAAAGCTTCCAGGCGAAGGCGAAGCCGTCTCTGCGGAACCTCCAGGTGAGAGCAAAGTCTTCAGTGCGAAGTCTTCAAGTTCAAGCGAAGCTCCAAGGCGAAGCCACCTATGCCCAACAATCCGGCCAACCATTCCAAGCCAATCCGGAACACTCCCTCCTTTAATTAAGATACTTGGGAGTACAAATATTTACTTTATGTAAGAATACCTTTTTAGGTTAGCTTTTACCTTTTACCTTTTTAGGATGACATGCATGCAAAAGCACTTTATGCTTTGGCATGCATGCGCATGTGTAAGAGTCTGTTCACTTCTCCCTCCTATAAAAGGGATAGCATGCTCCTAGAAAACCTAGAACATAGTCAAACGCTTGAGAGGTTTATTTCCTCAAGCTTCGGTTCTCACCCCTTGCTACCTTCCGCCATCCCCCTTGGTGTTTATCATCAAGTCTAATATCTAGTATTGCTTAATCTCGTAGTCAAAAGGTGCTAGATCTTCCATCTTCCCCAGGCATTATCTCAAATATTGCCCAACCTCGTAGTTGGGAGGTGTTTGAGGCCGAATTTATCCTTCCCTGTTCTTGCGACTCCTTCAGGCTAGATCCGGCGCTTCCTATGATCTCGCGGGATTGCGACGAGCGTCCCCGTGATCGCATCACTCTGCTTAAGGGGCATTCTCGAGAGTGCGGTAATGTACATACCCACCACCCTAGGTTCATCCAACGACATGTTTTGAAAAATGGTTTAAAAAATGTTATATTATGACATATAGTGATCAAGCTAAAGACCATTCTTACAATTAGATATTGACATAAAGCAGGTTTGTCTAATTGTTTACTGTTTAAATGATGAGCTATATACTTATATATTAGAATCTATTATGCTTAGAATCATTATTTAGATTTATTTAATTGAGGAAGTATTACGATTCTGATGAAGGGCCTGTAATCTTTCCTCCTTACTAAGCAAATGGACGATCACCCCATTTATTACAGGTGAGTTTTATGTGGAGGACTACTATGCCAACCCCATTGACTCGGAGTATGAGCAGACGTACTTCGAGGAGCAACTACCGGGTGGAGACGCGCTGTGACTTCTTGACATGCTTTTCTGTCTTAGTGGACTTTGGGATAATAAAATGAACTTTGTTTATTTTCCGCTGCACTTATCTATCTAGATTATTTTATTGGTGTGAGTAAGTAGTACCCGCGTTTATCAGATGTGAATTTATTTTATGTGAATGTTTTGTAATATTTTATCGAACAAGCTGTTTTTTGAAAAGTTTCAAATTTTCGTTAAAATTTTTTGGTGGGTAAATGATGGTGTTACAGAAGCGTTGATGGGTTCTCCACTCTCTCATCTGGTGCTATCTTGCTTGTCGGAGTCTTGTTTTAATTTCGATGATGAGAGCTACCTCCTCGGCCTTGCCTGCGTTGAAAATCTCCAGATCTTGACAGAGGAGCCGCCACCATCATCAGCGAAAAAATTGGGGCCCTTATCAAAATACTCTCTCAATACTCTCTCCATCCTTAAAAATTTGGTGCAATTTTTTTAATGTTGTGGAGGATTCAGATCATTACTTGAAAGAATTCATTAGAATTTTAGAAT
The DNA here is from genome assembly GCA_024586325.1 of Stellera chamaejasme. Taxonomy (NCBI): domain Eukaryota; kingdom Viridiplantae; phylum Streptophyta; class Magnoliopsida; order Malvales; family Thymelaeaceae; genus Stellera; species Stellera chamaejasme. The sequence goes on from CM044981.1 coordinate 22,257,915, forward strand.
GAAATATGTTTTTTTTTAAGCAACAAAAGATTTTATTATATTAAAATTACAGCTAAGCCGAAAGAGACAATTGGGCATTAAAAATATTTGGCTTTACATATTAAAATGTTAAAGAATTAAAATCATAGATTAAATGCTAAAAATGAAACGCATCTTTTTTTAGGGACGAAGGTAGTAATATTTACATAATCTTTTACTTAAAAAATATGTATGTCACAACATAGTAATAAAATATGAAAATTACAAATATTAATATCTACTAATGGGTTGGATTCGAATCGAGAACCCGGTGTCAACCTTGAGCGTGATTTGGGCATTCCTTTGCCTATTTCTCATGTTGTCATGACACAACCTTCACCTGCAAGAGTTAGAGATAGATAAGCGGATCTAGATCTTGGTACTACTTACTTATGTTATGCAAGAGCTAACACTAGAGTGAATGTCAATTCTTCTGAGGTTCTCTTGGATGCGCCATTTATTCCTCTTCTTATTGATCTTTCAGCTCTAGCAACGGATTATTCTATTATGTCTTCTACATGACATCCTCTTGCTCAGCAGCCTCCTACATTCTACTAGGTACTAATATTTGTAATTTTCATATTTTTGATTTAAACATAATAACATTTTATCATTATGGAAAGTTTTATTACTATGTTGTGACATACATATTTTTAAAGTAAAAGATTATGTAAATATTACTACCTTCATCCCACAAAAGATTATGTAAATATGTTCTATTATTGGATTTTTTCTGTGTATAATATATATGTATATATGTAAGTTTTTGGGGGCCCTTGAGATTGGGGCCCAAAGCAGGTGGCTTATCCGCTTTGGCCAGGGCAGACTCTGATGGGAGGTGTAATTTCTTTAAATTTGACCACAACCGACAGAAGGCCGACAAAATGATCTAAAGGAAGCAGCCAACCTGCAAAACTTCATGGGAGTGTTGGGGTAGAAGAGAGGTCCAACCTCAAAGTACTCTGTTAAACGTGTACAATGTTTCTTTTAGCAAACACGATTTAAAGGATAAATCTAGATACTTTTCAAAAAAATAAAAAGTATCTTTTAATGAATGTGATTGATTGTACAATGTGTCTATAATTTTAATAAGGACAACAAACCTCTCTGTTAAGGAAATCCTATCGAGTGTCAAGAAGCCGAAACTCGAATAATAGCTCATTCTCTTGTTCTAGGATGAAGATTCGCATCTGGTTTCAGTGAACAACCGTAACCTATGTAATGTATATGATTTCTATGCAATTCTATTCATATGACTTTTCTAGTATTTAAAAAAAAATACCTCTGTGTGAATCAGTTTGATCTTGGAGTAGAGCAGTTCATACAGATCAATCAACTCGCTCTTTCGTTGGCCATGGAACGCTGAGATGCTCCTTGAGTTATTTTCTTATGCTCACTCCAAAGTTTTGATGGTGTAGAAATGAGGCAATAAATGTTGTATTTATAGAAGAGTAGCTAGGTCATTTATTCTTTTTCGAATTAGGTATTGGCGTTTTATTTTTCCGCTTATCAAATTTTCATTTCAAATTTTGTTGGCGTTTTAATCTCTCGTTTAATGAAATTTTTGATGTTTCGGGGGGGTGGGTGGGGATTTAAATAGAGCAAATTTGTGCGAATCTACATAATAAATGAAAATATAAAAAATCTGGATTTTGTGTGATCCGCAAAAATTGTTTATAATAGACTATTACTTGACTGTCATCACTCATGTTTTATAATTACTGAAAAATGTCGTATGAAAATGCACTATGCTCCTAAAAAAGTTGTAGGGTAAAATGCGCATGTCGCATTCATGTGCATAAGAAGAAACACGATTTACTTTAATGCCACCGCACCGTCTCCAACTGGCAGTGTGAATTTTATGTTTGTACGTGGAGCTGTGCACTAAACTACCAAGTATCCACTGATGAATTTAGAGATGACAACGGAGCAGATTATTTGCGGTTATACCTAAACCGTAACCGCGATCGCGAATATATAACTATCAACGGTTAACGAATATCCACCAATGCGGGTATACTCTAGCACCTATTAATGAATATCCGCGGATATCCGCCACCCGCGGTTAGTCCACGGATATTACCTGAAAATACAAAACAATACAGAATCTCAAGTGATAGCAAACCTAATAAATGTAGACAACTAAAAGTGATAGTCTGATAGAAGCTAAAGAAAAAAGTTTAACAAAGTTCAACAAAATATTTTCATTTTCTGATTGTCCATCCTTCAGATCTTCGGCATCATCAGCACTATATCATCAAGAACTGTAAGACATTAGGACATATCTTAAACCAAAGTAAGTAGGAAAATCATTTACTAGATAACAATAGAAATTCGGGTTCAGTTGGAGGGTAGTTTTTTAAATGGGAATTGGCTGAGATAGGTTAGTGGCCTACTTGTATTGATGGGTTGGTTAACGGTTACGGATATCTGCGGTTCGGATAGTTGATATCCGTAACTATAACCATTAGTCTCATGGTTACTAAATTCCACCTATTAACCAAAAACCGCGGATATAACCGCTATAAAGTCATGGTTATCCACGGTTGGTGTATATCATCCGACCCGCTGTCATCCCTAAATGAGTTACTACTCCACGTACACATTCACACCATGCATGGAAACCGCCCTAGTTATTTCAAATGAACTGGTGACTTTTTTACACCATGTTCAATTGCAATTAGAGGGTTTCAAACCTTCTCTTCACAAATTCACCTCCGGAAATCTAGTAATTTTCACTCCTCCAAATTCGGATATCATATGAATAACGGAGGCGTGAAACGTGAAAGGTGAAAATTGATGAGAAATGATGATATCATAGCCAGCGCGCGACGAGCTCCTCACCCCCACTCCTCTCTTGGCTGCTCAAGCAGCCAACCAAGGAGGAGAGGAGTGGGGCTAGGAGTCCGGCCGGCGGTTGGTTTGATATTTCGTCCCTCGCCTGGGTGTGTTGGGACCGGACTGAGGTGATGAATTTCTTCGGTGACTTTCGGAAAAATTTAGTGAAATTATTTCTTCCCCACCCGATGGTTTGAAACACCCTATTGTCTAGACTTCCTCTCAAGTATTTTAAACTATTTTTTTTTCAAAAGAAAAATAAAACAAATAGTTTAATTTGTTTAACATTTACGTTAATATATAAGACTTTCTAAAATATAAAAGTTAAATAATTTCAATGTATATTGAAAAGATCCGGGTTAAAATGAGCAACGTGTAGGCTTGCGCATAAGCGATTCGCTTATTTGGAAGTTTCTCATTCATTAAATTATATAGGCATAATGGTCGTGTTTGATTAGCATGATTAATCGATAAGCAATGTTTCCATGTGTGAACAACATCGACTGATCAAAATCACAAAACTGCTAATCAACATTGGACGGAAGCTGATCAACATAACAAGTCTACTGATCAAAATGCTAAAAAGAAAGATTAATAAGAAGAGAGATCAACATCCTAAAATGAAAGGTCAATATGACATAGAAGATAGACCAACATGGTAAGAAGAGAAAACAACTTGCTAAAAATAAAAATCAACATGACAATAAGAGAAATCAACATGCTAAAAAGAATGATCAACATGGTAAAAAGAAAGCTCAATATCCTAAAAAATGATCAACATTACAAAAGAGAGATCAATATGCTAAAAAGAAAGATCAACATGAAAAAGAAAATAGATCAACATGGTAATAATAGATCAACATCCTAAAAAGAAAGATCAGCATGACAATAAGAGAGATCAACACGCTAAAAAGAATGATCAACATGTCAAGAACAGAGATCAATATGCTAAAATGAATGATCAACATGACACAATGACAGAACTAAGTTTGGATAGGGGGTGCTACTGCCCCCCTAAAGTTGATGGGGGTATAGGGTATATGGTAGAAATTATGAGGATTTATGTAATAATTTATCCACTAGCCCTCCACTCATTCAAAAATAAATTTTTACCCACTTATTATTAAACCCCAACCTAAATGGTACATTTTTTCTCACATACCCAAATTGTATCCATAAAAGAAGCCAACTCAACTTGGTTAGGCAAAAAAGAAAATTATCCCTGTTTTCTATTTATAGTTTTATCTAAGTCATTTAAATTTGATATGTTGTGGTTTGGGACCATGTCTAATTAATCTTTAATTTTTCGTTTTAATCATCTTTTAGTACATTTAAATTTCGGAATTATGCGCCGTAGTTTTTGTGAGATTGTTTATATATAATTTAATTTTTATTACTAATCCATTTTTATTTTTATTTTTATTACTAATCCATTTTATGCGCCGTAGTCCATTTTTATTTTTGTACTTGGAGTTTACCCGTTTATTATTACACACAATTCTCTTTTTTTTTATTAATTTCTCACTGTTTTTTGTTTCTTTATTTGGAAATATTGTTTTCTATAAAAAATCAAATAAAAGAAATAAAAATGAACACATGATACCAATTTGGTTATATGAATTTGTATTATTATTTTTCTACGTAAAAGGTTAGCGGACTCAAAAATTTTCGTAGGTTGATTTTCATGTTCTCAATCGAGTTAGGAGTTAATGATTAATGGCGGCTTCATTGGAAAATAGCGTCGCTAACCTCCATTACTTCAACTATTACTATATATGGAGGTTGGTCTGCGGTCATTATAAAATGGGTTAAGGCCGACGTTTTATGGTTACAAATTCCAACCCCTAATTTAATCTACCCACTAGACCCCCAACTTCGAATTCCTGGTTCCGTCACTGACATGACAATAAGAGAGATGAACATTGGACAAAAGCGAATCAACATTGGATAGAAGCTGATCAACATGAGAATATTACCGATCAACAATAAAAATGTGCAGATCAACATGATCACCTATTGTGATCATCATCATTTTTATCCAGATTTATTAAGTTAGAAAAATATCAAATTTTCATCATTTGTAAATTTGGTTGTCCCAGAGTTTCATCGTGGCCAAATGGTGATGTTGGTTGTGTTGTTAAGTTGGACTGATTTGGCGTCTAGAAGTAGATCTAAAATCTCAACGAAATAATCACGATGAAAGAATTCTTGACGGGAAGCTTTATCGAATTCACGACGACTGTCAGAAGTAAGCTTTGACCGAAATTCAAGGTGATTTCAAAGCTAGAGTCAGGACTGTACCGAAATTTATGGCAACTGACACCGATAAGAAGCGTGGTGGTTGTACATCTTATGCACAATATACTAAATTTTCAGGAAAGAATGGAGTATTTTATTTTGAAATTACGAATGTTTTATCTATTTGAAGCCAAAATCATTGTAATAAAACATGGAGAACAAGCACTTAGAGGACAATACAAATGCACTGTAGGATTACAATCGATTTGGTGGCGCGGCATCCTTCGCGCATGCATAGTAATAAATAGTGACATCCTTGTAATAATATGAATTTCTTATACACAAGATCTACGCACGTTAGAATATAGTTATTTTCTAAAAAAATAGATACACATGTCACTTTTAGAATGTTCTAATAAAAAAATAAAACTGTCTCTCAATATGTTTCTCTTTTATTAATTAATAATAGATTCGAAAGGAAAAATATATTAATTTCATTGAAGAGTATTAAAAAACAAAGAACAAAAAAAAAAGAAAAGAAAAGAAGTTGAACGACCGTAGGAAAAGTCTTACCTCAAAGAACGAGAAGGAACAAAAGGCCCCCCCACCACTCTCCACAACCAGAGTACATTAGTTCCTTTCCTTTAGTTTGTTACTCTCCCTTTCTCTTTCATTGATTTTTATTTCCTTACAGAGCTCTGCATAAGCAGAGCAGTAGCCATGTCGGCGTGGTTGACGGACCACCGTGACTTATACAGAGCTCCGGCTCCCGGATTCTTGTTCCCGTTGCTTCTCGCTCACCTCATTACAATTACAACATCTTGCTCGAATGGCGGGTGTCAGGTCCTTCATTCCCTTAACATTCTCTCTTGATCTGTATCCCCTCTTCGTTGGTCTGTCGAGTTTGAGCTGAAACTTTTGTTGATGTTTTGGCAGTTCTTGGATTCTTGCACTCAGACAGCAGACTGTGGCCAAGGTCTATATTGTGGGAATTGTCCTGCTTTGGGAAAAACTCAGCCTTTCTGTACAAGAGGCCAACCCATCATTCCGACTAGTCTTGTAAGCTTCTTCAATGTTTCTAATTTTGCAATTCTTTTCTGGGTTTTGGCTCTTTTGAGCTCTGCTTATCTGGTTGTGTTATGTTAGCATACCTACTAGACCTATATATTCATAGCCCCCAGTTGCTCGGGATTAATGTTAATTAATTCTAGTAGATTATGCACTTGCATGAGCAATTCACCAGAGGTTTGACAAATTTACGATAATGATAGTAAATTCGCTTCACTTCAGGTGAAAAGTAAATTTTGCCCTGTTTTTAGTGATACTGATTAGCCACATATTGTTTTAGTGATGTTATTTTGAGCTCCAATGTTATGATATACTAGTATTTTGTGTCTTCTCTAGTGTGATATTATGGAAAATAGCCTTTCAGTTGTTTTAGGAATTCAAACTGGTATCTTTGGCCCTAGATTGTTCTAATTGTAATGTTATAATGAGATAATGTGATTTTGATATAGATTGCGAATTGAGAAGTTTATTTGTATAATTTTATTGGCAGATTGGAGGCTTGCCATTCAACAGATATTCATGGTTGGTGACTCATAATGCCTTCAGTATTGTGAATGCCCCATCCTTCACCGGTGGACAAAGATTGACATTTTATAATCAAGAAGACACAGTCACTAATCAATTGGTGGTATGCACTTATGCTTTCCTTGATCTCACGTCTATGTGTAGAAATCTATGGTGGATAAACCTGGAATTTGACATTGGATATTCAGGTTTTCTCATAGTTTCTGGCATGAAGTTGCGAATTAATACACTAACTGTGTTAGATACTCTCTTATTGATATTTTAGGAATACATGTAATTTTCAAATCCTTTCTTCCAGAAAGTTTATCTGATACAGTTACGAAGTTTGTTTCCCTGCATCTTTGTCCTTTTTGATTTCTTCATCTTATTTTTTGTTACTGACATGCCTACACTGATGAACAATTTCAGAATGGAGTGAGAGGACTGATGTTAGATATGTATGACTTTGAGAGTGACATCTGGCTCTGCCATTCATTCAAGGGTCAATGTTTCAACTTCACTGCTTTCGTAAGCACAAGAAGTGTCATATTAGTTACGTAGGTCATGCTTTTGTGATGCCAGTTAACTTAATCTATCAACTGAATTTTTCACAGCAACCTGCGATTAATACACTGCGGGAAGTACAAGCGTTCTTAAATCAGTATCCAACAGAGATTGTTACCATTATCATTGAAGATTACGTGCATGCACCAAAAGGATTGACAAAGCTGTTTGTGAATGCTGGACTGGACAAGTATTTGTTTCCTGTCTCCAAAATGCCAAGAAAAGGTGAAGACTGGCCAACTGTGAACGAGATGGTGCAATCAAATCACCGACTTCTTGTTTTCACTTCCGATCCTTCAAAAGAAGCAAATGAAGGAATTGCTTATCAGTGGAAGTACTTCCTGGAAAACGAATGTAATGATTATTTATATCTGGGATGTTTTAGATTTAACTATGCTTTAATTTGTCAATGACAGCTTGTTGATGTTTTGATGTCTCAGCTGGGGATCCTGGAACGAAACCAGGTTCTTGCCCAAACAGGAAAGAGTCACAACCTTTGAATTCAAAGAAGGCATCTCTGTTCTTAATGAATTATTTCCCAACTTACCCAGTTGAAGATGAAGCCTGCAAGGAGCATTCAACTCCATTGGCTGACATGATTGGAACCTGCTACAAGGCAGCAGGAAACCGGTTGCCAAATTTTGTGGCGGTTAACTTCTATATGGTAGTAAATCTTACTAAATAAAACTAGGCCTATAACCTAAAATACCTTCACCATCCTAACTAGTAACTAATTTTGCAGAGAAGTGATGGCGGCGGTATTTTTGATGTTCTGGATAGAATGAATGGGCAAGTATTATGTGGTTGCAGCACTATTACTGCCTGTCAGGTACATTAAAGCTGCTCATTTAACTTTTCCATGACTCCTCAACTCCTGTCATTTATGGCACTCAGCTTGAAACGGTGACCTTTCCTTGCTTCCAAAGCAGGTTTGGAGAGTGGTTATCTTACCTTAAGAACATAATTGGTACCCTTTGCATTGTTTTATCAAATTAAGGAATGAGAGTGAAGAAAAGATGGAACATGTTTTGCTTTAATTTCACTGTTTCAGTCTACTCTGATAACTCCCATAGTAGATCAAGTATCTCTAGAGGAACATGGGGGTTGAAACTGGGACTAATTTCAAGCTTAAAAATCTGAAACTACTTGTTTTGGGTCTAATTTTGGAATTTGATGTTGATGAGTTAGTGTCATATGCACAGATTATAAGATGATTCTCATTGCTAAATAATGAATTAGTGTCATAATGGAGGGTATAAAATTTGGCTGGATACGCGTGTAAGATTAAGATTTGACGAGTTTGAGAATTTAGCTTTAAAATTTGTTAGAAATGTAGAGACAATAGAGGTAGAAGAGATTGGTGTAAGGTAAGAGATTGCCTCTATTAGAAGAAAAGATGTACAGAACAGGGGACTAAAGAGATTGTGGTGCAATACTCATTAATCAAATCGACATGTAAAATGGTCTTTTACTTTCCTCAAAGATAGCTATCATCTGTATGTACAACGCCAGGCATTTTGTTCTGTTTTTGTTGAGGTCCCCAAATCAGCTCTATGAACTTTAAGTTCTATTCTTTTATTATCCTTCTTCTCAAATTTTACACTTTTCATCCATTTTTTATCTGTACTTTTTGCAACCTCTCTCACTCTCTCTCTCTCTCTCTCTCTCTCTCTCTCTCTCTCCTGATATCAGATATTCTCTGCAAAAGAACACAACTAAGAGTTTTTGGATTATCTCCTCTTGTTGCTAGCACATTAGGGCAGAAGAACTGTTTGTTCATACTTCATAGAGCTGATTAGTCATGGACTTTTGCAGGTTGGGGCACCCTTTGGCTCTTGCAAAAACATATCTACTCCTACCCAAAGCCCGGTGACGAATACCGCAGGAAGCTTTTCAGGATCCGTGCAGCAATTCACAAAATCTGGTTCCACAATGCTCACTCCCTTCCTTGGGATCGTCTGCTTTTTGGCCTTGCAGTTTATTATGATTCTATGTAAGCTTTGCTAAGCCACCATGTGAAATAGACAGGACACAAGTTTTTAAAGTCAAGTATACGAACGGAATTCGAGCTGCACAAATGATCTCAACCGTTGATTATTCTTGGGTCTCACATGTGAGCCACTGTAATCGACAGTTGAGGTCTTCTGTACTGTACTGTACTGCTCAACAGACTGGGCGGAGACGCCGGAGAGGCCAGCCGGATCGTATCAATTGGTAAGAGTGTGTGTATATTTTGAGTCAAGTATAAGACGACGTTTTGGACATCTTTAGAAAGGGTCCACCAATTGCTGTGTTAAAATTCATTGATTCTACCCTTATTTTTTTATGGGGACAATTCCAAAATCATCTTAACCATAACTATTTATTTCAATAAAAAAAGTACTGAGTGGGTAAAAATATAGGATAAAATTTTCAATTGTTGTGTTAAAATTCATTGATTCTACCCTCATTTTTTTATGGGGACAATTCCACAAAAAAAAATACTGAGGATAAATTTTTTATGCATTGACGATATAAAAGTTTTTCATTATCATCATCATCATCACGTTTTCATGGTAAGAGCCCGCATATGTTAATAGAATGAAGCCTGTAGAATTGTTTTCATTTACGAGTAACTAGCTTAAATACCCGCCGATGGCACGGGATAATGCTTTTAAATTTTAAGTTATTAAGAATTCAAACGAAATGTCGTATGAACACCGACCTACGGTACGTGACAGCGATAATAGAAATAGATAATTTGTTATAGCTGTAATAATATATCGAACACGATGTTAAAAGGTTTCAGATACATTTATCAGTGCATAATGACCTAATGTCTGAAAATAATTATATACTTCCGTTCGTCGATTACTGCTGAAGCTCCGAAATCGGGTGTTGCTTAATAACAACACTGTTCAAAATGTTATAAAATGTAGTCGTCGTTAGAATAAAGCATACTAATTAATAAGCATGGACCATGTTCAACTTATACAATTGAAATACCTGTCATGTTGTTCATCTTCATTTTCGGGGTGTCCAGTCTCACAGATGTTCGCCGATAATATCTCCGATGAATCACATTGTGATTGGCTGCAAGTGTTACGATATTTGATCAGTTTGATCAATTTAATATAGCTAAGGTGCATAATGAGACTAATTCTTCGTAATACATACCGTTTCGATGAGTGTCCACTTGAATCATTATCAAGTGGTATTTTTCTTTTACCAACTACCCCAACCGGTGTTCCGTACCGCAACTAAATTTATGAAAATATCAACAAAAAAAACATTACACCACTATAATAATAAAACAACAAACAAACACTATGTAGTAATAGTAATAAGTTAGAAGTCATCCTACTTTGTCTAATTGAACGTAGTATCCGTTTACTTTCTCGACGCAAAATCTATTTCAAGAAACTTTTTCACAAAGTGAACCACGAGTACTTGTTCCCGAAATTATATTCGGTAATCTGGATGTCCCACATAAGACGTAATCCCACAATCATGTTAACCGTGCGATTAACTTGAACCTACATGAGCACAATACCAATTGTATAGATATACTTACAGTCTATAAATTGCATATGACATATGTGTATACTTAAACATATATATATATATATATATATATATATATATATATATATATATATATGTATATATATATATATTTAAACACACGCACACGTTCAATAATCAAGATGATCGATCATACATTTGATTCGGTCCCGGATAATGTGAGCGCGTCACACTTTAAAAGTTTAGTTGCTGCCTTATCGAACAACACCAGTGTGCCATCGCCAGTATTATCATGAACTTTAATCTCAAGTTTGTACCTATAAAAATCATAGACAAATACAACTTGATTAAGTATACACATGTGTTAATGGTGGAACCGCATTACGAGTAATACAGATTTGGGAAACCGGTATCTGGATACCTGGTTGTTGGGGCACGGATATCAGTCTTACCACTTCCATAGTGGTATTGGGGCCCCATCGCAACCACTTTGCGCATACATATATGACAGGCTAAATACCACATTGGGTACTGCGTGTTCACACCAAGTATGACAGCGCATATCATAAAATTCCTCTCCTACACAAACACATGACAACGTCGGTATAAATCAATAAAGACATAATGTTTAAAGTAATCTCATTATACATCGATTGATTTTGTGTGACGTATATCCTCTAGCATGGCCAATGTGATCTGTCTTGTATACCTCATCACTGCCAGTGTGGTTGCCAACGATTGAACACTATTAATGCCGGCTTCATTTGAACTATTTAATTGATTAAAATACCGATTAGAAATTCGATATACTTACGTTGAACATGAGGATACACAACATATTTACGTGTATTGCATATGACAGACAAACGTGCTTCCTAGCATAGTTGCCTCTGGCATATCAGGATTCAAATATAACTTCGTCGCGCACGTTGATGAAAGACTATATGTAGCTGTTGAAACGACATACAATAAAAAATACATTTCCACACCTAATAGTCCAAAAGCAGTGAAATAAGTTATATTAAAAGAACAAACGTACCTTGGAAGCGTTTAACATACGTGCTAGTGCAAACGACGATCTGTGAGGCATTCTGATCCAACTGTAGAGTATTCTTGACCATATCAACCTTATCTCCCCACATAGAAATCTCAAGTCAAGAACCACTACATAGAAACGATTTAAAAGACGGTCAGCACTTAACATTTGAAATCATTTTAACGAACATCGTTTATATTCCTAACCTTTCATTTATAAGCCAAAGTGATTGAACCTTCGTCATCCCGCCTTTCTTAAGCGACTGATCTCTGGGTGGACCAATTTGATATAACCGACCAATCACATCTATGACACATTCATATAACATAATCAGTGCAGGTACGCTGGTCTGACAATATTCACACGCAGTAAAAATGACAACGACTAACCTGTGCAAATGACATTATGAGGGAAACGTGCACCAACCTCACCAAAATTGACTAACTCAAACTTATGTCTTGGTATATTTGCAGAATCATTAAGCAATGCTACTTTCGTGTGGCGAGTGAAGAAAATCTTAAAGGCAGACGTAACAGTCTTCCAGTACGACGGTGCACCTCCAACAACGAAGTTACTAATGTTATATATCGACCCTTCATCCAAAGATTGGTGAAATTTGTCACATAACACAGTCCAATCCGAGCTGATATGTGGTCGTTCTGGAAAACATGCATCAAAGTATATGTAACGTTGAACAACAACTACATCTATACTAACGTAATATATTGAACATATTGAAATTGGAACAAACAATTATTAAAATGGTGATCATTTACTGACATTTGCATCGAGTATGACCATCTTTAAACCGATGAAACATCCGGTTGTTGTGTTGACCGCTTCCCACAAACGGGTGACACGGACATGGATCGACCAGTTGTAACCAGTTCGTGTAAGACCAGATATCGTTTGAGTTGTACCCTTTGCATTGCTCATCTATCGAACACAAAAATATCAATGTACATTAGCAATAATACTGGTAATGACCAAATATCAACTCCGGATTAATTCACCAATGCATTCAAACATCGCAAAATCAGGAAAAATATAACTACCTGAACAATCTGTCAAATATCTCAGTGTATACAACATTTTTAGTGAATCCCTTTTTAGACGGATCATCAGATTCAATGATAACTTTCAAGCCTTCGTTACGCGTGATGCGACGTTACGCGTGATGCAGGCGATGCAAATACAATCCAACCCGTAAATCGACATTGGCTCTAGTTAATGGTCGCAAAGCAGACTTTAATCGAGGACGACGGGAACGTTTAAACGGTAACTTCGTATCAGAAGGGAGCATCTCAACGCGAAGTATCAAACATCGTCGCCCAACGAAACTATCAGAAAGGATCTCTCGCCCGATAACCCTTTGCGACAACTTTGTTACAACCAGTCGAGTCCCATTGCATAGACCGTTAGCATGGTTCATATTTCTCATCAATATAATCGGTACACCAACCTTCAATATCAGCTCATGATTGGGTAATCCGGAAAACTTCAATGTGTTCAGATACTCAACGGGATATAGCTCCACTTGTGCATCAACGTTCTCAGATGTTGGGGAAACTCGATCAACACTTAGATATGTCACACTTTCTCCATCAATACGTGACATGATGTCTTTGGTTAATGATGTCAACAGTTTCATTATGTGGATTTAGGATAGCTCTTTCCCTAAGATATTCCATATCAGATATCCTATTATGCAGATCTGGGTAAGTGACGTCTATGACGGTGTCCAAACCTTTTCCATTTGTATCGACCAAGTATGACTCTGGGATCTTAATCCATTTTTCATCCTCCTCATCATCCGAGAACTTACGCAACGCGAGCTTTCCCTCACCCAATTTAAGTAACCACCACTGAACAACGCTGCATTACCCGATGATGAGTTACGAACTCGCATGTTCTGGCGCAACACATGTATCTGACAATGTGACCAAAGGTGCGATGAACAGATCGTCGCATCGACCACATCACCACGACTTCCACGTGGTATGACCGGAAGAATCTGTCTAAAATCACCACCAAGGACAATAGTCTTACCACAAAAATGGGAGCATCCGATCCGAGAGGCGTCCGTACGCATCAGATCACGGAGCGAGTGATCCAATGCCTCAAATGTATATCGATGAGCCATGGGCGCCTCATCCCATATAATCAACGACGCTTTACATATGAGATCAGCAATTGGAATTGATTTGCTAACATTCAATAACGAATCTTTGTTGATCTCAATCGGTATCTTAAATCGAGAATGCGTTGTTTTACCACCGGATAAGAGTAGAGCAGCTATACCAGATGATGCAACAGTAAGTGCAATTTTCCCTTCATATCTAATACGTGCTAGTATAGTACGCCAGACATATGTCTTGCCAGTCCCACCACTGCCATATACGAAAATGAATCCACCGTTACCACTTAGTGCCGAGTCAACTATAGAGTTATATACATTGTTCTGCTCTGCATTTAACCCATTGTATAGAGTATGATGCTCGTCTCTCAATGCAACTCTATCGTAATTTAGCTCCTCAAAATCCAATGAGTTATTCTCAAGAAGAATCGAACTAAGATCGGGAAAGGGCATACCTTCATAATCCTTTAAGGATCGTCCCAGCCTATTCAAGGCCTTCTCAATCTCATATAGTCCGTAATTGAAAATATCAACATCCGTTAACACCAGCTCGGGATTGCCCCTACGGATCCTCTGATTATATAAAACATCGTCACACAACATGTCTCTATTCTTCATCCACAGCTCAATCGGATCAGATACTTGGCATAAGGTAATTATTGTGACGAAAAGCTCACGTATGCTACCAGGCATCGCCCACTACGATGCCTCGTGTATTGCCTGGTGCCACTCACAATCACCTTCCAGCAATCCTAATGCCATGCACGTGTCTCTGTACGTAGGGTACAACTCCCCATTGACAGTTCGAATGTCTTCGAAGCATGTCGGTCCACGCACCACATTAAGTAATAGCCTGAGATACTAATGCTCATCGGCTGTTGGGTGCACAAACATAAGGCGTCCAACACTTACACCTTTTTTACGTAACGACCACTTTTTTCCCGGCCTGTTCCAAACATATCTACTTGGGAACTGCACATATGTTAGTTGGCGTGCTTCCTGATCGGTACGGTTACACTCCATCCAAGCGAGAAATTTCATGACACTCTCGGTATGTCGTTGGACAACATCATTAAGGTCTGATGATGCTTGAAAAACAATGCTCTGTTCGTTCGGGAGATGGAACGTCAATCTGTCTACTGGAGGATCATGCTTGTGTATAAAGTAGCCAAATATTCGCCAACATGCCTCAGAAGCAGATATATATCTACAATCAAGATATTGCTTTAACTCATCAACCTGCTGTGTTGTTGACTGTCTATTTGATCGTGATCCAGTAGTATCAGATTCAATTATAAGCGTTGACCGGTCAGACCCTTTGTGCATGTATTTGCATACATACTTGATGCACATATCACGATTGGTCTTCTCCACACAAACATGATATTACAGTCACCCCGAGCGGGTTGCGATTCGGGTGACTTGAGGCTCCGGTTTTGGTACCACGTAACCGGGCTTCTGGCGTTCAGACGGCTCCCGAGCCTTATACGAGCATCTTTTGGGCAAACCCTTTCATATTTGAGGTCGTGTGGGTCCCCCGGACATTTCCGCCGAAAATATTTTTCGGGGCCGGGGGTTGTCGGGGTTGCCTGGAAACCTTCAGCGGGGTCGGTAGCGCTTCCATGACCTCAGATTGAGAAACCGTTTGAAGATTTGGAATCCTGGTAACGCCCCGAACGTTTTTACGTTATAAAATATTTTGGGACGGGACGTTCGGTCTGGACGACTCCCGGGGCTCGGGACGGGGATCCTGGGGCTCAGGATGGAAATTTTCTGACGGCTTTGGTGTGAAGTATGTTATATTTTAAGACGGATTTTATGGTAATACTTGTGGAATTTTGGCATGACGGGATTTGGATTTGGGTTAGCACGTCGGGATTTGCTCGGGTTAAGTGGGCCCGGTAGGACACTCTGGACTTATAATTAAGTATATGAAGTATAATTGGTGTGAGATATGAAGTTCCGAGGATGTGGTACAGTTTTCATTATTGTTATTGCCACCCAGTGCGAATTCCAGCTAATTACGCGATTAAGCATATTTATCGGGATTAGCGATTTTTTTTTGTGGGGCTCGGAACTCATAATTAGTTATGTGAAGCATGTTTTGTGCGTGTTATGAGGTCCCGAGAATGTGTCTCAGATTTCGTGCCGTTTGGGGTTACGGTTTGGAAGTTGCAATTTTCGGGCTGGACTAAATTGCAACTTTTGAAAGTTTGGGGGTTAAAGTGAAAAAGAAAAAAAAAGAAAAAGAAAACGGCAGGAGAGGCGGTGAAATAAACGAAAGTGAAGTGTGTGAAAGTGTAGTAATATATATATATATATATAATATTATATTATATTATATTATATAATATTATATTATATAATATTATATTATATTATATAATATTATATTATATAATATTATATTATATACATATAGTAGACTTCTCACTCTCAAAGTTACTAAACTATCCTCACTTTATCTTTACTTTTTCTACCTCGTTTTTTGTGCACTCTCAACTAAGGGACAATTAAGTAAACATATACAAACATCTTACATTCACCTTAATCTCCGTGTCCAAACAAATCTACCAATCTTTCGGGGACGGAGGGAGTATTAGATTTTTAGTAGACGCATCAGTGAACTTCTTCTTTCTTTCTTCTCTCTGCACATCGCCGAGAACTTAAAGGAGCAATTTGGGATCTCCCAATTTCTCACCAAAATCTTGAAGGTCAGTTGGTTAAATCGATCCTTAGGAGAAATAATTAACTCCTTATAAATCGGTTTTTGTGATTGTGGCTCCGGTTGGAAACCGTGAGCTTCTGAAAATTGCTCCACATTTATGGAAATTCTCCTATTGTTGATTTTATGGTTCCTAAGCGTTCCTTGCACCTTCTATTACGTCTTTTGTGTCAGGAGTGTGAGCTGAATCTTTGTAGAAGTGCTGCCAATATTGTTCTGAAATTTGAATAGAAACTCAACTCCAGGCCTGATTTGACGGAAGGTAAGGATATATTATTGATCAGAGCTAAGAGTTATACATTTTGTACGGTTCAGATTTCGTTGAAAAAGCCGTATGTGAAAAGCCGTTTTTCCCTGTCCGAGCCCCATTTTTGGCGCTTTTGTTGTGGGTCAATTTTGTGAAATCTGAATGTGTATTCTGTCATGGATCATATGTGGACAGGGGGTAGTCGGAAGTGCGGCTGAAACTCTGCCGAAATTTGTACCGGGACTGCTGAACGAGAATTTCGATTCGGACTTGTGTGAGCAATTTGGGAAGAAGTGTGTTTCTGCATTGGTGGAGTTGTGCGGGACCTTAAAAGGCGCGTTGTCACATTTCGGGCCGGGAGCCGGGATTTCCCGGGGTTTGTACTGCGGAGCTGTTTTCTGAGGTAAGGGCTCAACTTCTCTCGTTATGCATTCTGGGAATAATTGCATGTATATCGGGGTTGGTTGAGGCGGGTCCCGGGCGAGGACGGTGGTTCGGTGACCCCGAGACCCGTCACATGGTAAGATGTATGTTTGTTCTATCTCAAGGCCCGGATGGCCTTGGAGGCCCGAGTTCCTATTACATTACGTATCTATATCGGTGATGATACTTCTGTTTATATTTACATGTATATGTGTATTGTTCTGTGACGAGACCCGGGCTGGTCTTAAGACCACGGGTGCTCCATGGTTTGGTTTGGTTGTGTCCGCACTGGAGGGTGCCGACATTCTGTGTATATCCGCACTTGGGGTGCCGATATACTTCTGTGACCCTACGACAGTTTGGGGATCGCGACCCCAGCCGGTACCGTGCTTTCTGTTCTGTATGTTTTGACCTCTTGGAGAGGGCTGTCGTTTTGCGGGTCAGCGGTTGGACCGCCTGTGTTGGGATTCTGATTTACTTTACGCCTTATGTTTATATATATACATGTATACTTCTATGTTATTCTGTTTTGCAGGTTTAGCTTGTTGCCACTTGGGCAACCTATATCTTACCTCAACCCATCGGGTCCTTCCGAGGACTCACCCTTTTATTTGTTTACCACCTTTCAGGCCGTCCTAACAAGCAACCGGCGGAGTAGAGATCCGCGGTGTTTCTGTCATTTTTTGGGGTTTCGGTTGCAGCAGCAGTATCCCGTGCGAGAATCCTTGAGCGAGAGGCTTCTGATTCCGCACTTAGGTATTTATAGGATTTTGTTCTGATTGCTCTGTAGCTGTAGCTGCATGCATGTAGATCAGATTATGATTTTGTATATGATGTATAATCTGGGATATATTCTGCCTTTGTTTGTCTTCTGAGTCGAGGGCGGAGCCCCGACTTGCCTATGTTGAATTTTATGTATGCTTGCCATATATAAGTTCGTAGGTTGCTAGTTGTTACCCAACTACTCTGTTATTTGAGCTCAATGCTCCGTTGCCGCGCTTTCCGCTGTAATTCCGTTTCCGACGTCGTGGCCAGCTCCGAATCCGCAACCGGGCGGGGTGGCTGTGACACATGACAATCATGCTTAACAACCAGATCAACGTTATGTGGAACTACCCATCCATTGTCAAGGATTGTTCCATTTCTATCCACAGTAAGGGCAGTCGGTCGTCGACGGTAAATAGGTGATGTGGACATCAGCCCCATTTTTGTGACAAGGCGCGACCTTTCTTCCAGAGGGTCTAAAGGGCCCTTGGCGAAGGCTCGGATGAGGAGGAAGCCACACTCTGGGCACCGGCGAGGCCCCAAGGCAAGACCGTGGTCGCAATGTCTTGGCGCACCCATGCCCCATTGGCGAACCCTTGGCCTTTTGCGAGGCCAAGACTCTTTGCGACCCCCATAGACGTTGGCGAAGACCCTGTGCCTCCTTCCCCAGAAACAAGCGAAGCCCAGGCGTTCGCCAAGCACAAGAGGCTTCCATACACAAGTCAGGCGAACCCTTCAACTTGTGCAGAGGCCCTCTTCTTCCCTTTTCCCGCCAAAGCAATTCATGGGGAAATGGGAGCCGCAAAAGCAGGTAGCCTACAATGTCACATCCGCTGCCACCTCTCATTTCGCCTACCATAGATCCAGGAAGCTGTTCCCTTGTCAAGACATCTTTTATTATGTCCTTCTTTCTTTCTCCTTCTATAAAAGGAGGTTGTAACCTAAGTATTAGGCAGAACTCATTTTGTAAGAACACATATTTGCGGAAGTACGCATATTGTTCTTCGTGGGTCTCAAATCTTGCTCCACCAATCCATTAGTGATCCATTGCAAGAGGATCCAATATAATACCTAGCATTGTTTGATCTCGTAGTCAAAAGGTTCTAGGTCCCATTTTCCTTCCCCAGGCATTTTCAAGGGCATTGCCTCACCTCGTAGTGAGGAGGTTCCCTTGGCCGAACTCTGTTTCCTTTGTGTTCTTCCCCTGTTTCGTTTCCATTCATTCTGGAAACCGCCTCCAACGAGCTAGATCCGAGCTCGTGATCACTTACCCCCACCGTGATCACATCAGTTGGTATCAGAGCCAAAGCGCTCATTGGAGGTATCATATCATACCGTATCAGTTGTTTGTTTTCTTCAAGTCAAGTCATTGCATTCTTTCTTACACTTGAAGAAAAACGTTTTGTTGTTGAAGAAAAACCGAAAATATTTGTGCGTGGTTCATGTGATTCGAGCAAAGCTCATATTTGGATGTTGTTTATCGAAGTTGAATAAAGAAAGAAACATTTTCGGATTGGAAGTTGAAAAGAGAAGAAAAGTTGTTGTGGTTGTGCACAAAAAGAACATTTGAAGAAAGAAAAAGTTTGAGTGTTCTTGAGCGTTCTTAAGTGTTCATATCAAAACACATCCGAACAATGATTTGATCCGAAAATATTTGAGGAGCTTGAACAAAAGTGTTTGTGTGGATAAAAGAGCCTTCTCTCATACATACCTTACTTCTTTCAACCCCCATCTCACCCTAAACTCTCAAAGCTAGTTTCAAGTAACTAGAACTTTGCGCTTTACTTGTTTCGGATATTGCTAAGATTTCATTGGATATTCTTTGCATGTTCGCATTTGATCTTAATCGAGATTGGTGGTAAGTTTTGAAGCTTGAAAGAACCGTTGTGTTCTAAACACGAGAGAGGAGTGGTACTGAGTGTGCCCCTAAACACAAACGAGAGGCCAACCGTATACGTGAGAAAATGAGTGGTACTAACTTTATTGTCTAAGTGTGAAGGTACAAATGGCGCGAACCCTTAAGTTTCGAGGGGATGATGACCTTTTCGGGTTTGAATCATGGGAACACCATCTGGAGGCATTCTTTGCTAAAAGAGGTGTTCACGAACTTGAAAAGCTCGACATAGCGCTCGAGCTGCTAAGAGGCGAAGCCTGGTATTGGTGGTGTGAATACGCCACAAAGAGAAGTGATCGGGGGTTAGAGTTCATACCCTCTTGGGACCGCTTGAAAAGCGTGATGAGGCGGCGGTATGGCACCCAAACCCCCATCGCCCACTTAGCCCCAGCCCCTACCCCCAGATCGCGACCCCTCACCACTCATAGCTCATTTCGGTGTCCCACATCCGACCCCACTATCACACCCGAAGGGACTGCCACACCTTCAAGAGCCTGCTCACCCCCTTCTTCAAAAGCGTACCCGAACCCTCCTTGTGAACCAATCTCTTTGAGAAATCTCACTCAAGAAATTAGAGCAGATTTCGAGGAGATAGAAAAAGATTTAAAGGAGATAAGAAAGGAAGTCTCACAAGTGGGAGATCTTATGAAGGAATGGTGTGAGAGTGAGAGGAAAAGAGAGAAAGAGAAAAGAAAGAAAAAGGCTCTTCAAAACCCAGAGAGTGAAGCACCCCAACTTTCAACCGAAATCCATGAAGGACTAACGCTTGAATCTTCTAATGATTGTAGTTCTTCTTTGAATATGCCAGGAAATGATGACAAAGAAACTTTGGGGTGTTTACAAGAGGAAGAAGACGCCTCGGTGTCGGAGCAGGAGCCTCCTCCCCTAACTTGGGGAGAGGTAACATACCATTTCCTCCTAGTGATGAGACTTTGCAATTTTGTGACCATGAAATGATTTATGCTAAAACTGTCATGTGCATACCTACTTTAGCTAGGAAGCACTCATACATTTTTTATGTGAATATTGATGGAACCATGGTCATGCGCTGCGCTAAAATGGATGAACCCACCCGAATCTATGCGATGCAAATGGATGGGTTATGCATGTTGCGAATGATAGGGAAACTTACCAGGGTAAGGTTCATACATGACCCCGGCACATGTAAAAATAATTTGTTTGGAAATGAGCATGCCATGAATCCTAGTTTTGAAAATCATGTTGAAAGTGCATGCTATTTTGTTAAATTTATTTTCGGCCAACAAGAAGGCTTTTGGCATAAAGCACTGGTGTGCTTTCATGGCACCGGAGCAAGAAAGAGCGGATTGTTCATCTTGCCCCAACTTAGTGTCTCCTCGTTTGCTACCCCTGAGCTAGGTACCATATGTTTTGAGTATAAGAATGCGCATCACCTAGCCATGTATGTAATAAGCCGCGGGCACCCCCACATAATGCCCCTTTGTCTAAGGGATTGGAAGTATCTCATGCATCTATCTAGGCTTTGGTCCCTGATCATGATGCATTGTAGGATCCTTAGAAACCAATTTTTGATGTGGGCACGCCCACTTGATTTTAGTTCACTGACCCTTGATATCTCTTCAAGTTTGTTGTGGTGTCTTAAGATTTGTAGGGACGATTTCCTTATGAATCCGAGGACGGATTCTTCTGAAGAGGGAGGGTATGATGTGGACATCAGCCCCATTTTTGTGACAAGGCGCGACCTTTCTTCCAGAGGGTCTAAAGGGCCCTTGGCGAAGGCTCGGATGAGGAGGAAGCCACACTCTGGGCACCGGCGAGGCCCCAAGGCAAGACCGTGGTCGCAATGTCTTGGCGCACCCATGCCCCATTGGCGAACCCTTGGCCTTTTGCGAGGCCAAGACTCTTTGCGACCCCCATAGACGTTGGCGAAGACCCTGTGCCTCCTTCCCCAGAAACAAGCGAAGCCCAGGCGTTCGCCAAGCACAAGAGGCTTCCATACACAAGTCAGGCGAACCCTTCAACTTGTGCAGAGGCCCTCTTCTTCCCTTTTCCCGCCAAAGCAATTCATGGGGAAATGGGAGCCGCAAAGCAGTAGCCTACAATGTCACATCCGCTGCCACCTCTCATTTCGCCTACCATAGATCCAGGAAGCTGTTCCCTTGTCAAGACATCTTTTATTATGTCCTTCTTTCTTTCTCCTTCTATAAAAGGAGGTTGTAACCTAAGTATTAGGCAGAACTCATTTTGTAAGAACACATATTTGCGGAAGTACGCATATTGTTCTTCGTGGGTCTCAAATCTTGCTCCACCAATCCATTAGTGATCCATTGCAAGAGGATCCAATATAATACCTAGCATTGTTTGATCTCGTAGTCAAAAGGTTCTAGGTCCCATTTTCCTTCCCCAGGCATTTTCAAGGGCATTGCCTCACCTCGTAGTGAGGAGGTTCCCTTGGCCGAACTCTGTTTCCTTTGTGTTCTTCCCCTGTTTCGTTTCCATTCATTCTGGAAACCGCCTCCAACGAGCTAGATCCGAGCTCGTGATCACTTACCCCCACCGTGATCACATCAATAGGGTACCCATCCTCACCAACCGATTTCTCAATTTGTAGTTTTCGTGGATAATGCTTTGAACATTTCTTGTCTAACATACATGGACATCGTGGATTTGCATTACCGCATGGTCCGTGCATCATGTGGTTTGAAACAGCATTGAATGCAATTGGGTCAGTCTCTAGATCGGGTACCTCGGCTGATATGTATTGGTCAATGCGGATAGAATCCTTCAATTTGTCATTTGGGTGTAGGAACACAGCAATATGCGCATGCGGGAGGCCGCGTTTCTGAAACTCGATGGTCACTACAACTGCAATATGACACACAGATTAAGTATGCACATCTTACACAACCAATGTGTACTACATAATATCATGTATGCGTGTAACATACCTCCGTTACATCGGCCAAACAGTCCTTTCTTTGTGACATCAGTGATCAGAGAATGAAGTTTCATTTCAAATACTCGTGTTATTACGTCGGGCCTATCTTCAGGTGTCTGTCCGGGGATCAGTTCCAAAAATTTTGTTATCTCATTCCATTTAGGGTTGCATGTCATTGTTATGAACAATTCGGGATGTCCCAACCAACGACAAATTGCCATTGCATCTTGGTATGCTTGAATCATATACCGAGGACCACCAGTGAACGATGAAGGCAGTATACACGATCGACCATACCGTCTTGCATCAGAATCTCGTCGTTGTACAGCATCTTGCAAGCCATACAACACCTCACAACGGAATTTATCTTGGTTCATACGTAGGTAGCTGAACCGTTCTTCCAAAATGCAACAATATGCATATACAACATACTGTTGGAACAACCTTCCACCACGTAATATAGTAGAGTATGTGTCAGCTCGGTTATGCAATTGAAATGCATAATATTCACGCATTGTGACATACTTTCTTACAGCGTTTGACCGACCTTCACGTTGCTCTATACGTTGTCTATATCCATCGGCTCCACTGGGAATAAGAATGGGGAAATGGAGGGCCATAAGTTTCAAGTGGTCCACTTGAATTCTTTGCGGACCATGATCTATACTGAAGACAACAATATCTCTCTTGCATCCCTCTTCCTCATCCAGGCCAACCGTAAGTGCAGCTATCTCGCTTGATGTTGGGAGATTGTATCTGCGTCCATCCCCCGAGCGAGATGAAAGTAATCGTAACCTAACCGGCACAACATCTGACTGACTGTGCATGTCCCTAGCAACTCTGAACTATTGTACCAGCTGGTTGTGATCATTGAACATGCTTGTCAGTCCGTCAACGATCTTCACATCATTCGACGTATGGTTCCCATCCCCAAAACTGGTTAACCGATTATGAATCTCGTTACCTGTATAAAAAATGTACAACTGAGCAAATCTGGGGCGTTGACCTTGTGGAGGGACCAATGATCCAATTCGATGATGATTTTCTCCCTTTACACGAAACACATATGGACCACCACCATCATTTATGCAATGATCAATCACACCCCCAGTGGATGTGAAAGAAAATCTGCAATTGAATTCTCGTATGTTGCGACGGAAATAAGTTGACAGTCCACCACCATTATAATCCATTAGCTCTTTCAAATAGTGTGGCGGGTTAACCTCCATAGGTAGTTGGACTTTCCCATTCATACAACATACGGCGAATGCAGGGTTCCTTAGTGGCTGGGAACGAACACTCCGTTCTAATCCCCACACAATTGCTCTACAGTAAGGATTCGGACAAACATGATTTGGTGGACCAAAATCCTCTTTGGCGTGTACATTTCCTGTACGGGTACACAATTCAACAGATGAGCACCATTCAACTAAAGTTGTCAATAATTCATACAGAAATATTGGACGTACTTTGATGTCGATTGTCACGCCGTCCAACCTCCGCAACACCTTGAAAGTTGATATCAGTAAGCCCACAATGAAGACCGCGACCACCAATATCTTCATTATCGGTAACACGGCTTATTACAACGTCGTGATGTTGATGACTCGCCACGTTCAAAATGAATATTGTGACCCGAGGGTTGCCCACTCAATTGAGTAACACAAGACAAAGGGGTTTGTGTGAAATGTTGCGACATCTGGGTGGGCCGATAAATATTATGGTTGTTTGTCACGTCAGCCAAGGGCGTACGGCCAATGTGCAAGTGTTGGCCAAAAGAGAAATTTATATTGCGGTGTGTGCTATTAATGTCACACACACTATTAACCAATCCAACGGAGTTCTCATCCGTATTCCTGGAACGCCGATTACGGGAGCTGGGTTGATTTGATAACCGTGACGCAGACCTACGTGAACGTAGAATCTGCGCACGGACTGCCCTATTCTCACTCGTTGTTCTCTGCCTATTCTCACTCATAGTTGTCTGCCTACTGACAATGAAAGCAAGCACAAATTGTTCACAAAATCCTGATTATATGTCCTTATATCTAAAAGCAATTAACGTATAAAAAAACATACACAACATTAAATACGTCAACATTAAAAAAAATTGATTTCATGTTCAAGAATGTACATTTAGCGTAATCAAATCAAATAAAATTAAAGACCTCAATGTGTAGGTTAAAAGTTAATACAAAGTATTTACTGATTTTGTTTCTTAAATTGATAAGTACTTTCTTATATTTTATTTTCAGTTCTTAAATTGATAAGTATTTTATTCTTTCGCACGTCAAGAAAAAAATTTTAGGCGTTTTGTACACATTTGAAACTATCATGGTGTAAGATAGACTTGGTGTAACTTTATCTAATTATCTAATTAATTAATTAATTAACTATACATTTAAAACTAATTGAAACTATGCTTTTGTCATTATTTATTTGTTTCACTCGAGTCACTAACTCTTATCTTTTGTCCATTTTCGCAGGTTCATAGGTTTACAAGACTATTTTGTTGCAGATAGACCACCCATAGCTTTGTCCTTTTCATGTTTTCTAATTTTTTTTGTCAATTTTATTGATACTCATTTTGTTTGTCCTAATAAGTAATTCCAATCAATTATGAGACAATTAACATTTTTATCATTGTTTTATTTTATTGTTAAAAAATACAAAAAAAATCCATCATCATAATTATCATCTTTCTTAGAATTTTCTCATTATTTTCTCATGGTTTTAAAACTAATTGAAATTGAAACTATACTTTTAAAAGCTAATTGTATGTACATACAACAATTTAGATAGGCAGTTATAGTTAACTGAGATTTTATATGGTTTTCTATGTGTAGGTTAAAAGTGAATACAAAGTATTTACTGATTTTGTTTCTTAAATTGATAAGTACTTTCTTATATTTTATTTTCATTTCTTTTGCAATTTGGCCCAATTATTTGTAATTATTTGTAATTTAATATAATTTCAAATGCTAATTATATATATATGTATATATATAACAATTTATACATTAAAGAATACTAAATTAAGATTTTATATGGTGTTCTAGGAAAAGGTTAAAAGTGTTCACTCATGTATTTACAAAGTATTTACTGATTTTGTTTCTTAAATTGATAAGTACTTTCTTATATTTTATTTTCATTTCTTTTGCACTTTGGCCCAATTATTTGTAATTATTTGTAATTTAATATAATTTCAATTGCTAATTATATATATGTATATATATATAACAATTTATACATTAAAGAATACTAAATTAAGATTTTATATGGTGTTCTAGGAAAAGGTTAAAAGTGTTCACTCATGTATTTACAATGTATTTACTGATTTTGTTTCTTAAATTGATAAGTACTTTCTTATATTTTATTTTCATTTCTTTTGCACTTTGGCCCAATTATTTGTAATTATTTGTAATTTAATATAATTTCAAATGCTAATTATATATATGTATATATATAACAATTTATACATTAAAGAATACTAAATTAAGATTTTATATGGTGTTCTAGGAAAGGTTAAAAGTGTTCAGTCATGTATTTACTGATTTTATTTCTTAATTGGATAACTCCTTTTTTACATTTTATTTTAATTTATTATGCACTTTGATCTAAGTGTAAGATTAAAACGTCAAGAAAACAATTTGAGGCATTTTGCGAACATCTGAAAAAGTCAGGGGACTATTCGAAGTATCTTTCGGCGCAATAATATACCTGACTACCAAATTACCGAATGACCGGCCTTGGATGCGGAAAAGTGAGGGCATTTTCTTACTTTCCTACGAAATTACCGAACGACCGGCCTTGGACGCGGAAAAGTGAGGGCATTTTTGTACTTTCCTATTGAAATTACGAAAATGCCCCATTCACCAAATAAAAGCATCGACTTTCCTTTCTCAGCTTCATTTCCCCCGACCTCCAAACCCTAGCCACCCAAATCCTCTCAACTCCCATGGCCGTCTGCGCTAGCACTCCGTTACAAATCTTCTTCCCCTCTTCATACAGTCCCTTATTTCGATCCTTACACTATTTTCATCGTTGATCTATCACTTGTTCGTGTGTTTCTCCCTTGCTATCCAGATTTGTTGAATACCCACACGACCGATATGATCTGTCGGATTGAAATGTCCGATCTCTTTCGGTACTCGCCGGGTTATTTGACCGGTACAGTCACGGTCAACTGTGGCCAACATTTGTTAATTTTATTTCTCTCCCTTTTCCCCCCCTGTAAATCTTCTGTTGCCGCCCCACACGACCGATACGATCCGACAGATACGAAACAACAGATCTGTTTCAGTACTCGCCGGTTTATTTCACCGGTACATTCACGGCCCTTTGTGGCCAACATTTGTTATTTTTATTTTGTTCCTCTCTCGTTAAATACGTTCTTAACATTTGTCCATACATTCTTCAGTTTTGCGTTTTTATTTTTTCATGGTTAATTGATCGATACGTTCTTCTGTTATCATTATTATCTTTAATTTTTTTACCTCTGTATATCGGACTCCTAATTTACCGATCTGTAATTTTGGTATACTGCCGATGTTGAAATATTTCTTGAAATATTTTTTTTAAAAACTCTGTGATTGTAAAGTTTATTTTTGTTCATTAATCATGGGACTCCTAAGTTACCGATTTGTAATCCTCGGATGTTGCCTCTGTGGGTGTTTCACTTAAAGTATTATTTTAAAAAAACTTTATTCAACGTTAAGTGTGTTTCCGATTTTCAATCCTGTGATGATGCCTCTGTTGACATGTTTCTTGAAATACTATTTTTAAAATATTATCGTTAAATTTATTTCCTAAGTAGCCGGTAAGTTTTTATAGATGTTGCCTCTGTTGATATAGTTTTGAGCCTTTGTCAGTTTTTATTCGCTCTGTAATCCTAGGAAATCATCTTCATACCCGAGACTAATAATTGATTACTTGGACAGACTCGCAAAACATGAACTCTACACTAAAGGTAATGTTTTTATTATTGTTAAATTGTTTCTGCCTGTAAACTTTCTCTGATTCCATGTGTTTATAGTGATTAAACTATAATCAGACATGCTTTTGTAATCGAATAACTGTCAGTAGAAAAACACACCTTGTCTGCTTATACAAGAAACCTAGAACTGATATTTTAGAAATTTGTTTGTGATATTCCATTAACTTCATAATGGGTTAACATTATATGTATAGTTATTCATCGTAAACACAGACATTAGGTATAGTTTTTCTTATTCAATTGGTTCTGCCTAGATACTTGCTCTGATTCCATGTTTTTAGTGTGAATAAACTACAATCAGCCATGTTTGTAATTGAGTAACAATATGCAAAATAAAAACATACCTTCTCTGCTATATCAGAAACCTAGAACTGATATGGGAGAATCTTGATTGTGATATTTCAGTGACTGCAAAATGGGTAAACATTATATGCATAGTTAGTAATTGTAAACACAGACATGATGTAATGTTTTTATTCTTGTTAAATTGGTTCTGCCTAGATAGATTGATTACCTGGACAGACTCGCAATATATGAACTCTACACTAATGGTAATGTTTTTATTCTTTTTAAATTGTTTCTGCCTGTAAACTTTCTCTGATTCCATGTGTTTAGAGTGAATAAACTATGATCAACCATGTTTGTAATTGAATAACTGTCAGTAGAAAACTATACCTTGTCTGCTTATACAAGAATCCTAGAACTAATATTTTCAAAAATTTGGTTGTGATATTCCAGTAACTGCAAAATGGGTTAACATTATATGCATAGTTGGTAATCGTAACACTGACATGAGGTATAGTTTTTATTCTTGTTGAATTGATTCTAGCTAGTTACATGCTCTGATTCCATTCCATGTGTTTAAAACTGACAAATTCTATGATTCCATGTGTTTAGAGTGAGAAATTCATTATTAGCCATGTTTGTAATTGAATAACAGTATGCAAAATAAAATCATTGGGAAAGCAATATAACATGATGTCAATTGTTGATGAAACCTAGAACTGATATGGGAGAATCTTGCTTGTGATATTCCAGTAACTGCAAAATGGGTTAACATTATATGCATGGTTAGTAATTGTAAACACAAACATGGTGTAATGTTTTTATTCTTGTCAAATTGGTTCTGCCTAGATACATGCTCTGACTCCATGCTTTTAAAACTGAAAATATAATCACCCATGTTTGTAATCGAATAACTGTTGGTAGAAAAACATATCTCAAACTAAGATTGATGAAACTTGCTTGTGATATTCCAGTAACTGCAAAAGGGTTTACATTATATGCATATTTAGTTTAGTAAATCAAACTTAGCATAGTGTGCAGACCTCAATAATAATTTCTACTTACTAAACAGAATAGCTCCAGAGAGTTCAGTAGCCGCCAGAAACATTGTTTGATTTTAGGGTTTTTTTAGATGGAAAAATTGTTTAGAGCTTAAAGAGAACTAAAACAGTGTTTAGCCCCTTCTGGTGCATATATATTCGTATAAGAACAATTTTAGGGTTTTTTTAGATGTAAATTGGTTATCTCTGTCTTTTTTTAGATGAAATGGCTTTCCTATAGAATCAACAATTTAATGCTTGATTTCAATCACATTAACAATTTCCCTTTTTTATTTTGCATACTATTCCAATTAGCGGGAATACAGCACAATTCAAGCGGACATTAGGTAAATTCCTTTAAGATTTATTAATATTAGATTAAATTTTCATTACTGTAGAGATGTTCGCCCACATTTTAGCAGAACGTGGGGTAAAACAATAATTTAATGTTTAATTTCAATCAGACTAACAATTTTTATTTTTAATTATGTAGATTATTCAAAAAAGCGAGATTTCTGGACAATTCAATATCAATCAATTCAAGGTAAATTCCTTTTCGATACTTTCAATCAATTAAATTAAATTTCCATTAGTAGATAAATGTTCGCCCCCATCTCAGCAGTGAGTATGTGGGGTTAGGAATTTTTGTAAATTTACTTTACCTCTATTCCTGATCTCGGTAGGCAAACAATTAGGGCACGTTTACGCTAGAAATCAAACTTAGGGTACGGTTTGATGAATGCGACACCTCCCCGTTAGGTTAAATTGACAACGGTAGATAGGTAGATATCTATTAACAAATAATGACCTTGCCGTTTTTTTAAATGTCTTCATGCTCCAATATTTTGAAATCCAACTTTTTTTAAGTCTGAATTTGTCTAGGAACTCATAAAGTTTAAGCCACCAAACGAAGTAGAGCACTCATCCTTTTCATTATAAATTGTAGGGAAAATAAATTATATATAGCAAAAATTCAGAAGTTGATTTGCACTTATTATTATTCTTAGAATCAAGAAAGCACGAATCCTAGGAGTACATACCCATTCTAATTTTTAAAATCAATTTTACGGCTCACGCTAGCAGAACACTTGTTACGTTTTCTCTTGACACCGCCGTCCTTTCTCACTGATTCCATGCTCTCTACATGTCTGTATTCGTTGTCGTAAGCCAACAACTCATTAAGCTCATCCTTAACCTTCAAAAGTTCCATCACCTTGTCCTTCTGACACTCAGTGTCATTTACGGCCTTCGACTTCTCAACTCTTAGCTTCTTATTCACTTCTTTAAGCTTCCTGTTTTCCCTCTGAGTCTTCGCCAAAGTATCCAACAGAGTTTTATTCAAGAGATCCAACTGAGTATTCTTACCTCCAGAAGCATATACTTGACTGCCAGTTTCTCTAGTGCCTCGCTGCTGTAATCTATAATGTTGAGGCCGTATGTTGATATGTATGAATCAATCGCTTTCTTGGCGGCATTATCGGTAGCCTCTCGAATAGTTTCCCTCACGTCTGATGTGAATTCAATGAAGGTGACAGAGTCAATGAATATGCACACCTCGGCAACATATCCACCGTCCTTCTCGGTTATCAAGTACTTTGGATCTCCATTCTTGTTGCTCCTCTGTATATCCAATAGTAACTCTGTCATCTTGATTCGGATGTTCCCCTCTCCTGCAAGCGAAATGACTATAGTTGGTCAAAAGCTAATTGCATTTATTTTATAACTTATCTTATTTACCTGACTTGTCTTCTGTCATCTTTATTCCCTCTGGAAAACTCTTGCTCTACTGCTTTGCTGATTCCACTGATGTTCTAGTTTGACGAATATTTATAGTGCAGAGTAGCATGTTAAAATTGGAAAATAACAGGAATAGAATGGGAAAATTAAAAAATAGGAAACAAATAAAAAATAAAATCGCTATATTAAGGGGAAAATCTTAATATTCAGAATGAATGTCCAAAATCGTTTGACACCACAACTTTATTTTAAGATATTCTAAGATACTGTTATTGAAATATCATATTTTATAACTCTTCGTCTATATTTCCATTCCATTCTGAGTTCCCGTTTCTTGAAAAATTCATATGCTGCTGGACCAATTTCACAATTGTGAACCTCCTTGTCAAGTGTTGCTCTGACTCTCTTCATCCGCCTGGATCCCACACCCGTAGTCCATGGAAATTGCTGCTCGTTGTCTATCAGGTAGTTCATCTCATGCATCTGGTTATATTACAGAGTACAAATTAACAGTTGCTAAATTATATACAGTTGCTAAAGCAATTTACTTTAGAATAACTTTCTTACATGAGTCCTTAGCATGAAGACTGTGTTCTTCATCTGTCGATTGACACTTTCCAGGAATGAAACTCGATCTCGCAGCCTCTTTATCTCATCCTCGTACTCGTAGCTTTGGTGAATCTCCCTGAAATCGAGCTCCACAAGATAGTCAAACTGGTCTTCTGTCAAAGCGTCCTGGAGTTCTTCGTCCGTCATAGTCTTTGAATCCATGCGTGCCCACTGCCGGTCCAAGAATTGTTTTCTGTCGCTCTAGGATCTGTAATGTACTTTAAATATAGCGTTTTTTGTCTTCATAATGGAAGTTTCTAATCACTGGTATATGATCACTGATTAGGCCGCAATTTAGGTCACAGTTTTCCTTTTTCCGGAATCTGTTTTAAATGGAAATATGATCACTGATTAGTCCGAAATGGAAATTTGTAATCAGTTATTATTCCAAAATTGTGTTTTATAGATGTTTGCCTACGTGTCACTGAGAAAACGTATTAAGCTGATGTGGCGGTATTTTGAGTCTGATGTGGCGCTCTAATATTTCAGTATTCTAGGGAGCCTGCCAGCGAATGTATCATGTAATAAGATTTAATAGTAGATGTCCATGCCGATGCCTAAAACAATTAGGGTAAAAGGGTCATTTTGCTACCAAAGTTTATGAAATCTCTAAATTTGACACTGGAAATTCATTTTGAAGCGAGAATGTCACCATTTTTTTATTGAAAATGTAAATTTGCCACTAAACATTAATTTGTTCTAGTTGGTGCTTGTGTGGGACGCTACTGGGTGATTATGGGATCTTGTTAGAGTGCCTACCCAGGCACCAACCTCCGCCTATGTGGCTGCTGGTGTGGCGAGCCATGTAGGATGCTGATTAGATATCTTAATTATGGGTAAATGACAAATTAACTTCTTGATTAATAACAAAAGAAACCCCTGAAGATAAAAAGGAAAAGCAATTAATAAAGGGAAAAGGTTGACGTCGGAGAACGTGGGGCGTGACTTGGATTTACAGTCTAAACTCTCTTCATCTCTCCATCACCAAGCTTCTCCGTTTCGTCCGCCGATCTCTCAAAGATCCCGATCATCTACCCAGCCCCATCACAAAGTCGTCTGTCACCAAGCTTTCAGCAAGGTGCAACCTTTTGTTCCAATTTTGTTCCGACTTTTCGTGTTAATGAACCATTTTTCTCATCTTCTCCAGGATTCCAACTCCAACTCGCACGCATCTCCCTTTGCAATCCACTCCAGCTTCCATTCATACGCACTCCTAAATTTTTTTCCCCTTTTTCCTAAATTTTGTAACGATGATGAATTGCCTTATCTTCATCTGCTGTTTGTATCTACCAATCTCCAAGTTTGTCGCCCTAACTTCTCCTCAAGACATATCAGCTCGCAACGCCTTCAAGACCACCATCAAACCCAGTTCCATCCCTTGCGCACTTCCCCGCCGCTCCCACTGCACCAGCGCTGTCACCTGCTCCGCCGACTCCACCCGCATCATCCGACTCTCGCTCGAGTCAGTCGGCTACTCTGGCCGAGTAAGTCCACTCGTTTCCCTTCACGCCTCCGTCGTTCGCCAGAGTTCTACATCGTTGCACCATGATCCTGTCTCTTCCTCGCTCTTCCTGCCGAAGATCAATATGTCCATGGATTATCGGTGCTATTCAGGTATGAATCCATATTCATGTCGCTTCTGGTTGCCCAATTTTTGTAATATTTTATCAAGTAGGTTTTTTGTTGTTAATCTGTAGTTCAGACTCCAGTCTCCGGTTATGCTCGCTTTTAAGTTTTAAGTAATTGGATAAGCAATAGGAAGAGTTTTAAAATTTATGGACTGCTGATCCAATTTTTTCTGTTAGTGGTTGCGTGTGTAGTATTATTACGTTTGAAGTTATTGAGTTGTGTTAGGAATATAATTCCTTCCACCAAAGACTCTTATTAATTCTTTTGAAAGCGTGAGAGCACAATCAGATTGAACTTAACCTGGTATGAGTCTTTTGTTCTTGCGTTCTTTTTTTTCTACCCATTCTCTCTATCATTGTTTTAATTCAAGTTACTCATTTCTTGATTCAATTGATCCATTAAATTGTCATGATTTACCTTTTTTATTTGCCAGCAGAGCTATTTAGGCCACATAGAAATTTTTACAGAATTCTGAATCTCCTTTTAATGGATTGTTGTAATGGTGTAAAATTTTAGTTTTCCTTGCAGGGAAACATTTATATACGTTGGTGTTCCGGTTGTACGATTTATGCAATTTGAATTGAAGACAACATGACAGAGGTATGATTTATAGGTTATGGTATATGCAGTTTAAATTGAAGAGAACACGAGATTAATGATTTATGCGATGCAATGGTGCAGCCTTTTGTTTTTCCTCCTCAATTTTGTTCTCCAACGAAAACCTTTTCATTGGTTCTGATCAATTTTAGAGATCAAAAAATGGTTAATGATGGGTTGTGTACGGATAGATATAAGGAAGCTTGGTTAATATATTTTTTAAAAATCAGAAAAAGATCATCATCATTAGCAGCCATGTAAGTGATATAGGAGTAGTAGCTAGAGTGGTTAATTATTAAAAAGATATATATGTATATATATATATATGTATATATATATATTCTTGATTAGTACCATGGGAAAAGTGGTGTTATGTTGGGTTGTTGGGGTTGGGAACATGAGAAGGAGCCTCAACCTCCCTCTTTTGAGCACTTGCATTTGCCTGTCACAGAACAACAGTAGTACTAGTTAGAATGATGAGTGAGTTATGCATGTCATTCTTAAACACTCAATAGGGGGTTTCAAGCATACAAAAATTGTGAGATGTGATTCACCAAAAATTTTCCGGATTCATGGTGAATTAATTTTTTTTTCACCTCATGGCAAGTTTGAAGCTCCAGATTGTTGGAATAAATTTTGTTCACTCATATTTTAGCAGTTGAAGTGAACAGAAGAGAGTGATTTTAATTTTTTTCCCTACATGCATATTGTCCTTATCAGGGTATCATGGATCGGGTAGGGAAACTCGAAAAATGTATTAATGAGTTGAAAGCTGAAGTCAACAGTGAACTCAACGTCCTCGCGATGCAGCTGAAGTCAACGGTGAACTCAACGTCCTTGCAGAGAATACGAAAGCTTTGCAGGCAATTCAGAAGGATTTTGCATCAACTTTAACGATGGAAATATGTAGATTACTAAACCTGCATAAGTCAAGTGACTCTAGCTTGCAGCATAACACACCTCATGCGAAAGCAATGAGGCACCCAAGTGATGAGGTATGTAGACGTAATTTCTAGTTGCATGAAGTTAGCATTTTGTTATATATCTATATAAACATGGAAAATAATACTGTTCATGAACAGTACCAGTTTTGTCATTTTTTCTTTATTGTATTTAAAGATTAATTACCCTATTTGCACCCATAATTAAAAAGTTTATTTCTGAAATGATTTTGACTTGACTTTTTTCTTTTTTGTTTTGAAACGATATTGAGAAATTATGTGTTAACTATTTATGTACAATTTCAGAAAATTATTGTTCACGAATAGTATCCACACATAATGGGTTTTGGCTTCTCATTCTAATATGTTATTATTGTACGAGTATATATTCTTTTTCTTCGAGTTATCAAAAGGACTAATTCTGTCATTTTACTTTTATTTCTTATAAAGTTCTCAAAAAATATTACAATTTACACCCGCTAAAAGTGGGGACAATTGATTACTTGTTAGGAAAAAAGGGAACCTTTACATTTGTGGGATAAACAATGAAGGTAAACCCTTTGAACTTTTGTGAAATGGAGTGAATATTTAAAGTGGTTGGAAATTAGAATGAAGGAACACATAAACGAAGTGTTATGCTGGTAGAAGATAAATTACTGCTGAATTCTTTGGAGAACATCATCACAATTCAATATTGTACTGTAACTACATTGTAAGGGAATTGATACCAAGAGATGGGCTTGCTTACCAATAAATGGCTTACACTCATGGGTTCTATATATGAACTGTACATGCATTAATTTGGCTGAAGATCGTGTCTAATGTCGAAAACTGGAAAGACCATTTCTTGGTTGATTTCCTCTAGTAGCAAGATAGTGACTTATTTGGTCCATTCATGTTACTTTAGCAGTTGCTCATCAACTGAGTGTGTAGGAAAAATGGTTTTTGACTTTTCAGGTAATACTAGAAGAGACCACATGCTGAGGAAATTGAAAAAAAATGACATATTAAAGTGCAAGTGAAATAGTAGATAAGAAGATATACACAGTAATTTGTTAGTAGTACATCACAGCATAAATTAATTAGAGTAATTAACAATTAATATTAATTGTACCTTTGATTACATAGAACATTACTGTTGGCGGAACACAGGTTCCTTGTTTTTTAATTATTTATGATAATGCCCATTTACCTTTTGTTGCAGATAACTTCAGAACACAGACAACAAATACTGGGACGCGCTGAAAACCCAATAAGTGTTCCAGATTCCGGATCACTATTTCAGCTAGCTTCAACTTCCAAAGATTCGTCTGCTTACAGAAGAAGGAAACATAATCTGTGGGCCCCTGAGGTTAGTGCATTATTGTACCAAACTGTGAACATAATTGGTTGAACAAATATTTAACAGTGTTCTAGGTTGGGACGTTTGTCGGCTTGTAGTAGCGGGAAATTTCTTACTTACATTACATTTTCGTTTAATATAGGATGTGGACATGCCTTTCGTGATTACGTCTTCTCTGGAGTTCAAGCATGTTGACATTGTTGTTATTGCATATACCTTCACCAGTGACAAATCACTGGCGTAAGATCAGTATACGTTAATTAATTAGGCATTACAAATATAAAGATTAAGATATTATTACAGTAACTGGATTGATCTTTATTTTCAAAATTGTAGGGAAAAACTTGTCGACTTTGGAACTCTTGACCTTTCATGCTCGAGACAAAGTCTACAATCTCTTGCTCCTTCTAAATATGTTGCTGCTGATGTGAGTTTTAGAAATCGTATTCTTGGACTATTTTGATTTAGTTTGTACTAGTTACATTAGTATTAACGGTTGTCTTAATATTGTAGGTTATCAATGCATTGGTTTGTCATTTAACTCATGTGGAGAAGGAAATTGAAATGATGAACTGGTTCTTACCGACTTCTTTTGCGGTAAGTGACACCTTATGTTCATCTTCTTAATTTATATATTTATGTTTTCTAAGTGTGACTCTTATATTATACTTCTGTAGGAACGTGTTAAGAGAAGTAGTTTAACTGTGGAGGAGGGCATAAAAAGATATAAGACAACTTTCATGTCATCAAAACTTAAAGATTGTAAAAAGGTATAAAATCCTAAAAGGTGGATTTGCATATGTACTGGTTACCATTTCAGCTATATAAGTAATTATATGTTCTGCACGTTTCTAGATTTTCATACCAATGGTTACGAAGAGGACAATGAAGAAAGTTGATCATTGGTTTCTTGTTATTGTGGATATGGTAAAGCGAAGGGTTTTTGATGTTGATTCAGCAGCCGGCACCACAGATCGTCAACAGATGAAGATAAAGAGGGAGAGGATTAAAGAAGTTGTTAGTCATGGCTTTACAGTTTTTGGTTTTCCATTAACATTATGGAATATACCCTTAATTACGTTGATATTTTGTTATGCAAGTTCTTTGATGTAATGCCTGGCATAAAACTATGTTACTTGATTTTTCTAAGTAATTGAACCATTTACTTGATTTTCATTAAAGCAGTTTTAATAAGGTTTTTGCTCTCACTAGTTGAAGTACCTGGAAAATCTGCTCGCTCATCCGTCTTTTTATCTTACGGATGACCATGTCCCTCCCCCCATTGCGGGGTTCGTTATTGACTATCCAAAGCGTGTTCCTGAACAAACTAATTTGTAAGTTCTTTAAAAAAATCCTTTACTTGTTTTCCTTATTTTTTTAAGAACCACCATATTTTTTATTACTCATTGTGAGAATATTTCACATTGTAGCAGTGACTCATCGATATGGGTCATGTTATGGATGAAGCACCTAGTTGCTTCAGAAGATTATGATGTTGGAGTAAGTTCTATAGATTGAACCTTTTACTGAATTGCTGTAACCAGTTGTTTACATATTATGCTAAATTGTGTGTTTTTTTTATTACAGTCGGCAGATGATTTCCACCGGGTAAACTTCCTTGTTGATCTACTTATGAGTTCATACAATGACAAAAAAGATGAGTTGCTTGATGCAGCAACAAAGGCTTTTTGTGCGAAAGAGTTGAAGGAGCTTTGAAGTTGTCACTTTCTCTTTAAGAAGTCAATGTGTTTGAACCTAATTTACTGTTGGTGTTTTTGGTGGTGAGAGAGGTGAAGAGGAGAGAACAAAGAAGAAGAAACCGTATGAAACCGGGAGAAATTTTATTGATTTATCATGCTTACAACTTTTAGCTTATATAGGCTTGTAGCAAACCAAATCCTAATTGATATAGGAATCCTAACATAACATAAATCCTAATTCTAATAGTTGTAGATAAAATCTGAAACTCCTAAACTTATCACTAATAATAAAAAAGTCCTAATTTAACTAAAAGTCTTTTATTTCACTTGATTTTTTTTCCTTCTTTCACGTACTCCTTTGCTTAGTCTGACTTGTAGCGCAAGTCTCTTTTCTTCTCCACTTTGAGCAGCTTTAAAGCATTAACTCTAACATTTACTTCCTCGGTTTATTAGTGTATTTCAGACTGAGAAGTTATTTTGTTTTGACTATCCTCGAGTGGTTTTCTTACCGGTTCTTTCCACTCGTTGTAATCGTACTGAATCGGAGATAGGAATAAGTTTTAGAATTCAGACCTCAAAGAAGTAAGTTCCATTTGGAGGATGCTTATCTCCATATTATTCCAAATTTTGATCTAACCTTAATTTAGGAACCCCTCATCCATTCCAGCTCCAATTTGAAGCTTTTATGTTGTTAATTTTGGAGGATAGCTAAGGAAATTTCAGGTAATTGGCCGACTTAGGTTCGCAAAAACATGAACAGATATGGGATTTGGGAACACGTTAGATGCCTTGCTCCATTTCATCTTGTTTTTGATAATGTCAGAATGTGGCACCTCTGTGTGACGTATTACTCAGCATTTCAAGGGTATTACTCAGCAACAGTTTTATGCTACTCAGTATATTGCCTAATGTGACAATGTGGCATCTCTGTCTGGCGCCTAGTTGATTACTTGTGTTGTGTTTTATGCTCCCACTCAACATAAGCATGGGTGTTTACACGTGATGTCAGAAAACGGTTTCTTCAGACCGGAGATGTGTATATTTTGAAGCTAGAGGAGTACGTGTGTCGGAAATTCAATAGCAATTATGGATGAAGATTTGTCAAGTATCCCGGTTATGAGGTATTTAAATTGCTTTTTGTTTCGCTCTATAGCAGTGCGCATTTGTATGTTCTCAAATTAACAACCTATAGTAATTACTTGATAGGACTGATTAGTGAAAAGGAACCATTCACTGGAGTATCAGCAAATTATAGTGGGGAAATTATAGTAATTCATCCCAGTGTTAGATGGTTCTTGTACTGACGATCATTAATAGCTGCTTCTACAGATGTAATCTAATGGCTGTAAGGAATCAAAGTTTTGGGGAAATGGCCTCCATTTCCTGCAACTTGTGCCACAAAAACTTCAGCCTTGACAGTACCAAGAAGTGTTGCATGAAAAGGATTCAAGAAAGTGGACTTGGTTGTGGCGGGAGGACCATTAGGTCCAACAGAAAGACTGAGTAAATCAGCACCATCATCAGCCGCCTGTCCATAAAAGTGCTCTTCTGAGAAACAAAAAGAAGCATACTGAAAAACTTTAGAGCGTATTGTAAAGATGTGTCTACTGCAAAAAATAAAAAAATCCCCCTACAGATGACAACCTTCTACACGGGTTGTTTCATGTTCACCCTTTCCTCGCTTTTTTTAATATAAGCTTCTTCTGTGATTAAAAATTAGAATGCAAAAAATGACTGGACTTGCACTACCTCAACATATAGCAAGAATAACATGTTAATAAGATAGTAAGGTTTCAATGGGCGAATTTCAATTAAGATTAACATGAAGACTAGTGAGTGAGGCGGGACAGAGATGGAGCCATGCAGTTCCCATATGAGCAAACAACAGTGAAGTGGATTTGGTGGGAGCACTTATTGTAACCCTTTCAATATCCAAACTTTGCCCCTTCTGAGAGGCAAACCTGTTTGTCTTTTACCATCTATGCCGGCAAGATTTACAGCAGAAATCACAAATGGGTCAAGCTGAACTACAAACTGAATTACTGAGAAATGCATGACGAAAATGATACTCCTGCAAAAACCAATGACTACCAAAACTTCAAACTGAAGCCAGTAAGTTATAAAAGCTACCACCTTTGCTCATCACAGCTTCTAGATCTAGAGAATTAAGGAAATCCCTCAAACAGTTAAGCAGTAAATATGTTAGCAGTTGTATACCAAAAATGGAAATATTTGATCCACATATATGGAAAAAGAAAAAGATCAGGTTATAAAACAGTGCACTGATGACAGACTTGGCAAGAATAGAACACAACTTCATCAGTAATAAACACAACGTCCTGACAAAACGACTAGCCTTTCTATGAGCATTTATACTTAAATGAATCAAAATGAGTTGCAACTGACCCAAATTCAGTACGAAAAGGTGTCCATTTTCCTTTAAAAAATAGTTCATTAATAAAAATCTTTGCGATACCAAAAATATTTTCATCCTAAAGAATGAAATGTGACTTAATGTCCCCATCAAGATTTTACAACTTTCTCTTACTATCCAATTGTTTGCAAAATGGCACAGGGAAAATATTCCTTTTTTATTGGATAAAGGGAACATTAAAGTCAGCTAGGCAATGTGATGGCTATTGAAAACTTTATCCAATTATTATGGTAGAAAAAGAATTTCATACCTCATTGTAGTTCAGCTCCAAGTTACGCAAACACCAATGAAGTTTGAGTAGTTTGAGTCCATTTATTGAGAATAACAATAATACCAAATATTTAGGGAATCTGAGACTTGAGATCCAAAAATGACTGATTAGGAAGCATTTCATAAGCAAATATCCAAACAGTCATTCATTTATTCATTTGGATGTGCTAAGCACAAAAGCTATTTGCTATAAATGTAATGTTCCATGTGTTTAATGTTTAATTGAAAACCTGAATGAAATATGCTAAGAATGCATGAAATTTTATACTATTGGCCTCCACTAGACGGAACTCCACGCTTACGACTACCACTATACAAGCCTTTCTTCTTTGATGATCCTACATTGAAGGAATTAATAAATAATTATCAGAACATCCAAAACAAATATCAAATTTTTTCTGAAAAGTTAAAAGATGCATAATTGTTTGAGACATAAGCGGCACATGTCCTTACCTTTACTTCTAGCAACAAGCGGATCTAAAATACTTCCTGCGAGCTGATTACTATCTGACAAACCCAGCTTCTCAATTTTTGATGTTAATGTAGCGATATCCTTACGAGCCTCATCATAAGTGTTGGTCGACTGAGATGCAAGAGAGCACATCCTTCTACAATCAAATAAAAGTGCCCCATATCTTATAGCAGTCAATCTTTCCTGAGACACATGTGGTTGGCTAGAAAGAGAATCCCAGTCCTTCGGATTTTTCTTCCACCGATTCAACATGCACATCGATGGTATCTCTAGTAAATGGCGCAATTTCATCGTGGATATCATATGAGCACATGGGATCCCATTAGCTTCCCAACGTGCGCATGAACACTTAATAGCAGCATCATTGATATTAAACTCCACAATCCGATGCGCATCCGACTGTCCAAACTTGCAGAAAACATAAGTTTCAACATCCCCGTCATCTTCCTTCCCAATAAAATTA
The DNA here is from genome assembly GCA_024586325.1 of Stellera chamaejasme. Classification (NCBI taxonomy): domain Eukaryota; kingdom Viridiplantae; phylum Streptophyta; class Magnoliopsida; order Malvales; family Thymelaeaceae; genus Stellera; species Stellera chamaejasme. Next base: position 22,299,308 of record CM044981.1, read on the forward strand.
ATTGCATTACTAATTGCAAGTTGCTTCTGAAACATGTTGTAAGCAGCCCGAGAGTAGACAGTGCTCGCATGCCGCTCAAGTTGGTGAAGTGAAGTAGTAATAAATGGAACAGTACTTAACGTTTCAAAATCAGCTTTCGTCTCTTTCTCTCGAAGGTGCGATAATGCTCTATCAAAATGAACTCATACAGATTATACTTCTCCACAAGAAACCTTTTTAAATGAGCATTAACACCCTCGCAACGAGGTGTTGTACTGATCCCACAAAAGAACTTCCCACGCAAGTACGCAGCTGCCCAATATTCTCGTTTTCTTTTAATATCCTTCACCCATGGATGATCATCGACTCCTAGTCGATAGACAGCTTCATCCCACACAGCATCCCACTCATGAGTAGAGACCTCAATTCTTGCCAACCTTTTGAATTCTTTTGTAAATTCACTATTTTTGACATTTGACTGGGCATTTCTCTGCAAATGCCACTTACAGAGTCGGTGTGTAGCAGTCGGAAAAACAATCTCTGTCGCTGCACGCATACTCGAATCACCATCTGTAACAACCGTTTTAGGAATCTTTCCATTCATGCATGTCACTAGTGACCGCAAAGCCCACGAATACGCTTTTATTTTCTCATTTGCGAGCATTGTAGCTGCAAATACGGTTGTTTGCTTATGATGATTTACTCCAGAGAACACAACAAATGGTCTATTATACACATTTGTTTTGTAAGTTGAATCAAAGGCCAGCACGTCCCCGAAACACTCATAGTCTAACCGGCACATACCATCTGCCCACAACATGTGCTCTAACCGGCCTCCATCGTCAATAGAGTATTGGAGAAAAAACTGCTCATCTGTATCTTGCTTCCCACGCAAGTATGCAAATGCAGCATTTGCATCTCCAATCTCTAGCGTTGATCTTCGTGCATCAATGTTATGGTTATAAACATCCTTCTCTGTGAAACCCATCTTATCAAACCCACCGGATTGCTCTTTCATAACAGCTATAGTGTGACTTGTACGTACACCAGCTCTACGTAAATTCTCGATTTGAGCAGCATCACCCTCACTTATGTTCCTGTAGCAGGGCAGGTATCGCACTTGCCGAGGAGGAACAAGATCATGATTATGATCCCTTACGAACTGAGATACATATCATTGTTGCGTAATCCGATTTTTGTGAATGCGAAATCTAGCACCACACTCACACCTGGTCTCTGCCTTAGGTGCTCGTGCCCGGATTTCCACATTTTTGGTAGCTCGCTTCCCTTCCTTCCAACAAACCCATCTCCGAGATATGATTTCGCGTTGGTTGCTATACCCATACTCATCTCCGAGATATTATTGTTCGTGAACAATAATTTTCTGAAATTGTACATAAATAGTTAACACATAATTTCCCAATACCGTTTCAAAACAAAAAAGAAAAAAGTCAAGTCAAAATCATTTCAGAAATAAACTTTTTAATTATGGGTGCAAATAGGGTAATTAATCTTTAAATACAATAAAGAAAAAATGACAAAACTGGTACTGTTCATGAATAGTATTATTTTCCATGTTTATATAGGTATATAACAAAATGCTAACTTCATGCAACTAGAAATTACGTCTACATACCTCATCACTTGGGTGCCTCATTGCTTTCGCATGAGGTGTGTTATGCTGCAAGCTAGAGTCACTTGACTTATGCCGGTTTAGTAATCTACATATTTCCATCGTTAAAGTTGATGCAAAATCCTTCTAAATTGCCTGCAAAGCTTTCGTATTCTCTGCAATCTGTACTGCGAGGACGTTGAGTTCACTGTTGACTTCAGCTTTCAACTCATTAATACATTTTTCGAGTTTCTCTACCCGATCCATGATACCCTGATAAGAACAATATGCATGTAGGGAAAAAAAATTAAAATCACTCTCTTCTGTTCACTTCAACTGCTAAAATATGAGTGAACAAAATTTATTCCAACAATAGGGGGCTTCAAACATAGGAAGTGAACAAAAAGTTATTAGGTGAAAAACTGAGTGAATTGGAGGTGAGTGAGAAAAGTGAAAATAGGAGGGTTAAGTTTGAGGCACCCGTGAACTACAAGTTAAAAACACGTGAATTCACCGCATGTGGCGTTTCCCGCCTCAACTTCCTTCCTTTTTGCGCCTCAACCTGTGTTGCGTTTGCAACCGAAATCAGTCCCCCTTCATCCAAACTTACTTCCCTTCATCTTGAAACCGAAATCAGTCTTGGAGGTCATCTTCTCTGGACAGAACTGAGCTTGGAGGTCGCGCATGTGAGGAAGTACGAGAGAAACAGAGACTCGTGAAGAAATGCGCCTTGCGTTTGGGAGAGAAATGCGCACATGTGAATGGGTATGTTCAACAACCTTTGTTATAATGTAACGCTGCCTTCCCATCTGTTTCGCGTCTCGGCCCCCTCCGTTGTCTTGGTTGTTAAGATGCTGTGCGCAGAGGTAGGGTCATGTGTGCGCTATTATGTGCGCGCAGCTGTGCGCCGCGCACAAGTCGTTTTGCGTGTGCGTATAGACTGTGCGCGGTGCTGTGCTACGCGCACAGATGGTTGTCACGTGTCCTGACGTTGTGCGCTGGGTTGTGCGGCATTCTGTGCGCCGCGCACACTAATGTGCGCACCTATGTGCGCACAGATGTGCGCTGCGCACACTAATGTGCGCACCTCTGTGCGCACAGATGTGCGCTGCGCACATTGTCGTGCTGCAGCATGAGATGCAGCTCATATTCACACCAGAAACAGTTCAAATTCACACCAGGGAGTGCACGACAGAGCTCTACCGACCCGACACAGACTCAAGCAAGTAGAACTGACCTAACCCATCGACAATTTCAACTACGATCTGGAGCTTCAAACTTGCCATGAGGTGAAAAAAAAAGTTAATTCACCATGAATCCGGAAATTTTTTGGTGAATCACATCTCACAATTTTTGTATGCTTGAAACCCCCTATTGAGTGTTTAAGAATGACATGCATAACTCACTCATCATTCTAACTAGTATAAAATAGTCTTCGGATGAATGAAACATCCAAATCTTTGGTCTTCCTATTTTAACATTCTCCATCATACTATAGAGACAAATAAATGAAAAGCCTGAAATGAAAATTTTGGTTCCTTAATCCACTGCAACTCATGAGAAATTTCTAAAACAAATTCACACAAATACAAACAAGGCAGTTTCAGTATGAGTCACTGAAGAAAGGCCTTTAAAGAAGCCATGTGCTGAAAATCCATGAACCCCCAAATGTATTGTCAGCCAAACCAGTTAACATGAAATTCTAGTAACTTCAAACTTTAGGTCTAACATTCTGACCCTCCCCCCATCACAATCATCCGTAGAATAGATGAAAAACTTAGTTCAATTTGGTTGCCTCTTGCATCTGAAGTATCAGAAATTTAGACCAAACAAACCCCACATCTAAAAAAACAAAAACAAAAACAAAAACAAAGACTCTCCACTAAAGGAGTAAAAGCACAAACCACAAGTGGTTATAATATTTCCCATGCTCAATAGCTTTTTCAATCCTTATACATGGTCCCAATCAAATCTATAATCTGTCCCCGCTATCAAACTTTGTAAACAATGAACTAGTATAAATCACTTTGATAGAACACTATCAGAAATTCAAGATGGAGTTGGAGTATCAAAATGTCCAAGTTAAAAAAAATGAAATTAGAAAATGAAAGTTGAAAACAATGAACCCATCAGAATAAAAATGAACAAGAGTTAAAAAAGAATACTAACCGTTCTTGCATGGACAATCCTCTCATACGATTCATTTTAATCAATTAGTATCATATTTTTAAAACAACATTGGATAAATGACACATAGGGAGATAAGATCCATTTCCCTATTACCAGAATTCCTAAACCAAACTCCTCCATTGATGCAACCTAGATTCTCCTGTCCATCGTATAATCTCAATCCAAATTCGTTTTCCAGTAGGTAAGCACTGTCAAAGACTTCTCGATAATAACACTTTTTTTATGAATGCCTAATGGGATTAACCATTGCAACCAGCACAGAAAGATCATAACCAAAACATTCTCCAACCCCCACACAACCAATGGACTGAGTTCGTTGCATATAAGATCAAAACGTTACGAGAGCAGCAGTCCACAAATATGTATTGCAGGAAACTAACAAGTATTTAAAGAAAAGAGTAAGAAAGAGAGGCACGTGCCTCGACTGATGAAATACAAGGGGGGTCGAAGACGACGGAGATGATGTCGATACCGGGAAGAAAAACAAGTTCTTATGAACTCGATAGCTACTAATTAAATAACGTTGGATGATGAGACAACGAAAGAAGATACCTTGCGTCCCTGCTCTAACGCATCAGACTAATGGAGGGAGACACGAGACACGGAGGAGGCGCCGATGAAGCGGAGGGGCTTCTTAACTCACACGGACGAAAAAATTAACATTGTGCAACTCCCAGCTCCGCCGAATTTTGTGGTGGAGAAGCTGATCGGAATGTTTGAGAGACCATCGGACGGAACGGAGAAGCTTGGTGATGGAGAGATGAAGAGAGTTTAGACTGTAAATCCAAGTCACGCCCCACGTTCTCCGACGTCAACCGTTTCCCATTATTAATTGCTTTTCCTTTTTATCTTCAGGGGTTTCTTTTGTTATTAATCAAGAAGTTAATTTGTCATTTGGCCTTGCAGTTTATTATGATTCTATGTAAGCTTTGCTAAGCCACCATGTGAAATAGACAGGACACAAGTTTTTAAAGTCAAGTATACGACGGAATTCGAGCTGCACAAATGATCTCAACCGTTGATTATTCTTGGGTCTCACATGTGAGCCACTGTAATCAACAGTTGAGGTCTTCTGTACGGTACTGTACTGCTCAACAGACTGGGCGGAGACGCCGGAGAGGCCAGCCGGATCGTATCAATTGGTAAGAGTGTGTGTATATTTTGAGTCAAGTATAAGATGACGTTTTGGACATTTTTAGAAAGGGTCCACCAATTGCTGTGTTAAAATTCATTGATTCTACCTGTAGCGACGTGGTTTTCGTCATGGAGTCGCCACCAATCGTTTTACCTAGGTCGATTGGGAACCTAAAAATGGTCTACGAGAGATCTGGATTCGTTTGTCAGTTACATACAAAAATGATTAAGTTTCGTACGCCCAAAATTGGTACCACGTGTTCTTTTTAGATTTTTGCTTGATTTTAAAACATAAATGAAAAAGACAGAGAATAACACTAAAATTAATAAAACAAAATGATTTTTTATACGAGTTTACATAATTAATAAAACTCGAAATGTTTTGAAAATAAAATTAAAACAATTTAGATTGACATAATAAGAAAAACATTAACTAACACAAAAGATTTAGGCATAGTGCCCAAAGTGTCGAGTTTTAAACTTGAAGGAGTGGCGTAAATGAAACTATGGATAAATAAGGGGGTTTAAGTGGAAACAAGGGGAAAGTTAAGGGACAGGAATCAACATTGTAATTTTCCCAAAAAACAGCTGAAACACGTTCTGCTCTTCTTCTTCGATGGGCTCGCCGAAATCTGGGTTTCGCGGCGGAGGGGGCGGCGGCCCGTGGCGGAGCTCTACTTCCGGCGGCGGACTTGGGTCCAGATGGTGGAGAACAGGCCGGTGGTTCCAACGGTGGTGGTGGGAGCGGCCGAATACGGATGGAACGACGGACCGAAGCAGTTAAACGTCGAAACGTGCGGCGGTTTTTGTCCGATTTCTCCTTTTCCGGTGCAGCTCCGGCGACGTGAGATGGTGGGCTAGCTTCGTATCGTCATGGGGGAGGTAATGGTAGTGGGTTTTGGAGGCGAAAAGGGCTGTAGAGGGAAGTGGGAGGTGGAGGTCGGTTTCGGTTTTGAGCCGATTTCTTCGCTTTCCGGTGGTTTTGGGCCAGGACGGGGGTACCTTCAAGTTGCTGGAGGCTTGACGGTGAGGATGGGAGTGGTGGTTGGCGGTGAGGGTGGCCGGAATGCAAAATGGAGGGTGGAGGACGAACTTGGCCGGTGGAGCTTGTTTCTTTCGGTTCCTCCGCCTTTCTTCAACAAAATGGCTCAATTTATAACCAAAATTCTTGATTGACAGGTGCTTGGCTCAATGATGAAGAGATTTGAACTTAAAATTTGATGGACAGGTGAGGAGGAGGCAGTAGGTTGCCGGCGGAGGAGGAGGAAGAAGCCAGCCCGTGAGTCTGTAAGTTTTCCTTCTTTTTTCTTCTTTTAGTTTTTCTTTCTTTTTTTTTGTTTTTTTAAAATAAACACAAAATAAATTAAACCAAATAAAATGATAATGACACATAAAAATCATGAAAATAACGAAAGCACGCGAAGTAATAAAAGACATGAAATAATAAAACAAACGTTCATGAAAAATGAAAAAAAGTATATAAAATGATGGAAATAACGAAAAGTACCAAAATAAAAAAATAACCAAAGCATCTGAAAATTATAAAAAATGAAAAAATAACAAAAGTTTCATAAAATAACAAAAACATACGACAAAAGTTCATAAAATAATGAAAATGACACTAACACGTGAAAAACGATAAAAACTACGTAAAATAACAAAAATGGCAAAAGTTACATAAAATAACGAAAATGACGAAAAGTACATAAAATGTCGACAAAAATCACATGAAATAAAAATACGGAAAAAAACCGAAAAAACAAAAACAAAAAACCTAAATCACTACTCTGGACAAAATCGGGTGTCAACAGCTGCCCCCCCTTTACGTGTTTCATGAGAAATGGAACGCGCAAAGTAGGATGACCCCAAATTTTGTCCGACGAATAACGAGAACCTTCTCATCATTCATGAAAGGAAGAAACTTTTCTTACCTTTCCGAAGCGAAGGAACCTTCCTTACTTCATTCAACAGGAACTTTCCTATTGAATTGAATAGCGGAAACATTCCCACTATTCGAGGTTAAGGAACCTTCCCTACCCCAAAGATGTGAGAATGGGAACCCTCCCAATGCTCAAAAAAAAGATGACTGACGGATGGATTGATTGAAATCGAATAACAAGAACCTTCTCATTATTCGTGAAGTGAAGGAACCTTTCTTGCTCCGGTAACTCGAGATTGAGAACCTTCCCAATACTCGACAAAAGTGAGATGAATGACTGATTGATTGAAATCGAATAACAAGAACATTCTCATTATTCGTGAAGTGAAGGAACCTTCCTTGCTTCAATAATTCGAGATTGAGAACCTTCCCAATGCTCGATGAAATAGATGGCTGACTGATTCAAAATTGAACAACAAGAACCTTCTTGTTGTTTGTGAAGGGAAGAAATATTTCTTTCCCTTCTGAAGCGAAGGAACCTTCCTTGCTCTAGTAATTCGAGATCGAGAATATTCCCAATGCTCGGAAAAAGTGAGATGAATAATTGTCCGTTAGAATTGGTGATTGAATAACAAGAACCTTCTTGCTACCCGTAGAGGGAAGAAACCTTTCTTTCCCTTAAGAAGCGAATGAACATTTCCAGCTTCTTTGTTGAAAGACTTGATTGAAATATCGAGACGAAGTGAATGGTGAGAACCTTCTTACCATTCAGTGAAAGAAGACTTTTCTTTCACGATTAAGGTTGAGGAATTTTCATCACCTTTGGTGACAAGAAATTACCATGAAGTGAGAAAAATGGCAGGTACATTCCTATCATTTAGTGACTGAATAACAAGAACCTTCTTGTTATTCGTGAAGCAAAGGAACCTTCCTTGCTTCTTTGTTGATTGTTTGAAATGAGAAGGATGGTAAGAACTTTCTTACCATTCAGCGAAAGAAGACCTTTCTTTCATGTTCAAGATTGAGGAACTTTCCTCACTGTTGGTGAAAAGAGATCATTGGATAAGACCATGAAATGAGAAGAATGGTAAGAGCTTTCTTACCATATGGGGAGAGAGACCTTTCTCTCCGGACTTGACAAAGGAACTTTCCATGCCTTTGGTGAAAAGTTGAGTGATTCAGTGTGACAAAATGACTACGCTTCTAAGGTGAGACATCCTACAAAACTAGTAAAGTTCTGAAATATTAGAAGAAGAGACGAGCTTTCTTCTTTTCTCACAAGAGAGTTGACACATGCGACGCGGGTTTTATCGGAGCACGGTGAAGATGACGAGAACAGGCTGCTGAATTGTGGGAAAGGATCTCTAGGCTCTGGAAAAGATATTTCTGGTAACTTGGGAGTGTTTTGGAGGAGAGTTTCACCTATGTGGAGGGAATCAGATGACTTCAAGGGGGTTGTTAATGCTTGGGCAAGAGCTGCAAAATGGTCGGAGATGAATGCTTGGCAACCAGAGTTGACCAGCCTTTTCGGCTGAAATGAGCTTGAGGAGAAGCTACGACACCGATGCCGTCTTTGAGTGATGCTCCGGTGACTTGGGATGAAGAGAATGGAAGAACTTTCTTACAATCAGGGAGAGAAACCTCATGGGTTAAGGCTAAGGAACCTTCTTTACCTTTAATGAAAAAATCCGAATGAATGAGAATGATACGAAGTTTGACAAAATGATTAAACTTCATAAAAATGTGAAAATCGCACAAAATGAGCGAATTTGGAAAACGGCGAAGTTTGACGAAATGACTAAACTTCAGAAATGTGAAATCGCACACAATGAGCGAATTTCCGAGAGTTGTAGTCTTTGACTATGCGCAATTTCAATGTGCCCCGTATGTACAAGATGAAGCAAGTGAAAGATAATGTGTTACCGTATCATGGTAATGTGGAAAGCTTAAGTGAAACCTGCGGAAGCTTTCAAGGTGAAGTGAACATGAGTCGTTGTCATCTTAGAAAGCTTTTTATCAGAATCCTCCCGTCTTGACATCAATAACCTGAGTTGATAAGTTCCCTAAGCCTGTCTCTGAAAATGAATGATGGTATTATGTATGACACATGATGATCATGTCTCTGAAAATGCTTGATGTTTGGATTTGCAATGATGGAGATCTTCAATTAAAACCAATGATGCATGGTAGATGCACAAACATTTACTAAGCTTTCTTTATGAATGTCTTTCATCTTGTCTGATGTGATCTTACCTCATTGTCGAAAAATTGTTTTCCATTCATGGATTCCCTTGCCCCTGAGAACAATTGTATGAGTGAATGATCTAGTTGCCCCCAGTTGTGGTCACAAAAATGCATATTCTCAACAAGAGTCTTTAAACCATGTATGCCGTAAGATCCATACTCATTAATGTTTAACGGTTGATCCTTAAAAAAAAACTCTTATCAATTTGTAGAGCTTGACAAGATATATGATGATCTTTGTGTTATTATTATAACTCTGCTATTCTTTCACTTTTCAACTTGAAGAAGTAGAATGTGTGGATAACGGAAGGGCTTCATAGCATGAAGGATTGTTTTGTGTGGACATCGAGGTGAAGAATGAATATCATCCGAATGGTTCTTTATGGTAAATGGCATCCATTGATATGGGCTGATGAAAAGTGGAGTAGTTCAGGCGGAAGGTCTGGTAATGTCACTGATGAGCCAATTGACTTCTTTGCAGAACTTGATAGTGCCAATCATGAAATCACTGCCTTATCCGGCAAGAATGACCTCAAATGTTGCCCCCCAACTCTCATGGTGCGTGGATTTGCTCTTGAGAAACTTGAGAATTTATCGATATTGCTTGGGATTTCTTTGTTGCCCCCTTGTTCATTGGGATGGTGAACTATGCCTTCATTCTAAACCGCCTTTGTAGGTTTTCAGTTTAGACTCCATGACTCTTTTTTTCATTCTTTTTTTTCTTTTTCTTCTTTTTTTTGGGTCGGACCTTGTTTGACTTGCGTTTTTAGTCATTTTCATGCGAGCGTAAATAGTGGTTGCTACCTACGCCTGATTACTTCTGACTAAAATGCAAAGACAAATGGCTACTAGCACTACTCGTAACTTCAGCCATTTCTAGCTTAAGACAGCGGAATAGAATTTACATTGACCCTTTTTTCATTTTTGAGTCACGGGTATTGATGTGAAGAAGACATCATGACCGTTGATCTGACTTTCGGATTGATGAATGAAACTCGACTTGATCTCGACCGTAGCAATGATCTGAAATGTTCACTTGTTCTCATGCTTCTCCCTTTTGATGAATGGAGTTTTTTCCTTTTTTGGAAAGAATCTTTGAGATGACTGATCTTTTGCTGCATAGACAAAGCTCCTTGACTGTAATTTTAGCAATCGAGCTATTGCGTAAGGCAATATTTTCTCCAAAAAGAATCTCATAGTTGAAGGGCCACACCAAAATCGCTCTTACCAGATTCAGCAATGTCTTCGAAATATCCACCATCTAGTCCTCTTTTTAGCTCATCAATGACATTGTTTATGTTGTGGCTTGATGAATGAGTCTCGAAACGGAAAAGAGAATACTTGAAGTGTGATGTGGTATTTTGCTAATGGATGCCAAAGTGCACATTTACCCTTTCTTATTTCAAGACAAAGAATAACGAAGGTCCATTGCAACAAAGATTGTACTCTAGATTTTGGACAAAATCTAGGTAACTTTAGCTTTCAATTTATCTTGGCAAGCTCTCAAAGATTCGAGTGAAAATTCAAAGATTTCTCCAATTATTCATCAATTTGTATTGATCAACATATTAGACACAGCTTAAAGATGACTTGTGAGAAATTATCTTTCCATATCACAAATGGGGGGTCGTCTGATTTTTTTCACATCAAAAAATTGTCCTCAAACTCCTTGATGTCCACTTATCTTTTTGCAAGATATTTTTATTTGTGTATGAATGAAAATGTACAGTGACATGTGTGGAAAAGAAATGACCAAATGCATGATCGATGAGTAATTGTGTCATTGATAATTGAAAAATGTATGTTCTGAGTTTATGAATGAAAATGTACAAGGATATGTCTGGAGGAAGAAATGATTAAATGACAATGTTTCAAATTAATGCCACTGAAAGTTAAAAAGAGATGTAATTGTCATGAAGACAGTAAACAAGATCAATCCGTGTAAGTCAGTATATACAAAATGCATGTAAATGTCATGAAAATTCAAAATAAAAAAACAAACAAGATTAATTAGTGCAAATTATATACAAAAAGGTGTATAGTACAAAGGATTTGAATTGAAGATCTTTAAAAGAAGCAATGCCCTTTGCACCATAGTTTCCGATCAATTCAAGGCATTCAACTCAGGTACTCTAGCTGGGTGCGCTTTTGCGTTCTCGGTTACACTGGAATTTGCTCGTGACATTGATGGACTGTCGCACTTGCAACTTGTGTGAGTCTCATACTTGTTCCACCGAGAACTGACATGCTCACCTTGTCGCACTTGCAACTTGTGTGGAGTCTCATACTTGTTCCATCCGAGAACTTGACATGATCATCTTTTCCTTGGGCTAGAGAAAAATGGTTTATTGTGAATTAGAGTAATAAAATTGATAGTCTTGCAATGATTTAAAACATGTCATTGCCTCACCCGCCGACGGACTTTCCACTATCGGGGCAGTAACCCCCGATAATGATGATGTTTCAAGACTCATCATCGGCAACAGGTACAATAGCACACACATCATATTTACCGGGTGACACAAAGTGGGTAGGAATCCTAAAGCCGGGACTAATGGTTGGGTGTGAGGCCACTACATGCAGGTAATGGTATATCAAAAGGCTCAGGGTAGTTCCTGAATCCCGTCGTTGAGTAACGACAACCCAATCCTTACCCACAAGGGACATGTAAGGAATGGATTAACCCGGGTCGTAGGTTTTCGTGCAGTGGCGGAGCCAGTAATTTAGGTTCGGGGGGGCCAGTAACTTACAAAAAATCAGGTTAAATGATAACAAGAAAAAAAATTTGTCAAAAGATTGTGATATGACTACAAATTAATATGATATAAAAATCCACCATACATGCATTTGTTTATTTAGAAAGTTCTATGTTCGAGGAGGATGCCCTCATGTGGCAGTTTTTGACGTTAAGTCGAGAGGAAAGCGTGACGATATGGGGTGCGCAAGTGCTTAAGAAAACAAAAATTTTTGTGTGGCGTTTATTCCGAAGATGCTTACCTGTCAAGGCTGAACTTGCCGACATATAATTTACCGAAACTCATATCTTATTTCATTGCTCAAAGGTCGCGGGCATTTGGGACCGAAGAGGCCTGCGGGGCTCTTTAACATCAACACCAAATGCATTTGTTTATTTAGAAAGTTTGATCGTGGCGTAGCAAATTCTCCATTGTTTCCTTTAACATCAACAAAATCTTTCGGGTTTGTAATAGAATCTAGTCTAAAAGTTTCGAATCCAAGAAACTCCCTTTCAATATAAAGAACCAAACTATCAAAGAAAGAAATTAGTACTGTAATAAATAATTCCACCTAATAGGCTACTAATATAAAATATTTAATTCAAAAATAAATTTGAAAATAGAAACAAAAAACGGAAAAATAAAAATTAATGTCAAGATTAAGGAATTGAGGCTATGGAAAAAGAAAAAAAACTACATATGCTCACATAACTCATCTTATTGAATCAATGCAATTGGTGGTATGATTGAAAATTGCAAATTGCCAGTTAAGCTCTCAACAACAACAAAGAGTCAAAAGGCAGAGCTTAAGGAGTAGTGGGTAAGTGGCGGATAAGTGAATTATAATTAGGATAGTTGCAGGTTAGTGTTTTGGTTAATTGTTGGACTAAATTAATACAGTTTTTTTAGATTGGATTAATCAATTAAGTCCAATTTAAAAATTAATTATCAATTTATTTATTAAATGAATTTTACATGATATATATATAAACTTAAAAAAAATATTTCACAATTAATGTATTAATACTACTAGTTAATTACAAAATTTGTGGGGGGGCCATGGCCCACCCCACTCAAAATGTGGCTCCGCCACTGTTTTCGTGAGTCCATGCGGGGAATATTAATCCCACGGGGCTAGCACTACTTCCCTACTAGGAAACAATGAAGGCTTGGAGAATAACATCTCACAAGTACAACGTCACCGTATTCCGCTTAGAAAGAACTTGTTTTGTTTAGAGCTCGGGTAGGAAGCTCAATGACATGAATGTAACATGTATGTTGTGTGTGTGTGTTACAATATGTACAACAGAAACACAACACAAAAAGAAGTACAATCAAACAAATAATTAAAAACAAACCCGTTATGTGGCCAGACACTTCCCCAGCAGAGTCGCCATCTGTAGCGACGTGGTTTTCGTCATGGAGTTGCCACCAATCTTTTTACCTAGGTCGATTGGGAACCTGAAAATGGTCTACGAGAGATCTGGATTCGTTTGTCAGTTACATACAAAAATGATTAATTTTCGTACGCCCAAAATTGGTACCACGGGTTCTTTTTAGATTTTTGCTTGATTTTAAAACATAAAGGAAAAAGACAGAGAATAACACTAAAAATAATAAAACAAAATGATTTTTTTATACGAGTTTACATAATTAATAAAACTCGAAATGTTTTGAAAATAAAATTAAAACAATTTAGATTGACATAACAAGAAAAATATTAACTAACACAAAAGATTTAGGCATAGTGTCCAAAGTGTCGAGTTTTAAACTTGAAGGAGTGGCGTAAATGAAACTATGGATAAATAAGGAGGTTTAAGTGGAAACAAGGGGAAAGTTAAGGGACAGGGATCAACATTGTAATTTTCCCAAAAAACAGCTGAAACACGTTCTACTCTTCTTCTTCGATGGGCTCGCCGGAATCTGGGTTTCGCGGCGGAGGGGGCGGCGGCCCGCGGCAGAGCTCTACTTCCGGCGACGGACTTGGGTCCAAATGGTGGAGAACAGGCCGGTGGTTCCAACGGTGGTGGTGGGAGCGGCCGAATGCGGATGGAATGACGGACCGAAGCAGTTAAACGTCGAAACGTGCAGCGGTTTTTGTCCGATTTCTCCTTTTCCGGTGCAGCTCCGGTGACATGAGATGGTGGGCTAGCTTCGTATCGTCATGGGGGAGGTAATGGTAGTGGGTTTTGGAGGCGAAAAGGGCTGTAGAGGGAAGTGGGAGGTGGAGGTCGGTTTCGGTTTTGAGCCGATTTCTTCGCTTTCTGGTGGTTTTGGGCCAGGACGGGGGTACCTTCGGGTTGCTGGAGGCTTGACGGTGAGGATGGGAGTGGTGGTTGGCGGTGAGGGTGGCCGGAATGCAAAATGGAGGGTGGAGGACGAACTTGGCCGGTGGAGCTCGTTTCTTTCGGTTCCTCCGCCTTTCTTCAACAAAATGGCTCAATTTATAGCCAAAATTCTTGATTGACAGGTGCTTGGCTCAATGATGAAGATATTTGAACTTAAAATTTGATGGACAGGTGAGGAGGAGGCAGCAGGTTGTCGGCGGAGGAGGAGGAAGAAGCCAGCTTGTGAGTTGTAAGTTTTCCTTCTTTTTTCTTTTTTCTTCTTTTAGTTTTTCTTTCTTTTTTTTGTTTTTTTTTTTAAATAAAATAAACACATTTTAATACCATATTAAACCAAATAAGTTGTAAGTTTTCCTTCTTTTTTCTTTTTTCTTCTTTTAGTTTTTCTTTCTTTTTTTTTTGTTTTTTTAAATAAAATAAACACATTTTAATACCATATTAAACCAAATAAAATGATAAGGACACATAAAAATCATGAAAATAACGAAAGCACACGAAGTAATAAAAGACATGAAATAATAAAACAAACGTTCATGAAAAATGAAAAAAAGTATATAAAATGATGGAAATAACGAAAAATACCAAAATAAAAAAAATAGGGTAAACTCCAAGTTTAGTCCCTTACCTTTCAACTTTGTCCTATTTGAGTCCTATTTTAAGATTTCGTCCTATTTCAGTCCCGTAGCTCCATAAATCGTCTCAATTGTAGTCCTTCCGTTAAAGTCCACGTTATGTTGGCCGTTAAAGTCTTAAGTGTACAGTAAAATGACCATCAAACCCTTCCTTTTTCGATCTGGATCGGCAATGGCGCCGGATCGGCAGCCGAGAACGCAGCAGGCGCGAACGGCAGCCGGCGCCGAACGGCAGCAGCGCCGGATCGGCAGCAGCCGAACGCAGCAGCCAGCAGCGCGGATCAGCAGCCGCCGAACGGCAGCCAGCGCGAACGGCAGCGGCCGCCGAACGGCAGCCAGCCAGCGATCGGCAGCCCAGCGCCAAACGGCAGCCTAGGCCGCGGCTGGCTGCCGATCCGGCTGGGCTGCCGATCCGGCTACTGGCTGCTGCTGCGCCGGGCTGCCGATCCGCGGCCTAGGCTGCCGTTCCGGCGCCCGAGCTGCCGATCCTCGACCCGGGCTGCCGTTCCGGCGCCCGGGCTGCCGATCCGTGGCCTGGGCTGCCATTCCGGCGCTTGGGCTGCCGATCCGGTGGCCTGGGCTGCCGTTCCGGCGCCGGCTGCCGATCCAGATCGAAAAAAGGAAGGGTTTGATGGTCATTTTTCACAAAGAAACGGTCAACATAACGTGGACTCTAACGGAAGGACTACAATTGAGACGATTTATTAAGCTACGGGACTGAAATAGGACGAAATCTTAAAATAGGACTCAAATAGGACAAAGTTGAAAGGTAAGGGACTAAACTTGGAGTTTACCCAAAAAAATAACCAAAGCATCTGAAAATTATAAAAAACGACAAAATTACAAAAGTTTCATAAAATAACAAAAACATTCGACAAAAGTTCATAAAATGATGAAAATGACACTAACACGTGAAAAACGATAAAAACTACGTAAAATAACAAAAATGGCAAAAGTTACATAAAATAACGAAAATGACGAAAAGTACATAAAATGTCGACAAAAATCACATGAAATAAAAATACGGAAAAATACCGAAAAAACAAAAACAAAAACCTAAATCACTACTCCGGACAAAATCGGGTGTCAACAGCTGCCCCCCTTTGCGTGTTTCATGAGAAATGGAACGCGCAAAGTAGGATGACCCCAAATTTTGTCCGACGAATAACGAGAACCTTCTCATCATTCATGAAAGGAAGAAACTTTTCTTACCTTTCCGAAGCGAAGGAACCTTCCTTACTTCATTCAACAGGAACTTTCCTATTGAATTGAATAGGGGAAACCTTCCCACTATTCGAGGTTAAGGAACCTTCCCTATCCCAAAGATGTGAGATTGGGAACCCTCCCAATGCTCAAAAAAAAGATGACTGACGGATGGATTGATTGAAATCGAATAACAAGAACCTTCTCATTATTCGTGAAGCGAAGGAACCTTTCTTGCTCCGGTAACTCGAGATTGAGAACCTTCCCAATACTCCGCAAAAGTGAGATGAATGACTGATTGATTGAAATCGAATAACAAGAACATTCTCATTATTCGAGAAGCGAAGGAACCTTCCTTGCTTCAATAATTCGAGATTGAGAACCTTCCCAATGCTCGATGAAATATATGGCTGACTGATTCAAAATTGAACAACAAGAACCTTTTTGTTGTTTGTGAAGGGAAGAAATATTTCTTTCCCTTCTGAAGCGAAGGAACCTTCCTTGCTCCGGTAATTCGAGATTGAGAATATCTTCAATGCTCGATAATGACAGATGGCTGATGGGTAAAAACATTGAACAACAAGAACCTTCTTGTTGTTTGTGAAGGGAAGAAAAATTTCTTTCCCTTCTGAAGCGAATGAACCTTCCTTGCTTCGGTACTTCGAGATCGAGAATATTCCCAATGCTTGGAAAAAGTGAGATGAATAATTGTCCGTTGGAATTGGTGATTGAATAACAAGAACCTTCTTGCTACCCGTAGAGGGAAGAAACCTTTCTTTCCCTTAAGAAGCGAATGAACATTTCCAGCTTCTTTGTTGAAAGACTTGATTGAAATATCGAGACGAAGTGAATGGTGAGAACCTTCTTACCATTCAGTGAAAGAAGACTTTTCTTTCACGATTAAGGTTGAGGAATTTTCATCACCTTTGGTGACAAGAAATTACCATGAAGTGAGAAAAATGGCAGGTACATTCCTATCATTCAGTGACTGAATAACAAGAACCTTCTTGTTATTCGTGAAGCAAAGGAACCTTCCCTGCTTCTTTGTTGATTGTTTGAAATGAGAAGGATGGTAAGAACTTTCTTACCATTCAGCGAAAGAAGACCTTTCTTTCATGTTCAAGATTGAGGAACTTTCCTCACTGTTGGTGAAAAGAGATCATTGGTTAAGACCATGAAATTAGAAGAATGGTAAGAGCTTTCTTACCATATGGGGAGAGAAACCTTTCTCTCCGGACTTGACAAAGGAACTTTCCATGCCTTTGGTGAAAAGTTGAGTGATTCAGTGTGACGAAATGACTACGCTTCTAAGGTGAGACATCCTACAAAACTAGTAAAGTTCTGAAATATTAGAAGAAGAGATGAGCTTTCTTCTTTTCTCACAAGAGAGTCGACACATGCGACGCGGGTTTTATCGGAGCACGGTGAAGATGACGAGAACAGGCTGCTGAATTGTGGGAAAGGATCTCCAGGCTCTGGAAAAGATATTTCCGGCAACTTGGGAGTGTTTTGGAGGAGAGTTTCACCTATGTGGAGGGAAACAGATGACTTTAAGGGGGTTGTTAATGCTTGGGCAAGAGCTGCAAAATGGTCGGAGATGAATGCTTGGCAACCAGAGTTGACCAGCCTTTTCGGCTGAAATGAGCTTGAGGAGAAGCTACGACACCGATGTCGTCTTTGAGTGATGCTCCGGTGACTTGGGATGAAGAGAATGGAAGAACTTTCTTACCATCAGGGAGAGAAACCTCATGGGTTAAGGCTAAGGAACCTTCTTTGCCTTTAATGAAAAAATCCGAATGAATGAGAATGATACGAAGTTTGACAAAATGATTAAACTTCATAAAAATGTGAAAATCACACAAAATGAGCGAATTTGGAAAACAGCGAAGTTTGACGAAATGACTAAACTTCGGAAATGTGAAATCGCACACAATGAGTGAATTTCCGAGAGTTGTAGTCTTTGACTATGCGCAATTTCAATGTGCCCCGTATGTACAAGATGAAGCAAGTGAAAGATAATGTGTTACCGTATCATGGTAATGTGGAAAGCTTAAGTGAAACCTGCGGAAGCTTTCAAGGTGAAGTGAACATGAGTCGTTGTCATCTTAGAAAGCTTTTCATCAGAATCCTCCCGTCTTGACATCAATAACCTGAGTTGATAAGTTCCCTAAGCCTGTCCCTGAAAATGAATGATGGTATTATGTATGGCACATGATGATCATGACTCTGAAAATGCTTGATGTTTGGATTTGCAATGATGGAGATCTTCAATTAAAACCAATGATGCATGGTAGATGCACAAACATTTACTAAGCTTTCTTTATGAATGTCTTTCATCTTGTCTGATGTGATCTTACCTCATTGTCGAAAAATTGTTTTCCATTCATGGATTCCCTTGCCCCTGAGAACAATTGTATGAGTGAATGATCTAGTTGCCCCCCAGTTGTGGTCACAAAAATGCATATTCTCAACAAGAGTCTTTAAACCATGTATGCCGTAAGATCCATACTCATTAATGTTAACGGTTGATCCTTAAAAAAAACTCTTATCAATTTGTAGAGCTTGACAAGATATATGATGATCTTTGTGTTATTATTATAACTCTGCTATTCTTTCACTTTTCAACTTGAAGAAGTAGAATGTGTGGATAACGGAAGGGCTTCATAGCATGAAGGATTGTTTTGTGTGGACATCGAGGTGAAGAATGAATATCATCCGAATGGTTCTTTATGGTAAATGGCATCCATTGATATGGGCTGATGAAAAGTGGAGTAGTTCAGGCGGAAGGTTTGGTAATGTCACTGATGAGCCAATTGACTTCTTTGAAGAACTTGATAGTGCCTATCATGAAATCACTGCCTTATCCGGCAAGAATGACCTCAAATGTTGCCCCCCAACTCTCATGGTGCGTGGACTTGCTCTTGAGAAACTTGAGAATTTATCGATATTGCTTGGGATTTCTTTGTTGCCCCCTTGTTCATTGGGATGGTGAACTGTGCCTTCATTCTAAACCGCCTTTGTAGGTTTTCAGTTTAGACTCCATGACTCTTTTTTTCATTCTTTTTTTCTTTTTCTTCTTTTTTTTGGGTCGGACCTTGTTTGACTTGCGTTTTTAGTCATTTTCATGCGAGCGTAAATAGTGGTTGCTACCTACGCCCGATTACTTCTGACTAAAATGCAAAGACAAATGGCTACTAGCACTACTCGTAACTTCAGCCATTTCTAGCTAAAGACAGCGGAATAGAATTTACATTGACCCTTTTTTCATTTTCGAGTCACGGGTATTGATGTGAAGAAGACATCATGACCGTTGATCTGACTTTCGGATTGATGAATGAAACTCGACTTGATCTCGACCGTAGCAATGATCTGAAATGTTCACTTGTTCTCATGCTTCTCCCTTTTGAGGAATGGAGTTTTTCCCTTTTTTTGGAAAGAATCTTTGAGATGACTGATCTTTTGCCGCATAGACAGAGCTCTTTGACGGTAATTTTAGCCATCGAGCTATTGCGTAAGGCAATATTTTCTCCAAAAAGAATCTCATAGTTGAAGGGCCACACCAAAATATCTCTTACCAGATTCAGCAATGTCTTCGAAATAGCCACCATCTAGTCCTCTTTTTAGCTCATCAATGACATTGTTTATGTTGTGGCTTGATGAATGAGTCTCGAAACGGAAAAGAGAATACTTGAAGTGTGATGTGGTATTTTGCTAATGGATGCCAAAGTGCACATTTACCCTTTCTTATTTCAAGACAAAGAATAACGAAGGTCCATTGCAACAAAGATTGTACTCTAGATTTTGGACAAAATCTAAGTAACTTTAGCTTTCAATTTATCTTGGCAAGCTCTCAAAGATTCGAGTGAAAATTCAAAGATTTCTCAAATTATTCATCAATTTGTATTGATCAACGTATTAGACACAGCTTAAAGATGACTTGTGAGAAATTGTCTTTCCATATCACAAATGGGGGGTCGTCTGATTTTTTTCACATCATAAAATTGTCCTCAAACTCCTTGATGTCCACTTATCTTTTTGCACGATATTTTTATTTGTGTATGAATGAAAATGTACAGTGACATGTGTGGAAAAGAAATGACCAAATGCATGATCGATGAGTAATTGTGTCATTGATAATTGAAAAATGTATGTTCTGAGTTTATGAATGAAAATGTACAAGGATATGTCTGGAGGAAGAAATGATTAAATGACAATGTTTCAAATTAATGCCACTGAAAGTTAAAAAGAGATGTAATTGTCATGAAGACAGTAAACAAGATCAATCCGTGTAAGCTGTATATACAAAATGCATGTAAATGTCATGAAAATTCAAAATAAAAAAACAAACAAGATTAATTAGTGCAAATTATATACAAAAAGGTGTATAGTACAAAGGATTTGAATTGAAGATCTTTACAAGAAGCAATGCCCTTTGCACCATAGTTTCCGATCAATTCAAGGCGTTCAACTCAGGTACTCTAGCTGGGTGCACTTTTGCGTTCCTCGGTTACACCTGGAATTTGCTCGTGACATTGAGTTTACGGACTGTCACACTTGCAACTTGTGTGGAGTCTCATACTTGTTCCACCGAGAACTGACATGCTCATCTTTTGCTTGGGCTCGAGCAAAATGGGTTATTGTGAAGAAGAGTAATCTCCTGGATAGTCTTGCAATGATTTAAAACATGTCATTGCCTCTGACTGGGTTTCCACTATCGTGGCAGTCCAAGACTCATCATCGGCAACAGGTACAATAACACACATCATATTTACCGGGTGACACAAAGTGGGTAGGAATACTAAAGCCGGGACTAATGGTTGGGTGTGAGGCCACTACATGCAGGTAATGGTATATCAAAAGGCTCAGGGTAGTTCCTGAATCCCATCGTTGAGTAACGACGACCCAATCCTTACCCACAAGGGACATGTAAGGAATGGATTAACCCGGGTCGTAGGTTTTCGTGAGTCCATGCGGGGAATATTAATCCTACGAGGCTAGCACTACTTCCCTACTAGGAAACAATGAAGGCTTGGAGAATAACATCTCACAAGTACAACGTCACCGTATTCCGCTTAGAAAGAACTTGTTTTGTTTAGAGCTCGGGTAGGAAGCTCAATGACATGAATGTAACATGTATGTTGTGTGTGTGTGTGTGTGTGTTACAATATGTACAACAGAAACACAACACAAAAAGAAGTACAATCAAACAAATAATTAAAAACAAACCCGTTATGTGGCCAGACACTTCCCCAACAGAGTCGTCATCTATAGCGACGTGGTTTTCGTCATGGAGTTGCCACCAATCTTTTTACCTAGGTCGATTGGGAACCTGAAAATGGTCTACGAGAGATCTAGATTCGTTTATCAGTTACATACAAAAATGATTAATTTTCGTACGCCCAAAATTGGTACCACGGGTTCTTTTTAGATTTTTGCTTGATTTTAAAACATAAAGGAAAAAGACAGAGAATAACACTAAAAATAATAAAACAAAATGATTTTTTTATACGAGTTTACATAATTAATAAAACTCGAAATGTTTTGAAAATAAAATTAAAACAATTTAGATTGACATAACAAGAAAAATATTAACTAACACAAAAGATTTAGGCATAGTGCCCAAAGTGTCGAGTTTTAAACTTGAAGGAGTGGCGTAAATGAAACTATGGATAAATAAGGGGGTCCGGTTATCTACCACCTAGGTGGTAAACCACCTACCTAATCTACTCTTACTAAATTAACTAAACTAATTAACAAAGAAAATTAAAGACAAAAATACCCTTATCAATAAAATACTTGTTAACTAGCTAACCACCACCACCTCCGCTGCAGTCGCCTCCGGCACCACCGTCATCGCCGGAACCGGCGCCACTGCCGGAACGCCGACGTGCAGTCGCCTCCGGCACCACCGCCGTCGCCGGAACCGTCACCGCCTCCGGCACCGCCGCCACTGCCGGAACGCCGACGTCAGAACTGCAGCCTCCGGCACCGCCGCTGTCGCTACCGGAACCACCACTGCTGTCGTTGGAACCACCACCGTCACCACTTCCGGCACCACCTCCGCTACTGTCGGCACCAACGTCACCACCACCATTGCCTGTTACAAGAAATTGTACTGTTTAATTAATTATTTTATACATTCCTATAGTGTCTATTACGAAATGATATAATGTCTGAAATAATAGTGAAAACTGTCTAGCTAACCAAATATGATAGTATATGTTACAATCGACTATAATGTCTACTAT
This sequence comes from Stellera chamaejasme, assembly GCA_024586325.1. NCBI lineage: Eukaryota > Viridiplantae > Streptophyta > Magnoliopsida > Malvales > Thymelaeaceae > Stellera > Stellera chamaejasme. Next base: position 22,321,509 of record CM044981.1, read on the forward strand.
AAAGTGTTATAACGTCTGCATTAATATTGAAATCTGTCAGGCTAACCGAATATTATGAGTATGTGTTACAATAATGTGGTGTCTATTAGAAAGTATTATAATGTCTAAATACATATTGAAAACTGTCTGAATGATTTTAAAAGCTGTCCACTTAATTATCTAAAAAAATACTGATTAATTTTGCACATTTCAATAAATAATGAAACTGACTATTTAATTATCTATAGTGTCTAAATGAATATAATAAACCGTCCAAAGCAGAGTGGAATAATGTTTGCACACCTTGCAGATTTGGTACTAGCACTCTGCCTTCAAACGTCTTCATCTTCTCAAATCACGAGCCAACCTTCTTCAGAACAGATTGCCGGAAAAACGACACGACATCGCGATCTTGGAGATCGTCGGAAAATCGACATCGCGATCTTGGAGATCGTCGGAGATCGCGATCTTGGAGATCGTCGGAGATCGCGATCTTGGAGATCGTTGGATATCGTCGGAGATTGAGACGTTACAGCACCGTCGCCGCTCAAAAGCTCTCTTCCAATGGCAACTCCAGATCTGAATCTCTACTACTCCGATTTGTTCGATCGGTTGTTGTCATCGTCGGAATCATCACCAATCGGAGTCGGTCGCGACAGAGGATGAAGAATCTAGATCTTGAACATCGTAGAGATTGAGATCGCAATCTCAGAGACTGACGGAGATTGAGAACGCGATTTCAAAGATGGCGGACAGATTTCGAGATCATGGCGGTTGACGGAGGCTGGCCGTGCGTCGGAGAACGAAATCGTGGAGGGTCGCGAAGTTTCTCCATCGTCTCCGTCGCTCTGCTTCTGAATCTGCATCTCTTGTGTCCAAGAAAATGAAGAATGAAAACTGTATGATCAAGGGTATCTTTGTCATTTTGGTGGTATGTGGTACACCACATATGTGGTAAATAACCTTAGCCTAAATAAGGGGGTTTAAGTGGAAACAAGGGGAAAGTTAAGGGACAAGGATCAACATTGTAATTTTCCCAAAAAACAGCTGAAACACGTTATGCTCTTCTTCTTCGATGGGCTCGCCGGAATCTGGGTTTCGCGGCGGAGGGGGCGGCGGCCCGCGGCGGAGCTCTACTTCCGGCGGCGGACTTGGGTCCAGATGGTGGAGAACAGGCCGGTGGTTCCAACGGTAGTGGTGGGAGCGGCCGAATGCGGATGGAATGACGGACCGAAGCAGTTAAACGTCGAAACGTGCGGCGGTTTTTTTCCGATTTCTCCTTTTCCGGTGCAGCTTCGGCGACATGAGATGGTGGGCTAGCTTCGTATCGTCATGGGGGAGGTAATGGTAGTGGATTTTGGAGGCGAAAAGGGCTGTAGAGGGAAGTGGGAGGTGGAGGTCGGTTTCGGTTTTGAGCCGATTTCTTCGCTTTCTGGTGGTTTTGGGCCAGGATGGGGGTACCTTCGGGTTGCTGGAGGCTTGACGGTGAGGGTGGCCGGAATGCAAAATGGAGGGTGGAGGACGAACTTGGCCGGTGGAGCTCGTTTCTTTCGGTTCCTCCGCCTTTCTTCAACAAAATGGCTCAATTTATAGCCAAAATTCTTGATTGACAGGTGCTTGGCTCAATGATGAAGATATTTGAACTTAAAATTTGATGGACAGGTGAGGAGGAGGCAGCAGGTTGCCGGCGGAGGAGGAGGAAGAAGCCAGCCCGTGAGTTGTAAGTTTTCCTTCTTTTTTCTTTTTTCTTCTTTTAGTTTTTCTTTCTTTTTTTTTGTTTTTTTAAATAAAATAAACACATTTTAATACCATATTAAACCAAATAAAATGATAAGGACACATAAAAATCATGAAAATAACGAAAGCACACGAAGTAATAAAAGACATATGAAATAATAAAACAAACGTTCATGAAAAATGAAAAAAAGTACATAAAATGATGGAAATAACGAAAAGTACCAAAATAAAAAAAATAACCAAAGCATCTGAAAATTATAAAAAACGACAAAATAACAAAAGTTTCATAAAATAACAAAAACATACGACAAAAGTTCATAAAATAATGAAAATGACACTAACACGTGAAAAACGATAAAAACTACGTAAAATAACAAAAATGGCAAAAGTTACATAAAATAACGAAAATGACGAAAAGTACATAAAATGTCGACAAAAATCACATGAAATAAAAATACGGAAAAATACCGAAAAAACAAAAAAAAAACCTAAATCACTACTCCGGACAAAATCGAGTGTCAACACTACCCTTATTTTTTTATGGGGACAATTCCACAATCATCTTAACCAAAACTATTTATTTCAATACAAAAAGTACTGAGTGGGTAAAAATATAGGATAAAATTTTCAATTGCTGTGTTAAAATTCATTGCCCTCATTTTTTTATGGGGACGATTCCACAATCGTCTTAACCAAAGCTATTTATTTCAATAAAAAAGTACTGAGTGGGTAAAAATATAGGATAAATTTTTTATGGATTGACGATAGAAAAGTTTTTCATCATCATCATCATCATCATCATCATCATCACGTTTTCATGGTAAGAGCCCGCAGATGTTAATAGAATGAAGCCTGTAGAATTGTTTTCATTTAAGGGTAATGTCCATGCCAATGCCTAAAAAAATTAGGGTACAAGGGTCATTTTGTAACCAAAGTTTATGAAATCTCTAAATTTGACACTGAAGTTCATTTTGAAGCAAAAATGTCACCATTTTTTTTATTGAAAATGTAAATTTGCCACTAAACATTGACTGTACATTTTTGTAGGATTAATATTTTAATTTCACTTAAAATTTGTAAAACTAACAATTCAACTCTTAAACTGTGACAGATTTTAAGGTGAAATTCAATATTAACTTTACAAAATGTACAGTCAATGTCCATGTAATCATTCAATGGCACCTCACATGAGTGCCAACTGAGACAAATTAACGTCCAGTGACAAATTTACCCTTTCATTAAAGCGTTGATGGTATTTTCGATTCAAAATGAATTTCAGTGATAAATTTAGAGATTTAGTAAAGTTCAGTGACAAAATTACATTTTTACCCAAAAAATTATTCACAAATATATGGGGAGCTACACTTGTAATGTCTCGAGATCGAGACTCCGGTATCCTCAATTCATCACTCCCTTTGTATCAAAAAAAAAGGGGACAAATGAGCGGGTTTTTATGACCCAGAACTCACATTGCTGCTGCAGTCTCATGTAGGATCTAGAATCATTGGGCCTACATGAGGAAGCCCAATCAAAAGGCAAGCAGTTATCGATAGTTATCGATGTTTAGAACCCTAGATGCGTATGTAAAACTTAGCGGTACTAACTTCTTTATTTTGCACTTGTCCGCGCCTCTCCTCTTCTTACAGCAGTGAAAACCCCAGCGTCCGTATCTAGCTTTTACAGTGGTGATAAGCTTGAGCTTCCTTGTGTTCTAGTCCTTCCGTTCACATGTAACATCAAAATATTTATGTCCCAAATAAAATGACCATTTTCCACTTTTAGTTTATGTTAATCCACTTTTACCCTTATAAATGCATTCACTCAAAGTCTAGGGAGAGTGGGTTGGGAGTGAGTTGGGATGGGTAAGAATGGTGTGGAAGTGAGTAATGATAGAAGTTTATGTAAAATGAGTTAATAACTAAAAACAATCTTAATCTACATAAAAAAGCTAAAAATGATACTCCCTCCGTTCATAAATTTTTTAAACACTTTCCTATTTAGGCTGTCCCTAAATTATTGAAACATTTCGTCTTTTAGAAATTTTTCACATATGAATTTACCCTATTACTCATTCTCTCACCCTCTCTCTCCCACGTGTTTTAGTCACCCAAAGCCCCACCCACCCATTTTATTTTCTTTCATTACCACCTGTATAAATTTCTCTCTTACTTTACTCATCATCATCCAGTGAACGTCAACATTTACAGACCACCAACATTGCTAATTGGTTGGTCTCCTTCCACTTATCAACATCCAAAATCTGTATTATTCCTCTCTCCCACCTTACCATTACTTATTTCCCGGTTTTCTCTTGGTTCGTCTCCTTAACCTGAAGTCACCTGTCATTGAACAAGCTCTTCCATTCAATCTCAGATCAATGCAAAACTACAGTAGAAGGAAGCAGATATGGCTCGGTGGGCGAAAACTTGTAAACGAGATGCGGTTAATGCCGATTTGGGTGGCTAGTTGATACCGGTGTCGACGGCTGCACAGTGGTTTAGATAGGCGATAGGTCCATACGCTATAGTATAACTTCGACAGCTTATAAATGGCTAAAAATGGATCTCGTTTGATTCAATACATTTTTTCATTTTCTGTTTTGAGGTTCTTTAGTTCTATTGATGATTAAATCAAACATGAAAGAAGAAACAATGAAGACTTTCTTGCTTTTCTGTTGCACGCACAAGAAAGAGATAATAAAAGAAATGTGTCTGAGAAAAGAAAGACCGGCAATGTTACCCCCTTCGGCGGAAGCACATGAAATGCGGAATGCCCGGCGGCGTCAGCGGGAACCGGAATCAGGGCAACAGTAAAACAGAGTTCCCTCGGTGTGGTGGCCCAGAACCCAACCGGATTAAAATTTTTCTTTTACTCTACTCATGCTATTAACTTGAAATGCAAGTAACGATGATCGTCTGAAAAAAAACACACGTATGCACATACATACAGATATGACAACACAAGTTATGCCACACTGGCCTCAAAATGCAGCAGAATACTGAAAATTCTCATACCGATACATATGTGATGCAACCTAACTTTACATGCATGCGTTCACATATACAGAGCCAGAACCTAATATCCAGAATACCAACGTGTGTGGAGGGATCTGGTGCACCAAGATCCTAAGAATGTAACTCCATGTAGGTCACCGCCGCTGCTAAACAAATAACATAAGACATACCGTCAGTAACCTCAGAATGTGCTCACATCAGAATCGGATCTTGCAGAATAGCAGAAAATCTCAAACGGGACTACCCTTTTTTTCCAAGTCAGAAGTCAGACTCGGAATTAACAATACCTGAAGATCAAACACCAGAAAAGCACCGAGAGACTCTACTCCTCGGGCTTCTTATCCGATGAGCCTGAAAAAGTGTAAATATATAAGGGTGAGTCCTCATTGAGAACTTAGTAAGGGTCAGACATAGGATGAGGTATCTCAAAAATCCAGAATACTCGGAACTAATGTACATGCACAGAAAACACAGATACAAACAGAAACAAATATACATATAATAATAAAAACGATGTCAGAAATGTTAGTAGTCAGACAGAATCGGCAGACCTCTGAGGCTTTTAGCCTTACAGAAGAGGTTTTTAGAAATAACAGAGGCATGGTACCAGCTCGGGGTCCGGAATCCCCGCTGCCGATAGAACAGATCCAGATAGAAGAATACAGAAGGATACTTGCCGGACAAGTTATCCCGAGTGATGACAGGAGGTAACTTGCCAGACAACTTATCTTGTGTAGAACATATCCAAATGCCAGAATGCAGGAGGTAACTTGCCGGACAAGTTATCCTGCGCCGAACAGATCCAGATGCCAGAATGCAGATCCAGAAGCCAGAATGTAGAAGGAAACTTGCCGAACAAGTTACCCTGAATTATAACAGGAGGTAATTTGCCGGACAAGTTATCTCGGAGCGTCCACTCGCATACTCGAGCCTATGCCATAAACTGAGTTCGGTATCACTGGGCCCCACCCTCAACTCGAACTTAGCCCCAGTTACCCCGACATACATATATAAGCATCCCAAAATGTGGAGTCAAGAAAAACTGAACCCTTACCTTATACGCCGAAAATTCCCGAGCCGGGCTCCAGCGCAGATTCCCAGAAACCAATTTCGGCAGAGTTTTGGCTTAGTTTCTGCCTAACTCCCTATTGACAATTCATCAACAGATCACATAATAAACATTCAGGAAACATAAAATCACAGATCTGAGCAACTCCGCCACACACCAAAAATTCAGACATTAACGATTTTTCACACAGAAGCTCATTTACAAAAACTGATCAGTAGAGAATGCATAACTATGCACCGTGAACAACATATATCATTACCTCTTCAAAAATCGGAAGTTGGGTACCCGAGCAGAAAATCAGAAATTAATTTCGACAGCACTCCGGAATCGTTTCAGCTCAACCTCCTTTTCAGAATTGATCTAGAAACACATAAACAACGTTTAGAAACCAAGAAACATACCCCATACGTGTGGTGCCTCAACATGTAGAAAATTTCAGAAAAAACGGTTTTCAAACGTTGTCGTTTCAGAAAAATCTAATCCGTAGGATGTTCTTATGTCACGGGGCACTTGCAGCCGACTGCGGAGGAGGGGCCGCCTCGCGGCGGCGGAAGTGGAAGCTGTGGCGGAAGCTGCGTAATCGGAAACGGTCGGTCCAACCAATACCCGCTGCGTGTGGTGGTCCCGTGACCCGGTCCGCAAAGTCTCGTTTTCGAAGGCCCGATGCCTGAGAACGCTTTGCTCTCGGAGTATTCAGACAGAGTTATACGCTTATATTTTTTGGTCATTTTTCGATCCGCAACCTGCAAATCTCATACATGGCAAGTAGACAGTATAAACCCTAACTATCCATGGCGAGCCCCGTCCCACTGAAATGAGCTAGCACTCTACCATCACCAAGCATGCAGTTCATGAATAATATCGAGACGAGCCCACCTCCACTGAAATGGGCGAGTACTCAGTCATCATCATACATATGCATAAGAGTATCATACCGATACAGAATATGTCTGGCATATCAAAATGTGATCACATCACGGGTCCCGCTCCCACTGATATGAGTGAGTCCCCGGTCATACAGAATATCCAGGATATGTATACAGAAGCAGAATGTATCTAGGAAACATAGCATGATCAGACAATTGACATGCATGCATATACATCTACAGAGCCGACAAAAGAAAACCCTAGAATACCTAAGTGCGGGATCTAGGAGAAACTCCGAGATCAGAAGATTCCCGCAAGTACCGCGGCTGCTGCTGCTAACACACAAACAAAAGAGAGAGACAAGTTAATTGTGAGAAAACCTATATGCTATACTTAGCATAAATCTAGAAATCAGAAAGTAGACAATAACCTCTACCGAGACTTCCCCTATAACTCAACAAAAGTTCCATGTCGGAACTGAAGATACCTGATCAAAATATAGAAAGCACCACGGAACTCTAGCCCGCTAGCTGCTTATCAGGTAGACCTGAAAGGTGGTAAACAGAGGTGGTGAGTCCTCGGGAGGACCCAGTAAGAGCTGAGGTAAGGTATAGTTGTATAAAGTAAGCTAAGTGCGCGGATACCTGCAAAACAAGGAAAACACAAAAACACAAGAATATATGCAAATATAACGAGTACCGAGACATATGCAACCAAACACCGCAACATATCAGCAAACAACAAACATCATGTATCAAACATTGAAATCATGCTATCATCATGCTAAGGGTTAGTAAACAGATATAAACATAAATTATAGACAGAGTCCCGAAGGACGCGGTTAGAACCGCCAGAGACCCATGAAAGCATATAGACAGAACGACAGCCCTCTCCAAGAGGTCAGAAGCCGAAGCTGACAGAGGCATGGAACCAGCCGGGGTCGCGATCCCCAACTGTCGTAGGGTCACAGACAGAGTATACCACAGGGTATACGATAGATAGAGTATACCATGAGGTATACACAGAATATCAGAACTAAGTGCAGAAGTAGAATACCGAAGAACCCGAAGTCTCTGAGACCATCCCGGGCCGTGAACCTGCACACCTGTACCTTACCATATAACTGGCCCCGGGATCATCGGACACCCGTCCTCAACCCGGAACCTGCTTAAACTAACCCCAATATACATGATATCCCTCTCAGAATGTATGCCGAGAGAAGTTGAACCCTTTCCGTACTATTACCGATCCGCAAAAGAATCCTGGGAAAATCCCGACGCTCGGGCCGAAGCGCGGTAGTGTGACCTCCAAAGTCCCGCAATACTCTGCAACTGCTGATTCAAACTGAACAACAACTTACAAATCAGAAATCACAAATCTAGAACCCCGGGAACTAATCCCGCACATTCCCGCACTTTCCCGCAAAACTTTACAGAAAGCTTGGATTGTCAAACCGAGCTAGAACATCGTTTAAAACATACTTTTCCAAATTTAAGCAGGCATGCCAGCACGTCAAATTTCATGGTTACGTTCACAAATTCAGAAAACGAAGTTCTAAACATCGTTTGTTACCTACTTCAATTCCCGATATAATTTCACCATCAATACACCCTCGAAACACACCATAATTACCAAAATACCCTTCCCTTCAATTCGGCCTTAACATGATCATTGTACTAATATCCTTTCCAATCAATTTAAGGTTTCCAATTCATGCATAATCAATCACTTAAACAGTCTAAGCATTGGATATCAACATATTACTCAACATTCACCCAACAATCCCATCAATTTCATCACTAAAGTTTCGGCCAAGTTAGGGTTATCCAACCCAAGATGTTCTTCAACATTTCAAACCTTAATTCCTACAACAAATCACACCATTAACAACTTATCCCAAGCTTGAAGCAAGAAGATGAACAAAACGGCTAGCTAAGGTTTGACATAAATTCGGCCTTAAGGTGTTTCAACCACAAACCATGCTTCAAACATACCAAAATCATGAAGGAGACATGCTCACCTCAAGATTAACACCAAGAACAACCTTCCTTAAGCCCTTGAACAAATCGGCCTTGTCTAGGAATCAAGGAGAGCTACTTGTGTGTGTGGTTGTTCTTGAGAAGATGAAGAACATGTGAGAGGAAGATGGTGAAGTGGCAGTTTTGAGAGAGAATGGTGAGATCAAGAAATGAAACTCACACTAACTTTACACCTTAAGTACTCACCATAATGAGTCACATTCCCGCACTTTCCCGCAAAACTTTACAGAAAGCTCGGATTGTCAAACCGAGCTAGAACATCATTGTTTATACTTAGACATGCACTACTAAGCATTTAAAACATACTTTTCCAAATTTAAGCAGGCAGGCCAGCACGTCAAATTTCACGGTTACGTTCACAAATTCAGAAAACGAAGTTCTAAACATCGTTTGTTACCTACTTCAACTCCCGATACCATTTTACCACCAATACAACCCTGAAACACACCATAATTACCAAAATACCCTTCCCTTCAATTCGGCCTACATTCAGCCAGAGGTGAGAAGTGATGTTGGGGGCGTTTCCCTAACAAGCAGCCAGGCTTCCTAAGGGGAAGGGGCTCCAGAGGGGGTACCTCCAAGCATCCCAGCTGCTGCTGCCAACGATGCTTTGGTGGCGAAGGCGGTGCCAGAGAAGGCGAGTGCCTGGGATGTGGTTCGCCCTTCCTGCGAACCATCTGGGAGTGGCACCTGGGCGAAGCCACAATGCCAGTCGTCGACTGGCGAGACCATCCTTACCCTGGGCCAGGGCCCTTCGCCGGGTGAGTGCCTTCCCTCGTTTTCATTTGTGTTCCAAGTTTTTTTGTTGTGCTAATAAGTTGTTTGATGCAGGGACTGAGTCTTCTAACCTGCACAGTAGCACCCACCAGAGTGTGGTGGACTTGGGCGCAGCAGCGACCGTGCTTGAGGAGACTGGGGTTTGGTCGCACTTCCTTGAGGGGAAGCGTGTTGCTGCCCAGAAGACCCCCAAATGGTCTGAGGATCCCGCTGCGCTGAAATCGCTGAGGGAGGAGCTCAGGACGAAGGTGTACAAGGAGGAGGGTATGCCTCTCGAAGGGGCCTGGGACCCCGTCTTCCTATTGAATAACAAGTCCTCATTGTTGTTGGAAGGAGCATACGCTGATGTCCTGCTTGGAGGGGCTTCGCACCCCCTTTGACAGGGAGTTGATGAACCGCAGCTTGGACTCTCCAGTCGAGTTCATGAAGGAGGCTGCCAAGCACAACCTTCAGGTGAGGCACTTTCCTTGCTCTTGTCCTTTTTGTTGTTTGATTTCTGTACTAACTCCTTTCGATGCAGGCTGCCATCAACGAGTATGTTGGTATCAGCCAGTGGCATAAGTTCCTGAGCTATGCGAATGCGAGGGACAACGCCCAGATCACTGAAATTGCCCGCCTTAAGAAAGAGGCAGAGGCTGCCCAAGCTGCCAAGGCTGAGGCTAAGAGGGCGAATAGAAGAGTGGCTGAACTGGAGTCTTGGTGCACTGTTCTCACCAAGGAGAAGACGGAGTCCCACCTAGAGCACTTTAAGAGGGATGCTCTTCTGGAGAAGCTCAATGTTTGGTGTCCCCTTCGCGAGGTGGAGCTGGCGAAGAAGGAGGATGAGCTCGCAGAGAAGGAAGCTGAGGTTGCTGTTCTAATGATGGCACTTTCTTCTCTGAAGTCAGAGGCAGAGACTCGCCTGAAGGATGCTACGGACAAACTCTTGGACGCAAAGCTCGGTTGTTATAGTCATCCCGAGCGGGTGGTGACTTCTGTGAATCCCGGGGCTCCGTTCCAAACATGCGGGGCATGTTTTCTGTTGGTCAGACAGCTCCCGAATCTTTTATAGGTAACATTCTTGGGAATGCTTTCATATTTGAGGTCGCACGGGTTTCCCGGACATTTCCGCCGTAAATATTTTTTCGGGAGTGCGACTTGTTTCTGGGTGATCAGTAAGCTCGGTAGCTTTTCCGGGACCTCGTAAAAGGGAACTTTCAGCATATTTGGGATCGTACGAGCATTCCGCACCTTTTCACAAAATATATTTTTCGGGTCGGGATGTTCGTTCCCGGGCGACGCCCGCGACTCGGGATGAAAGTTTTGTGACTGTTTTGGTGTGAGGCGTGATATGACTCGTGATGAGTAGTGTGGTGATAACTAAGCAAGTACGCATGATGGGATTACTCGGTTAAGCTAGCAAGCACACACGTCGGGATTTGCTCGGGTTATGCTGGGACGGTATGACACTCGGGACTTATAATTAAACATGTGAAACATGATTTGTGTGTGATATGAGGTCCCGAGAATGTGTCTCAGATTTTTTTCCGTTCGGAGTCACGGTTTGAAAGTTGCAATTTTCGGGTTGAGCTAAATTGCAACTTTTGAAAAGTTTGAGGGGCCAAGTTGTAATTGGCCACAAATCAGCCATTTTTTTTGGAAAATAAGAGATGGTAAGGTCGGCTGGAGTGAGAGAGGGAAGGGACACTTGTCCCTTCCTAGTTGAAGAAGGAAAGAAAATAGAAAAAGAAAAGAAAAAAAGGTGTAAAAAGAAGATAAATGGCAAAAAAGGCCAAACACTTCTTCCTTCTCCTTCTCTGCCGCTTCTTCAACATGGGAACGCTACCATGAGCTCCAAGCTTGAAATTGGAGGTTTCTCGACGAAGCTTCGATGTAAGGCTACCAAAACAATCCTTGTGTTGTGTAAGTGAATAATCTGGGGTCGGTTTGTGAAGATTCAGCCCGGTTTGTAAACCGTGAGCTGCTGAAATTTGGGAGTAATTATGGAACCACTTTCTCTGCTTTCTAAACGTTCCCGGCACCTTTTTGTGCATGTTTGATAACAGGAGTGTGAGCAGAAACGCGCCGGAAGTGTTGCAAAAATCCGTTCAAATATTTGGTGCGAAAAATCAACTTTGCTTTCAGTGAAAGGTAAGGATATATTTGTGATCAGAGTGAAGAGATGAGTTTGTTGTGCTATTTGGTTTTGTCAGAAAAGGCTCGGTGTGAAAGCCGTTCTTCCAAGCCCGAGCCTCGGTTTTGGCGCCAATGATATTGGCTGATTCTGTGAATTCTGAACATATACTCTGTATCTTTGGATCATATGTGAATTCTGAACATATACTCTGTATCTATAGCTGAAACTCTGCCGAAACTTGTACCGGGACAGCTGAACGAGAATTTCACTTCGGACTTGTGTGAATGATTTGGGAAGAAGGTATAATTTGAATGCTTGGTTGTGCTTGTTTAAGTGTAAATAACTCTTCTAGCTCGGTTTGAAAATCTGAGCTTTCTATGGAATTTTACTGGGAAGTGCGGGAATGTGCGGGATTAGTCCCGGTGGTCTGGATTGGTAATTTCTGTTTTGTGTGTGGTTGTTCAGCTTGAATCAATAGATGTGGAGTAGTGCGGGACTTCGGAAGTCACACTACCGCGTTTCAGGCCAAGCGTCGAGATTTTACCAGGATTCTTCTGCTGGTCGGTAATAGTGCGATAAGGGTTTCAGTATTGCTCTCAATTCTGCATTTCGGATTACTTTATGAAATGCGTGTCTGGGTGTATCGAGTCTGACTTTGGATTGAGGGTGGCCCGAGGATACCGAAACTTGGTCAGTCGGGATAGGCATTGGTGTCCAGGTGCGAGGACTCGAAGATGCTGATGTTCTGATTCAACTCTTACGGTGGTGGTGTTCTGATTCAACTCCTACGGGGGTGGTGTTCTGATTCAACTCCTACGGGGGTTGTGTTCTGATTCAACTCCTACGGGGGTGGTGTTCTGATTCAACTCCTAAGGGGTGGTGTTCTGATTCAACTCCTTCGGGGGTGGTGTTCTGATTCAATTCCTACGGGGGTGGTGTTCTGATGGGGTTAGCTACCTCGAGCTGGTACCAGTCTCATGTGTCTGCGATAGTTCTTTACGTGGCTGGGCCAGAATAGACTATCATTTCAGAGCGTGTCTGTTTGCTATACTAACATTCTACTTATGTGCATTGCATATGTTTGTTTTGCATTGGTTGAGCATATATTGGTTATCTACTGCTTGTTTGCACTTTCTTTGTCTTTGTTGTGCAGGTTGTTATACGTAAAGAGAAACCGTGCCTATCCCCATGCCCTTACTAAGTTCTCAAAAGAGGACTTACCCCCTTTCTGTTTACCGTTTCAGGAGTACCTGACCAACAACCCGCAGAGTGAGTCTGGGGTGTATTGTTTGATTCTGTTTCAGGTACCCTTCTTATCTGTCTGATTTTTCTGTTTGTAAGGGACAGTCTCTTTGAGTAACTATAGTCTGGGATCTGATATCTGAATCTGCATCTGAATCTGAATTTGAATCTGATATCTGAAATCTGAATCTTTAGTCTGTTTTCTGACTTCTGGTTTTATGCTAACGGATAGCATATGGGTTAACTCATAATTAACTTATTTCTCTCTTCTGTTGGTGTGTTAGCGGCGGAAGTACTACTTTGCGGAGATCTTCTGATCTCGGAGTTTCAGCTAGATCCCGCACTTGGGTATTCTAAGGTTTTCCTTGGTCGGCTATGTAGGTGTATATGCATGCATGTCATCTGTCTGATCATGTTATGTAGGTGTATATGCATGCATGTCATCTGTCTGATCATGCTATGTTTCTTAGATACATTCTGCTTCTGTATAGATGTTTTGGATACTATGTGGGACCGGGGACTCGCCCATGACAGTGGAGGGCGGGACCCGAGGTATGATCATATTCTGATGTGTTAAGACACATTCTATATCTGTATGATTCTGTGGATTTTATGAATGATGTTCTCCATGAACTACATGTTTTGTGATGGTGGAGTGCTCGCCTATTTCAGTGGGGCGGGGCTCACTATGGATAGTTAGGGTTTATACTGTATACTTGCCATGTTTGGGAACTGTAGGTTGCGGGTCGAATCACGACCGAAGGTTATAAGCGCATAACTCTGTCTGCATACTCCGTGAGCAAAGTGTTCTCAGGCACCGGGCCTTTGAGAACGAGACTTTGCGGGCCGGGTCACGGGACCACCTGTTACGGTCACCCCGAGCGGGTTGTGACCCGGGGCTTCGGCTTTGGCCTGCGGGTCACGTTTTTGGGCGGTCAGATGGCTCCCGAGAATTATCTGAGTATTATTTTTGAGAATCATTCAGGTTTTGAGGTCGTGTGGGTCCTCCGGACATTTTCGCCGGAAATATTTTTAGTGGCCGGGGTTGTCTCGGGACGTACAGCGGGCTCGGTAGCGCTCCCGGGACCTCGGAATGGGAAACCGTTTGCATATTTGGAATTGTGGGAACGTCCTGCATCTTTTTATGGAGTATATTTTTTGGGTGGGGACGTTCGGTCCTGGGCTACTTTCGGGGCTCGGGACGGGACGACCGTTTCCCGCTTCCTTTCCCAGTCTGTGACGTTGCCAAGTGGTGGATGGCGAAGACCAGGAGGTGCGAAGGCCTTGTCTGGCGAGGCTTGGAGATGCAAATCCGCGAGGTCCTGGCGAAGCCAGCAGGTGCGAAGCCCCCTGGTAACGCCTTCGCGCGATGCGATGGCATCTCCATGTGTTTCCTTGGTTGCTGCTGACGATAACGCGAGGGGCGAGATGTGAGGGGGCATTTGCTTGGGTAGTGTACCAAGGTGCCACCTCCTAGAGGCGGAGTATGGGCAGGGTCCTGTACTCCGCGTTTTGGCTCAAAGTTACCGTTGGGAACAGTCACCCACGCGGTAGGCCAAACGTTTCTTACCGTTAGTGACTTTTGACACGCGGCTTGCTGGGATTAGTTCTCCGTTTGAGGCGACGTTTCGGCTTCGTTAAGATGGTGCCTATAAATAGCCGGATCCTTCAAGGATTTCTGTCTCCTGCTCTTTCGTTCTTTTGCTCGAACTTACTTCAGCATTCTTGTTTTTTTGCCTGGTTGTTCGTTTCTGCTCGTGTTTGAGTTTGATATTTGCGGAGCGTTTTGATTCCTTGTTGCACCCGTTGCTCCTGCGTTGTTCTGCTTTTGTCTTCCCAATTTCAGGTAAGAGGTCAGTCTCTCGTTCTTGCCAGTGAGATGTTCGATGAAATTGCCCTTAGACTGTTCATCTCCCAAATCTCACTTTCTTCTTGTCGTAGTGATGGCTGCCAGATGATGTGATCATGGGATCCCCAAGCAACAACAAGGAGTCCCAGACGAAGAGGCAGTCGAGTGAAGCTCGGAGCAACCCCTTGGCGAGTGGGTTCAGAGGCCCAGGCGGCCTAATCCATGGTCTGGACTAGCACCTGACATGGAAGAGGCAACGCCTCCACGCGAGACCCTAAGCGAGGCCTCAAGGCGTAGGAGAGGCTTCTGCACACAAAGGCACCCAGGCGATGGCGAAGCACTTTGGCAAAGCCGTCCCTGTGAAGTCTAAAGGCGAAGGAAGAACTGCAACATGCTAAGGCATCCAGAACACTGGCGAAGCCGCCAGGCGAAGCCATTCCTGTGAAGCCTCAAGGCGAGGGCTAGGCTTCCTCAAACAAAGGTGTCCCGGCGATGGCGAAGCCTTCAGGCGAAGCCATCCCCACAAACCCCCCCAAGGCGAAGCCCTCATGCAACAATGTCCACGAGAAGTCTTTAAGATAAAGGCAAGACCTCCCTGCGAAGCTTCCTGGCGAAGGCGAAGCCTCTGGGCGAAGTCATCCCAGCAAGTCTCCTGGCAAAGGCAACGTCTACAACAAGAAGACTTCCAGTTCAGACGCTAAGGAAGAGTTTTCCTACTGCGAAGCCTCCAAGCAAGGCGAAGCCTTCTTCGCGAAGCCTCCAAGAGAAGGCGAGGCCAAACCAGGCAAAGCCTTCTCCGCAAAGCTTCCTAACGAGGGCGAAGCCTTCAGAGCGGGGCCTCCAGTCAGACGAAGCCCTCCAGCAAAGCCACCTAAGCTTATCAAGTCGGCCAAACCACTCCCGACCATTCTGGCCCCTCCCGCCTTTCACGCTGACACTTGGGAGCGAACTTATCTACTTTTACCTTTTTATCTTTTAGTCAGACATGCATGCAAAAGTATTGTACACTTTATGGCATGCATGCACCTTTTTGTAAGAGTCTGTTCCCTTCTTCCCTATAAAAGGAACAACAGGCTCCTAGAATAGATAGAACATATGTAAAGCTTAAGAAGGACAATTCCTTAAGCCCGGTTCTCACCCCCTTGCTATTTTCCGCCATCCCCCTTGATTGATTGTTTATCATCAAGTTTAATATCTAGTATTGCTTAATCTCGTAGTTAAGAGGTGCTAGATCTTCCATACTCCCCAGGCTTATCGCAGATATTGCCCAACCTCGTAGTTGGGAGGTGTCTGTGGCCGAATCTATCCTTCTTTGTTCGTCGACTCCTTCAAGCTAGATCTGCGCTTCCGTACGATCTCGCGGCTTCGCGTCAAGTGTACCCGTGATCGTATCAAGTGGTATCAGAGCCAGATCGCTTGCTGGAGTTGTTTGTGATTTCTTCAAGGTTAAACCCTTTAACTTCTACTTGAAGAAAGATTTATCTTTGTGTTTTTCAAACCGTGTTATACTCTGTTCGTTTTCTGAACCCCCTATATCCGCTTTTATTTCGGTTTCTCTGTTGTGTGATCCTGTGTTAGGAGTTGTTGTTGTGTTAAGCAACTTCATAAAACAAAAGTCAAAAAAAAAAGAAGAAGAAGAAGAAAAAGAAAAAGAAAGCAGTTGCGGTTTTGCGAAAGTCGCAAAACTCAGTTTTATTCGAAACCGCAACGTGCAAAGATTTATAAGCTCAAAAGAGTGAGGTTGTAGTTGAAAAGAGAAAAGAAAGTGGTGTATAAAGCTTGGTTGTGAAAAGCATAGAAGAAATCGAATCTGTGTTCTTATTGTTCTTGGTGTTCATATGAGTGTTCATATCTGTTCATTCCACAACTCATATGAACAGTGACCTTGATCTAATTTCGGTTTCAAATTTGAGCCAAAAGTGTTTGTGCGCCAAAAACCTCATTTCTAACCCTCTTGTATATCAGTTGCCGAGACCCCTCCCCATTTTAACCTAGCTTGCTTCAAGTAACTAGTACTTCTTGCTTAAAGATTTTTGCATGCTAGCGGTTATCTTGTGATATTCATTGTCGGGTTTTGGCCTTGGAAAGAGCAAGCTTTGAGAGCTAAGCAAGAGGAAAGAAAGAAAGCCGAGTGTGACCCCTCGCGAAAGGGCAGACCCCTTCGCGGCAGGAGAGAGCCCCAAACACGTGAGGAGCTTGAGCGGACTAATTTTATTGTTTAAATGTGTAGGCGATCCCATGGCAGATAAATATTTCTATGGGGTTGATCTATCAGTGGGGCGATACCAACTTGGAAAAGACTTATGGCATTGGATGGAAGAGTTGGAGTACCACTTCTGGTACTACCTCCTTCGTGGTGAAGAAATGTTGAGCCAAGCCATAAGGCGCCTAAAAGGAGAGGCCAAGGAATGGTGTCGCCGAGAGTTCGCTGAAAGAGAGCGATACGCTGAAGCCCCCATCCAGACTTGGAGTGAGTTGAAGAGGTTGCTGTGGCGACGATATGGACTCTGTCAAGAAGAGCCACCCCCTCCATACTACTCCCAAGCGAGGGCCCCCATGCGCCCTACACCCAGTACCCCAGTCAGGCTCCGCCACCATACTCCACTCGACGGGTCTTCGCCCTCAGGCGAACCAACTTCCTTCCAGGAGAGGAGGCGAGGGCCCCATCGCCACAAACCCCCTTGGTTGGGCCGCGCACCCCACCGCCCAATACTTGCGCAGCCCATACCTACACCACAAATCCCAACCCTCACCAAAATCCAAAAGAAGAAACTCTCGCCCAAGAGATTAAAAGGCTCAAAGATGAGTACTTAGAATATGAGCGGGCGAGAAGGAAAAGGAAAGAGAGAAGAAAAGAGAGAGCTCTCCAAAGCCAAATGAGTGAAAAGAAAGACTCACCCGGGCCTTCTACCATACTCCAAGAAGAACTAACCGTTTCATCTTCTCAAACTTGTTGTTCTTCTTTGGCTATGCAGGTAAAAGAAGAGGCCGCGGACGCGCGAAGAGTTGAAGAAAGCGAAGGCGCTTTGGAAGGAGGCAGAGCTTATGCGGGAGTCCCAACTGAGCCCGCACTTGAGGAAGAAGCCACACCGTTGCTGGCAGAAGAGAAGATGATATGCGAAGCAGGTCTACGCCTCCCTAACTTGGGAGAAGGTAACTTGTCTCTCTCTCTTCTAATAGCAAAGGGTATACGCAAGAGTGCGAACCCATGGTTTCATTGAGTCTGCATGCTACGAACGTGGGTGATGGATCAGACATCGGTTCGACACCGCACCCATTGTTCGAATATATATATGGGACCCCCCCAGATGCCATGTTCGACATGCTGAGGATGCATGCGCTAAAGGAAGGTCACTTTATTCCACGAGAGACATCCATGCCTTCCCTTAGCAAACATGAGCATCTTAAAATAACTAGAGCTGAAGCCATGTTAATGGTTGAGGTGGAGGGAGAGGACGACCTGTTCATCTCTCAACCTCTTGCTTATACTAATGCTAGTCTCCGCATGCTGCAGTCTGATGTTCCTTCTGTGACTAGCTTAGTTTTTTCTTCTTTGTCTTGGGAAGCACATCTGCATGTGCTTGGCGAAGGTAAAGCTTCCCTTGACTCCCCACCCCAGTTCCATGAGCAGAGGTCTACAGGTTATAGGCCGCATGTTTTCCTTGAGTATAAATTTCTTGTTAAATGCATAAAATACTATAGGAAGCATGTCATGAATTTTTACAGACTTTTGTTCATGTTCACTATGCATATAGGAGTTGTCATGCTCTCGTACATATATGCATCGCCACCGCGACCCCCCCAGCCTCCGGTTAAGTTTTCATTTCACTAACCTTTGATGCTCCTCAAAGTTTGTTGTGCTTGTTTTCGATTGTAGGAAATTTTCTTCCCTTAAGATTCGAGGACGAATCTTTTTAAGAGGGAGGGAATGATGTGATCATGGGATCCCCAAGCAACAACAAGGAGTCCCAGACGAAGAGGCAGTCGAGTGAAGCTCGGAGCAACCCCTCGGCGAGTGGGTTCAGAGGCCCAGGCGACCTAATCCATGGTCTGGACTAGCACCTGACATGGAAAAGGCAACGCCTCCACGCGAGGACCCTAAGCGAGGCCTCAAGGCGTAGGAGAGGCTTCTGCACACAAAGGCATCCAGGCGATGGCGAAGCACTTTGGCAAAGCCGTCCCTGTGAAGTCTCAAGGCGAAGGATGAACTGCATCATGCTAAGGCATCCAGAACACTGGCGAAGCCTCCAGGCGAAGCCATTCCTGCGAAGCCTCAAGGCGAGGGCTAGGCTTCCTCAAACAAAGGTGTACCGGTTATGGCGAAGCCTTCAGGCGAAGCCATCCCCACAAACCCCCCAAGGCGAAGCCCTCATGCAACAATGTCCACGAGAAGTCTTTAAGGTAAAGGCAGGGCCTCCCTGCGAAGCTTCCTGGCGAAGGCGAAGCCTCTGGGCGAAGTCATCCCAGCAAGTCTTCTGGCAAAGGCAACGTCTACAACAAGAAGACTTCCAGTTTGGACGCTAAGGAAGAGTTTTCCTACTGCGAAGCCTCCCAGCAAGACAAAGCGTTCTTCGCGAAGCCTCCAAGAGAAGGCGAGGCCAAACCAGGCAAAGCCTTCCCCGCAAAGCTTCCTAACGAGGGCGAAGCCTTCAGAGCGGGGCCTCCAGTCGAACGAAGCCCCCCCAGCAAAGCCACCTAAGCTTATCAAGTCGGCCAAACCACTCCCGACCATTTTGGCCCCTCCCGCCTTTCACGCTGACACTTGGGAGCGAACTTATCTACTTTTACCTTTTTATCTTTTAGTCAGACATGCATGCAAAAGTACTGTACACTTTATGGCATGCATGCACCTTTTTGTAAGAGTCTGTTCCCTTCTTCCCTATAAAAGGAACAACAGGCTCCTAGAATAGATAGAACATATGTAAAGCTTAAGAAGGACAATTCCTTAAGCCCGGTTCTCACCCCCTTGCTATTTTCCGCCATCCCCCTTGATTGATTGTTTATCATCAAGTTTAATATCTAGTATTGCTTAATCTCGTAGTTAAGAGGTGCTAGATCTTCCATACTCCCCAGGCTTATCGCAGATATTGCCCAACCTCGTAGTTGGGAGGTGTCTGTGGCCGAATCTATCCTTCTTTGTTCGTCGACTCCTTCAAGCTAGATCTGCGCTTCCGTACGATCTCGTGGCTTCGCGTCAAGTGTACCCGTGATCGTATCACAAGGATGGGCGGTGATGGCGCGAGTACGTCCGCTGTCACCGCACGCCACCCGCCTTTTGGGAAGCAACTTAACAAAAATTCCATACATATCACTAAAATAAAATCTAAACATGCAATTCATGCATTAGCAACACAAGAAGCCCCGCCTCCGTGGGACGAGTGCTTACGCACCAAAACATAGATGCATACGAGTTCACGAGAACCTAAAGTTCTAGCAAGCGCCAAGCGCCGAACATGCATGAGCAGAATATATAAGTATATACAAATATACAATCATCACAAGAATAAAGCAGAGAGTATGGACGACGTGTTGGTCGCTCAACACAACCAAGGCGAAGTCGTGCGATGACTTCTTCCCCTTTTCTCTCGCGCAACGCTGGATGAGGTTACCCTCGGGTGGGCTAACGTCGAAGCGAAATTTCCGAAATACTGGTTACCTCATGGATCCCAAGGTGCCTCCGCCTTATGAAGGATGGGCTCGAAAATCCGTGGAATTTCCAGAAATTCCAGATTTCCCACGAAATGTCGCGCATCGGGGCGAAGTGGTGGATGCGCTCCATGCTGCCCTCGCGGGTCACAAAGGTATTGCCTTTTGTAGTCTTTCCTTCGAAATTATCCATAAATTTCTCTCCAACACTTGATTAACACGCCCCTACAACCCAAGAACAACATACTAAAATATGGGAGGAAGAGAATCATCCTAGCTTATAGCTAAGAACAAACTCAACAAATGCCAAAACTCCTCTTTTCATCACTAATCTTCCAAACTAATGAGAAAAGAGAGCTTAGGGAGGTACTTACTAAAAATAGGCGTCCAGCCGAAAGTATCAGCTGCCCATGATCTTCGCATTTCCGGATGCTCAGAATATTATAACATTCACAAAACCGCATTCGATATGACGGGGAGAGAATAAAGAGAGGATCTCTGCGCGCTGCGGTGCAGATCCACCTCGCGTGCGCGTATAGACAAAACGCTTCGCCTACCGCGGAGAAGGTTTTGGGTGTCGTTGAGCCCCCGCGAAAGAAAGGGCCAGCCTCAGGCGCAGGCGTGCCGCTCGTAGGAGAAGCGAAGAGGAAGAAAGTGTCCCGCGATGCGGCGCAACGCCTTGGGGAGAAAACTCCGCGAGGACCTGTCTAGGGAGAAACCCCCAGCGTTGACAAAGTGGCCAAGGAGGGGGCTTCTGGAGGTGTTCCTGGAGAGAAAGGGGCTCGTGAGACTTCGGCGATGGAGGCCCCTGGTTCTCAGTTGAAAGCGGTGGCGCCGGCTGAAGATGCTGGGATGGACGCCTTTGTTTCTGGGTTGCTGGCGAGCCCTCCCAGGACGAGTCATGAGGTTCCTTCTGAGAGTGCTGTTTTGCCTCTCCCTTCCCAAGTGGAGGCCTCTCCTCAGACTGAGGCTTCTCCCCAGGTGGGGGGACCCCCCTCAAAGAAGATAACCTCGGCCGACGATCTCCTGTTGGCCATGAGGAGGAAATCCAAATCTACCGCGAGAGCTGGCAGTTCTATTGGAGTTAAGACGTCCGCAGCCCCCGCAGAGAGTGGCGCTCTCGCGCCTGGTGATACTCAGCTGGAAGTGGGGAGAGATGATGGGGGCGCCCTTCCAACAAGCAGCCAGGCTTCCCAGAGGGAAGGGGCTCCAGAGGAAGCACCACCAGTCCTTCCTAGCGACGCTGTCGATGGGGCTTTGGCGTTAAATGAGGTCCCCTCTCAGACGAGTGCTTGGGATGTGGTTCGCCATCCCTGTGAACCTTCTGGGAGCAGTGCTTGGGTGAAACCGCAGTGTGGGCCGTCTTCTTACGAAGCAACTCCTTCCTTGGATCAAGGCCCCTCGCAAGGTGAGTCCCATTCCTCGTTTCCTTGTTTTTTACATTTCCTCCGTTGTGCTAACAAGTTCCTTGTCGCAGAGGCGGAGCCTTCTCGCCCGCCATGCAGCATTCGCGACAGCATGGTGGACTTGGGCGCGGCGGCGACTGTGCTTGAGGAGACTGGGCTTTGGTCGCACTTCCTTGAGAGGAAGTGTGTGATCGCCAAGGAGATCCCCAAGTGGACTGAGGATCATGCTGCCTTGAAGGCCTTTAGGGAGGACCTCAGGGCGCAAGTCTATAAGGAGGAGGGTATGCCCTTGGAAGGAGCTTGGGACCCTGTTTTCCTCCTGAACAACAATTCTTCGTTGTTGTGTGGGGGAAAGCGCGCGCTGCTATCCTGTTTGGAGGGGCTTCGCACTCCCTTTGACAGGGAGTTGATGGATCGAAACCTGGACTCCCCAGTTGAGTTCTTGAAGGAGGCCTCCAAACGCAACCTTCAGGTAAGTTGTCTCCTTGTGCCTTTGTTTTCTTGTTTTCTAGTTCCCGTGCTGACGCATCTCATCGCAGGCTGCCGTTAACGAGTACGCTGGTATCAGCCAGTGGCACCAATTTTTGAGCTACGCGAACGCTAGGGACCATGCCCAGATCAGCGAGATCGCTCGTCTGAAGAAGGAGGCGGAAGCCGTCCAGGTCGCCAAGGCTGAGGCGGAGAGGGCCAACAAGAGGGTGGCCGAGTTGGAGACTTGGTGTGCCGCTCTTACCAGGGAGAAGGAGGATTCGCGCTTGAGGCATCTGCAGAGGGACACCCTTCTGGAGAAGCTCTTGGATTGGTGTCCCGCCCGCGAGGCGGAGCTGGCGAAGAAGGCTGAAGTCGTTGTTTTGAAGACGACGCTTTCTTCTCTAAAGTCATAGACGGAAATCCGCCTGAAGGAGACTGCAGAGAAGCTTGAAAATGCGGAGCTTGATAGGCTGGACATCGTGAACCAGCATGTTGACCTGCTGACAGACCTCATGGGCGCGGTGCAGGAGGTGTGGGACCTCGAGCGAGATCTTGGGCTGGCGCTGTATCCTGGAGAGGACCCTGAGCATACATCAACTTACCAAGTGAAGATCCATGATAGGTGGCCTCGCCTAAGGCAGAGGATTGATGAGCTCCAGGCGCAGGGCAAAGTTGGAGCTCAAGGGTACGAGGAAGGTTGGCTGCGATGCCGTTTTCAGCTAGAGCGGCTACATCCTGGATTAGACTTGGGAGCCCTGGACGCCTCTAAGACTGATTATGCCTTGCTAGATTAGGAAGGGGCTTTAGGTTGTGTGTTTGACCCCCCTTTAGTTAGGCTGGCCCTTGAGCCATCGCAGTTTTGCGCCTGTAAAGGATGTATAATTTTAATAGTGAAATGAACAAGTTTCCAGTTTACCTTGTTGTTCTCTCATTTCCGCGATAGCTTTGTAGGGGACGTTAGCAAACTGTTAGGCTATGTCATTGAGGATCTTTTGGGATTCGCATTGCGGGGTCCCAAAGAGCTTTCGAGGGATTGTCTGAGGTTCGCATGGGCGAAGCCATCAAAGACCTCTGCAAAGCTGTTTCAAGCCTGGGGGTCTATTGGGATTCGCATCGCGGGGTCCCAAAGATCTTTCGAGGGATTGTCTGAGGTTCGCATGGGCGAAGCCATTAGAGACCTCTGCAAAGCTGTTTCAAGCTTGGGGGTCTATTGGGATTCGCATCTCGGGGTCCCAAAGATTTCTCGCAAGGTTCGCGTTGGCGATGCCCTTAGGTAGTGTACGCACGTTTGCGTGTATGGGCGACCTGACAAGGTCTGATGCCGTTACCTTAATAGGTAAGGCTTTTAGCCGTTCTGACCGGTCGGGTGCAGAAGGCGTTTGGGCGGTCGTTGGTGATATTATTCTGCTTTAGTGTTAAGAAGTGGAGCAACATTTCATTCATTGAAGCAATGGGATTACCATCATTTACACATAGTATGGGCGGAGGTCGTCCGCATGAAAGTTGCGAGGTAGGTGTCTCCCATTCTGGTCCTGCAGCTCATAGACGCCCGGCTGAACTTGTTTGTGGATGAAATAAGGACCATCCCAGTTGGGTCGCAGGACGCCCTGTTTGGGGTCGCGAGCGGTGATGACCGATCTAAGTAGCGCGAGGCCTCCTGGCTTGAGTGCCTTTGGTCTGACCTTGGCGTCATGTTGCAAATTGAGACGCTGTTTGAGGGCGAATTGACGAAGGCGTGCTCCTTCACGCAGCTCCTCAAGCAGGTCTAGTTTCGCGCGGAGTCCTCGAGTGTTGGCCTCATTACTGAAGTTGATCATCCTTATCGTTGGGAAGTCCACCTCTATGGGGAGGAGTGCATCAGTGCCATAGACCAGGGAGAAAGGTGTTTCCGCTGTTGGCGTTCTCTTAGTCATCCTGTAGTCCCATAGGACGCTTGGAAGCTCGTCGACCCATCTTCCTTTTGCGCCAGTTAGGCGTTTCTTGAGCCCTTCCTTGATTGTGTGGTTGGTCACCTCAACTTGGCCATTGGACTGAGGATGCGCTACTGGGGCGTAGAGCATGCGGATCTTGTTATCTTCAGCCAATTGTTGGACGCTATGGCTGGCGAACTGGCTTCCATTGTCTGTGATGATGGCGTGAGGGCTGCCATATCGGCAGACAATGTTCTTCCACAAGAAATTGATGACCTTTGAGGACGTGATCTTCACCAATGGTTCAACCTCAATCCACTTAGTGAAGTAGTCCACGACGACAACACAGAACTGGTACTGGCCTGTCGTCTTTGGCGTTGGCCTGATAAGGTCAAGGCCCCAAAGGGCGAAGGGTACAGGGTTTGTGAGCGCGGGAGATTCCATTGATGGTAGTCGTTGGATGCGCGAGTTGATCTGGCATTGGTGGCATGTTCTGACCAGTGAGGCTGCATCTTTCTTCAAGGTTGGCCAGTAGTACCACTGGCGAAGGGCTTTGTGTGCCAGTGGATCTGCTGCAATGTGGGCACCGCAGCTGCCCTGGTGGATGGCTTCCAATACACAGAGTCCCTCCTTGGCGGTGAGGCATCGTTGGAGTGGTGAGGTGTCACCGCACGCCACCCGAGCCCGGTTGCGGAGGCGGGGGCGCCGGGACGCCGGAAGCGGAAGCCGGAAACAAGAGATGGCAGGTCCATCCAGACCCGCCGCGTAGCGGACCCGTAAACGGAAAGAGTGTGGAAGCAAACTAACGGAAATTTCATGCGTATAACCAAAATAAAATGCAACCATACTATTCATGCACCAATAACGAGTAAGCCCCGCCTCCGTGGGACGAGTGCTTACGCACCAAAACACATATACATACAGAATTCACGTAACCTAAAATGTCTAGCAAGCGCCAAGCGCTGTAATGTATATAGAACAGAATATACAAATATATATATACAGACATACAATCACCATAGCAAAGCAGAAAGTGTGCATATGCAACTACAGAGCCAACCTTAGAATCTATGTAACAAAATACCTTGCGCGGGATTCACACCAAGTACACAATCCCGGACCGCAAGGTGCAACTGCTGCAAAACACACCAAAGGTAGAACCCTCACGGAATCCTACTCCGCAGGCCGCTTATCGTCTACCTGAAACCCAAAAACAGAACCCAAAGAAGGGTGAGTCCTAAAAGGACCCCGTAAGGGATTTGGGGTAAGATAAGTATATGTAACCCTGCAAAACAGAAAGATAGCAATATACGCAACAGAATACAGAATAACATGCATGTACCAGAAACAAATCGGAATCCCGAAGGATGTGCGATTCCAAATCGCCATAAACCTTATAACAAATCGGAACGACAGCCTCCCACTAAGGGGAGTCAGAAGCCGAAGCTATTACAGAAGCATGGTGCACCAGCTGGGGTAGCGAACCCACAACTGTCGTAGGGTTAATGCATGCAGTATGCCATAAGGCATACTCCTACAAACGTAGGATTACTGCATGCAGTATGCCATAAGGCATACACCTACGAATCACGTAACGTACCTTAAAGCGAAATTTCCGAAATACCTGCAAAATGAAGTGCTACTCTACATACACCTACAGTCTTCAGAATATGCTCTAGGCATATAATACTGAAATACCTGCAGAACAGAAAATGAAACTAAACATACACCTATCTTACCAAAAATAGCAGAACCAAACCCTTACCTCAAAATCCAGAGTATTTGACCGATTCTGGACGATTTCCAAACCACGACCCGAAATTCCAAACCTCTCTTTTTCTAACTTCCGGACCTCGAATCTGTCATTTCAAGTTGAATTAGCAACCTTACCAACCACACTACCAAATTACACCCCCGACCCCAAAACCGAAAATCCGACAGAATTTCCGTAAAATTCCAGATTTTCACAGAAACGTCAGAATTCAGAACCAACCTAGATAAAGCAAGATTATTCATTGACAAACATCATACAATAAGCAGAACTGATCAAATCCAACTTTAAACCCTTCATTACCCGCCATTTTCCGATAATCCCGCTTAATTATAACTTTTCCATTTCTTAACCGAATTCAACATTTCAAACTTCCACCCACTCCCAAATTCAACCCCAACACCACATTAACATCCAATTCAACCAAAATGAACCTCCAACATTGAAAAAGAATCATTCAAAGATTCGGTTCTTAACCAACTTTTCATCCAACTTCCAATTCAATCCATTCAAGCTACCAAACAACCATTCTAACCACCAATTTCATTTCTAAACCTTGAATGCTATCCAATTGCACCCAAACAACAAAATCCATCATGAACATACACTTAACCAATTCGGCCAAAAGGGGTTTTCACCTCAACTTGTTTTCCATCAAATTGAATCCATACACAAGCTTAGAATCATGCTAGGACTAACATACTTGAAGCATGAAACAAGATAACAACCACACACCATTTTGGAAAATTCCAAGAAAATTCGGCCATAAATGGTTTCTTCATCCAAGATGTGTTTTCCAAAATCCAACACTTGATTAACACTCCCTTACTACCCAAGAACAACATACTAAAACATGGGAGGAAGAGAATCATCCTAGCTTATAGCTAAGAACAAACCCATCAAATGCAAAAACTCCTCTTTTCACCACTAATCTTCCAAACTAATGAGAAAAGAGGAGTTAGGAGGTACTTACCACATGAAGAACCCAATTCCTCTTTGATTTGAGCCAAGATGAAGAAGTTCAAGCTTGAGGTTGGTCATCCATGGAGGTTTCGGCAGAGGCAAGAAGAAGAAGAAGAAGAAGAGAAGAAGAAAGAAATGAAATAAATTTTACATGTAGTAATAATAATAACCCTTTATATAATATCCTTTCTTTTTCCTCTTAAATCATAAAGGGACAAGTGTCCCTTATCTCTTCTCCATTCAGCCGAAAGTGGGCTGCTGCCCATGCTCCATAATTTTCATTTTGTGACCAAACACAATTCAACTCCCAATTTTTCCGAAAGTTCCAATTCTTTTTGCCCAAAAATAATTACCGAATTCCAAAATTAACGAAACTTGGACACAACCCTCAGAATATTATAACATTCACAGAACATTTTTCAGAAGTTCATTTACCATTCCAGAGTGTCCTACCGAGCTCGCTGAACCCGAACTAAAACCCGACGTGCGGCGTGTCAACTGAACCGAAATTCCGTCACTCCAAAATTCTATAAAAATACTCATAAATTCCATCTTAAATTATAACACAACTTACCCAAAAGCCGTCAGAAAATTTCCATCCCGAGCCCCGGGAGTCGCCCGGAACCGAACGTCCCGGCCCAAATATTAAACTCCACAAACACCTCCGGGACATTGTCACGACTCCAAAACTGCAAACGGCTTCCCAAACTGAGATCTCAAGAGTGCTACCGAGCCCGCTGTACGTCCCGAGGCGACCCCGACAACCCCCCGGCGCCCAAAAAATATTTTCGGCGGAAACGTCCGGGGGACCCACACGACCTCAAATACGGAAGGGTTCGCCAAAATGATACTCGGATAGGGCTCGGGAGTCGCCTGAACGCCGAAAAACGTGACCCGTAGGCTAAAACCGGAGCACCGGGTCACCCGGTCGCAACCCGCTCGGGGTGACCGTAACATTCTCCCCCCCTTAGAACTCTTGGTCCACCAAGAGTAGCCTGAACCAACCAGACAGGTGTCGCTACCAACCAGAAAATATAAACAGTCCTCTAACCCAGAACACTCGGACCACCGTACTGGTGCAGCGGGAGTGGTAGTTTAGACTACCATACAGAGCCTCACGGCGTCCCACCCTCCGGGTGCATCTTATTGCACCCGAGTCGCTTGCCGGTATTTCTACCGACAACCCCAGAGCATCGAACCTAAATCTAACCGATCCACAACAGGCTATCGTGGAAGATACCTCATAAAAAAGCTTGATTGGGGGTAAGGCCAACCTAACAACTTACTCTGGAAACTCATGAGAACCGATATAACTCGGGGTAACTCGCCCCGCCTATCAAATCTTACTGTTCCTCTGAACGGTGCTACCTCCAGTCAAATTCTATTACCAAACTCAGATTCAAGAGCCCTACGGCGGCGGTTCGTATAAGCGGTGGTGCAGTTGTTCGCGGTTTTAATCCGCGCCTGTAACAATCTGATCTTTGCCGTAGACTCCTCAAAAAGCTCGGGTTCCAGCTCAACCCCATCAGACGCATCTGTCCAACAGTATGGTGTCATACACCTCCCGTACAACACTTCATATGGTGCCATGTCAAACGTAGTCTGAAAACAATTGTTGTATGAGAACTCTATCAAAGTAACTACTAGTCCCAAACTCCTCCAAAATCCAAAATACAGATTCGCAACATATCCTCCGATATCTGAATCACCCGCTCCGACTGCCCATCCGTCTGTGGGTGATAAGCTGTACTCAGATGGAGTCGCGTGCCCAATGCTTCATGAAAAGCAATCCAGAACCGTGCTGTAAAACGCGGATCACGGTCAGATTCAATGGAGTTTGGTACTCCATGTAATCGTACAATCTCCCTGATGTAAAGCCAGCAAGCTTCTCCAAAGGGTCTATGACCCGAATAAGCAGAAAGTGTGCGCACTTTATCAGCCGATCCACAATAACCCAGATAACATCATGGCGAGACCGTGTCAGGGCAGTGCAGTCAGAAAGTCCATCATAACATTACCCCACTTCCAGACTGGAATGGGCAAAGTCTGCAGTGTCCCTGCCGGTTCTCGATGCTCACACCGCCGAGTGTGCCCCCTCTAAAATATCATTCCAGAACTCCTGATCCTCTGGTACACAAAGGCGGTCTCGGAAGTATAGCAATCCCTGCCATACTGAAACGTCGGTAACAAAGAACTCTTATCCTCCCCAGATAACTTCTTCAACCCCGGATTTCTACCTGCGCCTCGCGCACTCGTCAAGCCACTCAGAATGTATGGTGAGTGTAATAACCTGAGCATGCTCCCAGAGCTGCCCCCTGTGCCAAAGGCATATCAAATCACTCTCCTCAGATCGGTCACCAACATTTCCTCCCTTAATTAACCCGATATACTTCCTGCTCAGTGCATCGGCAACCGTGTTGCCCTTGCCAGAGATGTACTCGATACAGCAACCATAGTCCTTAATGTATTCGAGCCATCTATGCTGCCTCAAATTAAGCTCCTTTTGCGTAAACAGATATTTCAGACTCTTATGGTCGGTAAGAATCTGAAATTTACTATCAAACAGATATTGCTTCCAATGTTTCAGCGCATAAATTACTATAGCCAACTCCAGATCATGTGCCAACCAGTTCAGCTCATGCGGTCGCAGCTGCCTCGACCCATAAGCTACCACAAAACGCTCCTGCATCAACACACATCCCAAACCAGACGTGGAAGCATCCGTATAAACCACATACGGTAAGATCGGATCTGAAAGAGTCAGAATCGGAGCGTTAGTCAACTACCGCCTCAACTTCTGAAAATTCTGCTCACACTTATCAGATCAGATATACAGTTGACCCTTCTTAGTCAACTGCATAAGCGGAGATGCCAGAATAGAAAATCCCAGTACAAACCTCAGATAATATCCTACTAACCCCAGGAAGCTCCTAATCTCCCGTACCGTGGTAGGTTGTTTCCAGTCCCGAACTGCCCTCACTTCCTCTGGATCCACAGACAGACCATGCTCAGAAATAACGTGTCCCAGAAAAGTGACTTCCCGAATCCAGAACTCCCACTTTGAGAATTTAGCATAATGCTGATGTTCCCAAGGTATCTGCAGAACTACCCTCAGATGATCCCAATGCGAATCCTCACCCCGAGAATATATCGAATATCATCAATAAAACCACCGAAATGAGTCCAAGTACGGTCGGAACACCCGATGCATCGATCCAAGAATGCCACCGGAACATTGGTCAGCCCAAATGGCATGACCGTAATCTCTAAGTGTCCAAATCGGGTGCAGAAAGCAGTCTTAGGTATGTCCTCTTCCTTCACCCTAAACTGAAAATACCCAGATCGGAGATTAATCTTTGAGAAAACCCTCAAACCCCGAAGTTGATCAAAAAGATCGTTAATCCTTGGTAACGGATACTTATTCTTCCCAATAAGAGCATTCAACCGTCTGTAATCAATACAAAGTCAGAGTGTCCCATCATTCTTCTTAACAAACAAAACCAGAGCACCCCACGCTGAAGTGCTCGGTCGGACGAAACGTTGCTTCTTCTACTCCTGCATCTCAGAAATAGGCATCCGATAAGGAGGAATAGATATCGGAGCAGTACCTGACTGCAGGTGGATGTCAAACACAATTCCCCGCTCTTATGGTAATCCGGGCAACTCCTCCGGAAATACCTGCGGAAAATCTCGAACCAACGGTAAACCATCCAACTTCAACCTAATACCAGCTTCATTCAGATCATAGCATTCCCCTACACCAACTATCGACAGCTGATCCAGAATCTGTAGCTCCTTACTGTGCTGTGCGATAGTCAAACCAGTCGGAGTCGTGAGAGGTAGTACCTCTCCAGAAACCATAATGGTACGGGTTGCACAACCAATGTGCACAGAATTCTTGGATAGCCAGTCCATCCCAAGAATAATATCATAGTTCGGCGTGTCTAAAACCAACAAATCCGATACTATCAGATGTCCGCCTACAGATATCGCACAACTCCGAACCATCTCCTTAGAAAACAAAACTGACTCCCAGCAGTTTTTACTAAGTACATTTGAGGCAAGTACTAACAGTCAGATACAGAGATGTAACACATTTCGGTGTTACATTGGGAATAAATGTTCCTGTATCCAATACTGCACGAACCGATACCTCATTCGGAAATATAGTACCTTACAGAACTTCCTGCTGACTCAAGCCTCCCTGCTGGCTTGTGCCTATCTGCTAACTAGGTCCTCCCTGATAACCAGGGCCTCCTTTCAGAAAAAGGAAAACCCGCCCCTGCTCTGGTTCTTTGTGACGGAGGGTGGCTGAAGGCTGCCGCCGCCGAGGTCTCGGCCACCCATCGAAACCCACGCCCTCGCGGCGCGTTGGGCTGTACTCGAGACTATGAACGCCGAAGACCGCCAAAACCCTGCCCTACGGTAAGAGGGCAATCCCGTACCCAAAGAGTGTCGGACCTGCAACGTAAACATCGGCCCTCCCGCCGGTAACAAAGTCGACCGGAGTGATACCTACCGCAAATCAGACAAGGTCGTGCCGGTGGTGCTCCTCTCTACCTCTACTAAATTGCCTGTGCCTGCTCGGCCATCCAGAAATCTGCCGGGGTTCTGCTGTATGGAACCCCTCCGTACTCCCCTGACCTCATTGCAAGGTGAGACGACTCTCAACCTCCTCTTGCTCGAGGAGTTGAGCCCAATAACCGCTTCCCGAAACAAAGTAATGTCTAAAGGTCTCAAAACCCGCCGGTACTCGGGGCGCAGTCAACGAAATAAACCTCTTGGTCTTCTCCTCTTCCATACCTTGATACTACGGTACATAGTAAACCAGCCGATCAAACTCTCACTCAAACTTTCCGACAATCTTGTCTCCCGATGAAGCTCATCGAACCGTGCTCGACGCAGATCCTCGGCTACATCCCCGCCGCTTCTTTGGGAAAATGTAGCCTCCCAGGAGTTTGTCAACTCCTGCAAACCAAATCTCTACTACCCTGCACCCTTCTCGGTCATTGAACCTCGGGGGTTCAAACCCTGAAACCTCTCCAGAAGTCTGACCTCGCCAGACTGGTGCCCCCAGATCTCCTCGTCGTTAATAGGACCGATGAGAAGTCTAGGTGTCGTAGTGACCACCCTTGTCAGAGTCACTCACTTACCGATCCCAAACTATGGCGAGCAGTGGCTTAAGTCTCGCTATCACCACCTAATCAAAATGCCCTTACCGTGGCATAAACAGATCCTCCCCTGCCTACTGCCGCCTCTGAACCAGCTAGGCTGGCGGTAATACCAAATCAGAGAGGGGTCGCTACGACCACTAAACCTCGGGCAGTGAGTGTGGTTGTTCAGACCCTGGGTTACACTGAACCCATATCCTATTCCACGGAGGTGTGGGATCCCAGTCCCGCCCCTCCGGTACCAAATCACGCTATCAACGCGTGTTAACCATATCTCAAAAATTTCAGACCAAACAGAGTCCAGAAAAAAAATCGGTCACTCCTAATCTCTACAGAAGCTAGCAGCAGTTTTCTAAGGCTCTGTAGTGCAATGCAGTACTTGACACAGAAGTTACTTCTCAGAATGATAAAATCATGCATTTCACAGAATCACAGAAGCGCTTCATGCTTATTTCACCAAATCTTTTCCTAACACACAATTTTACGTACTCAAACTTTTCCACAATCCCCTTACTCGTAATACTTTTACGTAATCCGAAATCCCGAGTTCAAATCTGCAACTATCGTGATAACTTGAAGGATCAACCTTGTTCCACAATTTTATTTTGAAGTGGTTCAAGTAAGGAGGTGGCCAATCTCCGTACCAAACCATTCTAAAATAAAATGTACAACAATAGTCGTCACTACAAGTCACCACTGACGACCAATATGGTCACTTACCAGCTCTGATACCAACTAGTCACCGCACGCCACCCGAGCCCGGATGCGGAGCCGGGGGCGCCGGGACGCCGGAAGCGGAAGCCGGAAACAAGAGATGGCAGGTCCATCGAGACCCGCCGCGCGTAGCGGACCCGTAAACGGAAAGATTGTGGAAGCAAACTAACGGAAATTTCATGCGTATAACCAAAATAAAATGCAACCATACTATTCATGCACCAATAACAGAGTAAGCCCCGCCCTCCGTGGACGAGTGCTTACGCACCAAAACACATATACATACAGAATTCACAGAACCTAAAATGTCTAGCAAGCGCCAAGCGCTGTAATGTATATAGAACAGAATATACAAATATATATATACAGACATACAATCACCATAGCAAAGCAGAAAGTGTGCATATGCAACTACAGAGCCAACCTTAGAATCTATGTAACAAAATACCTTGCGCGGGATTCACACCAAGTACACAATCCCGGACCGCAAGGTGCAACTGCTGCAAAACACACCAAAGGTAGAACCCTCACGGAATCCTACTCCGCAGGCCGCTTATCAGGTCTACCTGAAACCCAAAAACAGAACCCAAAGAAGGGTGAGTCCTAAAAGGACCCCGTAAGGGATTTGGGGTAAGATAAGTATATGTAACCCTGCAAAACAGAAAGATAGCAATATACGCAACAGAATACAGAATAACATGCATGTACCAGAAACAAATCGGAATCCCGAAGGATGTGCGATTCCAAATCGCCATAAACCTTATAACAAATCGGAACGATGACCTCCCACTAAGGGGAGTCGAAGCCGAAGCTATTACGAAGCATGGTGCACCACTGGGTAGCGAACCCACAAGCTGTCGTAGGGTTATGCATGCAGTATGCCATAAGGCATACTCCTACAAACGTAGGATTAATGCATGCAGTATGCCATAAGGCATACACCTACGAATCACGTAACGTACCTTAAAGCGAAATTTCCAAATACCGCAAAATGAAGTGCTACAATACATACACCTACAGACTACAGAATATGCTCTAGGCATATAATACCGAAATACTGCAGTAAGAAAATGAAACTAAACATACACCTATCTTACCAAAAATAGCAGTAACCAAACCCTTACCTCAAAATCCAGTATTTGACCGATTCGACGATTTCCAAACCACGACCCGAAATTCCAAACCTCTCTTTTTCTAACTTCCGGACCTCGAATCTGTCATTTCAAGTTGAATTAGCAACCTTACCAACCACACTACCAAACTACATCCCCCGACCCCAAAACCGAAAATCCGACAGAATTTCCGTAAAATTCCAGATTTTCACAGAAACGTCAGAATTCAGAACCAACCTAGATAAAGCAAGATTATTCATTGACAAACATCATACAATAAGCAGAACTGATCAAATCCAACTTTAAACCCTTCATTACCCGCCATTTTCCGATAATCCCGCTTAATTATAACTTTTCCATTTCTTAACCGAATTCAACATTTCAAACTTCCACCCACTCCCAAATTCAACCCCAACACCACATTAACATCCAATTCAACCAAAATGAACCTCCAACATTGAAAAAGAATCATTCAAAGATTCGGTTCTTAACCAACTTTTCATCCAACTTCCAATTCAATCCATTCAAGCTACCAAACAACCATTCTAACCACCAATTTCATTTCTAAACCTTGAATGCTATCCAATTGCACCCAAACAACAAAATCCATCATGAACATACACTTAACCAATTCGGCCAAAAGGGGGTTTTCACCTCAACTTGTTTTCCATCAAATTGAATCCATACACAAGCTTAGAATCATGCTAGGACTAACATACTTGAAGCATGAAACAAGATAACAACCACACACCATTTTGGAAAATTCCAAGAAAATTCGGCCATAAATGGTTTCTTCATCCAAGATGTGTTTTCCAAAATCCAACACTTGATTAACACTCCCTTACTACCCAAGAACAACATACTAAAACATGGGAGGAAGAGAATCATCCTAGCTTATAGCTAAGAACAAACCCATCAAATGCAAAAACTCCTCTTTTCACCACTAATCTTCCAAACTAATGAGAAAAGAGGAGTTAGGGAGGTACTTACCACATGAAGAACCCAATTCCTCTTTGATTTGAGCCAAGATGAAGAAGTTCAAGCTTGAGGTTGGTCATCCATGGAGGTTTCGGCAGAGGCAAAGAAGAAGAAGAAGAAGAAGAGAAGAAGAAAGAAATGAAATAAATTTTACATGTAGTAATAATAATAACCCTTTATATAATATCCTTTCTTTTTCCTCTTAAATCATAAAGGGACAAGTGTCCCTTATCTCTTCTCCATTCAGCCGAAAGTGGGCTGCTGCCCATGCTCCATAATTTTCATTTTGTGACCAAACACAATTCAACTCCCAATTTTTCCGAAAGTTCCAATTCTTTTTGCCCAAAAATAATTACCGAATTCCAAAATTAACGAAACTTGGACACAACCCTCAGAATATTATAACATTCACAGAACATTTTTCAGAAGTTCATTTACCATTCCAGAGTGTCCTACCGAGCTCGCTGAACCCGAACTAAAACCCGACGTGCGAGCGTGTCAACCTGAACCGAAATTCCGTCACTCCAAAATTCTATAAAAATACTCATAAATTCCATCTTAAATTATAACACAACTTACCCAAAAGCCGTCAGAAAATTTCCATCCCGAGCCCCGGGATTCCCGTCCCGAGCCCCGGGAGTCGCCCGGAACCGAACGTCCCGGCCCAAATATTAAACTCCACAAACACCTCCGGGACATTGTCACGACTCCAAAACTGCAAACGGCTTCCCAAACTGAGATCTCAAGAGTGCTACCGAGCCCGCTGTACGTCCCGAGGCGACCCCGACAACCCCCCGGCGCCCAAAAAATATTTTCGGCGGAAACGTCCGGGGGACCCACACGACCTCAAATACGGAAGGGTTCGCCAAAATGATACTCGGATAGGGCTCGGGAGTCGCCTGAACGCCGAAAAACGTGACCCGTAGGCTAAAACCGGAGCACCGGGTCACCCGGTCGCAACCCGCTCGGGGTGACCGTAACAGTTTCTCCCAATCTGGTTTGCGAATACCCTATTTACCAACCTTTGAAAAGTCGCCCCTGCATTCCTCAAGCCAAAAGGCATGCGAATGTAGTGGTAGACTGCTTTGCCGGTTGTGAAGGAGGTTTTCATGGCATCGTCAGGATCCATGAAAATTTGATGGTAGTTGTTAACAATCATTTCTTTAATTAAATTCACTAATTTAATTTTTTGGGAACTTATTTAACAAATCTAACTTTGATTCCAACTCAATCAAAAGAAAGGGGGCTGAAGTAAATGTTTTGAACAATATACATGATAAGATGTCATTTACACTTTTTCTTTGTTTGCTTGCAAGACACAACCGACCTCCACCTCAACCGACCTCCACCTCCGCCTTCTTCGTCTCCTACCTTCACCCAACCTCTTCAAACCCTAGCCTCCAACTCCACCCTAACCCTAGCCTCCCTCATATCTCTATAAATAGAGATTCCCACAGCTAAGAACTCATAAAAAAAGAACCAACTCCTCCGCTCTTCTTCTTCTTCCCCGAGATAACGTCGTGTAACTCTCGGTTGTTCCTCCCCCACCAAAACTTCCTGCTTTCTAGCTCCATTGCCTCCTCCAAGCCACCTTCCAACCTCAGTCGAGGCTGCAAACACCGGCTACCTCTGGTAGCTCGCCGAATCGCAACGAATCCGAGAAGACCAAGGTCGCCGGCTCAACGCTTCATCAGCCCTTGGCCATCCCTCCTCCACCACAGCTCCTGCCTTCCAGCCACCTACAAGACCTCCACAACACCCTCCAGTCGCCGCCAAATCTGTTGCAGGCCAGCTGACGCGCACCGTGAAGTCCCACCCGTTGCTGTCCTTGCCAGCAGAAGCAAGAGGCGAACTCCCAGCCACCGCCGACGCCTCCCCAATCACCGGAGCACCCGCCCAAGCCATCACCACCGCCGGAACCCTGTTCGCCGTGAAACCGCGCAGCGCAGCCACTGGACTAGCGAAGAACTCCGGCGCGAATTCGTTTTCGCAGCGACACGTGTCGCGTTTGTGTTTCATCCAAACCCGGTAAAACCCCATCTAACCCCTACTTGTTTTTAGTTGTGTTAATAAAGTCCCTAACTTCTGTTCTTTTGCGTTTTTACAGGTTTAACAAGTTTTAACTTTGTTTTCTTACAGAAAGGTCACCGGACAGAGTTGTTTATTTTGTTCTTCTCATGACTCCTAGTTTTCTTTTTTCCAATTTTGTTCATAATCTATTTTTTGCATAATAATGAATTCTAATCATCTTATAATTTAATTGTTACTATTATCCTTTTCTTAAATATTCATGAAACATTTCCTAAAAATATATTGATTGTGGTTTTATTTATTTATTTATTTGACATGGATCATTCTTCATTATTTTTGCTAACATTCTCATCTCTCATTATTTTCATGTACATCATCATAAAAATTATAAGTTTTTTGTTATTATTATTGAATTAATTCTAGAATCTTTTTTTCCATTCTGACAGAGTTTAGCTCGGGTTTTTTGGAACCTCCAAGAAAAAGGCAATTTGACAGCCACACCAGACAAATCCTAAGGCAATTCGACCGCCGCTCCACCGATTTGACAGGTACATTCTCTAACCCAAAAATAATTCTCCCAGTCCAACGGGAGCGAACTACGTGGGCTTTGATCCCGATTCAAACGGGTACGTAGGCAGTTTGGAAGCCCATAATCCAGGCACAAGTCCAATTAACTAAAACTAATCCATTGTTTGAAAATAAAAACAATTAATCATTTTGCATTATTTAATTTATGGGAATCGGCTTTTGTTTTGTTTTAAGAATTATTTTCAGACAAATTGGGTGCCAAACACCTTCCCAATTTGTACCCAATCCCCGGACTTAAAATCGCTGATTTTCGCAAAATTGCCTTTTCTAAAATTCAGTCAAAAATTGGGTTTTACCTTAATTTCCCATTTTCTAAAAAATAAAGGTGGCGACTCCCTCGTTTTTCCCAAAATTGGCAGAAAAGCCCCGTCGAGCGGCCCTCCCGCTCACAGTGGCGACTCCACTGGGGACCATTTTCAAAATTTTTTGAAAATAAGAGGATTGAATGCTGAAAATATTTTTTAAAATATTGTGAAAGCCGATTATGTGTGTAATATTTGTTGATTGCAAAGCATGGTGATTGATAACATGGTAATTGACATATGTGTGCTCTGCATCACGGATATACTGTTCATTTGTGTGTGCATTAACCTAGGTAGTGAGCCTCGGAGACCATGTTGAATAAGAAAGTTGGTCCTCCCAACATGACTATGCACTGGTCCCAACTCCACAACGCTTGAAGGTCGTAAAGTACCGTTTGACCAATGGGTGCTCCTCGCACCCAGAGGGAGGTATATGCACACCTAGTTGTTGGAGAACTTTTGACCAACCCATTCTCACCCTCATGTACATAGTGACTTTAGAACTGAACTTTAGGTACCTAATATTCACGGTGTATTGCATATCTCGGTGCTTGTTAAACATGTTGTTTGCCTCACACGATGTTTGCTCATGTGCATATGAGACCTATAATGAGCATTATTCGAACATAATCACCACAAAGAAAAAAATTAAAAAAAAAACGTCAGGGCTAGAATGTCAAATAATCAGGACTTATGGGGTGTCATGACAGGAATGGATCCTGAACTGTCTAAGATGTTGAAGCAATTGCTCAAGAACCAAGAAGCTCAAGACCGAAGAATGGACGAACTGGCTCAGCAAATGAAGACACTCAGTACCACTGCTAGTTCATCTCAGAAGAAGCTCCTCTTCGACAATGTTTTGTTTGAAACTCCAGTCCAGAATACTCGAGCAGACCATGAAACCCAAGGGTTTGAGTCTTCCTCAACCCTGCTCAATCAAATGACTCCAACTATGTTCAGTCTGGGACCCTCAACCATGTTCAATCAGGGAGGTGAGACAAATAATCCGTTTGTCGAAAACACTCCAATCATGCAAGTAGAACAAAAGATGAAGGCCCTCGAAGGTGTTGTCAAGAAGATGGGGAGGGACGATGTGTGGCTAGATCCTGATAGTCTCTCATTGTTCCCACAAGCACGCATACGAAAAGAGTTCAAGATGCCAGAGTTGGACAAATTTGACGGTAGTGGCTTTCCGAAGACTCATCTCCAAATGTACGCGAGAGCTATGACCCCACTTGGTGCCAATGTTGTGCTTATGGCACAAATGTTCCAACAATCTCTCACCGCCCACTCTCAAATGGTTCTTGAATCTCGAGCCATACAGTCAAGCGCATGGGAAGATATTTGTATCGAGTTTCAAGGACATTATCAGTACAACTTAGAAGTCGACGTCACACGTTGAGATCTTGAAACCACCAGGCAGACGCCGAGAGAAACATTTTCTGCCTTTATAGCACGTTGGAGAGCAAAAGCTGCTGGAATCATGAGTCGGCCAACAGAAGATGAGCAGGTGGCAATAGTTGTAAAGAATCTCTTGCCAGTATATCATCAGCATTTGTTCGCTCAGTATCTCCCCAATTTTAAAGCCTTGGTTGTCGCAGGGACTCAGATTGAAGATGCCATCAATACAGGATTGATCAAGGCCGATGAACTGAGATTCAAAAGACCGTTTGCGCCACCTATGAATAAACTGCTGAAGTTAATACAATTTCTACCCAGTTTCACAGGCCTCCGCCCCGTCAGTTCACAGAGCTGTATGCTCCCTTAAGCAAAGTGCTCCAAAGGTTCGAGAAGAAGGGATTTCTGAAGCGTCGAAATCCACGCCCCGTTCCTGACCCACTCCCAAGGAATTATCGGCAGGACCAATTCTGTGAGTTCCACCAAGAACCGGGCCATATCACAGATAATTGCCATGCTTTGCGCCACGCGATTCAGGATTTGATAGATAATGGCACCGTAGCGCCTCCGGCTAAGCCAAACATCGTCAACAACCCACTACCGAGGCATGAAAATGCAAGGGTAAATGCTCTATTTATTGGAAATGCCATGGACCCAACTAGTTTCATTCAAGACCACATGGCCATCATAGCATGGGAGGAAGTCATGACATCAGATGACGAACAGCCCGAGATGGAAAATCAGAATTCCCCATTCTGTCTTTCCACACGATCAGGACGGGAATACCTACCTGCCCTCGAACCGAAAATTGACCCAATTTTGCAACAATTGAAGAAGGCACAAGAAAATATCTCCTTGTGGGATATGTTGGTGCAGTCAAAAGCTCATCGCCAAGCCATGCTCAATGTTACGGTCACCCCGAGCGGGTTGCGGCCGGGTGACCCGGCTCGGTTTTAGCCTGCGGGTCACGTTTTCGGCGTTCGACGGCTTCCGAGCCCTATCCGAGTATCATTTTGGCGAACCCTTCGTATTTGAGGTCGTGTGGGTCCCCGGACGTTTCGCCGAAAATATTTTTTCGGCGCCGGGTTGTCGGTCGCCTCGGGACGTACAGCGGGCTCGGTAGCACTCTCGAGATCTCAGTTTGGGAAGCCGTTTGTAGTTTTGGAGTCGTGGTGACGTCCGGAGGTGTTTGCGGAGTTTAATATTTGGGGAGGGACGTTCGGTTCCGGGCGACTCCCGGGGCTCGGGACGGGAATCCCGGGGCTCGGGATGGAAATTTTCGGACGGCTTTTGGGTAAGTTGTGTTATAATTTAAGATGGAATTTATGGGTATTTTTATAGAATTTTGGAGTGACGGAATTTTGGTTCTGTTGGTCACGCTCGCACGTCGGGTTTTGGTTCGGGTTCAGCGAGCTCGGTAGGACACTCCGGAAAGGCAAATGAATTTCTGAAAAATGTTCTGTGCATGTTATAATATTCTGAAGATTGTGTCCGAGTTTCATTAATTTTGGAATCCGGTAATTATTTTTGGGCAAAAAGAATTGGAACTTTCGGAAAAGTGGGAGTTAATTGTTAATTGGCTACAAAAATCAACAATAATTCAGCATGGGCAGCAGCCTACTTTCGGCTGAATGGAGGAAAGATAAGGGACACTTGTCCCTTAATGATTTAGGAGAAAAAGAAAGGATATATATAAGGGTTATTATTATTATTATTACATGAAAAAAAAATCTATTTCATTTCTTTCTTCTTCTCTTCTTCTTCCTTTCTTCTTCTGCCGCCATGAACTTCACGCTTCAAGCTCCATGGCTTCCAATGGTTCTTGCTGAAATCTTCAAGGGATTGGGTCCAAAAGATTGGTAAGCTCCCCCTCTTCTTCTCTTTCAAGTTTGGAAGCAAAGAAATGTTGGAAAAGAGAGGATTTTCAAGTTATGTGTTTACTCTTGTCTACATGCTAGAGTAATCCTCTCCCTCCCATCTTTTAGTATGTTGTTCTTGGGCTTGAGGGGAGTAAGAATCTATGGTTAAATGTTGGAAGAACTACATGGAGGGTGGAACCTAGGGTTGGCCGAAATTAAGAGAAAATTTCCAAAATTGTGTATG
Source organism: Stellera chamaejasme (assembly GCA_024586325.1). Taxonomy (NCBI): domain Eukaryota; kingdom Viridiplantae; phylum Streptophyta; class Magnoliopsida; order Malvales; family Thymelaeaceae; genus Stellera; species Stellera chamaejasme. Next base: position 22,362,762 of record CM044981.1, read on the forward strand.
TTTGTGTTCTTGATTCATGCTTGAGATATGTTGTTCCTAGCATGATTCTAAGACAATCTATGGTTTCAATTTGAAAGAAAACAAGTTGGGTTAAAAACCCCTCTTTGGCCTAAATTTGGAATGAATATGTTTTATTGATTTTGTAGCAATTGTTTTGTATTATTGTTTCATAATTGCAATTGGTTATAAAAGATTGCTATTGGAACTTTGTTTGGATTGAAATGAAGGTTGGGTGAGAAATCCCCATTAAGGCCGAAATGTTCAAGAGAGGGGTTTGTTGTGTTGATGCAATTGGTTAGTAAGTTGGGTTAGGAAGTGAAATTGGTGATTAGTGGGATTAATTAGAAGCTAGTATGGTTTGATTTGGAAGTGTGGTGGAAAATTGGTTAAGGACCAAATTGTTGAAGTAATTCTTTTTCAATCTTGATGGTGTGTGTTGATTGAATTGGATGCTAAATTGGTAATGTGGGTGAAAGTAGGTGTGTTATGACGTTTGAAATACCATTTTCGGGTTAGAAATGAGAAAGTTAGTTTTATACGAGTTTATCGGGAAAGGCGTCCGGAATGTGGGTTTAAGGGTTGGAATGGGTTTAGTGGTGTATGATTAACAATGTTCGGGCTCGGTTTGTAAAACCGAGCTTTCGTGGAATTTTCCGGAAAGTGCGGGTTTGCGCGGAAATTGTTTTCTCGGGGTTGTTTGGATGTGTTACGATCCAACTATGGTTGTGACTTGATTCTGCGTTGGTGGAGTAAGCGCGGGCCCGTAGGAGCCAAGTTGTGCATTTCGGATCGGGAGTCGGGATTTTCCGAGTGTTGGGCTGCGGGCAGCATTTACGAGGTAAGGGCTTAATTTGGTAAAATGTACGCTTGTTCTGCTTTCAAGGCCGGATGACCTTAGAGGCCCGGGTTCCTATTCTGCATTCGTATATGGTTATCGTGTAATGTTACTTCGTTTATGTTTATGTATTCTTATTATTATTATATGTTCATTACGTGTCCGCACCGAAGGGGTGCCGACATTCTGCGTATCCGCACCGAGTGCCGATATTACATTACGTGTCCGCACCGAAGGGTGCCGACATTCTGCGTATCCGCACCGAGTGCCGATACTTGCGATTACGTGACCCTACGGCGGTTTGGGGCTCGCGACCCCAGCCGGTACCGTGCTTCGCTCGCTCGATCAGTATATTCGACCTCTGTTGAGGGCTCGTTACATGGTCGCTCGGCGGTTGGACCGCATATGTTGGTTTCGATTTTCGTTATACTTTATGTTTATATGTACATGCATATGTTGTGATATTCTGTTTTGAAGTTTAAGATTGTTGCCCTATGGGCAAACTGCACTTTTACCTTAAGCCCTTACTGGGTCCTTTCGAGGACTCACCCTTTTATGTGTTTACCATCTTTCAGGCAGTCTGACAAGCAACCAGCGGAATAGAGATCCGCGGTGCTTCCGGACATTCTGGGTTCTGTAGCAGCAGCAGTACCACGTGCGGGAATTCTTGAGCGAGAGGCTTCTGATTCCGCACTTAGGTATATATTTATATATAGGATTTTGTTTAATGGCTCTGTAGCTGTAGCTGCATGCATGTAGATCAGATCATGAATTTGTTTATGCCATATGGTCGGATATATGTTCGCCTTTGATGCCTTCGAGTCGAGGCGGAGCCCCGACTTGCCTATATTGGATTTGTTATGATATGAATTCGGTGTTTACGTGGTTGTTGCGATGTTTGATGTTTGATACCATGAACCGCATGTTTGGTAGAAATTGGAGTTACTAGTATGCTTGCCTTGAATGAGTATCTGGGTTGCTAGTTGCCACTTGGCTATTTGTTATTTGAGCTCGATGCTCATTGCCGCGCCTTCCGCCGTAGGTTCCGGTTCGCGACGTCGCAGCCGGCTCCGCCTCCGCAACCGGGCGGGGTGGCTGTGACAAGTTGGTATCAGAGCAGGTCGGGTCGGAATGACCCAAAAGGTAAAGTATGTTGGTTTTGGGTATGGAATGTGGAAGGCAAGTATACAAGTCCGAGGGTGGACTTTTGGAGTAAGTTAAGTCTGTTCATGGGTAAGTAACTGTGGAAGTGACTTCGAGGTACAAGCCACCGTTCTACGTTTCATTCGGGGCGGTTTCAGACGAGACTGGCCACCTCCTTATTTGAACCGTTTCGGAATGGATGTGGAGCGTGGGCGGTTCTTTGGAGCACTTTGGAAAATTTGAGGTACTCGATGAATCTTGGGTGATTTGTGTGGTGTTTACGTGTTATGAGCATGGTTTGGTTTTGTGGTTTAAAGTTGAATATTTGGTTGTGAGATTCTGAAAAGAATCTCTGCATCATGCATTGCATTACACTACGAGCCTTAGAAAACTGCCGCTAGCTTCGTAGAGATTAGGAGTGACCGATTTTGTCTGGATTCTGTTTGGTCCGGAATGCCTCGGGTTGGATTCACACGCGTGGCGGTGTGTTTTGTGACCGGAGGGAGGGGATTGTAATCCCATGCCTCCGAGAGATAGGGTTTGAACCGTTGGTTATGGGTTGAGTTGGTAAATTGTTTGGAAATTTGGTATGGGATAAGTTGTTTTTCTGGTTGGACTTGGTTTGAGGAATTGTGTACTACACGCGAATAGCGTGATTTGGTACCGGAGGGGCGGGACTGAGATCCCACACCTCCGTGGAATAGGATACGGGTTCAGCGTAACCCAGGGTCTGAACAACCACACTCACCACCCCCGAGGCTTAGCTGTCGTAGGGACCCTCTCTACGATTTGGTATTACCGCCACCTAGCCGGTTCAGGCGGCAGGTGGCGGGGAAAATCTGTTTATGCCACGGTAAGGGCATTTTGATCAGGTGGTGATAGCAAGACTTAAGCCACTGCTCGCCATAGTTTTGGGATCAGTAAGTGAGTGACTCTGACAAGGGTGGTCACTACGACACCTAGACTTCTCGTCGGTCCCATTAACGACGAGGAGATCTGGGGGCACCACCGCGAGGTCGACTTTTGGAGAGGTTTTAGAGTTTGAACCCCCCGAGGTTCAATGACCGAGAAGAGTCCGGGGTAGTAGAGATTTGGTTTGTAAGAGTTGACAAACTCCTGGAGGGAGGCTATTCGAGCCGGTTGGCCGCGGGGCCAACGGCTACTCGGCCGATTGCTTCCAGATTCGAACCGGAGTTCGGATTGACCCGATATCGATTTCGTGTCTGGCGGTGTACCGGACATTTCGCTGAAAATATTTTTCGGGCCGGGGGTTGCCGTCGGACGATTTTCGGGATTACAGGCGAGAAACGGCTCCGGGAGTGACCCGGGACTCGATTTGCGATTTTGAGGAAGATCTGGAGTCGGGATATAATTTACATTTTTCTCGTGAAGAAAAATGTTCTGGATCGGAAATTACGGTTTCGGGCGCTTTAGTAGAGGTAGAGAGGGAGCACCACCGCACGATCTTATCCAATTTGTAGTAGGTATCGTTCAGGTTGAATTTGTTATCGGCGGGAGGGCCGATGGTTACGTGAGTGTCCGATACTCTTTGGAGTGGGATTGCCCTCTTACCGTAGGCAGAGTCAGCAGGAAGTTCTGTAAGGTACTATATTTCCGAATGAAATACCGGTTCATGCGTTATTTGATACAGGAGCATTTGTTCTCATTGTAACACCGAAATGTGTTACATTTCTGTATCTGTCTGTTAGTACCTTGCCTCAAATATATTTAGTAAAAACTGCTGGGAGTCAGTTTCCGTTTTCCAATGAGATGGTTCGGGGGGTCACGATATCTGTAGGCGGACATTTGACAAGATCGGATTTGTTAGTTTTAGACACGCCGAACTATGATTTTATTCTTGGGATGGACTGGTTATCCAAGAATTCATGCACAATGATTGTGCAACCCGTACCAATATGGTTTCTGGAGAGGTACTACCTCTCACGACTCGGCTGGTTTGACTATCGCAAAGACGATGCAGTGTTGCATTCCGGATCATCGTCGATAGTTGGTGTTGGGGAAAGTTATGGTCCGAATGAGGTGGTACTAGGTTGAAGTTAGATAGTATGCCTTGGTTCGAGATTTTCCGCAGTATTTCCGGAGGAGTTGCCCGGATTACCATAAGAGCGGGAATTGTGTTTGACATCCACTGCGGTGGCATCTTGCTCCGATATCTATTCCTCCTTATCGGATGTCTATTTCGAGATGCGGGGAGTAGAAGAAGCAAGCTGGAGGAATTACAGAAAAGAGTTTCGTTCGACCGAGCACTTCAGCGTGGGGTGCTGCTGTTCTGTTTGTTAAGAAGAATGATGGGACACTCGACTTTGTGTTGATTACAGACGGTTGAATGCTCTTATTGGGAAGAATAAGTATTCGTTACGAGGATTGACGATCTTTTTGATCAACTTCGGGGTTCGAGAGTTTCTCGAAGATTGATCTCCGATCTGGATACCTTCACTTAGGGTGAAGGAGGAGGATATACCTAAGACTGCTTTCCGCACCGGATTTGGACACTTTGAGATGACGGTCATGCCATTTGGGCTGACCAATGCTCCGGTAGCATTCTTGGATCTGATGCATCGGGTGTTCCGACCATACTTGGATTCATTTGTAGTGGTCTTTATTGATGATATTCTGATATATTCTCGGGATGAGGATTCGCATCGGGATCGTCTGAGGGTAGTTCTGCAGACACTTTGGGAACATCAGCTTTACGCTAAGTTCTCAAATTGTGAGTTCTGGATCCGAGAGGTCGCATGGTCTGTCTGTGGACCAAGAGAAGGTAATGGCAATTCGGGATTGGAAACAACTTACCACGGCACGGGAGATCAAGAGCTCCCTGGGGTTAGCAGGATTTTTATCGGAGGTTTGTACTGGGATTTTCTATTCTGGCATTTCCGCTTATGCAGTTGACTAAGAAGGGTCAACTGTATATCCGGTCTGATAAGTGTGAGCAGGATTTTGAAGTTGAGGCGGTAGTTGACTAACGCTCCGATTCCCGACTCTTTCAGATCCGATTTCACCGTATGCGAATGATACGGATGCTTCCACATCTGGTTTGGGATGTGTGTGTTGGTGTAGGAGCGTTTTGTGGTAGCTTATGGGTCGAGGCAGTGCGACCGCATGAGCCGAATCGACCGACACATGATCTCGGAGTTGGCTATAGTAATTTACGCTGAAACATTGGAAGCAATATCGGTTTGGTAGTAAATTTCAGATTCTTACCGACCATAAGAGTTCGAAATATCTGTTTACGAAGGAGCTTAGCATGAGGCAGCGCAGATATTTCAATACATTAAGGACTATGATGGTAGTATCGGGTACATCTTCGGCAAGGGCAACGCGGTTGCCGATGCTCTGAGCAGAAGTATACCGGCTTAATTAAGAGAGGAAATGTTGGTGACCGATCCGAGGAGAGTGATCTCGACGTGCCTTTGGCACGGGAGGCAGCCTGGGAGTGTGCTCGAGTTATTACACTTACCATACATTTCGAGTGGCTTGATAGGATGCGCGAAGCGCAGGGTAGAGATCTGGTATTGAAGAAGTTATCCGGGAAGATAAGAGTTCTTTGTTACCGACGTTTGATATGGCAGGATTGCTATACTTCCGAGACCGCCTTTGTGTACCAGAGGATCGGGGAGTTCGGAATGATATTTTAGAGGGCACACTCGAGCGGTGTGAGCATCGAGGAACCGGCAGGGACACTGCAGACTTTGCCCATTCCGGTTCGGGAGTGGGGCAATGTTACTATGGACTTTTCTGACCGCACCGCCCGACACGGTCTCGCCATGATGTTATCTGGGTTATTGTGGATCAGCTGATAAAGTGCGCACACTTTCTGCTTATTCGGGTCATAGACCCTCTGGAGAAGCTTGCCCGGCTTTACATCAGTGAGGTTGTACGATTACATGGAGTACCAGACTCCATTGTATCTGACCGTGATCCGCGTTTCACGGCACGGTTCTGGAGGGCTTTTCATGAAGCGCTGGGCACGTGACTCCATCTGAATACAGCTTATCACCCATAGACGGACGGGCAGTCGGAGCGGGTGATTTTGATATTGGAGGATATGTTGCGAATCTGTACTTTGGATTCTAGAGGAGTTTGGGGACTAGCAGTTACTTTGATAGAGTTCTCATACAACAATTGCTTTCAGACTATGTTTGACATGGCACCCTATGAGGTGTTGTACGGGAGGTGTATGACACCATACTGTTGGACAGATGCGTCTGATCGGGTTAAGTGGGACCCGAGCTTTTGAGGAGTCTGCGGCAAAGATCAGATTGTTACAGGCGCGGATTAAAACCGCGAACGACTGCACCACTGCTTGTACGAACCGTCGCCGTAGGGCTCTTGAATCTGAGTTTGGTGATAGAGTTTGATTGGACGTAGTACCGTTCAGAGGGACAGTAAGATTTGATAGGCGGGGCGAGTTACCCCGAGTTATATCGGTTCTTATGAGTTTCTAGAGTAAGTTGTTAGGTTGATCTTTTACCCCCCCCAACTATTTCTCGCTTTACGTGATGTCTTCCAGTGATAGCCTGTTGTGGGTCGGTTAGATTTAGGTTCGGCACTGTCTGCAGGGTTGTCTGGTAGAAATACCGGCAATCGACTCGGGTGCAATAAGATGCACCCGGAGGGTGGGACGCCGTGAGGCTCGTATGGTAGTCTAAACTACCACTCCCGCCGCACCAAAGACGGTGGTCCGATTGTTCAGGTTAGAGGAAATGTTATACCTTACGGTTGGTAGCGACACTGTCTGCTTGGTTCAGCTACTCTTGGAGGACCAAGAGTTCTAAGGGGGAGAATGTTACGGTCACCCCGAGCGGGTTGCGGCAAGGTGACCCGGCTCGGTTTTAGCCTGCGGGTCACGTTTTTCGGCGTTCAGACGGCTCCCGAGCCCTATCCGAGCATCATTTTGGCGAACCCCTCCGTATTTGAGGTCGTGTGGGTCCCTCGGACGTTTCCGCCGAAAATATTTTTCTGGCGCCGGGGGGTTGTCGGGGTCGCCTCGGGACGTACAGCGGGCTCGGTAGCACTCTCGAGATCTCAGTTTGGGAAGCCGTTTGTAGTTTTGGAGTCGTGGTGACGTCCCGGAGGTGTTTGCGGAGTTTAATATTTGGGACGGGACGTTCGGTTCCGGGCGACTCCCGGGGCTCGGGACGGGAATCCCGGGGCTCGGGATGGAAATTTTCGGACGGCTTTTGGGTAAGTTGTGTTATAATTTAAGATGGAATTTATGGGTATTTTTATAGAATTTTGGAGTGACGGAATTTTGGTTCTGTTGGTCACGCTCGCACGTCGGGTTTTGGTTCGGGTTCAGCGAGCTCGGTAGGACACTCCGGAAAGGCAAATGAATTTCTGAAAAATGTTCTGTGCATGTTATATTATTCTGAAGATTGTGTCCAAGTTTCATTAATTTTGGAATCCGTAATTATTTTTGGGCAAAAAGAATTGGAACTTTCGGAAAAGTGGGAGTTAATTGTTAATTGGCTACAAAAATCAACAATAATTCAGCATGGGCAGCAGCCTACTTTCGGCTGAATGGAGGAAAGATAAGGGACACTTGTCCCTTAATGATTTAGGAGAAAAAGAAAGGATATATATAAGGGTTATTATTATTATTATTACATGAAAAAAAAATCTATTTCATTTCTTTCTTCTTCTCTTCTTCTTCCTTTCTTCTTCTGCCGCCATGAACTTCACGCTTCAAGCTCCATGGCTTCCAATGGTTCTTGCTGAAATCTTCAAGGGATTGGGTCCAAAAGATTGGTAAGCTCCCCCTCTTCTTCTCTTTCAAGTTTGGAAGCAAAGAAATGTTGGAAAAGAGAGGATTTTCAAGTTATGTGTTTACTCTTGTCTACATGCTAGAGTAATCCTCTCCCTCCCATCTTTTAGTATGTTGTTCTTGGGCTTGAGGGGAGTAAGAATCTATGGTTAAATGTTGGAAGAACTACATGGAGGGTGGAACCTAGGGTTGGCCGAAATTAAGAGAAAATTTCCAAAATTGTGTATGTTTGTGTTCTTGATTCATGCTTGAGATATGTTGTTCCTAGCATGATTCTAAGACAATCTATGGTTTCAATTTGAAAGAAAACAAGTTGGGTTAAAAACCCCTCTTTGGCCGAAATGTGGAATGAATATGTTTTATTGATTTTGAAGCAATTGGTTAGTAATCTTGTTTAATAATTGCAATTGGTGGTAAAAGAGTGCTAATGGAACTTTGTTTGGATTGAAATGAAGGTTGGGTGAGAAATCCCCATTTAGGCCGAATTGTTCAAAATTGGGGGTTTGTTGTGTTGATGCAATTGGTTAGTAATGTTGGTTAGGAAATGAAATTGGTGATTAGTGGGATTAATTAGAAGCTTGTATGGTTTGATTTGGAAGTGTGATGGAAAATTGGTTAAGGACCAAATTGTTGAAGTAATTCTTTTTCAATCTTGATGGTGTGTGTTGATTGAATTGGATGCTAAATTGGTAATGTGGGTGAAAGTAGGTGTGTTATGACGTTTGAAATACCATTTTCGGGTTAGAAATGAGAAAGTTAGTTTTATACGAGTTTATCGGGAAAGGCGTCCGGAATGTGGGTTTAAGGGTTGGAATGGGTTTAGTGGTGTATGATTAACAATGTTCGAGACTCGGTTTGTAAAACCGAAGCTTTGTGGAATTTTCCGGAAAGTGCGGGTTTGCGCGGAAATTGTTTTCTGGGGTTGTTTGGATGTGTTCTGATCCAACTATGGTTGTACAGCTTAATTCTGCGTTGGTGGAGTAGCGCGGACCCGTAGGAGCCAAGTTGTGCATTTCGGATCGGGAGTCGGGATTTTCCGAGTGTTGGGCTGCGGGGCAGCATTTCTGAGGTAAGGGCTTAATTTGGTAAAATGTACGTTTGTTCTGTTTCAAGGCCCGGATGACCTTAGAGGCCCGGGTTCCTATTCTGTTCTGTATATGGTTATCAGGTAATGTTACTTCGTTTATGTTTATGTATTCTTATTATTATTATATGTTCTGTTCTGTGTCCGCACTGAAGGGGTGCCGACATTCTGCGTATCCGCACCAGGAGTGCCGATACTTCTGTTCTGTGTCCGCACTGAAGGGGTGCCGACATTCTGCGTATCCGCACCGTGAGTGCCGATACTGCTACGTGACCTACGGCGGTTTGGGGCTCGCGACCCCGGCCGTACCGTGCTTCGCTCGCTCGACCGTATATTCGACCTCGCTGAGGGCTGTCGTTCTGGTCGCTCGCGGTTGGAACTCATATGTTGGTTTCTGATTTTCGTTATACTTTATGTTTATATGTACATGCATATGTTGTGATATTCTGTTTTGCAGTTCAGATTGTTGCCCTGTGGGCAAACTGCACTTTGACCTTAAGCCCTTACTGGGTCCTTTCGAGGACTCACCCTTTTATTTGTTTACCATCTTTCAGGCAGTCTGACAAGCAACCAGCGGAATAGAGATCCGCGGTGCTTCCGGACATTCTGGGTTCTGTAGCAGCAGCAGTACCACGTGCGGGAATTCTTGAGCGAGAGGCTTCTGATTCCGCACTTAGGTATATACTTATATATAGGATTTTGTTTAATGGCTCTGTAGCTGTAGCTGCATGCATGTAGATCAGATCATGAATTTGTTTATGCCATATGATCGGATATATGTTCTGCCTTTGATGCCTTCTGAGTCGAGGGCGGAGCCCCGACTTGCCTATATTGGATTTGTTATGATATGAATTCTGTGTTTCTGTGGTTGTTGCGATGTTTGATGTTTGATACCATGAACTGCATGTTTGGTAGAAGTTGGAGTTACTAGTATGCTTGCCTTGAATGAGTATCTGGGTTGCTAGTTGCCACTTGGCTATTTGTTATTTGAGCTCGATGCTCCGCTGCCGCGCCTTCCGCCGTAGGTTCCGGTTCGCGACGTCGCAGCCGGCTCCGCCTCCGCAACCGGGCGGGGTGGCTGTGACACTCAATGCTCTCAGCAAGGTTGTGGTCCCTACGACAGTAGAGCCAGAATCTATTCAGAATATGTTAGCCGCTACCTTCAGATCCAAGTCCGGCCTCAGTTTTGATGATGAAGATTTTCCTAGTGATGTTGAAAGCCACAACAAGCCATTACTTGTGTCTACTGTGGTCAGGAATAAAGAAGTCCCGATGGTCCTAATCGATAATGGCTCTGCTCTGAACGTCCTACCACTAAGAACCGCCAGTGCACTAGGAGTTGATGCAACAGAATTTACTCCTTCCGATTAGAAAGTCCGTGCCTATGACAACACCAAGAGGGAGGTGTTAGGGGTAATCCTCCTATCCCTGAAATTCATTGATGTCCTCTATCAGGTTGAATTTCAAGTACTCGACATCCCAGCTTGCTTCAATCTACTACTCGGGTGACCTTGGATTCACGCTTACCATGTTGTACCATCGTCTCTCCACCAATGTGCAAAATTTATTCATGAAGGGTCTGTGGTGACTATTCATCCCAAAGCTCTGGACTGCTATAACATAGAGTTGATCAAGAAGGCTTTGGCAGGATTTCAATTTGCTGCAAATGAAGAACAGATTCTTCCAGTCAAAGATCAAGTGTACGCAGGGGGACATGAACCTCAGCATCCATGTCCTTGATATCATGAAAAAACTCAACTACTTCCCTGGGATGGGGCTCTGAAGAAACCAACGGGGCATCCCAGAGCTCCCTGAATTCAAGACTGGCGCCCCACCATTTGGCATAGGATATGCTCCCACCCTTGAAGAAGAAGAAGTCGTAAAAGGAAAGCCTAAAGACCAGCCTCTATCTCCATACTTCAAGACCCTGAACGGCCAATTTACAAAGGAAGGTGACTCATACCCTTACTTTGGGTTCCCTGAACCTCTTTATGATCATTTGAAAGGAAGGGTGATCCCAGGTTTAGAAGTTTTCTTCGACTGCCAAGCCCCCAACAATGAGGTTATCCTCAAACCTCCTGAGATCCAGAATGATGAAGCGCTAGAAGGGTTGTCCGCACTGATGAATCAAGTTGCAATGATTGAAGACCATGATGTGGATTATGACCCAAGCCTGTTGATCCAACCACTGGTAGAAGCCATCGATGAAGTTCCTCCGATTTGGGATCCATCTAGTCTCTGTCTGTCTCTAGGCCTTAGCAGTAATTTCGAGTCTGTCATTTCTGAGTCTGTTGCTTTGCTTCCAGAAAAGTCTTTTGATGTAATTTCTTTCTCGATCAATAATATCAATAATTCCGAGTACATCGTCGCTACTTCTACTACTAATGATTTAGACCCCAGGGAGTTTAACCAACAACCTAAGAACGCTCAACCAATAAAAGAGGAATTGGAATCTTTGAACTTAAATGATGAAACTTAACCTAAGTTTATTAACACTGGTGCAAAATTAAGCAAAGAAGAAAAAGATGGACTTGTTGCATTGTTAAAAGAATTTATGGATGTGTTTGCTTGGTCTTATAAAGATATGCCTGGCATTGATCCCGAGATAGCTCAACATCACATCTCGATACTACCTGATTGCAAGCCAGTCAAGCAGAAGCTCAGAAGAATCAAACCTGAGTGGTCAATGAAAGTCAAGGAAGAAGTGGAAAAACTCCTCAAGGCAGGCTTTATCACAGTAATCGAGTATCCTGAATGGTTGGCAAATATAGTTCCAGTAGCGAAGAAAGACGGAAGAGTTCGTGTCTGCATCGACTTCAGACCCATAAATAAAGCAAGTCCGAAAGACGAATTCCCTTTACCCCATATTGATGTGTTAGTTGACAACAAGGCCAGTCATGCACTACTGTCGTTCATGGACGGTTTCTCTGGGTATAATCAGATTAAAATGGCCCCAGAAGACATGGCCAAAACATCATTCATCACTCCATGGGGGACATTCTGTTATAAAGTCATGCCGTTTGGGTTAAAAAATGCTGGAGCTACGTATCAGCGGGCCACAACTACTATACTACATGACATGATCCATAAAGATGTTGAGGTATATGTTGATGATATGATAGTCAAATCAAAGAAAAGAGAAGGACACGTCCCGGCATTGCGAAGTTTTTTTTGAACGTATCCAGAAGTACAACTTGCGTTTAAACCCTCAAAAGTGTGCTTTCGGTGTTACTAGTGGGAAATCGCTCGGATTTCTCATCACCCACAGAGGAATAGAGGTCGATCCCGAGAAAATTCAAGCGATACGAGGTATGGGTCCTCCCCGTGCCGAGAAAGAAATTAGAGGCTTCCTGGGAAGAATTCAATATATTGGAAGATTCATTTCATAACTCATGGCCAGATGTGAACCAATTTTCAAGCTTCTTAGAAAAAGGAATGTCACCGAATGGAATGAAGATTGTCAAAAGGCATTTGATTCGATCCAGCATTACCTTGCCAATCCACCAATACTAATGCCGCCACTAGAAGGACGTCCATTCTTGTTGTATCTCACGGTGTTAGAAACCTCTGCTAGCGCCATGCTAGCCCAGGCCATCCCTGGGACGAATAAAGAACAAGCCATATATTATTTGAGCAAGAAGTTCCTTGAGTATGAAATCAAATATCCACCCGTGGAGAAGATGTGCATAGCCTTGGTATGGACGTGTCAAAAGCTGAGGCACTATCTAACCTCTCAGGAAGTCATATTGATATCTAGAATGGATCCTCTTAAATACTTGTTAGACAAGCCATCCTTGAACCAACGAATGGCCCGATGGATCATGGTGCTTTCTGAGTTATATAAAATACTCTACGCAGAAATCAATCAAAGAGGGTGTTGTTGCAGAACATCTAGCTCATAACCCAATCTCTTCCTCCGAAGAGACAAAATTACAATTCCCTGATGAAGTAGTCGGCCAAGTGACGTCTACCGATGACAGTTGGGAAATTTTCTTTGATGGCGCGTCAAATCAGAAAGGCCACGGTGTTGGCATTCTTTTGGTTGCTCTAGACGGGTCCCACACCCCGCTGTCCATTAAATTGAATTTTGAATGCACTAATAATGTCGCGGAGTATGAGGCATGTATCGTTGCGCTCGAGGCTGCACTGGAATTGGGGGTAAAAGATATCAAGGTTAATGGAGATTCAGCACTCATAATTCGTCAGATTCAAAGGGAGTGGAAGACTAAAGACTAAAGGCTAATCATTTATAATGCTCATTTAGAGAAATTGGCGGCTAAATTTAGGAATGTAGAATTTGAATTCCTCCCTCGCGCCAAGAACCAGTTTGCAGATGCTCTAGCAACTCTTACATCCATGATCGAAATCCCGACAGGTGTCAAAATGAGACCCCTCGTAGCGGAACAAAGAGACCGGCCCTCTTTCTGCTATAGCATAGACTTAGACCGTCAAATTGATGAAGATTCGTGGTACTCAGATATCGTCAAGTATCTGAGAGGAGAATCTCTTACTCTTAGCGATACAAGAACCACAATGAGGAGAGCCGCACAATATTTCCTCTCTGGAAACATCCTTTATAGAAGGTCATATGAAGGAGTCCACCTCCTTTGTGTAAATCGAGAACAAGCGAAACAGATAATGGATGAAATCCACCAGGGTTGTCAAGCTCCACACATGAATGGTTATATGATGGCAAAGAAAATCTTACGTCTTGGATACTATTGGCCTACTAAGGAAGCAGATAGTGCAGAGTATGTCAGAAAGTTTCATCGATGCCAGATCCATGCGAAAAGGCAACACCGTCCCCCAGCATCCCTTAATGTTTTGTCTTCACCATGGCCATTCTCTGCATGGGGTATTGATATCATTGGGAAAATAACTCCGAAGGCGTCAAACGGACATCAATACATTCTCGTAGCAATTGATTACTTCACAAATTGGGTAGAAGCTGTGTCATTTGCCTCACTAGACACCGCCAAGGTCGCCAAATTCATTGAAACCAACATTATCAGTCGATATGGGGTACCGAATGAGATTGTCTCGGACAACGGAGGTCATTTCAAGGATGCCGTCCTCCGGCTATTTGACAAATATCAAATCAACCATCATAAGTCCTCGCCATATCGCCCTAGACAAACGGTGCTGTCGAAGCTGCAAATAAAACTCTCAAGAATATCCTCAGAAGAACCATTGAAAGTGCAAAATGTTGGCCGGAGAAGTTACCTCTTGCGCTATGGGGATATCGGATGTCAAACGCCTACCGGGGTGACCCCGTTCTCTTTAGTTTATGGCATGGAAGCGGTCCTCCCGCTTGAGCTAGAAGTTCCCTCACCGAGAGTCTTAATGGAAAATCATGTCTCAGAAGTTGATTGGTTGAGATCTCGGTATGAGGAGTTAGCATTACTTGATGAAAAGAGACTTCGTGCACTCCAGCATACCCAAGCGTATCAGAAGAGAATCTCACGTGCATATAATAAGAAGGTTAAACCAAGAGGAATCAAGGTCGGAGACTTAGTCTTGAAGGAAATCAGAGCACTTGTGCATGACTCGAGCGGAAAGTTCAAGCCTAATTGGAGTGGCCCATACTTAGTCAAAGAGATTTTGCTCGGTGGAGCGGCATACATTACGGACTTGGACAGTATTAGCTTTAGAGAGCCGACCAACTTGGATCAATTAAAGAAGTACTATGTATGATGTTATGAGAAAAGACAACATTGTAAAATTTTGTTGCCAAATAAACTTATCTTTTGTTTCTCATATTAAGGCTAAGAGAAAAATTCCTCGAGCGTTCTTAAGTTGAAAATTTAAAAATCCTAGGGACTAAAAATTAGACAGTATGAATAGTGACCTTGCTGGTACTCAAGAACGTCTTTTTTCTCTTCGCGTCAAGTTGGTGACTCAAGTCACTCCTTTCGAAGTCGCGCTGCCTTCCTTTATGACCTCAAGAGTCGTGTCCAGGTTGTCATCAACAAACTTCGGCTTCCCTGTTTCTGTCTCCCTTCACCACGGTCGAAAAGATCGCGAATTTTCTTCTATTCAACAAACCTTAATCTCAGGTCTGGGGGCAAGCCTTTCACTTCCTCACATAAAACCTTGTACCTTACAATCTCCCTGTCTTTCACTTCTCGAGTCAACCAGTCAGAGTACTCCATCGATTGGCTAAAATCAAGATCATCTCCAGCAGCACTCCACAACATCCGCAGGGTCCATAACTCTTCATGGTTATTACCAAGACGAAAAACATGGTCATTAGGATCCCAGAACTTCGCGGCTGCCTGAAGCAAGTTCATGTCCATTTTCACCTCTCGCAGAGAGAAGAGAGCATCCAGTCCGAATCGACCAAGACGGCGGCGCTCTCCTTTGGTCATAGAACGCATCACTGAGTGGATACTCTCATCAAGAGAAGTCATGATCAGGAAAATAGAAGGGAGAAGGAAAGAATGATGAATTGTGGTGATTATGGCCCAATTGAGCTCTAATCTCATGTAAAACCAAACTCGTTTATGAAAAGGATTCAAAATACCATTAGGAATAGAAATCGTTTTACTCTTGTCCTAACTAGAATAGGAACTACATGAACATTACAAAAAAAACATAGAGAAGAGAGAGAGAAGAAAGAAAGAAGAATGGAAGTACTCCATGATGAATTCCTTTAGGAAATTAGAACAAGTAGAGCCCAAAAGTTGAGATATTGTTCGAATTGGGGCACTTAGGCCCATCTCTAGACAAATTAAGCATTTTCGGCCCCCACGTTTTCACAACCCTGGGTATTTCGACCCCACTTTAGGCGAATAGATAGTCTGGGCGATTGTAGGCGTCGATTTAGGCGAATAGATAGCACAGGCGATTATAGGATTGTTAACAATCATTTTTTTAATTAAATTCACTAATTTAATTTTTTGGGAACTTATTTAACTAATCTAACTTTGATTCCAACTCAATCAAAAGAAAGGGGGCTGAAGTGAATGTTTTGAACAATATACATGATAAGATGTCATTTACCCTTTTTTTTGTTTGCTTGCAAGCCACAACCGACCTCCACCTCCGCCTTCTTCGTCTCCTACCTTCACCCAACCTCTTCAAACCCTAGCCTCCAACTCCACCCTAACCCTAGCCTCCACCCTAACCCTAGCCTCCCTCATATCTCTATAAATAGAGATTCCCACAGTTGAGAACTCATCAAAAAAATAACCAACTCCTCCGCTCTTCTTCTTCTTCCCCGAGATAACGTCGTGTAACTCTCGGTTGTTCCTCCCACACCAAAACTTCCTGCTTTCTAGCTCCATTGCCTCCTCCAAGCCACCTTCCAACCTCAGTCGAGGCTGCAAACACCGGCTACCTCTGGTAGCTCGCCAAATCGCAACGAATCCGAGAAGACCAAGGTCGCCGGCTCAACGCTTCATCAGCCCTTGGCCATCCCTCCTCCACCACAGCTCCTGCCTTCCAGCCACCTACAAGACCTCCACGATGCCCTCCAGTCGCTGCCAAATCTGTTGCAGGCCAGCTGACGCGCACCGTGAAGTCTCACCCGTTGCTGTCCTTGTCAGCCGAAGCAAGAGGCGAGCTCCCAGCCACCGCCGACGCCTCCCCAGTCACAGGAGCACCCGCCCAAGCCATCACCACCGCCGGAGCACCTGCTGCAGCTCGAGTCGTCGTCGCCGGAACCCCTGTTCGCCGTGAAACCGCGCAGCGCAGCCACTGGACTAGCGAAGAACTCCGGCGCGAATTCGTTTTCGCAGCGACACGTGTCGCGTTTGTGTTTCATCCAAACTCGGTAAAACCCCCATCTAACCCCTACTTGTTTTTAGTTGTGTTAATAAAGTCCCTAACTGATGTGATCACGGGGGGGGGGGGGTAAGTGATCACGAGCTCGGATCTAGCTTGAAGGAGGTGGTTTCCAGCAAGAATGGAAACGAAACAGAGGAAGAACACAAAGGAAACAGAGTCGGCCAAGGGAACCTCCTCACTACGAGGTGAGGCAATGCCCTTGAAAACGCCTGGGAAAGGAAAATGGGACCTAGAACCTTTTGATTACGAGATCAAACAATGCTAGGTATTATATTGGATCCTCTTGCAATGGATCACTAATGGATTGGTGGAGCAAGATTTGAGACCCACGAAGAACAATATGCGTACTTCCGCAAATATGTGTTCTTACAAAATGAGTTCGAGGTTTACAATAGTTACTGACCTCCTTATATAGAAGGGAAAAGGTAAAGGAAGTAATGTGTGACTTGGCAAGGGAACCACTTCCTGGATCTATGGTGGGCGAAATGAGAGGTGGCGGTGATGTGACATTTTAGGCTACCTGCTTTTGCGGCTCCCAATTTCCCAGGAATTGCTTTTGGCGGGAAAAGGGAAGAAGAGGGCCTCTGCACAAGTTGAAGGGTTCGCCTGACTTGTGTATGAAGGCCTCTTCTGTTTGGCGAACACCTGGGCTTCGCTTGCTTCTGGAAATGAGGCACAGGGTCTTCGCCAACGACCATGGGGTCGCAAAGAGCCATGGCTTCGCAATGGCTCCCGAGTTCGCCCAAAAGGGTCGTAGGTTCGCCAGGTCAATGGGCTCGCCGATAGCCACGGGTCCGCCGTTGAGGCAGGGGGCTTCGCCCAAAGCCATGGGTTCGTCAATGGGGCATGGGTTCGCCAAGATTCTTGCGAGTGCGGCTCGCCTTGGGGCTTCGCGGTGCCCAGAATGCCGCTTCTTCTTTGCCCGTGCCTTCGCCAAGGGCCTTTTAGACCCTCTGGATGAAGGGTTCACCTTTATCACAAAAATGGGGCTGATGTCCACATCATACCCTCCCTCTTCAGAAGAATCCGTCCTCGGATTCATAAGGAAGTTGTCCTACAAATCTTAAGACACCACAACAAACTTGAAGAAGCATCAAGGGTTAGTGAACTAAAGTCAAGTGGATGTGCCCATATCAAAAATGGGATTGTAACGATCCTAATATGTATTATGTGTAGCGACAAAAGTCTAAATGAATTTATGATATACTTCCAATCATTTAGACAAAGGGGCATAATGTGGGGATGCCCTCAACTTACTATATACATGGCTAGGTGATGGGCATTCTTATACCCAAAACATATGGTTCCTAGCTCATGGGTAGCAAACAAGGAAGCACCAAGTTGGGGCAAGATGAACAATCCGTTCTTTCTTGCTCCCGTGCCTTGAAAGCACACAAGGGCATTATGTCCAAAGTCTTCCTTATGGCCGAAAATAAATTTAACAAAATAGCATGCAATTTCAACATGATTTTCAAAACTAGGATTCATGGCATGCTCATTTCCAAACAAATTATTTTTACATGTGCCGGGGTCATGTATGAACCTTACCCTGGCAAGTTTCCCTATCATTCGCAACATGCATAACCCATCCATTTGCATCGCATAGACTCGGGTGGGCTCATCCATTTTAGCGCAGCGCATGACCATGGTTCCATCAATATTCACATCAAAATGTATGAGTGCTTCCTAGCTAAAGTAGGCATGCACATGACAGTTTTAGCATAAATCATTTCATGGTCACAAATTTGCAAAGTCTCATCACTAGGAGGAAATGGTATGTTACCTCTCCCCAAGTTAGGGAGGGAGGCTCTGCCCGACACCGAGGCGTCTTCTTCCTCTTGTAAACGCCCCAAAGTTTCTTTGTCATCATTTCTGGCATATTCAAAGAAGAACTACAATCTTTAGAAGATTCAAGCGTTAGGTCTTCATTGATTTCGGTTGAAAGTTGGGGTGCTTCACTCTCTGGGTTTTGAAGAGCCTTTTTCTTTCTTTTCTCTTTCTCTCTTTTCCTCTCACTCTCACACCATTCCTTCAAAAGATCTCCCACTTGTGAGACTTCCTTTCTTATCTCCTTTAAATCTTTTTCCATCTCTTGAAATCTGCTCTAATTTCTTGAGTGAGATTTCTCAAAGGGATTGGTTCACAAGGAGGGTTCGGGTGCACGCTTTTGGAGAAGGGGGTGAGCAGGCTCTTGAAGGTGTGGCAGTCCTTCGGGTGTGATAGTGGGGTCGGATGTGGGACACCGAAATGAGCTATAAGTGGTAGGGGGTCGCGATCCGTGGGTAGGGGCTGGGGCCAAGTGGTCGATGGTGGTTTGGGTGCCATACCGCCGCCTCATCACGCTTTTCAAGCGGTCCCAAGAGGGTATGAACTCTAACCTCGATCACTTCTCTTTGTGGCGTATTCACACCACCAATACCAAGCTTCGCCTCTTAGCAGCTCGAGCGCTATGTCAAGCTTTTCAAGTTCGTGGACACCTCTCTTAGCAAAGAATGCCTCAAGATGGTGTTCCCATGATTCAAACCCGAAAAGGTCATCATCCCTCGATTCTTAAGTGTTCGCGACATTGTATACCTACACACTTAGACAATAATGTCAGTACCACTCATTTCCTCACGTGTATGGTTGGCCTCTCGTTTGTGTTTAGGGACACACTCAGTACCACTTCTCTCTCGTGTTTAGAACACAACGGTTCTTTCAAGCCTCAAAACTTACCACCAATCTCGATTAAGATCAAATGCGAACATGCAAAGAATATCCAATGAAATCTTAGCAATATCCGAAACAAGTAAAGCACAAAGTTCTAGTTACTTGAAACTAGCTTTGAGAGTTTAAGGTGAGATGGGGGTTGAAAGAAGTAAGGCATGTATGAGAGAAGGCTCTTTTATCCACACAAACACTTTTGTTCAAGTTCCTCAAATATTTTCGGATCAAATCATTGTGTCGGATGTGTTTTGATATGAACACTCAAGAACACTCAAGAACACTCAAACTTTTTCTTTCTTCAAATGTTCTTTTTGTGCACAACCACAACAACTTTTCTTCTCTTTTCAACTTCCAATCCAAAAATGTCTCTTTCTTTACTCAACTTCAATAAACAACACCCAAATATGAGCTTTGCTCGAATCACATGAACCACGCACAAACACAATTCGGTGTTCTCATGAACAACAACAAAACGTTTTTCTTCAAATGTAAGAAAGAATGCAATGGTTTTACTTGAAGAAAACAAACAACTGATACGGTACCTCCAGCAAGCACTTTGGCTCTGATACCAACTGATGTGATCACAGGGGGGGGTAAGTGATCACGAGCTCGGATCTAGCTCGTTGGAGGCGGTTTCCAGCAAGAATGGAAACGAAACAGAGGAAGAACACAAAGGAAACAGAGTTCGGCCAAGGGAACCTCCTCACTACGAGGTGAGGCAATGCCCTTGAAAATGCAGGAAAGGAAAATGGGACCTAGAACCTTTTGATTACGAGATCAAACAATGCTAGGTATTATATTGGATCCTCTTGCAATGGATCACTAATGGATTGGTGGAGCAAGATTTGAGACCCACGAAGAACAATATGCGTACTTCCGCAAATATGTGTTCTTACAAAATGAGTTCTGAGGTTTACAATAGTTACAGCCTCCTTATATAGAAGGGAAAAAAGGTAAAGGAAGTAATGTGTGAATTGGCAAGGGAACCAGCTTCTGGATCTATGGTGGGCGAAATGAGAGGTGGCGGTGATGTGACATTGTAGGCCGCCCGCTTTTTTCGGCTCCCAATTTCCCAGGAATTGCTTTTGGCGGGAAAAGGGAAGAAGAGGGCCTCTGCACAAGTTGAAGGGTTCGCCTGACTTGTGTATGAAGGCCTCTTCTGTTTGGCGAACACCTGGGCTTCGCTTGCTTCTGGAAATGAGGCACAGGGTCTTCGCCAACGACCATGGGGGTCGCAAAGAGCCATGGCTTCGCAAATGGCCCTGAGTTCGCCCAAAGGGGCCATAGGTTCGCCAGGGTCAATGGACTCGCCGATAGCCACGGGTCCGCCGTTGAGGCATGGCTTCGCCCAAAGCCATGGGTTCGTCAATGGGGCATGGGTTCGCCAAGATTCTTGCGAGTGCGGCTCTGCCTTGGGGCTTCGCCGGTGCCTAGAATGCCGCTTCTTCTCCGCCCGTGTCTTCGCCAAGGGCCTTTTGGACCCTCGGATGAAGGGTTCACCTTTATCACAAAAATGGGGCCGATGTCCACATCACTAACTTCTGCTCTTTTGCGTTTTTACAGGTTTAACAAGTTTTAACTTTGTTTTCTTACAGAAAGGTCACCGGACAGAGTTGTTTATTTTGTTCTTCTCATGACTCCTAGTTTTCTTTTTTCCAATTTTGTTCATAATCTATTTTTGCATAATAATTAATTCTAATCATCTTTTAATTTAATTGTTACTATTATCCTTTTCTTAAATATTCATGAAACATTTCCTAAAAATATATTGATTGTGGTTTTATTTATTTATTTATTTGACATTGATCATTCTTCATTATTTTTACTAACATTCTCATCTCTCATTATTTTCATGTACATCATCATAAAAATTATACGTTTTTTTTATTATCATTGAATTAATTCTAGAATCTTTTTTTCCATTCTGACAGAGTTTAGTTCGGGTTTTTTGGAACCTCCAAGAAAAAGGCAATTCGACCGCCACACCAGACAAATCCTAAGGCAATTCGACCGCCTCTCCACCGATTTGACAGGTACATTCTCTAACCCAAAAATAATTCTCACAGTCCAACGGGCGAACTACGTGGGCTTTGATCCCGATTCAAACGGGTACGTAGGCAGTTTGGAAGCCCATAATCTAGGCACAAGTCCAATTAACTAAAATTAATCCATTGTTTGAAAATAAAAAAAATTAATAATTTTGCATTATTTAATTTATGGGAATCGGCTTTTGTTTTGTTTTAAGAATTATTTTCAGACAAATTGGGTGCCTAACACCTTCCCAATTTATACCCAATCCCCGGACTTAAAATCTCTGATTTTCGCAGAATTGCCTTTTCTAAAATTCGGAGTCAAAAATTGAGTTTTACCTTAATTTCCCATTTTCTAAAAAATAAAGGTGGCGACTCCCTCGTTTTTCCCAAAATTGGCAGAAAAGCCCCCGACGAGTGGCCCTCCCGCTCATAGTAGCCACTGTACGCATCAAGGAAAGAAAGCACCGGGTATCACACAGTTGAGTCCACCAGTTGGTCTATTGGAGGTAAGGGGCATGGGTCTCTGGGGAAGGCCCTATTGACCCCCTTGTAGTTCACACATAGGCGCCATTCGCCATTCTCCTTGTCAGCAAGAACAATGTTAGCGACCCAATCAGAATAATGAACTTCCTTAATTATATTAGCCTTAAGCAACTTCTGCACCTCAGTGCGTACAAACTCTTTTCGATCTGGTGCCAGGCCCCTTATTTTCTGCCTAACTGGCTTGAAGCCAGGGAATACATTGAGTTTGTGGGAGATAACAGAAGGATCTACGCTTGGGAGATCAGCTGGGCTCCATGCGAAGACGTCAATGTTGGCCTGGAGGACGTGAATGAGGGCTTCCTTGTCTTCCTTTAAGAGGTCCTTCCCTACGTGGAACTTCTTCCCTGGTGATATCTCGACCTCCTCAAAGTCACCAGATAGGTCTGGGGCAACCTCGCCCTCTGGCACAGGCTCCTCAGCTGGTTTCTTCCTCTTTGGCTCCATGCATTGAGGCAGCTGAGAGGGGCCAGTCAGCGCGTTGTCGTAGTTGCCCCTCGCCATATTCTGGTTGATGTAGATGTAGGCGTCACCGGCTGAGGTGTGAAACACCAATGTTAGGGTGCGCACGTCACAACGGATATGGAATTCGGTTTGTGTGGCGCGCCCAACAATGGCATTGTAAGGCAAAGAGAGATCGAGGACGATAAAGTCCACGAAGCTAGAGTGACAGACTTGCCTGTTGTCCCTGGTGGTGCCCACCATCATGAACAGGTCCGCCCAGGAGTCTATGAGCTACAAGACCATAATGGTCATCTTCTTCCCCGCAACTTTCATGCGGATGACTTACGCCCATATTACGTCTTCAAATTCAATAAAGTACATGTGTATTTCTCCCTCTTTTGCAGCATTACATGGCATTACAAATGCCCTCTCAATCGCCCTCTGCACCCAACCGGTCAGACTAGCCACTCGCCTAAATCATGGCACCAGACCTGGTCAGGTCTCACTTGCGCACCCCCTAAAAGGGAAGCCTCCTGCGGGCGCGCCAGGTAGTTGCGGGTCTCATCCCCAACTGGCCTTCAACTCGCCCCGCCCCAAGTGTAACCCCCTTGCGCTGCGGAAGGGTAACCCCCTTTTTGGCTCCTTCAGGGAGGTCTATGTGTAAGTCGCCCTCGCGCGCTGCAGCAGACCTTCCGCGCGGACTCCTCCACACAGGTAGTTGCGGGTCTCATCCCCAACTGAGGGTAACCCCCTTGCGCTGCGGAAGGGTAACCCCCTTTTGGCTCCTTCAAGGAGGTCTATGTGTAACTCGCCCTCGCGCGCTGCAGCAGACCTTCCACGCAGACTCCTCCACACAGGTAGTTGCGGGTCTCATCCCCAACTGAACTTCAACTCACCCCGCTCCAAGGGTAATCCTCTTGCGACGCGGAAGGGTAATCCCCTTTTGGCTCCTTCAGGGAGGTCCCTGTGTAAGTCGCCCTCGCGCGCCTCACCGGACCTTCCGCACGGACTCTCAAACACAGTTGCGGGTCTCACTCCCCAGAACTCCAGCTGGCTCTTCACTTGTCTCAACAGGTACTCCACTACCCAAGCAAACGCGCCCTCGCGTCGCATCAGAATCATACAAGGCCTTTGAAAAGGTCTCACCCTTTTGGTCCCCAGTATCGCCTTCGCAAAGTCTCAACCGTGTGGTCTCCAGTGCCGTCTTCGTGGGGTCTTGCCCTCGAAGGCCTCAAGTCTCGCCTGGGCGATGTCTCACACTCACCTTTGCGTCTCTTAGGCCTTCGCAGGCCACCCCCACGGTCTCAGGACTCACCCTTTCGATCTCACTCACCTTCGCGGGTCTTACGCCCACAGTCTCAGCACACCTTCGCGAGGACTCTCTTGCCTATACTGGCCTCGCCCAGATAAGGCCCTTATACTCAGGTTCGTGCGACCCTCACTCCTTACTTGGCTGTATTCTATCTGGGCCTTCGCCCCTTGCAGGCCTTCGCCCCTTGCAGGCCTTCGCCTGCCACTTGCTCCACCTGGAAATAGACCACTTGGTCATCTGACATCAATCAGCCAATGAGGAGGCCAGCACGAGCCTGAGTGATCTTCACCAGATTTGTACGCCAAACATTCCCTTGCAGGTGAATCTTCTAAGGCGGTTTGCTGAGATCTTCATCATCACAGCCGCCTTATCTCCAATCAGTCTGACACAGACTTATCTCCTTACATCTGACAGACTTGTCAGTCCTGTCTCACAGCCTGTCCAAGGCTTCAACTGGGGGAGGCTCTTCTCCTGGCATCTCCCTATAAATAGAGTGATGTCCACCTTAAACTGGGTAAGCTACTACACGCCCCCCACTCCTCTCTTGCTACTTCTGAGTATTCTTCTTATCTTTTACAGATTACTCTGAACAGCAAGCTTGGAGTCTCAAGAACACCATCTTCATCAATCACTCAACTGGGATTCCGTTCCTACTCCGGGAATGAGAATATCAGTTTGGCGCCGTCTATGGGAACGAAAGAAACAAAAAAGTTCTTCTCGTAAACCCATATTACAAACCACAAGTAGTAAGCCATGCCAACTACCCGGAGTGCAAGTAGGCACAGTCGTCAGGGATGGAGGAATCCTCCCACGGCAAACACAAACAATGATCCACGATCGGAACCATCTCCAAGTAACGTTCCCCCACAACGGGGAGAACTCTCTGTTCACTCAACGGAGGAAAGCTCCTCCCACATGAACCGTAACGTACCTCAGGAGCGCAACACTCCACCACCAAACACTCCACCAACGAGCCTTGATCCGGCCGTTCTGCAAACTATCACTGATGCGGTTGCTCTCAACTTGCGCGAAACGCTTGCCACCACTCTGAGGGGCGTTCTGGATAGCGTTGGAATGCTACGGACTAATCAGCCTGAACGCCCTACTACTCCTCCTCAACAAGTAAGTAACCCTGACCCTTCTTCGTCGTTACTTATCGCACTTACTAGACGATTAGAGGAAGTGGAAAAGAGGGACGAAAGAGCCAGTGTTCATAATGTTTCCAGAATGGGTCTGGACGACCTCTGGACCCAACCTTTTACCCAACGGTTTTTGGAGACCCCTCTCCCAGAACAGTTTCGCCAGCCTAAGCTGGATGCTTACGACGATCTCTCAGACCCTGATATTCATCTCCAGCGTTACGTTCCATCGCAAGAGCGGACGATAACACGCTCTGTAGAGCCTTCAGCTCCACGCTCACGAGAGCCGCCGCCAACTGGTATACCACCCTCCGTGATAAACGGTTTAACTCCTTTGAGGAACTCTCCTGCAACTTCTCCAACCACTTTGTGGTATCTAAACCTCCCCCCAAAACGGCGGGACACCTCCTCAAAATACGGCAAAAGAAAGATGAGCCTCTCACAGAGTATATCCAGCGTTTCCAGGCAGAATCCATCCAAGTCCCTAATTTGGGGGAGGAAGCCCGCCTACATGCGGCCATTCAGGGCCTCCACTGGGAATCCCTTTTCTTTGTGGATGTGCACACCAACCCTCCCACCAATATGGAACAGTTCTTGACCACTGCCTCACGGTTTATGAATACGGAAGAGGTCACTCGACCACTCGCCAGGGCCGCCACGGAAGATGCAAAGGGACAGCCCTCACGACCGGACTCCAGGTCCCAGAGACAGTACCCTACGCCATCCAACAGAGAGGGGGCGTACTTTACTCTTCCCCCACTAAGGGAATCTCACACCAACATACTCCATGCCCTGGATCAGAAGAGGGAGGTTCCCAAGTGGCCTCGCCCCCTCTCCCAGGAGGTCGTCAGGTCTAGCACCAAGTATTGTCGCTACCATCGCGACAAGGGACACGACACTGAGGACTGTTTTGAGCTTAAATGCATGATTGGGGAAATGCTCGCTCAAGGAAAACTCAGGGAGTTCTTACTCCACGATGATGGGGATCGCAGGAGGGAAAATAACCAGGAGGACCGCCGTCAGGGGACCGCAGACGATGTCGCTCCCAGCAGAACCCAGATTGAGAAGATCTGGTCGAAATTCCCCCACCAAGGGGGCACATCAGCGTAATCACACAATGTGAAGGTGCATCGGCGAGACGCCGTCATATGAGACAGATCTACCAGGTCAATCACTCTTCTACTCACTTACTGCATCGCCGCGATGGCACCTCGGTGGCGGTACCGCACGCGGACACTTTGGTTATCACCGCCCGCATCACAGGATGGGATATTGACAGAGTCTACATGGACACTGGGGCGAATGCCAACGTCATCTACAAGCACACTCTGGTTGAGGCCAAGGTGCCTCTGTCACAAATTCAACCTGCCAAAGGGGCTACCTTTGGAGTGGGGCGGGACGAAATCCCAACTTTGGGGTCAATCACGCTCCCCTATATGATGATGGGAACCACCAAGGAAAAGAAGCAAGTGTGCCACTCCAGCTTCGTGGACTTTATCGTCCTGGATCTCCCTACACCATACAACGCCATCATTGGGCGCCACACTCATACTGAGTTCCACGTCCGCTGTGATGTGCGGGCTCTAACTTTGGTTTTCCACACTGCGGCGGGGGATGCCTATATCTTTGTCAACCAAAATGTGGCCAGGGGCAATTATGTCTCTGCCCTAGCTGGACCTCCCCTGCTCCCCAAGCCATCTGAGCCTAAAAGAAAGGCGCCCATGGAAGAGACTGGACCCGCGGGCGAAGTCACTCCCGACTTGTCTGGGGCCTTTGAGGAGGTTGAAATCTCTCCTGGCAAGAAATTCCGGGTGGGAAAAGACCTTGAAGAGAAATACCAGCAAGCACTCATCCATCTCCTCCAGGCCAATGGGGATGTCTTCGCATGGACTCCTGAGGATCTACCAGGTGTGGATCCTGCTATCATTTCTCACAAGTTAAGTGTACTCCCCGGCTTTAGCCCGGTTAGACAGAAAACAAGGGGCATGGCCCCTGACCGTAAGGACTTTGTACGCACAGAGGTGCAGAAATTGCTTAAGGCAAATATAATCAAGGAGGTTCACTATTCTGAGTGGGTTGCAAATATAGTCCTCGCCGATAAAGAGGGTGGTCAGTGGCGACTTTGCGTAGACTACAAAGGGGTTAATAGGGCCTGCCCAAGGGATCCCTACCCCCTGCCTTCTATCGATCAACTGGTTGACTCAACCGTTCATCACTCTGTCTTCTCCTTCCTCGACGCATACAGCGGGTACCATCAAGTTTTTATGGACCCAGAGGACGTGGTAAAACCGCCTTCACTACTGGCGAAGCCGTCTACCATTATATCAGAATGCCCTTCGGCTTGAAAAATGCAGGGGCTACTTTCCAAAGGCTTGTAAATCAGGTCTTCACGGACCAAATCAGCCGAAATCTGGAAGCTTATGTCGATGACATTGTGGTCAAAAGCAAGGCCACCTCCACACACCTCGCAGACTTAGAGGAAACGTTCGCCAACTTCCGCAAGTACAATATGCGGTTGAACCCAAAGAAGTGTATATTTGGCGTTGGTGAAGGCAAATTTCTGGGTTACCAGATTTCCAAAGGAGGGATTCATGCAAATCCTAAAAAGATTAAAGCTATCACCACTTTGCGCACCCTAGGGGGCTCAAAGACATTCAAAGAATCGGCAGAAAGCTGGTTGCCTTGGGACGGTTTGTCTCCAAACTCAGCGATCGCTGCAGACCTTTCTTCAATCAAATCCGCAAGAAAAAAGCTTGCAAATGGACAGAAGAATGCCAGGAGGCATACGATTCAATCAAGCAACACTTACAAGAGTTGCCTGCACTCAAGTGCCCTAAACCAGGTGATGACCTGGTCCTCTACCTTGCCACCTCCGATAGGAGCGTCGCCTCTGTCCTTATCAAAGAAGAGGCTGTCAAACAATGGCCAGTCTACTACACCAGTCACACCCTCCAGGATACGGAAACAAGGTATCCCCCTCTCCAAAAAGCTATCTTATCTCTTGTATATGCGGCAAGGAAGCTCAAGCCCTACTTCCAAGGGCACACAATTATAGTCCGAACGGACTTACCAATCCAGGATATTCTGAGGCGGCCCGAACACTCAGGGCGCCTTGCCAAATGGTGTCACAGCCACCCCGCCCGGTTGCGAAGGCGGAGCCGGCCGCGACGTCGGAAACAGGAATTACGGCGGAAAGCGTGGCAACGGAGCATCGAGCTCAAAACAAAACAGTCAAGTAACAACTAGCAACCTAAATACTCATGCAAGGCAAGCATACGAATAATCCAACTTTCACCACACAAGCAGTTCATGGTATATCCCACTTCAGTCATCGCCACAACACAAGTACCAAATCCATAATATAGCAATTCCGATGTAGGCAAGTCGGGGCTCCGCCCACGACTCAGAAGACAAACAAAAGCAAAATATATCTCAGGTTATACAACATTTACAAATACATGATCTGATCTATATGCATGCAGCTACAGCTACAGAGCCAATAAACAAAATCCTATAAATACCTAGCGCGGAATCTGAAGCCTCTCACTCGAGGATCTCCGCACGTGGTACTGCTGCTGCAACCACAACCCCAAAACGTAGGAAGCACCGCGGATCTCTACTCCGCCGGTTGCTTGTCAGGACGGCCTGAAAGTGGTAAACAAATAAAAGGGTGAGTCCTCGAAAGGACCCAGTAAGGGCTATGGTAAAATGAAGTTTGCCCGAGTGGCAACAAGCTGAACCTGCAAAACAGAATCACACAAGCATATGCACATATATATATAAACATAAAGTATAAGGTGAGTCGGAATCCAATCATATGCGGTCCAACCGCCAGAACGACCCAAGACGACAGCCCTCTCACAGAGGTCAGAATATACAGAACAGAACAGAACAGAAAGCACGGTACCGGCTGGGGTCGCGATCCCCAAACTGTCGTAGGGTCACAGAAGTATATCGGCACCTCAAGTGCGGATATACGCAGAATGTCGGCACCCTCCAGTGCGGACACAGAACAGAAGTATCGGCACTCCCGGTGCGGATACGCAGAACAGATCCAAGGAGCACCCGTGGCCTCTCTGACCATCCGGGTCTCGTCACAGAACAGAACATATAATAATAATGCACAAATATAAACAGAAGTATCATCACCTGATATACATATACAGAACGGAATAGGAACCCGGGGCCTCCAAGGTCACCCGGGCCTCGAGACAGAACAAACATACATTTTACCATTTGACGGGTCTCGGGATCACCGAACCACCGCCCTCACCCGGAACCCGCCTCAACTAAACCCGATACACATCAAATACTCCCAGAATGTATAACGAGAGAAGTTGAGCCCTTACCTCAGATACGCTGCCCCGCAACACAAAACCCGGGAAATCCCGATTCCCGGCCCGAAACGCACAACTTGGCTCTTACGGTCCCACGCTACTCCAACCACGCAGAATCAAGTTGTACAACCATAATTGAGTCAGAACACACCCAAACAAACCCCCAGAACCAACTCCCGCACAATCCCGCATTTCTGCAAAAATCCACAGAAAGCTCGGTTTCACGAACCGAGCCTGAACATTGTTATTTATTCACCACCAAACCCATTCCAACCTTTAAACCCACATTCCGGCATTTTTCCCGGAAAACCCGCATAAACCTAACTTTTCCTACCATTGTCCGAAAATGATGTTTCAAACACCATTACGAACCTACTTCCATCCACAATACCACTTTAACATCCAAATCAATCAAAAGCAAACCCCAACATGGAAAAAGTTTCACTTGAACATTTCGACCCTTAACTAACTTTTCATCGCATTCCCAAATCAAACCGTTCAAGCTTCCAATTAATCATACTAATCATCAATTCCACTTCCTAAGCATGCTTACTAACCAATTGCATCAAAACAACAAAACCCCTTTCAAATACAATTCGGCCAAAAGAAGAATTTCTCACCCAACTTCCATTTCAATCCAAACAAAGTTCCATTTGCACTCTTTAATCACCAATTACAATTCTTAAGCAAGATTACTAACCAATTTCACCTTTAACAACCAAAATCAACCATGAACCCTAATCCACTATTCACTCAAATTGAGGCTTTTCTACTCAATCAATTTTCCATCAAATTGAAACCATAGAATGCCTTAGAATTATGCTAGGAACAACATATCCAAAGCATGATTCAAGAATCCAACAAAACATCAACTTTAGAATTCCATCAAATTTTCACCAAATTATGTTTCCATCTTCCATGATGTTTTTCCAAAATCTAAACATAGATTCTTACTCTTCTCCACACCAAGAACAACATACTAAAAGATGGGAGGGAGAGGATCACTCAAACATGTGGTGAAGAACAACCATGAATTCTCAATTTTGCTCTCTTTCCTTCACCATATCATGTTACCAACTTGAAAAGAGGAGAAGGATGGAAGCTTACCAATCTTTGGAGCTTTAAACCTTGAAGTTTCAGCAAAGGGAGATGAAGAACATGGAGCTTAGAATGGAGGAGCAATGGCGGATAGAAGGAAGGAAGAAGAAGAGAAGAAAAGAAAAGGAATTTAAATGAATTATAATTGATTTTTAGGCTTTTTATACTTCTTTCTCTTTTACAAATTAAATCATAAATGGACAAGTGTCCAGCCTATTTACTGCTGCCGACTTAAGGCCCAATCTGGCCCAAAACATTAATAACTTTTGGGTTAATTGCAACTTAACCCCCCAATTCTCCAAATCTTTGCAATTAAACCCCAAATATAAGTAACGAACTCCAAATGAACCCAAAACTGACCACCATCCTTAGAATATCATAACATTCATAAAACATTTTTCAAATATTTATTTACCATTCCGTAGCGTCCTACCGAGCCCGCTGAACCCAAACGAATCCTGGCGTGGCCGCATAACAACCTGAGCCACAACCCGTCATGACAAAAATTCTACAAAAATAACCATAAAATCCACCTTAAAATATAACATAACTTACCCTGGAGCCGTCGGAGAAATTCCATCCCGAGCCCCGGGATTCCGCCCAGAGCTCCGGGAGTCCCGGGACCGCACGTCACGTCCCGAAAAGTATGCTCCGTAAAAATCTCCGGGTCGCTCCCACGATTCCAAATCCGCGAACGGTTTCCCAATCTGAGGTCCTGGGAGCGCTACCGAGCCCGCTGTACGTCCCGAGACAACCCTTCGGCCCCGAAAAATATTTTCGGCGAAAACGTTCGGGGGACCCACACAACCTCAAATCCCGAAGGATTACCAGAAATAAAGCCCAGATAAGCCTCGGGAGCCATTTAACCACCCAAAAACGTGACCCGCAGGTCAAAACCGGAGCCCCGGGTCACCCGGGTCACAACCCGCTCGGGGTGACCGTAACAAATGGTGTATAGAGCTCGGTGGCTTTAACATCAACTATGAGCCTAGAAAGGCAATCAAGGGCCAGGCCCTCGCCGACTTCATTGCGGAATTTTCGGATGTCGACATCATCCCGGCCCCTGAGCAGGGTCCCGCACCGCAACCCATTCCCCCAGGATGGGACATGTTCGTAGATGGCTCATCCAAGCTTGGATCCCCCGCAGGGGGCGTATATCTGCGCGGATCCTTAGGTATGGAAGTATCCCTTCGTGTCTCTTTCCAATTCCAAGTAACTAACAATGTTGCAGAATATGAGGCCCTCATCGCGGGACTCAAGCTCGCCATAAGGGCAGGCATTCGCCGCCTTTATGTCCACAGCGACTCGCAACTGGTGATTCACCAAGTCCAGGGGTGCGCTGAATGCAAAGACGCCACCCTGACTAAATACCTCAGATTGGTAAACACCTTGCGGATCAACTTTGAGGAGGCTATTTTTCTCCACATTCCTCGTTCTGAGAACACCACAGCAGACATGCTATCCAAGGGAAAAACTCCCTCCACCATGGCCACCCTGGCCAGCCCTTCCATTTCGGAGGCTATTGATATTGCCTCACTGGCAACACAGGATCCGGTCGTCGACTGGAGAGACCCTATTATCGCTGAGCTGAAAGCCAGTACCACGGACCCCCAAGCTCGCAAAAGGGCCATCCGTTTTGTTCTCATCGATGACCAATTATGGCATCGCGGGTTCGCAGCACCCCTCCAACGATGCCTCAGCACCCTTGAGGGACACTCCGTCTTGGATACTCTCCACCAAGGCAATTGTGGTGCACACATTGTCTCGTCCCCAACTGACCTTCAACTCGCCCCGCCCCAAGGGTAACCCCCTTGCGCTGCGGAAGGGTAACCCCATTTTGGCTCCTTCAGGGAGGTCTATGTGTAAGTCGCCCTCGCGCGCCACAGCAAGCCTCCCGCCCGGACTCCCCCACACAGGTAGTTGCGGGTCTCATCCCCAACTCACCTTCAACTCGCCCCGCCCCAAGGGTAACCCCCTTGCGCTGCGGAAGGGTAACCCCCTTTTGGCTCCTTTAGGGAGGTCTATGTGTAAGTCGCCCTCGCGCGCCACAGCAGGCCTCCCGCTCGGACTCCTCCACACAGGTAGTTGCGGGCCTCATCTCCAACCGACCTTCAACTCGCCCCGCCCCAAGGGTATCCCCCTTGCGCTGCGGAAGGGTAACCCCCTTTTGGCTACTTCAGGGAGGTCTATGTGTAAGTCGCCCTCGCGCGCCATCGCGCGACTTCAGGCTCAAGGTAAACTGAGTTTTCCTCTCTCCTTATCATATAAATGATGAGTGTTCTGCAGGTATCTTCAACTTGGTACACTGTACACTACCCAAGGGCTTACTCCCTGAAAAATCACCAAAGTCTCTGTGTGAGTCGTCTTCGCGAGCCCCAGTAGACCTTCACTTGGGGAAGTCTCGTCCATGGTCTTCAAAGGCATCGCCTCTACAAACCCTAAAAGGGCCCTTAACTTGTCCCAACAAGGGGTCTCTATCTCAGCTTGTCTCAACAAGCGAACCCACAAAAATATCTGGAAAGATATGTGTGGCTCCGCCGTTGCGGACTTCAAGTGCCTCGTCACTATGAACTCAAACCGAGTCTCCAGCTTCTTGACATGTGATGTCTATGGGCCATTGCGAACCCCGAAAGACTTCTCTCCACAAACGGGACTTAGCCTACGGTTGTTAACCTAGCTAACGTGCCCTACACTGCGATCGTGAAATAAAAGCGAGACTACAAGACAATGAAGGTAAAATAAAATTTTACTTCATCTACTGTTTCCAAAATTATGCATGAATGCAAGTGTTCTTTATGCAAAAAGAGGGGGGCATCCAGATGTTGGAGCCTCCACCCTAGTCCAAAAGGGCATACCAGGCTTCGCCCATCTTTTTTCCTTGCTCCCCCCAGTCGAGCAGGGCCTCTACTGTTGGATTGCTGGTGTTAGCAGCATCCAGAATCCCAAGACTCAGCTCTGGGAACGCCTTCTCCACTTGGAAGCGGCATCGCAGCCAGCCCTCCCCGTAGGCTTGCGCCCCCGCTTCGCCTTGAGCTTGGATCTCACCAGCTTCTCCATCAGCTGAGGCATCCGCTCAGGGATGGGCACCTTGATGGAGGAAGAGGACTCATGATCCTCATCTTTAAAGGGAGGAAGGCCCAAAGCCTTCTCCATCTGATGTGGACATCAGCCCCATTTTTGTGATAAGAGACACCCATTCCGCCAGAGGGTCTAAAGGACCCTTGGCGAAGGCTCAGATGAGGAGGGAGCCACACTCTGGGCACCGGCGAGGCCCCAAGGCAAGTCCGTGGTCGCAATGTTCTTGGCGCACCCATGCCCCATTGGCGAACCCTTGGCCTTTGGCGAGGCCAAGCCCCAACGGCGAACCCGTGGCTATTGGCGAGCCCATGGTCGTTGGCGAAGACCCTGTGCCTCATTTCCAGAAACAAGCGAAGCCTAGGTGTTCGCCAAGCAGAAGAGGCTTCCATACGCGAGTCAGGCGAACCCTTCAACTTGTGCAGAGGCCCTCTTCTTCCCTTTTCCCGCCGAAAGCAATTCATAGGGAAATGGGAGACGCAAAAGCAGGTAGCCTACAATGTCACATCAGCTGCCACCTCTCATTTCGCCTACCATAGATCCAGGAAGCTGTTCCCTTGTCAAGACATTCTTTATTATTTACTTCTTTCTTTCTCCTTCTATAAAAGGAAGCTGTAACCTAAGTATTAGGCAGAACTCATTTTGTAAGAACACATATTTGCTGAAAGACGCATATTGTTCTTCGTGGGTCTCAAATCTTGCTCCACCAATCCATTAGTGATCCATTGCAAGAGGATCCAATATAATACCTAGCATTGTTTGATCTCGTAGTCAAAAGGTTCTAGGTCCCATTTTCCTTTCCCAGGCATTTTCAAGGGCATTGCCTCACCTCGTAGTGAGGAGGTTCCCTTGGCCGAACTCTGTTTCCTTCGTGTTCTTCCTCTGTTTCGTTTCCCATTCTTGCCGGAAACCGCCTCCAACGAGCTAGATCCGAGTTAGTGATCACGTACCCCCACCGTGATCACATCAGTTGGTATCAGAGCCAAAGCGCTTGTCGGAGGTATCTTACCGTATCAGTTGTTTACTTTCTTCAAGTTAAAACCTTTGCTGATCTTTCGAAAACTTGAAGAAAAGTTTCGGTTAATGATCTCTTGAGAGAAACCGAATATTTGTTACCCTTGTTTAAAGTTCTTAAAGGTTCATAAATGTGAGTTATTTCGGATTTGAAAAAGAAAAGAGATTCCCTGTGTGCAAAAGAACAAGAGCTTACAAAAAAGAAATATTCAAATCAGTTCATAATTTCTGGGAAAAGTTCTAAGTGTTCTTGAAGAGTTCATCCGAAACTCGGAGTAAACAGTACTCACAGATCGAAAATAATTTCGAAAACCTGAACTTTGTGTTTGTGAAAGGCTTTTCTATCTCACTCCCAACTTCTTTCAACCACCAACCAACCTCAAAATCCTAGTTCCAGTAACTAGAACTTTGCGCTTAACGTGTTTCGGACCCTGCTAAGATTTCATTGGATATTCTTTGCGTGTTTGCATTTGATCTTAATCGCAGATTGGTGGTAAGTTTTGAAGCTTGAAAGAACCGTTGTGTTCTAAACACGAGAGAAGAGTGTAAACACTAAGGGAGTGTAGCGAGGCTTCACAATACTTTCCACATGTGCAGAACTTGAGTCTCATGGAGAATGTGGAAGAGGACTACTACCGGAATCGGATCCTTGTTATCAAGAATCTGACTTACGGCGGAGGAAACCTCGACCATACATACTCGGGGAACTATTCGAGTACCCCCTTGGCCAAGAAACCTGGCCCGAACCGACCCCATCCTCCGAATTTGATCCTCCATACCTGCCGCATATGAGTATTACTCAGGTCCAGACCCTGAACGGATAGTGGCGACCCCTTGCCATCGCCAAGATACCCCCCCTCGCTATCGCTACCCCAAGCACCGGAGGACTTACCCCCCATCCTCGTATTATTCCCCCATTCCGCCGTATCCTAGCTGTACGACGCCCAGCTTTGAGCCCCCTCTCATTCGCGGTTCCCCATCCACCAACCGAAAGCCAACGAGGGCCCCCACTCACAAGTTTGCTTCGTCGCCCCAATCGCCTCCTGACCAACAGGGCGAAGCAACACCAGAAGTGCCTCAAAGACCCAGCTCCTCCACTATCATTGATGAGCTAAAACAACTTGTACGTATGGTCCAGGACCAGATGTTACAAGGACACATGGAGGAAGCTGCAACCGGTGGTAAGGTTGAGAGGAAAATAACTGAGAGGAAAGGGGAAATTACGAGGGGAAAGGAAAAAGAAGAAAGAGAGAAAAGCGAGGCGGTCCAAGAGACCTTGAGCGAGAAAGAGAGCGATCTGAGAGAAGAGATTGAGAAGAAGGCAGAAAGAAAACAAGAGAGAAGCTCCATGAGCC
Source organism: Stellera chamaejasme (assembly GCA_024586325.1). Lineage (NCBI taxonomy): Eukaryota > Viridiplantae > Streptophyta > Magnoliopsida > Malvales > Thymelaeaceae > Stellera > Stellera chamaejasme. Next base: position 22,398,453 of record CM044981.1, read on the forward strand.
AAAATAGTGGAAGTAAGGAAAACATGCCTTCAACCGACCCAACTTTTCCACTAATTTCTGTCTTGCAACCCCCTTGTTTATCTTCTTTGAATGTACAGATCGCTGTGGAAAGTAAGGCTGAAGGAAGCCTTCAACAGTCCGGGGAGGAAGTGTCACCCCCTCTCGGTAAGGAAGAAAAGAGCAAGAGGGAGAGAGTGAACATGGGTAATTGTGCTTCTAATATCTCATCTCTTAACATTAAACATGATTTGGGTGACATAATTGGCGATCCCATGTCTGTTTTGGGATCTGATTTAGGCCCTGTACATTGGGGCCATGCCCATGGATGGCCGAGGCTTATATTTGATCCCGGCATAACTACGTGGGCTTGTTTAGAAGCTAAGTATAGAAGTGAAGCGAAGAGAAAGGGCGGATTGTCCATCTCATTCCTTCAGAGTATTTTTGGGGAAACTTTGATGTCTAACGCTTTTAGTTCACTAACCCTTGATGCTTCTTCAAGTTTGTTGTGGTGTCTTAAGATTTGTAGGGACAATTTCCTTATGAATCCGAGGACGGATTCTTCTGAAGAGGGAGGGTATGATGTGGACATCAGCCCCATTTTTGTGATAAGAGACACCCATTCCGCCAGAGGGTCTAAAGGACCCTTGGCGAAGGCTCAGATGAGGAGGGAGCCACACTCTGGGCACCGGCGAGGCCCCAAGGCAAGTCCGTGGTCGCAATGTTCTTGGCGCACCCATGCCCCATTGGCGAACCCTTGGCCTTTGGCGAGGCCAAGCCCCAACGGCGAACCCGTGGCTATTGGCGAGCCCATGGTCGTTGGCGAAGACCCTGTGCCTCATTTCCAGAAACAAGCGAAGCCCAGGTGTTCGCCAAGCAGAAGAGGCTTCCATACGCAACTCAGGCGAACCCTTCAACTTATGCATAGGCCTCTTCTTCCCTTTTCCCGCCGAAAGCAATTCATAGGGAAATGGGAGCCGCAAAGGAGTAGCCTACAATGTCACATCAGCCGCCACCTCTCATTTCGCCTACCATAGATCCAGAAGCTGTTCCCTTGTCAAGACATTCTTTATTATTTACTTCTTTCTTTCTCCTTCTATAAAAGGAAGTCAGTAACCTAAGTATTAGGGGAACTCATTTTGTAAGAACACATATTTGCGGAAGTACGCATATTGTTCTTCGTGGGTCTCAAATCTTGCTCCACCAATCCATTAGTGATCCATTGCAAGAGGATCCAATATAATACCTAGCATTGTTTGATCTCGTAGTCAAAAGGTTCTAGGTTCCATTTTCCTTTCCCAGGCATTTTCAAGGGCATTGCCTCACCTCGTAGTGAGGAGGTTCCCTTGGCCGACTCTGTTTCCTTCGTGTTCTTCCTCTGTTCTTCGTTTCCATTCTTGCTGGAAACCGCCTCCTTCAAGCTAGATCCGAGCTCGTGATCACGTACCCCCACCGTGATCACATCACCATCTCCCAGACTGAGACCACCGCCTTCTCAAGGTTAGTGGCGACCTCCAGGCGTGCCCTCATCGCAGCCTCGGCAGCAAGCCTGCCCACCTCTATCTTCTTCTCTGCCAACTGGGCCTGGGCGATGGCCTGGCGCTCCACTTCCTTGGTTGCAACTCTTGCCTGCTCAACTTCAGCCTTCGCTGATTGAAGGGACTCCTTCAGAGCAGCAGCCTCGACTTGCTGGGCTTCCAAACTTGCGGTGTTGTGACCCGTCCTCACCGGCCGTGTCATAACAGGAAGTGATTAAAGAAAATAAAGAATTAAAGAGTTTATTATTGAGTAAGTGACTTAAGCATAAGATTGGGAAGCTAGAGGAGGACTGAATTGGATAATTGAAAAGACTGGGGATTAAATTGTATAGAAAAAAATGTTAAGTTGTGGATGAGTGGGTAAAGTGACACTATTAAGTCCAAGTGGGGTTCTTATGTACAATAAATAAAAGATGAGGAATTCTTTTATTATTTCCCAGATAAATACCTAAGCTACAGACTTGAGACGCATCTCTCTTCTCTCTGCTCATTCTTCATCTTCTCTCGACGAAGAGCAACAGAGTCAGGCCTGTTTGCTCTCTCCTTCTTCGTTCTTCATCCACTCTTTCGAATTCAAGTGAGAACTGGGAATATCTTGTGGTTTTCGATACATCTGCTGCAAGAGAAGTCTCTTGAATGCTTCTCCATTAAAGAAATTGAGAGAAACAGACTTGAAGAACCCTAGCCCCAAATCGGTCAACTCATGAATCATGGATTAATGTGAGAGAACCGAATTCCTCTCCCTCCCTTGTAAGTAATCTCACTCTTAGTTTCTTTGTGTATATCGATTTGGGCGAATTCGAGAAGTGTGATGTTGATCGAGACTCACATGAACTTTTGATTCATTGCCTTGGAGCTAAATGTTTTTGATTAAAGTAAAAGAACGTTGATTACTATTATAAGGAATCTGTTAAGATCGAATATGATGATTAGCTCGATTGTCTTGTGTTGACCAAATTTTCTAGTTGATGGGAATTGGTTAATAACTGCACAGTTCTTGATGGCTGGTTCATTCGGATGATATCTTATGAGTGATTGAACCATTATAGCCATTACATAATGAAAACGATGGTTTTGTCTGGAAAAGGAATTGCTGGCCGAACTATGAGTGCTTGTTCAAGTTACTGTTTAGGTGGTGTGATTGTGGTTCTTGAAAAGGAACCTCATCCGACGCTAATAAAGAGAAGAAGACCTTGCGTGGTACTTTTATTTGAGAACTAAATGTTGACCATGGGTGAAGATGATGGCTTATACTTATAGCTAAATTTTAATATAGTTTTAAAGATTCAACTGCTTAATTAATTTATAAACTGCTAAAGATCCTGGGGTTACGAGCCAGAACCATCACATGTCAGTGTGGTCGGTTTAGGGTCGTAACATGCGGCCTGCTGAAGGAAGCGTTGCTTGAACGCACCAATAAGGCTGGCCTGCTCGCACCGGTACAGCCTGCTAGCTGCCCGCTCCTTGTTGACATAGTCACACCAACTCTCCAGTTGGGCCACACGCTTGGCATGCCCCTCTTGGAGCTCCACCTCCCTTTTCTGGGCAGCCTCCAGCTCCCCCCTGAGGAACGCTATCTCATCTATCTGGGCACGGTCCCGCCTGTTGGCATACTTGAGAAAATCCTGCCATTGCTCCATGGCCGCGTACCCTTGGATAGCGGCCTGCATCCAGGCTTATTCAGCAAAACTGAGAGAGTACTAAAGATTACTGACAAAGACCAGATGTGTCTTACCCGCAGATTCTGCTTGACTCCTTCATAAGTTCAGCAGGCGACTCCAGGCTTTGCGCCAGCACCTCCCTGTCATAAGGGGTGCGCAGCCCCTCCAAGCATGAGAGGAGGATCTCCTCTCCTCCCAACAACAATGAGTTGTCAATATTAAGGAAGAAGATCGGGTCCCACGAGTCGCGCAACGGCTTGCCCTCTGCCTTGTACACCTTGGCTCTGAGGTCTTCCCTCGTGACCCTTAGGGTAACTGGCTTCTCAGACCACTTGGGGGCCTCCTGGGCAGCAATGCGTCTTCTCTCCAAGTAGTGGTGCCATATCCCGAACTCCTCCAAAATTTCATCCATGGTTCCCAGATCTGCTGGGATCTCACGGGGGCAAAGCCCTTGCCCTGAGGGCCCCGCACCTGCAGAAGTGGCAGATATCAGCACAACTGAGAAAACTGAAATACAAGACTCAAAGCAAGAAAAGCACACTATCAAGTCAAAAGACTTACCAGCAGAAGGACGCCCCCATCCACTGGCCTCCAGCTGGCTGCTGGAGGGTTGGGCTATCTCCCAACCACTCGTCCTCACAGAGGACCGTGCTACCAGACCCCCCTCCTCTGGGGCCTCATCATCAGAAGAAGAGGAAGTCTCCTCAATCCTCAGGATCCTCTTCCCCTTTGTTGCAAGGGCCTTCTCCCCTGAAGGAGTCACTTCAGGGATCCCCTCTCTAGAAGGGGTTGCTGCAGGGGTCTCCTCCCTTGCAGTGGTGGCTTCCACCCCCTCCTCCACAGGAATGACCGTTGCCTCTGTTGACAAGAATCGCCAATGGCCTTGGCAGCCTGGCTACCCTCCTCCTCATGGAGATCGGGATCTCCCGCCGACATCTTACCCTTGGGAGGAAGCACCTTTCCTCCGGTGAGGATCTCCGCCGCGACCACATGCCCAGGCAAGTATTCGCCTTGGGCTGGAGAAGGGCTCATGAAGAGCCCAGACACGAAGGCTTCAGCAGCAGCCTCCTCAGCAGAGATAGGTTGCACCACTGAGATAGGCACAACCTCTATGGGAACAGCATTGTCTGCCTGCGTTCCCTCTGAGCCCTCTGAAGAAGGAATGGCCTCTTCAATAGTGGAAGGAACTTCCACCTCCACTCTTCTGGCCTCCTCAGCCACAGGCTCCTCGGCCTCCTCCACGACAATGGGGACTTCCTTCCCAGCAGGCTCCTCAGCCTCTTCAGTTGGAGGGACTGAAGCAGACCCCTCTGCTTCAGAAGGCCCCTTAGCCTATTCAACCGGCCTCGCAGTCTCTTCAGTAGAAGGGACCGCCGCAGATGCCCTGCCCTACAGGCTCCTGGCCTCTTCGGCGACGCAGAGGAACTCCCCTCACCAGGCTGCGCTGCACCAGCAGCCACTCTCCTCTTCTTTTGTGGCTAGGAAGACATCGAGGGCTTGGTGCCAACCCTCTTCTTTGGCTGCTTAGGGACAATACGTCCCAACGCCTTAACAGCCCCAGCCGGGGCATCACCTCCAACTGCACATGCCCAGTGCACCTGCTGAGCAGTGCGCATGGACGCTCTCTTGCCCTGCCCTTCGCCGACTCCATGGAGGCATCTGCAAGCATAAGAAGAACCTCAGACCAGGTTTTACTAAAAACTCTTACACTTATACAATACACTTATAAATGTGTGAACATACCTTTGGGCCTGCCTGTGCGGCATAAAAGGAGTCTATCATCGTCCCACGATGGACAGGGGCCCATCCCTCGTATGGAGGGGGAACCTCGGGGTCCAGCACGAAGCACGAAGCCCGTTGCATCCTCACCACGGGGAAGTCCCATGAGTTTTCACGAGGCACGAAGAAGAAGGACCCGTGCCAGTTGTGGTGGTAGGATCTGGGTGCGGCAGTGAAGGAGATGGAGTTTTTACCCCCAACATTTATGGGAGTGACGTAGAAAAACGCACTCCCACTTCTCAGCTCCAACCGGTAGAACCGGTGGAAAACATCGGCGAAGGGCTTCACACCAGCCAGGTGACAGGCAAAGATGAAGCCTGCTATGGTCAAGAAGGTGTTGGGCGCCAGCTGCGTTGGTTGCCGCCCCCACCCAGCGCACAGATCTTGCACCAACTGAGGAAGGGGAAACCGTAGCCCCGCCGCCAGCTGTGCCGTGTACAGGCACAGCACCCGGTTCTCCATGTTCTCCTCGGTGGCGGGCCAACCCATCGCCCGGCAGACGCCCGAACGAGACGAGAACACCGGCACTCTCTTCACAGGCCAGAAGGCCTCCACCAAGTCCTGATGGATTTTCTCAAACTTCACCGTGGTCTTCTCCACGGGAGCGAGCACTGGACGAACAGCCTCTTTGGATTCCATCTCTGCAAAAAAGAAATCGAGCAACAAGCATTTTAAGTCGAAACGACCCAACATAGGCATTTCATCAAGCGCTCAGTGCGCTCAGAAAACTTGAAGCACTGACTGTACTGGAAAACGAGATCTTACCTGATTCGTTTTCGGTAATAAAACGGAAGAAACAGTCGGCGAACGAACGAATGAACGGCAAAATCTCGGACGAAAAGTAGAAAACCACCGCAAGAAGCTCTCAAACTGCCGGTAAACGGTTCAAGAATGCAAGAATACGAAATACGCTGCTCAGTGCGAAAGCAAGGAAATGCGAGAATAAAGTTGAAAAGCTTCAAACTTCTCGAATACGCTTTTATAAGCCCGCCAAAATGAAAAACGCTTTTAAGCATAATTGGCTCCTGATGTGCCACGTGCCAACATCTAGCGGTTAGTAAACCCCTCACCTTCCGTGTGGAAATGAAGAAACGCTTTTCAAAAGCGTAATCGACTCCTGAGGCGCCACGTGCCGCGCCCCGTAACGGTTAGTAAACCTCCCATCTTCCATTATCTCTCCTGCTTTAAATGCTGAGGGGACCCTTCACTGCCGATTACACTCCAAACGGCCCACCACCAGCATAGCGCCTTCGCCACTCCAAGACTTGGGATTTTAAGCAGTACGGGACCCTACCCATACTCGCCTTCGTGGGAGGCATCTTGGTACACTACCCAAGCGAATGCCCTCAAATGTCACCGCACGCCACCCGAGCCCGGTTGCGGAGGCGGGGGCGCCGGGACGCCGGAAGCGGAAGCCGGAAACATACATGATGGCAGGTCCATCGAGACCCGCCGCGCGTAGCGGACCCGAAAACGGAAAGATTGTGGAAGCAAACTAACGGAAATTTCATGCGTATAACCAAAATAAAATGCAACCATACAATTCATGCACTAATAACAGAGTAAGCCCCGCCCTCCGTGGGCGAGTGCTTACGCACCAAACATAGATATATACAGAGTTCACGTAACCTAGGGTATCTAGCAAGCGCCAAGCGCTCAGAACATGCAACATAACAGAATATATACATACTTATACAATCATCGCAATCATCCAGAAAATATGCACATGCAACTACAGAGCCGACCCTAGGCCTAAACGTCAAAATACCTCGCGCGGGATTCAGACCAAGTAGACAAAATCCCAGCCCGTAAGGTACTGCTGCTGCTCAACACAACCAAGGCAGAAGCCTCGCGGAAATCTACCCCGCTGGCTGCTTACCAGACCTACCTGAAATCCAAAACAGAACCCAAAAGGGTGAGTCCTAAAAGGACCCCGTAAGGGATTTGGGGTAAGATAAGTATATGTAACCCCGCAAAACAGAAAGATAGCAATATACGCAATGAATACGAATAACATACATGTACGAAACAAATCGGAATCCCGAAGGATGTGCGATTCCAAATCGCCATAAACCTTATAACAAATCGGAACGATGACCTCCCACTAAGGGGAGTCGAAGCCGAAGCTATTACGAAGCATGGTGCACCAGTGGGGTAGCGAACCCACAACCTGTCGTAGTGTTAATGCAGACAGTATGCCATAAGGCATACTCCTACAAACGTAGGATTAATGCATGCAGTATGCCATAAGGCATACTCCTACAAATTACAGAACGTACCTTAAAGCACAGATTTCCGAAATACCTGCAAAACAGAAATGCAACAACACATACACCTACAGACTACAGAATATGCCCTAGGCATATAATACCGAAATACTTGCAGAACAGAAAGTGAAACTAAACATACACCTATCTTACCAAAAATAGCAGAACCAAACCCTTACCTTACAAATCCAGAGTATTTGACCGATTCTGGATGATTTCCAAACCACGACCCGAAACTCCGAAACCCCTCTTTTTCTCACCTCAGAACCTCAGAATCTGACAAACCAAGTTGAATTAGAATCCTTATCGACCACACTACCAAACTACAACCCCCGACCCCAAAACCGAAAATCCGACAGAATTTCCGTAAAATTCCAGATTTTCACAGAAACGTCAGAATTCAGAACCAACCTAGACAATGCAAGATTTCACATTGACAAACATCATACAATAAGCAGAACTGATCAAATCCAACCTTAAACCCTTCATTACCCGCCATTTTCCGATAATCCCGATTAATTGTAACTTTTTCATTTCTTAACCGAATTCAACATTTCAAACTTCCATCCACTCCTAAATTCAACCCCAACACCATATTAACATCCAATTCAACCAAAATGAACCTCCAACATTGAAAAAGAATCATTCCAAGATTTCGGTTCCTAACCAACTTTTCATCCAACTTCCAATTCAATCCATTCAAGCTACCAAACAACCATTCTAACCACCAATTTCATTTCTAAACCATGAATGCTATCCAATTGCACCCAAACAACAAAATCCATCATGAACATACACTTAACCAATTCGGCCATTTAGGGGTTTTCACCTCAACTTGTTTTCCATCAAATTGAATCCATACATAAGCTTAGAATCATGCTAGGACTAACATACTTGAAGCATGAGTCAAGATAACAAACACACATCATTTTGGAAAATTCCAAGAAAATTCGGCCATAAATGGTTTCTTCATCCAAGATGTGTTTTCCAAAATCCAACACTTGATTAACACTCCCTTACTACCCAAGAACAACATACTAAAACATGGGAGGAAGAGAATCATCCTAGCTTATAGCTAAGAACAAACCCATCAAATGCAAAAACTCCTCTTTTCACCACTAATCTTCCAAACTAATGAGAAAAGAGGAGTTAGGAGGTACTTACCACATGAAGAACCCAATTCCTCTTTGATTTGAGCCAAGATGAAGAACCTCAAGCTTGGAGGAGGAGCTCATCAATGGCGGCAGCAATGGAGAAGAAGAAGAAGAGAAGTGAAATGAGATAATAATATCTCATTTAGGAAATTATATGTCATATATAATTCCCTCTCTTTTACCCATACTATCCCACTTTAAATAACAAAAAGACATGTGTCTCTCATGTCTCCCAATGCTGCCGAATAAGCTGCTGCTGCCCATGCTCCAAATTATTAATTTTGCAACCAAGTTCCAATTAACTCCCAATTTTTCCGAAAGTTCCAATTCTTTTTGCCCAAAAATAATTACCGAACTCCAAAATTAACGAAACTTGGACACAACCCTCAGAATATTATAACATTCACAGAACATTTTTCAGAAACTCATTTACCTTTCCGGAGTGTCCTACCGAGCTCGCTGAACCCGAACCAAAACCCGACGTGCGAGCGTGTCAACCTGAACCGAAATTCCGTCACTCCAAAATTCTATAAAAATACCTATAAATTCCATCTTAAATTATAACACAACTTACCCCAAAGCCGTCAGAAAAATTCCATCCCGAGCCCCGGGAGTCGCCCGGAACCGAACGTCCCGCCCCAAATATTAAACTCCACAACCACCACCGGGACGTTTCCACGACTCCAAAACTACAAACGGCTTCCCAAACTGAGGTCTCGAGAGCGCTACCGAGCCCGCTGTACGTCCCGAGGCGACCCCGACAACCCCCCGGCGCCAGAAAAATATTTTCGGCGGAAACGTCCGGGGGACCCACACGACCTCAAATACGGAAGGGTTCGCCAAAATGATACTCGGATAGGGCTCGGGAGCCGTCTGAACGCCGAAAAACGTGACCCGCAGGCCAAAACCGGAGCCCCGGGTCACCCGGTCGCAACCCGCTCGGGGTGACCGTAACATTCTCCCCCCCTTAGAACTCTTGGTCCTCCAAGAGTAGCCTGAACCAACCAGACAGGTGTCGCTACCAACAGAAAATATAAACATTCCTCTAACCTGAACAATCGGACCACCGTCTTGGTGCGGCGGGAGTGGTAGTTTAGACTACCATACTGAGCCTCACGGCGTCCCACCCTCCGGGTGCATCTTATTGCACCCAGTCGATTGCCGGTATTTCTACCAGACAACCCTGCAGACAGATGCCGAACCTAAATCTAACCGATCCACAACAGGCTATCCTGGAAGATACCACATAAAACAGAAACAGTTGGGGGGGTAAGGCCAACCTAACAACTTACTCTGGAAACTCATGATAACCGATATAACTCGGGGTAACTCGCCCCGCCTATCAAATCTTACTGTTCCTCTGAACGGTGCTACCTCCAGTCAAATTCTATTACCAAACTCAGATTCAAGAGCCCTACGGCGGCGGTTCGTATAAGCAGTGGTGCAGTCGTTCGCGGTTTTAATCCGCGCCTGTAACAATCTGATCTTTGCCGTAGACTCCTCAAAAAGCTCGGGTCCCAGCTTAACCCCATCAGACGCATCTGTCCAACAGTATGGTGTCATACACCTCCCGTACAACACCTCATATGGTGCCATGTCAAACGTAGTCTGAAAGCAATTGTTGTATGAGAACTCTATCAAAGTAACTGCTAGTCCCAAACTCCTCCAAAATCCAAAGTACAGATTTGCAACATATCCTCCAATATCATAATCACCCGCTCCGACTGCCCGTCCGTCTGTGGGTGATAAGCTGTATTCAGATGGAGTCGCGTGCCCAATGCTTCATGAAAAGCAATCCGAACCGTCTTTGTAAAACGCGGATCACGGTCGATTCAATGGAGTCTCGGTGCTCCATGTAAACGTACAATCTCCCGATGTAAAGCCGGGCAAGCTTCTCCGGAGGGTGCAGCGGCCGAATAGGCAGAAAGTGTACGCACTTTGTCAGCCGATCCACAAAAACCCAGATAGCATCATGATGAAACCGTGTCAGGGCAGTGCAGTCAGAAAGTCCATCATAACATTACCCCACTTCCAGACTGGAATGGGCAAAGTCTGCAGTGTCCCTGCCGGTTCCTGATGCTCACACTGCTCGAGTGTGCCCCCTCTAAAATATCATTCCAGAACTCCTGATCCTCTGGTACACAAAGGCGGTCTCGGAAGTATAGCAATCCCTGCCATACTGAAACGTCGGTAACAAAGAACTCTTATCCACCCCAGATAATTCCTTCAACCCCGGATTTCTACCCTGCGCCTCGCGCACCCTGTCAAGCCACTCAGAATGTATAATAAGTGTAATAACCTGAGCACGCTCCCAGAGCTGCCCCCTGTGCCAAAGGCATATCAAATCACTCTCCTCAGATCGGTCACCAACATTTCCTCCCTTAATTAAGCCGGTATACTTCCTGCTCAGAGCATCGGCAACCGTGTTGCCCTTGCCAGAGATGTACCCGACACTACAATCATAGTCCTTAATGTATTCGAGACATCTGCGCTGCCTCATGCTAAGCTCCTTCTGTGTAAACAGATATTTCAGACTCTTATGGTTGGTAAGAATCTGAAATTTATTACCAAACAGATATTGATTCCAATGTTTCAGCGCATAAACTATTATAGCCAACTCCAGATCATGTATCAGTCAGTTCAGCTCATGCGGTCGCAGCTGCCTCGACCCATAAGCTACCACAAAACGCTCCTGCGCCAACACACCCCAAACCGGATGTGGAAGCATCCGAATAAATCACATACGGTAAGTTCGGATCTGGAAGAGTCAGAATCGGAGCGTTAGTCAACTGCCGCTTCAACTCCTGAAAATTCTGCTCACACCTATCAGACCAGATAAACGGTTGACCCTTCTTGGTCAACTGCGTGAGCGGAGATGCCAGAATAGAAAACCCCGGTACGAATCTCCGATAATATCCTGCTAACCCCAGGAAGCTCCTGATCTCCCGTACCGTGGTAGGTTGTTTCCAGTCCTGAACTGCCCTCACCTTCTCTGGGTCCACAGACAGACCATGCTCAGAAATAATGTGTCCCAGAAAAGTGACTTCCCGAATCCAGAACTCACACTTTGAGAATTTAGCATAAAGCTGATGTTCCCAAAGTGTCTGCAGAACTACCCTCAGATGCTCCCGATGCGAGTCCTCATCCCGAGAATATATCAGAATATCATCAATAAAACCACCAGAAATGAGTCCAAGTACGGTCGGAACACCCGATGCATCAGATCCACGAATGCCGCTGGGGCATTGGTCAGCCCAAATGGCATGACCGTAAACTCAAAGTGTCCATATCGGGTGCGGAAAGTAGTCTTAGGTATGTCCTCTTCCTTCACCCTAAGCTGAAAATACCCAGATCGGAGATTAATCTTTGAGAAAACTCTCGAACCCTGAAGTTGATCAAAAAGATCGTTAATCCTCGGTAACGGATACTTATTCTTCCCAATAAGAGCATTCAACCGTCTGTAATCAATACAAAGTCAGAGTGTCCCATCATTCTTCTTAACAAACAAAACCAGAGCACCCCACGCTGAAGTGCTCGGTCGGACGAAACTCTTTTGCTGTAATTCCTCCAGTTGCTTCTTCTACTCCTGCATCTCAGAAATAGGCATCCGATAAGGAGGAATAGATATCGGAGCAGTACCCGACTGCAAGTAGATCTCAAACACAATTTCCCGCTCTGGTGGTAATCCGTGCAACTTCTCCGGAAATACTGCGGAAAATCTCGAACCAAGGTATACTATCTAACTTCAACCTAGTACCAGCCTCATTCAGACCATAACATTCCCCCAACACCAACTATCGACAGATGATCCAGAATCTGCAACACTGTACCGTGCTGTGCGATAGTCAAACCAGTCGGAGTCGTGAGAGGTAGTACCTCTCCAGAAACCATAATTGTACGGGTTGCACAATCAACGTGCACAGAGTTCTTGGATAGCCAGTCCATTCCAAGAATAACATCGTAGTCCGGCGTGTCTAAAACCAACAGATCCGATACTATCATGTCCGCCTACAGATATCGTACAACCCCGAACCATCTCATTGGAAAACAGAAACTGACTTCCTGCAGTTTTACTAAATGCGTTTGAGGCAAGGTACTAACAGACAGATACAGAAATGTAACACATTTCGGTGTTACAATGGAAACAAATGCTCCTGTATCAAATAACGCATGAACCGGTATCTCATTCGGAAATATAGTACCTTACAGAACTTCCTGCTGACTCAAGCCTCCCTGCTGGCTAGTGCCTGCATGCTAACTAGGTTCTCCCTGATGACTAGGGCCTCCCCTCAGAAAATGGAAAACTTGTCCTGCTCTGAGCTGCTGTGGTGGAGGGGGTGGCTGAAGCTGCTGTTGCTGCTGAGGTCTCGAGCCACCCTGCTGAAACCCACGCCCTCGCGGCGCGTTGGGCTGTGTCCGAGACTGTGGACGCTGAAGACTGCCGAAACCCTGCCTTGTAGATCGGACAAGGACGTGCCGGTGGTGCTCCCTCTCTACCTCTACTAAATTGCCCAGGCCTGTTCGGCCATCCAGAAATCTGCCGGGGTCCCTGCTGTGTGGAGCCCCTCGTACTTCCCTGACCTCGTTGCAAGGTGAGACGACTCTCAACCTCCTCTTGTTCGAGGAGTTGAGCCCTAATAACCGCTTCCCGAAACAAAGTAATGTCTAAAGGTCTCAAAACCCACCTGAACTCGGGCGCAGTCAACGAATAAACCTCTTAACCTTCTACTCTTCCATTCCATAGTACTACGGTACGTAGCAAACCAACCGATCAAACTCTCACTCATACTCTCCGACTGTCCTGTCTCCCTGATGAAACTCATCAACCGTGCCTGACACAGATTTCTGGCTACATCCCCACTGCACTGCTAGTGGAAAATGTAGCCTCCCCCAGGAGTTTATCAACTCCTGCAGACCAAATCTCTACTACCCCAGACCCTTCTCGGTCATTGAACCTCGGGGGGGTTCAAACTCTAAAACCTCTCCAAGAGTCTGACCTCGCACTGGTGCCCCAGATCTCCTCGTCGTTAATAGGACCGATGAGAAGTCTAGGTGTCGTAGTGACCTCCCTTGTCAGAGTCACTCACTTACCGATCCCAAACTATGGCGAGCAGTGGCTTAAGTCTCGCTATCACCACCTAATCAAAATGCCCTTACCGTGGCATAAACAGATCTTCCCCTGCCTACTGCCGCCTCTGAACCAGCTAGGCTGGCGGTAATACCAAATCAGAGAGGGGTCCCTACGACCACTAAACCTCGGGGCGGTGAGTGTGGTTGTTCAGACCCTGGGTTACACTGAACCCGTATCCTATTCCACGGAGGTGTGGGATTCCAGTCCCGCCCCTCCTGTACCAAATCATGCTATCTACGCGTTTTAACCATATCTCAAAATTTCTGACCAAACAGAGTCCAGACAAAAATCGGTCACTCCTAATCTCTACGAAGCTAGCGGCAGTTTTCTAAGGCTCAGAGTGCAATGCAGTACTTAACATAGAAGTTACTTCTCAGAATGATAAAATCATGCATTTCACAGAATCACAGAAGCAGTTCATGCTTATTTCACCAAGTCTTTTCCTAACACACAATTTTACGTACCTGAAACTTTTCCACAATCCCCTTACTCGTAATAATCTTACCAGAATCCAGAAATCCCGAGTGCCGAAATCTGCAACTATCAGGATAACTTGAAGGATCAACTTTGTTCCACAATTTTATTTTGAAGTGGTTCAAGTAAGGAGGTGGCCAATCTCCGTACCAAACCATTCTAAAATAAAATGTACAACAATAGTCGTCACTACAAGTCACCACTGACGACCAATATGGTCACTTACCTGCTCTGATACCAACTTGTCACCGCACGCCACCCGAGCCCGGTTGCGGAGGCGGGGGCGCCGGGACGCCGGAAGCGGAAGCCGGAAACATACATGATGGCAGGTCCATCGAGACCCGCCGCGCGTAGCGGACCCGAAAACGGAAAGATTGTGGAAGCAAACTAACGGAAATTTCATGCGTATAACCAAAATAAAATGCAACCATACAATTCATGCACTAATAACAGAGTAAGCCCCGCCCTCCGTGGGCGAGTGCTTACGCACCAAACATAGATATATACAGAGTTCACAGAACCTAGGGTATCTAGCAAGCGCCAAGCGCTCAGAACATGCAACAGAACAGAATATATACATACTTATACAATCATCGCAATCATCCAGAAAATATGCACATGCAACTACAGAGCCGACCCTAGGCCTACACATCAAAATACCTCGCGCGGGATTCAGACCAAGTAGACAAAATCCCAGCCCGTAAGGTACTGCTGCTGCTCAACACAACCAAGGCAGAAGCCTCGCGGAAATCTACCCCGCTGGCTGCTTACCAGACCTACCTGAAATCCAAAAACAGAACCCAAAAAGGGTGAGTCCTAAAAGGACCCCGTAAGGGATTTGGGGTAAGATAAGTATATGTAACCCTGCAAAACAGAAAGATAGCAATATACGCAACAGAATACAGAATAACATACATGTACCAGAAACAAATCGGAATCCCGAAGGATGTGCGATTCCAAATCGCCATAAACCTTATAACAAATCGGAGCAATGACCTCCCACTAAGGGGAGTCAGAAGCCGAAGCTATTACAGAAGCATGGTGCACCAGCTGGGGTAGCGAACCCACAACTGTCGTAGTGTTAACAGACAGAGTATGCCATAAGGCATACTCCTACAAACGTAGGATTAACAGACAGAGTATGCCATAAGGCATACTCCTACAAATTACAGAACGTACCTTAAAGCACAGATTTCCGAAATACCTGCAAAACAGAAATGCAACAACACATACACCTACAGACTACAGAATATGCCCTAGGCATATAATACCGAAATACTTGCAGAACAGAAAGTGAAACTAAACATACACCTATCTTACCAAAAATAGCAGAACCAAACCCTTACCTTACAAATCCAGAGTATTTGACCGATTCTGGATGATTTCCAAACCACGACCCGAAACTCCGAAACCCCTCTTTTTCTCACCTCAGAACCTCAGAATCTGACAAACCAAGTTGAATTAGAATCCTTATCGACCACACTACCAAACTACACCCCCCGACCCCAAAACTGAAAATCCGGCAGAATTTCCGTAAAATTCCAGATTTTCACAGAAACGTCAGAATTCAGAACCAACCTAGACAATGCAAGATTTCACATTGACAAACATCATACCATAAGCAGAACTGATCAAATCCAACCTTAAACCCTTCATTACCCGCCATTTTCCGATAATCCCGATTAATTGTAACTTTTTCATTCCTTAACCGAATTCAACATTTCAAACTTCAAACCACTCCTAAAATCAACCCCAACACCAAATTAACATCCAATTCAACCAAAGTGAAACTCCAACATTGAAAAAGAACCATTCCAAGATTTCGGTTCCTAACCAACTTTTCATCCAACTTCCAATTCAATCCATTCAAGCTACCAAACAACCATTCTAACCACCAATTTCATTTCTAAACCATGAATGCTATCCAATTGCACCCAAACAACAAAATCCATCATGAACATACACTTAACCAATTCGGCCATTTGGGGGTTTTCACCTCAACTTGTTTTCCATCAAATTGAATCCATACATAAGCTTAGAATCATGCTAGAACTAACATACTTGAAGCATGAGTCAAGATAACAAACACACATCATTTTGGAAAATTCCAAGAAAATTCGGCCATAAATGGTTTCTTCATCCAAGATGTGTTTTCCAAAATCCAACACTTGATTAACACTCCCTTACTACCCAAGAACAACATACTAAAACATGGGAGGAAGAGAATCATCCTAGCTTATAGCTAAGAACAAACCCATCAAATGCAAAAACTCCTCTTTTCACCACTAATCTTCCAAACTAATGAGAAAAGAGGAGTTAGGAGGTACTTACCACATGAAGAACCCAATTCCTCTTTGATTTGAGCCAAGATGAAGAACCTCAAGCTTGGAGGAGGAGCTCATCAATGGCGGCAGCAATGGAGAAGAAGAAGAAGAGAAGTGAAATGAGATAATAATATCTCATTTAGGAAATTATATGTCATATATAATTCCCTCTCTTTTACCCATACTATCCCACTTTAAATAACAAAAAGACATGTGTCTCTCATGTCTCCCAATGCTGCCGAATAAGCTGCTGCTGCCCATGCTCCAAATTATTAATTTTGCAACCAAGTTCCAATTAACTCCCAATTTTTCCGAAAGTTCCAATTCTTTTTGCCCAAAAATAATTACCGAACTCCAAAATTAACGAAACTTGGACACAACCCTCAGAATATTATAACATTCACAGAACATTTTTCAGAAACTCATTTACCTTTCCGGAGTGTCCTACCGAGCTCGCTGAACCCGAACCAAAACCCGACGTGCGTGCGTGTCAACTCGAACCGAAATTCCGTCACTCCAAAATTCTATATATATACCTATATATTCCATCTTAAATTATAACACAACTTAGCCCATAGCCGTCAGAAAATTTCCATCCCGAGCCCCGGGATTCCCGCCCCGAGCCCCGGAGTCGCCCGAACCGAACGTTCCGCCCCAAATATTAAACTCCACAACCACCACCGGGACGTTTCCACGACTCCAAAACTACAAACGGCTTCCCAAACTGAGGTCTCGAGAGCGCTACCGAGCCCGCTGTACGTCCCGAGGCGACCCCGACAACCCCCCGGCGCCAGACAAATATTTTCGGCGGAAACGTCCGGGGGACCCACACGACCTCAAATACGGAAGGGTTCGCCAAAATGATACTCGGATAGGGCTCGGGAGCCGTCTGAACGCCGAAAAACGTGACCCGCAGGCCAAAACCGGAGCCCTGGGTCACCCGGTCGCAACCCGCTCGGGGTGACCGTAACTGCAGTTCCAGCCGGTAGAACCGATGGAAGACGTCGGCAAAGGGCCTCACTCCGGCCATTCGACAGGCAACGATGAAGCCTGCAATGGTCAAGAATGTGTTGGGCACCAACTGCACCAACGATGAAGTCTTGCACCAGCTGCGGAAAGGGAAACCGCAGCCCCGCCGCAAGCTGTGCCGTGTACAAACACGACACCTGATTCTCCAGGTTCTCTTCAGTCGTGGGCCAGCCCAGTGCCCAACAAACACCTGAGCGAGACGTATACGCCGGCACCTTCTCCACGGGCCAGAAGGCCTCCACCATTTCCTGGTGGATTTTGTCAATACTCACCGTGGTCTTCTCCATGGTGGCAATCACTGGACGTACGGCTTCTTTGGACTCCATTTCTGCAAAAAAATCGAGCAACAAGCATATAAATTGAAAGAGCCTAACAGAGGCATTTCGTCAAGCACTCACTGCGCTCAGAAAAATAGAAGAACTCACTGTGCTGGGAAACGAAATCTTACCTGATTCGTCACCGGTGAAAAAAGCGAAAGAACAGACGGCAAGCAAACGGACAAACGGTGAAGTCTCGAACGGAAAGTAGAGAATCACCACAAGAAAGGTTGTAGAAATCGATGAACGGTTCAAGTGCGCAAAGAACGCGATAAGGCTACTCAGCGCAAAAATGAGCAAATGCGAAAGTGAAGATGAAAAGCTTCAATCTTCCCAGACACGCTTTTATAAGCCCGCCGAAATGAGAAAGCGCTTTTAAGCGTAATCGGCTCCTGAGGCGCCACGTGCCAACATCTAGCGGTTAGTAAACCTTTCACCTTCCGTGCAGAAATAGAGAAGCGCTTTTTAAAAGTGTAATCAACTCCTGAGGCGCCACGTGCCGACGTCTAATGGTTAGTAAACCTTCCGCCTCCTGTTATCTCTCCTGCTTTCAATACTGAGAGAACCCTTCACTACCGTAACACTTCAAACGGTCCACAAGCGGCACAGCGCCCTCGCTAGCTCCAAGACCTTGAATTTTAACAGAGTACGGGACCCTGCCCATACTCTACCATCAGGAGGAGGCATCTTGGTACACTACCCAAGCAAACGCCCCCTCAAAAGACTCACAAGGATCATTAAAGATCCAACATGGAACACCAGATCATAAGAGGTCTTCGCACTCCACACAAGCTCAGTCTTTTGACTACTACCGTCCTTAACACAGTACTTTCAAAACAGGGTACAGGACCCTGCCCATACTCCGCTCTCAGGAGGAGGCATCTTGGTACACTACCCAAGCAAACGCGTCCTCGCGTCCCATCAGAATTATACAAGGCCTCGTAGGTCTCGCTCCCACGGTCTCCAGTATCGCCTTCGCAAGGTCTCACCCTTGTGGTCTCCAGTCTCGCCTGAGCAAGGTCTCACCCTTGCGGTCTCCAGTCTCGCCTTCGCGAGATCTCCAGTCTCACCTGCGCGAGGTCTCGCTCTCGCGGGCCTTAAGTCTCACCTTGGCGATGTCTCACACTCGCCTTTGCATCTCTTAAAGCCTTCGCGGGTTGCCCTCGCGGTCTCAGGTCTCGCCCTTGCGATCTCACTCGCCTTCGCGGATCTTGCTCCCGCGGTCTCAACTCGCCTTCGCGAGGACTCTCATGCCTATACTGGTCCCGCCCAGATAAGGCCCTTACACTCAGGTTCGTGCGACCATCACTCCTTATTTGGCTGTATTCTATCTGGGCCTTCGCCCCTTGCAGGCCTTCGCCTGCCACTTGCTCCACTAGGAGATAGACCTCTTGGTCATCTGACATCAAGTAGCCAATAAGGAGGTCAGCACGAGCCTGGGAGATCTTCACCAGATTCATACGCCAGACATTCTCTGACAAGCGAATCACTTAAGGCGGTTTGCTGAGATCTTCATCATCACAGCCGCCTTATCTCCAATCAGTCTGACACAGACTTATCTCTCCAAGTCTGACAGACTTGTCTCACAGCCTGTCCAAGGCTTCAACTGGGGGAGGCTCCTCCTGGCATCTCTCTATAAATAGAGAGATGTCCACCTTAAACTGGGTAAGCTACTACACGCCCCCCCACTCCTCTCTTGCTAATCCTGAGTATTCTCTTTATCTTTTCACAGATTACTCTGAACAACAAGCTTGGAGCTCTCAAGAACACCATCATCATCAACCACTCAACTGAGATTCCGCTCCTGTTTCGGGAACGAGGATATCAGGAGGCTTCGCGGAATGCCTTCACCAGGGGCCTTCACAGGAATGCCTTCGCCGGGCGGCTTCGCGGGAATGCCTTCACTTGGCGCCTTTGCGGGAATGTCTGGGCCTTGGGTCTTCGTGGGAATGCCTTCGCTTGGGGCCTTCGCGGGGTTGCCTTCGGCTGAGCTCTTCGCCTGTGTCAAGTGTCCGCGTATCAAGGCTTCGCTGCTTCCTTCCTCAAGGATGCTTATGCTCAAGACTCCAAAGGGCTTCACACGCTCTTCGTCCAATGTGATGCCGAGATGGCGAAGCTGTAAGGCCTTCACTCGAGACTCCTCTTGATCGTCCGGCGCCATGAGCCTCATGAAAGCGTTGAGGTTAGCTTGAACTGGTTTCAGTCTAGACATGGTCATGGGTCCGCCAAGGCCTTGGAGTGGATCCGGGGGTGTGCGCGTTGGAGGTTGCGGACTTTCTTGAGCTTGGGGATTCTTTGGGTCGATGTCCACATCATCCCCTCACACCAACCCAAGCTCACCAAGATCAAGTTCACCTGGCAAGTAAGGCCGAGAGAAAAAGAAAGAGCGAGGGCAGAGAGAAGAGAGAAAATGGTGAGAAGGTTCAAGGAACCTTGAGTGAGAAAAAAGAGTGTGGATTAATGGGAAACACCCTGAGTGAGCAAGCGAGAAAACAAGAGTGCCTCCCTCCCATGGCTAAAGAAAGGGATTTCAAAAGAGCATTTCTTGGAAACAAAACTTGTTTTCTCATGATCCCCACTCATTGCATGCTAACACTTGACCATGCATCTTCTCTCCCTTTTTATGTACTAGAAGTTCTGAAGGAATTCAATGAAGTATTTGATGAGCCGCGAACCCTTCCCCCCTATCGCGGCATAGAGCATCAGATCGATTTGCTACCAGGTGCGCCTTTACCCAACAGGGCCGCCTACCGGACCAA
Source organism: Stellera chamaejasme (assembly GCA_024586325.1). Lineage (NCBI taxonomy): Eukaryota > Viridiplantae > Streptophyta > Magnoliopsida > Malvales > Thymelaeaceae > Stellera > Stellera chamaejasme. Next base: position 22,418,883 of record CM044981.1, read on the forward strand.
CCCGCAAGAGTCCAAAGAAATCCAAACGCAAGTGCAAGAGCTGCTAGACAAGGGGTTAATCCACGAAAGCCTTTCACCCTGCGCGGTGCCAGTCATACTCGTGCCAAAGAGCGATGGCACTTGGCGCATGTGCATGGACTGCCGCCCCATCAACTCTATCACTATAAAGTATCACCACCCTATACCTAGACTTGATGACAGATTAGACGAATTGAGTGGTGCATGTGTGTTTTCAAAAATTGACCTTAGAAGTGGCTATCACCAAATTCGAATGAATAAAGGTGATGAGTGGAAAACTGCTTTCAAAACCAAAATTGGTTTATATGAGTGGAATGTTATGCCCTTCGGGTTATCAAACGCACCTAGTACTTTCATGCGATTAATGAATCATGTCTTGAGGCGGTTAATCGGAAAATTTGTGGTAGTCTACTTTGATGACATACTTGTTTATTCCAAGAATCATGATGAGCATGTAGAGCATTTGAGGCAAGTCCTTGACACACTTAGATTAGAGAAACTGTATGTTAAATTTGAGAAGTGTGTCTTCGCATCCCATAAAGTTAACTTTCTTGGATGTGTAGTGGGTGCGAACGGTGTCAAAGTAGATGAGAGTAAGATCAGTGCCATTCGAGATTGGCCTACTCCTAACTCATTAACTGAAGTAAGATCCTTTCTGGGACTTGCTAGTTTTTACAGGAGATTTGTTAAGGATTTCCCTTCCATCGCTGCCCCCTTGCATGAACTAGCTAAGAAAAACGTAGTGTTTGAGTGGGGTAGAACGCAAGAGGACTCTTTTAATGAATTAAAATCTCGATTGACAAATGCACCCTTGCTGACTTTGCCAAACATTGACAAAGTTTTTGAGGTGGAGTGCGATGCCAGTGGGATCGGCATTGGCGCTGTCTTGCACCAAGAAGGCCGTCCCATCGCCTTCTTTAGTGAAAAATTAAGTGGAGCCACCTTGAATTACTCCACATATGACAAAGAGCTGTACGCTCTTGTGCGATCATTGCAAACATGGAGTCATTATTTACTGCCTAGAGAGTTTGTAATCCATACTGACCACTTGTCTTTGAAGTATCTTCAAGGGCAAGGAAATTTGAGCAAAAGGCATGTTAGGTGGGTAGAGTTCATCGAGTCTTTCTCCTATGTTATTAAGTATAAGAAAGGAAAAGAAAATGTTGTTGCTAATGCCCTTTCTAGGAGATATGCATTACTCATGACTCTTGATGCAAAGGTTGTTGGTTTTGAGTGTCTAAAAAGCATGTATGAGAATGATGCAGATTTTGGTGAAATATTTGCTAACTGTGCTAAAGGCAGCCAAAATGGCTACTATGTGTTTGATTGCTTCCTGTTTAAGTTAAAAAGGTTGTGCGTTCCAAAGGGATCAATGCGCGAAGTCATCATCAAAGAGGCACATGGTGGCGGTCTCATGGGACATTTCGGTGTTCAAAAGACGCTTGAGGCTGTCAAGGAGAACTTCTATTGGCCAGGCATGAAGAAGAATGTCAGCAAAGTCTGCGCCAGATGTGTCACATGCCACCAGGCCAAGTCTACTCTGCAATCGAAAGGGAAGTACACCCCTCTCCCTTCACCTTCTCTTTGACATAGGCATGGATTTTATAAGTGGTCTACCTAGGACATCGCATGGTCATGATGCCATATTTGTAGTAGTAGATAGGTTTCAAAAATGGCACATTTCATCCCATGTCATAAAACTGAAGATGCATCGCATGTGGCTGATTTATTCTTTAAAGAAATTGTGAAATACCATGGCCTCCCGCGATCCATTGTTAGCGATAGGGATTCGAGGTTCTTAAGTCATTTCTGGCGAACCCTTTGGTCTAGGTTAGGCACAAGTTTGATGTTCTCGACATCAAGTCACCCTCAAACCGATGGCCAAACCGAAGTGACTAATAGAACCCTCACCACTATCTTGCGCACCCTCCTTAGGAAGAACTTGAAAGAGTGGGAAAAGTGCTTACCCCATGTAGAGTTTGCTTATAACCGAGCTTATCATTCCTCTACATCCTACAGTCCCTTTGAGATCGTATATGGCTTCAACCCCTTAACTCCTTTGGACTTAGTAGCCTTGGAATATACTGAACAGATGGATGTAGATGGGAAAAAGAAAGCCCAACGCATGAAGGATTTGCATGCTAAGGTTCAGAAGCAACTTGAGAAAATTAATGAATCTTATGCAAGAAGGGTTAATAAGGGTAGAAAATTTAGGAGTTTCCAAGTTGGGGATTGGGTATGGTTGCACTTAAGGAAGGACCGTTTTCCCCAAGCCAGGAAAAACAAACTTGCGCCAAGAGGCGATGGCCCTTTTCAAATCACTAAGAAAATTGGTGAAAATGCATATGTACTAGACTTACCTTGTGATGGCTCTTATAACGTACATGCAACATTTAACGTTTGTGATTTGGCTCCCTTTGAAGGACACGAAGATTTTGAGAATCCGCAGACGGATTCTTTCAAAGAGGGAGAGTATGATGTGGACATCGCCCCAAAGAATCCCCAAGCTCAAGAAAGTCCGCAACCTCCAACGCACACACCCCCGGATCCACTCCAAGGCCTTGGTGGACCCATGACCAGGTCTAGACTGAAACAAGTTCAAGCGAACCTCAACGCTTTCATGAGGCTCATGGCGCCGGACGATCAAGAGGAGTCTTGAGCGAAGGCCTTACAGCTTCGCCATCTCGGCATCGCATTGGACGAAGAGCGTGCGAAGCCCTTTGGAGTCTTAAGCATAAGCATCCTTGAGGAAGGAAGCAGCGAAGCCTTGATTCGCGGACACTTGACACAGGCGAAGGCCTTAGCCGAAGTCAACCCCGTGAAGGCCCCAAGCGAAGGCATTCCCACGAAGACCCCAGGCCCAGACATTCCCGCAAAGGCGCCAAGTGACGCCATTCCCGCGAATGCGCCCAGCGAAGGCATTCCGCGAAGCCTCCAAACTTAGCCAGTTGACCGAACAAGCCCGACACAAGGCGTCCTTTCTCTGTCAATACTTGGGAAGACAAATATCCACTTTCCATACAAAAGACATCTGAACACTTTTAGGCTAGCCTGACCTTTTTCACCTTTTTGGAAACTTTTCGCACTGCATGCATGCAAAAGCATTTTATGCTTTCTGCACGCATGCACAGCCGAAATATCCACTTTGCTTCTTACAATTCCTCTCACTATTTAAGCTAGTTACAGCCACCATTGTAACGCATAACATAATATTGAATTAAGCAATTCGCCTGAAACTCTCCAAGTGAGACATCGGCTTTTGTGTTCTCCATTCTTGCATCTCCATTTCCCTAGTGATCCATGCAAGAGGATCCAAGCATAATATCTAGTATTGCTTGAACTTGTAGTCAAGAGGTGCTAGATCCCATCTCCATTCCCAGGCATTATCACGCGCATTGCCTCACCTCGTAGTGAGGAGGTTCGCGTGGCTGAAATCTGTTCTTCGTTTATCCGCGTTCGCCTCCGCCAAGCTAGATCCGTAGCGTTGATCACAACCACAATCCCCGTGATCACATCATTAATTTCTAGAGTTCGATCGATAGCTCATGAGCTACTCGAAAATCTGTAAAAACCTATTTGAACTACACTCGAGTTCGGTTCGAAAATGGCTCGAAATTTGTTTCAATTAGCAAAATAAATCATATTCCTCATGTTTTATGATTTTAGTCAAATAAGTCATTCAAAATAATCCATGTACTTTAGAAACTTCGTAAATCATTTCCAATTACTTTAATTATTTACATATGAACTATCCTAACTCTTTTTAATATGTTTTGTTCGAGAGATCGATAAGCTATCGAGCCGAACTCAGGATGGCTTGAACTCGACTAGATAAAATTATCAAGCCCTGAGTTATGCTCGAGTTCTAGTTTGAAGTTCATTAACACAGTGCTCAATAACGCATGAGCCGATTTCTAGTTTCAGTAAGTTCGATAAAAGCTCGGCTCATTTATAGCCCTAACTTAAACTATACCATTTATTGCAATTATATAACTAAACAAAATTTTGTTGTAAAAGTGGCTGTAAAGTTTGAGTACGTTCGAAATAGAAATATTAATTATGGATCGAGTCTAAATATCCAACAAATTATCAAGTATGGTAAATAATGTTTAGAATAGTATAAACAATAATAGTTTTAATTAAATTTATCCTTTCATTGCAAAAAAGTAGTAATTATCAAAATAAAATGCAAGAATGAATGATAATTTTCTAAAATCTTTTACATCTCACAATTTATTTTAATAATACAAAATTTAAAATAAATTTAAGAATGATTTAACAGTTTACATAGTGTATTAAAATTTTTAGAGTCGACAATTTTTTATTTTATTTTGAGAATTTTGAAAAACTAATTTCCATTTCTTTCTTTTTTCAAATTTGTATATATTTGTTTGTATCCCAATTAATTATTAATGGAAAACTTTTTACACCAATTTTACTTTATTACCCTAATTCTATATTCCCACTAAATAATTTTGTCTTATATGCATATTTTATCTTTTCAACCTCAAGTCAAGAAACATTCATGATCCATGTGGTAATCAAAATAAAGTATGTTTAAAGGGATGGAGGGAGTGCATATTGCTGGCACTCCGGCGGAAAAGAAAAATAAAATAAATAGAACATGCTAGCTAGGGGTGTAAGTTTAACCCATAACCCGAAACACAATCTGAACCTGAACTTCCAGGTTAGGGTCGGGTTGTTGGGGAAATGTGCCTTGGCTGGCTTGAACCCGAACCAGAAACTTTCATGTTTTTTGCGGGTTTAGGTCGGATTCACCCAAAAACCCGAAGCCCAACCCGAAATATTAACACTACACAAAACCCACTAGCCCAGCCCAACCTTTCCTTACCCTTTACCCCAAAGCCTACTATCCTAGCATGAGCCTACACCTGAAACCCAAACATGGACATCCAATGCTCAAGACAAGGACAACCTAGCCGAACATGCTACTTCTCCAACCTACTTCGTAGCCGAACATGCAATGGCACAAGACAACACCAAACAAGGGTTGGCCGAACATGGCCATGTCCTAGCCGAATATGGACCCCTCTCTCCCGAACGTGGCCTACTCCCGCAATACTCCAATGCTAAACATGCTCCTCAGAAGAAACACCCTCTCGAAAGACTTAGAGGACCAATGAGTCGTACGAGAGCCAAGAAGGCCAAGGAAGCTTTGGAGTCCACCATACTAGCACATGCCTACTTATCGGAACATGGAGAGCGAAGATCCGAACTCCTGCACTTGGCCGAACTCCATGTTTCTCCTATATCTGAAGACGCTCCAATGGAACTCTCGTTCTTGTTATTGTTTGTCATCAACACCGAAGCCCCCACCACCTCTCCATGCTCGGACTTCTAGGCCAAACTACCAAGCCAAACATGAATACTTAGGCGCCAAGTTATGATTATCTTAGGAGATTTCTTTCCTTTTTATGTACTTTTCTTATTTCCTGCTTTACCCCTCGTTTCACCTAATCGAAGGGTTAATTATGTAATAATAGCCAGCCTTAATCTCCTATAAAAGACTAAAGGCTCCTCACTTTATTCTGAGAACTCATATGATTTTAATAATACACATTTGAGGGGTATTCTTCAACTGGGGTCTTCATTCGATTTCCATCTCCAATTCCTGAGCACACTTTGAGTGATTCAAGTCTGATATATCCAAGGAATCCGTCTTTCTAGGTGTTACAGTCACCCCTGCTGGTTTATATAATTTTATCTGATAAATTTTGTCGGAATTTCTATCAAGTGTTTCTTTTGAGTAATTGAGGTCTCAGGGTTTGTATTCAGTTGCGGAGATATTTCAGTAAGGGCCCGGGATTTTGTTAAAAATGTGCGACACATTTTCTGTAAAAAAGTAAGCTCGGGAATTTTATCGGGACCTTATGTCACCCCACCACCCCCGGAAACTAGTGTAAGCGTCATTGTTGCGGAAGCCGAAAGTATCGGTGGCGGGTGAATGCGGATTTTCTCTTAAAAGGGTTGTGGACCCGAAACCCGTCCCTTAAAACATTTTCCTTCAGGTTTTAAGGTTAATACGTGTTGCAGTTTTTAAGACGTCTTACTAGTCCTAAACTTGCACCCGAAACACGTTAGTGGTTTTACAGAGTATCGCACGCGCAGAATAAACAGATAGTAAGTAATACAAGCTGATGGAGTTCCACTCTCTTCGTAGGGTCGGAAACTCCCCACGAATAATATACAGACCAGAACATCAGAATACCCAATGTAACTAATATGCATACTACGCCTACAAAGCCGAGCCATAAAGCGGATTATACCTCGCTAACTACTGCTGCTACTACTAAACATAAACAGGAGAAATTAACGTCAGACAAATCACAGATTTCAAACGACAGATCACAGAAAGGATCTAACGAGAATAACCCCCAGACTGAAACAGAAAATACCTCTCAGAACACAGAATGCAAAACGATCACTGCGGGTGGTCTACTCCGCAGATCGTTTTGACAGGATCCCCTGAAAATGTTTAATATGTGGGGGTAAGGTTTCGAAAGAACCCGTAAGGGGGCAAGTACGATACCGGGAAAACATTTTTAAAAACGTTTTTCCCAACATAAAAGGTTAGTATGCAATGAACTAGCAGATAATACAATCCTAAGTATAAACAGAATATGGTATGCAAATGTCATGATGCTCAGAAGTCCCGTCGGACTGGTGGTACTTTCCCATACAGATGGTCCCCGACCACAGACAGCACCCTACGGCGGCTTGTTAAGCTCACGCCGATTATCGGGATCAAAACGCATGGTACCTAGTACACTACCCAAGCAAATGCCCCCTCAAAGGCTCACAAGGATCATGAAGGATCTGACATCTGAAGTCAGATCTTAAAAGGTCTTCGCACTCCACACGAGCCCAGTCTTGTGGCTACTACTGTCCTCAACACAGTATTTTCAAAACGGAGTACAGGACCCTACCCATACTCCGCTCTCAGGAGGAGGCATCTTGGTACACTACCCAAGCAAACGCGTCCTCGCGTCGCATCAGAATCACACAAGGCCCCGCAGGTCTCGCCCTCGCGGTCTCCAGTACCGCCTTCGCAAGGTCTCACCCTTGTGGTCTCCAGTCTCGCCTTCGCAAGGTCTCACCCTTGTGGTCTCCAGTCTCGCCTTCGCGAGGTCTCCAGTCTCGCCTGCGCGAGGTCTTACCCTCACGGTCTCAGATCTCATCTGCGCGAGGTCTCGCCCTCTCAGGTCTCAAGTCTCGCTTTCGCGAGCTTCTTAGGACTTCGTGGATCACCCTCGCGGTCTCAGGTCTCGCCCTTGCGATCTCACTCGCCTTCGCGGGTCTCACACCTGCGGTCTCAACTCTCCTTCGCGAGGACTCTCATGCCTATACTGGCCCCGCCCAGATAAGCCCCTTGCACTCAGGTTCGTGCGACCCTTACACCTTTATTGGCTTTGCTTTATCTGGGCCTTCGCCCCTTGCGCCGTCTGTGGGAAGCGAAGTTCTCATCAACAAAAACCCATATCACAAACCACAAGTAAGTCATGCCGGTTACCCGGAGCACGAGCAGGCACAGTCGCCAAGGGAGGAGGAATCCGCCTGTGACGGTCACAAACAACGACCCACGGTCAGAAGCCTCCCCAAAAAACGTTCCCCCACAACGAGGGGAAATCTCTGTTCATTCCACGGAGGAAAGCTCCTCCCATGTTAACCGTAACATGCCACAGAAGCGCACCACTCCACCACCAAATTCTCCAGCAGCAGGCCTTGATCCGGCCGTCCTATAGTCAATCACTGAGGCTGTGGCAAATAACTTACGAGAAACGCTCGCTAATACTCTCAGGGGAGTTCTGGATAATGCGGGAACGCTCCGAACTCACCAACCTGAGCGTCCCGTCACACCGCCACAACAAGTAAGTGATCCTGACCCTCATTCGTCTATACTTATCGCGCTTACTAGACGCTTAGAGGAAATGGAAAAGAGGGAAGAGAGGGCCAGTGTTCACAACATCTCCAGGATGGGTTTGGACCACCTCTGGACCCAACCTTTCACTCAACGGGTCTTGGAGACCCCCCTCCCAGATCAGTTTCGCCAGCCCAAGCTGGATGCTTACGACGGGTTGACAGATCCGGATATTCACTTACAACGTTACGTCTCCGCGATGGCCATCGCGAGGGCGGACGATAACACCCTTTGTAGGGCCTTCAGCTCTACACTCACTGGGGCAGCAGCGAACTGGTATACCACCCTTCGCGATAAGCGATTTAACTCCTTTGAGGAGCTCTCCCGCAACTTCTCCAATCATTTCGTAGTATCCAAGCCTCCCCCCAAAACGGCAGGACACCTCCTCAAGATTCGACAAAAGAAAGATGAGCCACTCAGGGAGTACATTCAGCGTTTCCAGGCGGAATCTATTCAAGTCCCCAATCTGGGGGAGGAAGCCCGCCTACTCGCAGCCATCCAGGGCCTTCGCTGGAAATCCCTTTTCTTCGTGGATGTGCACACCAACCCCCCCGCCAGCATGGAGTAGTTCTTGAGCACGGCTTCCCGGTTCATGAACACAGAAGAGGTCACTCGTCCGCTTGCGAGGGCCACCACGTCAGATACGAAGGGGCAGCCCTCGCGAATGGACTCCAGGCAGCAGAGGCAGTACCCTACGCCATCCAACAGGGAGAGGACGTATCCAACCCTCCCACCACTTAGAGAGTCCCGCACAAACATTCTCCATGCTCTGGAACAAAAGAGGGAGGTCCCCAAGTGGCCTCGCCCACTCTCCCAAGAAGTAACTAGGCAGAGCAAGAATATCGCCGCTATCATCGTGACAAGGGTCACGACACTGAGGACTGCTTTGAGCTTAAACGCATGATTGGAGATATGCTTGCTCAGGGCAAACTCAGAGAGTTCTTGCTCCATGACTCAGAAGGGGGTCGTAAACATGAAAACAACCAGGAGGATCGCAGACAGGGGGACCGCAGGCGAGGGCGCTCCCAACAAAACCCAGGTCGTGAGGATCTAATCCAAATTCCCCCGGCCAGGGGGCACATCAGCGTAATTACGCAATGTGAAGGCGCATCGGCAAGACGCCGCCACATGAGGCAAATTTACCAGATTGATCACTCCTCTACTCACTTGCTGCATCGCCGCGATGGCACCTCGGTCGCAGTACCTCATGCAGACCCATTGGTCATCACCGCCCGCATTGCGGGATGGGACACTGACAGAGTTTACATGGACACCGGAGCTAATGCCAATGTTATCTACAAGCATACTCTGGTTGAAGCAAAGGTGCCCCTATCGTAAATCCAGCCTGCGAAGGGGGCCACCTATGGAGTCGGAAGGGAGTAAATCCCAACCCTGGGGACAATCACCCTCCCTTTCATGATGATGGGGGCCACCAAAGAAAAGAAACAAGTATGCCACTCCAGCTTTGTGGAGTTCATTGTCCTTGATCTCCCCACACCATACAACGCCATTATTGGACGGTACACACAAACTGAGTTCCGCGTCCGCTGCGACGTGCGGGCCCTAACCCTGGTGTTCAATACCGCAACAGTAGATGCCTATACTTACCTCAATCAGAACGTGGCTAGAGGAAATTACGTCTCATCCCTCGCAGGACCTCCTCAGTTCCCCAAGCAGTCAGAGCCCAAGAGAAAGGCACCCATGGCGGAGACTGGGCCCTCAGGCGAGGCCGCTCCTGACTTGTCTGGGGCCTTTGACGAAGTTGAAATTTCTCCTGACAAGAAATTTCAGGTAGGAAAAGACCTTGAAGAGCAAGACAGGCAAGCACTCATACATCTCCTCCATGCCAACAGCGACATCTTCGCATGGAGTCTTGACGACTTACCAGGTGTGGATCCTGCTATTATTTCTCATAAATTGAGTGTACTCCCCGGCTTTAGCCCGGTTAGACAAAAAACTAGGGGTATGGCCCCCGATTGTAAGGACTTTGTACGCACAGAAGTGCAAAAACTGCTTAAGGTAACTATAATCAAGGAAGTTCACTACTCTGAGTGGGTCACCAATATAGTCCTCGCGGATAAGGAAGGTGGTCAGTGGCGACTTTGCGTAGACTACCAAGGGGTCAATAGGGCCTGCCCAAGGGATCCCTATCCCCTACCCTCTATTGATCAGCTAGTGGACTCAACCGTCCACCATTCAGTCTTTTCGTTCCTTGATGCGTATAGCGGGTACCATCAAGTCTTTATGAACCCAGAGGACGCAGTGAAAATTGCCTTCACCAATGGCGAAGCCGTCTACCACGGCATCAGGATGCCCTTTGGCTTAAAGAACGCGTGGGCTACTTTCCAAAGGCTTGTGAATCAGGTCTTCGCCAATCAAATGGGCTGAAATCTCGAGGCCTATGTTGATGACATAGTGGTTAAAAGCAAGGCCACCTCTACACATCTCACAGACTTGGAGGAAACATTCTCCAATTTCTGCAAGTATAACATGCGGTTGAACCCAAAGAAATGCATCTTTTGCGTTGGCGAGGGCAAGTTTCTGGGTTACCAGATTTCTAAAGGAGGAATCCATGCGAATCCCAAGAAGATTGAGGCTATCACCAATCTTCGCACCCCTAGAGGGCTCAAAGAAGTACAGCAACTGGCAGGAAAGCTGGTTGCCTTGGGACGATTCGTCTCTAAACTCAGCGACCGCTGCAGACCTTTCTTCGATCAAATCCGCAGGAAGAAGGCTTGCAAGTGGACAGAAGAATGCCAGGACGCATATGACTCAATCAAGCAACACTTGCAAGATCTCCCTGCACTCAAGTGTCCTAGACCAGGCGATGACCTGGTCCTCTACCTTGCCACCTCAGACAAGAGCATAGTCTCTGTCCTTATCAAGGAAGAAGCTGCAAAAGAATGGCCAGTCTACTACACCAGCCACACCCTCCAGGCTACGGAAACAAGGTATCCTCCTCTTCAAAAGGCTATCTTATCTCTGGTATATGCAGCGCGGAAGCTCAAGCCCTACTTCCAAGGGCACACAATCATAGTCCGGACGGACTTACCGATCCAGGAGATCCTCAGGCGGCCCGAACATTCAGGCCGCCTCGCCAAATGGTGTATTGAGCTAGGTGGCTTCAATATCAACTACGAGTCAAGGAAGGCAATTAAGGGCCAGGCCCTCGCCACTTCATTGCGGAGTTCTCAAATGTCAACATCATCCCTGCCCCTGAGCAGGAACCCGCGCCACAACCCATTCCCCCAGAATGGGACATGTTTGTGGATGGCTCATCCAAACTCGGATCCCCACCGGGAGGCGTATATCTGCGAGGACCATTAGGTATGGAAGCTTCCCTACGCGTCTCTTTCCAATTTCAAGTAACTAACAATGTTGCAGAGTATGAGGCCCTCATCGCGGGGCTCAAGCTCGCCATAAGGGCAGGAATTTTCCGCCTCCATATCGACAGCGACTCGCAACTGGTGATCCACCAGGTTCAAGGGTGCGCTGAATGCAAAGACACCACCCTGATCAAATACCTCAAATTAGTGAACACCTTGCGGACCAACTTTGAGGAAGCCATCTTCATCCATATTCCTCGATCTGAGAACACTACAGCAGACATGCTGTCTAAGGGAAAGACACCCTCTGCCTTGACTACCCTCGCGAGCCCCTCAATCGCGGGGACTGTCGACATTGCCTCACTGGCAACACAAGATCCGATTACGGATTGGCGAGACCCCATCATCGCTGAGCTGCAGGCCAGCGCCGCGGACCCCCAGACTCGCAAGCGCGCCATCCGCTTTGTTCTCATTGATGAACAATTGTGGCATCGCGGGTTCGTAGCACCCCTCCAACGATGCCTCAGCACCTTCGAGGGACACTCAGTTTTGAACACTCTCCACCAAGGAAACTGTGGCGCACACATTGCTGCGGAGGCACTTGCCCACAAGGCCCTTCGCCAAGGATACTACTGGCCCACCCTAAAAAAGGACGCCGCCGCACTGGTCAAAACATGTCACCAGTGCCAGATCAACTCTCGCATCCAGTGACTGCCATCTACGGAGTCTCTAGCACTGACAAACCCAGTGCCCTTCGCCTTGTGAGGCCTTGATCTCATCGGTCCAATGCCGACCGCACCAGGTCAGTACCGCTTCTGCGTGGTCGCAGTTGATTATTTTTCTAAATGGGTCGAAGTAGAACCCCTGGTTTCTGTCACCTCCGCCAAGATAATCAAATTCCTTTGGAAGAATCTGATCTGCCGGTATGGTAGCCCCCCGGGCTATCATCACAGATAATGACACTCAGTTCGCCAGTCATAGCGTCCAACAATGGGCCCAGGACAACAACGTCCGCATGCTTTTCGCCCCAGTGGCGCACCCCCAGTCTAATGGCCAAGTTGAGGTCACTAACCGCACCCTCAAGGAGGGCCTCAAGAAGCGCCTTGAGGGGGCCAAAGGGCGCTAGGTAGATGAACTCCCAAGCGTCTTGTGGGACTACCGCACCACAACGCGCACCCCAACAGACGAGACACCTTTCTCCCTGGTTTATGATGCAGACGCGCTTCTACCTATTGAGGCAGATCTTCACCATAATGCCAGGGTCAAGCAAAAGGCACTACAACAAGGGGGCCTAGCCTTGCTGATGAGGACATCGCCCCAAACGGCCCTCAAGTTCAACCAAGCTCGCCCTCACAAGCGCGCACACCCACAGATCCGCTCCAAGGCGTTGGCGGACCCATAACCAGGGCTCGTCTGAAGCAAGTTCAAGCAAACCTCAATGCCTTCATGAAACTCATGGCCCAAGACGACCAAGAGGAATCTCGAGCGAAGGCCTTGCAGCTTCGCCACCTTGGCATCATTTTGGACGAAGAAGATGCGAGGCCCTCGGGAGTCTTAAGCCTAAGCATCCTTGAGAAAGAGAGTACTAAGGCCTGGGTACGCGGACACTAGGCCAGGGCGAAGACCTCAGACAAACGTCCCTGTGAAAGGCCTAGGCGGAGGCATTCCCGCGAAGGCACTTGGCGAAGGCTATCCTGCGAAGCCTTCAATCTTAGAGGGTAGCCGACCACTTCGACGATAAAGCGCCCTTTTCACTGTAACAACTCGGGAATGAAACCCCTTCCTTTACAGAGAAAAGACATGTGAACGCTTTTAGGATAACTTTTTCCTTTTCACCTTTTTAGAAGCTTTTCACTCTGCACGCACGCTATCTAAGCCGACTTACTGCTCCCACCTTCCCCACTATATAAGCTAAGAGCAGCGTCATTGTAAAGCAGAACATATTATTGAATTTAAGAATTCGGCTGAAAACACTTCCGGGAAGTTGTTGGCTTTTGTGTTCTCCAATCTTGCATTTCCATTTTCCCTAGTGATCCAGGCAAGAGGATCCAAGCATAATATCTAGTATTGCTTGACCTTGTAGTCAAGAGGTGCTAGATCCCATCTCCTTTCCCAGGCATTTTCAAGGGCATTGCCTCACCCCGTAGTGAGGAGGTTCCCTTGGCCGACTTTGTTCCCTTGTTCTTCCTCTGTTCTTCGTTTCCGTTCTTGCCGGAAGCCATCTCCTTTGAGCTAGATCCTCCCGTTGTGATCGGTGAACCACCGTGATCACATCAAGTGGTATCAGAGCCAAAGCGCTCACTGGAGGTATCTGTGTTTCTTGTTTGGTTTCCTTCAAGCATCAACCCTTTGTTAAATTTTCTTACGCTTGAAGAAATATTGGTCAATGAACTCAGTGAGACCAAACGTTGTTAAAAAAAAAAAGTGTCTCTGACAAGTCAGGAATTTTCGGGTTTAACCCCAAAGAGGCATGTAGTTGTCCCAAAGCACAAAAGAAAAGTATTGTGCACGTTTACGTGACACAGGAATACTTGAATGTTAAATGCAGCGTTCTTGTCAAAACACGAGTGGATGATAATCCCGATCGACCAAAGTTTCAGAACTAAAACAAAAGTGTTTGTGACTGTAAAAGCCTTTTCAAATCTTCCTGCCTATTTCTTTCGAACCCCAAACTTAACTCTAATCTCCCAAAGCAGACTAGTTTCAAGTAACTAGACATTTTCTTGAGCTTCAAGTTGCGGTTTTACTAGAGTTTTGTTTGTATTTTCTTGTGTGTCCATCTTTGATCTCAGGTTGAAAGCGGTATCAAGTTTAGAGAGCTTGTGAAAGCCTTAAGTGATAAAGCCGTTGAGAGAAACACGAGTGAGAGTACACACTCAGGGAGTGGTGAGATTCTGTTTCTGACTACATATTTTCAACAGTTCTGTGTTACAGATGGTTTCGTCAGACTCATCTCCACCTCATCCATCCCAGCTAGCCCTGCAAAGCACGCTGGTAAAGATTTTACAGAGACTAGATGACTTAGGAGCTCAAGTCACTACGACGAATGAGCGGCGCGCGAGTAGAGGTAGCTCAGGGAAAGCAACCAGAAAACTCGCAAGCCCACGAAGACGCCCATGCATCCCGAGCTCAAGGAGGGGTCACTCATACCACTTTCGATCCCACATCGGCGAGGACGCAGGCCACCCCTCACAGCCGTCCTACCACTTCTACGAGAGTAGATCGTGGTGTTGACGTCTTGGATAGTGATGATCAGGAGTATTACGCGGAGCCATCACCAAAGTTTGTTAAAAGAAGGGTCTTCTCCGATAGGGATCAAGGCCGAGTCTACCCCAACAGGAACTTCGACGAGGACAAGGGAGCGGCGCGAGGACGTGTCCACCGAGGCCTTAACCAAGACTTTGGAGGTAGGACACAAGCTCCGGACCCACAAGCTTTCGCCAATATAAAGCTTCATATACCACCCTTCTATGGGTCCAGTGATCCGAGAAGAGTACTTCACGTGGGTAGCTAAAACCGAGCGGATCATTGAAATGATGGGGTACACCGATGCAATAGCCTTAAAACTCGTGGTCATTGAATTCCATGACTATGCCCTCACCTGGTGGGAGCAAGAGCATCACGAGAGAGCAAGGATCCGCTGTCGTCCCATCACCACTTGGGAGGATCTGAAGCGAGCCATGAAAAACCGGTTTGTGCCCAGCTACTACGACAGAGATTGTGCCCAGAAACTGCAACGCCTGATCCAAGGTCATCGCAGCGTCGAGGAATACCAGAAGGACCTTGAGAGGGCCTTGATGAGAGCTAATGTCAAAGAGGACGAAGAAGCTAAACTGGCCAGATTTTTATATGGCCTACGGGAAGACATCGCCAAAACGGTTGAGCTGTGCGACTACCGGGATTACCAAGACCTGGTGCACAAGGCCATCCGGGTAGAAAAACAGCTGAAGAGAGGGAGTTCCTACTACCCTGCTCACACACCCAACAGGGGCCCAACCCACAAGACCCCCCCTCCACTAAAGCGGCCCCGCCAAAACCATACACGCCTCCTGCGGCGACACCCCCCCCTCGCCAAAACTACCCCAACACAAGACCTTCCTCCCAACCTCAGTCAAAGCCCCACGCCCGCGCGTATGCGGGCCCGCGGCCGTCCAGAAGCATCGAATGCGTTTAGTGCTTAGGAAAGGGACACTACGCGAGGGATTGCCCCAACAGAAGAGCCATGGTCATTCGGCCCGATGGGGAACTGTCGAGCGAAGAAGAAGGAGAAGTTCTTCCCGAACAAGAGCATCACGAGAGTGGAGCAGAAGAAGGAGAGCTGCCTATGGACGGTCTTATATTAGTCACCAAGAGGGTCCTACAAAGCTCCCCAAGTAACACTGAAAGCACTCAGCGAGAGAACTTGTTCCAATCCCGAGCCATGGTGAATGGGGCCCTGTGCAGTCTCATTATTGATAGCGGGAGCTGTGTCATGCTGCCGGCGAAGACATGGTAGCTGAACTGGGTCTTCGCACTATCGCCCATCCCAAGCCGTATCAAGCTGCGGTGGGTTGATGACGGGACTTTCGTGAAGGTCGTTAAACAAGTGGAAGTCCCGATAAAGATCGGCAAGTACGAAGATTCCATCACTTGTGACGTAGTGCGAATGCAAGCCACCCATATTCTCTTGGGCCGGCCCTGGCAGTATGACAAGGATGCCATACATTATGGCAAAGCCAACAAATATGCCCTCACTCACCTCAGTAAACCCTACACCCTGCTTCCCCTCACCCCAACCCAAGCTCATCAGGATCAAACTCACCTGGCTAGTAAGGCCGAGAGAAAACGAAAGGGGGAGGGCAGAGAACAGAGAGAGAATGGAGAGAAGGTTCAAGGAACCTTGAGTGAAGGAAAGGGGTGCCCACGAGAAAACAAGAGAGCCTCCCTCCCCTGGCTAAAGAAAGGGATTTTAAAAGGGCATTTCTTGGAAACAAGATTTGTTTCCTCCTAATCCCCACTCATTGCATGTTAACCCTTGACAATGTATCTTCTCTCCCTTTTTATGTGCAGGAAGTCCTGAAAGAGTACGGCGAGGTATTCGATGAGCCGCGATCCCTTCCTCCCTATCGCGGCATCGAGCATCAAATCGACTTGCTTCCGGGGGCACCTTTACCCAACAAGGCCGCCTACCGGACTAATCCCCAAGAATCCAAAGAGATCCAGTCGCAAGTTCAGGAGTTGTTAGACAAGGGGTTCATCCGCAAAGCTGTCGCCATGCGCGGTCCCAGTCATACTCGTACCAAGAGCGATGGCACTTGGCGCATGTGCATGGACTGTCGCCCCATCAACTCTATCAACTTTGTAAAGTATCGCCACCCTATACCTAGACTTGATGACATCTTTGGGACGAATTGAGTGGTGCATGTGTGTTTTCAAAAATTGACCTTAGAAGTGGCTATCACCAAATTCGAATGAAGGAAGGTGATGAATGGAAAATCGCTTTTAAAACCAAAATTGGTTTATATGAGTGGAACGTTATGCCCTTTGGGTTATCTAACGCACCAAGTACTTTTATGCATCTAATGAATCATGTTTTGAGGCGTTTAATTGGAAAATTTGTGGTAGTATACTTTGATGACATACTAGTTTATTCTAAGAACCATGAGAAGCATGTTGAGCACTTGAGGCAAGTCCTCGACACGCTTAGGTTAGAAAAACTGTATGCCAAATTTGAGAAGTGTGTCTTCGCATCCCAGGAAGTTAACTTCGTTGGATATGTAGTGGGTGCGAAGGGAGTCCGGGTAGGCGAGAGCAAGATCGGTGCCATCCGGGATTGGCCTACTCCTAACTCCTTAAGCGAGGTAAGATCCTTCCTAGGACTTGCTAGTTTTTACGGGAGGTTTGTTAAAGACTTCTCTTCGATTGCTGCCCCTTTACATGAGCTAGCTAAGAAAAATGTCGCCTTCGCATGGGGTCAGTCACAGGAGAACTCTTTTAACCAATTGAAATCTCGTCTGACAAATGCCCCTCTACTTGCCTTGCCGAATTTCGACAAAGTATTCGAGGTGGAATGCGATGCCAGTGGTATAGGCATCGGTCTTTGTCTTGCACCAAGAAGGTCGCCTTGCCTTCTTTAGCGAGAAGTTGAGTGGAGCCACCTTGAACTACTCCACATACGACAAAGAGCTGTACGCTCTTGTGAGGTCCCCTATGCAAACGTGGAGTCACTACCTACCGCCTAGGGAATTTGTTATCCATACGGATCACTTGTCCTTGAAGTACCTTCAAGGGCAAGGAAATTTGAGCAAAAGGCATGTCGGTGGGTAGAGTTCATCGAGTCTTTCTCCTATGTTATTAAATATAAAAAGGGGAAAGAAAATGTTGTTGTTGATGCACTTTCTAGGAGATATACCCTGTTAATAACTCTTGACGCTAAGATTGTTGGTTTTGACTGCTTAAAAGGGATGTATGAGCATGATGCGGACTTTGGCGAGATATTTGCTAACTGTGCCAAGGGAAGTCAGAATGGCTATTATGTGTTTGATGGTTTCCTGTTTAAGTTGAAAAGGTTGTGCGTTCCGAAAGGATCAATGCGCGAAGTCATCATCAAAGAGGCACATGGAGGCGGTCTCATGGGACACTTCGGTGTTCAAAAGACGCTTGAAGTAGTGAAGGAAAACTTCTTTTGGCCCGGTCTGAAGAAGGACGTCACCAAGTTCTGCGCCAGATGCGTCACATGCCACCAAGCCAAGTCTACTCTACAACCAAAAGGGAAGTACACTCCTCTCCCTACACCTTCCCTTCCTTGGGTCGATATAAGCATGGACTTTATAAGTGGTCTGCCTAGGACATCGCATGGTCACGATGCTATTTTTGTGGTAGTGGATAGGTTTTCAAAAATGGCACATTTCATTCCCGCCATAAATCGAAGATGCATCGCATGTAGCTGATTTATTCTTTAGAAACATTGTGAAATACCATGGTCTTCCGCGGTCCATCGTCAATGATAGGGATTCGCGGTTCCTAAGTCATTTCTGGCGAACCCTTTGGTCTAGATTAGGCACTAGTTTAATGTACTCAACCTCGAGTCACCCTCAAACTGATGGCCAAACCGAGGTGACCAACAGGACTCTCACCACTATCCTACGGACCCTCCTTAGGAAGAATCTAAAAGAGTGGGAGAAATGCCTACCCCATGTGGAATTTGCATATAACAGGCTTACCATTCCTCTACTTCCCACAGTCCCTTTGAGGTTGTGTATGGTTTTAACCCCTTACCCCATTGGATTTAGTTGCATTAGACTATCTTTGAGCGGTGGATATAGATGGGAAAGAAAAGGCCCAACGAATGAAGGACTTGCATACTAAGGTTCACAAACAACTTGAGCGAATTAATGAAACTTATGCCGGAAGGGTTAATAAGGGCGAGAAAATTTAGAAGTTTCAGGTAGGGCATTGGGTATGGTTACATTTGAGGAAGGATCGTTTTCCCAGGCTAGGAAAAACAAACTTGCACCAAGAGGCGATGGCCCCTTCCGGATCACTAAGAAAATCGGTGATAACGCCTATGTACTAGATTTACCTGTGATGGATCTTATAATGTGCATGCAACCTTTAACGTATGTGATTTGGCTCCTTTTGAAGGACAAGAAGAATTTAAGAATCCGCGGGCGGATTCTTTCAAGAGGAGAGTATGATGAGGACATCGCCCCAAACGGCCCTCAAGTTCAACCAAGCTCGCCCTCACAAGCGCGCACACCCACAGATCCGCTCCAAGGCGTTGGCGGACCCATAACTGTGGCTCGTCGAAGCAAGTTCAAGCAAACCTCAATGCCTTCATGAAACTCATGGCCCAAGGCGACCAAGAGGAATCTCGGCGAAGGCCTTGCAGCTTCCCCACCTTGGCATCATTTTGGACGAAGAAGATGCGAGGCCCTCAGGAGTCTTAAGCCTAAGCATCCTTGAGAAAGAGAGTACTAAGGCCTTGGTACGCGGACACTAGGCCAGGGCGAAGACCTCAGACAAACGTCCCTGTGAAAGGCCTAGGCGGAGGCATTCCCGCGAAGGCACTTGGCGAAGGCTATCCTGCGAAGCCTTCAATCTTAGAGAGGTAGCCGACCACTTCTGACAGTAAAGCGCCCTTTTCACCTGCAACAACTCGGGAATGAAACCCCTTCCTTTACAGAGAAAAGACATGTGAACGCTTTTAGGATAACTTTTTCCTTTTCACCTTTTTAGAAGCTTTTCACTCTGCACGCACGCTATCTAAGCCGACTTACTGTTCCCACCTTCCCACTATATAAGCTAAGAGCAGCGTCATTGTAAAGCGAACATATTATTGAATTCAAGAATTCGGCTGAAAACACTTAGGGAAGTTGTTGGCTTTTGTGTTCTCCAATCTTGCATTTCCATTTTCCCTAGTGATCCAGGCAAGAGGATCCAAGCATAATATCTAGTATTGCTTGACCTTGTAGTCAAGAGGTGCTAGATCCCATCTCCTTTCCCAGGCATTTTCAAGGGCATTGCCTCACCCCGTAGTAAGGAGGTTCCCTTGGCCGACTTTGTTCCCTTGTTCTTCCTCTGTTCTTCGTTTCCGTTCTTGCCGGAAGCCATCTCCTTTGAGCTAGATCCTCCCGTTGTGATCGGTGAGCCACCGTGATCACATCACTTGCTCAAGTCGACCCTCACCTCTCGCGACCCCAAACAGGGTGTCTTGCAACCCAACTAGGACGGACATTATATTGTTCATAAACAAGTCCGCCCAGGAGTCTATGAACTACAAGACCATGATGGTCATCTTCTTCCCCGCAACTTTCATACGGATGACTTACGCCCATA
Organism: Stellera chamaejasme; assembly: GCA_024586325.1. Lineage (NCBI taxonomy): Eukaryota > Viridiplantae > Streptophyta > Magnoliopsida > Malvales > Thymelaeaceae > Stellera > Stellera chamaejasme. The sequence continues at coordinate 22,438,983 of CM044981.1, forward strand.
TTACGTGTAAGTCCTCAGTCTTATTCTTTCAATTCAATAAAATACAAGTGTATTTCCTCCTCTCTGACAGCATTACACGGCAACACAACTGCCCTCTCAAATCACCATCTGCACCCAACCGGTCAGACTGGCCACTTGCCCAAATCGCGGCATCCAACCTTGTCAGGTCCTACTCGCGCACCCACACAAAGGGAAGCCCCCTGCGGTCGCGCCAATGGTAGTTGCGGGTCTCAACTGACCTTCAACTCGCCCTGCTCCAAGGGTAATCCTCTTGCGATGCGGAAGGGTAATCCCCTTTTTGGCTCCTTCAGGGAGGTCCCTGTGTAAGTCGCCCTCGCGCACCTCACCGGACCTCCCGCGCGAACTCCTCCACACAGGTAGTTGCGGGTCTCATCCCCAACTGACCTTCAACTCGCCCCGCTCCAAGGGTAATCCTCTTGCGATGCGGAAGGGTAGTCCCCTTTTGGCTCCTTCAGGGAGGTCCCTGTGTAAGTCGCCCTCGCGCGCCTCACCGGATCTCCCGCGCGAACTCCTCCACACAAGTAGTTGCGGGTCTCATCCCCAACTGACCTTCAACTCGCCCCGCTCCAAGGGTAATCCTCTAGCGTTGCGGAAGGGTAATCCCCTTTTGGCTCCTTCAGGGAGGTCCCTGTGTAAGTCGCCCTCGCGCGCCTCACCGGACCTTCCGCACGGGCTCCCAAACACAATTCCGGGTTTCATTCCCCAGAACTCCAGCTGGCTCTTCACTTGTCTCAACAAGTACTCCACTGCCTTCGCCATCGCGCGACCTCAGGCTCAAGGTAAACTGAGCTTCACTCCATCCTTATCATATAATCGATGAGCACTCTGCAGGTATCCTCTACTTGGTACACTCGTACACTACCCAAGGGCTTACTCCCTGGAATATCACCAGGAAGGTCTCTGTGGGAGCCACCTTCACGAGCCCCAGCAGACCTTCCATGAGGGGAAATCTCATCCATGGTCTTAAAAGGCATCGCCACCGCGAACCCTAAACGAATCCTCAACTTGTCTCAACAAGTGATCTGTCTCAACTTGTCTCGACAAGTGCTCTCTGTGGCTTCGCCGTTGCGAACCCCAGCAGACCCCTCGCCAAGAATGGGACTTAGCCTACGGTCGTTGACCTAACTAACGTACCCTACAATGCTATCCACATATTGGAGCCTCCGCCCTAATCCAGCATGGCATACCATGCATCTCCCATCTTCTTCACTTGCTCCCCCTAGTTGAGCAGGGCCTCTACTGCTGGATCGCTGGCGTTCGCAGCATCCAGAATCCCAAGACTTAGCTCTGGGAATGCTTGCTCCACTTGGAAGCGGCATCGCAGCCAGCCCTCCTCATAGGCCTGCGCCCCTGCTTCACCTTGAGCTTGGATTTCACCAAGCTTCTCCATCAATCGAGGCATCCTCTGTGGGATGGACACCTTGATGGAAGAGGACTCAGGGTCCTCATCTGCAAAAGGAGGAAGTCCCAAAGCCTTCTCCATCTCCCACACTGAGGCCACCGCATTCTGGAAAGCAGTGGAAACCTCAACCTGTGCCTTCGCGGCATCCTCAGCAGCAAGCCTGCTCTCTTCTGCTTTCCCCTCCACCAACTAGGCCTGGGCGATGGCCTGGCGCTTCACCTCCTCAGCTGCAGCCTCTGCCAACTCAACTTTGGCCTTCGCCTCCGCAAGGGCAGCTTTTGTTTCAGCCTCCAAAGAGAGGAATGACTCCTTTACGAAAGCAGCCTCAATCTGTTTGGCTTCCAACTCTGCTTCCTGTTGAAGGAAACGGTGATGAAATGCATCAATCAGACTGGCCAGCTCCCACCGGTGCAGCCTGCAAGCGGTCCGCTCCTTGTTAAGGAAGTCGCACCAAGTCTCCAGTTAGGCCACACGCTTGGCCTGCTCCTCTTGGCGCTCCTCTTCCCTTCTCTTGGAGGCTTCCAGCTCCCTCCTGAGGGAAGCGATCTCTGCTACTTGGGCCTCGTCCCGCCTGTTGGCATACTTCAGAAAGTCATGCCTTTGCTCCATGGCAGCATACCCTTGAACGGCGGCCTGCATCCAAATCCATTCAGCAAGACAGAAAGAAGAACAAAACTTATGAAACAAAGACCAAAGGTGGTCTTACCCGCAGACTCTGTTGGGCTGCCTCCTTCATAAACTCAGCGGGGGAGTCTAGGCTTCGCCCTATCACCTCCCTATCATAGGGGGTGCGCAGCCCCTCCAGGCACGATAAGAGGGTCTTCTCCCCTCCCAACAACAATGAACTGCCATTGTTGAGAAGGAAGATTGGGTCCCACGCATCGCGCAGTAGCTTCCCCTTTTCCTTGTACACCTTGGCCCTGAGGTCTTGCCTCGTGACCCTCAGTGTAACCGGCTCTTCAGACCACTTGGGGGCTGTCTTGGCAGCAACTCGCCTTCGCTCCAAGTAATGGGACCACACCCCGGTCTCCTCCAAGATCTCGGTCATGGTCCCCAGGTCCGCGCAGACCTCGCGAGGACCGCTCCCTTGCCCAGAAGGCCCCGCACCTGCAGCTGTTAAGGGTAGTACAACTGAGAAAGTTGAAACACAATCTCAAGTCAAGTGAAACACACTCTCAAGTCAAGTGACTTACCAGCAGAGGGTTGCACCCATCCACTAGCCTCTGGCTGGCTACTGGAAGGTTGGGCTGCTTCCCAACCACTTGTCCTCACAGAGGACCGCGCCACCAGTGCCCCCTCCTCTGGGGCCTCGCTATCAGAAGAGGAGGAAGTCTCCTGAATTCTCAAGACCCCCTTCCCCTTCGCCGCAAGGGCCTCCTCCCTTGAAGGAGTCACTGCAGGGGCCTCCTCCCCTGAAGGGATCGCCACAGGGACCTCCTCCCCTGCAGTAGTGGCCTCCATCTCCTCCCCTGCAGGGGTGATCACCACCTCCTCCTCCACAGGAGTGACCACTACCTCCTTCCGCCCAGAACTGCTGATGGCCTTAGCAGCCTGTTGGCCCCTCCTTCTCATGGACAACAGGACTTCCCCTGCAGACATCTTGCCTCTTTTAGGGGGCGCGTTTCCCTTGGCAGCAATTTCTGCCGCGACCACGTGCCCAGGCAAGTCTTCACCTTGAGCTGGAGAAGGGCTCGCAAAGAGCCCAGACACAAAGGCCTCAAGGACGGCGGCATCCTCAGGGGGAACTGGCTCCACCACTGATATGGGCACAGCCTCTATGGGAGCAGCGGTGTCCGCCCGCACCCCCTCTGAGCCCTCCACAATGGACGTGGCCTCGTCAGTAGCGGAGGGGACCCCCACTTCCAGTCCCCTCGCCTCCTCCGCAGGCTTTGCGGCCTCTACGGTGGCGGGGACCTCTTCCCCAACAAGCCCCACAGCCTCTTCAGTAGGAGGGACTGCTGCAGATCCCTCTGCCTCTGCAGGCTCCTTGGCCTCTTCAGCAACGGCGGAGGCACTCCCCTCTCCAGGCTGCACATCGCCAGCAGCCACTCTCCTCTTCTTCTCTCTTTGAGGGGACACCAATGACTTGGTGGCGGCCCTCTTCTTCTGCAAAGGGACAATGCGTCCCAACGCCTTGACAGCCCCAGCAGGGGCATCCCTCCCAAATGCACAGGCCATGTGCACCTGCTGGGCAACGCGCATGGACGCTCTCTTGCCCTTGCCTTCGCCAGACTCATTGGAGGCGTCTACAACCAGAAGAAAAAGCTTCAGACCAGGTTCTGCTAAACATTTTACATTTGTGCAATACACTTGTATATACAAACGTACCTCTTGGCCCTGCCAGCGCTGCGGTAAGGGCATCTACCACTGCCCCGCGATGGGCTGGGGCCCATCCCTCGTATGGCGGGGGCACCTCAGGGTCCAGCAGGAAGCCCGTGCTGATCCCAGCCCACCTCAATGTTGTCTCATCAAGTTGGGTGGCAGAGAAAGGGAAAAGCTCGTCACAGGCGCTCCTCGCAAACACTTCGTCCAACCATCCCAAAAGTTGGACGTATGCCTGCCACCGCAGCCCGTTGGAAGTCAACTCAGGCCTCCGCGCGATGCTCTGCACTGATCGTCGCGTCCTCGCCACGGGAAATTTCCATGAGTTTTCACGGGGCAGGAAGAAGAAGGATCCATGCCAGGAATGGTAGGATTTGGGCGCGGCGATGAACGAGATGGAATTGTTCCCCCCAACATTTATGGGGGTCACATGGAAGAATGCGCTTCCACTGCGCAGCTCCAGCCGATAAAACCGTCGGAAGACGTCGGCAAACGGCTTTGCACCAGCCATCCGGCAAGCGACAGTGAAGCCTGCGATGGTCAGAAACGTGTTGGGCGCCAACTGTGATGGTGGCAGCCCCCACTCGGCGCACAAATCTTGCACCAGCGACGGGAACGGGAACCGCAGCCCCGCCGCAAGCTGGGCCGTGTACAGACACAACACCTGGTTTTCCAAGTTCTCCTCGATCATCGGCAGACCTAACGCCCGGCAGGCACCCGTACGGACGATAAACACCAAAGCCTTCTCCACTGGGAAAAAGGCCTTCACCATGTCCTGGTGAATCCTGTCAAAACTTACTGTGGTCTTCTCCACGGTAGCAATCACCGGACACACGGCTTCCTTGGACTCCATTTCTGCAAAAAATCGAGCAACAGGCGTATAAATCGGAAGAGCCTAACAGAGGCATTTTGTCAAGCACTCATCGTGCTCAGAAAAGCACTCACTGTGCTCGGAAGAAATCTTACCTGCTTTAAATCACCGGTGAAGAAATCGGTAGAGCAGACAACGAACGCACGAACGGGCAACAAAGTCTTGAACGGGAAGTGAAGAATCCCCACAAAAGCACTTGCAACGACCGATGAACGGTTCAAATACGCAAGAATGCGAAAAGGCTACTCAGCGCGAAAACGAGGAAATGCGAAAGTGAAGATGAACAGCTTCAATCTTCTCGGACACGCTTTTATAAGCCCGCGGAAATGAAAAAGCGCTTTTTAAGCGTAATCCGCTCCTGAGGCGCCACGTGCCAACATCTAACGGTTAGTAAACCTTTCGCCTCCCGTTATCTCTCCTGCTTTAAGTATTGAGGAACCCCCTCGCTTCCGTTACACTTAAAACGGACCGCAAGCGGCATGCCGCCTTCGCCAAACTCCAAGACTTGGAATATTAACAGAGTACGGGACCCTCCCCATACTCTGCCTTCAGGAGGAGGCATCTTGGTACACTACCCAAGCAAATGCCCCCTCAAAGGCTCACAAGGATCATGAAGGATCCGACATCTGAAGTCAGATCTTAAAAGGTCTTCGCACTCCACACGAGCCCAGTCTTGTGGCTACTACTGTCCTCAACACAGTATTTTCAAAACGGAGTACAGGACCCTACCCATACTCCGCTCTCAGGAGGAGGCATCTTGGTACACTACCCAAGCAAACGCGTCCTCGCGTCGCATCAGAATCACACAAGGCCCCGCAGGTCTCGCCCTCGCGGTCTCCAGTATCGCCTTCGCAAGGTCTCACCCTTGTGGTCTCCAGTCTCGCCTTCGCAAGGTCTCACCCTTGTGGTCTCCAGTCTCGCCTTCGCGAGGTCTCCAGTCTCGCCTGCGCGAGGTCTTACCCTCACGGTCTCAGATCTCATCTGCGCGAGGTCTCGCCCTCTCAGGTCTCAAGTCTCGCCTTCGCGAGCTTCTTAGGCCTTCGCGGATCACCCTCGCGGTCTCAGGTCTCGCCCTTGCGATCTCACTCGCCTTCGCGGGTCTCACTCCCGCGGTCTCAACTCGCCTTCGCGAGGACTCTCATGCCTATACTGGCCCCGCCCAGATAAGGCCCTTGCACTCAGGTTCGTGCGACCCTTACACCTTTATTGGCTTTGCTTTATCTGGGCCTTCGCCCCTTGCAGGCCTTCGCCTGCCACTTGCTCCACTTGGAGATAGGCCACTTGGTCATCTGACATTAAGCAGCCAATGAGGAGGCCAGCACGAGCCTGAGTGATCTTCACCAGATTTGTACGTCAAACATTCCCGACAAGTGAATCTTCTAAGGCGGTTTCTTTGAGATCTTCATCATCACAGCCGCCTTATCTCCTTAAATCTGACAGACTTGTCAGACTTGTCTCACAGCCTGTCCAAGGCTTCAACTGGGGGAGGCTCCTCCTGGCATCTCCCTATAAATAGGGGGATGTCCACCCTAAACTGGGTAAGCTACTACACGCCCCCCCACTCCTCTCTTGCTACTTCTGAGTATTCTCTTTATCTTCCACAGATTACTCTGAACAGCAAGTTTGGAGCTCTCAAGAACACCATCACCATCAACCATTCAACGAATATCGAGATTCCGCACTGCATAAAGGGAACGCGAATATCCATAACAGAAAGTGGGTCCGTCGTCGACCTCTGATAAGCATGAAGTCCATAAATAATAAGAAAACCTGCAAACCGCTATGTACCATGTGACTAACCCCAGGAGTCACTGGGCCCCACCCTCGACCCGAGTACTAGCCCTTAGCTAACCTAATACACATGAGTTGAACTGCAATGCGTATTAAGAAAGCTAAACTCCTTACCTTACCTTGACAGAATCTGATATCTACTATGGCCCCCCGATGCACACGAGTAGTATTCCAGAAACGCAGATTTAATCTGGCAGAATCAGAAACACAGAATAACTCTAGTTAATTAACTAAAGTTTCTTACTTTGGGAATTTATCCAAAATTACCACTTAAGTCCAACTTTTCAGAAATTTGCAATCTTGCCCAAAACTTCACAAAGTAGCAAAAAGTGACAACTTTATACTTAAAGTGTCCAAAATTTATTCCATAACTTAAAGCGGCTATCTTTCCTTTAACTTCTCCATAATTACACCTTTAGTCCTTAAACGTTTTAAGAACTTTCAAATTAGCCTTTAAGTTCCACAAAGTTACAAAAATACTCAACTTTGTCAACTTTTCCACACAAATACCTTTTCCAATCAAACTTTCGGCCAAGTCCATAATTTTTGGTCGAATTTCCATTTTGAACCTAAACTTTATAAACTTACACTTTAGCCACTTAAACTATACTTTCTTAACCCAAACATCATTTAAACACTTTCTCCAACACTTTAACTTCACAAAATCATCATCACAACATCATTAACATTTCGGTTTCCATCAAGATTTCACCAAATAATTTCCAACGTTTTCCAACAACTTCAAAACATGTTAAACATACTTATAACATGCTTTCTACCAACTTTCTTCAACAAAAATCGAACCAAAAATTCATCCAACATTTCGGCCTAAACCCAAAATTCCAACATGTTTTTTCATGATTTCTCAAAAACAAAGTATGTTCATCATACTTCCAACAACAACATACTTGAAAATCAAAAACATCCATGAACCAAATCCATAAAAAATCACCAAGGAAGATCCTCACCTTGATAATACTTGTAGCTTAGCTTAGGATGAGTAGGAGTTGAGACAAATCCATATCCAAAAATCCTTGAAGAATTCGGCCAAAGAATAACAAAGGGAATGGATGCGTTTTCTTCATGTTTTAATTTCAAGAACATAAAGATTCAACCAAAATAACTCAACCATACCTTGAATATTACTGATTTAGGAAGCCTAGGAAGTGGTAGGACTAAGCTTGTTGAAGATCCAAGCTCAAAACGTCAAGAAATAGTTTTTGGCACCAAATGTGCTTCTGGACCCGTCGGATGTCAGCAAGGTTTTGGGGACCTTACCTTCACTTTTAGCTCTTTCTACCTTCAGTGAAGTTGTAGCCAAGACCTTTATGAAGATTTTCTCTGAAGCCCCAAGAGGAGGTTCGGACGTCTACTAGGGCAGAAAGGCTGTGGAAGAGAGACGAAAATTTCTGGCAGCAGACGAAGAGAGGTTCTTCTATCTCTTGCTCAATAATGGAGATGAGTGATGAGTGAGAGATAAAGAAAAGAGTGAATGGTCAGAAAATAATGGGTGAAGTCTGAAGTCTTGTTAAAATGGATGAGAATGGAAGGGGATGAGTGTGAAAAGAAGGGGTATGGGCTAAAGGAAGGCATGAGTTAAAAAGAGATATAAAACTTATAAAGAAAATGAATTTGTTTCATAAAACCAAAACAAATATCTCTTCCCACTCACACTCTCACATGGGCCGGCCCAAAAGGAAAAGAACCCAACATGTGGTTTTCCAATTTTTTCTTCCTCGATGACCATTTTGTCCCCCGAAACTGATTTCTGGAAAAATGTCCCAGAACTCCGAAAATGTTATTCAACATGTAAAACACTTATAAATAACTCCAAATTAAATCCCAAATACTGAATTCCATTAATTAATCACAAGTCATTTGTGATCTGATAATTACAAAATTTGAACTTGCAGCCAAAATTCAACAGAAATATTACAGAACGTCGGGGGTGGGTGTAACTACCTCCCCCGTAGGACTATTGGTCCTCCAAGAGTGGTCTCAACAACCCGTACTCATCCGGATACTTACTCATTGATGTGATCATGGAAATGATCAATACTTGAAAGGATCTAGCTTGGAAGATGAACACCAAACAAGTTGATAATTTCGGCTAGACAAAGAACCTCTTCACTACAAGGTGAAGCAATGCTTTGATTGCCAAGGAAGGAAGATGGATCTAGCACCTCTCAACTACTTGATTGAGCAGTACTAGATATTATTCTTGAAACAAAATGATGGAACAAGGGAATGGATTGAAGAAGTGAGAAACCAAAGCCAAAATGCTCTCAAAATGGAGGCAAGAATTCGGCTAACATGAATTCTAAGTTGCTGAAATGGTGAAGCCTAACCTAAATACATGAATGGTGGTAGTGGAGGTTATTACCCAAAGTGTGGCTAACACTTTTGGTAACAACCCATTAAGTCTTCCTACCATTTTCATGCATAAAGCAATAGGCATGATGATACTACTTAAAATGGTGAGGGAGAGTGGGAGGATTCCACCATTTTTGGTAATGGAGGGTAAGGACCAACCATTACTTCAAACTAGTGAGTAAGGACCTCCACTAACTCACTTTCCCTCCCATTTCCTAAATAACACAAATATCATTCAAATACAACTCTTTTAAGCTGAAAATCTGATGGAGAAGTGAAAAGTCCAAATTGCCCATGGAGGGGCGTGGCCCACACGTGCTTGGAGAGACTTGGCGCGTGAGAGCGCGTGGCGGACTTGGCCGGCGCGTCCAAGCTACTTCCGGGCTTCTCCAAGGCTTGGGAACATGGTGCAGCAATCCAAGGGTGGCGGAGCATCTTCCGGGATTTGGTGGAGGCGCGTGGGGCGCGTGGTTGGGGTGTGGGGGCGCGTGGTGTCCGCCTCGGGTCCAATGGTGGAGAGTGTGATGGTCTCCATGGCTTTGGGAGTTCCTTCCACTTGGATACCCATGTCTTGAAGCTTGGTGGCATGGTCCCAGTCCTCATTCCGCTCTTCTCCTTGTGCCATGATCCGGATGAAGGCTTGAAGCTTGTCTTGCATTTTCCTCAACCGCGCTAGGGTCAAAGGTCCATTGAGACCTTGAAAGGTGCTAAGGGGCTCTCTTGGTGGAGTTGGGTCGATGTCCACATCATTTCCTCCCTCTTGAGGAGAATCTGACCTCGAATTTAAGTCCTCCATGTCACCTTTAAAAGGAAGTAAATCACAAACATTAAATGTAGCATGTACATGATAAGTTCCATCACTTGGTAAGTCAAGCACATATGCATTATCATTAATCTTCTTTGTGATTTGGAAAGGTCCATCCCCTCTAGGTGAAAGCTTGTTTTTCCTTGCTTGTGGGAACCTTTCCTTCCTAAGATGTAGCCAAACCCAATCCCCCACATCAAATGTTCGAAATTTCTTTCCTTCATTTACCCTTCTTGCATAGGTTTCATTGATTTTCTCAAGTTTTTGATGTCCCTTAGAATGCAAGTCTTTCATTTGTTGAGCTTTCTTTTTACCATCCACATCCATTTGACCATCTTGATTTAATGCAATTAAGTTCAAAGGTGCTAAGGGATTAAAACCATAAACTACTTCAAATGGACTATGTGATGTGGATGAGTGATATGCACGATTATAAGAAAACTCAACATGGGGTAAACATTTTTCCGATTCCTTCATATTTTTCCTAAGTATGGTTCTTAGGATAGTGATTAAGGTCCTATTAGTAACCTCGGTTTGACCATCAGTTTGGGGATGACTTGATGTAGAGAACATCAAGTTGGTTCCTAACCTAGACCACAAGGTTCTCCAAAAATGCCCAAGGAACCTAGAATCCCTATCACTAACAATTGACCTAGGGAGTCCACGATGTTTCACAACATGCTTGAAGAACAATTCAGCAACCTTAGATGCATCATCACTTTTATGACATGGAATGAAATGTGTCATTTTAGAAAACCTATCAACAACCACAAAGATAGCATCATGTCCATGTGAAGTCCTAGGCAATCCACTAATGAAATCCATGCTAATGTCAACCCAAGGGTGAGTAGGAGAAGGAAGAGGAGTGTACTTCCCTTTTGGTTGAAGAGTGGACTTTGCCTTGTGGCAAGTGATGCACCTTGCACAAAACCTTGTGACATCCTTTTTCATGCCCGACCATCAAATACATAGTAGCCATTTCGGCCACCTTTAGCACAAGAAGCATATCTCTCACCAAAATCAAGGTCATGCTCATACATATCCTTCAAACAATCAAATCCAACAAGTTTGGCATCAAGAGTAGAAAGAAGTGCATATCTCCTAGATAAAGCATCGGCAACAACATTTTCTTTTCCTTTTTTGTATTTAATCACATAGGAGAATGATTCGATAAACTCTATCCACCTAACATGTCTTTTGTTCAAGTTACCTTGCCCTTGAAGGTATTTCAAAGAGAGGTGATCCATGTGAATCACAAACTCTCTCGGCAACAAATAATGACTCCACACTTGTAGTGACCTCACAAGAGCATAAAGCTCTTTGTCATAAGAAGAGTAGTTCAATGTGGCACCACTCAATTTTTCACTAAAGAAAGCAATGAGTCGGCCTTCTTGGTGCAAAACGGCACCAATGCCAATCCCACTTGCATCACATTCAACCTCAAATACTTTCTCAAAGTTAGGCAAAGCAAGGAAGGGAGCATTCATCAATTTAGACTTCAAAGCAAGAAAATACTCCTCTTGGGCTTTGCCCCATTCAAAGACAACATTCTTTTTGGTTAATTCGTGTAAAGGGGAGGCAATAGGGGAGACGTCCTTAACAAATCTCCTATAAAAACTTGCAAGTCCCAAAAAAGACCTCACCTCGGTCATGACTTAGGAGTAGGCCAATCCCTTATTGCTTCCACTTTACTCTCATCAACCGACACACCATGCTTACCAACAACATATCCAAGAAAATTTACCTCACTTGTAGCAAAGACACACTTCTCAAACTTAGCATACAAATTTTCAAGCCTAAGTGTATCTAGAACATGCTTCAAGTGTTCAATATGCTCATCACGATTCTTGGAATACACCAAAATGTCATCAAAGTAGACAACCACAAACATTCCAATCAAATGCCTCAAAACATTATTCATCAATCTCATGAATGTACTAGGTGTATTAGACAATCCAAATGGCATGACATTCCATTCATATAATCCAATTTTAGTTTTAAATGTCGTTTTCCATTCATCTCCCTCTTTCATTCTTATTTGATGATAGCCACTTTTCAAATCAATCTTAGAAAAGACACATGAACCACTCAATTCATCAAGCATATCATCAAGTCTAAGGATAGGATGTCTATACTTTACAGTGATTGAGTTGATGGGGCGGCAATCCATGCACATCCTCCAATTGCCATCACTTTTGGGCACTAAGATGACCGGTACGACACATGGAGAAAGGCTCTCTTTGATGAAACCCTTTTGAAGCAACTCTTGCACTTGTGCTTGAATCTCCTTGGACTCTTGAAGGTTAGTCCTATAGGCGGCCTTGTTGGGAAGTGGCGTTACGGTCACCCCGAGCGGGTTGTGACTTTGGTGACTCGGGGCTCCATTTCAGGCTTCCGGGTCATGTGTTCGGGTGGTCAGACAACTCCCGAGTATTTTCTGGGTTTCATCTTCGGGAATCCTTTCATATTTGGGGTCGCACGGGTCCCCCGGACATTTCTGCGAAAAATATTTTTTCGGGAGCGGGACTTGTCTCAGGAAGTTCAGTATGCTCGGTAGCTCTACCGGGATCTCGAAAAAGGAAACCGTCAGCATATTTGGGATCGTATGAGTATTCCGCATCTTTTTACGGAGTATATGTTTTGGGACGGGATGTTCATTTCTGGGCGATGCCCGGGGCTCGGGATGGAAGTTTTGTGACGGCTTTGGTGTGAGGTGTGCTATGGCTCGGGATGGGTAATATGGTGATAACCGAGCAAGCACACACGACGGGAATTTTAGCTCGGGCTAGCACGCGCGCACGTCGGGAGTTACTCGGGTGAAGTTGGCGCAAGATTTTTGGGCTTGGTAGGTTAGTCACCATGGTAACTAAGGTGGTGACTAAGGTGCTTGGTGGACAAGTGTCCTAGTGAGTCACTAAAGAGGAAGTATAAGAGGGTGTGATTTAGGAAGAAAATGCCATTTTATGTTCATTTCTTCCTTCTCTCCTTCCATCCGCCAACTTCATCTTCTTCTACCTCTCAAAGTGTTCTTCATCTTGCAATGATTGATCTTGGTGTTTGGCTTGGATTTGTGGTAAGCTTCTTCTCTTCATGGTTTAGTAAGGTTGAAGCATGATTTGTGGATGAAAGAGAGGTTTAGAACCGATTTCATGTTAACTCCTTGCTACATGTTATGTTGATCTTCTTGCTTCAATCTTCTAGTATGTTGTTCTTGGTAAGAAGAAGTGTAGGAATCAAGGTTTAATTTATAAAAGAACACCATGGATTAAGAAACCCTAATTAGCCGAAATCTAGGTTGGAATCTAAACCTAGTGTGTGGTTGAGTTCTTGAATCATGCTTGTGATATGTGGTTCTTAGCATGATTCTAAGGTGTTGTATGGATTCAATTTGAAGGTAAACATGTTGGGTAAAAAGTACCCAATTTGGCCGAATTGTTCATTAGGGTTGAGTTTGATTTTGGGTGATTAGGGTGAGAAGTGTTGGTAAGCATGCTTGAATTGTGTAATTGGTGAATTAAGTATGTGTTTGGAACCTTAATTGGTTTGGATTAAAGTTTGGTATAAAAAGAGAGGTGTAGGCCGAATTTGAAAGGAAGGTTTGGTGATGCTTGTGTTGTGTTTTGGAATGGTTTTGGTAATGATTTGGTATCGGGAATGGAAGAAGGTAACTAACGATGTTCAAAACGTTGTTTTCGGGAATTGGGGACAATTCCGACCTACTTGCTTGTTTACGGTGTAAATGTGGGGAAAGTGGTATTTGAATGCTTGGTTGTGCTTTTGGGTGTTTGAATATCAATGTTATAGCTCGGTTTGAGAAATCGAGCTTTCTGTGAAATTTTGCGTGAAAGTGCGGGATTGTGAGGGATTGGTTTCCGGGGGTCTGTTTTGGTGATTTCTGACTTATGTGTGGTTGTTCAGCTTGATTCAGCAGTGGTGGAGTAGTGCGGTACTTCAAAAGTCACACTACCACGTTTCGGGCCAGGAGCCGGGATTTTGCTACGGAGCGGTTTTTGTGAGGTAAGGGTTCAACTTCTCTCGTTATGCATTCTGGGAGGGATTACATGTATATCGGGGTTAGTTGAGGCGGGTTCCGGGTTGAGGACAGTGGTCCGGTGATATCGGGACCAGTCATATGGTAAGATATAGTTTGTTCTGCTTCAGGGCCCGGGATGGTCTTGGAGACCTCGGGTTCCTTATCTATTCTGTAAATCCGCACTGGGTGCCGATATTCTACATATACCTTATGGTATATTCTATTCTGTGACGAGACTCGGGATGGTCTTGGAGACCACGGGTGCTCCTTGGATTCGTTGTGTCTGCACTGGGTGCTGACATTCAGTATATACCCTGTGGTATATTTCTGTGACCCTACGACAGTTAAGGGGATCGTGACCCCAGCTGGTACCATGCTTCTGTATTTTGACCTCTTGAAGAGGGCTGTCGTTCTATTTATTTTTATTTTAAGGGTCATTCTGGCGGTCTGCACCGCATCCTACGGGATTCTGTCTAACCCAATCCTACGGGATATATATATATATATATATATGTGTGTGTGTGTGTGTGTGTGTGTGTGTGTGTGTGTTCTATGTTTTTCTGTTTTGCAGGTACGACATACTAGCACCTTTTGCAAACTGTATCTTACCTCATCCCTTACTGTGTCCTCTCGAGGACTCACCCCTTTTCTGTTTACCACCTTTCAGGTCGGTCTGACAAGTAGCCAGCGGACTAGAGATCCGCGGTGCTTTATGGTTTGGGATTCAGCAGCAGTAGTACTACGTGCAGGAATCATCTTGTCACCACCACCCCCGTCAGACACCTTCCGGACCCGGCGGGAAGCGGTCGCCGGCCGGTGGGCGGTGGTGAGCAAGGTGGGACCGGATAGCGCAGCTAATGTGAGAGTATTTCGCGGGCCTTTAACTAACCCAGTAGGTCCCTTTCTAACAACAGATCAAGTATGACAATTCATGCACAGAAACAGATCACAATAACAGAAGCAATGGGCTCCGCCCATGATCAGAATATCAGAAGCAGGATATCAAAATCAGATTATCAAAAAGGAAGTCTGTTCTTTCACTACCGAACAGAGGCTTCCACACAGATCAACATTCTCATTCAATCAATTGAGCGACGCATATATATATATACATAACCATAATCAAACTTAGATGAATAGACAGATCTAATGATAACATGCTATCATAATACTACATGCCAACAGTATCATGCTACAGAGCTATCTACAGTGAAGATGCAACCGTACAAGAGTCGGGCGTCGGATAAAGAAACCGACGAGGAACCCAAGTCTAGATCCAAAAGCTGCTAAACCCTCAAAATAGCTAACCGAACAGCACTGGCGGAAATCCTACTCCGCTGGCCCAAAATTCTTATCTCTGAAAAATATTAAGTAAGGGTGTGAGTTTTCTTAAAGAAAAACCCGGTAAGAGCTTAGGCGAAAGTAACGATGTTCTTCCGACAAACTGCAAAGACAGATCGGAGCGAGATACACATACGAGATAGCAATATACAGATCAAAGCATATACAGAAATAAATAATGTATGATGTGTGCACAACATCCGAATGTAACGGGTCATGGCTAGATCTTCCCCGACCATGGCTAGATCTTCCCCGGACGCACCGGCATTCGCCATGCGTCGGCATTCGCCATGCACCCAGCAAATCCCATATAACACGGACCATGGCTAGATCGTCCCCGACCAAGGCTAGATCTTCCCGACGCACCGGCATTCGCCAGGCGTCGGCATGCTCCATGCAGCCAACAAACAACATAAATCACGGACCATGGCTAGGTCTTCCCCGACCATGGCTAGATCTTCCCGGTCGCAACCGGCATTCGCCATGCGTCGGCATTCGCCATGCATCCAACAAACATCATAAATCACGGACCATGGCTAGGTCTTCCCCGACCATGGCTAGATCTTCCCCGGTCGCAACCGGCATTCGCCATGCGTCGGCATTCGCCATGCGTCCACACACACAGAACGGAACCTGCGCACCGATGCTCCTACCTGCGCACCGATACTCCTACCATGGGACTAGCCTTGGGGCTCCACAATCCCGATCTAAGACCGAAGTCAGAGACCGACGCCCAAGACTTGCCTCAACCATCCTACATTACAATAACATAGGTAGGTCGAACCCTTACCTCGAATTGGAAGCAACCGCAACCGTAGAGGGTAGCAGCCAAGCACCACACACCAAACTTCTTCCTTATGCAACCTCAAACCTTGCTTCACATAACACCTAAACAATTCACACACTTTCCACATTACACTTTTATTCAACACATCAATAACCATCGACAATTGGACCTCACTCCAAGACTTAAAGTTGCTCAATTTCATTGTCTAAACATGCTTGAAACCTTAAACCACACAAAACACATGCTTCCACATTCCACCAAAAAACCCGGATGAACATTGCCTTAGGTATATAATCGAAGCATATTTGGACAATGTTCCAATTATCAATATTGCTCTAAACATACCCAATAACAACAATTTGGATTGAAATCAACAAAACAACACACTTCATTTCTCCACCATAAAGCCTATGGGTTTTCTCTTAGCTCATAGATTAACCCATAATTGGACCTTTTACCAAGTATTAATGTTGTTCCAAAACCACCCAACAACACTAATTTGAGGTCAATTTAACAATCCCCCAAAATTCGTTCATCCTAGCTCAAGAACCCTAATTCGAATTTCCTTCAATTCATGATCAATTCGTGTTGTAAAATGTGTTTCTACCTCTAATCCAACATAGAAACACTACTACTAACTCAATTGCATCAGAAAATCACGAAAATACAAACCTCCCAATTTGGGAAATTCCCCAAATTCATCCACCAAGTGTTGTTGGAGCGAATCCTTTGTTAATTCGTTGTTCTTGAAGTGATTCCCGCACGAATCCTTCGTTTCCACGCACCAAAGAGTCCAAAATCTCTTAGATAGGAGCAAAACCGAATTGAGAGTGAGTTGGGAGAG
Source organism: Stellera chamaejasme (assembly GCA_024586325.1). Taxonomy (NCBI): domain Eukaryota; kingdom Viridiplantae; phylum Streptophyta; class Magnoliopsida; order Malvales; family Thymelaeaceae; genus Stellera; species Stellera chamaejasme. Next base: position 22,455,573 of record CM044981.1, read on the forward strand.
TTTTCGGAGCTGAAAGCGAAAATGAGGTTGAAACCAGCTGCTCGACTTAAATAGCGAGCCGGGCGATCGCGCCGACCTTGCGCCTGAGGCTTGTGCGCAGCGCATGCGCACAGATTGTGCACAGGCTTGTGCGCAGCGCAGCGCACAACCTTGCGCACAGATTGTGCACAGGCTTGTGCGCAGCGCACAGGCTTGCGCACAGATGGTGCACAAGTTGTGCACAGGCTTGTGCGCAGCGCACAGGCTTGCGCACAGGCTTGCGCACAAGACTTAACCCAAAACCATTCCACTCCCAACACAACAATCAACAACAACAACAACCAACAAACTCCTCAAATTACAAATTTAAACATACCTCCAGAACTCCAGTCACCGGAGACTGTTGCCGGAAAAGGTGGGGTGTAACATCCTCCCCCCCTTAAGACTCTTGGTCCTCCAAGAGCTCCTTAAGGCGTTGGTACTCCTGAGGGTAGCGTTCGATCATATCTTTCTCCGTCTCCCAGGTTGCCTCCTTGTCAGAATGGTGCGACCATTGCACCTTCACCATGGGAATTAACTTGCTCCTCAATTTGCGAGTATCCTTCGCCAACAAAGCAATTGGCACTTCCTTATAAGACAAGTCAGGTTCCAATTGCACTTCCTCAACTGGAATCGTTTGCGTCGGATCCATGACACACTTTTTCAGCATGCTCACGTGAAACACATTATGCACAGCTGACAAGCTCTCCGGTAGTGCTAAACGATAAGCCACCTTTCCAATCCTTTCTAAAATATCGAATGGGCCAATATACCTCGGAGCTAACTTCCCTTTCCGACCAAATCTCATTATTCCCTTCATTGGTGCCACCTTCAACCATACTTTGTCGCCGACTTCAAACTCTAAGTCGCGACGCCTTCTGTTCACATAAGCCGTGGTTCTATCATTTGCCGCTTTCAATCTTGCCTGAATTGTTTTGATCTTTTCGTAGTCTCTTCAATCAATTCCGGACCGAGTTCAACCTTATCGGCGGTTCAGACCAACGGTGAGGTGTCATACACCTCCGTCCATAAAGAGCCTCGTAAGGTGCCATCTTGATTATACTCGATAACTATTGTTATACGAAAACTCTATGAGCGGTAGATGTTGATCCCAATCACCTCCGAAATCAATCGCACAGCTCCTCGGCAAAGATGTCCTCAAGTACTGTATCACCCTCTCGGATTGCCCATCAGTTTTGCGGGTGATACGCGGTACTAAGGTGCAACCGTGTAACGAAAGCTCGATGGAAAGCTTTACAGAAATGGGCTGTAAATCTTGGATCCAGGTCTGAAACTATAGAATCCGGTACACCGTGCAACCGCACGATCTCTTTGATGTAGAGTCGTGCTAACTTGTCCAACGGATCGGTGACTTTAATGGGCAAGAAATGTGCACACTTAGTCAAACGGTCCACAATTACCCAAATGGCATCATGACGTGCTCTCGTAGTGGGTAATCCGGTAAGAAAATCCATAGTCACGTTTCCCCACTTACGAACTGGGATAGGTAACGTCTGAAGTGTGCCCGCGGGCTTCTGATGTTCAACCTTTACCTGTTGGCAAGTGGTACACTTTGCCACACACTCTGCAATATGCCTCCTCATACCTGGCCACCAGAAGTGTGACCTCAAATCGTGATACATCTTTTCACCGCCCGGATGAAAACTTAAACTGTTATTATGAGCTTGATCCAAAATCTCATCTCTAAGAGCCACATCATTCGGCACGTACAAACGCTCTTTGAAGTATAGCAATCCTTGCCTATACTCAAAGAATGGACGCATTGCTCCTTTAGCTTCTCCAGAAACCTGCTTCAAACTCTGATCTCTCATCTGAAATTCTCGGATCCTGTCGATCCAAGAAGACTGAACTCTCAACACAAATATCTGCTCCTGCTCTTGTAGCTGCCAACGGTGCCACAAGGCAGTCAGGTCCGTAAGCTCTGTTCGGTTTCCAGGTTCTCCACCTCTAACTATCCCGGTGTATGCCCTACTCAAGGCATCTGCCACCGTATTCCCTTTGCCTGCGGTGTACTCGATACTACAGTCATAATCTTTCATGTACTCGAGCCACCTTCTTTGGCGCATATTCAGATCTTTCTGCGTGAACAAGTACTTCAAGCTCTTATGATCAGTAAAGATTTGAAATTTGTTTCCCAACAAATAATGCCGCCATTGCTTGAGTGCATACATAACCGCAGCAAGCTCCAAATCATGAGTGGGATAGTTTTCCTCATGTGGTCGCAACTGTCGCGACCCATAAGCAATTACCTGCTGGTTTTGCATAAGCACACACCCCAGACCTGTTCGTGAGGCATCAGTATAAATGACATAAGGCTGAGACGGGTCAGGTAGAACCAGAATCGGTGCCTGTGTCAGTCTACACTTGAGCTCTTGAAAGCTCTTCTCACATTCATCCGACCATACAAACGCCTTACCCTTCTTTGTCAGTTGAGTGAGTGGAGAGGCAAGAACCGAGAAGGCTGGTACGAACTTACGGTAGTAACCAGCTAACCCGAGAAAACTACGGATATCCTTTACTGATCGGGGTTGCCTCCACTCTTGAACAGACTTGATCTTCTCCGGGTCGAAATTCCGTTCTCATTGATGATATGCCCGAGAAATGCTATCTCGCGCAACCAGAAATCACACTTCGAAAACTTTGCATACAGATGGTTGTTAGACAAAGTTTCCAAAGCAATTCTCAAGTGCTCTTGATGTGTGTCCTCATCCAGAGAATAGATGAGTATATCATCAATGAAGACAACAATAAAATCGTCCAAGTAGGGCGGAAAACCTCATTCATCAAATTCATGAAAGCTGCCGGGGCATTTGTCAGCCCAAAAGGCATGACAGTGTACTCATAGTGACCATAACGCGTGCGAAAAGCAGTTTTCGGAATGTCTTCTTCCTTCACACGCATTTGGAAATAACCTGATCGGAGATCAATCTTTGAGAACACTTTAGCTCCTCGGAGCTGGTCGAACAGATCGTCAATCCGTGGTAACGGATATTTGTTCTTAACTGTCACCGCATTCAACCTTCTGTAATCAATACAGAGTCTAAGTGTTCCATCCTTCTTCTTAACAAATAACACCGGGGCTCCCCACGGTGATCTGCTCGGTCGGATAAACCCCTTATCCAACAACTCATCCAATCGCTTCTTCAATTCCTTCATCTCCACTCTCGGCATGCGATACGGAGGAATGGAGATAGGTGTAGCTCAGGTCTGTAACACTATCTCAAAAATCACCTCCCGCTCGGGTGGCATACCTGGCAACTCTTCAGGAAACACCTGCGGAAAGTATCTAACAATCGGAATTTTATCAAGTTCCATCCGCGTACCTGCATCATTGAGTCCAAAGTACTCGCCTTCATCCGTCACAGGTAACTTCTCCATTACCTGAAGCTCCATGCTATTCTGCACAATCTCTACATCTGAGGGGGGAACAAGTGGTAGTACTTGATCCGACACCACTAACTGTCAAGCCGCAAGACAATCTATCCGTATGGAATGCTCCGAGAGCCAATCCATACCCAGAATCACATCATAATGCGATGTGTCCAACACCAACAAATCAGAAGAAATCTGTCGCTCACCAATAGTTAACATGCAACCCTTGATAAGCTCATTCTGAGCAGAATCGACTCCCGGCGGTTCGTACCAGGAATACTTGAGACAGATGAGTCACAGGAAGTTGCAAAGACTTTGCACACTTCTGTGACACTATAGAAATCGAAGCACCTGTGTCAAAAAGAGCACGAACGGAAATACCATTCAGAAACACCATACCTGCTAGTGCTCCCTTCTGAGCCGCGTCACCACGCTCAATCTGAAACACTCGTCCCTGCCTTGCCTGCTGGTGCGCTGGCGGCGGGGCCTGCTGTAGTGGTGGCCGCATCTGCTGTGGTCGGGGTCGTGGTCCAAACTGAGGAACACCACGCCCACGAGGAGCATAACTCTGAAATCCTTGTGGCCTTGCAACTCCCTGAGTCGCCATCAAAGGACAATCTCTGATCATGTGGTCAGTAGACCCACATCGGTAACACATACCCTTCTCCCTATAACAAACCGGGCCGGTGTGGCTCCGGTCACATGTCTGACTGTACCAAGGCTCTGCTTCGTGTGCCTTCCCCTTGCCCTTATCCTTCGATCCAAACCCACCAGAGTTACCGCCGGTTCTGCGGTGTTGTGCATGTCCACCACGTCCAGATCCTCTAACTCCACCAATGACAATCCCCGTCGATCTCGGTGGCTGTGTCACCGAAGCTGTATCCAAGTCCTCATTCTCAATCTTCTGTGCTTTCTGCACAGCCTCATGGTACCTATCAATGTTCAACGGTGCCAAGTACTTCCTGATGTCATGCTTCAACCCTCTCATGAATCTCTTTGCCTTGGCCTCCTCACTGGTGTTGTAATGAGGCACATAACGCACCAAGCGTTCAAACTCGTGCCCATACTCCGCAACAGTCTTGCTTCCCTGAGTCAAGGTATCAAACTCCAGTTGCCGCCTATCTGTTGCGGCATAACCAATCCACTTCTCATGGAACAAGTGGGAAAATTCATCCCACGTCATACCCGGGTCTCTCAACGGCCTACGCACAAAGTCGGCCTTCCGAGTAGCCATAGTGGTCTCCCACCAATCATATGCCCAGTCACGCAAATAAAAGGTAGCCAAAGACACCATCTCATTTGCCGGAAAACCAAGTCTGCCAAGCAACCGGTCCATGTCCTTATACCACGTCTCCGCCGAATCCATTCCACCCTTGCCCGAGAAACGGGTGGTTTGAATCGCTCAAACCGCTCCATCAAAGAAAGTTTATCGAGCTGGTCGCACTATCGATTTGAGCCGGGCTCTCGGTATCTCAACAACAGAATCGGGCCTAGCCCGCACTCTCCCTCGACGGGGCTGTGGGTCGACTTCCGCACCTAGATTCAGATTCCCCTCTTCTGTATCCACATGCTCTTCGAATTGCACATCATCCACTTCAACGTCCTCCTCATGAGCCTGATAGCTAGGATCAGTCGATCCTACCGCAGTAGGCTGAGAACTCATAACATGTGTACTTCCTTGCTCTTCAACTCCTGTCCCTGCCCACATGTTATTGAGCAGTACAGTCATTTGCCCCAACACTTGGGCCATCTGTTCCGGATCAGGTATCACATGCGGCTGAACTGGTGCCGCTCTTAGCTGAGGTCTCAATCGACCTCTACCTCTTCCTCTATTCACATTCTGAGCAGGATTTCCTCCTCCTGCTTCATCATCCAACGCTCGAGTTCGTCGAGTGTTGACCATTTACTGAAATTCCAGAACATAAAGGGTTCACTTAACGGTTAGCATTACCTACGTTGGTAATCCTATCAGCTCTGTAGCATGAATGCAATGCATGATGCAAATCAATTCTCAAAATTACTTATACAAAACAATCCCTTAAAACCCGTGGTACTGCTTAGGAATAACACACTTCTCACCCGGCATCCACCGTCTGTTTTTAACGAGAGAGGTAATTTAAATTACCATCATGCACCTTACGGCATCTCATCCCCCAGGCACCTCTTATAGCACCCGAGTCAATTCTCGGTATCCTACGCAGTAACCACAGACAGTACCAAGTCTCAAACTACCAGTACCAATGAAATCATATCTTGTTTGTTCTCAAGTGCGCTTAGACAAACCGCCTTCTGTTCCACTTACCATTCCAACTTGGTTCTTGTGACGAGGTGGCCAGTCTCACCACCCAACCATACTTTGGAATCGATCGGTCGACCGGGGCTGTCAATCCTAACACACCCTCGACGCAACCAATTAACCACGCTCTGATACCAAATTGTCACCACCACCCCCGTCAGACACCTTCCGGACCCGGCGGGAAGCGGTCGCCGGCCGGTGGGCGGTGGTGAGCAAGGTGGGACCGGATAGCGCAGCTAATGTGAGAGTATTTCGCGGGCCTTCAACTAACCCAGTAGGTCCCTTTCTAACAACAGATCAAGTATGACAATTCATGCACAGAAACAGATCACAATAACAGAAGCAATGGGCTCCGCCCATGATCAGAATATCAGAAGCAGGATATCAAAATCAGATTATCAAAAAGGAAGTCTGTTCTTTCACTACCGAACAGAGGCTTCCACACAGATCAACATTCTCATTCAATCAATTCAGAGCAGAACGCATATATATATATACATAACCATAATCAAACTTAGATGAATAGACAGATCTAATGATAACATGCTATCATAATACTACATGCCAACAGAGTATCATGCTACAGAGCTATCTACAGTGAAGATGCAACCGTACAAGAGTCGGGCGTCGGATAAAGAAACCGACGAGGAACCCAAGTCTAGATCCAAAAGCTGCTAAACCCTCAAAATAGCTAACCGAACAGCTGGCGGAAATCCTACTCCGCTGGCCCAGAATCCTTATCTCCTGAAAAATATTAAGTAAGGGGTGTGAGTTTTTCTTAAAGAAAAACCCAGTAAGAGCTTAGGCAGAAGTAACGATGTTCTTCCGACAAACCTGCAAAGACAGATCAGAGCAGATACACATATAGATAGCAATATACGGATCAAAGCATATACAGAAATAAATAATGTATGATGTGTGCACAACATCCGAATGTAACGGGTCATGGCTAGATCTTCCCGACCATGGCTAGATCTTCCCGGACGCGCCGGCATTCGCCATGCGTCGGCATTCGCCATGCACCCAGCAAATCCCATATAACACGGACCATGGCTAGATCTTCACAGACCATGGCTAGATCTTCCCCGGACGCACCGGCATTCGCCATGCGTCGGCATTCGCCATGCATCCAACAAACCTCATAAATCACGGACCATGGCTAGGTCTTCCCCGACCATGGCTAGATCTTCCCCGGTCGCAACCGGCATTCGCCATGCGTCGGCATTCGCCATGCGTCCACACACACGTAACGGAACTGCGCACCGATGCTCCTACCGCGCACCGATACTCCTACCATGGGACTAGCCTTGGAACTCCACAATCCCGATCTAAGACCGAAGTCAGAGACCGACGCCCAAGACTTGCCTCAACCATCCTACATTACAATAACATAGGTAGGTCGAACCCTTACCTCGAATTGGAAGCAACCGCAACCGTAGAGGGTAGCAGCCAAGCACCACACACCAAACTTCTTCCTTATGCAACCTCAAACCTTGCTTCACATAACACCTAAACAATTCACACACTTTCCACATTACACTTTTATTCAACACATCAATAACCATCGACAATTGGACCTCACTCCAAGACTTAAAGTTGCTCAATTTCATTGTCTAAACATGCTTGAAACCTTAAACCACACAAAACACATGCTTCCACATTCCACCAAAAAACCCGGATGAACATTGCCTTAGGTATATAATCGAGCATATTTGGACAATGTTCCAATTATCAATATTGCTCTAAACATACCCAATAACAACAATTTGGATTGAAATCAACAAAACAACACACTTCATTTCTCCACCATAAAGCCTATGGGTTTTCTCTTAGCTCATAGATTAACCCATAATTGGACCTTTTACCAAGTATTAATGTTGTTCCAAAACCACCCAACAACACTAATTTGAGGTCAATTTAACAATCCCCCAAAATTCGTTCATCCTAGCTCAAGAACCCTAATTCGAATTTCCTTCAATTCATGCTCAATTCGTGTTGTAAAATGTGTTTCTACCTCTAATCCAACATAGAAACACTACTACTAACTCAATTGCATCAGAAAATCACGAAAATACAAACCTCCCAATTTGGGAAATTCCCAAATTCATCCACCAAGTGTTGTTGGAGCGAATCCTTTGTTAATTCGTTGTTCTTGAAGTGATTCCCGCACGAATCCTTCGTTTCCACGCACCAAAGAGTCCAAAATCTCTTAGATAGGAGCAAAACCGAATTGAGAGTGAGTTGGGAGAGTTTTCGGAGCTGAAAACGCGAAAATGAGGTTGAAACCGAGCTGCTCGACTTAAATAGCCGAGCAGCGATCGCGCAGACCTTGCGCACAGGCTTGTGCACAGCGCACAACCTTGCGCAGATTGTGCACGAGCTTGTGCAGTGTGCGCAGATTGCGCACAACCTTGCGCACAGTATTGCACAGCTTGTGCGCAGCGCACAACCTTGCGCTTGATTGTGCACAAGCTTGTGCACAGCGCACAAAGCTTGCGTGCAGATGGTGCACAAGCCCTGTGCATGTGCTTGCGCGCAGCGCACAAAGCTTGCGACAAGCTTCAGCTTCCAACACGACTTAACCCAACACCATTCCACTCCCAACACAACAATCAACAACAACAACAACCAACAAACTCCTCAAATTACAAATTTAAACATACCTCCAGAACTCCAGTCACCGGAGACTGTTGCCGGAAATGGTGGGGTGTAACACATCTGATCGGGAAGTTTTCCAGATTCCGCACCTAGGTATTCTAGGGTTTTACTTTGGCGGCTCTGTAGATGTACTTGCATGCATGTTTAGATCAGATCATGTTGTATGTTATTTATTTTGGGATACTTTCTGATCTGTACTTCTGTTTGACTGGAGGGCTCGCCCATTTCAGTTGAGGGCGGGACCCGAGCTAAGTTCATATTGGTTATATATAGCCGATGGATTCTGTATTCTTGTTGTTTGTGATCGATGAATGAAATTTCCATGAACTGCATGTTTGGTGATGGTCGGGTGCTCGCCTATTTCAGTGGGGCGGGGCTCACCATGGATAGTTAAGAACATATTGTATACTTGCCATGTTTGAGTTTTGTAGGTTGCGGGTCGTAACACGACCAAGTTGTTAAGTGAGCAAAGTGTTCTCAGGCACCGGGCCTTCGAGAACAAGACTTTGCGGGTCGGGTCATGGGACCACTGCACGTAGCGGATTTCAGTAGTACAGTTTCCACACATCCAAAGAAAGAGAAGATACTTGTTCAAGTGTTAGCATGCATGAAGTTGGAACCATGAGAAAACAAGTTTTGTTTTACAAGAGTGCTCTTTTGAAATCTCTCTCTTTGGCCAAGTGGGGTATGCACTCTTGTTTTCTCTCATACTCTCTTGAAGTGTTTCCCACATATGCACACTCTTTCTTTTCTCTCAAGGATCCTTGATCCTTGTCACCATTTTCTGTCTTCTCACTTCCCTTTTGCTTCCTTAAACTCTCGGCCTTGCTTGCAAGATGCACTTGGTCTTGTAAGGCTTGGGTAGGGGTGAGTGGGAGGAGAGTGTAGTTTCGGTTTTGGTGGGTGATAGCACACTTGTTGGCATTTCCATGATGAATGGCATGTTTGTCGAATTGCCATGGCCTCCCAAGTAAGATGTGAGTGGCTTGCATCCTCACAACATCACAAGTGATGGTATCTTCATATTTGCCAATTCGGATTGGCACCTCAACTTGCTTCACCACCTTGACAAATGATCTATCATCCACCCATTGGAGTTGGTAGGGTTTTGGGTGCGACTTGGTCGGAAGATGCAACTCATTCACCATGTCTTCGCTTGCGGCATTCACACAACTACCGCTATCAACAATGGGACTACATAGTGTGCCATTCACCAAAGCTCTTATTTGGAAAAGGTTCTCCCTTTGTGAAGTTTCGATTAGCTTTGGAGAACTTTGGAGGACTCTCTTTGTGACCAAGATATGCCCTTCAAGAGGCAACTCTCCCTCTTCTTCTTCAATTTCTTCATTAGGAAGCTCATGTGTAGCTTCCTCTTCATCCTAACTAGATATGTCACCATTGGGCCGAATCACAATGACTCTCTTGTTGGGACAATCTCTTGCATAGTGCACTTTGCCAAGGCACTTGAAACACTAAACGGTTCTAGTTGGAGGTGGCGGGTTTGTAGGTTTGGGAGGGTATGTGGGTTTCGGTTGTGTGTTGGAATAGGGAGTGGAGTGAGATGGTGGTCTCGGTTGTGTGTGGGAGTCATATGGAGGCTTTGAGGTGGCGGTTTGGTAGGGTTTGGAGGTGGAGGGCTTGCTTGTGGAGGTTGGTTTACTCCATGAGTTTCGGTTGGGGGTGTGGTAGGAAGTGTAGGAACTTCCTCTCTTCAATTGCTTCTCCACTCTTATGGCTTTGTGCACTAGCTCTTGGTTGGTTCCATAGTCACAAAGCTCCCCCGATCGAGAGATGTCATCTCTCAAACCATACAAGAACCTTGCCATCTTTGCCTCATTGTTCTCTTTGACATTTGCTCTCATCAAAGCACTCTCAAGCTCCTTTTGGAAGTCTTCAACACTTCGGTTGCCTTGAGTGAGATGTTGCAACTTTTGAGGACACTCTATTTCATAGTAACATGGGATGAACCGAGCTCTCATGGCATGCTTGAGCTCCTCCCAAGTGTCAATGGGAGCCATTCGGTTCCTAGCTCTTGCTTGGTGCTCTTGCTCTCACCAAATGATGGCATATTCATGATGTTCAATGATAGCTAGTTTGAGTTTGGTAGCATCATTGTACCCCATGACGTCAAAGACTCTCAGTTTTGTTCACCCAAGTGAGGTACTCCTCCGGATCACTTGAGCCATAGAAAGGTGGAACTTGAAGCTTCACATTGTTGATGGCGTGTTGATCTTGGACTTGGCCTCTTTCTCTTAGGTTTCAGTTAAACCCTCGGTGGAAGTGGCCTCTTTCATTTTCTTCTTCTTCTTCCAAGTCTCTTTCAAGATAGGCTCTTGCTTGTACCCTATCTTGAAAGATCCTTCTTCTAGGGTTTCGAAGAGGTGGTGCTTCATGGTGTTCTTCATCACTACTCTCCGAAACTTCTTCAACAATTCGACCTCTTCTTGGTGGAACAAGAGGCTGAAGCCTAGGAGCATTTTGAGGTGTCTGTTGGGGAGGTTCCAAGGTGACATCCTCCCTCCTAGGGATCTCGGTCACCCCTTGGGCATGAGAGCTCTCCGGTAACTTGCCTTGAGAAACCTCAAGTCTTGTAACCTTCTCATTTGTAGTGACCATTTGAACCTTGATCTCCTTAAGTTCTTGCATAAGGTTGGCATGAGTTTCTTCCAACCATAACTTGGAAGGAGATGGTGGAGTTGAATCGGATGACATACCTACTGTTGACACTCAAATTTTGCCCCAAAGTTCTTAAAAGTATGTTTTGAGAGGACTTAAGTGGCTAACTATAAAGAAAATGGTCTTTAAGATTAAAATTGAAAGTCAGGGACTACATTGAACGTTTTACAAAGTGGTGGGCTAACTTAACGGTTTTCCCATTTTCCTCTTTGCTTGCTGCAGGTGCGTGTGGAGGCCGAGAGTTCGCCGGCGATGAAAGCGGACCTGACCCACGCTCCCCTCCCACAATCAGCCGGTTGGAGACGTCGTGGATGGGTGAAACCGCTCCGATTCCTGCTATAAATCACAACACGGAGCTGAAGCAAGAACACACACAACTCAGAAACAAAAGAACGAAAGTTGCAGCAAGGCAAAAGAAAATCGTGCAACATTTACATTCAGCAAAAGCAAGAGAATTTGGGCATTCTTTCGGTCCAGAGGCGTTCACTCAAGTGCCGGTCTAGCCCAGTTCGTTCCGGTCTCCAGGAGCCGTATCGCCGTCGATTTGGTCATCTTCGCGCCCTCCGCCGTGGCTTTGGAGTCCGTATCGCAGCATCGGTCACCGCTCACCTGTCGACCAACCAATCGCGCATCAGACCCTCAGCAATACAATCGACCGCTCGCCTCGTTGTTTGCCGGAATCAGCTAATTGAGACTCGATCGCCGCAAATCGCCGCCAAGGTTTCTCGCCTCTGCTCCCGTTCGATTTTATGTCAAGCCAAGTCGTGAATTGCAAATTGGGAAAGAAGCTACATTTATTTGTTTGGTAAAATTACGATTGGTCCCTCCTTGTTTCTATTTTTTTATTTAAGCCATTATTATTTAGTATGTGTCCATTGGAGCAATTTTGTCAAGTACCTAAATGCTTGGGAGAGTATGTCCAAGTTGCATGTTTTTAGCACTTACGCCTTTTCATCAATATATGTGAAGCTTTGGTGGTTCATGGGTGTTTGTTTTAACATTGAATATATGTGTTCATATTTCCTTCTCTCAATTCCTTTTTTCTAATTTCGTTGACATGTATATACATTTATTCTTTTGTTTTTTTTCCTTTTTCCTTTTCTTAGCTAGTTAATTAATTATAATTCGATTAGTTGTTTGTTCTTTTTTTTGTGAGTTGATATGATTTCTCACATATTTGTTTTGTTGAATCAAGTCAAGTGAAAGAAAAATAGAGATTAACCTGTGGTACCAATTTTGGGCGTATGAAAATTATTGTATTTTTGTACGTAATTGACTAACGGACTTTCGAGTTTCTCGTAGACCAACATAGGTTTCCAATCGACCTAATTCAAACAGATTGGTGGCGACTCCGTCGAACGCCCCTTCGCTACAGCTGGCGACTCCGCTGGGGACAGTCTGGCCACATCAAGGGTTTGTTTTATTTTTTTCTTCACTTGATTTTTATTTTATTTTTTTGCTTTGTCACTCTTTTTTTACATGTTATTTTGTGACATACATGACATGGAGTTCTCTACCCGAGCTCCACCAAAACCAATCTCTTTCATAGCGGAATATGGTGTTGTTGTACTTGTGAGATTTTACTCTCCAAGCCTTCACCGTTTCCTAGTAGGGAAGTAGTGCTAATCACGTGGGATTAATATTCCCCGCATGGGTTCATGAAAACCTACGACTCGGATTAATTCATTCCTTACATGTCCCTCGTGGGTAAGGATTGGGCCGTCGCTTTTCAACGATGGGATCCGGGAACCTACCCTTGACCTTTCTTTCGAAATCCACCCGTGCATATAATGACCACAGTTCCTTCCACTAGATTTGACCCGAATAGAACACCCGACATTTGCATTATCATGTATACATTTAATTGTACTAATTGGTGTTTTTTTTTCTTCTCATGGCATTCGCATGCATCATACTTGTTTCTGACCGATAATGAAACATCCTTAAAATTGCACGTCATTCATGCATTCAATCATTTGTTTCTCGAGACTCATAATTGAAAATTTTAAAAGTGAGAGCATGGGAACATTAAAGACCTTTTAAACAATTTTATGATGTGAAGTGTTCGATGACCCCCGATCATGGCATAGAAATATAATTTCTCGCAAGTAGTCTTTAAGCTAGGCCTAACACGTTGATCTAAGCAAATTGGTGATTAATTGGGGAAGTCTTTGAATTCACTCAAATCTTTGAGAGCTTGCCAATATAACTTGAAAGTCGAATTCTCTAGATTGAGTCTGGAATCTGGGGTATTGTCTTTGTTGGAACGGATATCTGTTATTATTTCCCTTGATACAAGAATTGGTAAAATGCGCACTTTTGCATCCTTCGCTAAAAACATCGCATCATAGAACCCATGTTCTCTTTTCAATATCCTTCCACCCAGTCCCAACATAAAGAATGTCATCAACAAGTTAAGATCTCGAAGACGTCGCTATATCTAATGGAAGTGATTTCAGTGTGGCTCTTTAACTTTTGTTGCGAAGTTCATTTTCCAGAGAAGTGTCACCTACAAAAAAGGGTCGGCCAAACAAACCTTCAGAAAGCTCTTTTCGACCATAAACTTTCCATTCACCACAAGGATTCCTTTAAAGGAAAGAACCTCATTATCCGAAAATGGGGGACATGAGGAGAGAACATTTGAGATAAGAAAAAGGGTCAAAGTAAATTCTATTCCGCTGTCTTTAGCTCGAAAAGGGCTGAAGTTATGAGTAGCGCTAGTAGCCATTTGTCTTTGCATTTTAGTCAGAAGTAATCGGGCCTAGGTAGCAACCACTATTTACGCTCGCATGAAAATGACTAAAAAATGCAAGTCAAACAAGGTCCGGCCCAGAAAAAAAAGAAGAAGAAGGAAAAGATGAATGAAAGAATGGTGAGTCATTGAATCTAAACTGAAAACCTGCAAAGGCGGTTTAGAATGAAGGCATGGATTGGAACAAATTTCACCCGCTCAATGACCCGGGGGGCAACATACATCTCAAGCGCTATCAACCACTTTTCGAGTTTCTGAGGAGCAATTCCACACTTTACGAGAATTGGGGGCAACATTTTGAGGTTGTTCTCATTAGATAAGGCGATGATTTCTTGATGGACACTACCAGGTTTTACAAAGAATGTCAAGTCGCTAAGTGGTGACATTACAAGGCCTTTCGCCTGAACCACCCTTAACCTTGCAAAATTCTTTCAACTGATGTTCGTTCTTCACCTCGACGTTCACCCAAAAATATCTTTCATACTAAAAAGCCCTTTCGCTATCCCTGCGCATTCTACTTCTTCAAGTGGAAAAGGGAAAGAGTAACAGTTTTAATGATTACACACGGACCATCATATATTTTGTCAAGCTCTGCAAATTGATAAGAGTTCTCTTTAAGGATCAACCATTGACATTAATGGGCATGGATCGGACGTAAGGATATGGTATAAAGACATTTGAGGAGGATGGACTATTTTATGATCACATTTGGGGGGCAAATAAATTATTCACTCATATGATTGTTTTCAAGGCCAAAAGAATCAAAAAAGAAAAGGGGGAGAAAGAAAAACTTTTGAAGGCAAGGTAAGGTCACATCATACAGGATAAAAGGCATCCATGGGGTAAGCTTAAGAAAAGGTTATCATGCACCGTTTGTTTTCATTGAAGATCATTTTGGATTTTATGAAGGTTTCATAAATCACTTCAAGCATCAGGGATTTTAAAAGTCATGCATCATGGGCATCATGCACTTTGTCATCATTCATTCTCAAATACAGGTTTTCAAAGAGCCATCAAGAAAAGACTTGGATCAACGGTAATCAAGTAAGACAATCTGAGATCAAGGATATCAACTAGGAATATCTTTTCACTCAAAGAGAAGGAAGGTTACTTTGCCTAAGGTTAGAGAGAAAAGTTTCTCTCTCGATATGGTAAGAAAATTCTTACTATTTTCGACATTTTCCAAGATCAGCCAAAATTTTCATCAAGACAGGTAAGGAAAGTTCCTTAATCTATTCCCACAGAGAAAAGTTTCTCTTGCAGCGTACGATGGTCAGAAAATTCACATTTTTTGAAGTTTAGTCGTTTTGTCAAGACTTCGTCGCATTTTTGAAAATTCGCTCGTTTTGTCAAATTTCTCATTTTGGGAAGTTTAGTCGTTTTGTCAAACTTCTACTTTTTTTAAAGATTCACTCTTTTTGTGGGATCTGTCATTTTTGAAAGTTTAGTCATTTTGTCAAACTTTCATTTATTTTAAGAAATTCACTCGTTTTGTGGAATTTCTCATTTCGGGAAGTTTAGTCGTTTTGTCAAACTCCACCGTTTCCTGAAATCTGCTCGTTTTGTCGGATTTCTCGTTTTTGGAAGTTTAGTCATTTTGTCGAACTTCTCATCAATCTCAAATTACTCAGGTTTTCACTGAAGGTAAGGGAAGGTTCCCTACCTCAAAACAAGCTGAGGTGGCAAAAAGGGAAGGTTCCCTTCCTCGCAATTCAAATCTAGGTGGCAAAAAGAGAAAGTTCTCTACCTAGTAACCCAAATTCAGGACAGGATAAGATAGGAAAAGCAACTTGAGGTGGCAAAAAGGGAAGGTTCCCTACCTCGCAACTTGAAACTAGGTGGCAAAAAGAGAAAGTTCTCTACCTAGTAATATTTTTGGGGTAAGGAAAGTTCCTTAGCCTCGAATAGCGGGAAGGTTTTCGCTATTCAAACTCAATAGGAAGGTTCTTATTGAGAGAAGCAAGGAAGGTTCCTTCGCTTCGTTCATCGTCTTTATTAGAGGCAATGAGAAGGTTCTCGACCTCGCATCTTTGAGGTAAGGAAGGTTCCTTAACCTCGAATAGCGGGAAGGTTTCCGCTATTCAAACTCAATAGGAAGGTTCTTATTGAGAGAAGCATGGAAGGTTCCCTGGCTTCATTTGTCGTCTTTACTAGAGGAAACGAGAAGGTTCTCGACCTCACAGCTTTGAGGTAAGGAAGGTTCCTTAGCCTCGAATAGCGGGAAGGTTTCCGCTATTCAACTCAATAGGGAGGTTCTTATTAAGGCGAAGAAATGAAAAGTTTCTTTTCTTCACGAATAACGAGAAGGTTCTTGTTATTCGCGGGACAAAATTTTGGTCAATTTTCTTTGCATGCTTCATTTCTCATAAATCACGCAAAGGGGGGCAGCTGTTGACACTCAAATTTTGCCCCAAAGTTCTTAAAAGTATGTTTTGAGAGGACTTAAGTGGCTAACTATAAAGAAAATGGTCTTTAAGATTAAAATTGAAAGTCAGGGACTACATTGAACGTTTTACAAAGTGGTGGGCTAACTTAACGGTTTTCCCATTTTCCTCTTTGCTTGCTGCAGGTGCGTGTGGAGGCCGAGAGTTCACCGGCGATGAAAGCGGACCTGACCCACGCTCCCCTCCCACAATCAGCCGGTTGGAGACGTCGTGGATGGGTGAAACCGCTCCGATTCCTGCTATAAATCACAACACGGAGCTGAAGCAAGAACACACACAACTCAGAAACAAAAGAACGAAAGTTGCAGCAAGGCAAAAGAAAATCGTGCAACATTTACATTCAGCAAAAGCAAGAGAATTTGGGCATTCTTTCGGTCCAGAGGCGTTCACTCAAGTGCCGGTCTCGCCCAGTTCATTCCGGTCTCCAGGAGCCGTATCGCCGTCGATTTGGTCATCTACGCGCCCTCCGCCGCGGCTTTGGAGTCCGTATCGCAGCATCGGTCACCGCTCACCTGTCGACCAACCAATCGCGCATCAGACCCTCAGCAATACAATCGACCGCTCGCCTCGTTGTTTGCCGGAATCAGCTAATTGAGACTCGATCGCCGCAAATCGCCGCCAAGGTTTCTCGCCTCTGCTCCCGTTCGATTTTCTGTCAAGCCAAGTCGTGAATTGCAAATTGGGAAAGAAGCTACATTTATTTGTTTGGTAAAATTACGATTGGTCCCTCCTTGTTTCTATTTTTTTATTTAAGCCATTATTATTTAGTATGTGTCCATTGGAGCAATTTTGTCAAGTACCTAAATGCTTGGGAGAGTATGTCCAAGTTGCATGTTTTTAGCACTTACGCCTTTTCATCAATATATGTGAAGCTTTGGTGGTTCATGGGTGTTTGTTTTAACATTGAATATATGTGTTCATATTTCCTTCTCTCAATTCCTTTTTTCTAATTTCGTTGACATGTATATACATTTATTCTTTTGTTTTTTTTTCCTTTTTCCTTTTCTTAGCTAGTTAATTAATTATAATTCGATTAGTTGTTTGTTCTTTTTTTTGTGAGTTGATATGATTTCTCACATATTTGTTTTGTTGAATCAAGTCAAGTGAAAGAAAAATAGAGATTAACCTGTGGTACCAATTTTGGGCGTATGAAAATTATTGTATTTTTGTACGTAATTGACTAACGGACTTTCGAGTTTCTCGTAGACCAACATAGGTTTCCAATCGACCTAATTCAAACAGATTGGTGGCGACTCCATCGAACGCCCCGTCGCTACACCTACAAACAAGGATTTCTTTCTTTTCCAATTGAAGATATGGAGTTAGTAGTATAAAACCCTCTCTTTGTGTTTGTATTCTCTCTTGTGTTTCACTCAAGGAGGATTCTCTTATGGTGTATCACTCTTGATCGGCTTCAACCTCTCAAGTCCACAACCTCTTTCAACCTTGTTCAAGGAAGACACAATAATGGACACAAGAACAAACTAGTAAAACTGAAAGCAAGTAGAAAAAGAAAGCACTAGTTACTTGAAACTAGGTTTTGAAAAGTTTAAGGTTGATGGGGGTTGAAAGAAGTAGGGTGTGGTGTGAGAAAGGTCTTTTGCACACAACAAACACTTTTTATCGCAAGATGTTTAGGACTTTTGGATCAAATGTACTTTTTGTGATGAACTTTGTATGAACACAAGATGAACTTGATGAACTTGCAAGAATACTTGATGAACACAACTTTTCTCTCTCTTCAAAAGTTGCACTTTTCTTGATCCTTTTTCAATAACAACACTTTTTCACTTTACAACATCAGAGCATCATACAAACAACAACTTTTGCACTTTCACTTTGTAAGAAATGGCCATGAACTTTCGGCCACACTTAGGAAAGGTAGAAAGTAGTTTCTTCAAATTTTGCAAATCAAAACAAAGGGTTCTTTCAAGAAACTTACAACATAAACATCAACCAAGCAACAAAGCTCTGATACCACTTGATGTGATCATGGAAATGATCAATACTTCAAAGGATCTAGCTTGGAAGATGAACACCAAACAAATTGATAATTTCGGCTATACAAAAAACCTCTTCACTACAAGGTGAAGCAATGCTTTGATTTCCAAGGAAAGAAGATGGATCTAGCACCTTTCAACTACTTGATTGAGCAATACTAGATATGATTCTTGAACCAAAATTATGGAACAAGGGAATGGATTGAAGAATTGAGAAACCAAAGCCAAAATGCTCTCAAAATGGAGGCAAGAATTCGGCTAACATGAGTTCTAAGTTGCTGAAATGGTGAAGCCTAACCTAAATACATGAATGGTGGTAGTGGAGGTTATTACCCAAAGTGTGGCTAACACTTTTGGTAACAACCCCTTAAGTCTTCCTACCATTTTCATGCATAAAGCGAAAGGCATGATGATACTACTTAAAATGG
Organism: Stellera chamaejasme; assembly: GCA_024586325.1. Taxonomy (NCBI): domain Eukaryota; kingdom Viridiplantae; phylum Streptophyta; class Magnoliopsida; order Malvales; family Thymelaeaceae; genus Stellera; species Stellera chamaejasme. The sequence goes on from CM044981.1 coordinate 22,474,238, forward strand.
TGAGGGAGAGTGGGAGGATTCCACCATTTTTTGTAATGGAGGGTAAGGACCAACCATTACTTCAAACTAGTGGGTAAGGACCTCCACTAACTCACTTTCCCTCCCATTTCCTAAATAACACAAATATCATTCAAATACAAGTCTTTTAAGCTGAAAATCTGATGGAGAAGTGAAAAGTCCGAATTGCCCATGGAGGGGCGTGGCCCACACGCGCTTGGAGAGAGGTGGCGCGTGAGAGCGCGTGGCGGACTTGGCCGGCGCGTCCAAGCTACTTCCCGGCTTCTCCAAGGCTTGGGAACATGGTGCAGCAATCCAAGGGTGGCGGAGCATCTTCCGGGATTTGGTGGAGGCGCGTGGGGTGCGTGGTTGGGGTGTGGGGGTGCGTGGGGAGCGTGGTGTCCACCTCGGGTCCAATGATGGAGAGTGTGATGGTCTCCATGGCTTTTGGAGTTCCTTCCACTTGGATACCCATGTCCTAAGCTTGGTGGCATGGTCCCAGTCCTCATTCCGCTCTTCTTCTTGTGCCATGATCCAGATGAAGGCTTGAAGCTTGTCTTGCATTTTCCTCAACCGCGCTCGGGTCAAATGTCCATTGAGACCTTGAAACGGGCTAGGGGGCTTTCGTGGTGGAGTTGGGTCGATGTCCACATCACTCATCAAGTCCTACTCCGTCTTCCAAGTCGCCTCCCGATCATAATGATGTGACCACTGAACCTTGATCATCGGAATCGACTTGTTGCGGAGTCTTCGAATGTCTCTGGCCAGAAAAGCTATCGGTACCTCTCAGTAGGATAGATCCGGCTCTAGTTCGATTTCCTCCATCGGAATGGTCTGACTAGCATCCAAGATGCACTTCTTGAGCATGCTGACGTGGAAAACATTATGCACAACTGACATGCTCGGGGGTAAGGATCAATATATCTCGGGGCTAAGTTGCCCCGCCTGCCAAATCGAACTATCCCACAAGTCGGTGCAACTTTCAACTAAACTCTGTCTCCCACCTCAAACTCCAGATCTCGTCATCTCTTGTTGACGTATGAGGTGGTCATGTCATTTGCGGCCTTCATTCGCATCTAAATCAGACGGATCTTCTCCGTCGTCTCCTCTAAAAGCTTGGGACCGATAGTCATCATGTCGGAGGCATCTGTCCAACAATGCGGTGTCATGCATCTCAGACCATACAATGCCTCAAAAGGTGCCATGCCGATAGTAGTCTTATAGCTGTTGTTGAAGGAGAACTCTACCAATGGGAAGTGCTGATCTCAATGTCCCCCAAAGTCCAAAACACAACTCCTGAGCATATCCTCGACAATCTGAATAACTCTCTCTGACTGCCCGTCTATCTGAGGATGGTATGTCGTGCTCAGGTGGAGTCGCGTGCCCAGAGCCTTGTAAAAGGCACCGTAGAACCTCGTGGTAATTCGTGGGTCCCTGTCGGATACAATGGAGTCCGGTACTCCATGTAATCGCACAATCTCCCGATTATACAACTAGGCAAGCTTCTCCAGCTAGTCCGTCACTTGCATCGGTAGAAAGTGTGCGCACTTGGTCAGTCGGTCGACTATAACCCAGATAGCATCATGATGCGCTCTGGTCGGAGGTAGACCAGTCAGGTAATCCATTGTAATATTACCCCACTTCCTGATAGGAATAGGTAGAGTCTGCAATGTACCAGCTGGCTTCTGATGCTCTACCTTGACACGTTGACAAGTCGCACATCTCGCCACGTAGGCAGCTATATGTCTCCGCATCCCTGGCTACCAGAAGTGAGATCGAAGGTCATGGTACATTTTCTCACCGCCGGGGTGGATGCTCAAACTACTGGAGTGCACCTCTTCTAGAAGTCGGTCTCAAATCGACGATTCGTCTGGTACATAGAGGCGACACCTGAAATACAACAATCCTTGCTTGTACTCGAAGAATGGTCGCAAGGCTCCTTTGTTCTAACCCGAGAGTTTCTTCAACCCTATGTCCCTGGTCTGTGCCTCTCGGATTTCGATCAACCTATCAGACTGAATAGTCAAAGTGTTAACCTGAGCTTGCTCCCACTATTCCCACTAATGCCATATCATCATCAGATCTGATCCCTTGGCCCTGTCCCCAGAATTTCCGCCACTGATAATGCCCGTATACTTCCTGCTCAAAGCATCTGCTACTGAGTTCCCCTTGCCGGTGGTGTACTCGATGGTATAGTCGTAATCCTTCATGTACTCGAGCCACCGTCGCTGCCTCATTTTCAGATCCTTCTGTGTAAACAGATACTTCAAGCTCTTGTGGTCGTTGAAAATCTGGAACCTGTTGCCGAGTAGGTAGTGCCTCCATTATTTGAGGGCATAGATGATCGCAGCCAATTCCAGGTCATGCGTCGGGTAGTTCTGCTCGTGCGGTCGCATTTGCCTCGACCCATACACAATGACGTGCTTCCCTTGCATCAATACACAGCCGAGTCCTGTCCTCGACGCATCAGTGTAGATCACGTAAGGGAGTGTCGGGTCCGGTTGGCTCAGAATCGGTGCGTGTGTCAACAACCGCCTGAGTTCCCGAAAACTATCCTAGAGGCTGAGGACCAAACAAACGGCTGACCCTTCTTGGTCAGCTTAGTGAATCTGCGGTAGTACGCTGCCAAACCCAGGAAGCTCCGTATATCCTTGACTGTCCTTGGCTGCGCCCACTCCTCAACTGACTTGGTTTTCTCTAGGTCCACTGAAATACCGTGTTCTCCAACAATGTGACCCAGAAAAGCGACTTCTCGCATCTAGAAGTCGCATTTAGAGAACTTAGAGTACAGTTGGTTGTTCGCAAGTCTCTCTAGTACAGTCCTCAAATGCTCTTTGTTGTGATATGCCGGCCTGCTCGATCTGGAAAACCCGCGCTGGCTAGGTAGTCCACTGAACTGCGGGTGGGGCAATCGGTGGTTTCTATGGTGGAGCTCTCAAACCTCCTTGTGCTATGCCTCAGCCCTGAATAGCCCTAGTCTGACCCTGCTGCTGTCCCCGCGGCTGAAATCGAACACCCTGTGTCTGAGTCTGCGGGCAATCCTTGATCCAATGATCTGACGCCCCGCATCTCAGGCACTGGCCTGATATCCTGTAGAAAGTCCGACCCTCGTGGCGCCTGCCACACTGTCAGCAAACTGGCATCTCTGTAGTGGGGGCCTTTCCCTTGCCCCGGTCGAACCTGCCTGAACTACTCGGTCCCCGATGCTGTCCTTGGCCCTGCTGGCTTGATGACTTCACGCCACTCTGGGGCAAGGAAGATATGGTTCCTGATCCGATCTCTAGTGTCTTTTGAACACCAAAGTGGCCCATTAGGCCGCCACCATGAGCTTCTTTAGTGATGACTTCTCTTATGGAACTCCTTGGTATGCATAGCTGATGTGATCACAGGGGGGGTAAGTGATCACGAACTCGGATCTAGCTCGTTGGAGGCGGTTTCCAGCAAGAATAGAAACGAAACAGAGGAAGAACACGAAGGAAATAGGGTTCGGCCAAGGGAACCTCCTCACTACGAGGTGAGGCAATGCCCTTGAAACTGCCTGGGGAAGGAAGCGGGATCTAGCACTTTTTGAATACAAGTTCAAACAATACTAGATATTATGTTGGATCCTCTTGCACGGATCACTTAAGGAGATGGAATGCAAGAAATGAGAACAAGAAAGCCAAAACCTCACTTGGAGTATTTCTGATTTCTTATAAATATGTTCTGCCTTTACAATGGTTACAAGTTGCCTTATACAAAAGAAAATGGTAAAGGAAAATAATGAATGACTGGACAAGGGAACCAGTTTCCTGGATCTATGGTAGGCGAAATGAGAGGTGGCAGGCGAGGTGACAGTGTAGGCTACCTGCTTTAGCGGCTCCCAATTCCCCAGGAATTGTAGTTGGCGGGAAATGGGAGGAAGAGGGCCTCTGCTCAAGTTGAAGGGTTCGCCTGACTCGCGTATGGAGGCCTCTTCGGCTTGGCGAACACCTGGGGCTTCGCTTGTATCTGGAAGTGTTGCACAGGGTCTTCGCCAAAGACCATGGCTTTGCCAAAGGCCAAGGGTTCGCCAATGGGGCCTCGTGAACACGGCTCTGCCTTGGGCCTCGCCGGCACAGCCTCATCTTGAAACTTGGCCTTAGCTTGAAGGATGCACACAGGGTCCTCTCCTGGAGATCTTGTAGACATGGCTTAGCCTTGGGGCTTCGCCGGTGCCTCGAGTGTCGCTTTCCCCTCATCTGTGCCTTCGCCAAGGGTCCTTTAGACCCTCTGGAGGCATGATTACCCCTTATCACAAAAATGAGGCTGATGTCCACATCATACCCTCCCTCTTCAGAAGAATCCGTCCTCGGATTCATAAGGAAATTGTTCCTACAAATCTTAAAACACCACAACAAACTTGAAGAGGCATCAAGGGTTAGTGAACTAAAATCAAGTGGGTGTGCCCACATCAAATATTGGATTCTAAGGATTCTAAAATGCATCATGATCAAGGACCAAAGCCTAAATAAATGCATGAGACACTTCCAATCACTTAGACAAAGGGGCATATTGTGGGGGTGCCCGCGACTTATTACATACATGGCGAGGTGATGGGCATTCTTATACTCGAAACATATGGTACCTAGCTCATGGGTAGCAAACAAGGAAGCACTAAGTTGGGGCAAGATGAACAATCCGCTCTTTCTTGCTCCTGTGCCATGAAAGCACACAAGTGCCTTATGCCAAAAGCCTTCTTGTTGGTCGAAAATAAATTTAACAAAATAGCATGCAATTTCAACATGATTAAAACTAGAATTTATGGCATGCTTGGTTCCAAACAGATTATTTCTATGTGTGCCGGGATCATGTATGAACCTCACCTTAGCAATTTTACCTATCATTCGGGGCATGCACAACCCCTTCATTTTCCTCATATAGGCTAGGGTGGGTTCATCAAGTTTAGCGCATGTTATGATCATGGTTCCATCAAGACTTTCATCATTAATACATGTGTGCTTCCTAGCTACAGTAGGCATGCACATAACAGTCCTAGCACAAACTATTTCATGATCACAAAATTTCAAAGTTTCATCACTAAGATGAAATGACATGTTACCTCTCCCCAAGTTAGGGGAGGGAGGGTCCTGCTCCGACACCGAGGCTTCTTCTTCCTCTTGCAAACAACCCAAAGTTTCTTTGTCATCATTCCCTTGCATACTCAAAGAAGAACAACAATCATTAGAAGATTTAAGCGTTAGTTCTTCATTGATCTTGGTTGAAAGCTTGGGTGTTTCACTCTCCTCACTCTTTTGGCTCGGAAGAGCTCTTTTCTTTCTTTTCTCTCTTTTTCTCTGTTTCTCTCTCTCATATTCTTCAAACTCCTTCTTCAGACTTTCAATTATTTGAGAAAGATCCTCACTGGGATTTTGGCGAGGGCTTTGGTTTGGGTAAGGAGTTTGGATTGTGCAAGTGTTGGGGAATGGATCACATGGTTCAACCGAGGGAGTTTGTGGAGGTGTGGGGATCGGTCTCTTCCAAGGACTATGGCTCCGAATGTGGTTGGAGGTTGTAGGCCGAGAGGGGGACCTTCTTGTTTGGGAGTGGTACGGAGAGGATGGCTCTTCTTGAGGTGAACCATATCTTTCTAATAGTAACCTCTTCAGTCCACTCCAAGTCCGAATGGGGGCTTCATTGTAGTGCTCTCTTTGAGCGAAATCTTGTCGCCACCATCTCTTGGCTTCTCCCTTTAGACACCTTATGGCAAGGTCTAACTTCTCTTCTTTATGAAATTGGTAATACCAAAAGTGGTATTCCAATTCTTCGATCCATTGCCATAAGTAATCTTCAAGTTTGCGCCTCCCTTTCAAGGGATGAAACCCAATGAAATGTAGGTTCTCTTCCTCCATTTGGCACACCTACACGCTTAGACAATAAAATTAGTACCACTCATTTCTCCTCACGTGTTTAGGCGAGCACTCCACACGGTTTCACTCTTGGTTCTCCACACAAGGCTTTCACAAGTTCTCTTAACTTGATCACACTCAACTTTTAGATCAAATGCAAACGCACAAGTAGGAACAAGCAATAATCTCTAGTGAAATCCGAAACTTGCAACTCACAAAGATAACTAGTTACTTGAAACTAGCTTTTGAGAGTTTAAGGTGAAATGGGGTTGAAAGAAGTTAGGAGGGAAGTTTAGAAAAGGCTCTTTATAAGCACAAACACCTTTGGTGCAAGTTCATAAAATATTTTTGGATCAAAAGTACTATTCATATGAGTTTGGTATGAACTTCATATGAACATCTCAAGAACACCAAGAACTTGTTCATCATTTTCTCTTTCTTCACAACCTTTCTTTTGCACTTTTCACACAATACAACACTTTTCCACTTCCAAATCCGAAATTACTCCCTTTCTCAAGAACTTTTCGAGAACACTATTCACCACACATGAGCTTTTACTCTAGTCACATGAACCACACAAACATAAATATTTTCGGTTTCTCTTGAACAACAACAAAACGTTTTTCTTCAAGTGTAAGAAAGAAGGCAATGGTTTTACTTGAAGAGAACAAACAACTGATACGGTATGATACCTCCAGTAAGCACTTTGGCTCTAATACCAATTGATGTGATCACAGGGGGGGTAAGTGATCACGAACTCAGATCTAGCTCGTTGGAGGCGGTTTCTAGCAAGAATGGAAACGAAACAGAGGAAGAACACGAAGGAAACAGGGTTCGGCCAAGGGAACCTCCTCACTACGAGGTGAGGCAATGCCCTTGAAAATGCCTGGGGAAGGAAGCGGGATCTAGCACCTTTTGAATACAAGTTCAAACAATACTAGATATTATGTTGGATCCTCTTGCACGGATCACTTAAGGAGATGGAATGCAAGAAATGAGAACAAGAAAGCCAAAACCTCACTTGGAGTATTTCTGATTTCTTATAAATATGTTCTGCCTTTACAATGGTTACAAGTTGCCTTATATAAAAGAAAATGGTAAAGGAAAATAATGAATGATTGGACAAGGGAACCAGTTTTCTGGATCTATGGTAGGCAAAATGAGAGGTGGCAGGCGAGGTGACAGTGTAGGCTACCTGCTTTAGCGGCTCCCAATTCCCCAGGAATTGTAGTTGGCGGGAAATGGGAGGAAGAGGGCCTCTGCTCAAGTTGAAGGGTTCGCCTGACTCGCGTATGGAGGCCTCTTCGGCTTGGCGAACACCTGGGGCTTCGCTTGTATCTGGAAGTGTTGCACAGGGTCTTCGCCAAAGACCATGGCTTCGCCAAAGGCCAAGGGTTCGCCAATGGGGCCTCGCGAACACGGCTCTGCCTTGGGCTTCGCCGGCACGGCCTCGTCTTGAAACTTGGCCTTAGCTTGAAGGATGCGCACAGGGTCCTCTCCTGGAGATCTTGTAGACATGGCTTAGCCTTGGGGCTTCGCCGGTGCCTCGAGTGTCGCTTTCCCCTCATCTGTGCCTTCGCCAAGGGTCCTTTAGACCCTCTGGAGGCATGATTACCCCTTATCACAAAAATGAGGCTGATGTCCACATCAATAGCCTTTTAAACTTAAACAAGAAGCCATCAAATATATAGTAGCCATTTCGGCCACCCTTAGCACAAGAAGCATATATCTCACCAAAATCAAGGTCATGCTCATACATATCCTTCAAACAATCAAACCCTACAATTTTAGCATCAAGAGAGGAAAGAAGTACATATCTCCTAGACAATGCATCGGCTACAACATTTTCTTTCCCCTTTTGTACTTAATCACATAAGAGAATGATTCAATGAATTCTATCCATCTAACATGCCTTTTGTTTAGGTTGTCTTGACCTTGAAGGTACTTCAAGGATAGGTGATCCGTATGAATCACAAACTCCTTAGGCAACAAGTAATGACTCCACACTTGCAAGGATCTCACAAGAGCATAAAGCTCTTTATCATAGGTAGAGTAGTTCAATGTAGCACCATTCAATTTTACACTAAAATATGCAATGGGGCGGCCTTCTTGGTGCAAAACGGCACCAATACCAATCTCACTTGCATCACATTCAATCTCAAAGACCTTCTCAAAATTCGGTAAAGCAAGCAAGGGAGCACTCATCAATTTGGACTTTAGAGCAAGAAAAGTCTCCTCTTGGGCTTTACCCCAGGCAAACACAACATTCTTTTTAGTTAACTCATGTAAAGGGGCGGCAATAGAGGAAAACTCCTTGATAAACCTCCGGTAAAAACTAGCAAGACCAAGAAATGATCTCACTTCGGTTATGGACTTAGGAATGGGCCATTCCTGTATTGCTACCACTTTACTTTCATCAACCCTTACACCATGCTTTCCCACAACAAATCCAAGAAAGTTAACTTCACTTGTAGTAAAGACACATTTTTCAAACTTAGCATACAACTTCTCAAGCCTAAGTGTATCTAAAACATGCTTCAAGTGATCAATATGCTCAACATGATTCTTGGAATACACCAATATGTCACCAAAGTAGAGAACCACAAATTTTCCAATGAAATGCCTCAAAACATGGTTCATTAATCTCATGAAAGTACTAGGTGCATTGGTTAATCCAAAAGGCATAACATTCCATTCATACAAGCCAATCTCAGTCTTAAATGTCGTTTTCCATTCACCCCCTTTCATGCGAATTTGATGATATCCACTTTTCAAATCAATTTTAGAGAAAACACATGAACCACTCAATTCATCAAGCATATCATCAAGTCTAGGGATAGGATGTCTATACTTTACAGTGATGGTGTTGATGGGTCGGCAATCCATACACATCCGCCAAGTGCCGTCACTTTTGGGCACCAAGATGACCGGTACGGCACATGGAGAAAGGCTCTCTTTGATGAAGCCCTTTTGGAGCAACTCTTGTACTTGTACTTGAATCTCCTTGGACTCTTGAGGGTTAGTCCGATAGGCGGCCTTGTTGGGAAGTGGAGCACCCGGAATCAAGTCAATTTTGTGCTCAATCCCTCTATATGGAGGGAGGCCGCAAGGGTCCTCAAAAACATCCTCATATGCCTTCAAGAGATCCTGCACATCCAAAGAAAGAGAAGATACTTGTTCAATGGTGTTACGGTCACCCCGAGCGGGTTGCGACCGGGTGACCCGGTGATATGATCACACAAGGGTTGCATGATCATGAGCTTTGATCTAGCTTGAGTGAGGAAGAACTCCAAGGAAATGGAGCCACAATTTCGGCAATGGGGGAAGGGAAATGGAACCTAGAACCTTTTGACTACTTGATCAAACAATGCTAGGTATTTAATTGGACCCTCTTGCATGGATCACTAATGGATTGATGAAGCAAGATTTGAGAACAAATGAAGAACAATGGCCTTGATATTTTCGGCAGCAATATGTTCTTTACAAATGAGTTCTACCTTGCAAATGAACTCTAAGCCTAACTAAAATGGTGAGGGAAGGGAGGAGAGAGGAGGCTTAGGGACAAGCTTCCTAGGATTAAGGTGGGTGAGGTGAAGGGTGTAAGAGATGGATGGGAAGGGTTGAAAACCTTTTTCTCTAATTTCCATAAATCATATAACTCATGTTTATGAAGTTATATGGTTTATAGAAACCAAAGAAATTACAAAAGGGGCTGAAAATAGGAATTAATATTACAAATAGTGATAGTCAACAAAAATGGCTAGGTTTCAAAATGGTGGAGGGAAGCTGATTTCGGGGATCCAGGCGATCGCCTGATTCAGGACTTTGGTCGCCTGAAGGCATCTCGAGGAGCCAGGCGATCGCCTGAGCCAGGGTTTTGGTCGCCTGGTTCTCGCCTGGTCACCTGCCCATCATCTCGAGGAGCCAGGCGATCGCCTGATCCAGGGGTTGGGTCGCCTGGTCCTCGCCTGGTCACTTGCCCTTCACGGTTTGACAAACCATCCTGGGCTGGGCGATCGCCTGATCCAGGGGTTGGGGTCGCCCGAGCTGTCGCCCGTGAGAGTGGTAAGGTTGATGATCTCTAAGGTGTTGGGATGCCTTTCCACTTGAACACCCAAGTCTTGCAGCTTGTTGACCCGTGCTTGGTCTTCCTCCCGCTCCTCTCCTTGAGCCACGATCCTCATAAATGCTTGGAGCTTCTCTTGTAGCTTCTTGGATCGAGCCCTTGTCATGGGACCTCCGAGTCCTTGGAAAGGATTTGGCACTTCTTTTGGAGGCTCGGGATCACTTGGTCGATGTCCACATCATTCCTCCCACTTGGAAGGAATCCGACCTCGGATTCATCTCTTCAAGTTCACCTTCATAAGGAATAAGATCACAAATATTAAAAGTAGCATGCACATTGTATGAACCATCACTAGGCAACTCAAGCATGTATGCATTGTCATTAATTTTCCTTGCAATCCTAAAAGGTCCATCCCCTCTAGGTGACAACTTGCTCTTTCGAGCTTGGGGAAACCTTTCTTTCCTTAGGTGCAACCACACCCAATCCCTTCCTCAAATGACCGAAACTTCCTACCCTTATTGACCCTCCTAGCATAAGATTCATTGATTTTCTCTAACTGTTTGTGAACCTTAGCATGCAAGTCTCTCATTTGTTGGGCCTTTCTTTTACCATCTACATCAAGTTGTTCAACATGTTCCAATGCAATCATGTCCAAAGGAGCTAAAGGATTGAACCCATATACAACCTCAAATGGACTATGGGATGTAGATGAATGGAATGCTCGGTTATATGCAAATTCTACATGAGGCAAGCATCTCTCCCACTCTTTCAAATTACTCCTAAGGAGGGTTCTCAAGATGGTTGTCAAGGTCCGATTAGTCACTTCCGTTTGGCCATCGGTTTGAGGATGGCTTGATGTAGAATACATCAAGCTCGTTCCCAACCGATTCCAAAGAGTCCTCCAAAAGTGACTAAGGAACCTTGAGTCCCTATCACTCACAATAGATCTAGGCAAGCCATGATACTTCACAATATCCTTGAAAAACAATTCGGCCACATGAGATGCATCATCAGTTTTGTGACATGGAATAAAATGTGCCATCTTAGAAAACCTATCCACTACCACAAAAATTGCATCATGACCCTTAGAAGTTCTAGGCAAGCCACTGATAAAATCCATACTAATATCAACCCAAGGAATGGAAGGAGTAGGGAGAGGGTGTACTTCCCTTTCGGTTGTAGAGTAGCCTTGGCGCGGTGGCATGTCACACACTTGGCACAAAGCTTAGCAACGTCTTTCTTCATGCCCGGCCAATAGAAATTCTCCTTGGCGGCCTCAAGTGTCTTTTGGACACCAAAGTGCCCCATGAGTCCTCCACCATGCGCCTCTTTGAGGATGACCTCCCGCATGGAGCTCCTCGGCACACACAACCTCTTATACTTGAACAAGAAACCGTCAAATACATAGAAGCCATTTCGGCCTTCTTTAGCACAATCAACAAAAATTTCACCAAAGTCTAAATCATGCGCATACATGCTTTTCAAACATTCAAATCCAACAACTTTGGTGTCAAGAGTCATGAGTATAGCATATCTCCTAGAAAGTGCATCGGCAACTACATTTTCTTTGCCCTTCTTGTATTTAATAACATAGGAGAAAGATTCTATGAATTCTACCCATCTCACATGCCTCTTGCTCAAGTTACCTTGCCCTTGAAGATACTTCAAGGACAAATGATCTGTGTGGATCACAAACTCCCTAGGTAGCAAATAATGACTCCATACCCTCAATGATCTTACAAGAGCATATAGCTCTTTGTCATAGGTAGAGTAATTCAAAGTAGCTCCACCTAGCTTTTCACTGAAAAATGCAATGGGACGGCCTTCTTGATGCAAAACCGCACCAATGCCTATCCCACTTGCATCACACTCAACCTCAAACACTTTATCAAAATTTGGAAGAGCAAGCAAGGGTGCATTGGTTAACCTAGACTTCAATTCATTAAAAGACTTTTCTTGTGATTCACCCCATTCAAAGACTACATTCTTTTTAGCCAATTCATGCAAAGGGGCGGCTATGGTTGAAAAGTCTCTAACAAATCTCCTATAGAAACTAGCAAGCCCTAAAAAGGATCTCACTTCAGTTAAAGAACTAGGAGTAGGCCAATCTCTAATTGCACTCACCTTACTCTCATCCACCTTCACTCCATCCTTCCCAACAACATACCCAAGAAAATTAACTTCATCCGAAGCAAAGACACACTTTTCATATTTAGCATACAACTTCTCTAACCTAAGTGTATCAAGGACTTGCCTCAGATGCTCAACATGATCAACATGATTCTTGGAGTATACTAATATGTCATCAAAGTACACAACCACAAATCTACCTATCAATTTCCTCAAGACATGGTTCATTAGGCGCATGAAAGTACTAGGAGCATTAGATAGACCAAATGGCATGACATTCCATTCATACAATCCAATTTTAGTCTTAAAAGCAGTTTTCCATTCATCTCCTTGTTTCATTCTTATTTGGTGGTATCCACTCCTAAGATCTATCTTAGAAAACACACATGCACCATTCAGTTCATCTAACATGTCATCCAAACGAGGTATAGGGTGGCGATACTTTACAGATGATGGTATTTATGGGCCGACAGTCCATGCACATCCTCCACGTTCCATCACTCTTTGGGACAAGAATGACCGTCACCGCACAAGGGGAGAGACTCTCCCGGATGAACTCCTTCTCAAGTAGCTCTTGTACTTGAGCTTGGATCTCTTTGGATTCTTGGGGGTTGGTTCTGTAAGCTGCCTTGTTGGGCAAGGGAGCCCGGGAAGGAGGTCGATTTGGTGCTCAATGCCTCGGTATGGGGGAAGGCTTTGAGGCTCATGGAAAACATCATCAAACTCCTTGAGGACTTCCTGCACATACAAAGGAAGAGAAGCTATGTTATCAAGAGTTAGCATGCATTGTTTTGGAATCATGAGAAAACAAGTTTTGTTTGAAACCAATGCTCTTTTCAAATCTTTCTCTTTGGCCATTGGAAGGTTACTCTCTTGTTTTCTCTCATTTTTCTTAGTGTTTCCCTTATGCACACTCTCTTTTTCTTCTCTCAAGGTTGCTTGAACCTTCTCATCATTTTCCCTCTTCTCACTCCCTTTTCCCTTCCTTTTGCTTGCGGCCTTGTTGGCCAAATGAACTTGGTCTTGGAGGGCTTGGGTGGGGGTGAGGGGAAGTAGGGTGAAGGGCCGGCCAAGATGGGTGAGAGTGTACTTGTTGGCCTTGCCATAATGTATGGCCTCCTTGTCAAATTGCCATGGTCTTCCAAGGAGGATGTGGGTTGCTTGCATTCTCACCACATCACACTTGATCACATCTTCATACTTGCCTATTTTGATAGGCACTTCCACTTGCTTTACCACCTTCACATGGGATCTATCATCAACCCATTGAAGTTGGTATGGCTTCGGATGAGGGAGTGTTGGAAGACCCATTTCATTGACCATATCTTCACTTGCCGCATTGACACAACTTCCTCCATCTATGATGAGACTACACAAAGTCCCCTTAACCAAAGCCCTTGATTGAAAAAGGTTTTCTCTTTGGCTAACCTCGGTCACACTTGGCACACTTTGCAAAACCCTCTTGGTTACCAAGATGTGACCTTCAAGGGGTAACTCCCCTTCTTCCTCCTCTTCTTCTTCATGTGGAAGCTCAAGGTGATCCTCCTCTTCATCCTCACTTGAAATGTCTCCACTAGGCCGAATCACCATAACCCTCTTATTTGGGCACTCTCTTGCATAATGCCCCTTGCCCAAGCATTTGAAGCATTCGATGCTCCTTGTATGTTGAGGTGGGTTTTGGGACTTGGGATAAGTGTTTGGCCGTGGGTGTTGGGTGGAAGTTGAAGTTTGGTAGGGTGGAGGCCGCGGGTTGGATTGACTTGGATGAGGTGTGGGTTTTGTGGTGGAAGCTTGGTAAGGCTTGGTTGAGGTAGGTTTAGGAGAGGGGTTAGGCTTACTCCATGAACTCCGGGTGGGTGTATAATAGGAGTTGTATGAACCCCCTCTTCTCATTTGTTTTTCCACCTTGATAGCCTTGTGAACTAGGTCTTGGTAGTCCCGTAGTCACAAAGCTCCACCGTCTTGGCAATATCCTCCTTCAACCCATATAAGAACCTTGCCATTTTGGCTTCAAGACCTTCCTTGACATTGCCCTCATCAAGGGTCTACTCGAAACCCAAAAACAGAACCCAAAAGGGTGAGTCCTAAAAGGACCCCGTAAGGGATTTGGGGTAAGATAAGCATATGTAACCTGCAAAACAGAAAGATGATAATATACAGAATATATATACGACAGAAAACAGAATAACGTGCATGTAATAAAACAGATCAGAATCCCGAAGGATGTGCGATACTAAATCGTCATAAACCCTTATAATCAATCGAGAACCTCCTCCCTCTAAGGAGGAAGCGGCTATTACAGAAGCATGGTGCACCAGCTGGGGTAGCGAACCCACAACTGTCGTAGGGTTAACAGACAAAGTATGCCACAAGGCATACACCTACAAACGTAGGGTTAACAGACAGGGTATGCTACAAGGCATACACCTACAGATCACAGAACTTACCTTAAAGCAGAAATTTCCGAAATACCTGCAAAACAGAAGTGCTACAATACATACACCTACAGACTACAGAATATGCTCTAGGCATATAATACTGAAATACCACTCTCAAGGTCTTTTTGGTAGTCCTCCACACTTCTATTCCCTTGAGTCAAATGTTGCAACTTTTGTGCACAATCCCGATTGTAGTAGCTTGGCACAAATCTTCTTCTCATGGCTCTCTTCAATTCTTCCCAAGAAGAGATGGGAAGCTCTCGGTTCCTAGCCCTCTCATAGTGCTCTTGCTCCCACCAAGTGAGGGCATAGTCTTGAAACTCTATTACAACAAGCTTCAAGGTAGTGGCTTCATTGTACCCCATCACATCTATAACCCTTTCGGTTTTGGCAAGCCAAGTGAAGAACTCTTCCGGGTCACTTGATCCATAAAATGAAGGTATTTGAAGCTTGACATTGTTGAGGACTTGTTGGTCTTGTCCTTGCCCTCTTGCCCCAAGGTTTCGGTTGAAACCCCTATGAACATTGCCAATTTCGGCTTCTTCCTCTTCTTCTAGGTCCCTCTCAAGATAGGCTCGTGCTTGTGCCCTATCTTGGAAGACCTTCCTTCTTTCTCCTCTAATTGCTCTTCACAATAATCCTCTTGTTCATCCGGAATGTCATGAACAAAAGGTGTATTTCTTCTTGGTTGAGTAGACCGAGAGATGAGGGTTTGTTGGTGTTGCTTGGAGGAGGGGTCAATGGTGGTATGTGTGGTGCCACCAAAACCCCTAGATGGCTCGGTTTCCTCTTGATGCCGAGATGAAGATGGTTGCTTCCCTTGAGCCACCTCAAGATTAGTTAGCTTGGCTCCCAAGGTGGCTTGTTGACTTTCCAAATTTTCAAGCCTTTGATCAATTCCATCCAACCTTCTATTAATTTTTTGGAGGGCTGCCAAGAGGTCAAGTTGGGATGGATGAGGAGGTGATGGTGAATCCGTGGGTGAAGCCATTCCTACAACAAAGAAGATTGCCTCCGTGGCAATTCACAACAAGTATATATTTTGCACACAATCCTCTCACACTCCCTAAGTGTTTACACTCGTCTCTCGTGTTTGGAACTCAATGAACTTCACAAGTCTCAATTCTAGTCACCAATCTTCTATTAAGATCAAATGCAAACACACAAGGAGAGTTCAATGAAAACTTAGCAAAATTCGAAAATTAGCAATGCAAAAGTTCTAGTTACTTGAACTAGGGTTTTGAGAAATGAGGTTGGTTGGTGGTTGAAAGAAATTAGGTGTGATATAGAAAGGCTCTTTTACAATCACAAACACCTTTTGTGCAAGTTCATAAAAGATTTTTGGATCAAAGTTACTATTCACATGTGTTTGACATGAACTTCACATGAACTTTGCATGAACACCAAGAACACTCAAGAACACCAAGAACACTTTTGCATTTCTTTTCAACAAATACTTTTTTCAACACTTTCTCTCTCTTCAAATCCGAAAATTCTTTTTCTTTTTCACAACACTTCAACAATCACATTCAATCATCAACTTTGCCCTAATCACATGAACCAAACAAGCTTGTCCTAGGCACATGAACCACTCACAAATTTTCGGCCTCTCACAAGAGATACCAACCGAAATTTTCTTCAAGTTTTGAAAAGGAATTCAAGAGGATAACTTGAAGAAAATCACACAAAACATTTACCTCATTCAAGCAAGTTGGCTCTGATACCACTTGATATGATCACACTAGGGAGTGTATGATCAAGAGTTTGTGATCTAGCTTGAGTGAGGAGAACTTCCAAGAAATGGAGGAACAATTCGACAATGGGAGGAGAATGGAACCTAGAACCTTTTGATTACTAGATCAAACAATGCTAGGTATTTAATTGGACCCTCTTGCATGGATCACTAATGGATTGATGAAGCAAGAATTGAGAAGAAAGAAGAACAAATTGGCCTTGATATTTTTGGCTGAAATATGTTCTTACAAATGAGTTCTAAGTGTCAAATGAGCTTGCAACCTAGCTAAAATGGTGAGGGAAGGGAGGAGAGAGATGGCTTGGAGACAAGCCTCCTAAGATTAAGGTGGGTGAGGTGAGGGGTGTGAGAGATGATGGGAAGGGTTGAATTCCCTTTTTCTTTAATTTCCATAAATCATATAAGTCATATTTATGAAGTTATATGGTTTATGGAAACTAAAGATATTACAAAAGTGGCTGAAAATGGGAATTAAAATTACAAATATTGAAAGTCAACAAAAATGGCTAGGTTTCAAAAAGTGGAGGGAAAGCTTTTCCCGAGAGCCAGGCGACCGCGATCCAGGATTGGGTCGCTGGATCTCGCCTGGTCGCCTGCCCATCGGTCGAAGAAGGCATCTCGAGGAGAAAGTGCGATCGCCTGAGCCGGGCGTTTTGATCAAGGGCTGGTTCTGGATTTCGCCCGACCCCGCCAATCATCTAGATGGGAGTCAGGCGACCGCCTGGCTGGTGTTGGGTCGCTGGATCTCGCCTCGGTCGACTTGCAGTTCACTGGTTTGACAATCCTTCCTGGGCTGGCGACGATCGCCCGATCCAGGGTTGGGGTCGCCCGAACTGCCGCCCGAGAGAGTGGTAAGGTTGATGATCTCCAAGGTGTTGGGATGCCTTTCCACTTGAACACCCAAGTCTTGCAGCTTGTTGACCCGTGCTTGGTCTTCCTCCCGCTCCTCTCCTTGAGCCACGATCCTCATAAATTCTTGGAGCTTCTCTTGTAGCTTCTTGGATCGAGCCCTTGTCATGGGACCTCCGAGTCCTTGGAAAGGATTTGGCACTTCTTTTGGAGGCTCGGGGATCACTTGGTCGATGTCCACATCACCCGGGGCTCCGGTTTTGGCCTGCGGGTCACGTTTTTCGGCGTTCAGGCGGCTCCCGAGCCTTATCCGAGTATCATTTTGACGAACCCTTTCGTATTTGAGGTCGTGTGGGTCCCCCGGACGTTTCCGCCGAAAATAATTTTTCGGCGCCGGGGGGTTGTCGGGGTTGTCTCGGGACGTACAGCGGGCTCGGTAGCGCCCCCGAGACCTCGGATTGAGATGCCGTTTGCAGTTTTGGAGTCGTGGGAATGTCCCGGAGGTTTCTATGGAATATAATATTTGGGGCGGGACGTTCGGTTCCGGGCGACTCCCGGGGCTCGGGACGGGAATCCCGGGGCTCGAGATGGAAATCTTCTGACGGCTTTGGGGTAAGTCATGTTATAATTCAAGTTGGATTTATGAGTATTTTTGTGGAATTTTGGTGTGATGAGATTTTGGTTCTGTTGGACACGCTCGCACGTCGGGATTTGTTCGGGTTCAGCGAGCTCGGTAGGACACTCTGGAATTGTAAATGGACTTTTAGAACATGTTTTACGAATGTTATAATATTCTGAGGATTGTGTCCAAGTTTCGTTTATTTTGGAGTTCGGTAGTTGCGTTTGGGCCAAAATTGGAACTTTTGAAAAAGTTGGGAGGTTAAATTTTATTTGGTCACAAAACACAAATAATGGAGCATGGGCAGCAGGTTATTTTCGGCTGGAATGGGGAAGGGATAAGGGACACATGTCTTTTTGTTATTTAAGATGAGAAGGTATGGGAAAAAGAAAGGAAATATATATATAGCATATATATTTCATAAAAAGCTTATTATTTCATTTCTTCTTCTTCTTCCTCACTTGCTGCCGCCACCGTGGGAGCCTTCTCCAAGCTTTGAAGTTCTTCATCTTGGCTTGAATCATCAAGGGTTTGGCTTCAATCTTGGGTAAGTTTTCTTCCTTAGCTCACTTCTCTCCTTGGAAACAAGTTTGGTTGGATAAAGTGATGATTTTGAGAATTTTGGGTTTGTTCTTAGCTACTAGCTAGGATGATTCTCTTCCTCCCATCTTTTAGTATGATGTTCTTGGGTTGTAGGAGAGTGATAATCAAGTGTTAGATTTTGGAAAAACTCCTTGGATGCTAGAAACCTAAAATGGCAAAATTTTGGGAATTTTTCTAAAAATGGTGTGTGTTTGGTTTGTTGAATCATGCTTCTAGTATATTGTTCCTAGCATGATTCTAAGCTTATGTATGGATTCAATTTGATGGAGAACAAGTTGGGTTGGAAACCCCCTTTATGGCCGAATTTGTTGGTTGATGTTCAATGTTGAATTTGGTTGTTTTGGATGCAATTGGTTAGCATTCTTGGTTTAGAAGTGTAATTGGTGGTTAGTATGATTAATTGGAAGCTTGAATGGATTGAATTGGAAGTTGAGTAAAATGTTGGTTAAGAACCAAATTATTGGAATGATTCTTTTTCCATGTTGGGGTTTGATGTTGGTTGAATTGGATGCTAAAGTGGTATGAGGGTTGAATTTAGGAGTGGTTGGAAGTTCATAACGTTGAATACGAGTGAGAATTGGAAAAGTTGCAATTAAGCGGGTTTATCGGAAAATGTCGAGTAATGAAGGGTTTTAAGGTTGGATTTGATCAGTTCTGCTTGTTGGATTGTGTTTGACAATGTATAATTTTGCATTGTCTAAGTTGGTTCTGAATTCTGATGTTTCTGTGGGAATCTGGAATTTTACGATATTCTGCCAGATTTTCGGTTTTGGGGTCGGGGGTGTAGTTTGGTAGAGTGGTCGATAAAGACGCTAATTCAACTTGGTTTGACAGATTCTGAGGTTCGGAGGGTAGAAAAAGAGAGGTTTCTGAGTTTCGAGTCGTGGTGTGGAAGTCGTCCAGAATCAGTCTATTACTCTGGATTTGTGAGGTAAGGGTTTGGTTCTGCTATTTTTGGTAAGATAGGTGTATGTTTAGTTTCACTTTCTGTTCTGCAAGCATTTCGGTATTATATGCCTAGGGCATATTCTGTAGTCTGTAGGTGTATGTGTTGTTGCACTTCTGTTTTGCAGGTATTTCGGAAATTTCTGCTTTAAGGTACGTTATGTAATCTATAGGAGTATGCCTTATGGCATACTTGGTCTGTTAACCCTACGACAGTTGTGGGTTCGCTACCCCAGCTGGTGCACCATGCTTCTGTAATAGCTTCGGCTTATGACTCCCTTAGAGGAAGGTTGTCGTTCTGATTTGTTATAAGGGTTTATGACAATTTAGTATCGCACATCCTTCGGGATTCTGATCTGTTTTTATTACATGCACGATATTTTGTATTATGTTGCATATATTCTGTATATTGCTATCTTTCTGTTTTGCAGGGTTACATATGCTTATCTTACCCCAAATCCCTTACGGGTCCTTTTTAGGACTCACCCTTTTGGGTTCTGTTTTGGATTTCGTAGGTCCAGTAGCAGCCGAAAGTAGGTTTCCGTGAGGCTTCGCCTTGGTTGTGTTGAGCAGCAGAAGACCTTGCGGGCTGGGATTTTGTCTACTTGGCCTGAATCCCGCGAGATATTTTGATGTTTAGGCCTAGGGTCGGCTCTGTAGCTGCATGTGCATACTTTCATTTTATTGTTGTGATGATTGTATATATACATATATATATTCTACATTCACATATTCGAGCGCTTGGCGCTTGCTAGATATCCTAGGTGCGGAGAACTCGTATGTTCTATGTTATATGCGTAAGTACTCGTCCTCGGAGGGCGGTACTTACTTTGTTGTTATTACATGAACTGTTTTTATGGTGATGGTGATGTGCTCGCCCGTTTTCGAGGGACGAGACTCACCATAGATTTCATTTTTGTTCTATGTATGAAAATTTTCAGGTTGCTTCCACAATCGCCTTTCGGGTCCGCTACGCACGGCAGGTCTCGATGGACCTGCCTTTCTGTATCATTCCGGCTTCCGTTTCCGACATCCCGGCGCCCCCGCCTCCGCAACCGAGCTCGGGTGGCGTGCGGTGACAAGTTGGTATCAGAGCAGGTAAGTGACCGTATTGGTCGTCAGTGGTGACTTGTAGTGACAACTGTTGTTGTACATTTTATTTTAGTATGGTTTGGTACGGAGATTGGCCACCTCCTTACTTGAACCACTTAAAAATAAAATTGTGGAACAAAGTTGATCCTTCAAGTTATCCTGATAGTTGCAGATTTCGGAACTCGGGATTTCTGGATTCTGGTAAGATTATTACGATCGAGGGATTGTGGAAAAGATCCGGGTACGTAAACTTGTGTGCTAGGAAAAGATTTGGTGAGATAAACATGAACTGCTTCTGTGATTCTATGAAATACATGATTTCATCATTCTGGGTAATAATTTCTGTGTCAAGTATTGCATTGCACTACAGAGCCTTAGGAAACTGCTGCTAGTTTCTGTAGGGATTAGAAATGACTGATTGGTCTGGACTCTGTTTGGTCCGAAATGTTTCAGAATGGTTAACACGCGTAGATAGCGTGATTTGGTACCGGAGGGTGGGACCGAGATCCCACACCTCCGTGGAATAGGATACGGGTTCAGCGTAACCTGTGGTCTCGAATAACCACACTCACCGCCCCGAGGTTTAGCGGTCGTAGGGACCCCTCTCGATTTGGTATTACCCGCCAGCCTAGCCGGTTCAGGGCGGCACAAGGTGGGAAGATCTGATTATGCCACAGAAGGGCAGTTTGATTATGGGGTTATAGCGATACTTAAGCCACTGCTCGCCATAGTTTTGGGATTGGTAAGTGAGTGACTCTGACGAGGATGGTCACTACGACACCTAGACTTCTCGTCTGTCCTATTAACGATGGGGAGATCTGGGGCACCAGTCTGACGAGGTCAGACTTCTGGAGAGGTTTCAGAGTTTGAACCCCCCCGAGGTTCAATGACCGAGAAGGGCCAGAGGTAGTAGAGATTTGGTTTGCAGGAGTTGACAAACTCTCGGGAGGCTACATTTTCCACCAAAGAAGGCGGTGGGGATGTAGCCAGGAATCTGCGTCAGGCACAGTTTGAAGAGTTTCATCAGGGAGACAGGACTGTCGCAGAGTATGAGTGAGAGTTTGACCGGCTGGTTTACTATGTACCATAGTATCAAGGTATGGAAGAGGAGAAGACCAAGAGGTTTATTCGTCGACTGCGCCCGACTACAGATGGGCTTTGAGACCATTAGATATTATTTCGTATCGGGAGGCGGTTCATAAGGCCCAACTCCTCGAGTAAGAGGAGGTTAAGAGTCGCCTCATCTCGCAGCGAGGTCAGGGGAGTACGAGGGGTTCCATACAGCAGGGACCCCGGTAGATTTCTGGACGGCCGAACAGGTCTGGGCAGTTTAGTAGAGGTAGAGAGGGAGCACCACCGGCACGATCGTGTCCGATTTGCAGTAGGTATCACCCCGGTTGACTTAGTTACCGGCTGGAGGGCCGATGTTTACGTTGCGGTTCTGACACTCACTGGATACGGGATTGCCCTCTGGTTGAAGGGCAGGGTTTTGGCAGTCTTCAGCGTCCACAGTCTCGGGCACAGCCCAACGCGCCGTGGGGGCGTGGGTTTCAGAGGGTTGACCCGAGACCTCAGCAGCGACGGCAGCTTCAGCCACCCCTCTACCACAAAGCAGCTCAGAGCAGGACAAGTTTTTCATAGCGAGGGGGGAGGCCCTAGTTATCAGGGAGGACCTAGTCAGCGGTCAGGTACCAGTCAGCATGGAGGCTCGAGTCAGCAGGGAGTTTTGCAGGGTACTTTATTTCTGAATGAGGTGTCGGTTCATGCATTATTTGATACAGAAGCATCTGTTTCCATTGTAACACAGAAATGTGTTACATCTCTCATCTCTGTCATAGTACCTTGCCTCAAATGTACTTAGTAAAAGCTGCTGGGAGTCGGCTGCTTTCTAATGAGATGGTTTGGGGTTGTACGACATCCGTAGGCGGACATCCGATAGTATCGGATTTGTTGGTTTTAGACACGTCGAACTATGATGTTATTTTTGGGATGGACTGGCTATCCAAGAATTCTTTGCACATTGATTGTGCAAACCGTACCATTATGGTTTCTGGAAAGGTACTACCTCTCACTGCTCCGACTGGTTTAACTATAGCACAGCGCAGTAAAGGGTTACAGATTCTGGATCAGCTGTCGATAGTTGGAGTAGGGGAATGCTATGATCTGAATGAAGCTGGTATTAGGTTGAAGTTGGATGGTTTACCATTGGTTCGGGATTTTCCGCAGGTATTTCCGGAGGAGTTGCCCGGATTACCACTAGAGCGGGAAATTGTGTTTGAGATCCACCTGCAGTCGGGTACTGCTCCGATATCTATTCCTCCTTATCGGATGCTTATTTCTGAGAGGCAGAAGTAGAAGAAACAGTTGGAGGAATTACAGCAGAAGGGCTTCATCCGACCGAGCACTTCACCGTGGGGTACTCCGGTTCTGTTTGCTAAGAAGAAAGATGGGACGCTCCGACTTTGCATTGATTACAGATGGTTGAATGCACTTACTGTGAAGAATAAGTATCCGTTGCTAAGGATTGACGATCTTTTTGATCAACTTCGGGGTTCGAGAGTTTTCTCAAAGATTGATCTCCGATCTGGGTACTTTCAGCTTAGGGTGAAGGATGAGGACATACCTAAAACTGCTTTCCGCACCCGATTTGGACACTTTGGGTTTATGGTCATGCCATTCGGGCTGACCAATGCTCCAGCGGCATTCAAGGATCTGATGCATCGGGTGTTCCGACCGTACTTGGACTCATTTCTGGTGGTTTTCATTGATGATATTCTAGTATATTTTAGGGATAGTTCTGCAGACACATTGGGAACATCAGCTTTATGTTAAATTCTCAAAGTGTGAGTTCTGGATTCGGGAAGTCACTTTTTCTGGGACACATTATATCTGAGCATGGTCTGTCTGTGGATCCAGAGTAGGTGAGGGCAGTTCGGGATTGGAAACAACCTACCACGGTACGGGAAATCAGGAGCTTCCTGGGGTTAGCAGGATATTATCAGAGGTTTGTGCCAGGGTTTTCTATCCTGGCATCTCCGCTTACGCAGTTGACCAAGAAGGGTCAACCGTATATCTGGTCTGATAGGTGTGAGTAGAATATTCAGGAGTTGAAGCGGCAGTTGACTAACGCTCCGATTCTGACTCTTTCAGATCCGATCTTACCGTATGTGATTTATACGGATGCTTCCACGTCTGGTTTGGGATGTGTGTTGATGCAGGAGCGTAATATGGTAGCTTATGGGTCGAGGCAGCTGCGACCGCATGAGCTGAACTACCCGACGCATGATCTGAAGTTGGCTGTAGTGATTTATGCGCTGAAACAACGGAGGCATTATCTGTTTGGTAATAAATTTCAGATTCTTACAGACCATGAGAGTCTGAAATATCTGTTTACACAGAAGGAGCTAAACATGAGGCAGCACAGATGGCTCGAATACATTAAGTACTATGGTTTTTGTATCGAGTACATCTCTGGCACGGGCAACACGGTTGTAGATGTACTAAGCAGGTAGTATACTGGGTTGGTTAAAGGAGGAGGTGTTGGTGACCTATCCGAGGAGAGAGATTCGACTTGCCTTTGGCACGGTGGCAGCCTGGGAGCGTGCTCGGGGTATACACTTACCATACATTCCGAGTGGCTTGACGGGATGCGCGAAGCGCAAGGTAGAGATCTGGTGTTAAAGAAGTTATCTGGGGAAGATAAGGGTTTATTTGTTACCGACGTTTTAGTATAGGCAGGGATTGCTATACTTCCGAGATCGCCTTTATGTACCTGAGGATCAGGAGTTCTGGAATGAGATTTTAGAGGAGGCACACTCGAGCAGTTTGAGCATCAGAAACCGGCAGGGACACTGCAGACTTTGCCCATTCCAGTTCGGGAGTGGGGCAATGTTACTATGGACTTTCTGACTGCACTGCCCCTGACACGGTCTCGCCATGATGTTATCGGGGTTATTGTGGATCGGCTGACAAAGTGCGCACACTTTCTGCTTATTCGGGTCATAGACCCTCTGGAGAAGCTTGCCGGCTTTACATCAGGGAGATTGTACGTTTACATGGAGTACCAGACTCCATTGTATCTGACCGTGATCCGCGTTTCACAGCACGGTTCTGGAGAGCTATTCATGAAGCACTGGGTTTGAGGCGTTGTACGGGAGTAGGTGTATGACACCACACTGTTGGACAGATGCGTCTGATAGGGTTGAGCTGGGACCCGAGTTTTTTTGAGGAGACTACGGTAAAGATCAGATTGTTACAGGCGCGGATCAAAACCGCGAATGACCGCACCACCTCATGTGTGAACAGATGTCACAGGGACTTAGAATTTGAGATTGGTGATAGAGTTTGACTGGAGGTAGCACCGTTCAGAGGGACAGTAAGATTTGGTAGGCGGGGCAAGTTACCCCGAGTTATATCGGTTCTCATGAGTTTCCAGAGTAAGTTGTTAGGTTGGCCTTACCCCCCCAACTATTTCTGTTTTACGTGATGTCTTCCAGGATAGCCTGTTGTGGATCGGTTAGACTTAGGTTCGGTACTGTCTGGAGTTGTCTGGTAGAAATACCGGCAACTGACTCGGGGTGCAATAAGATGCACCCGGAGGGTGGGACGCCGTGAGGCTCTGTATGGTAGTCTAAACTACCACTCCCGCCGCACCAGTACGGTGGTCCGATTGTTCTTAGTAATGAGAATATTTGTATATTCTGGTTGGTAGCGACACTTGTATTGTTAGTTCAGGCTACTCTTGGAGGACCAAGAGTTCTAAGGGGGGGAGGATGTTACGGTCACCCCGAGCGGGTTGCTACCGGGTGACCCGGGGCTCCGGTTTTGGCCTGCGGGTCACGTTTTTCGGCGTTCAGGCGGCTCCCGAGCCTTATCCGAGTATCATTTTGGCGAACCCTTTCGTATTTGAGGTCGTGTGGGTCCCCCGGACGTTTCCGCCGAAAATATTTTTTCGGCGCCGGGGGGTTGTCGGGGTTGTCTCGGGACGTACAGCGGGCTCGGTAGCGCTCCCGAGACCTCGGATTGAGATGCCGTTTGCAGTTTTGGAGTCGTGGGAATGTCCCGGAGGTTTCTATGGAATATAATATTTGGGGCGGGACGTTCGGTTCCGGGCGACTCCCGGGGCTCGGGATGGAAATCTTCTGACGGCTTTGGGGTAAGTCATGTTATAATTCAAGTTGGATTTATGAGTATTTTTGTGGAATTTTGGTGTGATGAGATTTTGGTTCTGTTGGACACGCTCGGTAGGACACTCTGGAATTGTAAATGGACTTTTAGAACATGTTTTACGAATGTTATAATATTCTGAGGATTGTGTCCAAGTTTCGTTTATTTTGGAGTTCGGTAGTTGCGTTTGGGCCAAAATTGGAACTTTTGAAAAAGTTGGGAGGTTAATTTTTATTTGGTCACAAAACACAAATAATGGAGCATGGGCAGCAGGTTATTTTCGGCTGGAATGGGGAAGGGATAAGGGACACATGTCTTTTTGTTATTTAAGATGAGAAGGTATGGGAAAAAGAAAGGAAATATATATATAGCATATATATTTCATAAAAAGCTTATTATTTCTTCTTCTTCTTCTTCTTCTTCTTCTTCTTCTTCCTCACTTGCTGCCGCCACCATGGGAGCTTTCTCCAAGCTTTGAAGTTCTTCATCTTGGCTTGAATCATCAAGGGTTTGGCTTCAATCTTGGGTAAGTTTCCTTCCTTAGCTCACTTCTCTCCTTGGAAACAAGTTTGGTTGGATAAAGTGATGATTTTGAGAATTTTGGGTTTGTTCTTAGCTACTAGCTAGGATGATTCTCTTCCTCCCATCTTTTAGTATGATGTTCTTGGGTTGTAGGAGAGTGATAATCAAGTGTTAGATTTTGGAAAAACTCCTTGGATGCTAGAAACCTAAAATGGCGAAATTTTGGGAATTTTTCTAAAAATGGTGTGTGTTTGGTTTCTTGAATCATGCTTCTAGTATATTGTTCCTAGCATGATTCTAAGCTTATGTATGGATTCAATTTGATGGAGAACAAGTTGGGTTGGAAACCCCCTTTATGGCGAATTTGTTGGTTGATGTTCAATGTTGAATTTGGTTGTTTTGGATGCAATTGGTTAGCATTCTTGGTTTAGAAGTGTAATTGGTGGTTAGTATGATTAATTGGAAGCTTGAATGGATTGAATTGGAAGTTGAGTAAAATGTTGGTTAAGAACCGAATTATTGGAATGATTCTTTTTCCATGTTGGGGTTTGATGTTGGTTGAATTGGATGCTAAAGTGGTATGGGGGTTGAATTTAGGAGTGGTTGGAAGTTCGGAACGTTGAATACGAGTGAGAATTGGAAAAGTTGCAATTAAGCGGGTTTATCGGAAAATGTCGGGTAATGAAGGGTTTTAAGGTTGGATTTGATCAGTTCTGCTTGTTGGATTGTGTTTGACAATGTATAATTTTGCATTGTCTAAGTTGGTTCTGAATTCTGATGTTTCTGTGGGAATCTGGAATTTTACGATATTCTGCCAGATTTTCGGTTTTGGGGTCGGGGGTGTAGTTTGGTAGAGTGGTCGATAAGGACGCTAATTCAACTTGGTTTGACAGATTCTGAGGTTCGGAGGGTAGAAAAAGAGAGGTTTCTGAGTTTCGAGTCGTGGTGTGGAAGTCGTCCAGAATCAGTCTATTACTCTGGATTTGTGAGGTAAGGGTTTGGTTATGCTATTTTTGGTAAGATAGGTGTATGTTTAGGTTCACTTTACATTACGCAAGCATTTCGGTATTATATGCCTAGGGCATATTCTGTAGTCTGTAGGTGTATGTGTTGTTGCACTTCTGTTTTGCAGGTATTTCGGAAATTTCTGCTTTAAGGTACGTTCTGTAATCTATAGGAGTATGCCTTATGGCATACTTGGTCTGTTAACCCTACGGCAGTTGTGGGTTCGCTACCCCAGCTGGTGCACCATGCTTCTGTAATAGCTTCGGCTTCTGACTCCCTTAGAGGGAGGCTGTCGTTCTGATTTGTTATAAGGGTTTATGGCAATTTAGTATCGCACATCCTTCGGGATTCTGATCTGTTTTTATTACATGCACGATATTCTGTATTCTGTTGCATATATTCTGTATATTGCTATCTTTCTGTTTTGCAGGGTTACATATGCTTATCTTACCCCAAATCCCTTACGGGTCCTTTTTAGGACTCACCCTTTTTGGGTTCTGTTTTTGGATTTCAGGTAGGTCTGGTAAGCAGCCAGCAAAGTAGGTTTCCGTGAGGCTTCTGCCTTGGTTGTGTTGAGCAGCAGCTGTACCTTGCGGGCTGGGATTTTGTCTACTTGGCCTGAATCCCGCGAGATATTTTGATGTTTAGGCCTAGGGTCGGCTCTGTAGCTGCATGTGCATACTTTCTGTTTTATTGTTGTGATGATTGTATATATACATATATATATTCATTACATTGCATATTCGAGCGCTTGGCCCTTGCTAGATATCCTAGGTGCGGAGAACTCTGTATGTTCTATGTTATATGCGTAAGTACTCGTCCTCGGAGGGCGGTACTTACTTTGTTGTTATTACATGAACTGTTTGTATGGTGATGGTGATGTGCTCGCCCGTTTTCGAGGGACGAGACTCACCATAGATTTCATTTTTGTTCTATGTATGAAAATTTTCAGGTTGCTTCCACAATCGCCTTTCGGGTCCGCTACGCACGGCAGGTCTCGATGGACCTGCCTTTCTGTATCATTCCGGCTTCCGTTTCCGACGTCCCGGCGCCCCCGCCTCCGCAACCGGGCTCGGGTGGCGTGCGGTAAGAAATGGTTAGCATGCATGAAGTTGGAACCATGAGAAAACAAGTTTTGTTTTGCAAAAGTGCTCTTTGAAATCTCTCTCTTTGGCCAAGTGGGGTATGCACTCTTGTTTTCTCTCTTGCTCTCTTGAAGTGTTTCCCATATATGCACACCCCCACATATGCACACTCCTTCTTTTCTCTCAAGGATCCTTGATCCTTCTCACTCTTTTCTCTCTTCTCCCTTCCCATTTCCCTCCTTTTGCTTTCGGCTTTGTTAGCCAAATGGATTTGGTCTTGTAAAGCTTGAGTGGGTGTGAGTGGGAGTAGGGTTAGGTTTCAGTTTTGATGGGAGATGATGTACTTGTTGGCATTTCCATGATGAATGGCATCCTTGTCATATTGCCATGGCCTTCCAAGTAAAATGTGAGTGGCTTGCATCCTCACAACATCACAAGTGATGGTGTCTTCATACTTTCCAATTCGGATTGGCACTTCAACTTGTTTCACCACTTTGACAAAGGACCTATCATCCACCCATTGGAGTTGGTAGGGTTTCGGATGCATCTTTGTGGGAAGATGCAACTCTTGGACCATGTCCTCGCTTGCGGCATTCACACAACTCCCGCTATCAACAATGAGACTACATAGTGCACCATTCACCAAAGCTCTTGTTTGGAAGAGGTTCTCCCTTTGTGTAGTTTCGGTTAGCTTGGGAGAGCTTTGGAGAACTCTCTTGGTGACCAAGATGTGCCCCTCAAAAGACAACTCTCCCTCCTCTTCCTCAGTTTCTTCATTAGGAAGTTCATGTGGAACTTCCTCCTCATCTTCACTTGAGATGTCACCATTTGGTCTAATCACCATAACCTTATTGTTGGGACATTCTCTTGCATAGTGTCCCTTGCTAAGACACTTGAAACATTCAACGGTTCTTGCTTGAGGTGTCAGGTTTGTGGTCTTGGAGGGGTAAGTGTGTTTTGGTTGTGGGTTGGAATAGGGAGTGGGGTGAGATGGTGGTTTCGGTTGTGTGTGGGAGGGGTAAGGAGGCTTGGAGGTGGTGGTTTGGTAGGGTTTGGAGGTGGAAGGCTTGTTGGCGGTAGCGGACTTGCTCCATGAGTTTTGATTGAAAGTATGGTAGGAAGTGTAGGAACTTCCCCTCTATAGTTGCTTATCAACTCTTATGGCTTTGTGCACTAACTCTTGATAACTCCCATAATCACAAAGCTCCACCGCACGAGAGATTTCATCTCTCAAACCATACAAAAACCGAGCCATCTTTGCCTCTTGGTTCTCCTTGACATTAGCTCTAATCAAGGCACTTTCAAGCTCCTTTTGGTAGTCTTCAACACTTCGGTTGCCTTGGGTGAGGTGTTGCAACCTTTGAGCACATTCTCTCTCGTAGTAGCATGGGATGAACCGAGGTCTCATGGTGTGTTTGAGCTCCTCCCAAGTGGCAATGGGAGCTTGGTGGTTTCTAGCTCTTGCTTGGTGCTCTTGCTCCCACCAAATGATGGCATAGTCATGAAGTTCAATGATAGCTAGTTTGAGTTTGGTAGCATCATTGTACCCCATGACATCAAAGACTCTTTCGGTTTTGTTCATCCAAATAAGGAACTCCTCCGAATCACTTGAACCATAGAAAGGTGGAACTTGAAGCTTCACATTATTGAGAGCTTGTTGATCTTGAACCTGGACTCTCTCTCCTAGGTTTCGGTTAAACCCTCGGTGGAAGTGGCTCCTTTCATAATCTTCTTCTTCATCCAAGTCTCTTTCAAGATAGGCTTTGTCTTGCACCCTATCTTGAAAGATCTGCCTTCTAGGGTTTCGGAAAGGAGGTGGTGCTTCATGGAGTTCTTCATCACTACTCTCCGGAACCTCCTCAACCATTCGGCCCCTCCTTGGTGGAACAAGAGGCCGAATGCTAGGAGCACTTCGGGGAGTCTTTTGGGGGGGTTCCCTCCTTGTGGCTTCGGTTATGCCCTGAGCATGGGAGCTCTCCGGTAGCTTGCCTTGTGCAATCTCAAGCCTTGTCACCTTGTCATTAGTGGTGACTATTTGAACCTTGATCTCCTGAAGCTCTTGCACAAGAGTGGCAAGAGTTTCTTCTAACTTCGACTTAGGAGGAGGAGGGGGAGGTGATGAAGATGAATCGGTTGACATACCTACAACAAAGACTTCTTTCTTTTGCAATTGAAAATATGAAGTTAGTGGTATAAACCCTCTCTTTGTGTTTGTATTCTCTTTTGTGTTTCACTCAAGGAGGATTCTCAATGGTGTATCACTCTTGATTGGCTTCAACCTCTCAAGTCCACAACCTCTTTCAACCTTGTTCAAGGAAGACACAACAATGGACACAAGAATAAACTAGTAAAACCGAAAACAAGTAGAAAAAGAAAGCACTAGTTACTTGGAACTAGGTTTTGAAAAGTTTAAAGGTAGATGGGGGTTGAAAGAAATAAGGTGTGGTATCTTTTGCAAACAACAAACACCTTTTGATGCAAGATGTTTAGAACTTTTGGATCAAATGTACTTTTTGTGATGAACTTTGTATGAACACAAGATGAACTTGATGAACTTGCAAGAACACTTGATGAACACAACTTTTCTCTCTCTTCAAAAGTTGCACTTTTCTTGATCCTTTTTCAATAGCAACAACTTTTTCATTTCACAACATCATAGCATCATATAACAACTTTTTGTACTCTCACTTTGTGAGGAATGGCAACCTTTGCACTTTCACTTTGCAAGAAATGACCATAAGTTTCGGTCACTCTTTGAGAAAGGAAGAGATTAGTTTCTTCAAAGTTTGCAAATCAAAACAAAAGGTTTCTTTGAAGAAACTTACAACATAAACATCAACCAAGCAACAAAGCTCGATACCACTTGATGTGATCATGGAAAATGATCAACTCTTGGAAGGATCTAGCTTGGAAGATGAACAAGAACAAGATTATACTTTCGGCTTCTCCAAGAACCTCTTCACTACAAGGTGAAGCAATGCTTGGAATGCCTAGGGAGGAGATGGATCTAGCACCTCTTAACTACTTGATCAAGCAATACTAGATATAATTCTTGAACCAAAATTATGGAACAAGGGAATGGAGTGTAGAAATGAGAACCAAAAGCCAAAATGATCTCTTGTAGGAGAAGAGATTTTGGCAGGAATAAGCATAAAATGAGTTCTACCTTTACAATGTCTAGTTGCTAGTTTAAATAGGAAAGGTAAGTGGAGGTTATTGTCCAAAGTGTAGTAACACTTTTGACAAACACCCTAGGGTTACTTACCATTTCCATGATACAAAAGAAATCATAATGATACTACTAAAAATGGTGAGGGAAAAGTAAAGGTAACCACCATTTGTGGTAATGGAGGGCAAGGACCAACCATTACTACAAACTAGTGAGTAAAGACCTCCACTTTAACCTACTTTCCTCCCATCTTCCAATAACATAAATATTGTTCAAATATAAGTCAACTAAGATAAAAATCTGATATAAATGGACATTGGGCCGAAATTGGAAGAATTTGGGCCGGCCCAATCATGGTGGCGCGTGGCCCACACGCGCGGGCCTTAAGTGGCGCGTTGCGCGCTTGGCCGGTGAGTGAGGCTACTTCCGGGCATCTCCAAGGCGGGGGAAGGCTAGGCAGCTGTCCATGGGTGGTGGCGCATCGGTCCGCAGCGGGGGTGAGCGCGTGGAGCGCGTGGGTGGGGTGGAGGCGCGTGAAGCGCGTGGCACTCTCCTCGGCTTCAAGGGAAGTGTAGGTGATGCTTCCCAAAAGGTTTGGGGTATTCTCC
The DNA here is from genome assembly GCA_024586325.1 of Stellera chamaejasme. NCBI lineage: Eukaryota > Viridiplantae > Streptophyta > Magnoliopsida > Malvales > Thymelaeaceae > Stellera > Stellera chamaejasme. Next base: position 22,506,152 of record CM044981.1, read on the forward strand.
ACTTGGATTCCCATGTGTTGGAGCTTGAGGTATTGATCTTGATCTTCATTCCGCTCCTCGGTTTGTGCCATGATCGTCATAAACGCTTGGAGTTTCCCTTGCACCTTCTTTGACCTAGATCGAGTCATCGGTCCATTGAGGCCTTGGAAGGGACTTGATGCCTCTTGTGTGGAAGTGGGGTGGACGTCCACATCACTTCTGGAGAGGTTTCAGCGTTTGAACCCACCGAGGTTCAATGACAGAGGGGGACCGGAGGCAGCGGAGACCTGGTTATGGTATCACTGGCGACGTTTAACCTGTAGGACAGTGCAGATCATTGGTGGAGGAGCCTGCAGGGCCAGTTGAGAGCCGACGCAGTGCAGTGAGGCGAGCAGGACTTGGACATCACCTGGGAGCAATTTGAATACTTCTTCCACCAACAGTACATTGTAGGATTTGAGTGCTTAAGAGATATGTATGAGCATGACCTTGATTTCGGTGATATCTATGCTTCTTGTGCTAAGGGTGGCCGAAATGGCTACTACATATTTGATGGCTTCTTGTTTAAGCTTAAAAGGCTTTGAGTGCCAAGGAGTTCCATGAGAGAAGTCATCATAAAGGAGGCACATGGTGGCGGCCTTATTGGTCACTTTGGTGTCCAAAAGTCACTTGAAGCCTTGAAGGAAAACTTCTATTGGCCTGACATGAAGAGAGATGTCACAAGGATGCAAGGTGCATCACTTGTCAAAAGGAAAGATCCACTCTGCAACCGAAAGGGAAATACACCACTCCCTTCTCCTACTCTTCCTTGGGTTGACATCAGCATGGATTTCATTAGTGGATTGCCTAGGACTTCACATGGACATGATGCTATATTTGTGGTTGTTGATAGATTTTCTAAAATGGCGCATTTCATTCCATGTCATAAGAGTGATGATGCATCTAAGGTTGCCGAATTGTTTTTCAAGCATGTTGTGAAATATCATGGACTTCCTAGGTCAATTGTGAGTGATAGGGATTCTAGGTTACTTGGACATTTTTGGAGAACCTTGTGGTCTAGGTTAGGTACTAATTTGATGTTTTCTACATCTAGTCACCCTCAAACCGATGGCCAAATCGAGGTTACTAATCGGACCTTAATCACTATCCTAAGAACCATACTTAGGAAGAATTTGAAGGAATGGGAGAAATGTTTGCCACATGTTGAGTTTGCTTACAATCGTGCATATCACTCATCCACATCACATAGTCCATTTGAAATTGTGTATGGTTTAAATCCTTTGACACCTTTGCACTTAATTGCATTGAATGAAGATGGTCAAATGGATGTAGATGGTCAAAAGAAAGCTCAACAAATGAAAGACTTGCATGCTAAGGTACATGAACAACTTGAGAAAATCAAGGAAACCTATGCAAGAAGGGTAAACAAGGGAAGAAATTTCTAACATTTGATGCGGGGATTGGGTTTGGTTACATCTTAGGAAGGAAAGGTTCCCACAAGCAAGGAAAAGCAAGCTTTCACCTAGAGGATGGACCTTTACAAATCACAAAGATGATTTATGATTTTGCATATGTTCTTGACTTACCAAGTGATGTTACTTATAATGTGCATGATACATTTAATGTTTGTGATTTTCTTCCTTTTGAAGGTGACATGGAGGACTTAAATCTGAGGTCGGATTCTTTTCAAGGGGGAGGGAATGATGTGGACATCCACCCCACTCTCACACAAAGAGACTCCAAGTCCCTTCCAAGGCCTCAATGGACCCATGACCCGGTCTAGGTTAAAGAAGGTGCAAGAGAAACTCCAAGCCTTTATGAAGATCATGGCACAAGGAGAGGAGCGGAATAAAGATCAGATCAAGACCTCAAGCTTCAACACATGGGGATTCAAGTGGAAAAGACCCCAAACCCTTTGGGAAGCATCACCTACACCTCCCTTGAGGCCAAGGAGAAGGCCACGCACTCCACACGCCACCTACACCCCACGTGCCTCCACCAAATCTCGGAAGATGCCCCGCCACCCTTGGATTGCTGCACCATGTTCCCAAGCCTTGGAGAAACCGAGAGGTAGCTTGGACGCGCCGGCCAAGCCCGCAACGCACCCTCACGCGCCACCTCCTTCCAAGCGCGTGTATGTCACGCCCCGCCATGGACAATTCGGACTTTTCACTTTTCCTTCAGATTTTCAGCTCACCTTACTTGTATTTGAATTTTATTTGTGTTATTTAGGAAATGGGATTGAAAGTGAGTTAGTGGAGGTCCTTACTCACTAGTTTGAAGTAATGGTTGGTCCTTACCCTCCATTACCAAAAATGGTGGAATCCTCCCACTCTCCCTCACCATTTTAGGTAGTATCATCATGTCTACTACTTTATGCATGAAAATGGTAGGAAGACTTAAGGGGTTGTTACCAAAAGTGTTAGCCACACTTTGGGTAATAACCTCCACTACCACCACTCATGCATTTAGGTTAGACTTCACAATTTCAGCAAGTTAGAACTCATTTGGCCGAATTACTTGCCTCCATTTTGAGAGCATTTTGGCTTTGGTTTCTCACTTCTTCAATCCATTCCCTTGTTCCATAATATTGGTTCAAGAATCATATCTAGTATTGCTCAATCAAGTAGTTGAGAGGTGCTAGATCCATCTCATTCCCTTGGCATTCAAAGCATTGCTTCACCTTGTAGTGAAGAGGTTCTTTGTTCTAGCCGAAAGTATCAACTTGTTTGGTGTTCATCTTCCAAGCTACATCATTCAAGTGTTGGTCATTTTCATGATCATATCACCTCCGGTCTTCCACTACTCCAGAATGTGGGGGAGCACTCCACTACTCTGGATAATGGGACAACTACCACCTCAACGCCTCCTATAAAAGGATGGCTTAGGAAAGGTACACCATATCTACACACCCCCACTCCTCTTTCTGCTCCTGAGTATTTCATTTTACATTTTGCAGATTACTCCGGAGCTTCAGATCGTCGTTCTCACCGTCACCTCAACCGTTCATGTATCTGGAAGCCAGTCCCGTGAAAGAACGAGGCTATCAGATTGGCGCCGTCTGTGGGAACATCAACAATCCCATGAAGAAAATCACTTAAGAACATAAGCCATGCCTAGGACAAGGAGCGCAAGCCGGCAGAACGGTTGTGGAAGGAGAAATCCACCCGCCGCCGCGGCAAACCGTGGAGTGTCAGTCCACTCGATGGGGGAAAGCTCCTCCCCAGATGATCGTAATGGCCCTCCCACGAGGGAAGTCATCAACACGACGAGGGTAGACGTCGCCATGAGATCTGGGCGTGTTGCCCTCTCGACGAATCACAACCGATCAGTTGGTGTGGTGGGAGCGCCACACAACGTCATCGTTTAGAACTCTCCGGTGGCCGGACTCGACCCTGCAATCCTCGTGGAGATCACTGAGGCGGTCGCTCAAAATCTACGTGGCACTTTGGCCGCAGGAGGCTTCCAAACAATCCAGCAGCCACAAAATCACCAGGAGCCTCCTCTTCCTCCACCACAGCAGGAAACCTATCCTAATCCAGCCAACTCTGCCGTGCTCGCCGCCCTCGCCTGGCGCCTGGAGCAAATAGAGAAGAGGGAAGTAAGGGCAAACGCGCCCTACTCCGCCAGCCTGGGTCTGGACCACCTCTAGACCCAGCCTTTTACTCAGAGGATCTTGGAAGCTCCACTTCAGGAGCAGTTTCGTCAGCCCAAGCTGGACTCCTATGATGGTCTCTCAGACCCGGACATCCACCTCCAATGCTACATCTATGAGATGGCAATCGCAAGGGCTGATGACAGCACCCTTTGTAGGGCTTTCAGCTCTACCCTCACTGGAGCCGCCGCCATTGGTACACCGCCCTCCCCGGTAAGCAATTTAACTCCTTTGAGGAACTCTCCCATGTTTTCTCTAACCACTTTGTTGTCTCCAAGCCTCCGCCCAAAACTGCAGGGCACCTACTTAAGGTGTGTCAGAGGAAGGATGAGTCCTTGAGGGACTACATCCAACGATTCCAGGAGGAATCTATCCAGGTTCCAAACCTGGGGGAGTAGACTCACCTCATAACGGCCATACAGGACCTCCTGTGGGATTCCCTGTTCTTCATCGAAGTGTACACCAACCCTCCTTGCAACATGGAGCAGTTCCTCGATAGAGCGACCAGATTCATGCACACTGAAGAGGTCACCAGGCCCTATCTTAAGGGTGCCACAATTGATGCGAGGGGGCAACCCTCGCGCATGGCAGACTCTAGGGGCCATGGGCAGCAGCTCCCACAAGGCAACAGGGACAGGGAATATCCCACAAGGCAACAGGGACCAGATTCATTAACTAAAGTTTCTTACTTTGGGAATTTATCCAAAATTACCACTTAAGTCCTCCAAATTTTCAAAAATTTGTAATCTTGCCCAAAACTTCACAAAGTTGCAAAAAGTGACAACTTTATACTTAAAGTGTTCAAAATATATTCCATAACTTAAAGTGGCTAACTTTCCTTTAACTTCTCCATAATTACACCTTTAGTCCTTAACCGTTTTAAGAACTTTCAATTTAGCCCTTAAGTTCCACAAAGTTACGAAAATACTCAACTTTGTCAACCTTTCCACACAAATACCATTTCCAATCAAACTTTCGGCCAAGTCCATAATTTTCAGCCAAATTTCCATTTTGAACCTAAACTTTATAAACTTACACTTTATCCACTTAAACCTTACTTTCTTAACCCAAACATCATTTAAACACTTTCTCCAACACTTTAACTTCACAAAATCATCATCACAACATCATTAACTTTTCGGTTTCCATCAAGATTTCACCAAATAATTTCCAACGTTTTCCAACAACTTCAAAACATGTTAAACATACTTATAACATGCTTTCTACCAACTTTCTTCAACAAAAATCCACCCAAAAATTCATCCAACATTTCGGCCTAAACCCAAAATTCCAATGTTTTTTCATGATTTCTCAAGAACAAAGTATGTTCATCATACTTCCAACAACAACATACTTGAAAATCAAACACATCCATGAACCAAATCCATAAAAAATCACCAAGGAAGATCCTCACCTTGATAATACTTGTAGCTTAGCTTAGGATGAGTAGGAGTTGAGACAAATCCACCTCCAAAAATCCTTGAAGAATTCGGCGAAAGAAAAACAAAGGAAATGGATGAATTTTCTTCATGTTTTAATTTCAAGAACATGAAGATTCAACCAAAATAACTCAACCATACATTTAATATTACTGATATAGGAAGCCTAGGAAGTGGTAGGACTAAGCTTGTTGAAGATCCAAGCTCAAAACTTCAAGAAATAGTTTTTGGCACCAAAAGTGCTGCTGGACCCATCGGATTGCACCACGGTTTTGGGGACCTTCCCTTCACTTTTGGCTCTTTCTTCCTTTAGAAAGGTTGTAACCAAGACGTTGATAAAGATTTTCTATGAAGATCCCAAGAGCAGATTCGGACGTCTACTAGGGCAGACATTCTGTTTAATAGAGACGAACATTTCTGGCAGCAAAGGAAGAGAGGTTCTTCTATCTCTTGCTCAATAATGGAGATGAGTGATGAGTGAGAGATAAAGAAAAGAGTGAATGGTCAGAAAATAATGGGTGAAGTCTGATTAAAATAGATGAGAATGGAAGGGGATGGGTGTGAAAAGAAGGGGTATGGGCTAAAGGAAGGCATGAGTTAAAAAGAAATGTAAAACTTATGAAAAGATGAATTTGTTTCCTAAAACCAAACCAAATATCTCCTCCCACTCGCACTCTCACATGGGCCGGCCCAAAAGGAAAAGAGCCCAACATGTGATTTTCCAATTTTTTCCCTCCTCGGTGAACATTTTGCCCTCCGAAACCGATTTTCGGCAAAACGTCCCGGAACTCCATAAATGTTATCCAACATATAAAACACCTGTAAATAACTCCAAATTAACTTCCAAACACTGAATTCCATTAATTAATCACAAGCCGTTTTGTGATTTGATAATTACAAAATTTAAACTTACGGCCGATACAGAACGTCGGGGGTGGGTGTAACACCTTATACAAGTGAACTTTCAACATATTTGAGGTCACTCGAGCATCCCGCACATTTTCGCGGAAAATATTTTTCGGGGTCGGGACGTTCATTCTCGGGTGATGCTCGGGGCTCGGGATGAACAATTTTAGGGCGCCAATGGTGTGTGGTATTTTATGACTCGGGATGGGTATTGTGGTGATAACTAAAGCAAGCACACATGACGGGATTAATCGATTAAGCTAGCAAGCACATACGTTGGGATTTTCTCGGGTTAAGTGTGCACGGGATGACATTTAAACACTTAGCTGACTACGGTGCCTAGGTGTGTGCATGGAAGGGTGACTAAGGTGTGTGGGTGTGTGCTTGGCATGTGTGACTAGGGTGTGAGGGTGTGTGCTTGGCATGGTGACTAAGGTGTGTGGGTGTGTGCTTGCCATGTGTGATTACGGTGTGTGGGTGTGTGCTTGGCATGGTGACTAAGGTGTGTGGGTGTGTGCTTGGCATGTGTGACTAAGGTGTATGGGTGTGCGCTTGGCATGGTGACTAAGGTGTGTGAGTGTGTGCTTGGCATGGTGACTAAGATGTGTGGGTGTAAGCTTGGCATGGTGAGTCATAGATAGCAAGCATGAGGTGTGCCATGTGGTGAAGAGTATATAAAGAGAGAAAACGGAAATTGGTAAACCTTACCTCATTTCTTCCCTCTCACAAGACCGGCTTCTTCTTCTTCTTCATGGTGTTCTTCATGGCTATGAATAAGCTACCAAGCAAGTAGGTGTCCTTCCATCCTTAATCAAGGCGTGTTCTTGAGCTTTGATATGCAGTTGCAGCGTAGTGCGGGACTTCAGTTGCGATACGACCACACTTCTAGCCGACAGTCGGGTTTACCCCGAGATTCTTCCGCAAAGTCAGTAAAGTTCGGTAAGGGTTTCAGTATTGCTCTCGATTCTGCATTTCGAATTAATTATGAAATGCGTGTTTGGGTGTACCGAGGCTGAGTTTGGATTGAGGGTGGCCCGAGGATACCAAACTTGGTCAGTCGAGATAGGCATTGGTGTGCAGGAGCGAGAACTCGAAGATGCTGATGTTCTAATACAACTCCCACGGGGTGGTGTTCTGATTCATCTCCTTCGGGGGTGGTGTTCTGATTCAACTCCTTCGGGGGTGGTGTTCTGATTCAACTCCTTCGGGGGTGGTGTTCTGATTCAACTCCTACGGGGGTGGTGTTCTGATTCAACTCCTACGGGGGTGGTGTTCTGATTCAACTCCTACGGGGGTGGTGTTCTGATGGGGTTAGCTACCCCGAGCTGGTACCATACTCATGTGTCTGCGGTAGTTCATTACTTGGCTGGCCATAGTGGACTATCTGTTACGGTCACCCCGAGCCGGTTGTGACTCGGGGCTCCGGTTTTGGCCTGTGGGTCATGGTTTTGGGCGGTCAGACGGCTCCCGGGACTTATCTGAGTGTTATTTTTGGGAATCCTTCGGGTTTTGAGGTCGTGTGGGTCCCCCGAACATCTCGGGACGTACAGCGGGCTCGGTAGCGCTCCCGGGATCTCAGAATGGAAAACCGTTTGCATATTTGGGATCGTGAGATCATCCCGGATCGTTTTACAGAGTATATTATTTGGGGCGGGACGTTCGGTCCCGGGTGACACCCGGGGCTCGGGATGGAAATTTTCCGACGGCTTCAGTGTGAGATATGTTATATCATGAGACGGATTTTATGGTAAAATTTTTGGAATTTTGGCATGGCGTTATTTGGATTTGGGTTAACACGCGCGCACGTCGGGAATTGCGCAGTTGGCGTTGGCGCGGGTTTGGCGCACCAACACTTGGTAATTTCAGATTTTTGGATTGGGGTGAGTCACAAGGTTGACTAAGGTGTTGAGATGAGATAAGGGACACTTGTCATTAAATGGTTAAAGATGGAAGGAAATGAAGGAAAGAATTGGAAAAATATAAATGGAATAAAAATGGTATTTTCTTTCATTTTCTTCTTCTTCTTCCTCCTTCATGTCCGCCATTTTCTTCTCTCTTCCAAGCTCCTTCTTGTTCTTCAATTCCTTGGCTGAAAATCATCAAGGTTGGACTCCAACAATTGGTAAGCTTCTTCTCTTCATCTCTTTACAACTTGGAAGCTTGAAATGGGTGGAAAAAGAGGGGAAATTGCAAGCTAGGGTTTACTCTTTGCTATGAGTTTGGTTGATCTTCTTCCTTCCATCTTTTAGTATGTTCTTCTTGGGTTGGAGAGGAGTAAGAATCATGGTTTAGATTTTGGAAAAAACATCTTGGATGAAAAGCCCTAAATTGCCGAATTATTGATGAATTTTCTAAAATGGTGTAGAGTTGTGTTCTTGAATCATGCTTTGGATATGTTGTTCCTAACATGATTCTAAGGCTTTCTATGGTTTCAATTTGGTGGAAAAAATGTTGGGTAAGAAACCCCCATTTTGCCGAAATTGTGAGTTAGGGTTTATGTTGATTTTTGGTGTTTAAGGTGAAATTGGTTAGTAATGTTGATAAAAAGTGAAATTGGTGGTTAAATTGAGTAATTGGAACCTTGGATGGATTGATTTGGAAGTTTGGTGAAAAATGGGTGAAGGGCCGAAACTTGAAGTGGAACTTTATCTATGTTTGGGTTATGTTTTGGATGAATTGGATGGTAAATTGGTATTGGGGATGGATTTAGGTGCATAATGGTGTTTGAAACGTCCTTTTCGGACAATGTGAGCAAATTTCACCTTTATGCGGGTTTTCGGGTAAAGTGTCTGGAAAGCGGGGTTTAAAGGTTGGAATATGTTTGTGGGTGTATGAATAACAATGTTTTTGCGAAAAAGTGCGGGATTGTGCGGGTTTGGTTCTGGGGCTCTAATTTGGTGAGTTCTGATTGGTTTGTGGTTGTTCAGCTTGTTTCAGCATTGGTGGAGTGGTTTGGGACCATAAAAGTCAAGTTTCACTTTTCGGGCCAGGAGCCGGGATTTCCCGGGATTTGTGCTGCGGGGTAGCTTTTCTGAGGTAAGGGTTCAACTTCTCTCGTTATGCATTCTGGGAGTATTTGCATGTATATCGGGTTTAGTTGAGGCGGGTTCCGGGTGAGGGCGGTGGTTCGGTGATCCCGAGACCCGTCATATGGTAAGATGCACGTTTGTTCTGTTTCAAGGCCCGGATGGTCTTGGAGGCCACGGGTTTATGTTCTTCTCTGTATATCCACACTAGGTGCCGGTATTATGTGTATACCTTTTTGGTATACTTCTGTTTACATTCTGTTCTGTTTTGCATACGCATTATTATTATATGTTATGTTCTGTGACGAGACCTGGATGGTCTTGGGAGGCCACGGGTGCTCCTTTGTTCTGTTCTGGGTATCCGCACCTGGGGTGTCGATACTTTTGTTCTGTTGTGTCCGCATTGAGGGTGCCGACATTCTGTTCTGTGTCCGCACTGGAGGGTGTCGACATTCTGTGTATATCCGCACTGGGGGTGCCGATATACTTCTGTGACCCTACGATAGTTTGGGGATCACGACCCCAGCTGACCTACGCGCCGATCTTGATCCTACCCGACCCGAGCCTACCTTATGTGATCTACACAGATGCATCTAGGTCCGGGTTAGGATGTGTATTGATGCAAGGGCGAAATGTGATAGCTTATGGGTCGAGACAGCTTCGACCGCATGAGCAGAACTATCTGACACACGATCTGGAGTTGGCTGTAGTGATTTATGCACTGAAGCAGTGGAGGCACTACCTACTCGGTAGCAAGTTTCAGATCTTCACGGATCACAAGAGTGAAATATTTGTTCACTCAGAAGGAGTTGATTATGAGGCAGCGCAGGTGGCTCGAGTACATCAAGGATTATGATTGAAGTATCGAGTACACCGCGGGCAAAGGTAATGCAGTTGCTGATGCTTTGAGTAGGAAGTATACCGGTGTGGTCAAGGGAGGCAGCGCTGAGGATCGGACTGAGGAGAATGACTTGGTGTGCCTTTGGCACAAGTGGGAGCACTGGGAACACACTCGGGTATACACTTTGACCATTCATTACGAATGGTCGGACAGTGCGTGAGGCACAAGGAAAGGATCCGGGGTTGAAGAAGTTGTCGGAGAGGACAAAGGAGCCTTACTACCGGCATTCCAAGTCTGAGGCGAGGGATTGCTGTACTTTGAGGATCGGTTATATGTGCGGAAGATCGAAAGCTGGGATGAGATTTTGACAAAGGCACATTTGAGCCGGTTGAGTATATACCCCGGTAGTGAGAAGATGTATCAGGATTTGCGTACTCAATTTTGGTGGACAGGTATGCGGAGACACATTGCCACACATGTGTCTAAGTGTGCCACTTGTCAGCGGGTGAAGGTGGAGCATCAGAAACCGGCAGGGACGTTGCACCTTGCCTATTCCGGTCAGGAAGTGGGGCAACATCACGATGGATTTTCTTACTGCACTACCCCTGACCCGGTCTCACCACGATGCCATCTGGGTTATCGTGGACCGTTTGACAAAGTGTGCTCACTTTCTGCCAATCCGGGCGACAGACTCCCTGGAGAAGCTTGCCCATCTTTACAACTGAGAGATTGTGCGGTTACATGGAGTACCAGACTCCATCGTGTCTGATTGAGATCCGCGTTTTACCGCACGGTTCTGGGGTGCCTTTCATAAGGCTTTGGGCACGCGACTCCATCTGAGTACAGCTTACCATCCCCAAACCGATGGACAATCGGAGCGGGTGATTCAGATCGTGGAGGATATATTGCGGAGTTGTACTTTGGATTTCGGGGGAGACTGGGATAAGCAGTTGCCGTTAGTGGAGTTTTCGTTTAACAACAGCTATCAGAGTACTATCGGCATGGCACCGTTCGAGGCACTGTATGGGCAACGGTGCATGACATCGGACTGTTGGACTGAGGCATCTGACAGGATTGAGCTGAGTCCCGAGCTTATTGAGGAGACCACAGCCAAGATCAAGAATATTCAGGCGCGGCTGAAAACCGCGAATGATCGTACCACCTCGTATGCGAACAAGCGTCGTAGAGATTTGGAGTTTGAGGTCGGCGACAGAGTTTGGCTGAAGGTAGCGCCGATTCGAGGGACAGTCAGATTTGGCAAGCGGGGTAAGTTGGCCCCAAGGTATATCGGTCCCTATGAGATTCTGGAGCGAGTGGGCAGATTAGCCTACAGGTTAGCTTTACCTCCGAGTATGTCTGCAGTGCACAATGTCTTTCATGTCAGTATGTTGAAGAAGTGCATCCTGGATCCGGTGCAGACGGTTCCAGTGGAGGAGGTTCAACTGGAACCTGATTTTTCATATCAGGAGGTACCGATAGCCTTGCTGGCGCGTGATACTCGGAAACTCCGCAGTAAATTAATTCCCATGGTCAAGGTTCAGTGGTTACATCATTCTGACCAGGAAGCAACTTGGGAAACCGAGCAGGATATCTGATGTGATCATGGGATCCCCAAGCAGCAACAAGAAGTCCCAGACGAAGAGGCAGTCGTGTCACCCCGTACGCCACCCGAGCCCGGTTGCGGAGGCGGGGGCGTCGGAACGTCAGAAGCGGAAGCCGGAATAATACAGAAGTGGCAGGTCCATCGAGACCTGCCGCGCGTAGCGGACCCGAAAAACGTAGCGATTGTGGAAGCAACCTGAAATTTTCATACATATAACTAAAACAAAACCCATGGTGAGTCTCGCCTCGAAAACGGACGAGAACATCACCATCACCATACATACAGTTCATGTAATAACAACAAAGTAAGCCCCGCCCTCCGAGGACGAGTACTTACGCATATAACACAGAACACACAATATTCCCCGAACCTAGGGTATCTAACAAGCGCCAAGCGCTCAGAACATGCAACAGAACAGAATACACACACACATATATATATATACAATCATCACAACAATCTAGAAAGTATGCACATGCGACTACAGAGCCAACCTAAAGCCTAAACATCAGATACCTCGCGCGGAATCCAGACCAAAACCGCTACCTCTACAAAATCCCCGCCCGCAAGGTAAAGCTAAAGCTGCTGCTTACCAGGTTTACCTGAAACCCAAAAATAGAACCCAAAAAGGGTGAGTCCTCGAAAGGACCCGTAAGGGATTGGGGGTAAGATAAGCATATGTAACCCTGCAAAACAGAAAGATAGCAATATACAGAATATATTCAACAGAGTACAGAATTTCGTGCATGTAAAGAAAACAGATGAGAATCCCGAAGGATGTGCGATTCTAAATCTCCATAAACCCTTATAACAAATCAGAACGACAGCCTCCCTCTAAGGGAGTCAGAAGCCGAAGCTATTACAGAAGCATGGTGCACCAGCTGGGGTAGCGAACCCACAACCTGCCGTAGGGTTAATGCATGCAGTATGCCACAAGGCATACACCTACTGACGTAGGGTTACTGCATGCAGTATGCCACAAGGCATACACCTACAGACATGTAACGTACCTTAAGGCACAATTTCCGAAATACCTCGAAACCCCTCTTTTTCTAACTTCCAAACCACGGCCCGGACCTCGAAACCCCTCTTTTCTAATCTGTCAATTCAAGCTAAATTAGCAACCTTACCAACCACACTACCAACCTGTCACCCCCGACCCCAAAACCGAAAATCTTGCAGAATTTCAGTAAAATTCCAGATTCCCGCAGAAACATCAGAATTCAGAACCGACTTAGACAATGCAGGATTATACATTGACAAACACAATTCAACAAGCAGAACTGATCAAATCCAACCTTTAAACCCTTCCTCCCCGACACTTTTCCGATAAACCCACAATATGGTAACTTTTCCATTCCATACCCGAAATCAATGTTTCAAACATCAAACCACACCTAAATACAACCCCAATACCACTTTAGCATCCAATTCAACCAACATCAAACCCCAACATAGGAAAAGAATCATCCAATAATTCGGCTCCTTTGCCAATTTTTACCCAACTTCCATTTCAATCCATTCAAGATTCCAATTAATCATTCTAACCACCAATTACACTTCTAAACCAAGAATGATAACCAATTGCATCCAAAACAACCAAAATCAACTTTGAACATCAACAAACATTTCGGCCAAATTGGGGTTTTCTTACCCATCTTGTTCTCCATCAAATTGAATCCATACATAAGCTTAGAATCATGCTAGGAACAATATACTAGAAGCATGATTCAAGAAACCAAACACACACCATTTTTAGAATTTCCTTCTAATTTCGGCAAAATGGGGTTTTTCAATCCAATGAGTTTTTCCAAAATCTAACACTTGATTATCATTCCCCTACAACCCAAGAACAACATACTAAAAGATGGGAGGAAGAGAATCATCCTAGCTAGTAGCTAAGAACAAACACAAAATTCTCAAAATCATCACTGTATCCATCCAAACTTGTTTCCAAGGAGAGAAGTGAGCTAAGGAAGGAAACTTACCCAAGATTGAAGCCAAACCCTTGATGATTCTAGCCAAAATGAAGCACTTCAAAGCTTGGAAGAAACTCCCATGGTGGCGGCAGCAAGTGAGGAAGAAGAAGAAGAAAAAGAAGAAATGAAATAATTCCCATTTTATGAAATATAGCCTAATATAAATAATTCCTTCTCTTTAACCCATCCCTTCTCAACTTAAATAAAAGAAAGACATGTGTCCCTTAATGTCTCCTACAAACTGCCGAAATTTGCTGCTGCTGCCCATGCTGAATTATTTTTATTTTGTGCCCAAATGCAAATTAACCTCCCAACTCTTCCAAAAGTTCCAATTTTGGCCCAACACAACTACCGAACTCCAAATTAAACGAAACTTGGACAATACCCTCAGAATATTATAACATTCGTAAAACATGTTACAAAAGTTCATTTACAATTCCAGAGTGTCCTACCGAGCTCGCTGAACCCGAATGAATACCGACGTGCGAGCGTGTCAACCTGAACCAAAATTCCGTCACACCAAAATTCCCCAAAAATACTCATAAAATCCATCTTGAATTATAACATAACCAACCATGGAGCCATCGGAGAAATTCCATCCCGAGCCCCGGGAGTCGCCCGGGACCGAACGTCCTGCCCCAAAAATTACTCTCCATAAAAACCTCCGGGACATTCCCACGACTCCAAAACTGCAAACGGCATCTCAATCTGAGGTCTCGGGAGCGCTACCGAGCCCGCTGTACGTCCCGAGACGACCCCGACAACCCCCCGGCGCCGGAAAAATATTTTCGGCGGAAACGTCCGGGGGACCCACACGACCTCAAAAACCAAAGGGTTCGCCAAAACGTTACTCGGATAAGGCTCGGGAGCCGCCTGAACGCCGAAAAACGTGACCCGCAGGCCAAAACCGGAGCCCCGGGTCACCCGGTCGCAACCCTCTCGGGGTGACCGTAACATCCTCCCCCCCTTAGAACTCTTGGTCCTCCAAGAGTAGCCTGAACCATCCATACAGGTGTCGCTAAGAACATATAAATATTCCCCTTACTAAGAACAATCGGACCACCGTACTAGTGCGGCGGGAGTGGTAGTTTAGACTACCATACAGAGCCTCTCAACAACGTCCCACCCTCCGGGTGCATCTTATTGCACCCCGAGTCAGTTGCCGGTATTTCTACCTGACTAAATCTAACTGATCCTCAACAGGCTATCCTGGAAGACATCACGTAATACAGAAACAGTTGGGGGGGTAAGGCCAACCTAACAACTTACTCTGGAAACTCATGAGAACCGATATAACTCGGGGTAACTTGCCCCGCCTACCAAATCTTACTGTCCCTCTGAACGGTGCTACCTCCAGTCAAACTCTGTCACCAATCTCAAATTCTAAGTCCTAATGACATCTGTTCACACCTGAGGTGGTGCGGTCATTCGCGGTTTTGATCCGCACCAGTAACAATCTGATCTTTGCCGTAGTCTCCTCAAAAGGCTCGGGTCCCAGCTCAACCCTATCAGACGCATCCGTCCAACAGTGTGTTGTCATACACTTCCTTCCGTACAACGCCTCATATGTTGTCATGCCAATCGTAGTCTAGAAGCTGTTGATGTACGAGAACTCTAACAAAGGTAACTGCTGGCCCCAATCTCCTCCAAAATCCAAAGTACAGCTTCGCAGAATATCCCCCAGTATCAGAATCACCCGCTCCGACTGCCCGTCCGTCAGTGGGTGATAAGTTGTACTCAGATGGAGTCGCGTGCCCAGTGCTTCATGAAAAGCAATCCAGAACCGTGCTGTAAAACGCGGATCACGGTCAGATACAATGGAGTCTGGTACTCCATGTAATCGTACAATCTCCCTGATGTAAAGCCGGGCAAGCTTCTCCTGAGGGTCTGTGACCCGAATAGGCAAAAAGTGTGCGCACTTTGTCAACCGATCCACAAAAACCCAGATAGCATCATGACGAGACCGTGTCGAGGCGGTGCGATCGAGAAAGTCCATAGTAACATTGCCCCACTTCCAAACCGGAATGGGCAAAGTCTGCGATGTCCCCGCCGGTTTCGATGCTCAAACTGCTCAGTGTGCCTCCTCTAAAATCTCATTCCAGAACTCCCCGATCCTCCGGTACATAAAGGCGGTCTCGGAAGTATAGCAATCCTGCCTATCTTGAAACGTCGGTAACAAATAAACCCTTATCTTCCCCAGATAATTTCTTCAACCCCGGACACCCGGTAAGTGATTACGCTAATTACGCAATTAAGCATCAACATTGGGATTAGTGAATTTTACGTGCCTCGAAACTTATAATTAAGTATATGAAGTATAATTGGTGTGAGATATGAAGTCCCGAGGATGTGGTACGATTGTAAATTCGTTATTGCCACCCAATGCGAATTCCAGTTAATTACGCGATTAAGCGTATTTACCGGGATTATCGATTTTTTTGTGGGGCTTGGGACTCATAATTAGTCATGTGAAGCATGTTGTGTGCGTGATATGAGGTTCCGAGAATGTGTCTCAGATTTCGTGCCGTTTGGGGTTACGGTTTGAAAGTTGCAATTTTTGGGTTGGACTAAATTGTAACTTTTGAAAGTTTGGGGGCTAAAGTGAAAAAGAAAAAAAACAAAAAGAAGAAAGAAACGGCTGGCTGATGAGGCGGTGAAGAAAGAAAGAAACGTGTGTGTGTGTAGTAATAATATTATAATAATATTATTATTATTAATATTATTATATATATATATATATATATGAAAAAGAAGAAGAAAGAGACAAACGTTTCTCATTTCTTCTTCTGCTTCTTCCTTTGCTGCCTCTTGCCACCATTGTTACGCCTCTCACTGCTCCAAAAAAATTGATTTCTCCAATACTCGAAGAAGCTTTGAGGTAAGCATACCAAACTGATCCTTGTGATGAGTTAGGAAGTTATTACGGATCAGATTTTGTAAATTCAGCTCCGTTTGGAAACCGTGAGCTTCTGAAAATTTCTCCATAATTATGGAACTTCTCCTATGGTTGATTTTATGGTTCTTAAGCGTTCCTTGCACCTTCTATTACGTCTTTTGTGTCAGGAGTGTGAGCTGAATCTTTGCAGAAGTGCTGCCAATATTGTTCTGAAATTTTGAATAGAAACTCAACTTCAGGCTTGATTTGACGGAAGGTAAGGGTATATTATTGATCGAGCAAAGAGTTATACATTATGTACGGTTCAGATTTCGTTGAAAAAGCCGTATGTGAAAAGCCGTTTTTCCCTGCCCGAGCCCCATTTTTGGCGCCTTTGTTGTGGGTCAATTTTGTGAATTCTGAATGTGTATTCTGTATCTGTGGATCATATGTGAACAGGGGGTAGTCAGAAGTGCGGCCGAAACTCTGCCGAAATTGCATGCGGGACCGCTGATCGGAAAATTCCCTTCGGTTTTCTACATAAGGTAAGGGTTATGTGTGTCTTCTGGTTCTGCATTATTCAGCATGCGTAGCAGAATATATATTGAAGCTAGGTTTAGTCCGAGGGGTGGCCCTATGACGCTAAACCTAGTCCCGTGGTATAAGCATTGGTTTGCAGGTTCTGGGAGCAGTAAGTGGGATGTGTATCTACACCTAAATGGTGTAAGTGTGATCTACACCTAAATGGTGTAAGTGTGATCTACACCGAAATGGTGTAAGTGTGATCTACACCTAAATGGTGTAAGTGTGATATGACGGTGGGGATCGCGACCCCGAGCTGGCCATGCTCTTGTGTGTAATTATATGTGTGCCTCGGCTAAGGCCGGGAAGACCGTCATTGTGCATAATTACATCATAATCCATTGTTTGACTTGCATTGCATTTGGTTGAATTTGCATTGGTTGAACATGTGTATGCTATTATATAACTATGTATATTCTTATATATCTGTGTTTTTCTTTGGTTGCAGGTTTCTTGTGCGACAAGTTACACCATGCTTATACCTGCACCCTTACTAAGTTCTTTCGAGGACTTACCCCTTATCTTATCTATTTCAGGAGTACCTGACCCAGCCCACCGAGTATAGTCGGTGGTTGCTTTTGTGTTTGAAATTACAGGTACGTTTGTGTGTGTGTTCTGATCAGTTTGTGATTCAGTTTGTGTGGATAAAGGGGTAAGGTGCATGCGTGTGTGTGATTGATGTGATCGGTCATACCGATGTATGGTATGTGATCGATTGTGTTGATATTTCTGTTGTGATATTCGTTGTGTGTGATCATGTGTGACTGAGACTATTGATATGTGTGTTCTGATCGGTGGCGGTTCAGTGTGTGGCATTCAGTTCTGGGTTTCAGGTTATTTGATTGTGCACCATGGGTTCTAACGGTTAAACTTTCGTATGTGTGTAGCAGCAGCAGTATCCGCACGTCGAGGGCTTTGGCTGGACCTGGTAGCGTCGCCACCTCGTACGTTCCGTATGTATTCCAGTAACATTTTTGTGGCTCTGTATATTGTAGATGACATGCATGCATGTAGAATTAGAAAAATCCGAGTTTAGTCAAAAGTCGATTTGTCTTTGGATTTTACCTTGGAAGCATTTCAGGCAGATTTTGTGCATGTTTGTGATTCGAGTGTGTAATGTATATTTTTATTAGTTTTGGGACTTGTACGTCCGAAAAGTGTAAACCACCCATGGGGCCCAAGCCCCGGGTTTCGGGATTTTTGTCAGAAATCACATGTATGTGTATGTGTGTAAGCATATGTGCGTGATACATGATTTGTGTGGAAACATTCTGAGTAAGAAGCTTAATATGAACTGCGGGGCCCACAGGGCCCACTTGTCAAGTCTGATGTGTGTGTGATCTGTTACCCCAACTGAGTGTGGCTACGGTGTTAATAAGCATCGTAATCGCTTGTGTGCTTCCGCCGTGGGGTGACAGAAGGTGGTATCAGAGCATGGTTAATTTTGGGTTCTGGTCTTTTGTTCTGTTGAGTGGTTGATGCTTATGCTTTCTGGATGTGGGTAGCTGATCTGGAATCTGGACTGTTATCTGATATGATATTCTGGCATGGTAATACATATGGGATCTCTATTCTGGAATATTGTTTGGAGTTGTGCATGTGGCAGAGTATATTTATTGTTCAGTTCTGGATTTCTGTTAGGTTGAGTGGCTGACAAATATGTGTTCTGAATGTGGTTATCTGATTTGGTATTTGGTCTAGAATTCCGTTATTCTGGTTGTTTATGTGATTTGTGTTCGGGAACATCATCAAGAGTTGCGTATGTGATCTGTAATCTGGATTATCTTTTCTAAGGTTAGGCGCTATTACATGATGCATTTGCATTTACATATATAGAGCCAATTGGAATACTGTTGCTTGCTAGTTTCTGGGTGTTTAACCATTATGTGTGTGCTCTTTGTACTGTTCTGGAATTATTTGGACTGTGAAGTGACAGGTGTGATCTGAAGTGGTTGAAATATGGCTGGGAGAGATACTATCAGGTGTTCTGTGATTAATATAATGAGAATGTGATTCGGGATTTCCGGCAGGCAGATTATGTTTGATAATCTTTCACAAGGAAGGATTGTGTGCGGACGTAGTCCCGATGTCGAGAAGTGTTATGGCTCTTAAGTACCACCATACATCACAAGACCGTTTAGAGAGCCCAGCTAGTGGAGTAAGGAAAGAATGTGTATACATGCGACCAATGTGTACCAATGTGAGAGGTGTCGGATTGTAAAGGCCACCGCCAAATGCTGGTAAATTCTGAGGATTAAAAATCATGTGATGGCTGAGTGTGTGCCACCATTTGATGCCTATCTGGCTGTGAGTTATTGCACCCCGAAGTACCTCGATGTGGGAGGATCGGTAAGTATCCGAGAGGTGGATTTGTGAATCACTTAATCAGAAATTATTTTCAAATTCCGAAAAAGAATTCAGTAAGTGGCTTTGAGTGGAGCATGACACAATTGTGGGATGTGAAGCATTGTAAGGTCCACATTCTCCGCGTCAACCATAAAAAAATCTAATTGAGTGTTCTGGACTGCGAAAAAGAGCAGTCTTCTGCTTAAAAGGATATGTGAAAAAGGTATGGGAAAGAATACTAATTCTGAATAATTTTCAGTAGTTGTTTTATCTGATGTGAGTGCATCGATATCTGACACTGCATAGAGATACATTTTATCTCAGAATCTGTGTCTGGGGTTATCGGTCAGTGTCTTTCGATGTGAACCTATCAGAAATCAGTGTCTATTCTCAGATGTGATAGTCCGAAATGGTGTGGTAATAGTGAAAAGTGGGAAATCGTGCTATCTTCTGATAAGGTATCTATTCTGCAAGATTTCTCTGGGAGTTCTTAGGATTCGTCAGGGTTATTGCATGGAGATACATGCATATCTATGTATGTTATGAAGCTAACCGTTTCAGAGGATGCAACATGAGGACTTCCCGATAG
Source organism: Stellera chamaejasme (assembly GCA_024586325.1). Lineage (NCBI taxonomy): Eukaryota > Viridiplantae > Streptophyta > Magnoliopsida > Malvales > Thymelaeaceae > Stellera > Stellera chamaejasme. Next base: position 22,525,972 of record CM044981.1, read on the forward strand.
GTCACCGATACCAATACTACTCTCGCCAAAGCACGCTTAACTACGGAGTTACGATGGGATCGGTGCATTAGTACCGATCGAATTCGGTACCACTTTTACGGATGTGTGTATGCAGGATGCATGGTTTAGAATGAGGAAGTCTGGACAAGATATTTGTGACTGACAAGGATGAATATTTTGGTCTGAATTTAGCTAATATCAGGGGTGAGTGGGATTAGATATCAACTGTGCGAGATTTTTCTGCTGGTATTTCCTGAAGAATTGTCGGGTATGCCACCAGAGCGTGAGATTGTGTTTGAGATTTTGCTTCAGCTAGGATCTGTTCCTACATTTGTTTCTTCCCCTACCGTATGCCGATTTCAGAGATGAATGAATTCAAGAAGCAGTTGGATGAGTTGCTTGCGAAAGGGGTTCGTTTGACCGAGCACTTCCCTGTGGGATGCTCTAGTGTTATCTGTGAAGAAGAACGATGAGATTGTGAATGGATTATCGAAAGCTGAATGCGATGGCGTGAAGGACGAGGATATACCGAAGACAGTTTTCCGCACTAGCATTCAGGGATATGATGAGACGGACTTTTTGACCGTATCTGGATCAGGTGGTGATCGTGTTCATCGACGATATCCTGGCACATTCCAAGGATGAGTGTAGGCATCAAGATCATCTCCAGATTGTTTTGCAGACATTGTTGGATCCTCAACTATATGTGAAGTTCTCCATATGTCAGTCCTGGATTCGGGAGGTGCCATTTCTTGGGCACATCATCAGTGAGAGCGGTATTTTAGTGCATTCGGAGAAGATTAAGATTGAGCAGGATTGAAGGCAACCGACGGATGTGCGGGAGATTAGGAGCTTCCTCGGATTAGCAAGCTTTGATCGGGAATTTGCTCCGGGATTTTATGTGTCAGCTTTATCCCTTACTCAGCCGACTCAGAAGGGGTGAAGATTCGTTTGGTCTGAGGATTGTGAGCACAGTTTCAGGAGTTGAAGAATACGCTAACTAACTCACCTATTATGATACTACCAGATTCGAGTAGGCCATAGGTGACTTACACAGATGCTTCCAGATCGGGATTTGGATATGAGTATTGTGAGGCGTAATAAGCCACACTTTGTGACAAATGACAGCTCTCCGGTGTATAGGGATTTGAGGGAGAGACCCGACACGAGGATGTGACCATGGATGAGGAGAGTGATCTGATGTGCCTATAGCACAAGTGGGAGCAATGAAGCACGTGCAACTATATATATTGATTATCCATTCTGAGTGAATATAGTGAGTACTGGATGTGCAGAGGAGTGACTCTGAATTGAAGAAGCTATCTGTAGAGACAAAGAGATCACTGCATTCATCTTTTCAGTTCGAGCAGGGTCTGTTGTATTTCAGAGATCGACTGGATGTGCCGAATGTCTCGACACTTCGAGACGAGATTCTGAAGAGGCTCACGCGAGCAGACCGAGTGTGCACCCAGAATGTGTCGAACATGTGAAGGGACATTGGTACCTATGTCTCTAGGTGTGCCATGTGTCAGAGAGTGAAGACTGAGTATCAGAGATCAGCGGGGACGTTACAGACATTGCATATTCTGACCGGAAGTGAGGTAACAACATGGTGGACTTTCTGACCAGAATGCCAATGATACAATTACATCGTGAGAATATCTGGGTTATTATGGATCGGCTAACAAAGTGTGCTTACTTTCTGTCTATGAGAATTTCTGATTCCCTGGAAAAGGTTAGCTCAGTTGAATATCCGTGAGACAGTGTGGTTGCATGGAGTTTCAAACTCCATTGTATCTGATCGAGATCCACGATTTACGGCGCGGTTTTGAAGTGCTTTTCGTAGGACTTGGACACACGATTCCATTTGAATATGATATATCATCTTGGATCGATGGGCGATCGAGAGAGTAATTTAAATTCCCAAGTATGTGCTACGCAGTTGTGCACTAGATTTTGTCGATGAGTGAGATCAGTACTTGCCTCTGGTAGGGTTTTCTTATAATAACAGTTATCAGAGCACTATCAGTATGACACCTTATGAGGCTTTATATGGCCGACATTGTGTGATGCCGCATTGCTGGGCAGAGGCTTCCGATAGAGTTGATTTGGGTCCTTATAAGATTCTAGAGTGAGTGGGCAAAGTAGCCTACAGGCTAGTTTTGCCACCGAGTATGTCAACAGTGCAAAATAGGTTTCATGTGAGTATATTGAAGAAATGCATCTTGGATCCAAATCAGACAATTGCGGTTGGGGTTGTACAGCTAAAGCTGGATTTGTCGTACAGAGAGGCACCTGGGACTATTCCGGGATAAGATGTGCGGGCATTTCGGAATAAGATTGCCTTGATGATTCGAGTGCAGTGGTCCCATCATTCCGAGCGTGAGGAAACCTGGGAGGTTGAGTAGGATGTGATGGAGCGCTACCCAGATGAATATCAGAGACTTAAGACGGCCTTGGAGGACCAAGGGTCTTAAGGGGGGAGGAATGTTACCAACACCCGGTAAGTGATTACGCTAATTACGCAATTAAGCATCAACATTGGGATTAGTGAATTTTCTGTGCCTCGAAACTTATAATTAAGTATATGAAGTATAATTGGTGTGAGATATGAAGTCCCGAGAATGTGGTACAGTTGTCGTTACTGTTATTGCCACCCAATGCGAATTCCAGTTAATTACGCGATTAAGCGTATTTACCGGGATTATCGATTTTTTTGTGGGGCTTGGGACTCATAATTAGTCATGTGAAGCATGTTGTGTGCGTGATATGAGGTTCCGAGAATGTGTCTCAGATTTCGTGCCGTTTGGGGTTACGGTTTGAAAGTTGCAATTTTTGGGTTGGACTAAATTGTAACTTTTGAAAGTTTGGGGGGCTAAAGTGAAAAAGAAAAAAACAAAAAGAAGAAAGAAACGGCTGGCTGATGAGGCGGTGAAGAAAGAAAGAAACGTGTGTGTAGTAATAATATTATATTATTATTATTATTATATATATATATGAAAAAGAAGAAGAAAGAGAAACGTTTCTCATTTCTTCTTCTTCTTCCTTTGCTGCCTCTTGCCACCATTGTTACGCCTCTCACTGCTCCAAAAATTGATTTCTCCAATACTCGAAGAAACTTTGAGGTAAGCATACCAAACTGATCCTTGAGATGAGTTAGGAAGTTATTACGGATCAGATTTTGTAAATTCAGCTCCGTTTGGAAACCGTGAGCTTCTGAAAATTTCTCCATAATTATGGAACTTCTCCTATGGTTGATTTTATGGTTCCTAAGCGTTCCTTGCACCTTCTATTACGTCTTTTGTGTCAGGAGTGTGAGCTGAATCTTTGCAGAAGTGCTGCCAATATTGTTCTGAAATTTTGAATAGAAACTCAACTTCAGGCTTGATTTGACGGAAGGTAAGGGTATATTATTGATCAGAGCAAAGAGTTATACATTTTGTACGGTTCAGATTTCGTTGAAAAAGCCGTATGTGAAAAGCCGTTTTTCCCTGCCCGAGCCCCATTTTTGGCGCCTTTGTTGTGGGTCAATTTTGTGAATTCTGAATGTGTATTATGTATCTGTGGATCATATGTGAACAGGGGGTAGTCGGAAGTGCGGTCGAAAGTCTGCCGAAATCCGTACCGGGATAGCTGATTGGAAAATTCTTTTCGGTTTTCTACATAAGGTAAGGGTTCAGTGTGTCTTCTGGTACTGCATTATTCAGCATGCGTAGCAGAATATATATTGAAGCTAGGTTTAGTCCGAGGGTGGCCCTATGACGCTAAACCTAGTCCCGTGGTATAAGCATTGGTTTGCGAGTTACGGGAGCAATAGTGGGATGAAAGTGTGATCTACACCGAAATGGTGTAAGTGTGATCTACACCTAAATGGTGTAAGTGTGATCTACACCGAAATGGTGTAAGTGTGATCTACACCGAAATGGTGTAAGTGTGATCTACACCTAAATGGTGTAAGTGTGATATGACGGTGGGGATCGCGACCCCGAGCTGGCCATGCTCTTGTGTGTAATTATATGTGTGCCTCGGCTAAGGCCGGGAAGACCGTCATTGTGCATAATTACATCATAATCCATTGTTTGACTTGCATTGCATTTGGTTGAATTCTGCATTGGTTGAGCATGTGTATGTAATTACATGAGTATGCGTATTCTTGTATATCTATGTTTTTCTTTGGTTGCAGGTTTCTTGTGCGACAAGTTACACCATGCTTATACATGCACCCTTACTAAGTTCTTTCGAGGACTTACTCCCTTATCTTATCTATTTCAGGAGTACCTGACCCAGCCCACTGAGTAGAGTCGGTGGGTGCTGTTGTGTTTGAAATTACAGTACGTTTGTGTGTGTGTTACGATCGGTTTGTGATTCGGTTTGTGTGGATAAAGGGGTAAGGTGCATGCCGTGTGTGTGATTCAATGTGATCGGTCATACCGATGTATGGTGTGTGATCGATTGTGTTCGATATTTACTGTTGTGATATCCGTTGTGTGTGTGTGTGATCATGTGTGACCGAGACTACCGATATGTGTGTTACGATCGGTGGCGGTTTAGTGTGTGGCATTCGATTACGGGTTTCGGATTATTTGATTGTGCACCATGGTTTCTAACGGTTAAACTTTCGTATGTGTGTAGCGGCAGATATCCGCACGTCGAGGGCTTTGGTTTGGACCTGGTAGCGTTGCCACCTCGTACGTTCCGTATGTATTCCAGTAACATTTTTGTGGCTCTGTATATTGTAGATGACATGCATGCATGTAGAATTAGAAAAATCCGAGTTTCCGTCAAAAGTCAGATTTGTGCTGGATTTTCTGCTTGGAAGCATTATGGGCAGATTTTGTGCATGTTTGTGATTACGAGTGTGTAATATCTGTTTTTATAGTTTTGGGACTTGTACGTCCGAAAAAGTGTAAATCGCCCGTGGGGTCCACGCCCGGGTTTGGGATTTTTGTCAGAAATCACATGTATGTGTTTGTGTGTAAGCATATGTGCGTGATACATGATTTGTGTGGAAACATTCTGAGTAAGAAGCTTAATATGAACTGCGAGGCCCACATACCCTGTGGGGCCCACAGGGCCCACTTGTCAAGTCTGATGTGTGTGATCTGTTACCCCAACTGAGTGTGGCTACGGTGTTAATAAGCATCGTAATCGCCTGTGTGCTTCCGCCGTGGGGTGACAGCATCGGCAACCGTGTTGCCCTTGCCAGAGATGTACTCGATACTACAATCATAGTCCTTAATGTATTCGAGCCATCTGCGCTGCCTCATATTAAGCTTCTTCTGCGTAAACAGATATTTCAGACTCTTATGATCAGTAAGAATCTGAAATTTATTATCAAACAGATATTGCTTCCAATGTTTCAGCGCATAAATCACTGCAGCCAACTCCAGATCATGTGTCGGTTAGTTCAGCTCATGCGGTCGCAGCTGCGTCGACCCATAAGCTACCACAATACGCTCCTGCATCAACACATACCCCAAACCGGACGTGGAAGCATCCGTATAAATCACATACGGTAAGCTCGGATCTAAAAGAATCAGAATCGGAGCGTCAGTCAACTGCCACTTCAACTCCTGGAAATTCCACTCGCACTTCTCTGACCAGATAAACTGTTGACCCTTCTTGGTCAACTGCGTAAGCAGATATGCCATAATAGAAAACCCCGGTACGAACCTCCGATAATATCCTACTAACCCCATGAAGCTCCTGATCCCCCGTACCGTGGTAAGTTGTTTCCAATCCCGAACTGCCCTCACCTTCTCTGGATCCACAGACAGACCATGCTCAGAAATAACGTGTCCCAGAAAGGTGACCTCCCGGATCCAGAACTCACACTTTGAGAACTTAGCATAAAGCTGATGTTCCCAAAGTGTCTGCAGAACTACCCTCAGATGCTCCCGATGCGAGTCCTCATCCCGAGAATATATCAGAATATCATCAATAAAAACCACCACAAATGAGTCCAAGTATGGTCGGAACACCCGATGCATCAGATCCATGAATGCTGCCGGAGCATTGGTCAGCCCGAATGGCATGACCGTAAACTCAAAGTGTCCATAACGGGTGCGGAAAGCAGTCTTAGGTATGTCCTCATCCTTCACCCTAAGATGAAAGTACCCAGATCGGATATCAATCTTTGATAAAACTCTCGAACCCCGAAGTTGATCAAAAAGATCGTCAATCCTCGGCAACGGATACTTATTCTTTCCAGTAAGTGCATTCAACCGCCTGTAATCAATACAAAGTCGGAGCGTCCCATCTTTCTTCTTAGCAAATGTAACCGGAGCACCCCACGGTGAAGTGCTCGGTCGGATGAAGCCCTTCGCTGTAATTCCTCCAAGCTGTTTCTTCAACTCCTGCATCTCGAAATAGGCATCCGATAAGGAGGAATAGATATCGGAGCGATCCGACATTGCAGTAGATCTCCAACACAATTTCCCGCTCTGGTGGTAATCCGGGCAGCTCCTCCGGAAATACCTGCGGAAAAACTCGAACCACTGGTAAACCATCCAACTTTAACCTAGTACCAGCCTCAAACAGATCATAGCATTACCCCACATCAACTATCGACAGCTGAATCCAGAATCTGTAACTCTATACTGTGCTGCGCGATAGTCAAACCAGTTGGAGCCGTGAGAGGTAGTACCTCTCCAGAAACCATAATGGTACGGGTTGCACAATCAATGTGCACAGAATTCTTGGATAGCCAGTCCATCCCAAGAATAATATCATAGTTCGGCGTGTCAAAAACCAACAAATCCGATACTATCAGATGTCCGCCTACAGATGTCGTACAACCCCGAACCATCTCATTAGAAAACAGAAACTGACTCCCAGCAGTTTTTACTAAGTACATTTGAGGCAAGGTACTAACAGACAGATACAGAGATGTAACACATTTCGGTGTTACAATGGAAATAAATGTTCCTGTATCCAATAATACATGAACCGACACCTCATTCAGAAATAAAGTACCCTGCAGAACTCCCTGCTGACTCGAGCCTCCCTGCTGGCTGGTACCTGACCGCTGACTAGGTCCTCCCTGATAACTAGGACCTCCCCCCTCAATATGAAAAACTTGTCCTGCTCTGAGCTGCTGTGGTGGAGGGGGTGGCTGAAACTGCTGTCGCTACTGAGGTCTCGGGCCACCCTGCTGAAACCCACGCCCTCGCGGCGCGTTGGGCTGTGCCCGAGACTGTGAACGCTGATAACTGCCAAAACCCTGCCTTACAGTCAGAGGGCAATCCCGTACCCAGTGAGTGTCAGACCCGCAACGTAAACATCGGCCCTACTGCCGGTAACAAAATCAACCGGGGTGATACCTACTGCAAATCGGACAAGATCGTGCCGGTGGTGCTCCCCCTCTGCCTCTACTAGACTGTCCAGGCCTGTTCGGCCGTCCAGAAATCTGCCGGGGTCCCTGCTGTGTGGAGCCCCTCGTACTCCCCTGACCTCGCTGCGAGATGAGGCGACTCTCAACCTCCTCTTACTCGAGGAGTTGGGTCTTATGAACCGCCTCCCGATACGAAATAATATCTAATGGTCTCAAAGCCCATCTGTACTCGGGCGCAGTTGACGAATAAACCTCTTGGCCTTCTATTCTTCCATTCCATGGTACTACGGTACGTAGTAAACCAGCCGGTCAAACTCTCACTCATACTCTGCGACAATCCTGTCTCCCTGATGAAGCTCATCAAACTGTGCCTGACGCAGACCCCTGGCTATATCCCCGCTGCACTGCTGGTGGAAAATGTAGCCTCCCCCAGGAGTTAGTCAACTCCTGCAAACCAAGTCTCTACTACCTCTGGCCCTTCTCGGTCATTGAACCTCGGGGGGTTCAAACTCTAAAACCTCTCAAGAATTCTGACCTCGTCAGACTGGTGCCTCAGATCTACCCGTCGTTAATAGGACCGACGAGAAGTCTAGGTGTCGTAGTGACCATCCTTCTGAGTCACTCACTTACCAATCCCAAAGGCTGTGGCGAGCGGTGGCTTAAGTCTCGCTATCACCACCTAATCAGAATGCCCTTACTGTGGCATGATCAGATCTTCCCCTGCCTACTGCCGCCCCTGAACCAGCTAGGCTGGCGGGTAATACCAAATCAGAGAGGGGTCCCTACGACCGCTAAACCTCGGGGGCGGTGAGTGTGGTTGTTCAGACCCTAGGTTACGCTGAACCTGTATCCTATTCCACGGAGGTGTGGGATCCGAGTCTCGCCCCTCCGGTACCAAATCACGCTATTCATGTGTAGTACACAATTCCTCAAACCAAGTCCAACCAGAAAAACAACTTATCCCAAACCAAATTTCCAAACCATATACCAACTCAACCCATAACCAACAGTTCAAACCCTATCTCTCGGAGGCGTGGGATTACAGTGCCCTCCCTCCGGTCGCAAAACACGCTGTCTATGCGTGTTAACCAAACCTGAGACATTTCAGACCAAACAGAGTCCAGACAAATCGGTCACTCCTAATCCCTACAGAAGCTAGCAGCAGTTTCCTAAGGCTCTGTAGTGCAATGCAGTACTTGACACAGAAATTATTTCCCAGAATGCTAAAATCATGTATTTCACCAAATCACAGAAGCAGTTCATGCTTATTTCACCAAATCTTTTCCTAACACACAAGTTTACGTACCCGGACCTTTTTCCACAATCCCTTGCTCATAATAATTTCACCAGAATCCAGAAATCCCGAACTCCGTAAACTGCAACTACCAGGATAACTTGAAGGACCAAACTTTGTCCCACAATTTTATTTTAAAGTGGTTCAAGTAAGGAGGTGGCCAATCTCCATACCAAACCATTCAAAAATAAAATGTGCAACAATAGTTGTCACTACAAGTCACCACTGACGACCAATATGGTCACTTACCTGCTCTGATACCAACTTGTCACCCCGTACGCCACCCGAGCCCGGTTGCGGAGGCGGGGGCGCCAGAACGTCGGAAGCGGAAGCCGGAATAATACAGAAGTGGCAGGTCCATCGAGACCTGCCGCGCGTAGCGGACCCGAAAAACGTAGCGATTGTGGAAGCAACCTGAAATTTTCATACATATAACTAAAACAAAACCCATGGTGAGTCTCGCCTCTCGAAAACGGACGAGAACATCACCATCACCATACATACAGTTCATGTAATAACAACAAAGTAAGCCCCGCCCTCCGAGGACGAGTACTTACGCATATAACATAGAACACACAATATTCCCCGAACCTAGGGTATCTAACAAGCGCCAAGCGCTCGTAACATGCTGTGAACAGAATACATACATATATATACAATCATCACAACAATCTAGAAAGTATGCACATGCGACTACAGAGCCAACCTAAAGCCTAAACATCAGATACCTCGCGCGGGATCCAGACCAAAACCGCTACCTCTACAAAATCCCCGCCCGCAAGGTAAAGCTAAAGCTGCTGCTTACAGTTTACCTGAAACCCAAAAACAGAACCCAAAAAGGGTGAGTCCTCGAAAGGACCCGTAAGGGATTTGGGGTAAGATAAGCATATGTAACCCTGCAAAACAGAAAGATAGCAATATACAGAATATATTCAACAGAGTACAGAATTTCGTGCATGTAAAGAAAACAGATCAGAATCCCGAAGGATGTGCGATTCTAAATCGCCATAAACCCTTATAACAAATCAGAACGACAGCCTCCCTCTAAGGGAGTCAGAAGCCGAAGCTATTACAGAAGCATGGTGCACCAGCTGGGGTAGCGAACCCACAACTGTCGTAGGGTTAATGCATGCAGTATGCCACAAGGCATACACCTACTGCACGTAGGGTTAGCAGGCAGTATGCCACAAGGCATACACCTACAGATTACAGAACGTACCTTAAGGCACAATTTCCGAAATACCTGCAAAACAGAAGTGCAACAACACATACACCTACAGACTACAGAATATGCCCTAAGGCATATAATACCGAAATACTTGCAGAACAGAAAGTGAAACAAAACATATACCTATCTTACCAAAATAACAGAACCAAACCCTTACCTCACAAATCCAGAGTATTTGACCGATTCTGGGCGATTTCCAAACCACGGCCCGAAACTCAGAAACCCCTCTTTTTCTAACTTCCGGACCTCAGAATCTGTCAATTCAAGCTAAATTAGCAACCTTACCAACCACACTACCAAACTGTCACCCCCGACCCCAAAACCGAAAATCCGGCAGAATTTCAGTAAAATTCCAGATTCCTGCAGAAACATCAGAATTCAGAACCGACTTAGACAATGCAGGATTATACATTGACAAACACAATTCAACAAGCAGAACTGATCAAATCCAACCTTTAAACCCTTCCTCCCCGACACTTTTCCGATAAACCCACAATATGGTAACTTTTCCATTCCATACCCGAAATCAATGTTTCAAACATCAAACCACACCTAAATCCAACCCCAATACCACTTTAGCATCCAATTCAACCAACATCAAACCCCAACATAGGAAAAGAATCATCCAATAATTCGGCTCCTTTGCCAATTTTTACCCAACTTCCATTTCAATCCATTCAAGCTTCCAATTAATCATTCTAACCACCAATTACACTTCTAAACCAAGAATGATAACCAATTGCATCCAAAACAACCAAAATCAACTTTGAACATCAACAAACATTTCGGCCAAATTGGGGTTTTCTTACCCAACTTGTTCTCCATCAAATTGAATCCATACATAAGCTTAGAATCATGCTAGGAACAATATACTAGAAGCATGATTCAAGAAACCAAACACACACCATTTTTAGAATTTCCTTCTAATTTCGGCAAAATGGGGTTTTTCAATCCAATGAGTTTTTCCAAAATCTAACACTTGATTATCACTCCCCTACAACCCAAGAACAACATACTAAAAGATGGGAGGAAGAGAATCATCCTAGCTAGTAGCTAAGAACAAACCCAAAATTCTCAAAATCATCACTTTATCCATCCAAACTTGTTTCCAAGGAGAGAAGTGAGCTAAGGAAGGAAACTTACCCAAGATTGAAGCCAAACCCTTGATGATTCTAGCCAAAATGAAGCACTTCAAAGCTTGGAAGAAACTCCCATGGTGGCGGCAGCAAGTGAGGAAGAAGAAGAAGAAGAAAAAGAAGAAATGAAATAATTCCCATTTTATGAAATATAGCCTAATATAAATAATTCCTTCTCTTTAACCCATCCCTTCTCAACTTAAATAAAAGAAAGACATGTGTCCCTTAATGTCTCCCACAAACTGCCGAAATTAGCTGCTGCTGCTGCCCATGCTGAATTATTTTTATTTTGTGCCCAAATGCAAATTAACCTCCCAACTCTTCCAAAAGTTCCAATTTTGGCCCAACACAACTACCGAACTCCAAATTAAACGAAACTTGGACACAACCCTCAGAATATTATAACATTCGTAAAACATGTTACAAAAGTTCATTTACAATTCCAGAGTGTCCTACCGAGCTCGCTGAACCCGAATGAATACCGACGTGCGAGCGTGTCAACCTGAACCAAAATTCCGTCACACCAAAATTCCCCAAAAATACTCATAAAATCCATCTTGAATTATAACATAACCAACCATGGAGCCATCGGAGAAATTCCATCCCGAGCCCCGGGAGTCGCCCGGGACCGAACGTCCCGCCCAAAAATTACTCTCCATAAAACCTCCGGACATTCAGACGACCACGACAACCCCCGCGGCCAAAACGTTACTCGGATAAGGCTCGGGAGCCGCCTGAACACCAAAAAACGTGACCCGCAGGCCAAAACCGGAGCCCCGGGTCACCCGGTCGCAACCCTCTCGCGGTGACCGTAACAAGTCGAGTGAAGCTCGGAGCAACCCCTCGGTGAGTGGGTTCAGAGGCCCAGGCGACCTAATCCATGGTCTGGACTAGTACCTGACATGGAAAAGGCAACGCCTCCACGCGAGGACCCTACGAGAGGCCTCAAGGCGTAGGAGAGGCTTCTGCTCACGAAGGAATCCAGGCGAAGGCAAAGCACTTTGGCAAAGCCGTCCCTGTGAGGTCTCAAGGCGAAGGATGAACTGCATCATGCTAAGGCATCCAGAACACTGGCGAAGCCTCCAGGCGAAGCCATTTCTGCGAAGCCTCAAGACGAGGGCTAGGCTTCCCCAAACAAAGGTGTTCCGGCGATGGCAAAGCCTCCAGGCGGAGCCATCCTCGCGGACCCCTAAGGCGAAGCCCTCATGCAACAATGTCCACGAGAAGTCTTTAGAGTAAAGGCGGGGCCTTCCCGCGAAGCTTCTGGCGGCGAAGCCTGCAGGTGACGTCATCCCAGCAAGTCTCTTGGCAACGGCAACGTCTACAACAAGAAGACTTCCAGTTCAGACGCTAAAGAAGAGTTTTCCTACTGCGACGTCTCCAAGCAAGGCGAAGCCTCCAAGAGAAGGCGAGGCCAAACCAGGCAAAGCCTTCTCCGTGAAGTTTCCTAACGAGGGCGAAGCCTTCAAAGCGGGGCCTCCAGTCAGACGAAGCCTTCCAGCAAAGCCACCTAAGCTTATTAAGTCGGCCAAACCACTCCCGACCATTCTAGCCCCTCCCACCTTTTACGCTGACACTTGGGAGCGAACTTATCTACTTTTGCCTTTTTAACTTTTAGTCAGACATGCATACAAAAGTACTGTACACTTTATGGCATGCATGCCCCTTTTTGTAAAAGTCTGTTCCCTTCTTCTCTATAAAAGGAACAACAGACTCCTAGGATTAGGTAGAACATATGTAAAGCTTAAGAAGGACAATTCCTTAAGCCCGGTTCTCACCCCCCTTGCTATATTCCGCCATCCCCCTTGATTGATTGTTTATCATCATGTTTAATATCTAGTATTGCTTAATCTCGTAGTTAAGAGGTGCTAGATCTTCCATACTCCCCAGGCTTATCGCAGATATTGCCCAACCTCGTAGTTGGGAGGTGTCTGTGGCCGAATCTATCCTTCTTTGTCCGCCGACTCCTTCAAGCTAGATCTGCGCTTAAAATGCGATCTCGCGGCTTCGCTTCAAGTGTACCCGTGATCGTATCAAGTGGTATCGAGCGGATCGCTTGCTGGAGTTGTTTGTGATTTCTTCAAGGTTAAACCCCTTTATTTCCTACTTGAAGAAAGATTTATCATTGTGTTTTCAAATCGTGTTATACTCTGTTCGTTTTACTATACCCTCCCATATCCGCTTTTATTTCGGTTTATCTGTTGTATTGTTTCGGTGTTAGGAGTTGTTGTGGTGTTAGCAACTTCATAAATCAAAAAGTCAAAAAAAAAGAAGAAACAGAGAAGAAGAAGAAAAAGAAAAGAAAGCAGTTGCGGTTTTGCGAAAGTCGCAAATCTCAGTTTTATTCGAAACCGCAACGTGCAAAGATTTATACGCTCAAAAGAGTGAGGTTGTAGTTGAAAAGTGAAGAGAAGTGGTGTATAAGGCTTGGTTGTGAAAAGCGTAGAAGAAATCGAATCTGTGTTCTTATTGTTCTTGGTGTTCATATGAATGTTCATATCTGTTCATTCCACAACTCATATGAACAGTGACCTTGATCTAATTTCGGTTTCAAAATTGAACCAAAAGTGTTTGTGCGCCAAAAACCTCATTTCTAACCCTCTTGTGTATCTGTTGCCGGAACCCCCCCTCCATTTTAACCTAGCTTGCTTCAAGTAACTAGTACTTCTTGTTTAAAGATTTTTGCATGCTAGTGATTATCTTGTGATATTCATTGTCGGGTTTTGGCCTTGGAAAGAGCAAGCTCTGAGAGCTAAACAAGAGGAAAGAAAGAAAGCCGAGTGTGACCCCTCGCGAAAAGGGCAAAACCCTTTCGCGGCAGGAGAGACCCCAAACACGTGAGGAGCGTGAGCGGACTAATTTTATTGTTTAAATGTGCAGGAGATCCCATGGCGAATAAATATTTCTATGGGGTTGAACTATCAGTGGGGCGATACCAGCTTGGAAAAGACTTATGGCATTGGATGGAGAAGTTGGAGTACCACTTTTGGTGCTTCCCACTTCGTGGTGAAGAAATGTTGAGCCAAGACATAAGAAGCCTAAAAGGAGAGGCCAAGGAATGGTATCGTCGAGAGTTCTCTGACAGAGAGCGATCCGCTGAAGCCCCCATCCAGTCTTGGAGTGAGTTGAAGAGGTTGTTGTGGCAACGATATGGACTCTGTCAAGAAGAGCCACCCCCTCCATACTACTCCCAGGCGAGGACTCCCATGCGCCCTGCACACAGTACCCCAGTCAGGCTCGCCACCATACTCCACTCGGCGGGTCTTCGCCTCGGGCGAACCAACTTCCTTCCCAGGAGAGGAGGCGAGGGCCCCCATCGCCACAAACCCCCTTGGTTGGGCCGCGCACCCCACCGCCCAATACTTGCGCAGCCCATACCTACACCACAAATCCCAACCCTCACCAAAATCCAAAAGAAGAGACTCTCGCCCAAGAGATTAAAAGGCTCAAAGATGAGTACTTAGAATATGAGCGGGCGAGAGAGAAAAGGAAAGAGAGAAGAAAAGAAAGAGCTCTCCAAAGCCAAATGAGTGAAAAGAAAGACTCACCCGGGCCTTCTACCATACTCCAAGAAGAACTAACAGTTTCTCAAGCTTGATGTTCTTCTTTGGCTGTGCAGGAACAAGAAGAGGCCGCGGACGCGCGAAGAGTTGAAGAAAGCGAAGGCGCTTTGGGAGAAGGCAGAGCTCACGCGGGAGCCCCAACTGAACCCCCACTTGAGGAAGATGCCACACCGTTGCTGAAGGAGAAGAAGATGATATGCGAAGCAGGTCTACATCTCCCTAACTTGGGAGAAGGTAACTTGTCTCTTCCTTCTAGTAGCACCGAGTATACGCAAGAGTGCGAATCTATGGCTTCCTTGAGTCTGCATGCTACGAACATGGGTGATGGATCAGACATTGGTTCGACACCGCACCCATTGTTCGAATATATATACGGGACCCCCCCAGGTGCCATGTTCGACATGCTTAGGATGCATGCGTTAAGGAAAGGCCACTTTATTCCACGAGAGACATCCATGCCTTTCCTTAGCAAACATGAGCATCTTAAAATAAATCGAGCTGAAGCCATGTTAATGGTTGAGATGGAGAGAGAGAACGACCTGTTCATCTCTCAACCTCTTGCTTATGCTAATGCTAGTCTTTACGCATTGCAGTCTGATGTTCCTTCTATGACTAGCTTAGTTTTTCCTTCTTTGTCTTGGGAAGCACATCTGCATGTGCTTGGCGAAGGTAAAGCTTCCCTTGACCCCCCACCCCAGTTCCATGAGCAAAGGTCTAAGGGTCTTAGGCCACATGCTTTTCTTGAGTATAAATTTCTTGTTAAAAACATAAAATACTCCAGGAAGCATGTCATGAATTTTTATAGACTTTTGTTCATGTTCACGATGCATATAGGAGTTATCATGCTCACGCATACATATGCATCACCACCGCGACCCCCTCCAGTCTCCGGTTAGGTTTTCACTCACTAACCTCTGATGCTCTTCAAAGTTTGTTGCGCTTGTTTTCAATTGTAGGGAGCTTTCTTCCCTTAAGATTCGAGGACGAATCTTCTTAAGGGGGAGGGAATGATGTGATCATGGGATCCCCAAACAGCAACAAGAAGTCCCAGACGAAGAGGCAGTCGAGTGAAGCTCGGAGCAACCCCTCGGTGAGTGGGTTCAGAGGCCCAGGTGACCTAATCCATGATCTGGACTAGCACCTGACATGGAAAAGGCAACGCCTCCATGCGAGGACCCTACGAGAGGCCTCAAGGCGTAGGAGAGGCTTCTGCTCACGAAGGTATCCAGGCGAAGGTAAAGCACTTTGGCAAAGCCATCCCTGTGAGGTCTCAAGGCGAAGGATGAACTGCATCATGCTAAGGCATCCAGAACACTGGCGAAGCCTCCAGGCGAAGCCGTTTCTGCGAAGCCTCAAGGCGAGGGCTAGGCTTCCTCAAACAAAGGTGTTCCGGCGATGGCAAAGGCAACAATGTCCACGAGAAGTCTTTAGAGTAAAGGCAGGGCCTTCCCGCGAAGCTTCCTGGCGAAGGCGAAGCCTCTGGGCGACGTCATCCCAGCAAGTCTCTTGGCAAGGGCAACGTCTACATCAAGAAGACTTCCAGTTCAGACGCTAAAGAAGAGTTTTCCTACTGCGACGTCTCCAAGCAAGGCGAAGCCTTCTTAGAGAAGCCTCCAAGAGAAGGCGAGGCCAAACCAGGCAAAGCCTTCTCCGCGAAGTTTCCTAACGAGGGCGAAGCCTTCAAAGCGGGGCCTCCAGTCAGACGAAGCCTTCCAGCAAAGCCACCTAAGCTTATTAAGTCGGCCAAACCACTCCCGACCATTCTGGCCCCTCCCGCCTTTTACGCTGACACTTGGGAGCGAACTTATCTACTTTTGCCTTTTTAACTTTTAGTCAGACATGCATACAAAAGTACTGTACACTTTATGGCATGCATGCGCCTTTTTTGTAAAAGTTTGTTCCCTTCTTCTCTATAAAAGGAACAACAGACTCCTAGGATTAGGTAGAACATATGTAAAGCTTAAGAAGGACAATTCCTTAAGCCCGGTTCTCACCCCCCCTTGCTATATTCCACCATCCCCCTTGATTGATTGTTTATCATCAAGTTTATTATCTAGTATTGCTTAATCTCGTAGTTAAGAGGTGCTAGATCTTCCATACTCCCCAGGCTTATCGCAGATATTGCCCAACCTCGTAGTTGGGAGGTGTCTGTGGCCGAATCTATCCTTCTTTGTCCGCCGACTCCTTCAAGCTAGATCTGCGCTTCCGTACGATCTCGCGGCTTCACTTCAAGTGTACCCGTGATCGTATCAATATCAGGGAACGTTACCCCGAGCAGTATCAGTGGTTGATACCCCTCTTGGAGGACCAAGAGTCCTAAGGGGGGGAGGATGTTACGGTCACCCCGAGCGGGTTGCGACCGGGTGACTCGAGGCTTCGGTTTTGGCCTGCGGGGATCAGGCTTTTGGCGGTCAGATGGCTTCTAAGCCTTGTTCGAGTATCTTTTTGGCAAGCCCTTGCGTATTTGTCGTTGTAAGTGTCCTCCTGAAGAGGCCATGTGTTGTCCTGAAGAGGCCATGGGTCCTCTCCCAAAGGGGACATGGTCCTCTCCCATAGGTGACATGGTCCTCTCCCAAAGGGGACATGGTCTTCTCCCATAGGGGACATGGTCCTCTCCCAAAGGGGACATGGTCCTCTCCCATAGGGGACATGGTCCTCTCCCAAAGGTGACATGGCCCTCTCCCGAAGGGGGCCGGGACTTGTCTCGGGGCGTACAACGGGCTCGGTAGCGCTCTCGGGACCTCGGATTAGGAAACCGTTTACGGATTTGGAATCGTGGGAACATCCCGGAGCTTTTTACGCTATAAAATATTTTGGGGTGGGACGTTCGCTGAAGAGGCCATGGGCCCTCTCCCGAAGAAGGCATGAGTCCTCTCCCAAAGAGGGCATGGGTCCTCTCCCGAAGAGGGGATGACTTAGCCAAATTTCAGGGGTTCTCCCGAAGAGGGCATGGGCCCTCTCCCGAAGAGGGCATGGGTCCTCTCCCGAAGAGGGCATGACTTAGCCAAATTTCATGGGTTCTCCCGAAGAGGGCATGGGTCCTCTCCCGAAGAGGGCATGACTTAGCCAAATTTCAGGGGTTCTCCCGAAGAGGGCATGACTTAGCCAAATTTCAGGGGTTCTCCCGAAGAGGGCATGACTTAGACAAATTTCAGATTTTTGGTGGAGAAGGGTGAGTCATAAGTGTTGACCAAAGGGAAAGGACACTTGTCATGTGCATATTAAAGATGGAAAGAAAGAGGTTTAAAAGGATTATGGAAATTGTACGAGAGCCATTTTCATCTTCTTCTTCTTCGTTCACGTCTCAATCCGCCATAGCCTACATCTTCTCCAAGCTTTGGGTTCTTCATCTCTTGGCTGAAATCAGCAAGGAATTGGACTCCATAATTCGTAAGCTTCCTCTCTTCATCTCCTTATAATTTGGATTTGGGTTAACACGCGCGCACGTCGGGAATTGCGTAGTTGGCGTTGGCGCGGGTTTGGCGCACCAACACTTGGTAATTTCAGATTTTTGGATTAGGGTGAGTCACAAGGTTGACTAAGGTGTTGAGATGAGATAAGGGACACTTGTCATTAAATGGTTAAAGATGGAAGGAAATGAAGGAAAGAATTGGAAAAATATAAATGGAATAAAAATGGTATTTTCTTTCATTTTCTTCTTCTTCTTCTTCCTCCTTCATGTCCGCCATTTTCTTCTCTCTTCCAAGCTCCTTCTTGTTCTTCAATTCCTTGGCTGAAAATCATCAAGGTTGGACTCCAACAATTGGTAAGCTTCTTCTCTTCATCTCTTTACAACTTGGAAGCTTGAAATGGGTGGCAAAAGAGGGAAAATTGCAAGCTAGGGTTTACTCTTTGCTATGTGTTTGGATGATCTTCTTCCTTCCATCTTTTAGTATGTTCTTGCGTTGGAGAGGAGTAAGAATCATGGTTTAGATTTTGGAAAAACATCTTGGATGAAAAGCCCTAAATTGCCGAATTATTGATGAATTTTTAAAATGGTGTAGAGTTGTGTTCTTGAATCATGCTTTGGATATGTTGTTCCTAACATGATTCTAAGGCATTCTATGGTTTCAATTTGGTGGAAAAAATGTTGGGTAAGAAACCCCCATTTTGCCGTGTCACCACCACCCCGCCGACACCTTCCGGTCCCGGCGGGAAGCGGTCGCCGGCCGGTGGGGCGGTGGTGAGCAAGGTGGGACCAGGATCGCGCAGCTAATATGAGATTATTTCGCGGGCCTTTAACTAACCCAGTAGGTCCCTTTCTAACAACAGATCAAGTATGACAATTCATGCACGTAACAGATCACAATAATAAGCAATGGGCTCCGCCCATGATCGTAATATCGTAAGGAGGATATCAAAATCAGATTATCAAAAGGAAGTCTGTTCTTTCACTACCGAACAGAGGCTTCCACACGTATCAACATACTCATTCAATCAATTCAGAGCGTAACGCATATATATATATACATAACCATAATCAAACTTAGATGAATAGACAGATCTAATGATAACATGCTATCATAATACTACATGCCAACAGAGTATCATGCTACAGAGCTATCTACAGTGAAGATGCAAC
Organism: Stellera chamaejasme; assembly: GCA_024586325.1. NCBI lineage: Eukaryota > Viridiplantae > Streptophyta > Magnoliopsida > Malvales > Thymelaeaceae > Stellera > Stellera chamaejasme. The sequence continues at coordinate 22,545,108 of CM044981.1, forward strand.
CGTACAAGAGTCGGGCGTCGGATAAAGAAACCGACGAGGAACCCAAGTCTAGATCCAAAAGCTGCTAAACCTCAAAATAGCTAACCGAACAGCTGGCGGAAATCCTACTCCGCTGGCCGTAATCCTTATCTCTGAAAAATATTAAGTAAGGGGTGTGAGTTTTCCTTAAAGAAAAACCCAAGAAGAGCTTAGGCAGAGTAACGATGTTCTTCCGACAAACCCGCAAAGACAGATCGTAATGTATATACATACAGATAGCAATATACGAAACAAGTAAGGTATGATGTGTGCACAACATCCGAATGTAACGGGTCATGGCTAGATCTTCCCGACCATGGCTAGATCTTCCCGACGCACCGGCATTCGCCATGCGTCGGCATTCGCCATGCACCCAGCAAATCCCATATAATACGGACCATGGCTAGATCTTCCCGACCATGGCTAGATCTTCCCGACGCACCGGCATTCGCCACGCGTCGGCATTCGCCATGCATCCAACAAACATCATAAATCACGGACCATGGCTAGATCTTCCCGGTCCAACCGGCATTCGCCATGCGTCCACACACACGTAATGTAACCTCGCGCACCGATGCTCCTACCGCGCACCGATACTCCTACCATGGGACTAGCCTTGGGGCTCCACAATCCCGATCTAAGACCGAAGTCAGAGACCGACGCCCAAGACTTGCCTCAACCATCCTACATTACAATAACATAGGTAGGTCGAACCCTTACCTCGAATTGGAAGCAACCGCAACCGTAGAGGGTAGCAGCCAAGCACCACACACCAAACTTCTTCCTTATGCAACCTCAAACCTTGCTTCACATAACACCTAAACAATTCACACACTTTCCACATTACACTTTTATTCAACACATCAATATCCATTGACAATTGGACCTCACTCCAAGACTTAAAGTTGCTCAAATTCATTGCCTAAACATGCTTGAAACCTTAAACCACACAAAACACATGCTTTTACTTTCCACCAAAAATCCGGATGAACTTTGTCTTAGGTATATAATCGGAGCATATTTGGACAATGTTCCAATTATCAATATTGCTCTAAACATACCCAATAGCAACAATTTGGATTGAATTCAACAATACAACACACTTCAATTCTCCACCATAAAACCTATGAGTTTTCTCTTAGCTCATAGATTAACCCATAATTGGACCTTTTACCAAGTATTAATGTTGTTCCAAAACTACCCAACAACACTAATTTGAGGTCAATTTAACAATCCCCCAAAATTCGTTCATCCTAGCTCAAGAACCCTAATTCGAATTTCCTTCAATTCATGCTCAATTCGTGTTGTAAAATGTGTTTCTACCTCTAATCCAACATAGAAACACCACTACTAACTCAAATGAACCAAGAGAACACGAAAATACCAACCTCTCAATTTGGGAAATTTCTCAAATTCATCCACCAAGTGTTGTTGGAGCGAATCCTTTGTTGATTCGCTGTTCTTGTAGTGATTCCCGCACGAATCCACCGTTTCCACGCACCAAAGAGTCCAAAATCACTTAGATAGGAGCAAAACCGAATTGAGAGAGAGTTGGGAGAGTTTTCGGAGTGAAAAACGCGAAAATGAGGTTGAAACCGAGCTGCTCGACTTAAATAGCCGAGCCAGGTGATCGCGCACAGCCTTGCGCACAGGCTTGTGCACTTGCTTGCGCAGTATTGTGCAGCAGCTTGTGCAGATTGCAAGCTTGTGCTTAAAGCATTGCGCAGCAGTTGTGCACAACTTGTGCATGCGCAGCGCAAGTTGTGCAGCTTGTGCACAGCACAGTTGTGCACACAGTTGTGCACAAGTTGTGCACAGCTTGTGCAGCGCAGACAAAGCTTGCGCAGTGTTGTGCACAAGCCCTCAAAATAGAATTGGGTTGGGCAGCAGCAGGCATACGCAGAACAAAATAGAATTGGGAATTGGGAAGGCAATTGGGGAAAAGAAGCTTCCAACAAGACTTAACCCAAACCCATTCCACTCCCAACACAACAATCAACAACAACAACAACTAACAAACTCCTCAAATTACAAATTTAAACATACCTCCAGAACTCCAGTCACTGGAGACTGTTGCCGGAAAAGGTGGGGTGTAACATCCTCCCCCTTAAGACTCTTGGTCCTCCAAGAGCTCCTTAAGGCGTTGGTACTCCCGAGGGTAGCGTTCGATCATATCTTTCTCCGTCTCCCGTGTTGCCTCCTTGTCGAATGGTGCGACCATTGCACCTTCACCATGGGAATTAACTTGCTCCTCAATTTGCGAGTATCCTCGCCAACAAAGCAATTGGCACTTCCTTATAAGACAAGTCAGGTTCCAATTGCACTTCCTCAACTGGAATCGCTTTGCGTCGGATCCATGACACACTTTTTCAGCATGCTCACGTGAAACACATTATGCACAGCTGACAAGCTCTCCGGTAGTGCTAAACGATAAGCCACCTTTCCAATCCTTTCTAAAATATCGAATGGGCCAATATACCTCGGAGCTAACTTCCCTTTCCGACCAAATCTCATTATTCCCTTCATTGGTGCCACCTTCAACCACACTTTGTCGCCAACTTCAAACTCTAAGTCGCGACGCCTTCGCTCACATAAGCCGTGGTTCTATCATTTGCCGCTTTCAATCTTGCCTGAATTGTTTTGATCTTTTCTGTGGTCTCTTCAATCAATTCCGACCAAGTTCAACCTTATCTCGACGGTTCAGACCAACAGTGAGGTGTCATACACCTCAGTCAATAAAGAGCCTCGTAAGGAGCAAAATTGATTGTAATCTGATAAATATTGTTATCCGAAAAATCTATGAGCGGTAGATGTTGATCCCAATCACAACCTAAATCAATCGCACAGCTCCTCAGCATGTCCTCAAGTACCTGTATCACCCTCTCGGATTGCCCATCAGTTTGTGGGTGATACGCGGTACTAAGGTGCAACCGGGTACCGAAAGCTCGATGGAAAGCATTCCAGAAATGGGCTGTAAATCTTGGATCCCGGTCTGAAACTATAGAATCCGGTACACCGTGCAACCGCACGATCTCTTTGATGTAGAGTCGTGCTAACTTGTCCAACGGGTCGGTGACCTTAATGGGCAAGAAATGCGCACACTTAGTCAACCGGTCCACAATTACCCAAATGGCATCATGACGTGCTCTCGTAGTGGGTAATCCGGTAAGAAAATCCATAGTCACGCTTTCCCCACTTACGAACCGGGATAGGTAACGCCTCAAGCGTGCCCGCGGGCTTCGATGCTCAACCTTTACCTGTTGGCAAGTGGTGCACTTTGCCACACACTCGCAATATGCCTCTCATACCTGGCCACCAGAAGTGTGACCTCAAATCGTGATACATCTTTTCACCGCCCGGATGAAAACTTAAACTGTTATTATGAGCTTGATCCAAAATCTCATCTCTAAGAGCCACATCATTCGGCACGTACAAACGCCCTTTGAAGTATAGCAATCCTTGCCTATACTCAAAGAATGGACGCATTGCTCCTTTAGCTTCTCCAAACCTCGCTTCAAACTCGATCTCTCATCTGAAATTCTCGGATCCTGTCGATCCAAGAAGACTGAACTCTCAACACAAATATCCGCTCCCGCTCTTGTAGCCGCCAACGGTGCCACAAGGCATCAGTCCGTAAGCTCTGCTCGGTTTCCAGTGTTCTCCACCTCTAACTATCCCGGTGTATGCCCTACTCAAGGCATCTGCCACCGTATTCCCTTTACTGCGGTGTACTCGATACTACAGTCATAATCTTTCATGTACTCGAGCCACCTTCTTTGGCGCATATTCAGATCTTTCTGCGTGAACAAGTACTTCAAGCTCTTATGATCAAGTAAAGATTTGAAATTTGTTTCCCAACAAATAATGCCGCCATTGCTTGAGTGCATACATAACCGCAGCAAGCTCCAAATCATGAGTGGGATAGTTTTCTCATGTGGTCGCAATCGCCGCGACCCATAAGCAATTACCCGCTGGTTTTGCATAAGCACACACCCTGCACTGTTCGTGAGGCATCGTATAAATGACATAAGGCTGAGACGGGTCGTAGAACCAGAATCGGTGCTCGTGTCGCCACACTTGAGCTCTTGAAAGCTCTTCTCACATTCATCCGACCATACAAACGCCTTACCCTTCTTTGTCGGTTGAGTGAGTGGAGAGGCAAGAACCGAGAAGGCTGGTACGAACTTACGGTAGTAACCAGCTAACCCGAGAAAACTACGGATATCCTTTACCGATCGGGTTGCCTCCACTCTTGAACAGACTTGATCTTCTCCGGTCGACGAAATTCCGTTCTCATTGATGATATGCCCGAGAAATGCTATCTCGCGCAATCAGAATCACACTTCAAAACTTTGCATACAGCTGGTTGTTAGACAAAGTTTCCAAAGCAATTCTCAAGTGCTCTTGATGTGTGTCCTCATCCAGAGAATAGATGAGTATATCATCAATGAAGACAACAATAAAATCGTCCAAGTAGGGCGGAAAACCTCAGTCATAAAATTCTTGAATGCTGCCTTGGCATTTGTCATACCTAAAGGCATGACAGTGTACTCATAGTTACCATAAAGCGTGAGAAAATCAGTCTTCGGAATGTCTTCTTCCTTCACACGCATTTGGAAATAACCTGATCGGAGATCAATCTTTGAGAACACTTTAGCTCCTGAGCTGGTCGAACAGATCGTCAATCCGTGGTAACGGATATTTGTTCTTAATCGTCACCGCATTCAACCTTCTCGTAATCAATACAGAGTCTAAGTGTTCCATCCTTCTTCTTAACAAATAACACCGGGCTCCCCACGGTGATCCGCTCGGTCGGATAAACCCCTTATCCAACAACTCATCCAATCGCTTCTTCAATTACTTAATCTCCACTATCGGCATGCGATACGGAGGAACGGAGATAGGTGTAGCTCCGGTCTGTAACACTATCTCAAAATCACCTCCCGCTCGGGTGGCATACCTGCAACTCTTCAGAAACACTGCGGAAAGTATCTAACAATCGGAATTTTATCAAGTTCCATCCGCGTACTGCATCATTGAGTCCAAAGTACTCGCTTCATCCGTCATGTAACTTCTCCATTACTCAAGCTCCATGCTATTCTCGAACAATCTCTACATCCGAGGGGGAACAAGTGGTAATACTTGATCCGACACCACCAACTGCCGCGCAAGACAATCTATCCGTATGGAATGCTCCGAGAGCCAATCCATACCGTAATCACATCATAATGTGACGTATCCAACACCAACAAATCGAAGGAATCTGCCGCTCACCAACAGTTAACATGCAACCCTTGATAAGCTCATTATCGAACAGACATCGACTCCGGCAGTTCGTATCAGAATACTTGAGACAGATGAGTCACAGGAAGTTGCAAAGACTTTGCACACTTCGTGACACTATAGAAATCAAGCACTGTGTCAAAAAGAGCACGAACGGAAATACCATTCAGAAACACCATACCTGCTAGTGCTCCTTTCGAGCCGCATCACCACGCTCAACTGGAACACTCGCCCTCGCCTTGCTCTGGTGCGCTGGCGGCGGGGCCTCGCTGTAGTGGTGGCCGCATCTGCCGTGGTCGGGGTCGTGGTCCAAATCGAGGAACACCACGCCCACGAGGAGCATAACTCTGAAATCCTTGTGGCCTTGCAACTCCTCGGGTTGCCATCCGAGGGCAATCCTAATCATGTGGTCGGTTGACCCACATCTCAAACACATGCCCGACTCTTTATAACAAACCGAGCCGGTGTGACTCCGGTCACAAGTCCGACAGCACCAAGGCTCGCTACCTTTGCCTTCCCTTTGCCCTTATCCTTCGATCCAAGCCCACTAGAACTACCGCCGGTCCCGTGGTGTCGTGCAGTCCACCACGTCCGGATCCTCTAACTCCACCAATGACAATCCTCGTAGATCTCGGTGGTGTGTCACCGAAGCCGTATCCAAGTCCTCATTCTCAATCTTTCGTGCTTTCGCACAGCCTCATGGTACCTATCAATGTTCAACGGTGCCAAGTACTTCCCGATGTCATGCTTCAACCCTCTCATGAATCTCTTTGCCTTGGCCTCCTCACCGGTGTTGTAATGAGGCACATAACGCACTGCGCTCAAACTCGTGCCCATACTCCGCAATGCCTTGCTTCCCGAGTCAAGGTATCAAACTCCGCTTGCCGCCTATCTGTTGCGGCATAACCAATCCACTTCTCATGGAACAAGTGGGAAAATTCATCCCACGTCATACCCGGGTCTCTCAACTGCCTACGCACAAAGTCGGCCTTCCGAGTAGCCATAGTGGTCTCCCACCAATCATATGCCCACCACGCAAATAAAAGGTAGCCAAAGACACCATCTCATTTGCCGGAAAACCAAGTCTGCCAAGCAACCGATCCATGTCCTTATACCACGTCTCCGCCGAATCCATTCCACCCTTGCCCGAGAAACGGGTGGTTTGAATCGCTCAAACCGCTCCATCAAAGAAAGTTTATCGAGCTGGTCGCACTATCGATTTGAGCCGCCGGGCTCTCGGTATCTCAACAACAGAATCGGGCCTAGCCCGCACTCTCCTCGACGGGGCTGTGGGTCGACTTCCGCACCTAGATTCAGATTCCCTCTCTCGTATCCACATGCTCTTCGAATTGCACATCATCCGCCTCAACGTCCTCCTCATGAGCCTGATAGCTAGGATCAGTCGATCCTACCGCAGTAGGCTGAGAACTCATAACATGTGTACTTCCTTGCTCTTCAACTCCCGTCCCTGCCCACATGTTATTGAGCAAGATGCCATTTGCCCCAACACTTGGGCCATCTGCTCCGGATCGGGTATCACATGCGGCTGAACTGGTGCCGCTCTTCGCCGAGGTCTCCTCGACCTCTACCTCTTCCTCTATTCACATCCGGAGCAGGATTTCCTCCTCCCGCTTCATCATCCAACGCCGAGTCCGTCGAGTGTTGACCATTTACTGAAATTCCAGAACATAAAGGGTTCACTTAACGGTTAGCATTACCTACGTTGGTAATCCTATCAGCTCAGTAGCATGAATGCAATGCATGATGCAAATCAATTCTCAAAATTACTTATACAAAACAATCCCTTAAAACCCGTGGTACCGCTTAGGAATAACACACTTCTCACTCGGCATCCACCGTCTGCTTTTAACGAGAGAGGTAATTTAAATTACCATCATGCACCTTACGGCATCTCATTCCCTGTGCACCTCTTATAGCACCCAGAGTCAATTATCGGTATCCTACGCAGAACCACGCATGCACCAAGTCACAAACTACCAAGCACTAAAGAAATCATCTCTTGGTTGTTCTCAAGTGCGCTTAGACAAACCGCCACTGCTCCACTTACCATTCCAACATGGTTCTTGTGACGAGGTGGCCAGCCTCACCACACAACCATACTGAATCGATCACCGACTGTGGCTGTCAATCCTAACACACCTCGACGCAACCAATTAACCACGCTCGATACCAAATTGTCACCACCACCCCTCGCCGACACCTTCCGGGCTCGGCGGGAAGCGGTCGCCGGCCGGTGGGCGGTGGTGAGCAAGGTGGGACCAGGATAGCGCAGCTAATGTGAGAGTATTTCGCGGGCCTTTAACTAACCCAGTAGGTCCCTTTCTAACAACAGATCAAGTATAACAATTCATGCACAGTAAATGCATCACAATAATAAGCAATGGGCTCCGCCCATGATCAGAATATCGTAAGCAGGATATCAAAATCAGATTATCAAAAAGGAAGTCTGTTCTTTCACTACCGAACAGAGGCTTCCACACAGATCAACATACTCATTCAATCAATTCAGAGCAGAACGCATATATATATATATATACATAACCATAATCAAACTTAGATGAATAGACAGATCTAATGATAACATGCTATCATAATACTACATGCCAACAGAGTATCATGCTACAGAGCTATCTACAGGCTGAAGATGCAACCGCACAAGAGTCGGGCGTCGGATAAAGAAACCGACGAGGAACCCAAGTCTAGATCCAAAAGCTGCTAAACCTCAAAATAGCTAACCGAACAGCTGGCGGAAATCCTACTCCGCCGGCCCGTAATCCTTATCTCTGAAAAATATTAAGTAAGGGTGTGAGTTTTCCTTAAAGAAAACCCAAGAAGAGCTTAGGCAGTAGTAACGATGTTCTTCCGACAAACCCGCAAAGACAGATCGTAATGTATATACATACAGATAGCAATATACGAAACAAGTAAGGTATGATGTGTGCACAACATCCGAATGTAACGGGTCATGGCTAGATCTTCCCGACCATGGCTAGATCTTCCCGACGCACCGGCATTCGCCATGCGTCGGCATTCGCCATGCACCCAAGCAAATCCCATATAATACGGACCATGGCTAGATCTTCCCCGACCATGGCTAGATCTTCCCCTGACTCACCGGCATTCGCAATGCGTCGGCATTCGCAATGCATCCAACAAACATCATAAATCACGGACCATGGCTAGATCTTCCCGACCATGGCTAGATCTTCCCCACGCACCGGCATTCGCCATGCGCATTCGCCACACACACGTAATGTAACCTCGCGCACCGATGCTCCTACCGCGCACCGATACTCCTACCATGGGACTAGCCTGGGGCTCCACAATCCCGATCTAAGACCGAAGTCAGAGACCGACGCCCAAGACTTGCCTCAACCATCCTACATTACAATAACATAGGTAGGTCGAACCCTTACCTCGAATTGGAAGCAACCGCAACCGTAGAGGGTAGCAGCCAAGCACCACACACCAAACTTCTTCCTTATGCAACCTCAAACCTTGCTTCACATAACACCTAAACAATTCACACACTTTCCACATTACACTTTTATTCAACACATCAATATCCATTGACAATTGGACCTCACTCCAAGACTTAAAGTTGCTCAAATTCATTGCCTAAACATGCTTGAAACCTTAAACCACACAAAACACATGCTTTTACTTTCCACCAAAAATCCGGATGAACTTTGTCTTAGGTATATAATCGGAGCATATTTGGACAATGTTCCAATTATCAATATTGCTCTAAACATACCCAATAGCAACAATTTGGATTGAATTCAACAATACAACACACTTCAATTCTCCACCATAAAACCTATGAGTTTTCTCTTAGCTCATAGATTAACCCATAATTGGACCTTTTACCAAGTATTAATGTTGTTCCAAAACTACCCAACAACACTAATTTGAGGTCAATTTAACAATCCCCAAAATTCGTTCATCCTAGCTCAAGAACCCTAATTCGAATTTCCTTCAATTCATGCTCAATTCGTGTTGTAAAATGTGTTTCTACCTCTAATCCAACATAGAAACACCACTACTAACTCAAATGAACCAAGAGAACACGAAAATACCAACCTCTCAATTTGGGAAATTTCTCAAATTCATCCACCAAGTGTTGTTGGAGCGAATCCTTTGTTGATTCGTGTTTCTTGTAGTGATTCCCGCACGAATCCACCGTTTCCACGCACCAAAGAGTCCAAAATCACTTAGATAGGAGCAAAACCGAATTGAGAGAGAGTTGGGAGAGTTTTCGGAGTGAAAAACGCGAAAATGAGGTTGAAACCGAGCTGCTCGACTTAAATAGCCGAGCCAGGCGATCGCGCATGACCTTGCTTGCGCTTGTGCTTGTGCACAGCAGTGCGCCTTGCTTGCGCATGTGATTGTGCACAGCTTGCGCACAGCTTGCGCGCAGATTGTGCACAAGTTTGTGCAGAGCTTGTGCGCTTGTGCGCAGCTTGCTTGCAGTTGTGCACAAGTTGTGCACAGCTTGCTTGCTTGCGTGACAGCTTGCGCACAGTTGTGCACAAGCCCCTCAAAATAGAATTGGGTTGGGCAGCACGCGAGAACAAAATATAAGAATTGGGAAGGCAATTGGGAAAAGAAGCTTCCGCAAGACTTAACAAAACCATTCCACTCCCAACACAACAATCAACAACAACAACCACTAACAAACTCCAACAAGACTTAACCCAAAACCATTCCACTCCCAACACAACAATCAACAACAACAACAACTAACAAACTCCTCAAATTACAAATTTAAACATACCTCCGTAACTCCACCACCGGAGACCCGTCATTGCCGGAAAAGGTGGGGTGTAACACGCCTTTGGAGGGTGTCGACATTCTGTGTATATCCGCACTGGGGGTGCCGATATACTTCTGTGACCCTACGACAGTTTGGGGATCGCGACCCCAGCCGGTACCGTGCTTCTGTTCTGTTCTGTTCTGTATATTCTGACCTCTTAGAGAGGGCTGTCGTTTTGGGTCAGCGGTTGGACCGCATGTGATGGGTTCCGGCTCACCTCTGACTTTGCATACATGCATATGTATATGTATTTGTTTGTGTTTTTTCTGTTTTGCAGGTTCAGCTCGGCAGCACTTGTACAAACTGTACCTTACCTTAGCCCTTACTGGGTCCTCCCGAGGACTCACCCCTTATTGTTTACCACCTTTCAGGCCGTCTTGACAAGCAACCGGCGGAGTAGGGATCCGCGGTGCTTTCTGCCATTTTGGGTTTCGGTAGCAGCACCGGTAGCACGTGCGGGAATCCTTTGAGCGAGTGGTGTTACGGTAGTGTTACGGTTTCTGGAGAGGTGTTACCCCTCTCAGGTTCTGATGAGTTTAAGGCGGTCAGGACCAGCATGGAGCTGCAAGTTCTGGATCAGGTCCCTATAGTGGATTCGGAGGAGTGTTATGATCTGAACAAAGCAGATACTCGGTTAGAGCTGGATAAGATTCTAGTTGTCCGGGAGTTTCCGCAGGTATTTCCAAAGGAGATCCATTTGCGATCCATTTGCAACCAGGTTCCACTCCCATTTCCATTCCTCCTTATCGGATTCCGATAGTGGAGATGGTGGAGCTGAAGAAGCAGTTGGAGGAATTGTAGGAGAAGGGCTTTATCCGTCCGAGCACTTCACCGTGGGGTGCTCCAGTTTTGTTTGTTAAGAAGAAGGATGGATCACTCAGATTGTGCATTGATTACAGATGGTTGAACGCCATCACCATTAAGAACAAGTACCCGTTGCCGAGGATCGACGATCTCTTTAATCAGCTGAGAGGTTCGAAGATCTTTTCGAAGATCGATCTGCGATCGGGGTATTTTCAGTTGCGTATGATTGAGGAGGACATTCCGGAGACTGCCTTCCGTACACGGTATGGGCACTATGAGTATACGGTGATGCCGTTTGGTTTGACCAACGCGCCGGCAGCATTCATGGATATGATGAACCGGGTGTTTCGGTCGTATTTAGACTCCTTTGTGGTAGTGTTCATCGATGATATTCTGATCTACTCTCGGGATGAGGACTCACACCGGGAGCATTTGAGGATTGTTCTGCATACACTTTGGAAACACCAGCTTTACGCTAAGTTCTCAAAGTGTGACTTTTGGATTCGAGAGGTGTCTTTTCTAGGACATATCATCGGTGAGCAAGGTTTGGCAGTGGACCCCGAGAAGGTTAAGGCAGTACAGGAGTGGAAGCAGCCAACCTCGGTACGGGATATCGGGAGTTTTCTGGGATTAGCAGGCTACTATCGAAGGTTTGTGTCAGGGTTCTCCATTTTGGCTTCCCCACTTATGCAGTTGACCAAGAAGGGGCAGCCATTTGTGTGGACGGAGAAATGTGAGGAGAACTTCCGGGAATTAAAGCGGCAGCTGACCAACGCGTCGATCTTGATCTTACCAGACCCGAGCCTACCTTATGTGATCTACAGATGCATCTAGGTCAGGGTTAGGATGTGTATTGATGCAAGGGCGAAATGTGATAGCTTATGGGTCGAGGCGGCTTCGACCGCATGAGCAGAACTATCTGACACACGATCTGGAGTTGGCTGTAGTGATTTATGCACTGAAGCAGTGGAGGCACTACCTACTCGGCAACAAGTTTCAGATCTTCACGGATCACAAGAGTCTGAAATATTTGTTCACTCAGAAGGAGTTGAACATGAGGCAGCGCAGGTGGCTCGAGTACATCAAGGATTATGATTGCAGTATCGAGTACACCGCGGGCAAAGGTAATGCAGTTGCTGATGCTTTGAGTAGGAAGTATACCGGTGTGGTCAAGTGAGGCAGCGCTGAGGATCGGACTGAGGAGAATGACTTGGTGTGCCTTTGGTACAAGTGGGAGCGCTGGGAACACACTCGGGTATACACTTTGACCATTCATTCGAATGGCTGGACAGGGTGCGTGAGGCACAAGGAAAGGATCCGGGGTTGAAGAAGTTGTCTGGAGAGGACAAAGGAGCCTTACTACCGGCATTCCAGTACAGACAGGGATTGCTGTACTTTGAGGATCGGTTATATGTGCCAGAAGATCAGAAACTGCGGGATGAGATTTTGACAAAGGCACATTTGAGCCGGTTGAGTATATACCCCGGTAGTGAGAAGATGTATCAGGATTTGCGTACTCAATTTTGGTGGACAGGTATGCGGAGACACATTGCCACACATGTGTCTAAGTGTGCCACTTGTCAGCGGGTGAAGGTGGAGCATCAGAAACCGGCAGGGACGTTGCAGACCTTGCCTATTCCGGTCAGGAAGTGGGGCAACATCACAATTGATTTTCTTACTGCACTACCCCTGACCCGGTCTCACCACGATGCCATCTGGGTTATCGTGGACCGTTTGACAAAGTGTGCTCACTTTCTGCCAATCTGGACGACAGACTCCCTGGAGAAGCTTGCCCATCTGTACATCAGAGAGATTGTGCGGTTACATGGAGTACCAGACTCCATCATGTCTGATCGAGATCCGTGTTTTACCGCACGGTTCTGGGGTGCCTTTCATAAGGCTTTGGGCACGCGACTTCATCTGAGTACAGCTTACCATCCCCAAACCGATGGACAATCGGAGCGGGTGATTCAGATCGTGGAGGATATGTTGCGGAGTTGCCGTTAGTGGAGTTTTCGTATAACAACAGCTATCAAAGTACTATCGGCATGGCACCGTTCGAGGCACTGTATGGGCAACGGTGCATGACATCGGACTGTTGGACTGAGGCATCTGACAGGATTGAGCTGGGTCCCGAGCTTATTGAGCAGACCACAGCCAAGATCAAGACTATTCGAGCGCGGCTGAAAACCGCGAATGATCGTACCACCTCGTATGCGAACAAGCGTCGTAGAGATTTGGAGTTTGAGGTCGGCGACGAGTTTGGATGAAGGTAGCGCCCGATTCGAGGGACAGTCAGATTTGGCAAGCGGGGTAAGTTGGCCCCAAGGTATATCGGTCCCTATGAGATTACGGAGCGAGTGGGCAGATTAGCCTACGAGTTAGCTTTACCTCCGAGTATATGCAGTGCACAACGTCTTTCATGTCGGTATGTTGAAGAAGTGCATCACGGATCCGGTGCGAGACGGTTCCGGTGGAGGAGGTTCAAGCTGGAACCTGATTTTTCATATCAGGAGGTACCGAGAGCCTTGCTGGCGCGTGATACTCGGAAACTCCGCAGTAAATTAATTCCCATGGTCAAGGTTCAGTGGTTACATCATTCTGACCAGGAAGCAACTTGGGAAACCGAGCAGGATATCAGGGAACGTTACCCCGAGCAGTATCAGTGGTTGATACCCCTCTTGGAGGACCAAGAGTCCTAAGGGGGGGGAGGATGTTACGGTCACCCCGAGCGGGTTGCGACCGGGTGACCCGAGGCTTCGGTTTTGGCCTGCGGGGATCAGGCTTTTGGCGGTCAGATGGCTTCTAAGCCTTGTTCGAGTATCTTTTTGGCAAGCCCTTGCGTATTTGTCGTTGTAAGTGTCCTCCTGAAGAGGCCATGGGTCCTCTCCCAAAGGGGACATGGTCCTCTCCCATAGGTGACATGGTCCTCTCCCAAAGGGGACATGGTCTTCTCCCATAGGGGACATGGTCCTCTTCCAAAGGGGAGATGGTCCTCTCCCATAGGGGACATGGTCCTCTCCCAAAGGTGACATGGCCCTCTCCCGAAGGGGTCCGGGAGTTGTCTCGGGGCGTACAACGGGCTCGGTAGCGCTCCCGGGACCTCGGATTAGGAAACCGTTTACGGATTTGGAATCGTGGGAACATCCCGGAGCTTTTTACGCTATAAAATATTTTGGGGTGGGACGTTCGCTGAAGAGGCCATGGGCCCTCTCCCGAAGAAGGCATGGGTCCTCTCCCAAAGAGGGCATGGGTCCTCTCCCGAAGAGGGCATGACTTAGCCAAATTTCATGGGTTCTCCCGAAGAGGGCATGGACCCTCTCCCGAAGAGGGCATGGGTCCTCTCCCGAAGAGGGCATGACTTAGCCAAATTTCATGGGTTCTCCCGAAGAGGGCATGACTTAGCCAAATTTCAGGGGTTCTCCCGAAGAGGGCATGACTTAGCCAAATTTCAGGGGTTCTCCCGAAGAGGGCATGACTTAGACAAATTTCAGATTTTTGGTGGAGAAGGGTGAGTCATAAGTGTTGACCAAAGGGAAAGGACACTTGTCATGTGCATATTAAAGATGGAAAGAAAGAGGTTTAAAAGGATTATGGAAATTGTACGAGAGCCATTTTCATCTTCTTCTTCTTCTTCGTTCACGTCGCAATCCGCCATAGCCTCCATCTTCTCCAAGCTTTGGGTTCTTCATCTCTTGGCTGAAATCAGCAAGGAATTGGACTCCATAATTCGTAAGCTTCCTCTCTTCATCTCCTTATAATTTGGATTTGGGTTAACACGCGCGCACGTCGGGAATTGCGCAGTTGGCGTTGGCGCGGGTTTGGCGCACCAACACTTGGTAATTTCAGATTTTTGGATTGGGGTGAGTCACAAGGTTGACTAAGGTGTTGAGATGAGATAAGGGACACTTGTCATTAAATGGTTAAAGATGGAAGGAAATGAAGGAAAGAATTGGAAAAATATAAATGGAATAAAAATGGTATTTTCTTCATTTTCTTCTTCTTCTTCCTCCTTCATGTCCGCCATTTTCTTCTCTCTTCCAAGCTCCTTCTTGTTCTTCAATTCCTTGGCTGAAAATCATCAAGGTTGGACACTTGTCATGTGCATATTAAAGATGGAAAGGAAAGAGGTTTAAAAGGATTATGGAAATTGTACGAGAGCCATTTTCATCTTTTTCTTCTTCGTTCACGTCTCAATCCGCCATAGCCTCCATCTTCTCCAAGCTTTGGGTTCTTCATCTCTTGGCTGAAATCATTAAGGAATTGGACTCCATAATTCGTAAGCTTCCTCTCTTCATCTCCTTACAAGTTGGAAAGCATGTTCTTGGTAGAAAAAGAGAGAGAAATTCGAATTTGATGTTGCTCTTAGCTATGTGTTTGGATGATCTTCTTCCTCCCATATTTTAGTATGTTGTTCTTGGGTAGGAAGGGAGTAAGAATCAAGTGTTAAACTTTGGAAAAACTCCATGGATGGAAAAACCCAAGGGAGGCCGAAATTATGCTTGATTTTCCAAAATGTTGTAGACTTGTGTTCTTGAATCATGCTTGGGATATGTTGTTCCTTGCATGATTCTAAAACTATCTATGGATTCAATTTGATAGAAAGCATGCTAGGGAAGAAACCCCCTTTTGGCCGAAAATGTGGGTTAGGATTTGTGATTGTTCTTGGTTGTTAAAGGTGAAATTGGTTAGCATTCTTGCTTAGGAAGTGTAATTGGTGGTTAAAGTGAATGCTTGGAACCTTGAATGAATTGAATTGGAGGTGGGGTAAAAAGTTGGCAAAGGGCCGAAACTTAAAGTGAATCTTTATCTATGTTAGTGTTGTGTTTTGGTTGAATTGGATGGTAATTTGGTATCGTGGATGGAATTAGGTGAGAAATGATATTTGAAACGTCGTTTTCGGGTGTTGGGTGCAAAAGTTACCTTTATGCAGGATTTCGGGAAAAATGTCTGGAAAGTGGGGTTTAAAGGTTGGAATATGTTTGTGGGTGTATGAATAACAATGTTCTAGCTCGGTTCGTAAAACCGAGCTTTCTGTGGATTTTTGCGGGAAAGTGCGGGAATGTGCGAGATTGGTTCTGGGGGTATAATTTGATGAGTTCTGATTAGTTTATGGTTGTTCAGCTTGTTTCAGCTTTGGTAAAGTGGTGCGGGACCATAAAGGTCAAGTTTTACTTTTCGGGCCAGGAGCCGGGATTTCCCGGGATTTGTACTGCGGGGCAGCTTTTTTGAGGTAAGGGCTCAACTTCTCTCGTTATGCATTCTGGGAGTATTTGCATGTATATCGGGTTTAGTTGAGGCGGGTTCCGGGTAAGATGCATGTTTGTTCTGTCTCAAGGCCCGGATGGTCTTGGAGGCCCCGAGTTCATTTTCTATTCTATATATCCGCACTAGGTGCCGATATTTCTGTTTATATTTACATATATACATTCTGTTCTGTGACGAGACCCGGGATGGTCTTAAAGACCACAGGTGCTCCATGGTTTAGTTGCTTATGTCCGCACTGGAGGGTGCCGACATTTTGTGTATATCCGCACTGGGGGTGCTGATATATTTCTGTGACCCTATGACAGTTTGGGGATCGCGACCCCAGCCGGTACCGTGCTTCTGTATATTTCTGACCTCTTGAGGAGGGTTGTCGTTCTGCTATATTATACGGGTCAGCGGTTGGACCGCATGTGATTGGATTCCGGCTCACCTTGTTATTTATGTTTGTGTATGTATATATAAACATGCTTGTGTTGTTCTGTTTTGCAGGTTCTACTTACTACCGCTTAAGCAAGCGGTATCTTACCTCAGCCCTTACTGGGTCCTTCCGAGGACTCACCCTTTTATTTGTTTACCATCTTTCAGGCCGTTCTGGCAAGCAACCAGCGGAGTAGAGATCCGCGGTGCTTCCTGACTTTTTCGGTTCAGTAGCAACAGCAGTACCACGTGCGGGAATCCTTGAGCGAGAGGCTTCTGATTCTGCATCTAGGTATTTATAGGATTTTGTTTGATGGCTCTGTAGCTGTAGCTGCATGCATGTATTTAAGATCATGAGTTTGTATATGTTATATGATCGGATATATATATTCTGCCTTTGTTGTCTTCTGAGTCGAGGGCGGAGCCCCGACTTGCCTATAGTGTAAATACTGGACATATGATATGGAATGGATTTTTGTGACTCTGAGTTCTGTTGCGATGTTTTATGCATGATTTTGCATGAACTGCGTGTTTGATAAAATGTCGAGTTATCTTGTATACTTGCCATGTATGGGTTTTTGTAGGTTGTTTGTCGTTGTTCGACTATTCCGCTCTTTTGAATAAAACGCTTCGTTGCCGCGTTTTCCGCCGTAGTTTCCGGTCCCGACGTCGCGGCCGGCCCCGCCTCCGCAACCGGGCGGGGTGGTCGTGACAGGGGTGGTCGTGACACTATCGTTTCCGAGCGTGTCTGTATGTTACGGTCACCCCGAGCGGGTTGCGACCGGGTGACCCGGGGCTCCGGTTTTGGCCTGCGGGTCACGTTTTTCGGCATTCAGGCGGCTCCCGAGCCTTATCCGAGTATCATTTTGGCGAACCCTTTCGTTTTTGAGGTCGTGTGGGTCCCCCGGACGTTTCCGCGAAAATATTTGTCCGGCGCCGGGGGGTTGTCGGGGTCGTCTCGGGACGTACAGCGGGCTCGGTAGCGCTCCCGAGACCTCAGATAGAGATGCCGTTTGCAGTTTTGGAGTCGTGGGAATGTCCCGGAGGTTTTTATGGAGTATAATATTTGGGGCGGGACGTTCGGTCTCGGGCGACTCCCGGGGCTCGAAACGGGAATCCCGGGGCTCGGGATGGAAATCTTTTGACGGCTTTGGGGTAAATCATGTTATAATTTAAAGTGGAGTTTATGAGTATTTTTGTAGAATTTTGGAGTGACGGGATTTTGGTTCAGGTTGACACGCTCGCATGTCGGGATTCATTCGGGTTCAACGAGCTCGGTAGGACACTCTGGAATTGTAAATAAACTTTTGGAACATGTTTTATGAATGTTATAATATTCTGAGGGTTGTGTCCAAGTTTCATTTAATTTGGAGTTCGGTAGTTATTTTTGGGCAAAAAATTGGAACTTTCGGAAAAGTTGGGAGGTTAATTTGCTTTTGGCCACAAAACAAAAATATCAAGGTATGGGCTGCGGTTTAATTCGGCGAATTGGAGTCAATAAGGGACACATGTCTTTCTTTTATTTAAGTTGAGAAGGGATGGGTTAAAGAGAAGGAATTATTTATATTGGCTATTATTTCATAAATGAAATTATATTTCATTTCTTCTCATTTCTTCTCTTCTTCTTCAACCTCTTACTGCCGCCACCATGGGAGCTTTCTCCAAGCTTTAAAGTTCTTCATCTTGGCTTGAATCATCAAGGGTTTAGCTTCAATCTTGGGTAAGTTTCCTTCCTAAGCTCTCTTTTCTTATTGGAATCAAGATTGGTAGGAAAATGAGAGTTTTGTGAATGATGGGTTTGTTCTTAGCTACTAGCTAGGATGATTCTCTTCCTCCCATCTTTTAGTATGGTGTTCTTGGGTTGTAGGGAGAGTTAATCAAGTGTTAGATTTTGGAAAAAACCCCTTGGATAAAAGCCCCAATTTGGCCGAATTTCTTGGAAATTCTAAAATGATGTGTGTTTATTTTCTTGAATCATGCTTCAAATATGTTAATCCTAGCATGATTCTAAGCTTATGTATGGATTCAATTTGATGGAAAACAAGTTGGGTTGGAAACCCCCTTTTGGCCGAATGTGTTTGTTGATGTTCAATGTTGATTTGGTTGTTTTGGATGCAATTGGTTAGTGTTCTTGGTTTAGAAGTGTAATTGGTGATTAGAATGGTTGTTTGGTAGCTTGTTTGGATTGAATTGGAAGTTGGGTAAAATGTTGCTTTGGAACCGAATTGGTTAAGTGAAACTTTTCCTATGTTGGAGTTTGGCTTTGGTTGAATTGGATGCTAAAGTTGTATTGGGGTTGAATTTAGGTATGGTTTGGAGTTTGAAACGTTGATTTCGGGTAAGAATTGAAAAAGTTACTATTATGTGGGTTTATCGGAAAATGTCGGGTAATGAAGGGTTTTAAGGTTGGATTTGATCGGTTCTGCTTGTTGGATTATGTTTGTCAATGTATAATCTTGCATTATCTAAGTCGGTTCTGAATTCTGATGTTTCTGCGGAAATCTGGAAATTTTACCGAAATTCTGCCGGATTTTCGGTTTTGGGGTCGGGGGTGTAGTTTGGTAGTGTGGTTGGTAAGGTTGCTAATTCAGCTTGAATTGACAGATTCTGAGGTTCGGAGGTTAGAAAAAGAGAGGTTTTCGGGTTTCGGGTCGTGGTTTGGAAATCGTCCAGAATCGGTCAAATACTCTGGATTTGTGAGGTAAGGGTTTGGTTACATTATTTTGGTAAGATAGGTATATGTTTTGTTTCACTTTACATTACGCAAGTATTTCGGGATTATATGCCTTAGGGCATATTACGTAATCTGTAGGTGTATGTGTTGTTGCACTTACATTTTGCAGTACTTCGGAAATTTGTGCCTTAAGGTACGTTACGTGATCTGTAGGTGTATGCCTTGTGGCATACTGCATGCATTAACCCTACGTTTGTAGGTGTATGCCTTGTGGCATACTGCATGCATTAACCTACGGCGGTTGTGGGTTCGCTACCCAGTGGTGCACCATGCTTCGTAATAGCCCGGCTTGACTCCCTTAAAGGGAGGCTGTCGTTCGATTTATTATAAGGGTTTATGGCGATTTAGAATCGCACATCCTTGAGTCGATCTGTTTTTATTACATGCACGATATTACGTATTTTGTTGCATATATTACGTATATTGCTATCTTTCTGTTTTGCAGGGTTACATATGCTTATCTTACCCCAAATCCCTTACGGGTCCTTTTTAGGACTCACCCTTTTTGGGTTATATCTTTGGGTTTCAGGTAGACACAGTAGCGGCCAGTGAGTAGGTTTCCGTGAGGCTTACGCCTTGGTTGTGTTGAGAGCATTTGCACCTTGCGGGCGGGATTTTGTCTACTTGGTCTGAATCCCGCGCGAGGTATTTTGACGTTTAGGCGAGTCGGCTCTGTAGCTGCATGTGCATACTTTCGATTTGTTGTGATGATTGTATATATGTGTATATATTACATTACATTGCATGTTACGGCGCTTGGCGCTTGCTAGAAACCCTAGGTTCGGGAATTCTGTATGTATCTTTGTTGTGTGCGTAAGTACTCGTCCACGGAGGCGGGGCTTACTTTGTTGCTAGTGCATGAACGTATGTATGGTAATGGTGATGTGCTCGTCCGTTCCCGAGGGGCGAGACTCACCATGGATTTTATTTTAGTAGATGTATGAAATTTTCAGGTTGCTTCCACAATCGCTTCGATTTTCGGGTCCGCTACGCGCGGCAGGTCTCGATGGACCTGCCATTCTGTATCATTCCGGCTTCCGCTTCCGACGTCCCGGCGCCCCCGCCTTCGCAACCGGGTTCGGGTGGCGTACGGTGACAAGTTGGTATCAGAGCAGGTAAGTGACCATATTGGTCGCCAGTGGTGACTTGTAGTGACAACTAATGTTGTACATTTTCTTTTAGAATGGTTTGGTACGGAGATTGGCCACCTCCTTACCTGAACCACTTTAAAATAAAATTGTGGAACAAAGTTTGGTCCTTCAAGTTATCCTGGTAGTTGCTGTTTACGGAGCTCAGGATTTCTGGATTTTGGTAAAACTATTACGAGAAAGGGATTGTGGAAAAGATCCAGGTACGTAAAAATTGTGTGTTAGGAAAAGATTTGGTGAAATAAGCATGAACTGCTTCTGTGATTTTGGGAAATACTTGATTTTAGCATTCTGGGAAATAACTTCCGTGTCAAGTACTGCATTGCACTACAGAGCCTTAGAAAACTGCTGCTAGCTTCTGTAGGGATTAGGAGTGACTGATTTGTCTGGACTCTGTTTGGTCTGAAGTGTTTCAGGTATGGTTAACATGCGTAGATAGCATGATTTGGTACCGGAGGGGCGGGACTGGGATCCCACACCTCCGTGGAATAGGATACGGGTTCAGCGTAACCCAGGGTCTGAACAACCACACTCACCGCCCCCGAGGTTTAGCAGTCGTAGGGACCCCTCTCTGATTTGGTATTACCCGCCAGCCTAGCGGGTTCAGGGGCGGCAATAGGCAGGGGAAGATCTGATTATGCCACAGTAAGGGCATTCCGATTAGGTGCTGATAGCGAGACTTAAGCCACTACTCGCCACAGCTTTGGGATTGTTAAGTGAGTGACTCCGAGGTCGATGGTCACTCCGACACCTAGACTTCTCGTCGGTCCTATTAACGACGGGGAGATCTGAGGCACCAGTCTGACGAGGTCAGACTTCTGTAGAGGTTTTAGAGTTTGAACCCCCCCGAGGTTCAATGACCGAGAAGGGCCAGAGGTAGTAGAGACTTGGTTTGCAGGAGTTGGCAAACTCCGGGGGGAGGCTACATTTTCCACCAGTAGTGCAGTGGGGATGTAGCCAGGAATCTGCGTCAGGCACAGTTTGATGAGTTTCATCGGGAGGCAGAGGCTGTTGCGAGTTTGAGCGGGAGTTTGTGAGGCTTATTCACTACGTACCGCAGTACCATGGTATGGAAGAGGAGGTTGAGAGTCGCCTCCCCTCGCGGCGAGTCGGGGAGTACGAGGGGCTCCACACGGCGGGGACCCGGCAGATTTCTGGATGGCCGAACAGGCTGGGTAGTCTAGTAGAGGTAGAGGGGAGCACCACCGGCACGATCTTGTCCGACTAGTAGTAGGTATCACCTCGGTCGACTTTGTTACGAGGCGGGAGGCGATGTTTACGTTGCGGGTCGACACTCACTGGGTGCGGGATTGCCCTCGGCGTAAGGCGGGGTTTTGGCGATTATTAGCGTCCACGGTCTCGGGCACGGCCTAACGCGCCGTGAGGCGTGGGTTTCAGCAGGTGGCCCGAGACCTCGGTAGCGGCAGCGGCTTCAGCCATCCCCTCCACCACAGCAGCTCGGAGCGGGACAAGTTTTCCATTTTGAGGGAGGCCCTAGACATCGGGGAGGTCGGGGAGGACCTAGTCGTGATCAGGTACCGGCCGGTAGGGAGACTCGAGTCGGCGGGGAGTTACTGCGGGTACTTTATTTACGAATGAGATACCGGTTCATGCGGTATTGGATACTTTGGAACATTTATTTCCATTGTAACACCGAAATGTGTTACATCTACGTATCTGTCTGTTAGTACCTTGCCTCAAATGTACTTAGTAAAAACTGCTGGGAGTCGGTTTACATTTTCTAATGAGATGGTTCGGGGTTGTACGACATCTGTAGGCGGACATCTGATAGTATCGGATTTGTTGGTTTTTGACGCGCCAAACTAAAATATTATTCTTGGGATGGACTGGCTATCCAAGAATTCTGTGCACATTGATTGTGCAACCCGTACCATTATGGTTTCTGGAGAGGTACTATGTCACCGCACGCCGCCCGAGCCCGGTTGCGGAGGCGGGGGCGCCGGGACGCCGGAAGCGGAAGCCGGAATGGAGAGGGGTGGCAGGTCCATCGAGACCCGCCGCGCGTAGCGGACCCGAAAACGGAAGGATTGTGGAAGCAAACTAACGGAAATTTCATGCGCATAACCAAAATGAAATGCAACCATACAATTCATGAACAAATAACAGAGTAAGCCCCGCAATCCGTGGAAGAGTTCTTACTCACCAAATCACCCATACATACAGAATTCACAGAACCTAAAATGTCTAGCAGCGCCAAGCGCCGAGGCAGATATAGAACAAAATATACAAATATATATACAGACATACAACCATCATGGCAAATCAGAAAGTATGTACATGCGGCTACGAGCCAAGCCTAGGACTAGCGTCAAATACCTCGCGCGGGATTCAGATCAAAAGACAATCCCGGGCCGCAAGGTGAAGCTGCTGCAAAATACAAGCGAGGTAGAACCTCACGGAACCCTACTCCATGAGCCGCTTATCAGTCTACAGAAACCCAGCAGAACCCAAAGAAGGGTAAGTCCTAAAAGGACCCCGTAAGGGATAAGGGGTAAGGTAAGTATATGTAACCTGCAAAAGCAGAAAGACAGCAATATATGCAAGCAGACTACGGAATAACATGCATGAGCAGAAAAACAGATCGGAGTCCGAAGGGCGTGCGATTCTAAATCGCCATAACCCATATAGTAAATCGGAGCAGCGGCCTCCACTAAAGGAGTCGAAGCCGAAGCTAATACGAAGCATGGTGCACCAGTGGGTAGCGAACCCACAAGCTGTCGTAATATTAATGCAGACAGTATGCCATAAGGCATACTCCTACAAACTACGAGAATATGCCCAAAGGCATAATATTCCGAAATACTAGCGAGAAGCTGAAACCAAAACATATACTTAGCTTACCAAAACACGAACCAAACCCTTACCTCAAAATCCAGTATTGGACCGATTGGATAACACCTACACCGTGCCCCGAAACTTAGAACTCCTCTTTTTCTAACCACCGAAACTCAGAATCTGCCAAACCAAGTTGAATTAGCATCCTCATCAACCACACTACCAAATTACAACCCCCGACCCCAAAACCGAAAATCCGGCCGGAATTTCCGTAAAATTCAGATTTTCACGAAGCGTCGAATTCAGAACCAACCTAGACAATGCAAGATTTCACATTGACAAACATCATACAATAAGCGAGAACTGATCAAATCCAACCTTAAACCCTTCATTACCCGCCATTTTCCGAAAATCCCGATTAATTGTAACTTTTTCATTCCTTAACCGAATCCAACATTTCAAACTTCCATCCACTCCTAAATTCAACCCCAACACCATATTAACATCCAATTCAATCAACATGAACCTCCAACATTGTGCACCGCAGACAGACTAGGAGGTAACGCCAACCGGTATGCCACCCTACCGACCCGCTCCAGAATCTCATACGGGCCGATATACCGTGGGGCTAACTTGCCCTTCTTCCCGAATCTGACTGTCCCGCGGATAGGTGCTACCTTGAGCCAAACCCTATCCCCAACCTCAAACTCCAGAGCCCTACGGCGACGGTTCGCATAAGTGGTGGTGCGGTCGTTCGCGGCTTTGATCCGCGCCTGAATCAATCTGATCTTCGCCGTAGTCTCCTCAATAAGCTCGGGTCCCAACTCAACCCTATCGGGCGCATCGGTCCAGCAATGCGGTGTCATACACCTCCTCCCGTACAACGCCTCATAGGGTGCCATACCAATCGTAGTCTGGAAGCTGTTGTTGTACGAGAACTCAATCAAAGGCAATTGCTGGTCCCAATCTCCTCCAAAGTCTATAGTACAGCTTCGCAGCATGTCCTCCAATATCTGAATCACCCGCTCCGACTGCCCGTCAGTCTGTGGGTGATAAGCTGTACTCAGATGGAGTCGCGTGCCCAGCGCTTCATGAAAAGCCCTCCAGAACCGTGCCGTGAAACGCGGATCACGGTCAGATACAATGGAGTCTGGTACTCCATGTAATCGTACAATCTCCCTGATGTAAAGCCGGGCAAGCTTCTCCCGAGGGTCCGTGATCCGAATAGGCAGAAAGTGTGCGCACTTTGTCGGCCGATCCACAATAACCCAGATGGCATCATGGCGGGACCGTGTCGGGCGGTGCGGTCGAGAAAATCCATAGTAACATTGCCCCACTTCCAACTGGAATGGGCAAAGTCTGCGATGTCCTGCCGGTTTACGGTGCTCAATCTTCACTGCGACAAACGGCACACCTAGACACATGTGTGGCAATGTGCCTCCTCATCCCAGGCCACCAGAAGTGAGTACGCAGATCATGATACATCTTCTCACTCCCGGGATGAACGCTCAATCTGCTCGAGTGCGCCTCCTCTAAAATCTCATTTCGGAGCTCCTGATCCTCCGGTACATAAAGGCGGTCTCGGAAGTATAGCAATCCCTGCCTATACTGAAATGCCGGTAACAAAGACCCCTTATCCTCCCCAGATAACCTCTTCAGCCCCGGATCTCTACCTTGCGCCTCGCGCACTCTATCAAGCCACTCAGAATGTATAGTAAGTGTGTATACCTGAGCACGCTCCCAGAGCTGCCACCTGTGCCAAAGGCACGTCAGATCACTCTCCTCGGATCGGTCACCAACATCTCCTCCCTTGACCAACCCGGTATACTTCCTGCTCAGTGCATCGGCAACCGTGTTGCCCTTACCAGAGATGTACTCGAGTCATCAATCATAGTCCTTAATGTATTCGAGCCATCGGCGCGCCTCATGTTAAGCTCCTTCTGCGTAAACAGATATTTCAGACTCTTATGGTCGGTAAGAATCTGAAATTTGTTACCAAGCAGATAATGTCTCCATTGTTTCAGCGCATAGATCACTGCAGCCAACTCCAGATCATGTGTCGGATAGTTCAGCTCATGCGGTCGCAGCTGCCTCGACCCATAAGCTATCACATTCCGATCCTGCATCAGCACACACCCCAAACCGGATGTGGAAGCATCCGTATAGATCACATACGGCAAGCTCGGATCTGGAAGAGTCAGATTCGGAGCGTGAGTCAAATGTCGCTTCAAATCCTGAAAATTCTGCTCACACCTATCGGACCGGACAAGCGGTTGACCCTTCTTGGTCAACTGCGTGAGCGGAGATGCCAGAATAGAAAACCCCGGTACGAACCTCCGATAATATCCTGCTAATCCCAGGAAGCTCCTGATCTCCCGTACCGTGGTAGGTTGTTTCCAGTCCTGAACTGCTCTCACCTTCTCTGGGTCCACAGACAGACCATGCTCAGAAATAACATGTCCCAGAAAGGTGACCTCCCGGATCCAGAACTCACACTTTGAGAACTTAGCGTAAAGCTGATGTTCCCAAAGTGTCTGCAGAACTACCCTCAGATGCTCCCGATGCGAGTCCGCATCCCGAGAGTATATCAGAATATCATCAATGAAGACCACCACAAAAGAGTCCAAGTATGGTCGGAACACCCGATGCATCAGATCCATGAATGCTGCCGGAGCATTGGTCAGCCCAAATGGCATGACCGTAAACTCAAAGTGTCCGTATCGGGTGCGGAAAGCAGTCTTAGGTATATCCTCCTCCTTCACCCTAAGCTGAAAGTATCCAGATCGTAGATCAATCTTCGAGAAAACTCTCGAATCCCGAAGTTGATCAAAAAGATCGTCAATCCTCGGCAAGGGATACTTATTCTTCACAGTAAGGGCATTCAACCGTCTGTAGTCTATACAGAGTCGGAGTGTCCCATCTTTCTTCTTTACAAACAGAACCGGAGCACCCCACGGCGAAGTGCTCGGTCGGATGAAGCCCTTCTGCTGTAACTCCTCCAACTGCTTCTTTAACTCCTGCATCTCAGAAATGGGCATCCGATAAGGGGAATAGATATCGGAGCGGTGCCCATTGCAGGTAAATCTCAAACACAATTTCCCGCTCTGGTGGTAATCCGGGCAACTCCTCCGGAAATACCTGCGGAAAATCTCGAACTACCGGTATACTAGCTAACCTCAACCTAGTATCCGCCTCATTCAGATCAAAACATTCCCCTACTCCAACTACCGACAGCTGGTCCAGAATGCAACTCGTGCTATCTTTGTGCGATAGTCAAACCGATCGGAGTCGTGAGAGGTAGTACCTCTCCGGATACCATAATGGTACGGGCTGCACAATCAATGTGCAGAATTCTTGGATAGCCAATCCATCCCAAGAATAACATCATAGTTCGGCGTGTCTAGAACCAACAAGTCCGATACTATCGATGCCCGCCTACGGATATAGTACAACCCCGAACCATCCCATTGGAAAACGGCCCGACTCAGCGGTTTTACTAAATACATCTGCGACAAAGTACTAACAGGCAGGTGCAGAGATGTAACACATTTCTGTGCTACAATAGAAATAGACGCTCCTGTATCAAATAACGCATGAACAGATGTATCGTTCAGAAATACAGTACCTTGCAAGACTCCTGTGAGTCGAGCCTCCCTGTGGCTGGGCCCCCCGCTTGTGGGTCCTCCACGATGACTAGGGCCTCCTCGCTGACTAGGACCTCCTGCTCTATCTCGAAAAACGCGTCTGTCCTAGGCTGCTGCGGTGGAGGGTGGCTGAAGGCTGTGGTCGCTTGAGGTCTCGGGCCACCCCGCTGAAACCCACGCCCTCGCGGCGCGTTGGGCGGTGCCCGAGACTGCTGACGCTGAAAACTACCAGAACCCTGCCCCACCGTCTGAGGGCAGTCCCGTACCCAGTGAGTATCCGACCCGCATCGCAAACACCGGCCCTCCTGCCGGTAACAAGGTCTACCCGGGTGGTACCCACCACAAGTCGGACAAGGTCGTGAGGGTGGTGCTCCCCCCCTGCCTCCACTAGACTGCCCGGGTCTGTTCTGCCGTCCAGAACCCTGCCGGGATCCCTGCTGCGTGGAACCCCTCGAAGTCCCCTGACCTCTCTGCGAGGTGAGGCGACTCTCAACATCCTCCTGCTCAAGGAGCTGAGCCTTGTGAACTGCCTCCCCGTAGGTAGTAATATCCAATGGCCTCAGAGCCCATCTATACTCGGGGCGATCGACGGATAAACCTCTTCGCCTTCTCCTCCTCCATACCGTGGTACTGCGGTACGTAGTGGATAAGCTGTCAAACTCCCTCTCATACTCTGCGGCAGTCCTGTCTCCCTGCTGAAGCTCGTCAAAGCGTGCCTGTCGCGAGATCCCTAGCTGCAGCCCCGATGAACCTCCGATGGAGCAGTGCGTAAAGCGCTCCCAAGTGACCTCCACCTCCCGACCGGGTGCCAGCCCCGCATTCGCCCTCGACGCGCCTGAAGGCTCCTCCACCAATGATCTGCTCCCTCCTGCCCAGTTGAACGTGGCAAGGGATACCATCACCGTGGAAGGTAAGTGTAACCTCCCGGGAGCTTATCAATCTCCATGAACCAGTCTCCGCTGCCTCGGGACCTCCCTTGCCATCAAACTTCCTAGGGTTCAGCCGCTGGAACCTCTCCAATAAACGGACATCATCGAATCGAGTGATGCCCCAAACCTCCCGTCGTCGGTGGGTCCGGCCGGGTGGTATCAGAATCCAACTCAATAACCCTCCGTCGGCTGTCGAGGGGCTGATGTGTCTCTGGTCGAGCGATCGGAGCGAGCTGCGGGGCTACGCTGCAGTCGTATCCTCCGAGATCGCGGGTTCCTGCGCTCCGCGTCCTCCTCGACTCACTCTCGAGATCGGGCCCGTACATGAGTGTGGGTGGTAGTCCGGGTGTGGCTACTCACCCTCCCATCGAGAATGCACGAGATGGTGCCACGGCCGAATCCTCCTGCACTTTGTGGTGTGCGGAACTGCTCCGGTGCAGTGTCCTCAACAACTGCTGGACTGCTCCAGCACATGAACAAAGCAGTGGTAGACCCCTGACCCTGCTGCACAACCGGTGGCGGGGTATGTACCCGCTCTGGCTCAGAATGCCCCTGTCTCTGCTCTCTACCTCTCGGAGGCGTGGGATTACGGTCCCCTCCCTCCGGTCGTAAATCACGCTGTCGGCGCGTGTTAACCATTCTGAAACATTTCGGACCAAAGCGAGTCCAAAACAATCGATTACCTCTAATCCCTACGAAACTAGCAGCAGCTTCCTAAGGCTCTGTAGTGCAATGCATTACTTAACTCAGAAGTTATTTTGTAAAACAATATAATCATGCATTTCACAGAATCACGGAAGCAATTCATGCTTATTTTCACCAAATCTTTTCCTAACACGCAATTTTACGTACCTGAAACTTTTCCACAATCCTTTACTTGTAACACTTTTACCATAGTCCCAAAATTCTGGATCCCGTACTCTGCAACCACCAGGATAACTTGAAGGACCAAACTTTGCTCCACAATTTTATTTTGAAGTGGTTTGAGTAAGGAGGTGGCCAATCTCCGTACCAAACCATTCTAAAATAAAATGTAGAACAATAGTTGTCACTACAAGTCACCACTGACGACCAATATGGTCACTTACCTGCTCTGATACCAACTTGTCACCGCACGCCGCCCGAGCCCGGTTGCGGAGGCGGGGGCGCCGGGACGCCGGAAGCGGAAGCCGGAATGGAAAGGGGTGGCAGGTCCATCGAGACCCGCCGCGCGTAGCGGACCCGAAAACGGAAGGATTGTGGAAGCAAACTAACGGAAATTTCATGCGCATAACCAAAATGAAATGCAACCATACAATTCATGCACAAATAACAGAGTAAGCCCCGCCCTCCGTGGACGAGTGCTTACGCACCAAAACACCCATACATACAGAATTCACAGAACCTAAAATGTCTAGCAAGCGCCAAGCGCTGAGGGCAGATATAGAACAGAATATACAAATATATATACAGACATACAACCATCATGGCAAATCAGAAAGTATGTACATGCAGCTACAGAGCCAAGCCTAGGACTAAGCGTCAAATACCTCGCGCGGGATTCAGATCCAAAAGACAATCCCGGGCCGCAAGGTGAAGCTGCTGCAAAATACAACTGAGGTAGAACCTCACGGAACCCTACTCCGCAGGCCGCTTATCAGGTCTACCTGAAACCCAAAAACAGAACCCAAAGAAGGGTGAGTCCTAAAAGGACCCCGTAAGGGATAAGGGGTAAGGTAAGTATATGTAACCCTGCAAAAGCAGAAAGATAGCAATATATGCAAGCAGACTACGGAATAACATGCATGAGCAGAAAACAGATCGGAGTCCCGAAGGGCGTGCGATTCTAAATCGCCATAACCCATATAGTAAATCGGAGCAGCGGCCTCCACTAAGGAGTCGAAGCCGAAGCTAATACTGAAGCATGGTGCACCGGTGGGGTAGCGAACCCACAAGCTGTCGTAATATTAATGCAGACGAGTATGCCATAAGGCATACTCCTACAAACTACTGAGAATATGCCCAAAGGCATAATATTCCGAAATACTAGCAGAACAGAACCTGAAACCAAAACATATACTTAGCTTACCAAAACACAGAACCAAACCCTTACCTCAAAATCCAGAGTATTGGACCGATTCTGGATAACACCTACACCGTGACCCGAAACTTAGAACTCCTCTTTTTCTAACCACCGAAACTCAGAATCTGCCAAACCAAGTTGAATTAGCATCCTCATCAACCACACTACCAAATTACAACCCCCGACCCCAAAACCGAAAATCCGACAGAATTTCCGTAAAATTCCAGATTTTCACAGAAACGTCAGAATTCAGAACCAACCTAGACAATGCAAGATTTCACATTGACAAACATCATACAATAAGCAGAACTGATCAAATCCAACCTTAAACCCTTCATTACCCGCCATTTTCCGATAATCCCGATTAATTGTAACTTTTTCATTCCTTAACCGAATCCAACATTTCAAACTTCCATCCACTCCTAAATTCAACCCCAACACCATATTAACATCCAATTCAACCAAAATGAACCTCCAACATTGAAAAAGAATCATTCAAAGATTCGATTCTTAACCCAAATTTTCATCCAACTTCCAATTCAATCCATTCAAACTACCAAACAACCATTCTAACCACCAATTACATTTCTAAACCATGAATGCTATCCAATTGCACCCAAACAACAAAATTCATCATGAACATACACTTATATATATTCGGCCATTTAGGGGTTTTCACCTCAACTTGTTCTCCATCAAATTAAATCCACACACAAGCTTAGAATCATGCTAGAACTAACATACTTGAAGCATGAAACAAGATAACAAACACACACCATTTTGGAAAATCTTCCAAAAAATCGGCCAACATAGGGTTTCTTCTCAAGTTGTGTTTTCCAAAATCTAACACTTGATTAACACTCTCCTACCACCCAAGAACAACATACTAAAAGATGGGAGGGAGAGGATCACTCTAGCATGTAGTGAAGAACAAACCCAAAATTCTCAAAATCTCCTCTTTTCTTCATCAAACCTTAATTCCAACATGAAAAGAGTAGAAGGAAGGAAGCTTACCACAACTAGCAACCAATTTCTCTTTGATTTCCACAAAGAAGAAGGAAGTCAAGCTTGGAGGTGAGCTTTCATGGA
The DNA here is from genome assembly GCA_024586325.1 of Stellera chamaejasme. Lineage (NCBI taxonomy): Eukaryota > Viridiplantae > Streptophyta > Magnoliopsida > Malvales > Thymelaeaceae > Stellera > Stellera chamaejasme. The sequence goes on from CM044981.1 coordinate 22,576,137, forward strand.
GGTTTCGGCTGCACTTGGAGAGATGAAGAAGAAGAAGAAATGAAAATAAGTCTAGTATTATGTAATAATTTGCCTTATATATTTTCCTAGACTTTTGCCCATCCCTCTCTTCCTTTAAATAGAAATAGGACATGTGTCCCCAATAATCACACACACACACACACTTCTGCCGAAAATAGAGAGGGCTGCTGCTGCTGCCCATGCTGATTTCTTATTTAATTTGCACCCAATTGCAAATTAACTCCCAATTTTTCCGAAAGTTCCAATTCTTTTTGCCCAAAAATAATTACCGAATTCCAAAATTAATGAAACTCGGACACAATCTTCAGAATATTATAACATTCACAGAACATTTTTCAGAAATTCATTTACCTTTCTGGAGTGTCCTACCGAGCTCGCTGAACCCGAACCAGAACCCGACGTGCGAGCGTGTCAACCTGAATCGAAATTCCGTCACTCCAAAAATTCTATAAAAATTCCCATAAATTCCATCTTAAATTAAAACACAACTTACCCCAAAGCCGTCAGAAAATTTCCATCCCGAGCCCGGGATGCCCGTCCCGAGCCCGGGAGTCGCCGGAACCGAGCGTCCCGCCCCAAATATTAAACTCTACAACCACCTCCGGGACGTCTCCACGACTCCAAAACTGCGAACGGCTTCCCAAACTGAGATCTCGAGAGCGCTACCGAGCCCGCTGTACGTCCCGAGGCGACCCCGACAACCCCGGCGCGGAAAAATATTTTCGGCGGAAACGTCGAGGACCCACACGACCTCAAATACGGAGGGTTCGCCAAAATGATACTCGGATAGGGCAGGAGCCGCTGAACGCCAGCGTGACCGCGAGCTAAACCGAGCCGGGCCACCCGGTCGCAACCCGCTCGGGGCGACCGTAACATACTACCTCTCACGGCTCCGACTGGTTTGACTATCGCGCAGCACAGTATAGAGTTACAGATTCTGGATTCAGCTGTCGATAGTTGGTGTGGGGTAATGCTATGATCTGTTTGAGGCTAGTACTAGGTTAAAGTTGGCTGGTTTACCAGTGGTTCGAGTTTTTCGCGGTATTTTCGGAGGAGTTGCCGGATTACCACGGAGCGGGAAATTGTGTTTGAGATCCACTGCGGTCGGGTCTTGCTCGATATCTATTCCTCCTTATCGGATGCCTATTTACGAGATGCGAAGTTGAAAAAAAAGCAGTTGGAGGAATTACAGCGAGAAGGGCTTCATCCGACCGAGCACTTCAGCGTGGGGTGCTCGGTTACATTTGTTAAGAAGAAAGATGGGACACTCTGACTTTGTATTGATTACAGACGGTTGAATGCACTTACTGTGAAGAATAAGTATCCGTTGCCGAGGATTGTCGATCTTTTTGATCAACTTCGGGGTTCGAGGGTTTTCTCAAAGATTGATCTCCGATCTGGGCACTTTCAGCTTAGGGTGAAGGAAGAGGACATACCTAAGACTGCTTTCCGCACCCGTTATGGACACTTTGAGTTTACGGTCATGCCATTCGGGCTGACCAATGCTCCGGCAGCATTCATGGATCTTATGCATCGGGTGTTCCGACCATACTTGGACTCATTTGTGGTGGTTTTATTGATGATATTGATATATTCTCGGGATGAGGACTCGCATCGGGAGCATCGAGGTAGTTCTGCAGACACTTTGGGAACATCAGCTTTATGCTAAGTTCTCAAAGTGTGAGTTCTGATCGGGAGGTCACCTTTGCAGGACACGTTATTTCGAGCATGGTCATGCTGTGGACCCGAGAGAAGGTGAGGGCAGTTCGGGGCTGGAAACAACCTACCACGGTGCGGGAGATCGGGAGCTTCACGGGGTTAGCGAGGATATTATCGGAGGTTCGTGCAGGGTTTTCTATTCTGGCATCTCCGCTCACGCAGATTGACCAAGAAGGGTCAACCGTTTATCCTGTACGATAGGTGTAAGCAGAAATTTAAGGAGTTGAATCGGCAGTTGACTAACGCTCCTATTCTGACTCTTCCAGATCCGAGCTTACCGTATGTGATTTATACGGATGCTTCCACGTCTGGTTTGGGGTGTGTGTTGATGCAGGATCGTAATGTGATAGCTTATGGGTCGAGGCAGCTGCGACCGCATGAGCTGAACTATCCGACACACGATCTGGAGTTGGCTGTAGTGATCTATGCGCTGAAACAATGGAGGCATTATCTGCTTGGTAACAAATTTCAGATTCTTACCGACCATAAGAGTCTGAAATATCTGTTTCTGTGAAGGAGCTTAACATGAGGCAGCGCAGATGGCTCGAATACATTAAGGACTATGATTGTAGTATCGAGTACATCTCGGCAAGGGCAACACGGTTGCCGATGCCTTTGGCAGGAAGTATACCGGGTTGGTCAAGGGAGGAGATGTTGGTGACCGATCCGAGGAGAATGATTTGACATGCCTTTGGCACTGGTGGCAGCTCTGGGAGCGTGATCAGGCGTACACACTTACCATACATTATAAGTTTATTGACAGGGTGCGAGAGGCGCAAGGTAGAGATCCGGGGTTGAAGAAGTTGTCTGGGGAAGATAAGGGGTCTTTGTTACCGACGTTTCGGTATAGGCGAGGATTGCTATACTTCCGAGACCGCCTTTATGTACGAGAGGATCGGGAGCTCGGAATGAGATTTTAGAGGAGGCACACTCGGCGGTTTGAGCATCGAAACCGGCGAGGACACTGCAGACTTTGCCCATTCTAGTTCGGAAGTGGGGCAATGTTACTATGGACTTTCTGACTGCACTGCCTCTGACACGGTCTCGTCATGATGCTATCTGGGTTTTTGTGGATCGGTTGACAAAGTGCGCACACTTTCTGCCTATTCGGGTCACAGACCCTCTGGAGAAGCTTGCCCGGCTTTACATCAGGGAGATTGTACGATTAGATGGAGTACCAGACTCCATTGTATCTGACCGTGATCCGCGTTTTACTGACGCAGTTCGGAATGCTTTTCATGAAGCACTTTGGGCACGCGACTCCATCGAGTACTGACTTATCACCCACTGACGGACGGGCAGTCGGAGCGGGTGTTTCTGATACTGGGGGATATTCTGCGAAGCTGTACTTTGGATTTTGGAGGAGATTGGGACCAGCAGTTACCTTTGTTAGAGTTCTCGTACAACAACGGCTTCCAGGACTACGATTGGCATGGCAACATATGAGGCGTTATGCGAGAGGAAGTGTATGACACCACCTTTGTTGGACGGATGCGTCGATAGGGTTGAGGTGGGACCCGAGCTTTTGAGGAGACTACGGCAAAGATCAGTTATTCTTGGTGCGGATCAAAACCGCGAATGACCGCACCACCTCATGTGTGAACAGATGTCACTGGGACTTAGAATTTGAGATTGGTGATAGAGTTTGACTGGAGGTAGCACCGTTCAGAGGGACAGTAAGATTTGGTAGGCGGGGCAAGTTACCCCGAGTTATATCGGTTCTCATGAGTTTCCAGAGTAAGTTGTTAGGTTGGTCTTTCCCCCCCCCAACTGTTTCTGTATTACGTGATGTCTTCCAGGATAGCCTGTTGAGAATCGGTTAGATTTAGGTTCGATCTTATGCAGGGTTGTCTGGTAGAAATACCGGCAAGCTGACTCGGGTGCAATAAGATGCACCGGAGGGTGGGACGCCGTTGAGAGGCTCTGTATGGTAGTCTAAACTACCACTCCCGCCGCCGATACGGTGGTCCGATTGTTCTTAGTAAGGAGAATATTTTTATATTACGGTTGGTAGCGACACTGTATGGTTGGTTCGAGCTACTCTTGGAGGACCAAGAGTTCTAAGGGGAGGATGTTACGGTCACCCAGGCGGGTTGCGACCGGGTGACCGGGGCTCGGTTTTGGCTGCGGGTCACGTTTTCGGCGTTCAGGCGGCTCCGAGCCTTATCCGAGTATCATTTTGGCGAACCCTTTCGTTTTGAGGTCGTGTGGGTCCCCGGACGTTTCCGCCGAAAATATTTTTCCGGCGCCGGGGTTGTCGGGGTCGTCTCGGGGCGTCTGGCGGGCTCGGTAGCACTCCCGGGACCTCAGATAGAGATGCCGTTTGCAGTTTTGGAGTCGTGGGAATGTCCCGGAGGTTTTTATGGAGTATAATATTTGGGGCGGGACGTTCGGTCTCGGGCGACTCCCGGGGCTCGGGATGGAAATCTTCTGACGGCTTTGGGGTAAATCATGTTATAATTTAAAGTGGAGTTTATGAGTATTTTTGTAGAATTTTGGAGTGACGGGATTTTGGTTCGAGTTGACACGCACGCACGTCGGGATTTGTTCGGGTTCAGCGAGCTCGGTAGGACACTCTGGAATTGTAAATAAACTTTTGGAACATGTTTTATGAATGTTATAATATTCTGAGGGTTGTGTCCAAGTTTCATTTAATTTGGAGTTCGGTAGTTATTTTTGGGCAAAAAATTGGAACTTTCGGAAAAGTTGGGAGGTTAATTTGCTTTTGGCCACAAAACAAAAATATCAAGGTATGGGCTGCAGTTTAATTCGGCAGAATTGGAGTCAATAAGGGACACATGTCTTTCTTTTATTTAAGTTGAGAAGGGATGGGTTAAAGAGAAGGAATTATTTATATTGGCTATTATTTCATAAATGAAATTATATTTCATTTCTTCTCATTTCTTCTCTTCTTCTTCAACCTCTTGCTGCCGCCACCATGGGAGCTTTCTCCAAGCTTTAAAGTTCTTCATCTTGGCTTGAATCATCAAGGGTTTAGCTTCAATCTTGGGTAAGTTTCCTTCCTAAGCTCTCTTTTCTTATTGGAATCAAGATTGGTAGGAAAAACAGAGAGTTTTGTGAATGATGGGTTTGTTCTTAGCTACTAGCTAGGATGATTCTCTTCCTCCCATCTTTTAGTATGGTGTTCTTGGGTTGTAGGGGAGAGTTAATCAAGTGTTAGATTTTGGAAAAAACCCCTTGGATAAAAAGCCCCAATTTGGCCGAATTTCTTGGAAATTCTAAAATGATGTGTGTTTATTTTCTTGAATCATGCTTCAAATATGTTAATCCTAGCATGATTCTAAGCTTATGTATGGATTCAATTTGATGGAAAACAAGTTGGGTTGGAAACCCCCTTTTGGCCGAATGTGTTTGTTGATGTTCAATGTTGATTTGGTTGTTTTGGATGCAATTGGTTAGTGTTCTTGGTTTAGAAGTGTAATTGGTGATTAGAATGGTTGTTTGGTAGCTTGTTTGGATTGAATTGGAAGTTGGGTGAAATGTTGCTTTGGAACCGAATTGGTTAAGTGAAACTTTTCCTATGTTGGAGTTTGGCTTTGGTTGAATTGGATGCTAAAGTTGTATTGGGGTTGAATTTAGGTATGGTTTGGAGTTTGAAACGTTGATTTCGGGTAAGAATTGAAAAAGTTACTATTATGTGGGTTTATCGGAAAATGTCGGGTAATGAAGGGTTTTAAGGTTGGATTTGATCAGTTCTGCTTGTTGGATTATGTTTGTCAATGTATAATCTTGCATTATCTAAGTCGGTTCTGAATTCTGATGTTTCCGCGGAAATCTGGAAATTTTACCGAAATTCTGCCGGATTTTCGGTTTTGGGGTCGGGGGTGTAGTTTGGTAGTGTGGTTGGTAAGGTTGCTAATTCAGCTTGAATTGACAGATTCGAGGTTCGGAGGTTAGAAAAGAGAGGTTTTCGGGTTTCGGGTCGTGGTTTGGAAATCGTCAGAATCGGTCAAATACTGGATTTGTGAGGTAAGGGTTTGGTTACATTATTTTGGTAAGATAGGTATATGTTTTGTTTCACTTTACATTTGCAAGTATTTCGGGATTATATGCCTTAGGGCATATTACGTAGTCTGTAGGTGTATGTGTTGTTGCACTACATTTTGCAGTACTTCGGAAATTTGTGCCTTAAGGTACGTTACGTGATCTGTAGGTGTATGCCTTGTGGCATACTGCATGCAGTAACCCTACGTTTGTAGGTGTATGCCTTGTGGCATACTGCATGCATTAACCCTACGGCGGTTGTGGGTTCGCTACCTCAGTGGTGCACCATGCTTCGTAATAACCGGCTTGACTCCCTTAAAGGGAGGCTGTCGTTCGATTTATTATAAGGGTTTATGGCGATTTAGAATCGCACATCCTTCGGGAGTCGATCTGTTTTATTACATGCACGATATTACGTATTTTGTTGCATATATTACGTATATTGCTATCTTTCTGTTTTGCGGGTTACATATGCTTATCTTACCCCAAATCCCTTACGGGTCCTTTTTAGGACTCACCCTTTTTGGGTTGTTTTTGGATTTCGGTAGACACAGTAGCGGCCCGGAGTAGGTTTCCGTGAGGCTTCGCCTTGGTTGTGTTGAGAGCAGTTTGCACCTTGCGGGCCGGGATTTTGTCTACTTGGTCTGAATCCCGCGCGAGGTATTTTGACGTTTAGGCCAGGGTCGGCTCTGTAGCTGCATGTGCATACTTTCTGATTTGTTGTGATGATTGTATATATGTGTATATATTCTATTCTGTTGCATGTTCTGAGCGCTTGGCGCTTGCTAGAAACCCTAGGTTCGGGGAATTCTGTATGTATCTTTGTTGTGTGCGTAAGTACTCGTCCACGGAGGGCGGGGCTTACTTTGTTGCTAGTGCATGAACTGTATGTATGGTAATGGTGATGTGCTCGTCCGTTCCCGAGGGACGAGACTCACCATGGATTTTATTTTAGTAGATGTATGAAATTTTCAGGTTGCTTCCACAATCGCCGATTTTCGGGTCCGCTACGCGGCGGTCTCGATGGACTGCCATTACGTATCATTCCGGCTTCCGCTTCCGACGTCCCGGCGCCCCCGCCTTCGCAACCGGGTTCGGGTGGCATACAGTGACACCGTCTGAATGTGAATCTGATTCTGAATCTGTAGTCTGCATCTGAATGTGAATCTGAGTCTGTGTCTGATATCTGCGTAATATGCATCTTCTGTAATATGTCTGAAATCTGAGCATAATTTCTGAGTTCTATTTTTCTGCGGTGTTGTCTAGCACATCGGGAATTACTAACGGTTGTACTGTTGTGTTGTAGTAGCAGCAGCAGTTGTCTACGCGAGAATCCTTTGAGAAGTTAAGGACTTCTAATCCCGCGTCTCCTAGGTGTTCCCATCTTTCTGGTTGGCTCTGTATGTAAATAGCGGGCATGCATGTAGTTAGCATCTCTGCTGCCTGTATAAGGATATACAGTACTTATACTTGTGCATAAGGCACATTATATCTGTTGAGTACTTGCCCATTTCAGTGGTGGCAAGGCTCACTTTGTATGCTATCTAGATTCTGTTTATGTTATGTCTGCGTGTATCTGCGGGTTTGACATATGATGAAATATACTTGGATTCCATGTTTCAAACTGCATGTACATGTGTGTGTTCCAATCCGTGACTTTATTCTGTGATGATAGTGTAGACCGAGTACTTGCCCATTTCAGTGGGGGCAGGGCTCGTCTTACTTGTGGATATCTGCCGTGTATGATATGTTGTTTGGTGTCTGTGTGTTTGAATCCGGTGCAAATTTTTCGGGCACGTCAGAACGTGTCCCAGGATAGCGATTTACGGGATTTTCGTTTGTCAGCATTTTGGGCAGCTACCGGACGCCAACATCAAAGCGCTATATCTTCCTTGTTTCACGTCCAAACGGGGTCATCCAATAGTCCATTTCATAGCCCTGGAAACGAAGAAGAGGCTGGAAGCGGTTTCAGACCCGCCTGAGTTCTACAAGTTATGTTTGAAATGCTGGAAGTCAACAACCTCAAGTGTTGAGCAAGAATACCGGCAACGAACCGTTTCCAAGCCGCGTCGAGGGTGATTGTCATCTTCATATGGGTCACCTTCAAAGGAAAGTTTATGGGATGGATCCCACCACACCGGGAGTGTTTTCAATTTCCGCTCCCGTTCCGGTCGTCACACCGTCGGCCCCGGGCTGCCGCCGTGTCCCGCGTGGGCTTCCGCTTTCCGCCGAGGCCTGGGGCGCGACACTAGGCGAGTGGCTTTGGATCCATCATACATTCTTGGCAGTATCTGTTACACCCACCCCCGACGTTCGGTACTTTTCTGTAAATTCTTGACCGGAAGGTCAAATACTGTAATTTTCAGATCACATACGATTTGTGATTTATTAATGAGATTCAATATTTGGGAGTTATTTTGATGATATTTAGTAGTGTTTTACATATCGGGCGACATTTATCAAGTTCCGGGACGTTTTGCCGAAATTAGGTTTCGGGCGACAAAATGGTCCCCGTTGTGAAAAATTTGGGAAAAGACACATTGTTGGGCTTGCATTTGGGCCGAATTTCATTTGAATTTATGGGAAGAGATATTTGTTTTATGGTGATGACTTATTTGTGAAGACCAATCAAAATGCTACAACATCACCTTCCACTCACCTCTCATGCAATCCTAGCCCTACACCATTTCATCCCACTCACCAAATTGATTAATCTTGGACATTCATTCCCTATTTACTGCAGAATTTACTCCCTCTCTCAGCCCATTCACTTCATTTCAGCAAACTTAAACACTTAGTCTCTCTCTCTCTCTCAAGAACAATCTCAACTTTATTCTTTGGCTGGCCAGAAAAGTTCATTCGCCTTCCCAGTAACTCTGCACTCGATAGAGTCCGAATAAGCTCTTGTGGTAGTTAGAGATAATCTTCCTCAATCTCTTGGCTACAACTTGTGCTCTGGAGAGTGAGAAGCAAATCTTGGGTGCAAGCCGACGGGTTATTTCTTGGTGCCAAAAATCTCAACTTGAAGTTTTGAGTTTTGAGCTTCAACAAACAAGGTCCTACCACTTCCCAAACCTCACAAATCAGTGTTGATCAAGGTGAGGCTGAGTTATTTTGGTTAAATCTTCATGTTTGAAGTTGAACATGAAATGAAACTCATGCTTGTTCTTGTTGGTTCATGGAAGGATCCTTTGGTGGTGTTTTGATGTCAACAACAGCAGCTCATTTAGGGTTGAAGTGTGAAGTTCAGCAAGGTGAAGATTTCTCCTTGGTTAAGTTGATGGATTTTTGTTGATAGATAATTCTGATCTTCAACTATGTTGAAGTTGATTGCATGTTAAGCATGTTTTGTTCTTGAGGAAGTATGAGAAAACAAGTTGTTGAAAAGTTAGGTGAAGGCCGAAATGTTGGCTGGTTTTTTTGGTGATGTTTTGTTGAAAAAAGTGTGCGAAAAACACGTTTTAAGTATACTTGACAGATTTTGAAGTTGTGGGGAAAATTGGAATATATTTGGAAAAGTTTTGATGAAGAACCGAAAGTGTTAGTTGCTGATTTTGTGTTGTGGTGTTGTTAAAGTGTTGAAAGAAGTATTAATTGATGTTTTGGTGAAGAAAAGAATGATTAAAGTGGTAAAAATTTAAGGTTATTAAGTTTCGGCCACTTTGTAAAATCCTGGAAAATTAAGAGACTTAGGTGGTAATTTTGGGTGAATTACCAAAGCGAGTAACTTTAGTTAATAAACTAAAGTATTTCTGTGTTTCTGATTCTGGCAGATTAGATCTGCATTTCTGTGAGTTCCGCTGTGGAGCTTAGGTGGCCACAGTAGACTTTTCCGATTCTTTCAGGTAAGGGGTTTAACTTTATTAATGCGCATTTATGTGTATTAGGTTAGTTAAGGGCTAGTACTCGGGTCGAGGGTGGGGCCCAATGACTCCCGGGGCTAGTCACAAGGTACATAGCGGTTTGCAGGGTTTTATGTTTCTGGACCTATTATGTATCGGAGGTCGATGACGGACCATTATCTGCTATGCTTTCTGGACCTCTGCTATATCGGTTATGCTTATCGGGGGTCGAGGACGGACCTGTATTTTGTTCTGTGCCGGCTTATGCCGCTTCTGTTCTATGACAGTTAGGGGATGATCACCCCTTCGCTGGTACCATGCGCTCTGATCCCGATAATCGGCGTGAGCCTAACAAGCCACCGTAGGGTGCTGTCATTGGTCGGGGACCACCTGTATGGGTTATGTACCACATGTTATCGACTGATGGGAACGTCAGCGAGTCTGGTATGCCAACCATGGTCGATAACATCACCAGTCGGACGGGACTTCTGAGTATCATGACATTGCATATCATATTCCTGTTTATATATTTAGGATTGTATTGTCTGTTAGATCATTGCACGCTAACCCTTTTATGCAGGTAAAAACGTTTTTTTTAAGTTTCCATCCGTTATCGTACCTACCCCCTTACTGGGTTCTTTCGAGAACTCTGTTACACCCACCTCCGACGTTATGCACTTTTCTGTAAATTCTCGGCCGGAAGGTCAAATACTGTAATTTTCAGATCACATACGACTTGTGATTAATTTATGAGATTCAGTATTCGAGAGTTGATTCGGTGTTAATTAAAGGTGTTTTACGTGTTGGGCGACATTTTCCAAGTTCCGGGACGTTTTGCCGGAATTTGGTTTCGGGCGAAAAAATGGTCCCGTCGGGAAAGATTAGGGAAATTAATCATCTTGATTAGTGTTGGCTGAATTTGTTAGGGTTTTGGAGTTTTGGAAGAGGTGATTTGTTGTTCAAAGATAAGTGGATGGAGGTAATACCATGACATGTGTCCATTTTCAACCAATTGGCTTCTTCCACAATTTCTTTTCCTCTTTTCATTAAATAAAAATACCTAAATTATCTCAAAAATTCGGTTCTTCCTCTATAATTCAGACATGTATCTTATCTCATTTCAGATCATTTATCTCATTTCATCTCTCTCACTCAACACTTAGCTTATTTCAAGAAAACCTCAACCTATCTCCCTTTGCTGCCAAACTTTCTACTCCTCTGTTCCAACGTTATCTGCTCTAGTTATAGGCCGAATCAGCTCTTGTGGTAGTTAGAGAATATGGTCCTCAACCTCTTGGCTACAACTTTGTAGAAGGAAGCCAGAGCCAGAAGTGAAGGAAAGGTCCCCAAAATCGGGTTTCAAGCGGACGGGTTCTGCTGAGTTTCTAACTCCAAAAACCTAATCTTGAGGGTTTGAGTTGGGAACTTCAACAAGGAAGGTTCTACCACTCCCTACACCACACACATCAGTATTGATTAAGGTATGGGCGAGTTTATGTGGATGAATCATCATTTTTTGAAGATATGAACATGATTGAAAACTCACTATTGTTGTTGTTCTCTTTGGCCGAAATCTGCAAGGAAGATTGGTGGCTGTTTTGGTTCAACAATAGGTCATCCTAAGCTAAGCTACAAGTATCATCAAGGTGAGGATCATCTTTGATAAGATATGTGAAGATTTGATTGTTAGATAATTCTGATCTTCAACTATGTTGAAGTTGGTAGCATATTAGACATGTTTTGTTCTTGGAAAGGTATGAAAATACATGTTGTTGAAAAGATATAGAAGGGGCCCAAATGTTTTGGTGCATGTTTGATGTTTGTTTGTTGAAGAAAGTAGGGTTTAAATGGTTAAAATATAAGTTGGTGAAGATTTGGGACAAATTGGAAGGTTGACCGAAAATTGAAGGGTTTGGCCGAAACGTTGTGTAAAATTTGGGCACAAATGAATTTTGGTAAAAAGTTGTGGCTTTAGTGGCGAATTAGCAAGTTTGCAAAGTTTTGGGCCAAAATGAACTTTTGGCCGAAAGTTAAGGTTATGGCCGAATGTTTGGAATACTTTGTGAAGAATTGGTTTATGTTGAAAGGTTGACAAAGTTTGTTATTTTGTGACTTTTTGGAAGATAAGGGTTAATTTGGAAGTTCTTAAAAGGTTTAAGGACTAAAGGTGTAATTATGGAAAGGTTAAAGGAAAAGTGAGCAGTTTAGGGTTTTTGGATAATTTATGGACATTGTAAGCATAAAATGTCATTTCTGTGAAGTTGGGGCACTTTTGTCACTTTCCGCAAAGTTTAGGGACTTAAGTGGTAAATTTGGTTAATTGTCAAAATTTGGCAACTTTAGTTAAGTAACTAAAGTGTTTAAGTGTTTCTGTGTTCTGACAGAGTAGATCCGCGTATCTGCGTTTTTGAGGTTTCTGCTGTGGAGCGTTGGTGGCCACAGTAGAGTTTTCCGTTTGGCTAAGGTAAGGGGTTTAACTTTCTTAATACGCAATACATGTGTATTAGGTTAGTTAAGGGCTAGTACTCGGGTCGAGGGTGGGGCCCGGTGACTCCCGAGTCTAGTCACATGGTACGTAGCGGTTGCAGGGTTTTGCTTAAATATGGGTTACGAACGTATATCATATCAGACTTGCTTATCGGGGGTCGACAACGGACCCATATTTATGTTCTGTACGTGAGAAGTCCGTGAGTTACGCCTGACGAGAACGCCGAGACCTAAGCCGGTATGCCAACCGTGGTCGTTAACTCAGATGTTATGTGCCGACATTGTGTCGCTTTATGTCCGACTGTTAGGGGCGATATCCCCTCGCTGGTACCACGCGTTATGACCCGATCATCGGTGTGAGCTTAACAAGCTGCTGTAGGGTGCTGTCGAGGGTTCGAGGAACCTTTGTACTGGAGTACCACCAGTCCGACGGGACTTAAGAGCATCATCACATGTGTATATCATAATCCTGATATACTTAGGACTGTATTATTTAGTTCATCGCATACTAACCCTTTTATGCAGGGAAATATTTTCAAAGCTTTCCCGCTACCGTACCTACCTCCTTACGGAGTTCTTTCGAGAACTCAACCCCACTTATTCTGTTTTCAGGAGATCCGGGCAAACGACTTGCGGTGTAGATCTCCCGCAGTGATCGTTGTGCATTTTTGGTTTTGAGGTACTTATACGTTAAGTTTGGGGGTGTTCTCGTTAGATACTTTTGTGTGATCTTTCTGAGTTATGTCTGACATGTATTCTCTTGTTTATGTTCAGCAGCGCAGCAGTTTTAGTTAGCAAGGTAATACCGTTTATTTTGGACTCGGCTCTATAGATGTTTTGCATATAGGTTATCTTCAGCACTTGGGTCTGTATATTATTCGTAGGGAGTATCCGACCCTACGAAAAGGGCGGAACTCCTTCTACCTGTATTCCTTATCATCTGCTTAATTTTTCCGCGCGCGATATTCTGTAAAACCACTAACTTGTCTCTGGTGCAGGTTTAGGACTAGAAAGACGTTGTAAAATCTGCAACACGACTCAACCTTAAAACCGAAAGGAAAATGTTTTAAGTGATGGGTTTCGGGTCCACACAAAACCATTTTTTAGAACTCCGCTTTCACCCGCCGCCGACTCAGCGAGCTTCCGCAACCAATCGACAACCGCGCTTCCAGGATCCGGGGCGGTGGGGTAACAAACTCACCCCCATGTATATAATATTTACAGAGAATCCGGGCAAACGACCTGCGGAGTAGATCTCCCGCGGTGCTCGTTCTGCATTTCTGTTTTGTCTGAGTAGCAGCAGCAGCTAGTAGCGAGGTATAAATTCCGCACTGTGGCTCGGCTCTGTAGGAGTAGTCTGCATGTAGACACTTTAGCATTTGGGCATTTCTGGTATGTTTATTATCGTGGGAGTTTCCGACCCTACGCAAAGGGCGGAACTTCTTTTGCCTGTATTATTCACATTCTGCTTTAATTTCTGCACGCGCGATATCCTGTAAACCACTAACGTGTCTCGGGTGCAGGTTTAGGACTAGTAAGACGTCTTAAAATCTGCAAACACGTAATAACCTTAAAACTGGAAGAAAAGGTTTTAAGGAACAGATTTCGGGTCCACACCCTTTAAGAGAAAACTCCGCGTTCACCCGCCGCCGGCGCTTCCAGCTTCCGCCAGTTTCCGGGAGCCGTGGGGCGACATTATCACTTGGAACGGTAACCACAAAGGTTAGGGGTTCAAGCAATGAAACTCGTTCTTCCCTTCAAGATCAATCAACACGCTCCTAAAAGTAGTCCAATAGATCTAAGAGCTACATCAAGTGGTATCGGAGCTCGGATCTCGAACGAGATTTTTGTTTTGATCTCAAATTATTTCAAAACCCTTTGAAAATTCATTCGTGTTCTTCATTCGGGAAGCAATGTTTATAACATAGAGAAAACGTGTTTGTTGTTCTTCTTAAAAAACATCATAAAATTGTGTTTGATCCGAAAGATTATTGGAGCAGGAAAATTTAAAGTTTAAGAGAAGATCTTAGTTGGAAAAAAAAGTTTGAGAAAACACCTTGAATACCCAATTTCGAAATCTAGCCTTGTTTTCCACACCTTGTTCTTTCAGCCTCCAACCACCTTTGATCCCATCTTTACAAAAAGTAACCGAGGTTACACGTTTTTGAGAAACACGAATTGTTTTGAGATTATTCGATTTGAATTTCGCAAAGATTTGTTTCCAAAACTACTTTTGAATCCAGACTGAGAGAAATTTGTTTGAGAACTTGAGTTTGAAGAAAGAGGGAAGAGAGCACATCTTATAAAAGCTAACTTGAGTGACACGGGTGAATTGTGAGATGTCTGGCAGCAGTCCTCCCCCGCATCCTTCCAAAATCTCAATCATCGAGAAGCTTCAGTCCTTGACCAAGGCTACAGAACGCTTTGACATTCAGCAGACCGCACAAGAAGAGATGCTTGTTCGTATTGAAAGAGACAAGAAACATGCCGAAGATGATGCCAAAGTTGAAGAAATACCCCCACCGTTGAACATCAAAGCCACTCCCTCCCAAGATGTCGCCAACAGCAACTTCAACCACCCACCCGATCTCGTATTCGGAAACCACCCCAAGACAACCAACCTCCCTTCCAGCCGAACTATACCACCTCTTCGCACCCAAACATATCTCAACAGAACACCCACTTCGGATTTCAAACTCCTTTTCGGCCATAACCAGTCAAAGGTCCGAGGTTCTACCATCACCCTATTCCCCCACTCGGTGATGATGAAACTGACTTGGATGAACCGACTCCCACTTGGCATGCAAGACCAAGAAGACGACCTCCGTAAGAACAACAAGCCCTCAACAACATCAAGCTTCAGGTTCCTCCCTTCTTCAGAAAGAGTGACCCTGAAGAATACTTTGAGTGGGTTCGAAAGGCCAAACTTGTCGTCAGTTGTTACAACTACCCGGACAACCTCGAGATCAAGCTTGTCATAGTTGATTTTCAGAATATGCCCTAGTTTGGTGGGAATAGTTGGTCCAGGATAAGATCCGAAGAAGAGTGCGACCCATTGATTATTGGGAAGAATTGAAGGACCTCATGAGAGCTCGCTTCGTACCACCTACTACGGTGATGTGATCATGAAAATGATCAACTCTTGAAAGATCTAGCTTGGAAGATGAACAACAAGCAACTTGATAATTTTGACCTTACAAAGAACCTCTTCACTACAAGATGAAGAAATGCTTTGAATGCCAAGGGAAGAAGATGGATCTAACACCTCTCAACTACTTGATTGAGCAATACTAGATATGATTCTTGAACCAAATCAAGGGAATGGATTGAAGAAGTGAGAAACCAAAGCCAAAATACTCTCAAAATGGAGTCCAAAGTTTCGGCTATGTGAGTTCTACCTTGCTGAAATTGTGAAGTCTAACCTAAATGCATGAGTGGTGGTAGTGGAGGTTATTACCCAAAGTGTGGCTAACACTTTTGGTAACAACCCCTTAAGTCTTCCTACCATTTTCATGCATAAAGTAGTAGACATGATGATACTACCTAAAATGGTGAGGGAGAGTGGGTGGATTCCACCATTTTTGGTAATGGAGGGTAAGGACCAACCATTACTTCAAACTAGTGAGTATGGACCTCCACTAACTCACTTTCCCTTCCATTTCCTAAATAACACAAATAACATTCAAATACAAGTCAATTATGTCACCCCACGGCGGAAGCACACAAGCGATTACGATGCTTATTAACACCGTAGCCACACTCAGTTGGGGTAACAGATCACACACACATCAGATTTGACAAGTGGGCCCTGTGGGCCCCACAGGGTATGTGGGCCCCGCTGTTCATATTAAGCTTCTTACTCAGAATGTTTCCACACAAATCATGTATCACGCACATTTGCTTACACACATACACATACATGTGATTTCTGACAAAAATTCTGAAACCCGGGGCGTGGGCCCCATGGGGCGGTTTACACTTTTTCGGACATACAAGTCCCAAAACTGATAAAAACAGCATTACACACTCAGAATCACAAACATGCACAAAATCTGCCCAGAATGCTTCCAAGCAGAAAATCCAGCACAAATCTAACTTTTGACGGAAACTCGGATTTTTCTAATTCTACATGCATGCATGTCATCTACAATATCTGAGCCACAAAAAAATTCTTTGGAATACATACGGAACGTACGAGGTGGCGACGCTACCAGGTCCAGCCAAAGCCCTCGACGTGCGGATACTGCTGCTGCTACACACATACGAAAGTTTAACCGTTAGAAACCATGGTGCACAATCAAATAATCTGAAACCCAGAACTGAATGTCACACACTAAACCGCCACCGATCAGGACACACATATCAGTAGTCTCAGTCACACATGATCACACACACAACGAATATCACAACATAAATACTGAACACAACTGATCACCCAGTCATACATCGGTATGACCGATCACACTGAATCACACACACGACAGACCTTTCCCCTTTATCCACACAAACTGAATCACAAACTGATCAGAACACACACACAAACGTACCTGTAATTTCAAACACAAAAGCAACCACCGACTCTACTCGGTGGGCTGTGGGTCAGGTACTCCTGAAATAGATAAGATAAGTGGGTAAGTCCTCGAAAGAACTTAGTAAGGGTGCATGTATAAGCATGGTGTAACTTGTCGCACAAGAAACCTGCAACCAAAGAGAAACGCAGATATTCAAGAATATACATGCAAACACATGCTCAATCAATGCAAATTCAACCATATGCAATGCAAGTCGAGCAACAGATTATGATGAAGTTAGACACAATAACGGTCTTCCCGGCCTTGGCCGAGGCACACATATCACATCACACACTAGAGCATGGCCAGCTCGGGTCGCGATCCCCACCGTCATATCACACTTACACCATTTAGGTGTAGATCACACTTACACCATTTCGGTGTAGATCACACTTACACCATTTCGGTGTAGATCACACTTACACCATTTCGGTGTAGATCACACTTACACCATTTAGGTGTAGATCACACTTACACCATTTAGGTGTAGATCACACTTACACCATTTAGGTGTAGATCACACTTACACCATTTAGGTGTAGATACACATCCCACTTACTGCTCCCAGAACCTGCAAACCAATGCTTATACCACGGGACTAGGTTTAGCGTCATAGGGCCACCCCTCGGACTAAACCTAGCTTCAATATATATTCTGCTACGCATGTTGAATAATGCAGTACCAGAAGACACACTGAACCCTTACCTTATGTAGAAAACCGAAGGGAATTTCCCGATCAGCGGTCTCGGTACGAATTTCGGCAGGGTTTCGACTGCGTTTCTGACTACCCCATGTTCACAAATGATTCACAGATACAGAATATACATTTAGAATTCACAAAATTGACCCACAACAAAGGCGCCAAAAATGGGGCTCGGACAGGGAAAAACGGCTTTTCACATACGGCTTTTTCAACGAAATCTGAACCGTACAAAATGTATAACTCTCAGCTCTGATCAATAATATATCCTTACCTTCCGTCAAATCACGCCTGAAGTTGAGTTTCTATTCAAAATTTCAAAACAATTTGGTGCATTTTTGCAAAGATTCACTCACGATCCGACACAAAGTGCGCATAAGAAGAAGCAAGGAAGGTATAGGAACCATAAAATCAACCATAGAAGAATTTCCATAAATGTGGAGCAATTTTGAAGCTCACGGTTTCCAACCGAGCCACAATCACAAAAACCGATTTATAAGGAGTTAATTATTTCTCCTAATGATCGATTTAACCAACCGACCTTCAAGATTTTGGTGAGAAATTGAGAAATCCCACTTTTGCAAGCTCAAGCGTCGGCCATGGATGCAGAGAAGAAAGAAGGAACGTGTTTTGCTTGTTTGGCTTCCTGTACTTCTTCTTTTCTAATTACTAATACTATATATATATATACATACTTACATATATATATATATATATATATATATATAAAATATAACTTACACTTATATATATATAATATAACTTACACGTTTCACTAACACACACACACCTCACTTTACTAACCGACTTGCTGCCGTTTTTCTTTCTTTTTTTTCTTTTTCACTTTAGCCCCCAAACTTTCAAAAGTTACAATTTAGTCCAGCCCGAAAATTACAACTTTCAAACCGTAACCCCAAACGGCACGAAAGCTGGGACACATTCTCGGGACCTCATATCACGCACAAAACATGCTTCACATGACTAATTATGAGTCCCGAGCCTCACAAAAATCGCTAATCCCGGTAAATACGCTTAATCGCGTAATTAACTGGAATTCGCACTAGGTGGCAATAACAGTAACGAAAACTGTACCACATCCTCGGGACTTCATATCTCACACCAATTATACTTCATATACTTAATTATAAGTCCCGAGGCACAAGAAATTCACTAATCCCAATGTTGATGCTTAATTGCGTAATTAGCGGAATCACTTACCGGGTGTCGGTAACATTCCTCCCCCCTTAAGACCCTTGGTCCTCCAAGGCCGTCTTATGTCTCTGATATTCATCTGGGTAGCACTCCATCACATCCTGCTCAACCTCCCAGGTTGCCTCACGCTTAGAATGCTGGGGCCACTGCAGTCGAATCATTAAGGCAATCTTACTCCGAAATGCCGCACATTTTATCCCGGAATAGTCCTAGGTGACTCTCTGTACGACAAATCCATCTTTAGCTGTACAACCCCAACCGCAATTGTCTGATTAGGATCCAAGATGCATTTCTTCAATATACTCACATGAAACCTATTTTGCCTTTGTTGACATACTCGGTGGTAAAACTATCCTGTAGGCTACCTTGCCCACTCACTCTAGAATCTTATAAGGACCCAAATCAACTCTATCGGAAGCCTCTGCCCAGCAATGCGGCGTCACACAATGTCGGCCATATAAAGCCTCATAAGGTGTCATACTGATAGTGCTCTGATAACTGTTATTATAAGAAAACCCAGAGGCAAGTATTGATCCCACTCACCGAAACAATCTAGTGCACAACTGCGTAGCACATACTTGGAAATTTAAATTACTCGCTCTGACTGCCCATCGATTTGAAGATGATATATCATATTCAAATGGAATCGTGTATCCAAAGTCCTACGAAAATCACTTCAAAACTGCGCCGTAAATCGTGGATCTCGATCATATACAATGGAGTTTGAAACACCATGCAACCACATTGTCTCACGGATATTCAACTGAGCTAACCTTTTCCAGTGAATCAGAAATTCTCATAGACAGAAAGTAAGCACACTTTGTTAGCCGGTCCATAATAACCCAGATATTCTCACGATGTAATCGTATCATTGGCAATCTGGTCAGAAAGTCCACCATGTTGTTACCTCATTTCCTGGTCAGAATATGCAATGTCTGTAACGTCCCCGCTGATCTTTGATACTCAGTCTTCACTCTCTGACGCATGGCACACCTAGAGACATAGGTACCAATGTCCCTTCACATGTTCGACACATTCTGGGTGCACACTCGGTCTGCTCGCGTGAGCCTCTTCAGAATCTCGTCTCGAAGTGTCGAGACATTTGGCACATCCAGTCGATCTCTGAAATACAAAAGACCCTGCTCAAACTGAAAAGATGAATGTAGTGATCTCTTTGTCTCTACAGATAGCTTCTTCAATTCAGAGTCACTCCTCTACACATCCAGTACTCTCTTTAGTCACTCAGACCGGATAATAAAGATATATAGTTGCACGTGCTTCATTACTCCCACTTGTGCTATAGGCACACCAGATCACTCTCCTCATCCATGGTCACATCCTCATGTCGGGTCTCTCCCTCAAATCCCTATACACCGGAGAGCTATCATCTGTCACAAAGTGTGACTTATTACGCCTCACAATATTCATATCCAAATCCTGATTTGGAAGCATCCGTGTAAGTCACCTATGGCCTACTCGAATGCGGTAGTATCGGAATAGGTGAGTTAGTTAGCGTATTCTTCAACTCCTGAAACCGTGCTCACAATCCTCGGACTAAACGAATCTTCACCCCTTCGAGTCGGCTGAGTAAGGGATAAAGTCGACACATAAAATCCCGGAGCAAATTCCCGATCAAAGCTTGCTAATCCGAGGAAGCTCCTGATCTCTTGCACATCCGTCGGTTGCCTTCAATCCTGCTCAATCTTAATCTTCTCCGGATGCACTAAAATACCGCTCTCACTGATGATGTGCCCAAGAAATGGCACCTCCCGAATCTAGGATAGGACAGACATATGGAGAACTTCACATATAGTTGAGGATCCAACAATGTCTGCAAAACAATCTGGAGATGATCTTGATGCCTACACTCATCCTTGGAATGTGCCAAGATATCGTCGATGAACACGATCACCACCTGATCCAGATATGGTCAAAAAGTCCGTCTCATCATATCCCTGAATGCTAGTGCGAAAAACTGTCTTCGGTATATCCTCGTCCTTCACGGTTACTGCATTCAGCTTCCGATAACCCATTCACAATCTCATCGTTCTTCTTCACAAATAACACTAGAGCATCCCACAGGGAAGTGCTTGGTCAAACGAACCCCTTTCGCAAGCAACTCATCCAACTGCTTCTTGAATTCATTCATCTCTGAAATCGGCATACGGTAGAGGAAGAAACAAATGTAGGAACAGATCCTGGCTGAAGCAGAATCTCAAACACAATCTCACGCTCTGGCGGCATACCCGACAATTCTTCGGGAAATACCAACAGAAAAATCTCGCACAGTTGATATCTAATCCCACTCACCCCTGATATTAGCTGAATTCAGACCAAAATATTCATCCTTGTCAATCACAAATATCTTGTCCAGACTTCCTCATTCTAAACCATGCATCCCAGACACACATCCAGAAAAAGTGGTACTGAATTCGGTACTGGTACTAATGCACCGATCCCATCAGAACTCCGTAATTAAGCGTGCTTGGGCGAGAGTAGTATTAGCATCGGTGACCTATCGGGAAGTCCTCATGTTGCATCCCTCTGAAACGGTTAGCTTCATAACATACATAGATATGCATGTATCTCCATGCAATAACCCTGACGAATCCTAAAACTCCCAGAGAAATCTTGCAGAATGGATACCTTATCAGAAGACAGCACGATTTCCCACTTTTCACTATTACCACACCATTTCGGACTATCACATCTGAGAATAGACACCGATTTCGATAGGTTCACATCGAAAGACACCGCACCGAGAAGCCTGCATACGATTCGATATAGAATGTATCTCTATGCAAAGGTCGATATCGATGCACTCACATCGATAAAACAACTACGAAAATTATTCAGAATTAGTATTCTTTCCCATACCTTTTTCACATATCCTTTTAAGCAGAAGACAACTCTTTTTCGCAGTCCAGAACACTTAATTAGATTTTTTTTTTACGGTTGACGCGGAGAATGTGGACCTTACAATGCTACACATCCCACAATTGTGTCATGCTCCACTCAAAGCCACTTCCTGAATTCTTTTTTGGAATTTGAAAATAATTTCTGATTAAGTGATTCACAAATCCACCTCTCGGATACTTACCGATCCTCCCACATCGACGTACTTGAGTGCGGTAACTCACAACCAGATAGGCATCAAATGGTGGCACACACTCAGCCATCACATGATTTTTAATCCTTAGAATTTACCAGCATTTGGCGGTGGCCTTTACAATCCGACACCTCTCACACTTTTTTTTCTGCACGGATCACATTGGTACACATTGGTCGTGTGTATACACATTCTTTCCTTACTCCACTAGCTGGGCTCTCTAAACGGCATTGTGATGTATGGTGGTACTTAAGAGACATAACACTTCTTGACATCGGGACTATGTCCGCACACAATCCTTGTGAAAGATTATCAAACAGAATATGCCTGCCGGAAATCCCGAA
This sequence comes from Stellera chamaejasme, assembly GCA_024586325.1. NCBI lineage: Eukaryota > Viridiplantae > Streptophyta > Magnoliopsida > Malvales > Thymelaeaceae > Stellera > Stellera chamaejasme. The sequence continues at coordinate 22,598,147 of CM044981.1, forward strand.
TCACGTTCTCATTATATTGATCACAGAACACCTGAGAGTATCTCTCCTAGCCATATTTCAACCACTTCAGATCACACCTGTCACTTCACAGTCCAAATAATTCCAGAACAGAACAAAGAGCACACACATAATGGTTAAACACCCAGAACTAGCAAGCAACAGTATTCCAATTGGCTCTATATATGTTACGGTCACCCCGAGCGGGTTGCGACCGGGTGACCGGGGCTCCGGTTTTGGCCTGCGGGTCACGTTTTTCGGCGTTCAGGCGGCTCCCGAGCCCTATCCGAGTATCATTTTGGCGAACCCTTCCGTATTTGAGGTCGTGTGGGTCCCCCGGACGTTTCGCCGAAAATATTTTTCTGGCGCCAGGGGGGTTGTCGAGGTCGTCTCTGGACGTACAGCGGGCTCAGTAGCACTCTCGAGACCTCAGTTTGGGAAGCCGTTTGCAGTTTTGGAGTCGTGAGAATGTCCGGAGGTGTTTGTGGAGTTTAATATTTGGGGCGGGACGTTCGGTTCCGGGCGACTCCCGGGGCTCGGGATGGAATTTTTCTGACGGCTTTGGGGTAAGTTGTGTTATAATTTAAGATGGAATTTATGGGTATTTTTATAGAATTTTTGAGTGACGGAATTTCGGTTCAGGTTGACACGCTCGCACGACGGGTTTTGGTTCGGGTTCAGCGAGCTCGGTAGGACACTCCGGAATGGTAAATGAACTTTTGAAATATGTTTTGTGAATGTTATAATATTCTGAGGGTTGTGTCCAAGTTTCGTTAATTTTGGAATTCGGTAATTATTTTTGGGCAAAAAGAATTGGAACTTTCGGAAAAGTTGGGAGGTTAATTGGAATTTGGTTGCAAAATTAATAAAATGAGTATGGGCAGCAGTTGGCTTTTTCGGCAGCATGTGTGTGAGGCTTAAGGGACACTTGGCCATTTTCTATTTAAGTGTAGGAGTATGGGTTTAAAGTGAGGGAAATATATATATGACTTATTATTTCATAAAAGGAGATATATCTCATTTCATTTCACTTCTCTTCTTCCTCTTGCTATTGCTGCCGACGCCATTGAAGAGCTCAACCTCAAGCTTGAAGTTCTTCTCCTTGCAAGAAATCAAAGAGGAATTGGGTGCTTTAAGTTATTCTGAGGTTCGGAGGTTAGAAAAAGAGGGGTTTCTGAGTTTCGGGTCGTAGTGTGGAAGTTGTCCAGAAGCGGTCTAATACTCTGGATTTGTGAGGTAAGGGTTTGGTTCTGTTATTTTGGTAAGATAAGTATATGTTTTGGTTTCATTTTATGTTCTGCTAGTATTTCGGAATTTTATGCCTTAGGGCATATTTTGTAGTCTGTAGGAGTATGCCTTATGGCATACCCTGTCTGTTAACCCTACGACAGTTGTGGGTTCGCTACCCCAGCTGGTGCACCATGCTTCTGTATTAGCTTCGGCTTCCGACTCCCTTAGTGGGAGGCTGTCGTTCCGATTTGTTATAAGTGTTATGGCGATTTAGAATCGCACGTTCTTCGGGATTCCGATCTATTTTCTGTACATGCATGATATTCTGTATTCTTTTGCATATATTGCTATCTTTCTGTTTTGCAGGGTTACATATACTTACCTTACCCCAAATCCCTTACGGGTCCTTTTAGGACTCACCCTTTTTCGGGTTTTTTTTTGGGTTCAGGTAGACCTGATAAGCGACCTGCGGAGTAGGTTTCCGTGAGGTTTCTACCTTGGGTGTGTTTTTGCAGCAGCTGCACCTTGCGGTCCGGGATTTGTCTTTTCGGTCTGAATCCCGCGCGAGGTATTTTGATACTTAGATCTAGGGTTGGCTCTGTAGTCGCATATGCACACTTTCTGTATTGCTGTGGTGATTGTATATTTGTATATATTTATATATTCTGTTCTGTACATGTTCTGAGCGCTTGGCGCTTGCTAGACACCTTAGGTTATGTGAACTCTGTATGTATCTATGTTTTGGTGCGTAAGCACTCGTCCACGGAGGGCGGGGCTTACTCTGTTGCTAATGCATGAATTGTATGTTTGGATTTTATTTTTGGTTATATGTACGAAATTTTTGTTATACCTGCAGTATCATGGTATGGAGGAGGAGAAGGCGAAGAGGTTTATCCGTCGACTGCGCCCCGAGTACAGATGGGCTCTGAGGCCGTTGGACATTACTACTTACGGGGAGGCAGTTCACAAGGCTCAACTCCTCGAGCAGGAGGACAGAGCCTCACGGCGTCCCACCCTCCGGGTGCATCTTATTGCACCCCGAGTCAGTTGCCGGTATTTCTACCAGACAACCCCAGACAGTACCGAACCTAAATCTAACCGATCCTCAACAGGCTATCCTGGAAGAAATCACGTAAAACAGAAATAGTTGGGGGGGGAAAGACCAACCTAACAACTTACTCTAGAAACTCATGAGAACCGATAAAACTCGGGGTAACTTGCCCCGCCTACCAAATCTTACTGTCCCTCTGATCGGTGCTACCTCCAGTCAAACTCTGTCACCAAACTCAAACTCCAGAGCCCTACGGCGGCGGTTCGTATAAGCAGTGGTGCAGTCGTTCGCGGTTTTGATCCGCGCCTGTAGCAATCTGATCTTCGCCGTAGTCTCCTCAAAAAGCTCGGGTCCCAGCTCAACCCTATCAGACGCATCTGTCCAACAGTATGGTGTCATACACCTCCTCCCGTACAACGCCTCATATGGTGCCATGCCAAACGTAATCTGGAAGCTGTTGTTGTACGAGAACTCTATCAAAGGTAACTGCTGGTCCCAAACTCCTCCAAAATCCAAAGTACAGATTCGCAGCATATCTTCCAGTATCAGAATCACCCGCTCCGACTGCCCGTCAGTCTGTGGGTGATAAGCTGTGCTCAGATGGAGTCGCGTGCCCAATGCTTCATGAAAAGCTCTCCAGAACCGTGTCGTAAAACGCGGATCACGGTCAGATACAATGGAGTCTGGTACTCCATGTAACCGTACAATCTCCCTGATGTAAAGTCGGGCAAGCTTCTCCAGAGGGTCTGTGACCCGAATAGGCAGAAAGTGTGCGCACTTTATCAGCCGATCCACAATAACCCAGATAACATCATGGCGAGACCGTGTCAGGGGCAGTGCAGTCAGAAAGTCCAAAGTAACATTACCCCACTTCCAGACTGGAATGGGCAAAGTCTGCAGTGTCCCTGCCGGTTTCTGATGCTCAAACTGCTCAAGTGTGCCTCCTCTAAAATCTCATTCCAGAACTCCTGATCCTCTGGTACATAAAGGCGGTCTCGGAAGTATAGCAATCCCTGCCATACTGAAACGTCGGTAACAAATAAACCCTTATCTTCCCCAGATAATTTCTTCAACCCCGGATCTCTACCTTGCGCTTCGCGCATCCTGTCAAACCACTCAGAATGTATGGTAAGTGTATACCCCTGAGCACGTTCCCAGAGCTGCCACCTGTGCCAAAGGCAAGTCGAATCTCTCTCCTCGGATCGGTCCCCAACACCTCCTCCCTTAACCAACCCGGTATACTTCCTGCCAAGACATCGGCAACCGTGTTGCCCATGCCAGAGATGTACTCGATACAACAACCATAGTCCTTAATGTATTCGAGCCATCTGCGATGCCTCCTGTTAAGCTCCTTCTGTGTAAACAGATATTTCAGACTCTTATGGTCGGTAAGAATCTGAAATTTATTACCAAACATATATTGCTTTCAATGTTTCAGTGCATAAATTACTATAGCCAACTCCAGATCATGTGTCAGTCAGTTCAGCTCATGCGGTCGCAGCTGCCTCGACCCATAAGCTACCACAAAACGCTCCTGCACCAACACACACCCCAAACTGGATGTGGAGGCATCCGTATATATCACGTATGGTAAGCTCGCATCTGGAAGAGTCAGAATCGGAACGTTAGTCAACTGCCGCTTCAACTCCTGAAAATTTCTGCTCACACCTATCAGACCAGATATACGGTTGACCCTTCTTGGTCAACTGCGTAAGCGGAGATGCCAGGATAGAACACCCTGGTACAAACCTCTGATAAAATCCTACTAACCCCAGGAAGCTCCTGAACTCCCGTACCGTGGTAGGTTGTTTCCAATCCCGAACTGCCCTCACCTACTCTGAATCCACAGACAGACCATGCTCAGATATAATGTGTCCCAGAAAAGTGACTTCCCGAATCCAGAACTCACACTTTGAGAATTTAGCATAAAGCTGAGGTTCCCAAAGTGTCTACAGAACTATCCTCAGATGCTCCCGATGTGAGTCCTCATCCCTAAAATATATCAGAATATCATCAATAAAAACCACCAGAAATGAGTCCAAGTACGGTCGGAACACCCGATGCATCAGATCCAAGAATGCTGCCGGAGCATCGGTCAGCCCGAATGGCATGACCGTAACCTCAAAGTGTCCATACTGGGTGCGGAAAACAGTCTTAGGTATGTCCTCATCCTTCACCCTAAGCTGAAAGTACCCAGATCGGAGATCAATCTTTGAGAAAACTCTCGAACCCTGAAGTTGATCAAAAAGATCGTCAATCCTCGGTAACGGATACTTATTCTTCACAGTAAGTGAATTCAACCGTCTGTAATCATTGCAAAATCGGAGCGTCCCATCTTTCTTCTTAACAAATGTAACCCGAGCACCCACGCTGAAGTGCTCGGTCGGATAAAGCCCTTCTGCTGTAATTCCTCCAACTGCTTCTTCAACTCCTGTATCTCAGAAATAGGCATCCGATAAGGAGGAATAGATATCGGAGCAGTACCCGACTGCAGGTAGATCTCAAACATAATTTCCCGCTCTGGTGGTAATCCGGGCAACTCCTCCGGAAATACCTGCGGAAAAACTCGAACCACTGGTAAACCATCCAACTTTAACCTAGTACCAGCCTCAAATAGATCATAGCATTACCCCACACCAACTATCGACAGCTGATCCAGAATCTGCAACTCTGTACCGTGCTGTGCGATAGTCAAACCAGTCGGAGCCATGAGAGGTAGTACCTCTCCAGAAACCATAATGGTACGGGTTGCACAATCAATGTGCACAGAATTCTTGGATAGCCAATCCATCCCAAGAATAACATCATAGTTCGGCGTGTCCAAAACCAACAAGTCCGATACTATCTGATGCCCGCCTACAGATATCGTACAACCCCGAACCATCCCATTGGAAAACAGAAATTGACTCCCAGCAGTTTTTACTAAATACATCTGCGGCAAAGTACTAACAGACAGGTGCAGAGATGTAACACATTTCTGTGCTACAATAGAAATGGATGCACCTGTATCAAATAACGCATGAACAGATGTATCATTCAAAAATACAGTACCTTGCAAAACTCCCTGCTGAGTCGAGCCTCCCTGCTGGCTGGTACCTGACCGCTGACTAGGTCCTCCCTGACCTCCCTGATGTCTAGGGCCTCCCCCCTCAAAATGGAAAACTTGTCCTGCTCTGAGCTGCTGTGGTGGAGGGGATGGCTGAAGCTGCTGTCGCTACTGAGGTCTCGGGCCACCCTGCTGAAACCCACGCCCTCACGGCGCGTTGGGCTGTGCCCGAGACTTTGGACGCTGAAGACTACCAAAGCCCTGCCCTACCGTCTGGGGGCAGTCCCGTACCCAGTGAGTATCCGACCCGCATCGCAAACATCGGCCCTCCTGCAGGTGACAAGGTCGACCGGGGTGATACCTACTGCAAATCGGACAAGGTCGTGCCGATGGTGCTCCCTCTCTACCTCTACTAAACTGCCCAGACCTGTTCGGCCGTCCAGAAATCTGCCGGGGTCCCAGCTGTGTGGAGCCCCTCGTACTCCCCTAACCTTGCTGCGAGGTGAGGCGACTCTCAACCTCCTCTTCCATACCATGGTACTGCGGTACGTAGTAAACCAGCCGGTCAAACTCTCGCTCATACTCTGCGACAATCCTATCTCCTTGATGGAGCTCATCAAATTGTGCCTGACGCAGATCCCTGGCTACATCCCCGCTGCACTGCTAGTGGAAAATGTAGCCTCCCCCAGGAGTTTGTCAACTCCTACAAACCAAATCTCTACTACCTCTGGCCCTCCTCGGTCATTGAACCTCGGGGGGGTTCAAACTCTGAAACCTCTCCAGAAGTCTGACCTCGTCAGATTGGTGCCTCAGATCTCCCCGTCGTTAATAGGACCGACGAGAAGCCTAAGTGTCGTAGTGACCACCCTCCTCGGAGTCACTCACTTACCAATCCCAAAGCTGTGGCGAGCAGTAGCTAAAGTCTCGCTATCACCACCTGATCAGAATGCCCTTACTGTGGCATAATCAGATCTTCCCTTGCCTACTGCCGCCCCTGAACCAGCTAGGCTGGAGAGGGGTCCCTACGACCGCTAAACCTCGGGGGCGGTGAGTGTGGCTGTTCAGACCCTAGGTTACGCTGAACCCGTATCCTATTCCACGGAGGTGTGGGATCCCAGTCCCGCCCCTCCGGTACCAAATCACGCTATTCGCGTGTAGTACACAATTCCTCAAACCAAGTCCAACCAGAAAAACAACTTATCCCAAACCAAATTTCCAAACCATATACCAACTCAACCCATAACCAACAGTTCAAACTCTATCTCTCGGAGGCATGGGATTACAGTCCCTTCCCTCCGGTCGCAAAACACGCTGTCTACGCGTGTTAACCAAACCTGAGACATTTCAGACCAAACAGAGTCCAGACAAATCGGTCACTCCTAATCCCTACAGAAGCTAGCAGCAGTTTTCTAAGGCTCAGAGTGCAATGCAAGACTTGACACGTAAATTATTTCTAATGATCAAATCATATATTTCACAAAATCACGTAAGCTTCATGCTTATTTCACCAAATCTTTCCTAACACACAAGTTTACGTGCCGGATCTTTTCCACAATCCTCGATCGTAATAATCTTACCAGAATCCAGAAATCCCGAGTTCCGAAATCTGCAACTATCAGATAACTTGAAGGATCAACTTTGTTCCACAATTTTATTTTAAAGTGGTTCAAGTAAGGAGGTGGCCAATCTCCGTACCAAACCATTCTAAAACAAAATGTACAACATTAGTTGTCACTACAAGTCACCATTGGCGACCAATATGGTCACTTACCTGCTCTGATACCAACTTGTCACCGCACGCCACCCGAGCCCGGTTGCGGAGGCGGGGGCGCCGGGACGCCGGAAGCGGAAGCCGGAATGAATAGGAATGGCAGGTCCATCGAGACCCGCCGCGCGTAGCGGACCCAAAGAGAGAAAGGATTGTGGAAGCAACCTAACAAAAATTTCGTGCATATAACTGAAAATAAAATCCAAACATACAATTCATGCATTAGCAACAGAGTAAGCCCCGCCCTCCGTGGACGAGTGCTTACGCACCAAAACATAAATACATACAGAGTTCACAGAACCTAAAGCGTCTAGCAAGCGCCAAGCGCTCAGAACATGCACAGAACAGAATATACAAATATATACAAATATACAATCATCACAGCAATACAGAAAGTGTGCATATGCAACTACAGAGCCAGCCTTAGGTCTAAGTGTCAAAATACCTCGCGCGGGATTTAGATCCAAAAGACAAATCCCGGGCCGCAAGGTGCAGCTGCTGCAAAAACACACCCAAGGTAGAAACCTCACAGAAACCTACTCCGCAGGTCGCTTATCAGGTCTACCTGAAACCCAAAAACAAAACCCGAAAAAGGGTGAGTCCTAAAAAGGACCCGTAAGGGATTTGGGGTAAGATAAGCATATGTAACCCTGCAAAACAGAAAGATAGCAATATACATAATATATGAAACAGAATACAGAATATCGTGCATGTAAAGATAACAGATCATAATCCCGAAGGACGTGCGATTCTAAATCGCCATAAACCCTTATAACAAATCGGAACGACAGCCTCCCTCTAAGGGAGTCAGAAGCCGAAGCTATTACAGAAGCATGGTGCACCAGCTGGGGTAGCGAACCCACAACTGTCGTAGGGTTAACATACAAAGTATGCCACAAGGCATACACCTACAGATCACGTAACGTACCTTAAAGCGTAAATTTCCAAATACCTGCAAAATGTAGTGCAACAACACATACACCTATAGACTACAGAATATGCCCTAGGCATATAATACCGAAATACTTGCAGAACAGAAAGTGAAACTAAACATACACCTATCTTACCAAAAATAGCAGAACCAAACCCTTACCTCACAAATCCAGAGTATTTGACCGATTCTGGACGACTTCCACACCGCGACCCGAAACCCGAAAACCTCTCTTTTTCTAACTTCCGAACCTCAGTATCTGTCAATTCAAGCTGAATTAGCAACCTTACCAACCACACCACCAAACTACACCCCCGACCCCAAAACCGAAAATCCGACAGAATTTCCGTAAAATTCCAGTTTCCCGCAGAAACATCAGAATTCAGAACCGACTTAAACAATGCAAAATTATACATTGAAAAACACAATTCAACAAGCAGAACTGATCAAATCCAACCTTTAAACCCTTCATTACCCGACATTTTCCGATAAACCCGCATATTGGTAACTTTTCCATTCCATACCCGAAATCAATGTTTCAAACATCAAACCACACCTAAATCCAACCCCAATACCATCTTAGCATCCAATTTAACCAAAATCAAACCCCAACATGGAAAAAGAATCATCCAATAATTCGGCTCCTTTGCCAATTTTTACCCAACTTCCAAATCAATCCATTCAAGCTTCCAATTAATCATACAAACCACCAATTACACTTCTAAACCAAGAATGCTAACCAATTGCATCCAAAACAACAAAATCCAACAATGAACATCAACCTATATATTCGGCCATTTAGGGGTTTTTGACTCAACTTGTTTTCCATCAAATTGAATCCATACATAAGCTTAGAATCATGCTAGGATTAACATACTTGAAGCATGAATCAAGGAAACAAACACACATCAACTTAGAATTTTCCAACAAATTCGGCCAAATGGGGATTTTTACCCAAGGTGTGTTTTCCAAAATCCAACACTTGATTAACACTCCCTACTAACCAAGAACATCATACTAAAAGATGGGAGGAAGAGAATCATCCTAGCTTATAGCTAAGAACAAACTCAACATTCTCAAAATATCCTCATTTCTTCACTAATCCTCAATTCTAATGAGTAAAGAGAACCTAGGGAGGTACTTACCACATAAAGCACCCAATTCCTCTTTGATTTCATCCAAGGAGAAGAACTTCAAGCTTGAGGGAAGAGCTCAACAATGGTGGCAGCAAACTTGAAGAAGAAGGAGAAGAGAAGAAATGAAAGTGAATTTTAATTCACTTATGAAAATATAACTTAATATATATATTTCTTTCTCTTTTAACCCATGCCTCTCATCTTAAATTAAAATAGGACATGTGTCCCTTAAAGCCTCCCAAAAGCTGCCGAAACTACCATTGCTGCCTATACCCATTTTATTTATTTTGTGGCCAAACGCAAATTAATCTCCTAACTTTTCCGAAAGTTCCAATTTTGGCCCAAAAATAACTACCGAACTCCAAATTAAATGAAACTTGGACACAATCCTCAGAATATTATAACATTCGTAAAACATGTTCCAAAAGTTCATTTACAATTCCAGAGTGTCCTACCGAGCTCGCTGAACCCGAACAAATCCCGACGTGCGAGCGTGTCATCCTGAACCAAAATCCCGTCACGCCAAAATTCCACAAAAATACTCATAAATTCCATCTTAAATTATAACATAACTTACCCCAAAGCCGTCAGAAAATTTCCATCCCGAGCCCCGGGAGTCGCCCGGAACCGAACGTCCCGCCCCAAATATTAATCTCCATAGAAACCTCCGGGACATTCCCACGACTCCAAAACTGCAAACGGCTTCTCAAACTGAGGTCTCGAGAGCGCTACCGAACCCGCTGTACATCCCGAGACAACCCCGACAACCCCCCGGCGCCGGAAAAATATTTTCGGCGGAAACGTCCGGGGGACCCACACGACCTCAAATACGAAAGGATTCGCCAAAACGTTACTCGGATAAGGCTCGGGAGCCGTCTGAACGCCAAAAGCCCGGTTCCGCGGGCCAAAACCGAAACCCCGGGCCACCCGGTCGCAACCCGCTCGGGGTGACCGTAACAGAAAGCACGGTACCGGCTAGGGTCGCGATCCCCAAACTGTCGCAGGGTCACAGAAGTATATCGACACCCCAAGTGCGGATATACACAGAATGTCGGCACCCTCCAGTGCGGACACACAGAACAGAACCCATATGCATGTAAATATAAACAGGAGTATCATCACTAGGTACAGATATACATAACAGAATAGGTACCCGGGGCCTCCAAGGTCACCCGGGCCTTGAGACAGAACAAACATACATCTTACCATGTGACGGGTTTCGGGATCACCGAACCACCGCCCTCACCCGGAACCCGCCTCAACTAAACGCGATACACATCAAATAACTCCCAGAATGTATAACGAGAGAAGTTGAGCCCTTACCTCAGATACACTGCCTCGCTGCACAAAACCCGGGAAATCCCGGCTCCCGGCCCGAAAAGTAAATCTTGGCTCCTACGGTCCCACGTTACTCCACCCACGTAGAATCAAGCTGAGCAACCATAATTAAGTCAGAACACACCCAAACAAACCCCAGAAACCAATCCCCGCACAATCCCGCACTTTCACGCAGAAATCCACAAAAAGCTCGGTTTCACGAACCGAGCTTGAACATTGTTATTCACACACCCTCAAACACATTCCAACCTTTAAACCCACATTCCAAACACTTTTCCGGAAAACCCGCATAAACCTAACTTTTCCTACTATTGTCCGAAAATGATGTTTCAAACACCATTACGAACCTACTTCCATCCACAATACCAATTTAGCATCCAATTCAACCAAAAACAAACCCCAACATGGAAAAAGAATCACTTGAACATTTCGGCCCTTAACCAATTTCTCACCACACTCCCAAATCAAACCATTCAAGCTTCCAATTAATCATATTAATCACCAATTCCACTTCCTAGGCATGCTTACTAACCAATTGCACCAAAATCAACAAAACCCCTTCCTTGAACAATTCGGCCAAAGGGGGATTTCTTCCCTAGCATGCTTTCCATTAAATTGAATCCATACATAGGCTTAGAATCATGCTAGGAACAACATACTTGAAGCATGATTCAAGAACACAAACATACACCATTTTAGAAAATTTCCAAAATTTCGGCATTTTAGGGTTTTTGCATCCAAGGAGTTTTTCCAAAATCTAACACTTGATTCTCACTCCCCTACAACCCAAGAACAACATACTAAAAGATGGAAGCAAGAGAATCATCCTAGATGGTAGTCAAGAACAAACCCATATTTCACAAATCCTTCTCTTTCTCTTGCTAAACTTGTTTCCAACAAGAAAAGAGAGTAAGGGAGGAAGCTTACCACTTAAAGGATCCATTTTCTTGTTGATTTGAGCCAAGACTTGAAGAACACCAAGCTTGATGAATAGTGAAAATGGCGCATCCAAGGGAGAAGCAAGAAGAAGAAGAAGAAGAAAAGTGATGAAATAATATCACATTTATGAAAATATAAGCCTTATATATTTTCTTCCTCTTTTTCCCATCCCTCTCAACTTAAATGAAAATAGGACAAGTGTCCCCTATTTCTCTCCCATTTCAGCCGAAATTCACCCTTGCCCATTGATGTGATCACAGGGGGGGTAAGTGATCACGAGCTCGGATCTAGCTCGATGGAGGCGGTTTCCAGCAAGAAAGGAAACGAAAATAGAGGAAGAACAAGGAAACACAAGTCGGCCAAGGGAACCTCTTCACTACGAGATGAGGCAATGCCCTTGAAAATGCCTGGGAAAGGAAAATGGGACCTAGAACCTTTTGACTACAAGATCAAACAATGCTAGGTATTATATTGGATCCTCTTGCAATGGATCACTAATGGATTGGTGGAGCAAGATTTGAGACCCAAGAAGAACAATATGCGTATTTCCGCAAATATGTGTTCTTACAAAATGAGTTCTACCTATTACTAAGGTTACAAGCTTCCTTATATAGAAGGAAAAAGGTGAAGAAAAGTAATGTGTGACTTGACAAGGGAACCAGCCTCCTGAATCTATGGTGGGCGAAAAGAGAGGTGGCAGCTGATGTGACATTGTAGGCTACCTGCTTCTGTGGCTCCCAATTCCCCAGGAATTGCATTCGGCGGGAAAAGGGAAGAAGAGGGCCTCTGCACAAGTTGAAGGGTTCGCCTGACTTGCGTATGGAGGCCTCTTCTGCTTGGCGAACACCTGGGCTTCGCTTGCCTCTGGAAATGAGGCACAGGGTCTTCGCCAACGACCATGGGGTCGCAAAGAGCCATGGATTCGCAAATGGCCTTGAGTTCGCCAAAAGGACTATGGGTTTGCCAGGGTCAATGGGCTCGCCAATGGCCACGGGTTCGCCGTTGGAGCATGGCCTCGCCAAAAGCCAAGGGTTCGCCAATGGGGCATGGGTTCGCCAAGATCCTTGCGAGCGCGGCTCCTCTGCCTTGGGGCTTAGCCGGTGCCTAGAATGCCACTTTTTCTTCGTCTGTGTTTTCGCCAAGGGCCTTTTAGACCATCTGGATGAATGGTTCCCCTTTATCACAAAAATGGGGCTGATGTCCACATCACCCATACCCCATTATTGCTGTTTTTTGACCAATTTAAAAGTTAATCTCCCAACCTTTCCAAAAGTTACAAATTTGGCCCAACCGCAAATACCGAACTCCAAATTAAACGAAACTTGGACACAATCCTCAGGATATTATAACATTCATAAAACATGTTCCAAATGTTTATTTACAATTCCAGAGTGTCCTACCGAGCTCGCTGAACCCGAACAAATCCCGACGTGCGAGCATATCCACCTGAACCAAAATCCCGTCACGCCAAAATTCCACAAAAATAACCATAAAATCCATCTTAAATTATAACATAACTTACCATGGAGCCGTCAGAGAAATTCCATCTCGAGCCCCGGGATTCCCGTCCGAGCCCCGAGAGTCGCCCGGAACCGAACGTCCTGCCCCAAAAATTATTCTCCACAAAAACCTCTAGAACGTTCCCACGACTCCAAATCCGCAAACGGCTCCTCAATCTGAGGTCTCGGGAGCGCTACCGAGCCCGCTGTACGTCCCGAGACAACCCCGACAACCCCCCGGCGCCGGAAAATATTTTCGGCGGAAACGTCCGGGGGACCCACACGACCTCAAATATGAAAGGGTTCGCCAAAACGATACTCGGATAAGGCTCGGGAGCTGCCTGAACGCCGAAAACCGTGACCCGCAGGCCGAAACCGGAGCCCCGGGTCACCCGGTCGCAACCCGCTCGGGGTGACCGTAACATTCTCCCCCCCTTAGGACTCTTGGTCCTCCAAGAGGGGAAGCAACCGCTGGTACTGCTCGGGATAACGCTCTCTAATATCCTGCTCGGTCTCCCAAGTCGCTTCCCGGTCCGTGTGATGTGACCACTGAACCTTGACCATAGGAATCAACTTGCTCCGGAGTTGACAAGTCAGGTTCCAGCTGAACCTCCTCCACTGGGACCGTCTGCACCGAATCCAGGATGCACTTCTTCAACATACTGACGTGGAAGACATTGTGCACCGCAGACATGCTCGGAGGCAAAGCTAACCTGTAGGCCAATCTGCCTACCCGCTCCAGAATCTCATACGGTCCGATATACCTTGGGGCTAACTTACCCCGTCTACCGAATCTGACCGTTCCCCGAATCGGCGCTACCTTAAGCCAAACTCTGTCGCCCACCTCGAACTCCAAGTCCCTGCGTCGTCTGTTCGCGTATGAGGTGGTGCGGTCATTCGCGGTTTTCAACCGCGCCTGAATAACTCTGATCTTTGCTGTGGTCTCCTCAATGAGCTCGGGACCCAGCTCAATCCTGTCAGACGCCTCAGTCCAACAGTGCGGTGTCATGCACCGTCGCCCATACAGTGCCTCGTAGGGTGCCATGCCGATAGTACTCTGGTAGCTGTTGTTGTACGAGAACTCCACTAACGGCAACTGCTGGTCCCAATCTCCCCCAAAATCCAAAGTACAGCTTCGCAGCATATCCTCCAGAATCTGAATCACCCGCTCCGATTGACCATCGGTTTGGGGATGGTATGTTGTACTCAGATGGAGTCGCGTGCCCAAAGCCTTATGAAAGGCTCCCCAGAAACGTGCAGTAAAATGCGGATCCCGATCCGACACAATGGAGTCTGACACTCCATGTAACCGCACAATCTCCCTGATGTACAACTGGGCAAGCTTCTCCAATGGGTCTGTCACTCGAATCGGCAGGAAGTGAGCACACTTCGTCAAGCGGTCCATGATTACCCAGATGGCATTGTGGCGAGACCGGGTCAGGGGTAATGCAGTCAGAAAGTCCATCGTGATGTTGCCCCACTTCCTGACTGGAATGGGCAAGGTCTGCAACTGTTACGGTCGCCCGAGCGGGTTGCGACAAGGTGACCCGGGGCTCCGGTTTTGGCCTGCGGGTCACGATTCTGGGCGGTTAATCGGCTCCCGGGACTTCTCTGAGCTTTATTTCTGGAAATCCTTCTGGATTTGAGGTTGTGTGGGTCCTCGACGCTACCAAAATATTTTTCGGGACCGGGGGGTTGTCTCCGGACGTACAGCGGGCTCGGTAGCGCTCCCAGGACCTCAGATTGGGAAACCGTTCGCATATTTGGGATCATGAGAACGTCCTGCATCTTTTCACGGAGTATATTTTCTGGAGCCGGACGTGCGGTCTCGGGCGACTCCCGGGGCTCTGGACGGAATCCTGGGGCTCGGGATGGATTTTTCCAGACGGCTTCGGTGTGAGGTATGTTATATTTCAAGACGGAATTTATGGTAATATTTGTGAATTTTTTGTTGTAGTATGATTTTTGGTTCGGGTTAATACATGCGCGTCGGGATTTACTCGGGTTCAGCGGACCCGGTAGGACACTCTGATTCTCCAAATGGACTTTGGAAAGAAGATTTGGGTATTTTATGTTATTATGAGGGTTGTGGTCAGTTTTGGTTCCATTTGGAGTTTGTTACTTGTGTTTGGGGTTTTAATTGCAAAGATTTGGAGAATTGGGGGGTTAAATTGTTATTAACCCAAAAGTCACTAATATGTTGGGCCTGAATTGGGCTTGAGTCGGCTGCAGCAGCCTTTAGGGAGGACACTTGTCCTTTTGTTATTAAGTATGAAAAAGGGAAGAGATATATAAGGCAAATATTACATGATAATTCATTTAAATTCTTTTCTTCTTCTTCTTCTTCTTCCTTCTTCTCATCCGCCACTTCTTCTCTTCTTCAAGCTTCTTGGTGTTCATCAACTTTGGCTGAAATTCAACAAGGATTTGGCTCCAACCCTTGCTTGATTCTGCGTGGTTGGAGTAGCGTGGGACCGTAAGAGCCAAGTTTTACGTTTCGGGCCGGGAATCGGGATTTCCCGAGTTTTTTGTTGCGGGGCAGCGTTTCTGAGGTAAAGGCTCAACTTCTCTCGTTATACATTCTGGAAGTTATTTGATGTGTATCGGGTTTAGTTGAGGTGGGTTCCGGGTGAGGGCGGTGGTTCGGTGATCCCGAGACCCGTCACATGGTAAGATGTATGTTTGTTCTGTCTCAAAGCCCGGATGGCCTTGGAGGCCCGGGTTCCTATTCTGTTCTGTATATGTATAGCAGGTGATGATACTTCTGTTTATATGTCTGCATTATTATTATATGGTCTGTTCTGTGACGAGACCCGGATGGTCTTAGAGGCCACGGGTGCTCCTTGGTTCTGTTCTGCGTATCCGCACCGGGAGTGCCGATACTTCTGTTTTGTGTCCGCACTGGAGGGTGCCGACATTCTTTGTATATCCGCACTTGGGGTGCCGATATACTTCTGTGACCCTACGACAGTTTGGGGATCGCGACCCCAGCCGGTACCGTGCTTTCTGTTCGCTCGCTCAGATTCGACCTCCGTGAGAGGGGGCCGTTATGGGTCGTTCTGGCGGTTGGATCGCATATGATTGGGATTCCGGTTTACCTTACGTTATATGTTCATTGGTTATGTATATACTTGTGATATTCTATTTTGCAGGTTCAGCTTGTTGCCACTTGAGCAACTGCATTTTACCATTAGCCCTTACTCGGTCCTTTCGAGGACTCACCCATTTTATTTGTTTACCACTTTCAGGCCGTCCTGACAAGCAACCGGCGGAGTAGAGATCCGCGGTGCTTCTCACGGTTTTGGGGTTTTGGTTGCAGCAGCAGTACCACGTGCGGAGATCCTCGAGTGGGAGGCTTCTGATTCCGCGCTAGGTATTTATAGGATTTTGTTTATTGGCTCTGTAGCTGTAGCTGCATGCATGTAGATCAGATCATGGTTTTGTATATGTTGCAAAGTCTGAGATATATTCTGCTTTGTTTGTCTTCTGAGTCGTGGGCGGAGCCCCGACTTGCCTATATTGGAATTGTCATATTTCAGGCTTGGTGTTCGGTGTTGGTAGTGATGAATGGCGGTTGACACACCATGAACTGCATGATTTGTACAAATCGGATCGTTATGCATGCTTGCCTTGTATATGTATTAGTAGGTTGCTAGTCGTTACTCGACCATTGTGTTATTTGAGCTCGATGCTCCGCTGCCGCGTTTTCCACCGTAATTCCTGTTTCCGACGTCGCGGTCGACTCCGCCTCCGCAACCGGGCGGGGTGGCTGTGACAGCAACGTCCCTTCCGGCTTCTGATGCTCCACCTTCACCCGTTGACAAGTGGCACATTTAGACACATGTGTGGCAATGTGTCTCTGCATACCCGGCCACCAGAAATGGCTACACAAGTCCTGATACATCTTCTCACTACCGGGGTGTATGCTCAACCGGCTCGAATGTGCCTCCGTCAGAATCTCATCCCGTAGTGCCTGATCCCCTGGCACATACAACCGATCCCTGAAGTACAGTAGTCCCTGCCTGTACTGAAACGCCGGTAGTAGTGCCCCTTTGTCCTCTCCGGACAGCTTCTTCAGCTCTGGATCCCTCTCCTGTGCCTCCCGCACTCTGTCCAGCCACTCCGAGTGAATGGTCAAAGTGTACACCTGAGCGTGCTCCTAGCGCTCCCACTTGTGCCACAGGCACACCAAGTCATTCTCCTCGGTCCGATCTCCGGCGCTGCCTCCCTTGACCACACCAGTGTACTTCCTACTCAGAGCATCGGCAACTGTATTGCCTTTGTGACGTGGAACAGGCCCAACCCAAGACCAAACATCAAGATCCGCTCGTTGGCCTTGGTAGACCTATGACAAGGAGACGGACTAAGAAGGCTAAGGACGCGCTCAACCTGTTGATGCACAGTTTTGCAAAGTGTGAGGAGCAAAGTGAAGATATCCATAAAGATGAAGGAAAAGTGCAAGCACTCCTCAATTTGGGCCAACCCAATTCCCAAATAGTGCAAACAATTTTCAACATTTCGGTTTGGGCTCAACCAAATGACAATTTGGCCCAAGTGCATGGTTCACGAATATCTCAACCTGTTGAGACAGCAGCTGGCGCATTCAATGCTTTCCCAAAGCTTCCAACCGTTCACTTATCTTCAAGGACGAACTTCAGCAGCCTTAAGGACTCAAGAGTCATCCAAAATCATCCAGGAACCATTGGTGAGGAAGGAGTTACAAGCCTTGAAGCCCCTCCATCAAGAACACTTAAATGAGGATCATTTACTCCACATTTATTGGCCAAAACTCATCCCTCATCTTCCAACTCGAATTTTTATCATTTTATTTCAGTTTTCAGAGTTGTTTTGGCTAGGTCTACCCATTAGCTAGCCTAGAATAATTTTTAGAAATAATTATTTTAAATTCTCATATTTACATCTCCTTTAATTTCCATCATTAAGAATGGAGATGAAGGGACTTGTCAATAGGTTTAGAATTCCAACTTCCTTGTCCTATAAAAGGAGGTCTAGGTTAGTTTGCAAGACACAAATTCAATCATCAAATATATTTCACCTTTTTCCTTGAAATTGAGAGTGATTCTCTTTTCAACCTATCTACCTTTTTCCACTCAATTCTTGTTAAGTTTTCTTTACAAGTCTACTAAGACCAATATTGCCTTCTCATTGGAAGAAGGAGGTGTTGGCCCCATCTACATTCCCCCCCTCAATTTTGGCAACGAAGGCTTTCTTTGTCTTGGACCTTTTTCGGTATCAAGAAGGAGGAGTCGCCAAAGGCATAACACCATCTTTGCCTGGGCAAGGATCCAGGAGGAGTTGGCGGCCATATCCGTTCGTTTCACAAGCTTCCGCATCGTTTTGCTTTGTGCATTTCGGATCTGTCAACCTGTTTACATTTCCGCCTCATCAATCATACCTACCCCGTGTTGCTCCTTTGTTGGCTAGATCTGCTCCTCGTGTTCCAGGATACCCTCCCGGAATCACATCACTTTGCCCTCGGTGTACTCGATACTGCAATCA
This sequence comes from Stellera chamaejasme, assembly GCA_024586325.1. Taxonomy (NCBI): domain Eukaryota; kingdom Viridiplantae; phylum Streptophyta; class Magnoliopsida; order Malvales; family Thymelaeaceae; genus Stellera; species Stellera chamaejasme. Next base: position 22,616,602 of record CM044981.1, read on the forward strand.
TAGTCCTTGATGTACTCGAGCCACCTGCGCTGTCTCATGTTCAACTCCTTTTGAGTGAACAGATACTTCAGACTCTTAGGATCTGTAAAAATCTGAAATCTGCTGCCAAGTAGGTAATGCCTCCACTGCTTCAGCGCATAAATCACTGCAGCCAACTCTAAATCGCGTGTCGGGTAGTTCTGCTCATGCGGTCGCAGCTGCCTCGACCCATAAGCTATCACATTCCGCTCCTGCATCAACACACATCCCAACCCTGACCTAGATGCGTCTGTGTAGATCACATAAGGTAAGCTCGGGTCGGGTAGGATCAAGATCGGCGCATTGGTCAGCTGCCGCTTCAGCTCCTGGAAACTCTCCTCACACTTCTCTGTCCATACAAATGGCTGCCCCTTCTTGGTCAACTGCGTAAGCGGGGAAGCCAGAATCCGCTGAAAATTTCTGATCTCACGTACCGAGGTAGGCAGCTTCCAATCCTGTACTGCCTTGACCTTCGCAGGATCCGCTGACAGACCGTGCTCACCGATGATATGCCCCAGAAACGACACCTCCCGGATCCAGAAGTCACACTTTGAGAACTTAGCGTAAAGCTGATGTTCCCAAAGTGTCTGCAGAACGATCCTCAGATGTTCCCGGTGCGAGTCCTCATCTCGAGAATAGATCAAAATGTCATCGATGAACACTACCACGAAGGTGTCCAGATATGGCCTCGCTGCACAAAACACAGGAAATCCCGGCTCCCGGCCCGAAAAGTAAATCTTGGCTCCTACGGTCCCACGTTACTCCACCCACGTAGAATCAAGCTGAGCAACCATAATTAAGTCAGAACACACCCAAACAAACCCCAGAAACCAATCCCCGCACAATCCCGCACTTTCACGCAGAAATCCACAGAAAGCTCGGTTTCACGAACCGAGCTTGAACATTGTTATTCACACACCCCCAAACACATTCCAACCTTTAAACCCACATTCCAGACACTTTTCCCGGAAAACCCGCATAAACCTAACTTTTCCTACTATTGTCCGAAAATGATGTTTCAAACACCATTACGAACCTACTTCCATCCACAATACCAATTTAGCATCCAATTCAACCAAAAACAAACCCCAACATGGAAAAAGAATCACTTGAACATTTCGGCCCTTAACCAATTTCTCACCACACTCCCAAATCAAACCATTCAAGCTTCCAATTAATCATATTAATCACCAATTCCACTTCCTAGGCATGCTTACTAACCAATTGCACCAAAATCAACAAAACCCCTTCCTTGAACAATTCGGCCAAAAGGGGGATTTCTTCCCTAGCATGCTTTCCATTAAATTGAATCCATACATAGGCTTAGAATCATGCTAGGAACAACATACTTGAAGCATGATTCAAGAACACAAACATACACCATTTTAGAAAATTTCCAAAATTTCGGCATTTTAGGGTTTTTGCATCCAAGGAGTTTTTCCAAAATCTAACACTTGATTCTCACTCCCCTACAACCCAAGAACAACATACTAAAAGATGGAAGCAAGAGAATCATCCTAGATGGTAGTCAAGAACAAACCCATATTTCACAAATCCTTCTCTTTCTCTTGCTAAACTTGTTTCCAACAAGAAAAGAGAGTAAGGGAGGAAGCTTACCACTTAAAGGATCCATTTTCTTGTTGATTTGAGCCAAGACTTGAAGAACACCAAGCTTGATGAATAGTGAAAATGGCGCATCCAAGGGAGAAGGAAGAAGAAGAAGAAGAAGAAGAAGAAGAAGAAGAAGAAAAGTGATGAAATAATATCACATTTATGAAAATATAAGCCTTATATATTTTCTTCCTCTTTTTCCCATCCCTCTCAACTTAAATGAAAATAGGACAAGTGTCCCCTATTTCTCTCCCATTTCAGCCGAAATTCACCCTTGCCCATACCCCATTATTGCTGTTTTTTGACCAATTTAAAAGTTAATCTCCCAACTTTTCCAAAAGTTACAAATTTGGCCCAACCGCAAATACCGAACTCCAAATTAAACGAAACTTGGACACAATCCTCAGGATATTATAACATTCATAAAACATGTTCCAAATGTTTATTTACAATTCCAGAGTGTCCGCCGAGCTCGCTGAACCCGAACAAATCCCGACGTGCGAGTATATCCACCTGAACCAAAATCCCGTCACGCCAAAATTTCACAAAAATAACCATAAAATCCATCTTAAATTATAACATAACTTACCATGGAGCCGTCGGAGAAATTCCATCTCGAGCCCCGGGATTCCCGTCCGAGCCTCGAGAGTCGCCCGGAACCGAACGTCCTGCCCCAAAAATTATTCTCCACAAAAACCTCCGGAACGTTCCCACGACTCCAAATCCGCAAACGGCTCCTCAATCTGAGGTCTCGGGAGCGCTACCGAGCCCGCTGTACGTCCCGAGACAACCCCGACAACCCCCCGGCGCCGGAAAATATTTTCGGCGGAAACGTCCGGGGAACCCACACGACCTCAAATATGAAAGGGTTCGCCAAAACGATACTCGGATAAGGCTCGGGAGCTGCCTGAACGCCGGAAACCGTGACCCGCAGGCCGAAACCGGAGCCCCGGGTCACCCGGTCGCAACCCGCTCGGGGTGATCGTAACAGACCTAGTTCCTGGTATAGGCGTTGTTGTGCAGGAACCGATTGGGATTCCGATATACCTACGATGGTTATCGATGATTTATATTGATTGACCGATGGGGGTTGCTTCCCCGAGCTGGTACCATGCTCTACCGACCGATTGTGAATGGACGCATGGCCATTGCAGGTTGGACCGGGGCAGATTTCGCCATGGTCCATCGCAAAGAATGTTATCGTTATGATTGTGAATTGGATGTGATTGTGATTGACCGACTGCATTGCATATGTTTGATTGTGTTGCGTTGATTGAGCATTTGATTGATTGGTGAGATCCTTTGTGTATTGTATTCGTTCTGTTTCCGATTTCAGGTTTATTGTATCTACCGTTTTAGTAACTGCACCATGTCTATACCTGTTCCCTTACTAAGTTCTTTCGAGAACTTACCCTTATATCTACCGTTTCAGGAAAAGCAAGTCGCCGAGTAGAGGTGAGGTTGCTAGGACTTGAGGTGCAGCAGCAGTAGCTTCAAGTGGTGCGGTTGGACTCCGCGTGTTCACCACTTGGTTGGTTTCCTTGTATTCCAAATTCGGCTATGGCTCTGTATAATGTACATAACATCCATGTTTAGTTTTGTAAGTTTGGTTGTGTAAATGGTAAGAATTGCATAAGTGCTAAGTTCAGACTCGGAATCGTTTAAGTTTGGCGATAGGTTTTTCAGGTTTTCGGTTCAGTCGGAGGGTCAGGCGACCCCTCCCTTAGAGCGGGCGGTCGCCTGGACCACTTCCGTAGGAGACAGGGGACCAGGCGAGGGCCGGGCGACCCCTCCCTTGGAGCAGGCGGTCGCCTGGACCCCCTGGGTTTTGGAGGCAGGGAGCCGGGCGACAGGCCAGGCGACCCGGCCCTTGGAGCAGGCGGTCGCCTGGGTCAGGCGAGAGGCCAGGCGACCCCTCTCCTCAGGTCAGGCGGTCGCCTGGTCTTCTCAGCATTGTGGGCAGTGAGTTAGGCGATGGTTCAGGCGACCCGGGCTTTAGCCCGGGCGGTCGCCTGGACCCCGTTTTCGAAATTCTTGGTTCTTTTCAACCCCGTTCGCGTAGGTAAGTGTCTTGGGGGCTTGGTTGAACACTTTTTTTTGAGTTTAAGGTTTTATGTTAAGGGTGTGAGTGAGCCGTCGCCGCCACCACCCCCCTTTCCCCGGTTTGGTTCCGTTCTGTGTGCGCTGCCGCGAGTGCGGGGTGTGAGGGTGCGGGGGTGGGGTGACAACTCACTATTGGTAACTATGAGGATGAATTCCTTTGTGATGTTGTGAAGATGCATGCCACCCATATCCTACTCGGCTGTCCATGGCAGTACAACTGCAAAGCCATTCATCATGGACCGTCGAACAAGTATGAGATCGAGTACAATGGCCGAAGGTACACCTTACTTCCTTTATCTCCTCAACAAGCTTTGCAAGATCAGTTGCAACTTCAGCGTGAGGCCGAGGTAAAATTGAAGGAAAATAGTGATGAGGGAGAGAGTGAACAAGAGGGTCTAGCCGAAATGACTATGAAAAAGAAGAAGAGTGGAGAGTTCTTGAGCGGAAAACGTGTATTCGAGAGAAAACCAGAGTGTTTACATCCACCAGCCAAAGAGAGAAATTCATAAGGCATTACTTAGCCGTAAATCCTGCCTCATGATGATCCCTAAATCTTGTGCACTAACCCTCAACAACTTTGCCAAGGTACCTTTTGTTGTTTCTCTACTTGTGCAAGCCTATTAGGATATCTTCCGTGAAGATCTGTCCGGTCTTACTCCCATCTGCGGAATTGAACATCGGATCAACCTTGTACTAGGGGTACCATTTCCGAACAAGCCAACCTACTGCAACAATCCAGAGGAGTCCAAAGAGTTCAAACGATAGGTAATTGAACTCCTGTAGAAGGGGTACCTTCGGAAAAGCTGATGACCTTGCGTCGTGGTTGTACTCATTGTTTCAAAGTCAGACGGTACTTGGCGCATATGCATGGACTATCACCCGATCAACAAGATCACCATCAAGTATAGGTACCCTATTCCTCATCTTGATGATTTACTTGATGAATTGGGTGGTGCAAAGTTGTTTTAAAAATAGACCTTAAGAGCGGCTACCACCAAATCTGTATGCAAGACGGAGTTGAGTGAAAACGGCTTTTTAATCGAAGTATGGTTTATATGAATGGTTAGTCATATCTTTCAGTCTATCCAATGCACCTAGTACCTTTATGCTACTAATGAACCATGTATTGAAGGAATTCCTAGGAAATTTTATAGTTGTGTACTTTGACGATATTCTCATCTTACAGCACAACCTTGGAAAAACACCTTCAACAATTGAAGGAAGTATTTGACACACTCTGGCGCCAACAACTCTTCGCCAACATGAAGAAGTCTGTCTTCTATACAACGGAAGTTATTTTTCTCGGCTATGTAGTAAGCGCCGAAGGACTCAAGGTGGATGAGAGCAAAGCACAGGGCATTGTCGAATGGCCAACTCCAAAGAACGTATCCGAAGTTAGGTCCTTTCACGGACTAGCAAGCTGCTATCGGAGATTCATTTCAAACTTCACCCTGGCCACACCATTGAATGAGCTTGTCAAGAAGAACATGCCTTTCATCAAGGGAGAAGCCTAATAAACAGCCTTCGATGAAATCAAGATTAAGTTGGTCAGTGCGCCACTCCTTGCGTTGCTAGGTTTCGAGAAAACCTTCAAGATTGACAGCTACGCAAGTGGAATTGGCATCGAAGCCATACTCATGCAATAGTGCCAGCCAATTGCGTACTTTAGTGAGAAACTTAGCGGCACATCACTGAATTACTCCACTTATGATAAGGAGCTCTATGCTCTTGTGACAGCTCTTGAGACTTGGTCACATTATCTTATTCCGAATGAGTTTGTCATTTACACCTATCATTGCTCACTCCAATTTCTCCAACGCTAAGGGAAACTTAGCAGAAGACATGCTCGATGGGTCGAGTTTATCAATTCATTTCCGTACTTGATTAAGTACAACAAGGGCAAGGAGAATGTCATCGCCGATGCGCTTAGCCAAAGATACACATTGTTTTACCACCCTTGATGCCAAAGTACTTGGTTTCAAAAACATGAAGTAGTTCTATGTCGAAGATCCTGATTTTGGAGAAACTTATGCGTTGTGTCGCAGACAATCTTTCAGTGAGTACTTCATTCATAACGGTTACTTGTTTAAAACTAACAAGTAATCTGCGCCGAAGAGTTTCATCCGAATTACCATTGTTAGGGAAGCCCACAGAGGAGGATTAATGGGTCACTTCAAAAAGAATAAGTCACTAGCCACCTTAAAGGAGCACTTCCATTGGCCGCACATGAAGAAGGATATGGAGAGCTTCTACACCAAATGTCCTTGAGACACCTCAAGCTCTAATACCACTTTGATGCAATCCCACCTCTTTGCTGGTTGCTTTCCCCTAAGGGACCTAGCTCAAGAATGTCCTTCCAGGCTTCGATCCATCAGCTCCCTGTCGAAGGGGGTGCGATGTCCTTCCAGGCAAGACAACAGCGCGCGCTCTCCCCCAACAACAGGGAGGACTTGTTGTTTAGGAGAAAGACAGGGTCCCAAGTCCCTTCCAGGGGCATGCCCTCCTCCTTATAGACCTTCGCCCTGAGATCCTCCCTCAAGGATTTCAGCGCAGCAGGGTCCTCAGACCATTTGGGGGTCTTCTGGGCAGCAACACGCTTCCCTTCAAGGAAGTGCGACCAAACCCCGGTCTCCTCCAGCACAGTCGCCGCTGCGCCCATGTCCACCACGCTTTAGCGAATGCTGCATGGCGAGTTAGAAGACTCCGCCCCTACATTAAACGACTTGTAAGCACAACAAAGAATGCTTGGAACACAAGCAAACGAGGAAAGGAACTCACCTGGCAAATGGCCCTGATCCAGGGCAAGGACGGCCTAGCCAGTTGGTTGCTTGCACTGCGGCTTCACCCAGGCGGTACTCCCAGACGGTTCGTAGGGAGTGCGGACTACATCTCAAGCGCTCTTCTTCTCAGGGATCTCCTTCGCCACCAGGCCGTCGTTAGCAGCACAGCTTGGAACGCTTGAGGGTACCCCCTCTGCAGCCCCTTCCCTCTGGGAAGCCTGGCTGCTTGTTGGGAGAGCATCCCCAGCATCTCCCCTTATCTCCGGCTGAGTACCACCCAGCGCGAGCGCGCCACTCCCCGCCGGGCCTGCTGGGACCTGGCCCCTAGTAGAACTGCTGGCCTTCGCTGCAGACTTGGACTTCCTTCTCATGGCCAGCAGGAGATCGCCGGCTGAGATTCCCTTCTTTTGGGGGGGTCCCTCCGCCTGAGGGGAAGCCTCAATCTGAGCAGAAGCCTCTACCTAGAGGGATGCCCTCGCCTAGAGGGGAACCTCCAACTGGGAGTGAATCTCAACCTGAGGAGTTCACACAGAAGCACTCTCAGGCGGGATTTCGCCACCCGCCCTAGGGCCGTCAAGGAACCAGGCTATCAGTTGTAATTTTCATGTTTTGTACATGAAATAAGGTCTGAATTCTTGTGCTTTCCATGAAAATTTGATGAAAGAATCATGAGAATGCTTAATTGAGAATTCGGCCATAAGTGGTAAATTTGGTGAAAATGTTGAAAGAATCTAGTCTTTGTGACTTAAATGCTTTAATTGCATGATAAATATTTTCGAATGTGACTTGAATGCTCCTTGAATGCTTTAATTGCATGATAAATGTTTTGAAATCATGTGTTAATGAGTAACTTCTATGTGAAAGTTGAAATGGCCGAAAGTTACATGTCAATTACTTATGTTATTAGTAACTTTGTATAGTGTGCAAATGTGCACCTATTTGGACGAATTGTATAAGCAAGAAAAATAATGTTTTCATGTTTTTTAGATGCTTATATTGTATGATTTAATTAGTTTGAATCAATTGAACATGTGTGTATGTTATAGAATATATGATATACAAATTGGTTTTGTACATGTTCATTAATGTGTACATGCAAGTGTCATACTTAGTGTCACCGTACGCCACCCGAGCCCGGTTGCGGAGGCGGGGGCGCCGGGACGTCGAAAGCGGAAGCCGGAATGATACAGAAATGGCAGGTCCATCGTGACCTGCCGCGCGTAGCGGACCCGAAAAGCGAAGCGATTGTGGAAGCAACCTGAAAATTTCATACATATACTAAAATAAAATCCATGGTGAGTCTCGTCCCTCGGAAACAGACGAGCACATCACCATTACCATACATACAGTTCATGCATTAACAACAAAGTAAGCCCCGCCCTCCATGGACGAGTACTTACGCATACAACATAGATACATACGGAGTTCTCCGAACCTAGGGTATCTAGCAAGCGCCAAGCGCTCAGAACATGCAACAGAACAGAATATATACATATATCAAATATACAATCATCACAGCAATACAGAAAGTGTGCATATGCAACTACAGAGCCAGCCCTAGATCTAAGTGTCAAAATACCTCGCGCGGGATTCAGACCAAATAGACAAATCCCGGACCGCAAGGTGCAGCTGCTGCTAAACTCAACCAAGGTGGAAACCTCACGGAAACCTACTCCGCAGGCCGCTTATCAGGTCTACCTGAAACCCAAAAACAGAACCCAAAAAGGGTGAGTCCTAAAAGGACCCGTAAGGGATTTGGGGTAAGATAAGCATATGTAACCCTGCAAAACAGAAAGATAATAATATACAGAATATATACGACAGAAAACAGAATATCGTGCATGTAATAAAAACAGATCAGAATCCCGAAAAAATATGCGATACTAAATCGCCATAAACCCTTATAACAAATCAGAACGACAGCCTCCCTCTAAGGGAGTCAGAAGCCGAAGCTATTACAGAAGCATGGTGCACCAGCTGGGGTAGCGAACCCTCAACTGTCGTAGGGTTAATGCACAGAGTATGCCATAAGGCATACTCCTACAAATTACGTAACGTACCTTAAAGCGTAAATTTCAAATACCGCAAAATGAAGTGCAACAACACATACACCTACAGACTACGAATATGCCCTAGGCATATAATACTGAAATACTTGCAGAACAGAAAGTGAAACTAAACATACACCTATCTTACCAAAAATAGCAGAACCAAACCCTTACCTCACAAATCCAGAGTATTTGACCGGTTCTGGACGATTTCCAAACCACGACCCGAAACTCAGAAACCTCTCTTTTCCTACCCTCCGAACCTCAGAATCTGTCAAACCAAGTTGAATTAGCAACCTTACCAACCACTCTACTAAACTACACCCCCGACCCCAAAACCGAAAATCCGGCAGAATTTCCGTAAAATTCCAGATTCCCACAGAAACATCAGAATTCAGAACTAACTTAGACAATGCAAAATTATACATTGTCAAACACAATCCAACAAGCAGAACTGATTAAATCCAACCTTAAAACCCTTCATTACCCGACATTTTCCGATAAATCCGCATAATAGTAACTTTTCCATTTCATACCCGAAATCAATGTTTCAAACATCAAACCACACCTAAATCCAACCCCAATACCATCTTAGCATCCAATTTAACCAAAATCAAACCCCAACATGGAAAAAGAATCATCCAATAATTCGGCTCCTTTGCCAATTTTTACCCAACTTCCAAATCAATCCATTCAAGCTTCCAATTAATCATACTAACCACCAATTACACTTCTAAACCAAGAATGCTAACCAATTGCATCCAAAACAACCAAATTCAACATTGAACATCAACATACAATTCGGCCAAATTGGGGTTTTCTTACCCAACTTGTTCTCCATCAAATTGAATCCATACATAAGCTTAGAATCATGCTAGGATTAACATACTTGAAGCATGAATCAAGGAGACAAACACACATCAACATAGAATTTTCCAACAAATTCGGCAATTTGGGGATTTTTACCCAAGGTGTGTTTTCCAAAATCCAACACTTGATTATCACTCCCATACAACCCAAGAACATCATACTAAAAGATGGGAGGAAGAGAATCATCCTAGCTTATAGCTAAGAACAAACTCATAATTCTCAAAATCTCCTCTTTTCTTCACTAATTCTTGTTTCTAACAAGAAAAGAGAACAAGGGAGAATGCTTACCACAAAAAGGATCCATTTCCTTGTTGATTTGAGCCAAGATTTGAAGAACAAGAAGCTTGGAGTGAGCTTCAATGGTGGCGGCAGCATGAAGAGGAAGAAGAAGAAGAAAAGAAGTGAAATGAGATAATAATATCTCATTTAGGAAATTATATGTCATATATAATTTCCTTCTCTTTTACCCATACCATCCCACTTTAAATAACAAAAAGACATGTGTCCCTCATGTCTCCCAATACTGCCGAATAAGCTGCTGCTGCCCATACCCATTACTTTTTATTTTGTGGCCAAACGCAATTTAATCTCCTAACTTTTCCGAAAGTTCCAATTTTGGCCCAAAAATAATTACCGAATTCCAAAATTAACGAAACTTGGACACAACCCTCAGAATATTATAACATTCGTAAAACATATTTCAAAAGTTCATTTACAATTCCAGAGTGTCCTACCGAGCTCGCTGAACCCGAACAAATCCCGACGTGCGAGCGTGTCCAATGTAACTAAAATCCCATCACACCAAAATTCCACAAAAATACTCATAAATCCAACTTGAATTATAACATGACTTACCCCAAAGCCGTCAGAAGATTTCCATCCCGAGCCCCGGGATTCCCGTCCCGAGCCCCGGGAGTCGCCCGGAACCGAACGTCCCGCCCCAAATATTAAACTCCACAACCACCTCCGGGACGTTTCCACGACTCCAAAACTGCAAACGGCTTCCCAAACTGAGATCTCGAGAGTGCTACCGAGCCCGTTGTACGTCCCGAGACGACCCCGACAACCCCCCGGCACCAGAAAAATATTTTCGGTGGAAACGTCCGGGGGACCCACACGACCTCAAATACGGAAGGGTTCGCCAAAATGATACTCGGATAAGGCTCGGGAGCCGCCTGAACACCGAAAAAACGTGACCCGCAGGCCAAAACCGGAGCCCCGGGTCACCCGGTCGCAACCCGCTCGGGGTGACCGTAACACTTAGTGCCTTAAGCTACCAATTGTTACTCCAAAGTCTAATTATGGAGATTCTGTCTAACGAGGTGGCTTTTAAGCGAGATTGTTGTGACTCCGCCATCTTTCCTGGGAATCTTCCTTATAGTGACTAAAGGTTAGAAAGACTATAGTTATGGTACAATGGTGCATGTATGTGTTACATAGCCAAATGTAGTGTTACATAGCCAAATGTACAAGTGTGACAAGTACATAGTACATATGATAAAATTTAGAATTATATGTTATTTCCTTAAAGTCAAATAGATGACATTCTGTCTAAGGAGATGAGTTTTAAGCGGGACCCTTGTGACCCCTTCATCTTTCTAGGGAATGGTTTCTATGGTGATTTAAGGGTTCACGGAAATATAATTTAAAATGAATTCATGTATAAGTTACATGAATGGATTCATGTATGAGTTGCATGAATAGAATTCATGTATGAGTTACATGAATAAAACCATGTATGAGTTACAAGATTCAAATCAATTATAAGTTATGTGAGCTGAAAATATGTAGTTGATACATATGATGACTTAATTGGTACAATACCCAAGCAACATCACCCTCGCATCCAACATTGACCACACCTCTCCGCGAGGCCTAAGCCTTCGCGGCATCTATGAGACCACACCTGATAGCCTCATTCCTTGATGGCACAGGCTTCCAGATGTTTGAACGGTTGAGGTGATGGTGAGAACGACGATCTGTAGCTCTGGAGTAATCTGCAAGATGTAAAAGGAATACTCAGCAGCAGAAAGAGGAGTGGGGGTGTGTAGATAGGGTGTACCTATCCCAAGTCATCTTTTTATAGGAGGCGGTGAGGTGGCGGTTGTCCTATGATCCAGAGTAGTGGAGTGTTCCACCACGTTCCGGAGTTAGTGGAAGACCGGAGGTGTGATGGAGAACGTGGAGATAACCGCTCCCAGCTTCCTTTCCTCGGTCTGTGACTTGTTACTAAGTGTTGGATGGTGAAGGCCAGGAGATGCTAAGGCCCTACCTGGCGAAGCCAGTAGATGCGAACCCGCGAGGTCCTGGCGAAGCCAGTAGGTGCGAAGCTCTCCGGATGATTCCTTCGCGAGATGCGATGGCATCGTGGTCCGTGTCCTTGGTTGTTGCTGATTGATATTCTCGTTCCCGGAGTAGGAGCGGAATCCCAATTGAGTGATTGATGAAGATGGTGTTCTTGAGACTCCAAGCTTGCTGTTCAGAGTAATCTGTAAAAGATAAGGAGAATACTCAGAAGTAGCAAGAGAGGAGTGGGGGGCGTGTAGTAGCTTACCCAGTTTAGGGTGGACATCCCCTATTTATAGGGAGATGCCGGAGAAGAGCCTCCCAGTTGAAGCCATGGACAGGCTGTGAGACAGGACTAACAAGTCTGTCAGATTTGGAGAGATAAGTCTGTGTCAGACTGATTGGAGATAAGGCGGCTCTGATGATGAAGATCTCAGCAAACCGCCTTAGAAGATTCACCTGTAAGGGAATGTTTGGCGTACAAATCTGGTGAAGATCACTCAGGCTCGTGCTGGCCTCCTTATTGGCTGATTGATGTCAGATGACCAAGTGGTCTATTTCCAAGTGGAGCAAGTGGCAGGCGAAGGCCCAGATAGAATATAGCCAAATAAGGAGTGAGGGTCGCACGAACCTGAGTATAAGGGCCTTATCTGGGCGAGGCCAGTATAGGCAAGAGAGTCCTCGCGAAGGCGAGTTGAGGCTGCGGGAGTAAGACCCGTGAAGGCGAGTGAGATCGCACGGGCGATACCTGAGACCGCGAGGGTGACCCGCGCAGGCCCAAGAGACGCGAAGGCGAGTATGAGACGTCGCCCGGGCGAGACTTGAGGCCTGCGAGGGCCAGACCTCGCGTAGGTGAGACTGGAGACTGCAAGGGTGAGACCTTGCTTTGGGCGATACTGGAGACCACAAGGGTGAGACCTCGCGAAGGCGATACTGGAGACCACAAGGGTGAGACCTTTTCAGAAGGCCTTGTATGATTCTGATGCGACGCGAGGACGCGTTTGCTTGGGTAGTGTACCAAGATGCCTCCTCCTGAGAGCGGAGTATGGGCAGGGTCCTGTACTCCGTTTTTTGAAAGTACTTTGCTGAGGACTGATGTAGTAGCCACAAGTGAAGACCTTTTATGATCCGATAGTTCGTGTTGGATCTTCTGATCCTTGTGAGTTTTTTGGGGGGGCATTCGCTTGGGTAGTGTACCAAGATGCCTCCTCCTGAAGGCAGAGTATGGGTAGGGTCTCGTACTCTGTTAAAATCCCAAGTCTTGGAGCTGGCGAAGGCGCTACGCTGCTAGTGGGTCGTTTGGAGTGCAATCGGCAGTGAAGGGTCCCCTCAGCATTTAAAGCAGGAGAGATAATGGGAGATGGGAGGTTTACTAACCGTTACGGGGCGCGGCACGTGGCGCCTCAGGAGTCGATTACGCTTTTGAAAAGCGTTTCTCTGATTTTGCACGGAAGGTAAAAGGCCTTCTAACCGTTAGATGTCAGCACGTGGCGCCTTGGGAGCCAATTCCGCTAAAAGGTGCTTTTCATTTTGGTGGGCTTATAAAAGCGTATCCGAGAAGATTGAAGCTTTCTATCTTCATTCTCGTATTTCCTTGCTTTTGCTCTAAGTAAACCGTTCGCATTTTTTGTGCACTCGAACCGTTTACCGGTTGTTTTGGAGTTCTTCCTTAGTGTTTTTCCAACTTCGAGACCTCACCGTCTGTTCGTTTGCTGTTTGCTCCACCAGTTTCTTCAACAACGACTCAAGCAGGTAACATTTTTTCACCAAGCACAGTGAGTGATTTGATTTTTCTGAGCACAGAGAGTGCTTGACGAAATGTCTCTATTAGGCCATTCCGATTTACATGCTTGTTGCTTGGTTTCTTCTTTTGTTTTTTGCAGAGATGGAATCCAAAGAGGCCGTTCGTCCAGTGCTCGCCCCCATGGAGAAGACCACGGTGAAGTTTGAGAAAATCCACCAGGATATGGTGGAGGCCTTCTGGCCTGTGGAGGCAGTGCCTGTATACACGTCACGCTCAGGCGTCTGCCGGGTGAGGGGTTGGCTTGAGACCAAAGAGATCGTGGAGAACCGGGTGTTGTGCCTGTACACGGCACAGCTTGCGGCGGGGTTGCGGTTTCCCCTTCCGCAGCTGGTACAAAATTTGTGTGCTGATTGGGGGATGCCACCAACACAGTTGGCACCCAACACCTTTCTAACCATAACAGGTTTTATTGTTGCCTGCCATATGGCCGGCGTGAAGCCCTTCGCTGATGTCTTCAACCGTTTCTATCGGCTGGAGCTGAGGAGTGGGAGTGCGTTTTTCTACGTCACTCCCATAAACGTCTGAGGTAACCACTCCATTTCCTTCACTGCCTCGCCCAAATCCTACCACAACTGGCACGAGTCATTCTTCTTCCTGCCCCGCGACAACTCATGGGACTTTCCCTGCGTGAGGACGCAACTACACATGCATAGCATCGCACGAAGGCCTGAACTGTCTTATGAAGGAGTGCGGTGGCGGGCATACATCCAACTATTGGGGTGGTTGGACGACGTTTTCTCAAGGAGCGCTTGTGATGAGCTCTTCACCTTTTCGGCTGCCCAACTTGATGAGACCACTCTGAGGTGGGCTGGGATTAGCACGGGCTTCGTGTTGGACCCTGAGGTGCCTCCACCATACGAGGGATAGGCCCCTGCTCACCGTGGGACGGTGGTAGACTCTCTCTTCGCGGCGCTGGCGGGGCCCCAAGCTATGTTTTGCATATATAAGTGTAATGCATAAGTGTAAGAGGCTTTAGTAAAACCTGGTCTGAAGCTTTCTTTTTGCTTGTAGATGCTTCCATGGAGTCTGGCGAAGGCCGGGGCAAGAGAGCGTCTATGCGCATTGCCCAACAAGTGCACTTGGCATGTGCATTTGGGAAGGATGCCCTATTTGGGGCTGTCAAGCGTTAGGCGCATTACCCCCAAGCCGCCAAAGAAGAGGGCTGGGCCTAAGTCGCCAGCAGTTCCTCAAGGGAAAAAGAGGAGAGTGGCCGCTAGTGCGGCGCGGCCTGGAGAGGGGAGTGCCCCTACTGCTGTTGAGGAGGCCAGGGGGCCTGTTGAGGCGAGGGGATCTGCAGCGGTCCCCTCTACTGAAGAGACGGCGAGGCCGGCTGTGGAGGGCAAGGGGCCTGCTGAAATAGAGGGGTCTTCAGCAGTCCCTTTAACTGAAGAGGCTGAGGAGCCTGTTGGGGAGGAAGCCCCCAGTGTTGTGGAGGTGGAAGTTCCTTCCACTCTTGAAGAAGCCATGCCTTCAGCAGAGGGCTTAGATGGAGTGCAGGCAGGTAACGCTGCTCCCATAGAGGCTGTGCCCATCTCAGTGGTGCAACCTATCTCTCCTGAGGAGGCTGCTGCTGAAGCCTTTGTGTCTGGGCTCTTCACGAGCCCGTCCCCAGCCCAAGGCGAAGACTTGCCTGGGCATGTGGTCGCGGCGGAGATCCTCACCAGAGGAAAGGTGCTTCCTCCCAAGGGTAAGATGTCAGCGGGGGAGATCCTGATCTCCATGAGGAGGAGGGGTAGCCAAGCTGCCAAGGCTATAGGCAGTTCTCACCAACAGGAGGCAACGGTCACTCTTGTGGAGGAGGAGGTGGAAGCCACCATTGCAAGGGAGGAGACCCCTGCAGCAACCCCTTCTAGAGAGAAGATCGCTGAAGTGACTCCTTCAGGGGAGAAGGCCCTTGCGGCAAAGGGGAAAAGGGTCCTGAGGATTGAGGAAACTTCCTCTTCTTCTGATGGTGAGGCCCCAGAGGAGGGGGGGTCTGGCAGCACGGTCCTCTGCGAGGACAAGTGGTTGGGAGATAGCCCAACCTTCCAGCAGCCAGCTGGAAACCAGTGGATGGGGCGTCCTTCTGCTGGTAAGTCTTTTAACTTGACAGTGCTTTTCTTGCTTTGAGTTTGTACTTCAGCTCTTTCAGCTGTATTGATATTTGCAACTCTTGTAGGTGCGGGGCCTTCTGGGCAAGAGCTTGGCCCTCGCGAGGTCCCAGTGGATCAAGGGACTATGACAGAGGTCCCTGCAGATCTGGGGACCAGAACTGAGGTCCCATAGGACACTTGGGAGTTCATCTACCCAGCGGCCTTTGGCCCCCTCAAGGCGCTTCTTGAGGCCCTCTTTGAGGGTGCGGTTGGTGACCTCAACCTGCCCATTAGACTGGGGGTGTGCCACTGGGGCGAAAAGTATGCGGACATTATTGTCCTGAGCCCATTGTTGGACACTGTGGCTGGCAAACTGAGTGCCATTGTCTGTAATAATAGCACGAGGGCTGCCATACCGGCAGACAAGATTCTTCCAAAGAAACTTTATAATCTTGGCGGAAGTGATGGAGACCAAGGGTTCCACTTCGACCCATTTAGAAAAATAATCAACTGCAACAACACAAAAGCGGTACTGACCTGGAGCGGTCGGCATTGGACCAATGAGGTCAAGGCCCCACAGGGCGAAGGGCACTGGGTTTGTCAGTGCTGGAGATTCCGTAGATGGCAGTCGCTGGATGCGAGAATTGATTTGGCACTGGTGGCACGTTTTGACCAGTGCGGCGGCGTCCTTTTTCAAGGTAGGCCAGTAGTACCCTTGACGAAGGGCTTTGTGGGCAAGTGCCTCCGCAGCAATGTGTGCGCCACAGTTGCCTTGGTGGAGAGTATCCAAGACAGAGTGTCCCTCGAGGGTGCTGAGACACCGTTGTAAAGGCGCCGCAAACCCGCGATGCCATAATTGGTCATCAATGAGGACGAAGCGGATGGCCCGTTTGTGAGCACGAAGATCCGTAGTGCTGGCTTTTAGCTCATCAATAATAGGGTCTCTCCATTCTGTGACCGGATCACGAGTTGCCAGAGAAGCAATAACAATATCTTTCGCGATGGAAGGGCTGGCCAGAGTTGCCGAGGTGGAGGGGGTCTTTCCCTTTGACGGCATGTCTGCTGTAGTGTTCTCGAGCGAGGAACATGTATGAAGATGACCTCTTCGAAGTCGGTTCGCAAGGCGTTTACCAACTTAAGGTATTTGATCAGGGTGGTGTCCTTGCATTCGGCGCACCCTTGGACCTGGTGAATCACCAGTTGCAAGTCGCTATGGACATGGAGGCGGCGGATGCCTGCCATTTTGGCGAGCTTTAGCCCCGCGACTAGGGCCTCATATTCTACAACATTGTTAGTTACTTGAAATTGAAAAGAGACACGAAGGAATACTTCCATACCTAGGGGTCCGCATAGATACACACCCCCTGCGGGGGATTCCAGCTTGGATGAGCCATCCACAAATAAGTCCCATTCGGGAGGAATGGGTGGAGGTGCAGGGCCCTGTTCAGGGGCCGAGAGGATATCAGCATCTGAGAACTTCCGCAATGAAGTCGGCGAGGGCCTGGCCCTTGATTGCCTTCCTGGGCTCATAGTTGATGTTAAAACCGTCAAGTTCGATACACCACTTGGCGAGGCGCCCTGAATGTTTGGGCCGCCTCAGGATATCCTATATCGGTAAGTCCGTTCGGACTATAATAGTGTGCCCTTGGAAGTAGGACTTGAGCTTCCTTGCTGCATATACAAGAGACAATATAGCCTTTTGGAGAGGAGGATACCTTGTTTCTGTATCCTGGAGAGTATGGCTGGTGTAATATACCGGCCATTGTTTAGCAGCCTCTTCCTTAATAAGGACAGAAGCAACACTCTTTTCTGAGGTGGTGTTACGGTCACCCCGAGCGGGTTGCGACCGGGTGACCCGGGGCTCCGGTTTTAGCCTGCGGGTCACGTTTTTCGGCGTTCAAACGGCTCCCGAGCCCTATCCGAGTATCATTTTGGCGAACCCTTCTGTATTTGAGGTCGTGTGGGTCCCCCGGACGTTTCCGCCGAAAATATTTTTCTGGCGCCGGGGGGTTGTCGGGGTCGCCTCGGGACGTACTGGCGGGCTCGGTAGCACTCTCGAGATCTCAGTTTGGGAAGCCGTTTGTAGTTTTGGAGTCGTGGTGACGTCCGGAGGTGTTTGTGGAGTTTAATATTTGGGGCGGGACGTTCGGTTCGGCGACTCCGGGGCTCGGGGCAGGAATCCCGGGGCTCGGGATGGAAATTTTCTGTCGGCTTTGGGGTAAGTTGTGTTTGAATTTAAGATGGAATTTATGGGTATTTTTATAGAATTTTGGAGTGACGGAATTTCGGTTAAGGTTGACACGCTCGCACGTCGGGTTTTGGTTCGGGTTCAGCGAGCTCGGTAGGACACTCCGGAAAGGCAAATGAACTTTTGAAAAATGTTCTGTGAATGTTATATTATTCTGAAGATTGTGTCCGAGTTTCATTAATTTTGGAATCCGGTAATTATTTTTGGGCAAAAAGAATTGGAACTTTCGGAAAAATTGGGAGTTAATTTGCAAAGGGGTGCAAATTAATAAAAAAAATCAGCATGGGCAGCAGCAGCCCTTTTCGGCAGCAAGTGTGTGTGTGTGTGAAAAGTGAGGGACACATGTCCCTCTTGTAATTAAAGAAGAAAAAGAAAGAAGATATAAAAGGATTGGTAATTACATGAAATGAAATTCATTTCATTTCTTCTTCTTTCTTCTTCTTTCTTCCTTCTCTGCCGAAACAAAGGCAGCCATGGGTACTATTCATGAAGCTTCTTTGGTTCTTCATTTGGCCAAGAATCAACAAGGTTTTGGGTGCAAATCATTGGTAAGTTTCTCCTCTTCTTCTCTTTGTAAGGTTGGAAGCATGAATTTGGATGGAAATGGGTTTAGAGAGGATTTTGTGTTTGTTCTTTGCTATGAGTTTTGATGATCCTCTTGCTTCCAAATTTTAGTATGTTATTCTTGGGCTTGAGAGGAGTAAGAATCTATGGTTGGATTTTGGAAAAACTCCTTAGTTTGAAGACTACTTGCACAGTGCGGCACGAAATATGTGCGGCGCAGGTGCGCTGTTGCAGAGTTGTGCAGCCTTGCTTGCGCCTTGCACAGCCTTGCGCACCGGGTTGTGCGCAGCCTTGTGCGCAGCGCACAGCCTTGCGCAGGTTGTGCGCAGCCTTGTGCGCAGCGCACACCTTGCGCACGAGTTGTGCAGGCTTGTGCACAGTACAGACAAGCTTGCGCAAAGTTGTGCACATGCCAAAACTCACCCAAGAAGAACTTAGATATGAAGAGAAGTAAGTTTCGATGAAGGGAAAGTGCGGGTTTGTGCGAGAATTTCTTTCGGGATTATTTGGATGTGTTACGACTCAACTATGGTTATCCGACTTGATTACGTATTGGTGGAGTAGCGTGGAACCTTAGGAGCCAAGTTGGGCATTACGGGTCGGAAGTCGGGATTTTCCGAGTTTTGGGCTGCAGGCGCGTTTGAGGTAAGGGCTTAATTTGGTAAAATGTACGTTTGTTACATTTCAAGGCCGGATGACCTTAGAGGCCGGGTTCCTATTCATTACGTGTATGGTTATCGAGTAATGTTACTTGTTTATGTTTATGTATTTGTGTTATTACTATATGTTACATTACGTGTCCGCCACCGAAGGGTGCCGACATTCTGCGTATCCGCACGGAGTGCCGATATTTCATTACGTGTCCGCCTTTGAAGGTGCCGACATTCTGCGTATCCGCATCGAGTGCCGATACATACATTACGTGACCCTACGACGGTTTGGGGCTCGCGACCCCGGCCCGTACCGTGCTTACATTCGCATTACGATCTGTATATTCTGACCTCTGTTGAGGGCTGTCGTTACGGGTCGTTCTGGCGGTTGGACCGCATATGTTAGTTTCTGATTTTCGTTATACTTTATGTTTATATGTACATGCATATGTTGTGATGTTACATTTTGCGAGTTGATTTGTTGCCACGTGGGCAAACCGCACTTTTACCTTAAGCCCTTTCGGGTCCTTTCGAGGACTCACCCTTTTATCTGTTTACCATCTTTCAGCGATCGACAAGCAACCAGCGGAATAGAGATCCGTGGTGCTTCCACGACATTTTGGGTTACGTAGCGGCGGTACCACGTGCGGGAATTCTTGAGCGAGAGTCTTCTGTTTCCTCACTTAGGTATTTTTATAGGATTTTGTTTAATGGCTCAGTAGTATGTAATCGCATGCATATAGATCAGATCATGGTTTGTATATGTGTCTATATCTGGAATAACTTCTGCTTTATCTGTCTTCTGTGTCTCGGGCGGAGCCCTGACTTGCTTACATCGGAATTGCTATATTATGGATTTGGTACTTGTGTTGCGGCGATGATTGAAATGGGATATACCGTGAACTGCTTGTGTGGTGAAAGTTGGATTATTCGTATACTTGCCTTGCATGAGTATTTAGGTTGCTAGTGGTCACTTGACGGTTTTGTTTGGAGCTCGATGCTCCGTTGCCACGCTTTCCGCCGTAATTCCTGTTTCCGACGTCGCGGCCGGCTCCGCCTCCGCAACCGGGCGGGGTGGCTGTGACAAGTTGGTATCAGAGCAGGTCGGGTCGGAATGACCCAAAAGGTAAAGTATGTTGGTTTTGGGTATGGAATGTGGAAGGCAAGTATACAAGTCCGAGGGTGGACTTTTGGAGTAAGTTAAGTCTGTTCATGGGTAAGTAACTGTGGAAGTGACTTCGAGGTACAAGCCACCGTTCTACGTTTCATTCTGGGGCGGTTCTGTACGGAGACTGGCCACCTCCTTATTTGAACCGTTTCGGAATGGATGTGGACCAGCGGGCGGTTCTTTGGAGCACTTTGGAAAATTTGAGGTACTCGATGAATATTGGGTGATTTGTGTGGTGTTTCTGTGTTATGAGCATTGTTTGTTTTTGTGGATTAAAGTTTAATATTTGGTTGTGAGATTCTGAAAAAAGAATCTCTGCATCATGCATTGCATTACACTACAGATCCTTAGAAAAGCTGCTGCTAGCTTCGTAGAGATTAGGAGTGACCGAGTTGTCTGGATTCTGTTTGGTCCTGGAATGTCTCAGTTGAATTCACACGCGTAGGCGGTGTGTTTTGTGACCGGAGGGAGGGATTGTAATCCCATGCCTCCGAGAGATAGGGTTTGAACTGTTGGTTATGGGTTGAGTTGGTATATGGTTTGGAAATTTGGTTTGGGATAAGTTGTTTTTCTGGTTGGACTTGGTTTGAGGAATTGTGTACTACACGCGAGTAGCGTGATTTGGTACCGAGGGGCGGGACCGAGATCCCACACCTCCGTGGAATAGGATACGGGTTCGGCGTAACCCGAGTCCGAACAACCACACTCACCGCCCCGAGGTTTAGCGGTCGTAGGGACCCTCTCTCGATTTGGTATTACCGCTAGCCTAGCTGGTTCGAGGCGGCAGATGGCGGGGAAAATCTGTGATGCCACGGTAAGGGCATTTTGATTTGGTGGTGATAGCGAGACTTAAGCCACTGCTCGCCATAGTTTGGGATCGGTAAGTGAGTGACTCTGACAAGGGTAGTCACTACGACACCTAAACTCCTCGTCGGTCCTATCAACGACGGGGAGATCTGAGGCACCAGTTTGACGAGGTCAGACTTCTGGAGAGGTTTTAGAATTTGAATTCCCCGAGGTTCGGCGGCCGAGGAGGGCCGGAGGTATTAGAGACTTGGCTTGCAGGAATTGACAAACTCACGGAGGAGGCTATTCGAGTCGGTTGGCGCCGGGAACGGCTACTCCGGTCAGATTGCTTCCAGATTCTGAACCGGAGTTCGGATTGACCCGATATCTGATTTCTAGTGTCCTGGCAGTGTACCGGACATTTCCGTGGAAAATATTTTTCGGGGCCGGGGGGTTGCCGTCGGACGATTTTCGGGATTCAGGCGGAGAAACGGCTCCGGGAGTGACCCGGGACTCAGATTTGCAGTTTTGAGGAAGATCTGGAGTCGGGATATAATTTACATTTTTACGTGAAGAAAAATGTTCGGGTCGAAGTACGGTTTCGGGCGGTTTTCGGGCTCAGGCGAGCCAAGCTGTGACACTTGGCGAAGTGTGATTAGTGGAAAGTATTGGACTTGGTCTCTTGTTATTTCTAGTGATTATGATTCACTATGATGTCAAAAAGGATGTCATGTGCAAAGCACATGACTTATTATTACAAGACTTAAGTTTTGGCAGTCTTCAGCGTCCATAGTCTTGGACGCAACCCAACGCGCCGCGAGGGCGTGGGTTTCAGCAGGGTGGCCCGGGACCTCAATAGCGACAGCAGCTTCAGCCACCCCCTCCACCATAGCAGCTCAGAGCAGGACAAGTTTTTCGTAGTGAGGGGGGAGGCCCTAGTTATCAGGGAGGACCTAGTCAGCGGTCAGGTACCAGCCAGCAGGGAGGCTCGAGTCAGCAGGGAGTTCTGCAGGGTACTTTATTTCTGAATAAGGTGTCGGTTCATGTATTACTTGATACAGGAGCATCTGTTTCCATTGTAACATAGAAAAGTGTTACATTTCTGCATCTGTCTGTTAGTACCTTGCCTCAAACGCATTTAGTAAAAACTGCTGGGAGTCAGTTTCTGTTTTCCAATGAGATGGATCGGGGCTGTACGATATCTCGTAGGCGGACATTTGTGATGATCGGATTTGTTGGTTTTAGACACGCCGAACTATGATTTTATTCTTGGGATGGACTGGTTATCCAAGAATTCTGTGCACATTGATTGTGCAACCCGTACCATTATGGTTTTCGGAGAGGTACTACCTCTCACGACTCGGCGGTTTGACTATCGCGCAAAGCCAGATGCAGTGTTGCATTCGGATCATCTGTCGATAGTTGGTGTTGGGGAAAGTTATGGTCTGAATGAGGCTGGTACTAGGTTGAAGTTAGATAGTATGCCTTGGTTCGAGATTTTCCGCAGGTATTTCCGGAGGAGTTGCCCGGATTACCATAAGAGCGGGGAATTGTGTTTGACACCCACCTGCAGTCGGGTACTGCTCCGATATTTATTCCTCCTTATCGGATGCCTATTTCTGAGATGCAGGAGTAGAAGAAGTAACTGGAGGAATTACGGCAAAAGAGTTTCGTCCGACCGAGCACTTCAGCGTGGGGTGCTCTGGTTTTGTTTGTTAAGAAGAATGATGGGACACTCTGACTTTGTATTGATTACAGACGGTTGAATGCTCTTATTGGGAAGAATAAGTATCCGTTATCGAGGATTAACGATTTTTTTGATCAACTTTGGGGATTGAGGGTTTTCTCAAAGATTGATCTCTGATCCGGGTATTTTCAGCTTAGAGTGAAGGAAGAGGATATACCTAAGACCGCTTTCCGCACCCGATTTGGACACTTAGAGATTACGGTCATGCCATTTGGGCTGACCAATGCTCCGGTAGCATTCTTGGATCTAATGCATCGGGTGTTCCGACCGTACTTGGACTCATTTCTGGTGATTTTTATTGATGATATTTTGATATATTCTCGGGATGAGGATTCGCATCGGGATCATCTGAGGGTAGGTCTGCAGACACTTTGGGAACATCAGCTTTATGCTAAATTCTCAAAGTGTGAGTTCTGATTCGGGAAGTCACTTTTCCGGGGACACATTATATCCGAGCATGGTCTGCAGTGGATTTGAGTAGGTGAGGGCAGTTCAGACTGGAAACAACCTACCACGGCACGGGAGATCAAGAGCTCCCTGGGGTTAGTAGGATATTATCGGAGATTCGTACCGGGGTTTTCTATTCTGGCATCTCCGCTCACGCAGTTGACCAAGAAGGGTCAACCGTTTATCTGGTCTGATAGGTGTGAGCAGAATTTTCAGGAGTTGAAGCGGCAGTTGACTAACGCTCCGATTCGACTCTTCCAGATCCGAACTTACCGTATGTGATTTATTCGGAGGCTTCCACATCGATTTGGGGTGTGTTGGCGCGAGAGCGTTTGTGGTAGCTTATGGGGTCGAGGCACTGCGACCGCATGAGCTCGACTGATACATGATCTGGAGTTGGCTATAATAGTTATACGCTGAAACATTGGAATCAATATCTGTTTGGTAATAAATTTCAGATTTTTACCGACCATAAGAGTCTGAAATATCTGTTTACGCAAAAGGAGCTTAATTTGAGACATTGCGGATGGCTCGAATACATTAAGGACTATGGTTGTTGTATCGAGTACATCTCTGGCACGGGCAACACGGTTGCCGATGCCTTGGGCAGGAAGTATACCGGCTTAATTAAGAGAGGAAATGTTGGTGACCGATTTGAGGAGAGTGATCTGACGTGCCTTTGGCACAGGTGGCAGCTCTGGGAGCGTGCTCAGGTTATTACACTTATTATACATTCTGAGTGGCTTGATAGGATGCGCGAAGTGCAAGGTAGAGATTTGGTATTGAAGAAGTTATCTGGGGAAGATAAGGGTTTATGTATTACCGACGTTTCAGTATAGGCAGGGATCGCTATACTTCTGAGACCGCCTTTGTGTATCAGAGGATCAGGAGTTCTGGAATGATATTTTTGAGGGGCACACTCGAGCAGTGTGAGCATCAGGAACCGGCAGGGACTTTCTGACTGCACTGCCCTGACACGGTTTCATCATGATGCTATCTGGGTTTTTTGTGGATCGGCTGACAAAGTGTGTACACTTTCTGCCTATTCGGGTCCGAGACCCACTGAGAAGCTTGCCCGGCTTTACATCAGGAAGATTGTACGTTTGCATGGAGTACCAGACTCCATTGAATCTGACCGTGATCTGCGTTTTACAAGCACGGTTCTGGATTGCTTTTCATGAAGCATTGGACACGCAACTCCATCTGAATACAGCCTTATCACCCCAGACGGACGGGCGGTCGGAGCGGGTGATTCGATATCGGAGGATATGTTGCGAATCAGTATATTGGATTTTGGAGGAGTTTGGGACTAGCGGTCACTTTGATAGAGTTCTCGTACAACAATTGCTTTGGACTACGTTTAACGTGGCACCCATGAGGTGTTATGCGGGAGGTGTATGACACCATCTTGTTGGACGAGATGCGTCTGATCGGGTTAAGTTGGAACCCAAGCTTTTGAGAGTCTACGGCAAAGATCAGTTATTACAGCGCGGATTAAAACCGCGAATGATTACACCACTGTTTGTACGAACCGTCGCCGTAGGGCTCTGGAATCGAGCTTGGTAATAGAATTTGATCGAGGTAGCACCGTTCGGAGGAACAAGAAGATGTGATAGGCGGGGCAAGTTACCCCGAGTTATATCGGTTATCATAAGTTTCCAGAGTAAGTTGTTCGGTTGGCCTTACCCCCAACTATTTACGTTTTATGTGGTACCTTCCGGGATAGCCTTTGTTGTGGATCGGTTAGATTTATGTTCGGTACTATGCAGGGTTGTCTGGTAGAAATACCGCAATCGACTCGGGTGCAATAAGATGCACCGGAGGGTGGGACGCCGTGAAGTTCTGTATGGTAGTCTAAACTACCACTCCCGCCGCACCAGTACGGTGGTCCGATTGTTATGGGTTAGAGGAATGGTTGTATATTCTGGTTGGTAGTGTCACCTGTCTGGTTGGTTCAGGCTACTCTTGGAGGACCAAGAGTTCTAAGGGGGGGAGAATGTTACGGTCACCCCGAGCGGGTTGCGACCGGGTGACCCGGGGCTCCGGTTTTGGCCTGCGGGTCACGTTTTTCGGCGTTCAGACGGCTTCCGAGCCCTATCCGAGTATCATTTTGGCGAACCCTTCCGTATTTGAGGTCGTGTGGGTCCCCCGGACGTTTCCGCCGAAAATATTTTTCTGGCGCCGGGGGGGTTGTCGGGGTCGCCTCGGGACGTACAGCGGGCTCGGTAGCACTCTCGAGATCTCAGTTTGGGAAGCCGTTTGTAGTTTTGGAGTCGTGGTGACGTCCCGGAGGGGTTTGTGGAGTTTAATATTTGGGACGGGACGTTCGGTTACGGGCGACTACCGGGGCTCGGGACGGGAATCCCGGGGCTCGGGATGGAAATTTTCTGTCGGCTTTGGGGTAAGTTGTGTTTGAATTTAAGATGGAATTTATGGGTATTTTTATAGAATTTTGGAGTGACGGAATTTCGGTTAAGGTTGACACGCTCGCACGTCGGGTTTTGGTTCGGGTTCGGCAAGCTCGGTAGGACACTCCGGAAAGGCAAATGAACTTTTGAAAAATGTTCTGTGAATGTTATATTATTCTGAAGATTGTGTCCGAGTTTCATTAATTTTGGAATCCGGTAATTATTTTTGGGCAAAAAGAATTGGAACTTTCGGAAAAATTGGGAGTTAATTTGCAAAGGGTGCAAATTAATAAAAAAATCAGCATGGGCAGCAGCAGCCCTTTTCGGCAGCAAGTGTGTGTGTGTGTGAAAAGTGAGGGACACATGTCCCTCTTGTAATTAAAGAAGAAAAAGAAAGAAGATATAAAAGGATTGGTAATTACATGAAATGAAATTCATTTCATTTCTTCTTCTTTCTTCTTCTTTCTTCCTTCTCTGCCGAAACAAAGGCAGCCATGGGTACTATTCATGAAGCTTCTTTGGTTCTTCATTTGGCCAAGAATCAACAAGGTTTTGGGTGCAAATCATTGGTAAGTTTCTCCTCTTCTTCTCTTTGTAAGGTTGGAAGCATGAATTTGGATGGAAATGGGTTTAGAGAGGATTTTGTGTTTGTTCTTTGCTATGAGTTTTGATGATCCTCTTGCTTCCAAATTTTAGTATGTTATTCTTGGGCTTGAGAGGAGTAAGAATCTATGGTTGGATTTTGGAAAAACTCCTTAGTTTGAAGGAACTACAGCACTTAAGTGTGCGCATGCGCGATACTCTTGTGTGCCTTGTGCATGTGAGCTGCCTTGTGCAGGTTGTGCAGCCTTGTGCGCGACGCCAGACCTTGTGCACAGAGTTGTGTGCAGCGCCTTGCCTTAGCCTTGCGCACAGCCTTGTGCACAGCTTGTAGCGCAGACAGCAGTACTTATGCACAGTGTTGTGCAAGTTGTGCACGAGGCAATGTGCAAGCTGTGCTTGCGCACAAAGTTGTGCACATGCCAAAACTCACCCAAGAAGAACTTAGATATGAAGAGAAGTAAGTTTCGATGAAGGGAAAGTGCGGGTTTGTGCGAGAATTTCTTTCGGGATTATTTGGATGTGTTCGACTCAACTATGGTTATCGGCTTGATTACGTATTGGTGGAGTAGCGTGGAACCTTAGGAGCCAAGTTGGGCATTACGGGTCGGAAGTTGGGATCTTCCGAGTTTTGGGCTGCGGGGCAGCGTTTCTGTGTTAATGGCTTAATTTGGTAAAATGTACGTTTGTTCTGTTTCAAGGCCCGGATGACCTTAGAGGCCCGGGTTCCTATTCTGTTCTGTGTATGGTTATCAGGTAATGTTATTTCTGTTTATGTTTATGTATTTGTGTTATTACTATATGTTACATTACGTGTCCGCTTTGAAGGGTGCCGACATTCTGCGTATCCGCACTGTGGAGTGCCGATACTTACATTACGTGTCCGCCGAAGGGGTGCCGACATTCTGCGTATCCGCATCGAGTGCCGATACATCTGTTACGTGACCCTACGACGGTTTGGGGCTCGCGACCCGGCCCGTACCGTGCTTCATTACATTACGACCTGTATATTCTGACCTCTGTTGAGGGCTGTCGTTACGGGTCGTTCTGGCGGTTGGACCGCATATGTTAGTTTCTGATTTTCGTTATACTTTATGTTTATATGTACATGCATATGTTGTGATGTTCTGTTTTGCGAGTTCAGATTTGTTGCCACAGTGGGCAAACCGCACTTTTACCTTAAGCCCTTCTCGGGTCCTTTCGAGGACTCACCCTTTTATCTGTTTACCATCTTTCAGCGATCGACAAGCAACCAGCGGAATAGAGATCCGTGGTGCTTCCCGACATTTTGGGTTCTCATGAAAGAAGAAGTACCACGTGCGGGAATTCTTGAGCGAGAGGCTTCGATTCCGCACTTAGGTATTTTTATAGGAGGTGGCGAGGTAGAGGACCAGGTCATCGCCCGGTCTGGGGCACTTGAGGCTTTGGCAGCCTCAGAATGCTGTTTGATGGAGGCATATGCCTCCTGGCACTCCTCCGTCCACTTGCAAGCTTTTTTCTTGCATATTTGATCGAAGAAAGGTCTGCAGCGATCACTTAGTTTAGAGACGAATCGTCCCAAGGCAACTAGCTTTCCCGCTAGCTGTTGAACTTCATTGAGTCCTCTAGGGGTGCGCAGGGTAGTGATTGCCTCAATCTTTTTAGGATTTGCGTGGATTCCTCCTTTGGAGATCTGGTACCCCAGAAACTTCCCTTCTCCTACGCCAAAGATACACTTCTTTGGGTTTAACCGCATATTGTACTTGCGAAAGTTGGCGAATGTTTCCTCCAAGTCTGTAAGATGGGTTGAAGTGGCCTTGCTTTTGACTACAATGTCATCGACATAAGCCTCAAGATTTCGGCCAATTTGGTCTGCGAAGACTTGATTTACAAGTCTTTGGAAGGTAGCCCCCGCATTTTTTAAGCCGAAGGGCATTATGATATAATGATAGACGGCTTCGCCAGTAGTGAAGGCGGTTTTTACCGCGTCCTCTGGGTCCATAAAGACTTGATGGTACCCGCTGTACGCATCGAGAAAGGAGAAGACAGAATGATGACCGGTTGAGTCAACCAGTTGGTCAATGGAAGGTAGGGGATAGGGGTCCCTTGGACAGGCCCTATTAACCCCTTTGTAATCCACGCAAAGTCGCCACTGACCGCCCTCTTTATCGGTGAGGATAATATTCGCAACCCACTCAGAGTAGTGAACCTCCTTGATTATATTTGCCTTAAGCAATTTCTGCACTTCAGTGCGTACAAAGTCCTTACGGTCAGGGGCCATGCCCCTTGTTTTCTGCCTAACCGTGCTAAAGCCGGGGAGTACACTCAACTTGTGAGAGATAATAGTAGGGTCAACCCCTGGTAGGTCCTCAGGGCTCCATGCGAAGACGTCGCTGTTGGCATGGAGGAGATGGATGAGCGCTTGCTGGTCTTTTTCTTCGAGGTCTTTTCCCACCCGGAATTTCTTTCCGGGAGATCTCAACCTCTTCGAAGGCTCCAGATAAGTCGGGAGCGGCCTCGCCCGCCGGCCCGGCTTCCTCCACGGGCGCCTTTCTCTTAGGCTCAGATGGTCGGGGTAATTGAGGAGGTCCAGCGAGGGCGGAGACATAATTGCCTCTGGCCACATTCTGGTTGACGAAGATATAGGCATCTCCAGCCACCGTGTGAAAGACCAAAGTCAGGGTCCGCACATCACAGCGGACATGGAACTCAGTCTGAGTATGTCGCCCAATGATGGCGTTGTATGGCGTAGGAAGATCCAGGACAATAAAGTCCACAAAGCTTGAGTGACACACCTGTTTCTTTTCCTTGGTGGTTCCCATCATCATGTAGGGTAGGGTGATCGACCCTAAGGTTGGGATTTCATCTCGTCCTACTCCAAAGGTGGCCCCCTTTGCGGGTTGAATTTTTGACAAAGGCACTTTGGCCTCAACCAAAGTGTGCTTGTAGATCACGTTGGCATTTGCCCCCGTATCCATATAGATTCTGTCAACGTCTCATCCCGCAATACGGGCAGTGATAACCAAGGGATCAGCGTGCGGCACTGCCACAGAGGTGCCATCGCTGCGATGCAAAAATTGGGTGGCGGAGTGGTTGATCTGGTAGATCTGCCTCATATGGGGGCGTCTTGCCGAAGCGCCTTCACACTGTGTGATTACGCCGATATGCCCCCCTGTCGGGGGGATCTGAACCAAATTCTCTTGACCTGGGTTTTGTTGGGAGCGCCCCCGCCGGCGTTCCTCCGGTCGGCGATCCTCCCGGTCGCCTTCTCTCCTACGGCCCCCCTCATTATGGAGTAAGTATTTCCTGAGCTTGCCTTGAGCCAGCATTTCCCCGATCATGCGCTTGAGCTCAAAACAGTCCTCAGTGTCGTGACCTTTGTCACGATGATAACGGCAGAACTTTTTGCTTTGCCTTGTTATTTCCTGGGAGAGAGGACGAGGCCAAGTGGGGACCTCCCTCTTTTGTTCCAAGGCGTGGAGGATGTTGGTGCGAGATTCCCTCAGTGGAGGAAGAGAAAAGTACGCCTTCTCCCTACTGGGGGCGTAGGGTACGCCTCTGAGACCTGGGGTCTGATCGCGAGGTTGTCCCTTAGCGTCCGCCGCGGCGACTCTGGCAAGTGGCCGAGTGACCTCTTCCGTATTCATAAATCGAGACGCCGTGCTCAAGAATTGTTCCATATTTGTGGGGGGGTTGGTGTGGACATCCACAAAGAAAAGAGACTCCCAGCGGAGGCCCTGGATAGCTGCAGCGACGAGCCTCCTCTCCCATTAGGGACTGGATAGACTCAGCCTGGAAGCGTTGAATATACTCCCGGAGCGGTTCATCCTTTTTTTGCCGTATTTTAAGATGTCCCGCCGTTTTAGGGGGAGGTTTTGACACCACAAAGTGGTTGGAGAAGTTGCGGGAGAGCTCCTCAAAGGAATCAAACCGTTTATCACGAAGGGTCGTATACCAGTTGGCAGCAGCCCCGGTAAGTGTGGAGCTGAAAGCTTGACAGAGTGTGTTGTCGTCCGCCCTCGCGATTGCCATCGCAGAAACGTAACGCTGGAGATGAATATCAGGGTCTGAAAGACCATCATAAGCGTCCAGCTTAGGCTGGCGAAACTGATCTGGAAGAGGGGTTTCTAGAACCCGCTGAGTGAAGGGTTGGGTCCAGAGGTGGTCCAGACCCATCCTGGCAGTATTATGGACACTAGCCCTTTCATCCCTTTTTTCCACTTCCTCTAATCGTCTAGTAAGTGCGATAAGTAACGGCGAAGAAGGGTCGGGGTTATTTACTTGTTGAGGAGGAGTAGTTGGGCATTCAGGCTGATTAGTCCGTAGCGTTCCCACGCTATCCAGAACGCCCCGAAGAGTGGTGGCGAGTGTTTCACGTAAGTTGAAAGCAACCGCCTCAGTGATTGTTTGCAGAACGGCCGGATCAAGGCTCGTTGGAGGGGTGTTCGGAGGTGGAATGTTACGCTCCTGGGGCACGTTACGGTTAACGTGGGAGGAGCTTTCCTCCGTTGAGCGGACAGAGAGTTCTCCCCGTTGCGGGGGAACATTGTTCGGAGATGGCTCCGATGGCGGATCATTGTTCGTATTCGTCTCGGGAGGATTCCTCCTTCCCTGACGACTGTTTCTGTTTGCACTCCGGGTGGTTGGCATGACTTGCTACTTGTGGTTTGTAATATGGGTTTATGGTAAGAACTTTTCTTTCCCACAGACGGCGCCAAACTGATAGTCTCGTTCCTAAGGAAGGCCCGGACTCTCGGTTGAAGTGGTGGAGAAGATGAGGTTCTTGAGACTCCAAGCTTGCTGTTCAGAGTAATCTGTGAAAGATAAAGATAATACTCAGAAGTAGCAAGAGAGGAGTGGGGGGCGTGAAGTAGCTTACCCGATTTAGGGTGGACATCACCCTATTTATAGAGTGATGCCAGGAGAAGAGCCTCCCCCAGTTGAAGCCCTTAGACAGTTGTTGAGATAAGTCTCGTGTCGATCGATTGGAGATAAGGCGGCTGTGATGATGAAGATCTCAGCAAACCGCCTTAGGTGATTCGCTTGTCGAGAGAATGTCCGGCGTATGAATCGGTGAAGATCTCCTGTGCTCGTGCTGCCCTCCTTATTGGCCGGTTGATGTCGACGACCAAGTGGTCTATCTCCAAGTGGAGCAAGTGGTGGGCGAAGGCCTGTAAGGGCGAAGGCCCGAGATAGAATATAGCCAAATAAGGAGTGAGGCTTGCACGAACCTGGGTACAAGGGCCTTATCTGGGCGGGGCCAGTATAGGCAGGAGACTGGGAGTAAGACCCATGGAGGCGAAAGAGATCGCAAGGGCTCGCCCTAAGACCGCGAGGGTGGCCCGCGAAGGCCTCAGAAACGCAAGGGTGAGTATGAGACGTCGCCCATGCGAGACTTGAGGCCCGCGAGTGCAGGACCCCGCGCAGGTGAGGCTAGAGACCACAAGGATGAGATCTTGCGAAGGCTATACTGGAGACCACAAGGATGAGACTTCCTCAAAGGCCTTGTACGATTATAATACGACGCGATGGCGCGTTTGCTTGTGTAGTGTACCACGGAACAGAACACATATACATGTAAATATAAACAGAAGTATCATCACCTGATACAAATATACAGAACAGAATAGGAACCCGGGGCCTCCAAGGCCGTCCGGGCCTTGAGACAGAACAAACATACATCTTACCATGTGACGGGTCTCGGGGTCACCGAACCACCGTCCTCACCCGGAACCCGCCTCAACTAAACCCGATATACATGCAATTATTCCCAGAATGCATAACGAGAGAAGTTGAGCCCTTACCTCAGAAACACTGCCCCGTAGTACAAAACCCGGGAAATCCCGGCTCACGGCCCGAAAAGTTGCAACTTGTCTTTTACGGTCCCACGCTACTCCACCCACATAGAATCAAGCTGAACAACAATAATTAAGTCAGAACACATTTAAATAAACCCCGGAAACCAATCCCGCATAATCCTGCACTTTCCCGCAGAAATCCACAGAAAGCTCGGTTTCACGAACCGAGCCAGAACATTGCAATTCATACACCCACAAACACATTCCAACCTTTAAACCCACATTCCAGACACTTTCACCCGTAATTAAGCATAAAGGTGAATTTTGCTACCAACGCCCGAAAACGACGTTTCAAACGTCAGTACGAACCTACTTCCATCCACAACACCAAATTACCAACTAACACAACCAAAACACAACCCTATCATGGAAAAAGATTCATCCAAAGTTTCGGCCCTTTCACCAAATTTTACCCAACTTCCATTTCATTCCAAATAAGGTTCCATTTGCACTCTTTAATCACCAATTACATGACCTAAGCAAGATTACTAACCAATTTCACCTTTAACCACCAAAATCATTCACAAAACCTAACTCTTAAATTCGGCCAAAGAGGGGTTTCCTGCCCAACATGCTTTCCATCAAATTGAAACCATAGATAGTCTTAGAATCAAGCTAGGAACAACATACTTGAAACATGATCCAAGAACACAAACATAAAACATTTTGGAAAATCCCTCAAGAATTCGGCACCCCTAGGGTTTGCCCATCCATGGAGTTTTTCCAACATCCAACCCTAGATTCCTACTCCCCTCCAACCCAAGAACAACATACTAAAAGATGGGAGGAAGAGGATCACTCAAACATGTAGTGAAGAACAAACCATTAACTTGAAACTTCTCCTCTTTTCCAGCAAAAACAAACTTCCAACTTGTAAAACTTGAAGAGAATGGACTTACCAATTTCTTGAACCCAAATCCTTCAAGAAATCAGCCAAGAAAAATGAAGAACATGGAGCTTGAAGGAGAGGAAGTATGGCGGCAAAGGAGAGAAGAAGGAAGAAGAAGAAGAAAAATGAAATGATATTTCATGAAATAATAGCCTTTTATACTCCTTCCCTTTAACCATCTTTAATAAAAATTAGACAAGTGTCCACTCCCTTATCCTTGCAGCCGACCTTCTCCCCAAATCTGACCAAAATATTATTAACTTTTGGGTTAATAACAACTTAGCCCTCCAACTCTCTAAATCTTTGCAATATAACCCCAAACGCAAGTAACAAACTCCAAATGGAACCAAAACTGACCACGACCCTCAGAATATCATAAAATACCCAAATCCTGTTTCCAAAGTCCATTTGGAAAATCAGAGTGTCCTACCGGGCCCGCTGAACCCGAGAAGTCCCGACGTGCACGTGTGCTAACCCGAACCAAAGATCACAACACAACTAAAAATCCTTAAATATTACCATAAAATCCGTCTTAAAATATAACATACCTCACACTGAAGCCGTCTGGAAAAATCAATCCCGAGCCCCGGGATTCCCGTCTAGAGACCCGGGAGTCGCCCGGGACCGCACGTCCCGCTCCAGAAATTATACTCCGTAAAAAGATGCAGGGCGTTCTCAAAATTCCAAATATGCAAACGGTTCCCCAAACTAAGGTCCCGGGAGCACTACCGAGCCCGCTGTACGTCCCGAGACGAGCCCCGGCCCCGGAAAAATATTTTCCGCGGAAATGTCCGGGGGAACCACATGACCTCAAAACCCAAAGGATTCCCAGAAATACTGCTCAAATAAGTCCCGGGCGTCGTTTAACCGCCCAAACACGTGACCCGCAGGCCAAAACCGGAGCCCCGGGTCACCCGGTCGCAACCCGCTCGGGGTGACCGTAACAGTACTGCTGCTGCTACTAAACACAAACAAAAGAGAGAGGAGTTAGTTAACTGCAAACCCATATGCTATACTTAGCATCAGAACAGAAGTCTGGAAAACAGACTGTAACCTCTATCGAGACCACTCCTATAAACTTAACAGAAGTTCCGTATTGGAACTGTCGATACCTGATTCCCAAACAGCAAGCACCGCGGATCTCTAGTCCGCTGGCTGCTTGTCTGGTCGACTTGAAAGGTGGTAAACAGAAAGGGGTGAGTCCTCGGGAGGACCCAGTAAGGGCTGAGGTAACATACATTTCGCATATATATACACACATATATATATATATACAGAGTCCCGCAGGACAGGGTTAGACAGAATCATGCTAGGAACAACATATCACAAGCATGATTCAAGAACACAACCATACACTAGGTTTAGAAATCAACCTCAAATTCGGCCATTTAGGGTTTCTTAATCCATGGTGTTCTTCCATAAATTAAACCTTGATTCCTACACTTATTCTTACCAAGAACAACATACTAGAAGATTGAAGCAAGAAGATCAACAAAACATATAGCAAGGAGTTAACACCAAATCGGTTCTAAACCTCTCTATCAACCACAAATCATGCTTCAACCTTACTAAACCATAAAGAGAAGAAGCTTACCACAAATCCAAGCCCAACACCAAGTTGAATCCTTGCAAGTTGAAGAACACATGAGAGGTAGAGTTGAGAGCAAAGTGGCGGATGGAAGAGAGGAAGAGGAAAGAAATGAACAAATGCCATTTTCATCATAAAATCAACCCTTTTATACCTCCTCATTTAATGAGTCACCTAGGACACTTGTCCTCTCACCATGACTCACCACCTTAGTCACCCTTGTGACTCACACCCAAGGCCAAAAAATCAAAAAAACCTGCGCCAACTCCACCCGAGTAACTCCTGACGTGTGCGCGTGTTAGCCTGAGCCAAAAGTCCCGTCGTGTATGCTTGCTCGGTTATCACCATATTACCCATCCCGAGCCATGACACCTCTCACACCAAAACCGTCACAAAACCTCATCCCGAGCCCCGGTTTTCTCATCCCGAGCCCCGGGTGTCGCGCGGAACCGAACATCCCGTCCCGAAAAATATACTCCGTAAAAAGATGCGGGATGTTCATACGATCCCAAATATGCTGACGGTTCCCTTTTCCGAGGTCTCGGTAGAGCTACCGAGTCTGCTGAACGTCCCGAAACAAGTCCCGCTCCCAAAAAAATATTTTCCGCGGAAATGTTCGGTAGACCCGTGTGACCCAAGATAGGAATGGATTCCCAAAGATGAAACCCAGAAAAGGCTCGGGAGCTGTCTGATCACCCGACAACATGACCCGCATGCCTAAAACGGAGCCCGGAGTCACCAAAGGCACAACCCGATCGGGGTGACCGTAACAGCGGTCACCATGGGAGGCGCTTTCCCCCGTTGAGTGTACTGACGCCCCATGGTTTGCAGCGGCGGCAGGTGGATTTCTCCTTTCCCAATGTCGTTCTGCCGGCTTGCGCTCCTTATGGTAGGCATGGCTTCTGTTCTTAGGTAGTTTCTTTCGTGGGATTGTTGATGTTTCCCACAGACAACGCCAATCTGATAGCCTGGTTTCTTAACGGGACTAGCTTCCAGATACTTGAATGGTTGAGGAGATGGTGAGAACGACGATTTGAAGCTCCAAAGTAATCTGCAAGATGAGAAACAAAATACTCAGGAGCAGAAAGAGGAGTGGGGGTGTGTAGATAGGGTGTACCTTTCCCAAACCGTCCTTTTATAGGAGGCGTTGAGGTGGTGGTTGTCCCATGATCTAGAGTAGTGGAGTGCTCCCCCACGTTCCGGTCTTCCACTACTCCAGAGCGTGGTGGAGCACTCCAGTACTCTGGATCATGGGACAACTGCCACCTCAACGCCTCCTATAAAAGGACGGCTTGGGAAAGGTACACCCTATCTACACACCCCCACTCCTCTTCCTACTCCTCAATATTCTGTTTCACATCTTGCAGATTACTTTCGAGCTTCAGATCGTCATTCTCACCATCTCCTCAACCATTCAACTATCTGGAAGCCAGTCCCGTCAAGGAACCAGGCTATCACCTTTTCGGGCTCATCTTATAAGAAGCCCGAGGAGTAGAGTCTCTCGGTGCTTTCTGGTGTTTCTATTTAAGGTATTAACTAATTCCGAGTCAGTCTTCTGATTTAGAAAAGAATAGTTCTGCTTGTGATATCTGTAAGATCCGATTCTGATGCTGAACACATTCTGAGATGTCTGACAGTTGTCTTCTGTTCTGTGGTTAGCAGCAGCGGTGACCTAAGTGGAGTTCTTTCTAAGGATCTTGGTGTTCCAGGTCCCTCCACCCATGTAGGTATTTTTGGATAATAGGTTCTGGCTCTGTAAATGTAAATGCAAGCATGTATAGTATGTTGCATCACATATGTATCGGTTTGGATATGTACAAGTATGTTTGAACTCAGATGATTCTCGTTACTTGTACTATAAGTCTATTACACGAGAACGTTAAGGTGAAGGTTTAAATCGGGTGGGTTGGACCACTACACCAAGGGAACTCTGTGTTCGATGTTACCCCCGGCTCCGATTCCCGCCTCCGTATCAGCTCGTCTTCCGCGCACGGCAAGGGGGTAACAGTAAAGTTGGTATCATAGCAGGTTTAGTGAAGTACGAAAATCGGGTAAGATTGTGTTCTGAGTCTGGTATAGTCCAGAGGTGGACTTCTGTTCTATTTACGGGCTTGATAGGACGTGCCACTGTATTGCTATTTGATTCCAGGGATGTTCGGTAAGAGGTCTGGCCACCCTCTTAATTAAACATTGTTGGAAGAAGTGGCAGAGCAAAGGTTGGTTCTTCGAGACTTACTATACATAATTAAATCGGGACCTCAGGAGAGGCTAATGTTTAGAGTTAGAGTTTCTGACATGTACTATAGGAACACTGCTGCTAGCCTCTGTTAGACACTTACCGTCCTGTATGTGCTTTTGGTATTTGTGAATTTCAGGGAAAATGGTTAATCTCGCCGTCAGCGATCCCGACTCTTTGAGAGATGTTCCAAAGGAGCTAGATCTGGAACAACAGTTACATCTTACACAGACTCTAGAGCAGATCAGAGATATGGTTATAGCGTTACTGCCTGTTTTGGGTCAGGTTGCTCCAGGGGTTCAGCAGGTTCAGAGCGAGGAGAATACTGTCACTCGCACTACAGTTCATACGGATAATCCATCGCAGGAGGAGGATTCTGATAGACCCCCTCAACCTAGGAGGGTATGATCAGAGGTTGGCCGTGAGGTCAGATCTGATCGTTCTGAGGATGAGCAACATCGGGATAACGAGAGTCGGCACCATCGCCGATGACATAGAGGTGACGAGTATGATGAGTCAGAGGGTTCTCGCAGGTCTCGCAGGCGACTGTGTCAGCAGGAACCCCGATTCGGGGATGTTAGACTGCTTGAGCGATTTCTACGTCTGAATCTGACAAAGTTTGATGACAAAGGAGGACCGGAAGCTGCTGAGAACTGGATTTCTGGTATGGAGAAGACGCTCAGGATGTTACACTTGTCTTCCACTACCATGGTGTCCCTGGCTACATACAACTTCACTGGCCAGGCAGATCATTGGTGAAGGAGTGTATAGAGCGGCATGAGAGTACAGTTCGAGCGCAGGGATGAGCAGGACCCAGGTATGGGTTGGGAGGAATTTTCCCGAGTGTTTCTGGAGTACTATATCGGTGATGCAGTTCAAGACCTTCGTCAGAGGCAGTTTAATAGTCTGCAGCAAGGAGATAGGACCGTGCAGGACTATGAGCAGGAGTTCGATTGGTTGGTCCATTTTGTTCCTCAGTATTATGAGTTTGAGGAGCAAAAGGCCAAGTGGTTTGTATGGGGACTGCTCCCTGAAATCTGATGGGCGTTGCGACCACTGGTTATCACTACTTACCGTGAGGCAGTTCAGAAGGCTCAGCTTCTGGAGCAGGAGGAGTCTCCTTATCGGCCTCATGAGAGTGTATCGGGTTCCAAATTTCAGAGACCACAGAGAACATTAAGGAGTTCAAAGCAGACGTCTAGGGCTGGACCGAGCGACAGAGGAAAGGGCGTTGTTGCAACGCCATCTAGACATCCTTATCGCAATTGTGGAATATTTCACGCCAATCGACCATGTTATTGGGAGTCTGGCCGATGTCTGAGATGTTGGTCCACAGAGCATTGGATCCACGACTGTCCTCTGATGCCAAGATAGGAGTCTGGCAGTTTTCCTCGGGCACCGCCTCCACAGTAGCCTAGTGTACGCAGGGGGCGGGAGGCATTTAAGAGAGGTCCGCGACAGCCAGCGCGACCACCACTTCCGCCAGTACTACCGCCTCGAGCTGGCAGAGTCTTTCGAATTGAGCAGGGTGAATCAGCTCAGCAGGGAGCAATGAAAGGTACACTGCTTCTGAATGATATATCTGTTAATGTACTAGTTGACACTGGTGCTTCCACTTCAATTGTAGCATAGTAATGTTCTCAATCTTTGCGATTGTCTGTCTGTCAATTATCTGATTGGTTTCTGATTAAAACTGTTGGGAGTTAATATCTGTTTTCGAGTGAGATGGCTCGATATTGTGTCTTAACAGTTGGAGGGCACAAATTTATGTCTGATCTATTAGTTCTGAATGTTCCGAAGTATGATGTGATTCTTGGGATGGATTGGCTATCAAAGAATTCTGTACAGATTGATTGTGCCCAGCGGCAAATCAGGGTATCAAGAGAGGTAATGCCTCTATCAGGTCCCGGTGGTGAGCGAGGAAGAATATTTTGAATTGAATCCAGTTGATACCCGAACAGAACTGGAGAAGATTCCGATTGTGTGATACTTTCCGCAAGTCTTTTCGGAGGATCTTCCAAGACTACCACCGGAGCGAGAGATCACGTTTGAGATTCAGCTCCAACCAGGTTCTACTCCTATTTTTGTTTCCCCTTATCGCATGCCAATAGTTGAAATGAATGAGTTAAAGAAACAATTGGATGAAATGCTTACGAAAGGATTTATTAGACCGAGCACTTCTCCATGGGGTGCTCCGGTTCTGTTTGTGAGAAAGAAGGATGGAACCCACAGGTTGTGCATCGATTATCGAAAGATAAATGCCATCACAATAAAGAATATGTATCCGCTACCCAGGATCGATGATCTGTTTGATCAGTTGACAGGAGTAAACGTCTTTTTGAAGATCGACCTGCGCTCCGGATACTTTCAGTTACGGGTTAAGGATGAAGACATTCTGAAGACTGCTTTTCGGACTTGGTATGGACTTTATGAGTACATGGTTATGTCGTTCGGTCTGACTAACGCTCCCGCACCATTTATGGATCTGATGAACAGAGCCTTCCGTTCTTACCTAGATTCGTTCATAGTGGTGTTTATCGATGACATCCTGGTTTATTCCAAGGATGAGGATGCACATCAGGACCATCTGAGGATAGTATTACAGACACTATGGGAACATCGGCTATATGTTAAGTTTTCCAAGTGTGAGTTCTGGATTCGTGAGGTTGCTTTTCTGGGTCATGTTATCGGAAAACATGGCTTGTCTGTAGACCCTGAAAAGGTTACGGCTGTTCGAGATTGGAAGCAACCCATGAACGTGCGTGAGATCAGAAGTTTTCTGGGGTTAGCTGGTTACTATCTGAGGTTTGTTCAGGGCTTCTCCGTTCTAGACTCACCCTTTACTCAGCTAACTCAGAAGGGACGAGTTTTTGTGTTGTCTGACGAGTGTGAGCACAGTTTTCAGGAGCTTAAGCAGAGGCTGACCAACGCTCCTATTCTGATATTACCAGATCTGAGTGTGCTGTATATTATCTATACGGATGTGTCACGAGTCGGCCTCGGCTATGTTCTGATGCAGGGGAATAATGTTGCTTATGGGTCGAGATAGCTTCGATCGCATGAGCAAAGTTATTAGACACACTATCTGGAACTGGCTGTAGTGATATATGCTCTGAAACAGTGGAGACATTATCTGCTCGGGAGCAAATTTCAGATTTATACCAACCACAAGAGTTTCAAATATTTGTTCATTCAGAAGGAGTTGAACATGAGACAACGTCGGTGGCTCGAGTACATTAAGGATTATGATTGTAGCATTCAGACAGCCAAGGGCTCCACTTATGGGATCGGTCCCGAGAAGATCCTCACTCTAGATATGATCACCCTCCCTCTCCTCTTAACAGGTACCACAGCTCGCGAACTGTCGTCTGTGTTGTGTGTGCAAACATGCACACATTTCCTTGATGTTTAACCTATAAGATGCATCTTTTGTGCTCTTATATGATAATAAAGATGCACTTTGCTTATTATTTGTCAAGATTTACAGGTATGCAAGTGCGGAGGTGAATTGGAGCTCAATATACATCATTTGAGAGCTCGAGGTGACTTTTAGATATTTGTAGGTTAAAGCAACAAGTCTCGGGTCAAAAGAGGAGCTGAAGTCAAAGTCAAGGAGGAATGATTAAGTCTGGCAAGACTTGAGCATATGCTTGGCACGTTGACAAGCGTGCAACACCAGTGCGCCTTGATGAGTAGGCCACATTGGCACGGTGCCTCTGTACGGTGACTAGCGCGGTGCACGATGCGCTGCGCAGCGGAGGAAGGCCTTCACTAAGTGGCGCGGTGCCCGACTCTTTCCCCTATGTGCATGCGGTTATTTCCGAAGTTTCTTGGCAATTTCCTCAAGTGTATTCATCGTTTTCAGCCAAAATGCCCTCATTTAGCTCGTTTTAGGTGCCAACATGTTTAGGGGCCTTTAAGTACTTTAGATTCAGTATATATAGACTTCTTGGCTAATTGTTTTAGAGGTTTGTGCTGCTACCTACGAATTTTAGACATTTTGAGAGGTTCTTCCCCAAATTTCAGCAAGGGTTCGAGCCCTTGAACCCCAATTTCTTGAGGGTTTAAAGGGGCAACATGTAGATAATCTTCTATGGGTGAAATCTAAACTCTCTCTCTTATTATATCTTTTCATTGCTATTGATGCATGTATAAGCCCTATTCCAGCATTGATAGAGTTAGGAATGATGCTATGTCTTAGTGATTTCCTTGCTTAGAAGTGGTATCTCTTGTTTCCATGATGATCTTGCGTTGATATTGATCTCTTGCACGTGTTACCATCATAGTATGCCCAAGGTTTGATCATTTATGTTTGCATATCATTGGGTGTTCGATGAAATGCCCGGGAGGGGTTTCATCGACAAGACGGGAGATTGATTGATAAGGGAGTATCCAAAGTCCGAGAGGGCCAGAGGAAACCTCGTTGATAGCAAAGGTTAGGTGTTTTAAATGCCTCTAAAGACCACCACTAGACCATGAGAGTGGCTAGTTCAAGGCGGCCTTTGTGGAGTGGGGAACCGCTTGTCTGAGAGGAATGCGGGACAATTGTAGTAACTCATCTTGATGCTTGATCAGAAACTTGTAGTGCAATTCCTCTCTGAAATGTTGTGAATGATTTAGATTGTTTGGTTTAATCTCCATATCTCTTGGGATTTCGTGTTAGTGTAGGATGTGTAGTGATTCCATTCTATGTGTTTTAGACTCTGGTACGAACCGATACGGAGGCTCGATTATGACGAGTTAGAGATGACCTTCATGATTTTTGTTGTGAGTTAGAGATAACCATGTTTAGGACACTATTTTAGAGCACACGCATATTCATAGGACTCACGGTGATTCCTAGAGAGCCCATGGTGGTGATTCTGCATTTGCTACCTTTACCCCCTCCATGCTTTACGCATCATTCACTTACATTCTCTACCTCTCACTTGCATCGCACTTTAGATTAGTCACACACATGACACATTTAGAGTCTAGGCGCTCTGGTTCCTTTGGGTTCGATGCCTTACTCAACTGTTATGACCCGTCCTCATCGGCCGTGTCATGACAAGAATAATTAAAAGAAAAAGAGTTGGTTGGAAATGTCAAAGGAAACACTGGACTAGACTGGAAAATTAGAGAAATTTAGTATCAAGAACTGAGTGGCTTCAAAGGAAAGAAAAGATGACTTAAGTGAACTTTTAGAGAACTAAATGTTTTGGGAGTGACTAA
This sequence comes from Stellera chamaejasme, assembly GCA_024586325.1. Taxonomy (NCBI): domain Eukaryota; kingdom Viridiplantae; phylum Streptophyta; class Magnoliopsida; order Malvales; family Thymelaeaceae; genus Stellera; species Stellera chamaejasme. The sequence goes on from CM044981.1 coordinate 22,658,573, forward strand.
AATGTAAAGATGTAAAAGTGTTTAAGAGGATTAGTGATGAGGACATCCCTGCAAAGACTTTGCCAGCTCCAAATAGTGCTCAACCTCAAGTACGCAAGGCCCCAAATCCGCTTCAAGACATAGGGAGGCCTATGACAAGGTCCCGACTCAAGCAAGTCCAAATGGGCCTCAATGCCTGCATGAAACTTATGGCGCAAGCAGAAGAACAAGCAGGAGTGCAAGAAAGAACCTTGCAGCTTCGTCGTCTCGGCATTCCCTTGGATGGAGAGTACGCGATGCCCTTTGGCGCCTTGAATGTAAGCATGGTTGAGAAAGGTGGAGACAAGGCCTCCTCACAAGACTCCTCGACGTAGGCGAAGCCCCAAGGCGATGCCATTCACGCAAAGTCTCTCGGCGAAGCCCCTGTACCAATTTTCCAGTCGCAGGCGAAGCCCCAAGGCGATGCCATTCATGCAAAGTCATACAGCGAAGGCCCTGCGCGAGACTTCCAAACAAGCGAAGCCCCAGGGTTTCGCCAACCGGGTGAAACCTCCATACTCCACAGTCAGGTGAACCATTTGAAATATGAAGTGACTTTCCATCCCATCTCCCGTCAGATATAATTCATGGGGAAATGGAAGAGATGGGAGCATGTAGCCTACATTGCCATCCATCATCTGCCTCCTCTCACTTCACCCACCATAATTCTAGAAAGATGGTTCCCTAGTCAAAGTCAAGCTCTTTCCCTTCACCATTTTCCATCCTTTATAAGGAAAACTTGTAACAATTGAAGGGTAGAACATATTTTAAGAAATCAGAAACTCTCCAAGTGAGGTTTGGCTTTTGTGTTCTCATTTCTTGCAATTCCATTTTCTTTGTGATCCATGCAAGAGGATTTTTCACGGGCGCCCGTGCCCGGTTGCGGAGGCGGGGCCGTCCCGCGACGTCGGAAGCGGAAGCTGCGACGGTAACCGCGGAAACGGTAAAACCGAAATCCGCTGCGTGTTGTGGTCCCATGACCCGGCCCGCAAAGTCTCGTTCTCGAAGGCCCGGTGCCTGAGAACACTTTGCTCACTTGTAAACTTATTGGTCGTGTTACGACCCGCAACCTACAAAACTCAAAGATGGAAAGTATACGATATAATCCTAACTATCCATGGCGAGCCCCGCCCCACTGAAATAGGCGAGCACTCAACCATCACCAAACATGCAGTTCATAGAAATATCATTCACAATTCACAAAAACATCCAGATACAGAAACCATCCAATTTATACCAATATGAACACATTTTGGGTCCCGCCCTCAATTGACACGGGCGAACCCTCCAGTCAAACAAAAATACATAAGCAGAATGTATCTAAGATACATAGCATGATCAGACAGATGACATGCATGCCTATACACCTACAGAGCTGACCAAGACAACCTTAGAATACCTACGAGCGGGATCTAGAAGAAACTCCAAGATCAGAAGATCCCCGCAAGTACCGCTGCTACTGCTAATACACCAACAGAAGAGAGAAATCAGTTAACTGTAAACCCATATGCTATACTTAGCATCAGAACAGAAGTCTGGAAAGTAGACTGTAACCTCCACTGAGACCACCCCTACAAACTTAATAGAAGTTCCGTATTGGAACTGTCGATACCTGATTCCCAAACAGAAAGCACCGCGGATCTCTAGTCCGCTGGCTACTTGTCAGGCCGACCTGAAAGGTGGTAAATAGAAAGGGGTGAATCCTTCTTCCCTTCTCTAGCTCTCAAGTGTTCATTGGTAAACAGAAGGAGGTATATAAAGTGACTAAATGGGAAGAAATACATTTTGGCTTCATTTCTTCTCTTCCACCATCCGTGAGTTCTTCTTCCCTTCTCTAGCTCTCAAGTGTTCATTGGTACACTACCCAAGCAAATGCCCCTCACGTCTCGCCCCTCGCGTCATCCTCAGCAGCAACCAAGGAAACACATCGCGATACCAACGCATCGCGCAAAGGCGTTATCAGGGGGGCTTCGCACCTGCTGGCTTCGCCAGGACCTCGCGGGTTCGCATCTCCTGGCTTCGCCAGACAAGGTCTTCGCATCTCCTGGTCTTTGCCGCCCATCACTTAGCAACGTCACAGACTGGGGAAAGGAAGTGGGGAACGGTTGTCCCCACGACCTACCCACGTTCTCCATTACATCTCCAGTATTCCACTACTCTGGGACGTGGGGGAGCACTCCACTTCTTGGATCTGCGGATAACCGCTACCTCAACGCCTCCTATAAAAGGATGGCTTGGGAAAGGTACACCCTATCTACACACCTCCATTCCTCTTTCTGCTCCTGAGTATTCCATTTTACATTCTGCAGATTACTCCGGAGCTCAACACCGTCGTTCTTGTCATTTCCTCACCATCCAAGTATCTGGAAGCCCAGTCCCGTCGAGGAACCAGGTTATCAGATTGGCGCCGTCTATGGGAAGCATCAACAATCGAACAAAGAAACCACCGAAGAACAGAAGCCATGCCTACCACGACGAGCGCAAGCCATGGAGCATCAGTCCACTCAACCGGGGAAGCTTATCCCATGGCGACCGCAATGCCCCTCCCTCCAGAGAAATCATCCACCCGGCCGGGGCGGATTCCGCCGTGAGGTCAGGGCGTGTTGCCCTCTCGACGAACCACAACCAGTCAGCCGGTGTGGTGGGTGCACCGCACAATGTCATCGTTCAAAACTCAGCGGTGGCTAGTATCGATCCCACAATCCTCGCGGCGATTACTGAGGCCGTCGTCCAAAATCTGAGTGGCGCCCTGGCCGCAGGAGGTTTCCAAACAATCCAATAGCCACTGAATCATCAGGAACCTCCTCTTCATCCGCTACAGCAGGAAGACCATACTGATCCGGCTCACTCTGCCGCACTCGCCGCCATCGCCAGGCGCCTGGAGCAAATAGAGAACATGGAGGCAAGGTCGAACACTCCCTACTCCACCAGCCTGGGACTGGACCACCTCTGGACCAGGCCTTTCACCCAGAGAATCCTGGAAGCACCACTGCCGGAGCAATTTTGCCAGCCAAAGCTGGACTCCTACGACGGTCTCTCAGACCCCGACATCCACCTCCAGCGCTACATCTCTAAGATGGCGATCGCTAGAGCTGATGACAGCTCCCTCTGTAGGGCATACAGCTCTACTCTCAGTGGAGCCGCCGCCAATTGGTACACTACCCTCCGCGGTAAGCAATTCGACTCCTGAGGGAGGGGTGACCACTTTGTCGTCTCCAAGCCTCTGCCAAAAACTGCAGGGCACTTGCTTAAGGTGCGACAGAGGAAGGATGAGTCCCTGACGGACTACATCCAACGCTTCCATGGAGAATCCTTCCAGGTTCCAAACCTGGTTGAGGAGACTCGTCTCCTGACGGCCATACAGGGTCTCTAGTGGGATTCCCTGTTCTTCATCGACGTGCACACCAACCCTCCACGCAACATGGAGCAGTTCCTAGACAGGGCGACTAGGGTCATGCACACTGAGGAGGTTACTGTGCCCTACCTTAAGAGCTCAACAACTGACGCGAGGGGCGACCCTCGCGCATGCCAGATTCCAGGGGCCAGGGACAGCGGAGACAACTACCTCCACAGGGCAACAGGGATAGGGCATATCCAACCCTTCCCCCACTCAGAGACTCCCCCACAAACATCTTCCATGCCCATCGCGACAAGGGCCCCAACCTTGGGGGCCATCACACTCCTGTTTATGATGGTTGGAGCCACCAAGGATAACAAACAGGTCTGCCACTCTAGCTTCGTGGACTTCATTGTCCTCGACCTCCCCTCGCCTTACAATGCCATTGTTGGGCGCGCCACACAAACCGAATTCCACATTCGCTGTGACGTGCGCACCCTAACACTGGTGTTCCACACCTCTGCTAGAGATGCCTACATCTACGTCAACCAGAATGTGGCGAGGGGCAACTATGTCAACGCGCTCGCTGGCCCTCTCACCTGCCTCAATGCATGGAGCCAAAGAGGAAGAAACCAGTGAGGACCCCGTGCCGAGAGCGAAGTGGCCCTGCAGACCTATCTGGTGACTTTGAGGAGGTCGAGATATCTCCAGGAAAGAAGTTCCGCATTGGGAAGGACCTCCCAGAGAAAGATAAGGAAGCCCTCATTCATCTCTTCCAGGCCAACATCGACGTCTTCGCATGGAGCCCGACTAATCTCCCAGGTGTATATCCTTCTGTTATCTCCCACAAACTCAATGTACTCCTTGGCTTTAAGCCAGTTAGGCAGAAACAAGGGGCATGGCCCCAGACAGGAAAGAGTTTGTACGCACTGAGGTGCAGAAGTTGCTTGAAGCTAATATAATTAAGGAAGTTCATTACTCTGAGTTGGTCGCTAACATTGTGCTTGCTGACAAGGAAAACGGCGAATGGCGCCTATGTGTGGACTACAAGGGGGTCAACAGGGCTTGCCCTAGAGATCCATAACCTTTACCTCTCATAGACCGGTGGACTCAACTATGCTATACTCAGTGCTTTCTTTTCTTGATGCGTACATTGGCTACCATCAAATCTTCATGGATCCTGAAGACGCCATGAAGACCGCCTTCACAACCGGCGAAGCAGTCTACCACTACATTCGCATGCCTTTTGGCTTGAGGAATGCAGGGGCGACTTTTCAAAGGGTGTTCGCAGATCAAATTGGGAGAAACCTTGAAGCCTATGTTGACTTGAAGGACCTAGAAGAGACCTTCGCCAACTTCCGCGCGTACAACATGCGCCTGAACCCAAAGAAGTGCATCTTTGGCGTTGGGGAAGGGAAATTTCTTGGTTACCAGGTCTCAAGAGGAGGGATTCGCGCCAATCCCAAAAAGATAGAAGCCATCGCCAGCCTTCGCATCCCAAGAGGCCTGAAAGACGTCCAGCAACTAACAGGAAGGTTAGTCGCCCTAGGACGGTTTATATCAAAACTCAGCGACCATTGCAAGCCTCAACCGGGGAAAGCTCATCCTATGGCGATCGCAATTCCCCTCCCTCTAGAGAAATAGTTCACCCGGTGGGGGCGGATTTCGCCGTGAGGTCAGGGCTTGTTGCCCTCTCGACGAACAACAACCAGTCAGCCGGTGTGGTGGGTGCGCCGCACAATGTCATCGTTCAGAACTCAGCGGTGGCCAGTATCGATAGCACAATCCTCGCGGCGATTACTGAGGCCGTCGTCCAAAATATGAGTGGCGCCCTGGCCGCAGGAGGTTTCCAAACAATCCAATAGCCACTGAATCATCAGGAACCTCCTCTTCGTCCGCTACAGCAGGAAGACCATACTGATCTGCCTCACTCTGCCGCACTCGCCGCCATCGCCAGGTGCCTGGAGCAAATAGAGAAGAGGGAGGCAAGGTCGAACACTCCCTACTCCACCAGCCTGGGACTGGACCACCTCTGGACCAGGCCTTTCACCCAGAGAATCCTGGAAGCACCACTGCCGGAGCAATTTTGCCAGCCAAAGCTGGACTCCTACGACGGTCTCTCAGACCCCGACATCCACCTCCAGCGCTACATCTCTAAGATGGCGATCGCTAGAGCTGATGACAGCTCCCTCTGTAGGGCATACAGCTCTACTCTCAGTGGAGCCGCCGCCAATTGGTACACTACCCTCCGCGGTAAGCAATTCGACTCCTTTGAGGAATTCTCCCGTGTTTTCTCTAACCACTTTCTCGTCTCCAAGCCTCCGCCAAAAACTGCAGGGCACTTGCTTAAGGTGCGACAGAGGAAGGATGAGTCCCTGAGGGACTACATCCAACGCTTCCAAGGAGAATCCTTCCAGGTTCCAAACCTGGTTGAGGAGACTCGTCTCCTGACGGCCATACAGGGTCTCCAGTGGGATTCCCTGTTCTTCATCGACGTGCACACCAACCCTCCACGCAACATGGAGCAGTTCCTAGACAGGGCGACTAGGGTCATGCACACTGAGGAGGTTACCAGGCCCTACCTTAAGAGCTCAACAACTGACGCGAGGGGCGACCCTCGCGCATGCCAGATTCCAGGGGCCAGGGACAGCGGAGACAACTACCTCCACAGGGCAACAGGGATAGGGCATATCCAACCCTTCCCCCACTCAGAGACTCCCCCACAAACATCTTCCATGCCCTGGAGCAAAGGAGGGAAATTAGCAAACGACCTCGCCCACTTCACAAGGGCGTTGCGAGGCCAAACAACAAGTACTGCCGCTATCATCGCGACAAGGGCCACGACACTAAGGAATGCGTGGAACTCAAGCGCATGCTGGCAGAGATGATAGCTCAAGGAAAACTCACTAGGTTCCTTGTTCGCAACCCCTCAGCGTGAAGGGGTTCTTCAGGGGGTACAAGCACAAAGGTGACAGGGAGGATCGCGGTCGGGACCACCACAGATAGAACAGAGCCTCAGGGGGAGCTGATTAGATCCCACCTGCCAGAGGTCACATCAATGTGATCACTCAGTGCGAGGGCGCAGCTGCGTCGCGCTGTTATATGAGGCAGATCTATCAGCTGTGTCACCGCACGCCGCCCGAGCCCGGTTGCGGAGGCGGGGGCGCCGGGACGCCGGAAGCGGAAGCCGGAATGGAAAGGGGTGGCAGGTCCATCGAGACCCGCCGCGCGTAGCGGACCCGAAAACGGAAAGATTGTGGAAGCAACTAACGGAAATTTCATGCGTATAACCAAAATAAAATGCAACCATACAAGTCATGCACTAATAACAGAGTAAGCCCCGCCCTCCGTGGACGAGTGCTTACGCACCAAAACACATATACATACAGAATTCACAGTAACCTAAAATGTCTAGCAAGCGCCAAGCGCCGAGAACATATACGAATGTAATATATAAATATATACGTAAATCCAATCATCACAAAGAAATCGTAAAATATGCACATGCAAACTACAGAGCCAAGCCTAGGACTAAGCGTCAAGTACCTCGCGCGGGATTCAGATCCAAAAGACAATCCCGGGCCGCAAGGTGAAGCTGCTGCAAAATACAACCGAGGTAGAACCTCACGGAACCCTACTCCGCAGGCCGCTTATCAGGTCTACTCAAACCCAAAAATGTAACCCAAAGAAGGGTGAGTCCTAAAAGGACCCCGTAAGGGATAAGGGGTAAGGTAAGTATATGTAACCTCGCAAAATGTAAAGATAGCAATATATGCAATGAATACGTAAGAACATGCATGTACGTAAAATAGATCGTAGTCCCAAGGACGTGCGATTCTAAATCGCCATAACCCTTATAATACATCGGGAACGACAGCCTCCACTAAGGGAGTCGAAGCCGAAGCTAATACTGAAGCATGGTGCACCACCGGGTAGCGAACCCACAACTGTCGTAATATTAATGCATGCAGTATGCCATAAGGCATACTCCTACAAACTACGTAATATGCCCAAAGGCACAATATTCAAACACTAGCGTAATGTAAACGGAAACCAAAACATATACTTAGCTTACCAAAACACGTAACCAAACCCTTACCTCAAAATCCAGTATTGGACCGATTCTCGATAACACCTACACCGTGCCCCAAACTTAGAACTCCTCTTTTCCTAACCACCGAAACTCAGATCTGCCAAACCAAGTTGAATTAGCATCCTCATCAACCACACTACCAAATTACAACCCCGACCCCAAAACCGAAAATCCGGCTGCACTTCCGTAAAATTCCAGATTTTCACGTAAACGCCGTAATTCGTAACCAACCTAGACAATGCAAGATCTCACATTGACAAACATCATACAATAAGCGGAACTGATCAAATCCAACCTTAAACCCTTCATTACCCGCCATTTTCCGATAATCCCGATTAATTGTAACTTTTTCATTCCTTAACCGAATTCAACATTTCAAACTACCATCCACTCCCAAATTCAACCCCTACACCATATTAACATCCAATTTAACCAAAATGAACCTCTAACATTGAAAAAGAACCATTTCAAGATTTCGGTTCCTAACCAACTTTTCATCCAACTTCCAATTCAATCCATTCAAACTACCAAACAACCATTCTAACCACCAATTACATTTCTAAACCATGAATGCTATCCAATTGCACCCAAACAACAAAATCCAACATTGAACATACACCCATATTTTCGGCCATTTAGGGGTTTTCACCTCAACTTGTTCTCCATCAAATTAAATCCACACACAAGCTTAGAATCATGCTAGGACTAACATACTTGAAGCATGAAACAAGATAACAAACACACACCATTTTGGAAAATCTTCCAAAAATCGCCAACATAGGGTTTTCTTCCAAGTTGTGTTTTCCAAAATCTAACACTTGATTAACACTCTCCTACCACCCAAGAACAACATACTAAAAGATGGGAGGAAGAGAATCATCCTAGCATGTAGTGAAGAACAAACCCAAAATTCTCAAAATCTCCTCTTTTCTTCATCAAACCTTAATTCCAACATGAAAATAGTAGAAGGAAGGAAGCTTACCACAACTAGCAACCAATTTCTCTTTGATTTCCACAAAGAAGAAGAAAGTCAAGCTTGGAGGTGAGCTTCCATGGAGGTTTCGGCAGACTTGAAGAAGATGAAGAAGAAGAAGAAATGAAATAAGTCCACTTTTATGAAATAATAACCCTTATATATTTTCCTTCCTTTTAACCCATACCTCCCTTCCTAAATTAAAATAGGACATGTGTCCCCAATAATCACACACACACACTTCTGCCGAAAAAAGAAAGGGCTGCTGCTGCCCATGCTGATTTCTTTTTTTAAATTTGCACCCATTTGCAAATTAACTCCCAATTTTTCCGAAAGTTCCAATTCTTTTTGCCCAAAAATAATTACCGAATTCCAAAATTAACGAAACTTGGACACAACCTTCAGAATATTATAACATTCACAGAACATTTTTCAGAAATTCGTTTACCTTTCCAGAGTGTCCTACCGAGCTCGCTGAACCCGAACCAAAACCCGACGTGCGAGCGTGTCAACTTGAACCAAATTCCGTCACTCCAAAATTCTATAAAAATACCCATAAATTCCATCTTAAATTATAACCCAACTTACCCCAAAGCCGTCAGAAAAGTTCCATCCCGAGCCCCGGGAGTCCCGTCCCGAGCCCCGGGAGTCGCCCGGAACCGAACGTCCCGCCCCCACTATGAAACGCCACAAACCCCTCCGGGACATTCCCACGACTCCACACCTGCAAACGGCTTCCCAAACTGAGATCTCGAGAGTGCTACCGAGCCCGCTGTACGTCCCGAGGCGACCCCGACAACCCCCCGGCGCCAGAAAAATATTTTCGGCGGAAACGTCCGGGGGACCCACACGACCTCAAATACGGAGGGGTTCGCCAAAATGATACTCGGATAGGGCCCGGGAGCCGCTGAACGCCGAAAACGTGACCCGCAGCTAAAACCGAGCCCGGGTCACCCGGCCGCAACCCGCTCGGGGTGACCGTAACATTCTCCCCCTTAGGACTCTTGGTCCTCCAAGAGCTGTATCAACCGCCGATATCTTGCTCGGGGTATCGATCCGAATGTCCTTCTCTGCCTCCCAAGTCGCCTCCCGGTCAAGTATGATGTGACCACCGAACCTTGACCATGGGAATCAACTTGCTACGGAGTCTCCCGACATCCCTATCCGGAAAGGCTACCGGTACTCCCGATAAGAAAGATCGGGTTCCACTGTACCTCCTCAATCGGAATCGCTCGAGTCGGATCCGAATGCACTTCTTTAACATGCCGACATGGAAGACATTGTGCACCGCAGCATGACTAGGAGGTAACGCCAACCGGTATGCCACCCTACCGACCCGCTCCGTAATCTCATATGGGCCGATATACCGTGGGGCCAACTTGCCCTTCTTCCCGAATCTGACTGTCCCGCGGATAGGTGCTACCTTGAGCCAAACCCTATCCCCAACCTCAAACTCCAGAGCCCTACGGCGACGGTTCGCATAAGTAGTAGTGCGGTCGTTCGCGGCTTTGATCCGCGCCTGAATCAATCTGATCTTCGCCGTAGTCTCCTCAATAAGCTCGGGTCCCAACTCAACCCTATCAGACGCATCGGTCCAGCAATGCGGTGTCATACATCTCCTCCCGCATAACGCCTCATATGGTGCCATACCAATCGTAGTCTGGAAGCCGTTGTTGTACGAGAACTCAATCAAAGGCAATTGCTGGTCCCAATCTCCTCCAAAGTCTATAGTACGCCTTCGCAAAGATGTCCTCCAATATCCGAATCACCCGCTCCGACCGCCCGTCGATGCGTGGGTGATAAGTCAGTACTCAGATGGAGTCGCGTGCCCAGCGCTTCATGAAAAGCCCTCCGTAACCGTGCCGTGAAACGCGGATCACGGCCGAGATACAATGGAGTCTCGGTACTCCATGTAATCGCATAATCTCACCGATGTAAAGCCGGGCAAGCTTCTCCGGAGGGTCCGTGATCCGAATAGGCGTAAAGTGTGCGCACTTTGTCAGCCGATCCACAATAACCTGAGATAGCATCATGGCGGGACCGTGTCGGGCGGTGCGATCGAGAAAATCCATAGTAACATTGCCCCACTTCCGGGTGGAATGGGCAAAGTCTGCAGTGTCCCCGCCGGTTTCTCGTGCTCAATCTTCACTGCCGACAAACGGCACACCTAGACACATGGGTGGCAATGTGCCTCCTCATCCTGTGCCACCGAAGTGAGTACGCAGATCATGATACATCTTCTCACTCCCGGGATGAACGCTCAATCTGCTCGAGTGCGCCTCCTCTAAAATCTCATTTCGGAGCTCCTGATCCTCCGGTACATAAAGGCGGTCTCGGAAGTATAGCAATCCCTGCCTATACTGAAATGCCGGTAACAAAGACCCCTTATCCTCCCCAGATAACCTCTTCAGCCCCGGATCTCTACCTTGCGCCTCGCGCACTCTATCAAGCCACTCGTAATGTATAGTAAGTGTGTATACCCGAGCACGCTCCCGTAGCCGCCACTGTGCCAAAGGCACGTCCGATCACTCTCCTCGGATCGGTCACCAACACCTCCTCCCTTGACCAACCCGGTATACTTCCCTTTCGGTGCATCGGCAACCGTGTTGCCCTTACGAAGATGTACTGATACCGCAATCATAGTCCTTAATGTATTGAGCCATCGGCGCGCCTCATGTTAAGCTCCTTCACGTAAATGATATTTCAGACTCTTATGGTCGGTAAGAATCTGAAATTTGTTACCAAGCGTATAATGTCTCCATTGTTTCAGCGCATAGATCACCGCAGCCAACTCCAGATCATGTGTCGGATAGTTCAGCTCATGCGGTCGCAGCTGCCTCGACCCATAAGCTATCACATTCCGATCCCGCATCAGCACACACCCCAAACCGGATGTGGAAGCATCCGTATAGATCACATACGGCAAGCTCGGATCTGGAAGAGTCGAATCGGAGCGTTAGTCAACCTGCCGCTTCAATTCCCCGAAAATTCTGCTCACACCTTTCGGACCGGATAAACGGTTGACCCTTCTTGGTCAAGCTGCGTAAGCGGAGATGCGAGAATAGAAAACCCTGCACGAACCTCCGATAATATCCTTCTAATCCTGTGAAGCTCCCGATATCCTGCACCGTAGTAGGTTGTTTCCACCCTGAATCGCTCTCACCTTCTCTCGGGTCCACAGACATGACCATGCTCGAAATAACATGTCCCGCAAAGGTGACCTCCCGGATTCAGAACTCACACTTTGAGAACTTAGCATAAAGCTGATGTTCCCAAAGTGTCTCGCAGTAACTACCCTCGGATGCTCCCGATGCGAGTCCGCATCCCGAGAGTATATCGAATATCATCAATGAAGACCACCACAAAAGAGTCCAAGTATGGTGGAACACCCGATGCATCGATCCATGAATGCTGCCGAGCATTGGTCAGCCCAAATGGCATGACCGTAAACTCACAGTGTCCGTATCGGGTGCGGAAAGCAGTCTTATGTATATCCTCCTCCTTCACCCTAAGCTGAAAGTATCCAGATAGTAGATCAATCTTCGAGAAAACTCTCGAATCCCGAAGTTGATCAAAAAGATCGCCAATCCTCGGCAACGGATACTTATTCTTCACAAGAAGGGCATTCAACCGTCTCGTAGTCTATACAGAGTCGGAGTGTCCCATCTTTCTTCTTTACAAATGTAACCGAGCACCCCACGGTGAAGTGCTCGGTCGGATGAAGCCCTTCGCTGTAATTCCTCCAATCGCTTCTTTAACTCCCGCATCTCGTAAATGGGCATCCGATAAGGGGGAATAGATATCGGAGCGGTGCCCGACCGCAGTAGATCTCAAACACAATTTCCCGCTCTGGTGGTAATCCGGCAACTCCTCCGGAAATACTCAAGGAAAATCTCGAACTACCGGTATACTAGCTAGCCTCAACCTAGTATCCGCCTCATTCCCCTACACCAACTACCGACACCTGGTCCAGACCGCAACTCGTGCTATGTCGTGCGATAGTCAAACCGCCGAGTCGTGAGAGGTAGTACCTCTCCGGATACCATAATGGTACGGGCTGCACAATCAATGTGCATGAGAATTCTTGGATAGCCAATCCATCCCAAGAATAACATCATAGTTCGGCGTGTCCGTAACCAACAAGTCCGATACTATCGATGCCCGCCTACGGATATAGTACAACCCCGAACCATCCCATTGGAAAATGTAACCGACTCCCAGCTTTTACTAAATACATCTGCGGCAAAGTACTAACAGTAGTGCAGAGATGTAACACATTTCGTGCTACAATAGAAATAGACGCCCTGTATCAAATAACGCATGAACAGATGTATCGTCGAAATACAAGACCTTGCAAGACTCCTGTGAGTCGAGCCTCCCGCCGGCCGGGCCCGCCCTTGACCGGGTCCTCCACGATGACTAGGGCCTCTCGCCGACTAGGACCTCCTCGCTCTATCTCGAAAACGCGCCCGCTCTAGGCTGCCGCGGTGGAGGGTGGCTGAAGCTGCGGTCGCCGCCGAGGTCTCGGGCCACCTCGCTGAAACCCACGCGCTCGCGGCGCGTTGGGCGGTGCCGAGATCGCGACGCTGAAAACTACGAGAACCTCGCCCCACCGTCTGAGGGCAGTCCCGTACCCAGTGAGTATCCGACCCGCATCGCAAACACCGGCCCTCCTGCCGGTAACAAGGTCTACCCGGGTGATACCCACCACAAGTCGTACAAGGTCGTGAGGGTGGTGCTCCCCCCCTACTTCCACTAGACTGCCCGGGTGCATCGCCGTCGAGAACCCCCGCCGGGGTCCCCGCTGCGTGGAACTCCTCGAAGTCCCCCGACCTCTCTCGCGAGGTGAGGCGACTCTCAACATCCTCCCGCTCAAGGAGCCGAGCCTTGTGAATCGCCTCCCGTAGGTAGTAATATCCAATGGCCTCGAGCCCATCTCGTACTGGGCGCAATCGACGGATGAACCTCTTCGCCTTCTCCTCCTCCATACCGTGGTACTGCGGTACGTAGTGGATAAGCTGTCAAACTCCCTCTCATACTCTGCGGCAGCCTGTCTCCCCGCCAAGCTCGTCAACCGTGCTGCTGCAGATCCCTAGCCGCAGCCCCGATGAACCTCCGATGGAACAGCTGCGTAAACTGCTCCCAAGTGACCTCCACCTCCTGACCGGGTGCCAGCCCCGCATTCGCCCTCAGACTGCCCTGAAGGCTCCTCCACCAATGATCTGCTCCCTCCTGCAGATTGAACGTGGCAAGGGATACCATCACTGTGGAAGGTAAGTGTAACCTCCCCAGGAGCTTATCAATCTCCATGAACCAGGTCTCCGCTGCCTCGGGACCTCCCTTGCCATCAAACTTCCTAGGGTTCAGCCGCTGGAACCTCTCCAACAAACGGACATCGTCAGAATCAGAGTGATGCCCCAATCCTCCCCGTCGTCGGTGGGTCCGACGGGTGGTATCAGAATCCAGCTCAATAACCCTCCGTCGCTGTCGAGGGGGCTGATGTGTCTCCTGGTCAGAACGATCGGAGCGAGCTACGGAGCTACGCTCTGGTCGTATCCTCCGAGATCGCGGGTTCCTGCGCTCCGCGTCCTCCTCAGACTCACTCTCAGATCGGGCCCGCATAAGAGTGTGGGTGGTAGTCCGGTGTGGCTACTCACTCTCCCATCGGTATGCACAGACGGTGCCGCGACCGAATCCTCTCGCACTGTGATCGCACGGAACTGCTCCGGTACAGTGTCTCAACAAGCGCTGGACTGCTCCAAAGACATGAACCAAAAGTGGTAGACCCACGACCTCGCTGCACAACCGGTGGCGGGGTATGTACCCGCTCGGCTCGAATGCCCCTGTCTCTCCTCTCTACCTCTCGGAGGTGTGGGATTACGGTCCCCTCCCTCCGGTCGTAAATCACGCTGTCGGCGCGTGTTAACCATTCCTGAAACATTTCGGACCAAACAGAGTCCAAAACAATCAGTTACCTCTAACCCCTACAGAAACTAGCAGCAGCTTTCTAAGGCTCGTAGTGCAATGCAAGACTTAACTCGAAGTTATTTTGTAAAACAATATAATCATGCATTTCACAGAATCACGGAAGCAATTCATGCTTATTTCACCAAATCTTTTCCTAACACACAATTTTACGTACCTGAAACTTTTCCACAATCCTTTACTTGTACACTTTCACCAAAGTCCCGAAGTTCTGGGTTCCGTACTCTGCAACCACCTGTGATAACTTGAAGGACCAAACTTTGCTCCACAATTTTATTTTGAAGTGGTTTGAGTAAGGAGGTGGCCAATCTCCGTACCAAACCATTCTAAAATAAAATATGGAACAATAGTTGTCACTACAAGTCACCACTGACGACCAATATGGTCACTTACCTGCTCTGATACCAACTTGTCACCGCACGCCGCCCGAGCCCGGTTGCGGAGGCGGGGGCGCCGGGACGCCGGAAGCGGAAGCCGGAATGGAAAGGGGTGGCAGGTCCATCGAGACCCGCCGCGCGTAGCGGACCCGAAAACGGAAAGATTGTGGAAGCAACTAACGGAAATTTCATGCGTATAACCAAAATAAAATGCAACCATACAAGTCATGCACTAATAACAGAGTAAGCCCCGCCCTCCGTGGACGAGTGCTTACGCACCAAAACACATATACATACAGAATTCACAGAACCTAAAATGTCTAGCAAGCGCCAAGCGCTGAGAACATATACAGAACAGAATATATAAATATATACAGAAATCCAATCATCACAGCAAATCAGAAAATATGCACATGCAGCTACAGAGCCAAGCCTAGGACTAAGCGTCAAGTACCTCGCGGGATTCAGATCCAAAAGACAATCCCGGGCCGCAAGGTGAAGCTGCTGCAAAATACAACTGAGGTAGAACCTCACGGAACCCTACTCCGCAGGCCGCTTATCAGGTCTACCTGAAACCCAAAAACAGAACCCAAAAAGGGTGAGTCCTAAAAGGACCCCGTAAGGGATTTGGGGTAAGATAAGTATATGTCACCCTGCAAAACAGAAAGATAGCAATATATGCAACAGAATACAGAAGAACATGCATGTACAGAAAATAGATCAGAGTCCCGAAGGACGTGCGATTCTAAATCGCCATAACCCTTATAACACATCGGAACGACAGCCTCCACTAAGGGAGTCAGAAGCCGAAGCTAATACAGAAGCATGGTGCACCAGCTGGGGTAGCGAACCCACAACTGTCGTAATATTAACAGACAGAGTATGCCATAAGGCATACTCCTACAAACTACGAATATGCCCAAAGGCACAATATTCGAAACACTAGCGTAATGTAAACGGAAACCAAAACATATACTTAGCTTACCAAAACACGTAACCAAACCCTTACCTCAAAATCCAGTATTGGACCGATTCTGGATAACACCTACACCGTGCCCCGAAACTTAGAACTCCTCTTTTCCTAACCACCGAAACTCAGAATCTGCCAAACCAAGTTGAATTAGCATCCTCATCAACCACACTACCAAATTACAACCCCCGACCCCAAAACCGAAAATCCGACAGAAATTCCGTAAAATTCCAGATTTTCACCTAAACGTCAGAATTCAGAACCAACCGAGACAATCCAATAAATCACATTGACAAACATCATACAATAAGCAGAACTGATCAAATCCAACCTTAAACCCTTCATTACCCGCCATTTTCCGATAATCCCGATTAATTGTAACTTTTTCATTCCTTAACCGAATTCAACATTTCAAACTACCATCCACTCCCAAATTCAACCCCTACACCATATTAACATCCAATTTAACCAAAATGAACCTCTAACATTGAAAAAGAACCATTTCAAGATTTCGGTTCCTAACCAACTTTTCATCCAACTTCCAATTCAATCCATTCAAACTACCAAACAACCATTCTAACCACCAATTACATTTCTAAACCATGAATGCTATCCAATTGCACCCAAACAACAAAATCCAACATTGAACATACACCCATATTTTCGGCCATTTAGGGGTTTTCACCTCAACTTGTTCTCCATCAAATTAAATCCACACACAAGCTTAGAATCATGCTAGGACTAACATACTTGAAGCATGAAACAAGATAACAAACACACACCATTTTGGAAAATCTTCCAAAAAATCGGCCAACATAGGGTTTCCTTCCAAGTTGTGTTTTCCAAAATCTAACACTTGATTAACACTCTCCTACCACCCAAGAACAACATACTAAAAGATGGGAGGAAGAGAATCATCCTAGCATGTAGTGAAGAACAAACCCAAAATTCTCAAAATCTCCTCTTTTCTTCATCAAACCTTAATTCCAACATGAAAAGAGTAGAAGGAAGGAAGCTTACCACAACTAGCAACCAATTTCTCTTTGATTTCCACAAAGAAGAAGAAAGTCAAGCTTGGAGGTGAGCTTCCATGGAGGTTTCGGCAGACTTGAAGAAGATGAAGAAGAAGAAGAAATGAAATAAGTCCACTTTTATGAAATAATAACCCTTATATATTTTCCTTCCTTTTAACCCATACCTCCCTTCCTAAATTAAAATAGGACATGTGTCCCCAATAATCACACACACACACACTTCTGCCGAAAAAAGAAAGGGCTGCTGCTGCCCATGCTGATTTCTTTTTAAATTTGCACCCATTTGCAAATTAACTCCCAATTTTTCCGAAAGTTCCAATTCTTTTTGCCCAAAAATAATTACCGAATTCCAAAATTAACGAAACTTGGACACAACCTTCAGAATATTATAACATTCACAGAACATTTTTCAGAAATTCGTTTACCTCTCCGGAGTGTCCTACCGAGCGCGCTGAACCCGGACCAAAGCCCGACGTGCGAGCGTGTCAACCTGAACCGAAATTCCGTCACTCCAAAAATTCTATAAAAATACCCATAAATTCCATCTTAAATTTAAACACAACTTACCCCAAAGCCGTCAGAAAATTTCCATCCCGAGCCCCGGGATTCCCCGGAACCGAACGTCCCGCCCCAAATATTAAACTCTACAACCACCTCCGGGACGTCTCCACGACTCCAAAACTACGAACGGCTTCCCAAACTGAGATCTCGAGAGTGCTACCGAGCCCGCTGTACGTCCCGAGACGACCCCGACAACCCCCGGCGCCAGAAAAATATTTTCGGCGGAAACGTCCGGGGGACCCACACGACCTCAAATACGGAGGGGTTCGCCAAAATGATACTCGGATAGGGCCCGGGAGCCGCCTGAACGCCGAAAAACGTGACCCGCAGGCTAAAACCGGAGCCCCGGGTCACCCGGTCGCAACCCGCTCGGGGTGACCGTAACAAGCTGGACCACACAGCCAGCCATCTCATCCACCGCCGTGATGGGACATCTGTGGCGATCCCTCACTCTGACCCACTCATCATCACAGCTTGCATCGCCGGGTGGGACATTGGCCGGAAATACATGGATACAGGGGTCAACGCCAACGTCTTTTACAAGTACACACTTGTTGAGGCGAAGGTACCCCTGTCCCAAATCAAGCCGGCGAAGGGAGCAACCTTTGGAATCGGAAGGGAAGAGATCCCAACCTCGGGGGCCATCACACTCCCGTTTATGATGGTTGGAGCCACCAAGGATAACAAACAGGTCTACCACTCTAGCTTCGTGGACTTCATTGTCCTCGACCTCCCCTCGCCTTACAAAGCCATAGTTGGGCGCGCCACACAAACCGAATTCCACATTCGCTGTGACGTGCGCACCCTAACACTGGTGTTCCGCACCTCTGCTGGAGATGCCTACATCTACGTCAACCAGAATGTGGCGAGGGGCAACTATGTCAACGCGCTCGCTAGCCCCTCTCAGCTGCCTCAATGCATGGAGCCAAAGAGGAAGAAACCAGCTGAGGACCCTGTGCCAGAGAGCGAAGTGGCCCCAGACCTATCTGGTGACTTTGAGGAGGTCGAGATATCTCCAGGAAAGAAGTTCCGCATTGGGAAGGACCTCCCAGAGAAAGATAAGGAAGCCCTCATTCATCTCTTCCAGGCCAACATCGACGTCTTCGCATGGAGCCCGGCTGATCTCCCAGGTGTATATCGTTCTGTTATCTCCCACAAACTCAATGTACTCCTTGGCTTTAATCCAGTTAGGCAGAAAACAAGGGGCATGGCCCCAGACAGGAAAGAGTTTGTACGCACTGAGGTGCAGAAGTTGCTTGAAGCTAATATAATTAAGGAAGTTCATTACTCTGAGTTGGTCGCTAACATTGTGCTTTTGACAAGGAAAACGGCGAATGGCGCCTATGTGTGGACTACAAGGGGGTCAACGGGGCTTGCCCTAGAGATCCATAACCTTTACCTCTCATAGACCGGTGGACTCAACTATGCGATACTCGGTGCCTTCTCTTCTTGATGCGTACATTGGCTACCATCAAATCTTCATGGATCTGAAGACGCCATGAAGACCGCCTTCACAACCGGCGACGATCTACCACTACATTCGCATGCCTTTTGGCTTGAGGAATGCAGGGGCGACTTTTCAAAGGGTGTTCGCAGATCAAATTGGGAGAAACCTTAAAGCCTATGTTGACGACATAGTGGTAAAGAGCAAGGCCACCGCCAAACACTTGGGGGACCTAGAAGAGACCTTCGCCAACTTCCGCGCGTACAACATGCACTTGACCCCAAAGAAGTGCATCTTGGGCGTTGGCGAAGGGAACTTTCTTAGTTACTGTGTCTCAAGAGGAGGGATTCGTGCCAATCCCAAAAAGATAGAAGCCATCGCCAGCCTTCGCATCCCAAGAGGGCTGAAAGGCGTCCCAAAGAACTAACAGGAAGGTTAGTCGCCCTAGGACGGTTTATATCAAAACTCAGTGACCATTGCAAGCCTCAACCGGGGAAAGCTCATCCCATGGCGATCGCAATTCCCCTCCCTCTAGAGAAATATTTCACCCGATGGGGGCGGATTTCGCCGTGAGGTCAGGGCGTGTTGCCCTCTCGACGAACAACAACCGATCGGCCGGTGTGGTGGGTGCGCCGCACAATGTCATCGTTCAGAACTCAGTGGTGGCGATGCTCGATCCCACAATCCTCGCGGCGATTACTGAGGCCGTCGTCCAAAATATGAGTGGCGCCCTGGCCGCAGGAGGTTTCCAAACAATCCAATAGCCACTGAATCATCGGGAACCTTCTCTTCGTCCGCTACAGCAGGAAGCCCATACTGATCCGCCTCACTCTGCCGCACTCGCCACCATCGCCAGGCGCCTGGAGCAAATAGAGAAGAAGGAGGCAAGGTCGAACACTCCCTACTCCACCAGCCTGGGACAGGACCACCTCTGGACCCAGCCTTTCACCCAGAGAATCCTGGAAGAACCACTGTCGGAGCAATTTCGCCAGCCCAAGCTGGACTCCTACGACGGTCTCTCAGACCCCGACATCCACCTCCAGCTCTACATCTCTACGATGGCGATCGCTAGAGCTGATGACAGCTCCCTCTGTAGGGCTTACAGCTCTACTCTCAGTGGAGCCGCCGCCAATTGGTACACTACCCTCCGCGGTAAGCAATTCGACTCCTTTGAGGAATTCTCCCGTGTTTTCTCTAACCACTTTGACGTCTCCAAGCCTCCGCCAAAAACTGCAGGGCACTTGCTTAAGGTGCGACAGAGGAAGGATGAGTCCCTGAGGGACTACATCCAACGCTTCCAAGGAGAATCCTTCCAGGTTCCAAACCTGGTTGAGGAGACTCGCCTCCTGACGGCCATCTGGGGTCTCCAGTGGGATTCCCTGTTCTTCATCGACGTGCACACCAACCCTCCACGCAACATGGAGCAATTCCTAGACAGGGCGATAGGGTCATGCACACTGAGGAGGTCACCGGGCCCTACCTTAAGAGCTCAACAACTAACGCGAGGGGCGACCCTCGCGCATGCCAGATTTCAGGGGCCAGGGACAGCGGAGACAACCACCTCCACAGGGCAACAGGGATAGGGCATATCCAACCCTTCCCCACTCAGAGACTCCCGCACAAACATCTTCCATGCCCTGGAGCAAAGGAGGGAAATTAGCAAACGCCCTCGCCCACTTCCCAAGGGCGTTGCGAGGCCAAACAAGTACTGCCGCTATCATCGCGACAAGGGCCACGACACTAAGGAATCCGTGGAACTCAAGCGCATGCTGGCAGAGATGATAGCTCAAGGAAAACTCACTGGGCTCCTTGTTCACAACCCCTCCCCGCGAAGGGGTTCCCCTAGGGGGTACAAGCGCAAAGGTGACAGGGAGGATCGCGGTCGGGACCACCACAGACAGAACAGAGCCCCAGGGGGAGCTGATCAGATCCCACCTACCAGAGGTCACATCAATGTGATCACACAGTGCGAGGGCGCAGCTGCGTGGCGCCGTTATATTAGGCAGATCTATCAGCTGGACCACACAGCCAGCCATCTCATCCACCGCTGTGATGGGACATCTGTGGCGATCCCTCACTCTGACCCACTCATCATCACAGCTTGCATCGTCGGGTGGGACATTGGCCGGATCTACATGGATACAGGGACCAACGCCAACGTCATTTACAAGTACACACTTGTTGAGGCGAAGGTACCCCTGTACCAAATCAAGCCGGCGAAGGGAGCAACCTTTGGAATCAGAAGGGAAGAGATCCCAACCTTGGGGGCCATCACACTCCCGTTAATGATGGTTGGAGCCACCAAGGATAACAAACAGGTCTGCCACTCCAGCTTCGTGGACTTCATTGTCCTCGACCTCCCCTCGCCTTACAATGCCATTGTTTGGCGCGCCACACAAACCGAATTCCACATTCGCTGTGACGTACGCACCCTAACACTGGTGTTCCGCACCTCTGCTGGAGATGCCTACATCTACGTCAACCAGAATGTGGCGAGGGGCAACTATGTCAACGCGCTCGTTGGCCCCTCTCAGCTGCCTCAATGAATGGAGCCAAAGAGGAAGAAACCAGCTGAGGACCCTGCCAGAGAGCGAAGTGGCCCCAGACCTATCTGGTGACTTTTAGGAGGTGGAGATATCTCCAGGAAAGAAGTTCCGCATTGGGAAGGACCTCCCAGAGAAAGATAAGGAAGCCCTCATTCATCTCTTCCAGGCCAACATCAACGTCTTCGCATGGAGCCCGGCTGCGCTCCCAAGTGTTGATCCTTCTGTTATCTCCCACAAACTCAATGTACTCCTTGGCTATAAGCCAGTTAGGCAGAAACAAGGGGCATGGCCCCAGACAGGAAAGAGTTTGTACGCACTGAGGTGCAGAAGTTGCTTGAAGCTAATATAATTAAGGAAGTTCATTACTCTGAGTTGGTCGCTAACATTGTGCTTGCTGACAAGGAAAACGGCGAATGGCGCCTATGTGTGGACTACAAGGGGGTCAACAGGGCTTGCCCTAGAGATCCATAACCTTTACCTCCCATAGACCAACTGGTGGACTCAACTATGCGATACCCGGTGCATTCTTTCCCTGATGCGTACATTGGCTACCATCAAATCTTCATGGATCCTGAAGGCGCCATGAAGATTGCCATCACAACCGCGAAGCGATCTACCACTACATTTGCATGCCTTTTGGTTTGAGGAATGCGGGCGACTTTTCAAAGGGTGTTCGCAGATCAAATTGGGAGAAACCTTGAAGCCTATGTTGACTTGAAGGACCTAGAAGAGACCTTCGCCAACTTCCGCGCGTACAACATGCGCATGAACCCAAAGAAGTGCATCTTTGGCGTTGGGGAAGGGAAATTTCTTGGTTACCATGTCTCAAGAGGAGGGATTCGCGCCAATCCCAAAAAGATAGAAGCCATCGCCAGCCTTCGAATCCCAAGAGGCCTGAAAGACGTCCAGCAACTAACAGGAAGGTTAGTCGCCCTGGGACGGTTTATATCAAAACTCGCGACCGTTGCAAGTCTTTCTTCAACCAAATCCGGAAGAAGAAAGCCTGCAAATGGACTGAGGACTACCAGGAAGCATACGACACCATCAAGCAGCACCTACAGGAGCTGCCCACATTCAAGTTCCCCAGGCCTGGCGATCGACAAGACTTCTCTCTTCTGTTGGTGTGTTAGCAGCAGCAGCGGTACTTGCAGGGTTCTTCCGATCTCGGAATTTATGCTAGATCCCACACGTAGGTATTCTGAGGTTTTCCTTGGTCGGCTCTGTAGGTGTATATGCATGCATGTCATCTGTCTGAGCATGTTATGTTACGGTCACCCCAAGCGGGTTGTGATTTTGGTAACCCGGGGCTCCGGTTTTGGCCTGCGGGTCATGTTTCGAGCGGTCAGACAGCTCCTGAGTCTTATCTGGGTATTATTTTTGGGAATCCTTCTGGTTTTGAGGTCACCCGAGTTCCCCGGACATTTTCGCCAAAAATATATTCCCGGGGCCGAGACTTGTCTCGGGACGTACAGCATGTAGTGAAGAACAAACCCAAAATTCTCAAAATCTCCTCTTTTCTTCATCAAACCTTAATTCCAACATGAAAAGAGTAGAAGGAAGGAAGCTTACCACAACTAGCAACCAATTTCTCTTTGATTTCCACAAAGAAGAAGAAAGTCAAGCTTGGAGGTGAGCTTCCATGGAGGTTTCGGCAGACTTGAAGAAGATGAAGAAGAAGAAGAAATGAAATAAGTCCACTTTTATGAAATAATAACCCTTATATATTTTCCTTCCTTTTAACCCATACCTCCCTTCCTAAATTAAAATAGGACATGTGTCCCCAATAATCACACACACACACACTTCTGCCGAAAAAAGAAAGGGCTGCTGCTGCCCATGCTGATTTCTTTTTTAAATTTGCACCCATTTGCAAATTAACTCCCAATTTTTCCGAAAGTTCCAATTCTTTTTGCCCAAAAATAATTACCGAATTCCAAAATTAACGAAACTTGGACACAACCTTCAGAATATTATAACATTCACAGAACATTTTTCAGAAATTCGTTTACCTCTCCGGAGTGTCCTACCGAGCTCGCTGAACCCGAACCAAAACCCGACGTGCGAGCGTGTCAACCTGAACCGAAATTCCGTCACTCCAAAAATTCTATAAAAATACCCATAAATTCCATCTTAAATTTAAACACAACTTACCCCAAAGCCGTCAGAAAATTTCCATCCCGAGCCCCGGGATTCCCGTCCCGAGCCCCGGTTGTCGCCCGGAACCGAACGTCCCGCCCCAAATATTAAACTCTACAACCACCTCCGGACGTCTCACGACTCCAAAACTACGAACGGCTTCACAAACTGAGATCTCGAGAGTGCTACCGAGCCCGCTGTACGTCCCGAGACGACCCCGACAACCCCCGGCGCTAGAAAAATATTTTCGGCGGAAACGTCCGGGGGACCCACACGACCTCAAATACGGAGGGGTTCGCCAAAATGATACTCGGATAGGGCCCGGGAGCCGCCTGAACGCCGAAAAACGTGACCCGCAGGCTAAAACCGGAGCCCCGGGTCACCCGGTCGCAACCCGCTCGGGGTGACCGTAACAAGCTGGACCACACAGCCAGCCATCTCATCCACCGCCGTGATGGGACATCTGTGGCGATCCCTCACTCTGACCCACTCATCATCACAGCTTGCATCGCCGGGTGGGACATTGGCCGGAAATACATGGATACAGGGGTCAACGCCAACGTCTTTTACAAGTACACACTTGTTGAGGCGAAGGTACCCCTGTCCCAAATCAAGCCGGCGAAGGAGCAACCTTTGGAATCGGAAGGAAGAGATCCCAACCTCGGGGGCCATCACACTCCCGTTTATGATGGTTGGAGCCACCAAGGATAACAAACAGGTCTACCACTCTAGCTTCGTGGACTTCATTGTCCTCGACCTCCCCTCGCCTTACAAAGCCATAGTTGGGCGCGCCACACAAACCGAATTCCACATTCGCTGTGACGTGCGCACCCTAACACTGGTGTTCCGCACCTCTGCTGGAGATGCCTACATCTACGTCAACCAGAATGTGGCGAGGGCAACTATGTCAACGCGCTCGCTGGCCTCTCTCAGCTACCTCAATGCATGGAGCCAAAGAGGAAGAAACCAGTGAGGACCCCGTGCCGAGAGCGAAGTGGCCCCACACCTATCTGGTGACTTTGAGGAGGTCGAGATATCTCCAGGAAAGAAGTTCCGCATTGGGAAGGACCTCCCAGAGAAAGATAAGGAAGCCCTCATTCATCTCTTCCAGGCCAACATCGACGTCTTCGCATGGAGCCCGGCTGATCTCCCAGGTGTATATCGTTCTGTTATCTCCCACAAACTCAATGTACTCCTTGGCTTTAATCCAGTTAGGCAGAAACAAGGGGCATGGCCCCAGACAGGAAAGAGTTTGTACGCACTGAGGTGCAGAAGTTGCTTGAAGCTAATATAATTAAGGAAGTTCATTACTCTGAGTTGGTCGCTAACATTGTGCTTGCTGACAAGGAAAACGGCGAATGGCGCCTATGTGTGGACTACAAGGGGGTCAACAGGGCTTGCCCTAGAGATCCATAACCTTTACCTCTCATAGACCGGTGGACTCAACTATGCGATACTCAGTGCTTTCTCTTCTTGATGCGTACATTGGCTACCATCAAATCTTCATGGATCCTGAAGACGCCATGAAGACCGCCTTCACAACCGGCGAAGCAGTCTACCACTACATTCGCATGCCTTTTGGCTTGAGGAATGCAGGGGTGACTTTTCAAAGGGTGTTCGCAGATCAAATTGGGAGAAACCTTAAAGCCTATGTTGACGACATAGTGGTAAAGAGCAAGGCCACCGCCAAACACTTGGGGGACCTAGAAGAGACCTTCGCCAACTTCCGCGCGTACAACATGCGCCTGAACCCAAAGAAGTGCATCTTTGGCGTTGGGGAAGGGAAATTTCTTAGTTACCAGGTCTCAAGAGGAGGGATTCGTGCCAATCCCAAAAAGATAGAAGCCATCGCCAGCCTTCGCATCCCAAGAGGGCTGAAAGACGTCCAGCAACTAACAGGAAGGTTAGTCGCCCTAGGACGGTTTATATCAAAACTCAGTGACCATTGCAAGCCTCAACCGGGGAAAGCTCATCCCATGGCGATCGCAATTCCCCTCCCTCTAGAGAAATATTTCACCCGATGGGGGCGGATTTCGCCGTGAGGTCAGGGCGTGTTGCCCTCTCGACGAACAACAACCAGTCAGCCGGTGTGGTGGGTGCGCCGCACAATGTCATCGTTCAGAACTCAGCGGTGGCCAGTATCGATCCCACAATCCTCGCGGCGATTACTGAGGCCGTCGTCCAAAATATGAGTGGCGCCCTGGCCGTAGGAGGTTTCCAAACAATCCAATAGCCACTGAATCATCGGGAACCTCCTCTTCGTCCGCTACAGCAGGAAGCCCATACTGATCCGCCTCACTCTGCCGCACTCGCCACCATCGCCAGGCGCCTGGAGCAAATAGAGAAGAAGGAGGCAAGGTCGAACACTCCCTACTCCACCAGCCTGGGACAGGACCACCTCTGGACCCAGCCTTTCACCCAGAGAATCCTAGAAGAACCACTGCCGGAGCAATTTCGCCAGCCCAAGCTGGACTCCTACGACGGTCTCTCAGACCCCGACATCCACCTCCAGCTCTACATCTCTACGATGGCGATCGCTAGAGCTGATGACAGCTCCCTCTGTAGGGCTTACAGCTATACTCTCAGTGGAGCCGCCGCCAATTGGTACACTACCCTCTGCGGTAAGCAATTCGACTCCTTTGAGGAATTCTCCCGTGTTTTCTCTAACCACTTTGACGTCTCCAAGCCTCCGCCAAAAACTGCAGGGCACTTGCTTAAGGTGCGACAGAGGAAGGATGAGTCCCTGAGGGACTACATCCAACGCTTCCAAGGAGAATCCTTCCAGGTTCCAAACCTGGTTGAGGAGACTCGCCTCCTGACGGCCATACAGGGTCTCCAGTGGGATTCCCTGTTCTTCATCGACGTGCACACCAACCCTCCACGCAACATGGAGCAATTCCTAGACAGGGCGATAGGGTCATGCACACTGAGGAGGTCACCGGGCCCTACCTTAAGAGCTCAACAACTAACGCGAGGGGCGACCCTCGCGCATGCCAGATTTCAGGGGCCAGGGACAGCGGAGACAACCACCTCCACAGGGCAACAGGGATAGGGCATATCCAACCCTTCCCCACTCAGAGACTCCCGCACAAACATCTTCCATGCCCTGGAGCAAAGGAGGGAAATTAGCAAACGCCCTCGCCCACTTCCCAAGGGCGTTGCGAGGCCAAACAACAAGTATTGCCGCTATCATCGTGATAAGGGCCACGACACTAAGGAATCCGTGGAACTCAAGCGCATGCTGGCAGAGATGATAGCTCAAGGAAAACTCACTGGGCTCCTTGTTCACAACCCCTCCCCGCGAAGGGGTTCCCCCAGGGGGTACAAGCGCAAAGGTGACAGGGAGGATCGCGGTCGGGACCACCACGCATGCAACAGAGCCCTGTGGGGAGCTGATCAGATCCCACCTACCAGAGGTCACATCAATGTGATCACACGGTGCGGCGCAGCTGCGTGGCGCCGTTATATTAGGCAGATCTATCACTGGACCACACGGCCAGCCATCTCATCCACCGCTGTGATGGGACATCTGTGGCGATCCCTCACTCTGACCCACTAATCATCACAGCTTGCATCGTCGGGTGGGACATTGGCCGGATCTACATGGATACAGGGACCAACGCCAACGTCATTTACAAGTACACACTTGTTGAAGCGAAGGTACCCCTGTCGCAAATCAAGCCGGTGAAGGGAGCAACCTTTGGAATCAGAAGGGAAGAGATCCCAACCTTGGGGGCCATCACACTCCCGTTAATGATGGTTGGAGCCACCAAGGATAACAAACAGGTCTGCCACTCCAGCTTCGTGGACTTCATTGTCCTCGACCTCCCCTCGCCTTACAATGCCATTGTATGGCGCGCCACAAAAACCGAATTCCACATTCGCTGTGACGTACGCACCCTAACACTGGTGTTCCGCACCTCTGCTGGAGATGCCTACATCTACGTCAACCAGAATGTGGCGAGGGGCAACTATGTCAACGCGCTCGTTGGCCCCTCTCAGCTGCCTCAATGAATGGAGCCAAAGAGGAAGAAACCAGCTGAGGACCCTGCCGAGAGCGAAGTGGCCCCAGACCTATCTGGTGACTTTTAGGAGGTGGAGATATCTCCAGGAAAGAAGTTCCGCATTGGGAAGGACCTCCCAGAGAAAGATAAGGAAGCCCTCATTCATCTCTTCCAGGCCAACATCAACGTCTTCGCATGGAGCCCTGCTGATCTCCCAAGTGTAGATCCTTCTGTTATCTCCCACAAACTCAATGTACTCCTTGGCTATAAGCCAGTTAGGCAGAAACAAGGGGCATGGCCCCAGACAGGAAAGAGTTTGTACGCACTGAGGTGCAGAAGTTGCTTGAAGCTAATATAATTAAGGAAGTTCATTACTCTGAGTTGGTCGCTAACATTGTGCTTGCTGACAAGGAAAACGGCGAATGGCGCCTATGTGTGGACTACAAGGGGGTCAACAGGGCTTGCCCTAGAGATCCATAACCTTTACCTCCCATAGACCAACTGGTGGACTCAACTATGCGATACCCGGTGCATTCTTTCCCTGATGCGTACATTGGCTACCATCAAATCTTCATGGATCCTGAAGGCGCCATGAAGATTGCCTTCACAACCGGCGAAGCAGTCTACCACTACTTTCGCATGCCTTTTGGTTTGAGGAATGCAGGGGCGACTTTTCAAAGGGTGTTCGCAGATCAAATTGGGAGAAACCTTGAAGCCTATGTTGACGACATAGGGGTATAGAGCAAGGCCACCGCCAAACACTTGGAGGACCTAGAAGAGACCTTCGCCAACTTCCGCGCATACAACATGCGCATGAACCCAAAGAAGTGCATCTTTGGCGTTGGGGAAGGGAAATTTCTTGGTTACCATGTCTCAAGAGGAGGGATTCGCGCCAATCCCAAAAAGATAGAAGCCATCGCCAGCCTTCGAATCCCAAGAGGCCTGAAAGACGTCCAGCAACTAACAGGAAGGTTAGTCGCCCTGAGACGGTTTATATCAAAACTCAGCGACCGTTGCAAGTCTTTCTTCAACCAAATCCGGAAGAAGAAAGCCTGCAAATGGACTGAGGACTACCAGGAAGCATACGACACCATCAAGCAGCACCTACAGGAGCTGCCCACATTCAAGTTCCCCAGGCCTGGCGATCGACAAGACTTCTCTCTTCTGTTGGTGTGTTAGCAGCAGCGGTACTTGCAGGGTTCTTCCGATCTCGGAATTTATGCTAGATCCCACACGTAGGTATTCTGAGGTTTTCCTTGGTCGGCTCTGTAGGTGTATATGCATGCATGTCATCTGTCTGAGCATGTTATGTTACGGTCACCCCAAGCGGGTTGTGATTTTGGTAACCCGGGGCTCCGGTTTTGGCCTGCGGGTCATGTTTCGAGCGGTCAGACAGCTCCTGAGTCTTATCTGGGTATTATTTTTGGGAATCCTTCTGGTTTTGAGGTCACCCGAGTTCCCCGGACATTTTCGCCAAAAATATATTCCCGGGGCCGAGACTTGTCTCGGGACGTACAGCAGTCTCGGTAGCGCTCTCGGGACCTCGGAAATGGAAACCGTTTGCATATTTGGAATCGTGGGAATGTTCCGCATCGTTTTACGGCGTATGTTTTTTGGGACGGAACGTTCGGTCCCGGGCGACTCCCGGGGGCTCGGGATGAAAATTTTGCGACGGCTTTGGTGTGAGTTATGATAACCGAGGAATTATGCACGGTGTGATTTTTGGTTCGGGTTAGCACGCGCAAACGTCGGGATTTGCTCGGGTTAAGCTGGTACGGTATGACACTCGGGACTTATAATTAAACATGTGAAGCATGATTTGTGTGTGTTATGAGGTCCCAAGAATGTGTCTCAGATTTCGTTCCATTCAGAGTTACGGTTTGGAAGTTGCAATTTTCGGGTTGGGCTAAATTGCAACTTTTGGATAAGTTAGGGGCCAAATTGTAATTGGCCAAAAATCAGCCATTATTTGGAAAGAAAGGATGGTGAAGTCGGCTGGGAAGAAGTGAGAAGGGATCCCTTCTCAATTTAAAGATGAGAAAGGAAAAAGAAAATAAGAAAAAAACAGTATAAAAGGAAAATAAAATTGCAAAAAGCCAAATTTCTTCTTCTTCTTCTTCCTTCCTGCTGAGCTTCAGCCATGGATGCGCCTCAAGAAGCTCCAGAACTGATTACCTTCAATACTTGAGGAACCTTCGAGGTAAGGTTACCAAAACGATCCTTTTGTTGTGTAAGTGAATAATCTGAGGTCGGTTTGTGAAGGTTCAGCCCGGTTTGTAAACCGTGAGCTGCTGAAATTTGGGAGTAATTATGGAACCACCTTTTCTGCTTGATTTATTGGTTTCTAAACGTTCCCGGCACCTTCTTGTGCATGTTTGATAACAGGAGCGTAGGAAGAAACGCGCATGAGGTGGTGTCGAAGTGCGTCTGAAAATTTTGGTGTAAAATCCAACGGTGGATTCAGCGAAAGGTAAAGATATATTTGTTATCAGAGCGAAGTTCTGATTCTGATGGTGTAATTGGTTTTGTTAGAACGGGCTCGGGGTGAAAGCCGTTTTTTCCGGCCCGAGTCTCGGTTTTGGCGCCAATGATATTGGCTGATTCTGGGAATTCTGAACATATATTCTGTATCTGTGGATCATATGTGAATAGGGGGGTAGGCAGAAACGCAACTGAAACTCTTCCGAAACTTGTACCGGGACAGCTGAACGAGAATTTCGATTCGGACTTGTGTGAACGATTTGGGAAGAAGGTATGTTTTGAATGCTTAGTTGTGTTTATGGATGTATAAATAACAATGGTCTAGCTCGGTTTGAGAAACCGAGCTTTCTGTGGATTTTTGCGGGAAAGTGTGGGATTGTGCGGGATTGGTTTCCAAGTTTCTGTTTTGGTAATTTTTGACTTGTGTGTGGTTGTTCAGCTTGATTCTGCAGTGGTGGAGTAGTGCGGGACTTTAAAAGGCACACTACCACGTTTAAAGCCGGGAGCCGGGATTTTCCCGGGGTTTTGCTGTGGAGCGGTTTTGTGAGGTAAGGGCTCAACTTCTCTCGTTATGCATTCTAGGAGGGATTACATGTCACCCCGCCGCCCCGGATGCTGGAAGCGCGGTTGTCGAGTGGTTGCGGAAGCTTGTTGAGTCGGCGGCGGGTGAAAACGGAGTTCTCTTAAAAAGGTTTTTTGTGTGGACCCGAAACCCGTCCCTTAAAACGTTTTCCTTTCGGTTTTAAGGTTAAGTCGTGTTGCAGATTTTACGACATCTTTCTAGTCCTAAACCTGCACCCGAGACAAGTTAGTGATTTTACAGAATATCGCGCGTAGGAAAAAGCAGATAGTAAGGAATACAGGCAGAAGAAGTTCCGCCCTCTTCGTAGGGTTGGAAACTTCCCAAGAATAAGATACAACCCAAGTGCTGAAACTAACCTATATGCAAAACATCTACAGAGCCGAGTCCAACGAAAACAGTATTAATACCTTGCTAGCTAGTACTACTGTGCTGCTGAACATAAACAGGAGAATATTTGTCAGACCCAACTCAGTAAGATCACAAAAGTATCTAACGAGAAACAGCCCCAAACTTAACGAATAAGTACCTTAAAACCAAAAATGCACAACGATAACTGCGGGAGATCTACACCGCAGGTCGTTTGCCCGGATTTCCTGAAAACATAATAAGTGGGGGGGTGAGTCCTCGAAAGAACTCCGTAAGGGGGTAGGTACGGTAGCGGAAAACTTTGAAAACATTTCCCTGCATAAAAGGGTTAGTATGCAATGAACTAAATAATACAGTCCTAAGTATATCAGGATTATGACATGCACATGTAATGATGCTCTTAAGTCCCATCGGACTGGTGGTACACCAATACAAAGGTTCCACGAACCCTCGACAGCACCCTACAGCGGCTTGTTAAGCTCACACCGATGATTGGGTCATAATGCGTGGTACCAGCGAGGGGATATCGCCCCTAACTGTCAGACATAAAGCGGCACAATGCCGGCACATAACATCGTGAGTTAACGACCACGGTTGGCATACCGGCTTAGGTCCCGGTGTTCCCGTCAGCCGTAACTCACGGACTTCTCACGTACAGAACATAAATATGGGTCCGTTGTCGACCCCCGATAAGCAAGTCGATATGATATACGTTCATAACCCATATTTAAGCAAAACCCTGCAGACCGCTACGTACCATGTGACTAGACCCGAGAGTCACCGGGCCCCACCCTCGACCCAAGTACTAGCCCTTAACTAACCTAATACACATAACATGCGCATTAAGAAAGTTAAACCTCTTACCTTAGCCAAATGGAAACTCTACTGTGGCCACCAACGCTCCACAGCAAACTCCCGAGAAAATCCCGGCTCCCGACCCGAAAAGTGGTAGTGTGACTTTTGAAGTCCCGCACTACTCCACCAAAGCTGAATGAAGCTGACCAACCAAACACCAGTCAGAAATCACCAAAACAAATCCCCGGAAACCAAACCCGGACAGTCCCGCACTTTCCCGCAAAATTCCACAGAAATCTCGGTTTCTCAAACCGAGCTAGAACATTGTTATTCATACATCCACAAACACACCCAAACCTTTAAATCCCACTTTCCAGACATTTTATCCGTAAACAAGCAAGTAGGTCGGTATTGTTCCTAATACCCGAAAACGACGTTCTGAACATCGTTACTAACCTACTTCCATCCCTGACACCAAAACACCAACCAAACCATTCCAATTACACACAAACACATTCAAAACCTTCCCTTAACAAATCGGCCCTTAACCTCAATTTCATACCAAACTTCAATTCAATCCAACCAAGGTTCCAATTACATGCATAATCCACCAATTCCACAACCTAAGCATGCTTACTAACCAACTTCACCTTAATCACCCAAAATCAACCAAAAACCCTAACCAATAATTCGGCCAATTGGGGAAACTTTACCCAACATGCTTATCTTTAAATTGAACCCACACAACATCTTAAAATCATGTTACGAACAACATGCTAAAAACATGATTCAAGAACACAACCATACACTAGGTTTAGAAATCAACCTCAAATTCGGCCATTTAGGGTTTTTCTAACCATGGTGTTCTTCCACAAATCAAACCTTAATTCCTACACCACTTCATGCCAAGAACAACATACTAGAAGATTGAAGCAAGAAGATCAACATAGCATGTAGCAAGGAGTAACCTCAAATTCGATTCTAAACCCCTTTCTCATCCAAAATTCATGCTTCAAACTTACAAAATCATGAAGAGAAGAAGCTTACCAATAATCCAAGCCAAACACCTAGGTGAATCCTTGCAACTTGAAGAACACAAGAGAGGTATATGATGATGAACTTGGCGGATGATAAGGGAGAGAAGAAGAAATGGTGAACAAATGCCTTATTTTCATCATAAAAGCCTCCTTTTATATTTTGTCAAGTGGTGAGTCATGGGACACATGTCCCATGACAAATTAGTCATACCCATGACTCACCAATTAGCCATAAAAATCTGAAATGGCTATGTGTTGGTGCGCCAAACCCGCGCCAACGCCAACCGCGTAATTCCCGACGTACGCGCGTGTTGGCCCGAACCAAAATCCCGTTATGCCAAAAATCCTCAAATATTACCATAAAATCCGTCTCGAGCCCCGGGAGTCGACCGGGACCGAACGTCCCATCCCAAAATACATACTCCGTAAAAAGATGCAGAACGTTCCCAAGATTCCAAATATGCCAACGGTTTCCCTTTCTGAGGTCCCGAGAGCGCTACCGAGCCCGCTGTATGTCCCTTTCCAAATATTTTCCGCAGAAATGTCCGGGGAACCAATATGACCTCAAATCCAGAAGGATTCCCAAAAATAATACCCAGATAAGACTCGGGAGCTCTCTGATCGCCCGAAACCATGACCCGCAGCCCAAAACCGGAGCCCCGGGTCACTCAGGTCACAACCCGCTCGGGTGACCGTAACATTACATGTATATCGGGTTTAGTTGAGGCAGGTTCCGGGTTGAGGACGGTGGTCCGGTGATCCCGAGACCTGTCATATGGTAAGATATAGTTTTTAGTTTGTTCTGCTTCAAGGCCCGGATGGTCTTGGAGGCCACGGGTTCCTTATCTGTTCTGTAAATCCGCACTGGGTGCCGATATTCTGCATATACCTTTTGGTATATTTTGGTTCTATGACGAGATCCGGGATGGTCTTGGAGACCACGGGTGCTCCTTGGTTTGGTTGTGTCGGCACTGGGTGCCGACATTCTGTGTATACTTGGAGTATACTTATGTGACCCTACGACAGTTTCTGAGGTACCGTACTTTCTGTTTCTGACCTCTTGGAGAGGGCTGTCGTTTCTGAGGCTTTATTTTATTTTAAGGGTCACAATCTGGCGGTCCGCACCGCATCCTTCGGGATTCTGTCTAACCCCGTCCTTGCGGGAACATCCTTCGGGACCTTGACTTTATATCTGTATATTATCCTTACATTTGTTTTGCAGGTACAGCTAAGTAGCACCTTTGCAAACTGTATTTTACCTCAGCCCTTACTGGGTCCTCCCGAGGACTCACCCCTTTCTATTTACCACCTTTCAGATCGACCTGACAAGCAGCCAGCGGACTAGAGATCCGCGGTGCTTTCTGTTTTTGGATTCAGGTATCGACAGTTCCACTTTGGAATTTCTGTTCTGTTAAGTTAAGGGGGAGTCTCGGTAGAGGTTTTGGTTGGTGTACCAGACTTCTGTTCTGATGATGAGTTTTTGCATATGGGTTTGCAGTTGACTAACTTCTCTCTCTTTTGGTTGTGCTTTTAGCAGCAGCAGTACTACGTGCGGGAATTTTCTGCTCTTGAGGTTTTCCTGATTCCGCACCTAGGTATTCTAGGGTTTACTTTGGCGGCTCTGTAGAAGTATTTGCATGCATGTTAGATCAGATCAGGATTTACTCTGTATATTCTGGAATACTTTCTGATTCTGTATTTCTGTCTGACTGGAGGGCTCGCCCATAGAAGTTGAGGGCGGGACCCGAGATATGTGCATATTGGATATGTATCGGATGGTTTCTGTGTTATGGTTGTTGTGGTTAATGAATGATATTTCCATGAACTGCGTGTCTGGTGATGGTCGGGTGTTCGCCTATTTCAGTGGGGCGGGGCTCACTATGGATAGTTAAGTTTATTTCAGTGCAAGCCACCGTTCTACGTTTCATTCTGGGGCGGTTCTGTACGGAGCCTGATCAACTCCTTATTTGAACCACTTTGAAATGTTTGTGGAGCAGCGGGCGGTACCTTGAAGCATTTTGGTGAGGTTGACCTCCGGTGCTGTGGTGGCACTTCGGGAAGGTCCGTGGTACTCCGGGCAGGTTTTTGGATTTTGGACATCGGAGCGCGTAGTGAAGCGCAAAGCTCGAGTGCGGGCTTCTGACATAATCCGGGTACCTTTATGTTTATTGGTTGGATATGATGTGATTTTGGTGATATGAACATAATCCGGGTACCTTTAAGTTTTGCAGGTTCAGCCGTTGCTTCCTAAGCAAGCTATACCTTATCTCAGCCCTTACTGGGTCCTCCCGAGGACTCACCCCTTATTTGTTTACACCTTTTAGGTCGTCCTGACAAGCAACCGGCGGAGTAGAGATCCCCGGTGCTTTCTGTTGTTTTGGTTGCAGCAGCAGCAGTACCACGTGCGGGAATCGCTGAGCGAGTGGTTTCAGATTCCGCACTTAGGTATACTTAGGCTTATTTTTTATGGCTCTGTAGCTGTAGTTGCATGCATGTATTTATATCATGAGTTTGTATATGATGTTTGTTTATGGAATATAATCTGATCTTGTTTGTCTTCTGAGTCGAGGACGGAGCCCCGACTTGCCTATATTGGATTTGTTTATGAAATGGGATTCTGTGTTTTGCTTGTCCTGTGAAATGAACGATATTCCATGAACTGCGTGTTTGGTAATTGCTGAGCTACTTGTATGCTTGCCATATATGGATTTTGGTAGGTTGCATGTTAGTATCGATTATTCTGTTTAATGGGTAAAATCTTCCGCCACCGCGCTATCCGCCGTAGGTTCCGGTTCCGAACGTCGCGGTCGGCCCCGTCTCCGCAACCGGGCGTGGTGGTCGTGACAACCTGAAAGGTGGTAAACAGAAAGGGGTGAGTCCTCGGGAGGACCCAGTAAGGGTTGAGGTAAGATACAGTTTGTACAGGTGCTGCTAAACCGAACCTGCAAAACAGAACAGATACAAGCACAAATATACATATATATGAATGTCTGCAGAGTCAGAGGTGAGCTGGAACCCATCATACGCGGTCCAACTGCCAGAACGACCCAAAACGACAGTCCTCTCTAAGAGGTCAGAATATACAGAACAGAAGCACGGTACCGGCAGGGGTCGCGATCCCCAAACTGTCGTAGGGTCACAGAAGTATACCTGCACTCCCGGTGCGGATATACGTAAAGTGTCGGCACCCTCCAGTGCGGACACACAGAACAGAAGTATCGGCACTCCCGGTGCGGATACGCAGAACAGAATGTCGGCACCCTCAGTGCAGACACTACAGAACAGAACCAAGGAGCACCCGTGGCCTCTAAGACCATCCAGGTCTCGTTACAGAACAGAATCATATAATAATAATAATGCATATGCAAAACAGAATATAATATACCAAAACGTATAAACAGAAATATCGGCGCCTAGCGCGGATATACAGAACAGCATATAAACCCGTGGCCTCCAAGACCACCTGGTTCTTGAAACAGAACAAGTACAAACATGTACCCTACCATATGACAGATCCCGGGATCATCGGACCACCATCCCCAGAATCCTGCCTCAACTAGACCCGATATACATAAAGTCTCATTCCAAAATGTATAACGAGAGAAGTTGAACCCTTACCTCAGAAAAGCTGCCCCGCAGGACAAATCCCGGGAAATCCCGGCTCCCGGCCCGGGAAGTCGCAACTTGCCTTTTACGGTCCCACGGTACTCCACCCAAGCAGAATTAAGCTGAACAACCACAATTGAGTCATAACTCACCAAAACAAACCCCCAGGAACCAACCCCGCATAATCCCGCACTTTCCAGCAAAAATCCACAGAAAGCTCGGTTTCACGACCCGAGCCAGAACATTGTTATTCATACACCCACAAACACATTCCAACCTTTAAACCCACATTCCAGACACTTTCACCCTTAATCCCGCATAAAGGTAACTTTTCCATTTATTATCCGAAAATGACGTTTCAAACACCATACCGCACCTAAATCCAACCCCGATACCAAATTACCATCCAATTCAACCAAAATACAACACCAACATAGAGAAAGTTTCCATGGAACAATTCGGCCCTTTACCAACATTTTACCCAATTTCCAATTCAATCCATTCAAGCCACCAAACAATCATTCTAACCACCAATTCCACTTCCTAACCTTGATTACTAACCAATTTCACCCAAATCACCAAAATTCAACATAAACCCTAATTGCACTATTAGGGGGTTTCAAACTTTGGGTTGTGGAGGTGAATTTTTTGGAATTCACCTCCACAAATTCGGTGATTAGCTGTACAAATTCGTACCTCACCGTATTCACGGGAGGTCCGAATATGCACAGTTATTCGTGATTCACGAACAACTGTAATCCATCCCACCAGCCCCCCACCCCACAGCCCCCCACGTTTCCCCATCCCCTAGCCCCACCCACAGCCCCCCACCCACAACCCGGCACGTGTCTCTCTGCAGCCCCCTCCCCTCACGTGTCCCTCTGTTACAAAATACAGAGCCCCTTCCCCACATCTTCTTCTATTTGTAAAAGAAAATATGTTTGAGAGATAGTTGAGAAAGGGGTGAATTTTAAAAGTGAATTTTGTAATTTTTTGGTGAATGAGTTTTTTTTTATCATCATGTTTGAAGCCCCCTATTCACTCAATTTGGGGCTTTTCTACTCAATCAATTTTCCACCAAATTGAAACCATAGCAAGCCTTAGAATCATGCTAGGAACCACATATCCAAAGCATGATTCAAGAATCCAACAAAACACCAAGTTTAGAATTCCATCAAATTTTCGCCAAATTATGTTTCCATCTTCCATGATGTTTTTCCAAAATTTAAATCTAGATTCTTACTCCTCTCCATGCCAAGAACAACATACTAAAATATGGGAGCAAGAGGAACATCAAAACCCATAGCAAAGAACAAACACAAAATCCTCTCTAAACCCATTTTCCAACCAAAAACAAGCTTCCAACTTGCTAGAATCATGGAAAGGAGAAGCTTACCAATTTATGGAGCCCAAAACCTTGTTGATTCTTGACCAAATGATGAAGAACACTTGAAGCTTGGTGGAGAGCCATCTATGGCGGTTTTGATGAAGAGAGGAAGAAGAAGAAAATGACATTTCCTTTTCTTATATATTTCCCTTTTCTTTTCCTTCCTTTTCCATCTTTAATTAGAATAGGACAAGTGTCCCTTATCTCATCCCATATAACCGACTTCAGCTCCTCTTTGTCCAAATAATTGCTGACTTATGGCCAAATTACAACTTAATCTACCAACTCTTCCAAAAGTTACAATTTTGGCCCAACCGCAACTATCGGACTCCAATTGGAACGAAACTTGGACATAATCCTCGGAATATCATAACATCCATAAAACATGTTTCAAATATTTATTTACAACTCCAGAATGTCCTACCGAGCTCGCTGAACCCGACCGAATCCCGACATACGTACACATCGACCTGAACCACAATCCCGTCACGCCAAAATTCCACAAAAATAACCATAAAATCCGCCTTAAAATGTAACATAACTTACCCGACAGCCGTCGGAGAAATTCCATCCCGAGCCCCGGGATCCCCGTCCCGAGCCCCGGGAGTCGCCCGGATCGAACGTCCCGCCCCAGAAATTATATTCCGTGTAAAGATTCGGGACGTCCCCACGATTCCAAATATGCAAACGGTTTCTCATTCCGAGGTCGCGGGAGCGCTACCGAGCCCGCTGTACGTCCTGAGACAAACCCTCGGCCCCGAAAAAATATTTTCTGCGGAAATGTCCGGGGAACCCACACGACCTCAAAACCCGAAGGATTCCAAAAAATAAAACTCAGATAAGTCTCGGGAGCCGTCTAACCGCCCAAAACCGTGACCCGCAGGCCAAAACCGGAGCCCCGGGTCACCCGGGTCACAACCCGCTCGGGGTGACCGTAACATTCTCCCCCCCTTAGAACTCTTGGTCCTCCAAGAGTCATCTGCACCATACAGGTGTCGCTACCAAGCAGAATATATATACTCTTTTACTAAGCATAATCGAACCACCGTCACTGGTGCGGTGGGAGTGGTAGTTTAGACTACCATCCAGAGCCTCTTAGGGGCATCCCACCCTCCGGGTGCATCTCGTTGCACCCCGAGTTAGTTGCCGGTATTTCTACCAGACAACCCCAGAAATATCGAATCTATACCTAACCATCAACAGGTCATCCTGGAAGGCATCTTATGTTATCGACATACTCAGGGGGGTAAAGCCAACCTGCCCACTCGATCCAGAATCTCATAAAGAGCGATATCCTTTGGGCCCACTACGCTTGCTCTGCGCACTCTGATCCTCCTCCAAGTCCACGATCGGGACACATTCCAGAACCTGCAGCTCCATGCTGCTCCTTACCGCCTCCAACCCATCATAACTCATGAAAGGTAACACCTCTCCAGAAACTGTAAGGCTACGGTTAGCACAACCGATGTGCACAGAATTCTTCAACAACCAACCCGACCCAATGCCTATACCAATTTGGGAGGGGTCCCTGTGGCTGTTGAAAACTCTGGGGTGGTGAGTGTGGTTGTTCAGATCCTAGGTTACACTGAACCCCACTCCTGAACTTCGGAGGTGTGGGATCCCAATCCCGACCCTCCGGTACTCGATCACGCTGTCTGCGTACGGTAACCATTCCTTAAACCAAACCAACCAAATACCGGCTTAATCCGTAACCAAATATCCAAAAATCCAAACCAAAACCAACTTATCCCAAAACAGTTAACTCTCTCTCTCAACCA
Organism: Stellera chamaejasme; assembly: GCA_024586325.1. Lineage (NCBI taxonomy): Eukaryota > Viridiplantae > Streptophyta > Magnoliopsida > Malvales > Thymelaeaceae > Stellera > Stellera chamaejasme. The sequence goes on from CM044981.1 coordinate 22,698,084, forward strand.
AAAGCTAGCAGCAGTATTCTAAGGCTCTGTAGTGTAATGCAATGCATGATGCAGAAATTCATTTCAGAATCACCAAACCAAATACCAAAACCTTAAACACAGAATCAGATCATGTTCATATCACAGAATCACATCACAACCAATCAATAAAACAAAGGTACCCGGATTATGTCAGAAGCCCGCACTCGAGCTTTGCGCTTCTCTACATGCTCCGAAGTCCAAAATCCCTCAAAATCTTGCCAAAGTACTCCAAACCTTCCAAAATGCCTCAAAGAACCGCCCGCTGCTCCATACCCATTCCGAAGTGGTTCCAATAAGGAGGTGGCCAGACTCCGTACCGAACCGCCCCAGAATAGTACACAGAACAACAGCCCGCACTTCGAAGTCATCTCTCACAAACCCTTATCCATGACTGCTCCAAAAGTCCACTCCTAGACTTGTATACTTGCCTCCCCAAACCATACTGAAACTGATCATACCTTACCTCTCGGGTCACTCTGACCCAACCTGGTTCTGATACCAACTTGTCACGACCACCCCGCCCGGTTGCGGAGGCGGAGCCGGCCACGACGTTCGGAAGCGGAAGCTACAGCGGAAAGCGCGGTAACGGTACTACCGAAACCCGCTAGATGTAGTGGTCCCATGACCCGGCCCGCAATAACAAAATGGTCGTACTACGACCTGCAACCTACAGAACACATACATGGCAAGTATACAAAGCAACTTAACAAACAAACATGCAGTTCATGGAATACCATTCATCACTCATGACAACCAAATCACCAAAACCATTTCATATACATAACCAATATAGGCAAGTCGGGGCTCCGCCCTCGACTCAGAAGACAGATACAGAACCAGAACATAACCCAAAATAATCACTATATACAAACTTCATGTTCTGATCTACATGCATGCAACTACAACTACAGAGCCACCAAAGTAAACCCTAGAATACCTAGGTGCGGAATCCGGAAAACCTCTAGCCCAGAAGATTCCTGCACGAGGTACTGCTGCTGCTGAAAACCAAAACCAAAAGCACCGCGGATCTCTAGTCCGTCGGCTGCTTGTCAGGTAGACCTAAAAGGTGGTAAACAGAAAGGGGTGAGTCCTCGGGAGGACCCAGTAAGGGCTGAGGTAAGATACAGTTTGTACAAGTGCTGCTGAACCGAACCTGCAAAACAGAACAAATACAAGCACAAATATACATATATATGAATGTATGCAGAGTTAGAGGTGAGCTGGAACCCATCATACGCGGTCCAACCGCCAGAACGACCCAAAATGACAGTCCTCTCTAAGAGGTCAGAATATACGTAATGCGAATGTAATGTAAGCGTAACGAAGCACGGGCCGGGGTCGCGATCCCCAAACTGTCGTAGGGTCACAGAAGTATACCTGCACTCCCGGTGCGGATATACGTAAAGTGTCGGCACCCTCCAGTGCGGACACACAGAACAGAAGTATCGGCACTCCCGGTGCGGATACGCAGAACAGAATGTCGGCACCCTCAGTGCAGACACTACAGAATAGAACCAAGGAGCACCCGTGGCCTCTAAGACCATCCAGGTCTCGTTACAGAACACAATCATATAATAATAATAATAATGCATATGCAAAACAGAATATAATATACCAAAACGTATAAACAGAAATATCGGCGCCTAGCGCGGATATACATAACAACATATAAACCCGTGGCCTTCAAGACCACCCGGGTCTTGAAACAGAACAAGTACAAACATGTACCCTACCATATGAGAGGTCCCGGGATCATTGGTCCACCATCCTCAACCCAGAATCCTGCCTCAACTAGACCCGATATACATAAAGTCTCATTCCAAAATGTATAACGAGAGAAGTTGAACCCTTACCTCAGAAAAGCTGCCCCGCAGGACAAATCTCGGGAAATCCCGGCTCCCGGCCTGGGAAGTCGCAACTTGCCTTTTACGGTCCCACGCTACTCCACCCACGCAGAATTAAGCTGAACAACCACAATTGAGTCAGAACTCACCAAAACAAACCCCCAGAAACCAACCCCACATAATCCTGCACTTTCCCGCAAAAATCCACAGAAAGCTCGGTTTCACGACCCGAGCCAGAACATTGTTATTCATACACCCACAAACACATTCCAACCTTTAAACCCACATTCCAGACACTTTCACCCTTAATCCTGCATAAAGGTAACTTTTCCATTTATTACTCGAAAATGACGTTTCAAACACCATACCGCACCTAAATCCAACCCCGATACCAAATTACCATCCAATTCAACCAAAATACAACACCAAAATAGAGAAAGTTTCCATGGAACAATTCGGCCCTTTACCAACATTTTACCCAATTTCCAATTCAATCCATTCAAGCCACCAAACAATCATTCTAACCACCAATTCCACTTCCTAACCTTGATTACTAACCAATTTCACCCAAATCACCAAAATTCAACATAAACACTAATTGCACTATTCACTCAATTTGGGGCTTTTCTACTCAATCAATTTTCCACCAAATTGAAACCATAGCAAGCCTTAGAATCATGCTAGGAACCACATATCCAAAGCATGATTCAAGAATCCAACAAAACACCAAGTTTAGAATTCCATCAAATTTTCGCCAAATTATGTTTCCATCTTCCATGATGTTTTTCCAAAATTTAAATCTAGATTCTTACTCCTCTCCATGCCAAGAACAACATACTAAAATATGTGATGTGATCATGGAGACCCCAAGCAACAACAAAGTGCCCCAGACGAAGAGGCAGGCGAATGAAGCTCAAAGGCCCAGGCGACTTAATCCATGGTTCAGGCGAACACCTGACCAGGAGAAGGCAACGCCACCATGCGAGGACTCCACGCAAGAACTTAAGGCAAAGACTAGGCTACCTCAAGCGAAGGCATCCGGGCCATGGCGAAGTCCCTCAGGGGAAGCCATTCCTGCGGAGCCTCAAGGCAAAGGCTGGACTTCAGCATGCGAAGGCCCCAGGCGATGGTGAGGCCCTTTGGCGAAGCCGTCCCTATGCAGCCTCAAGGCGAGGGCTAGGCTTCTTAAACAAAGACATCTCGGCGATGGCAAAGCCCTCAGGCGAAGCCATTTCTGAGAACCTCACGGCGAATCTCCAAAGTGAAGTCTTCAAGGTGGAGGTAAAGCCTTCTTCGCGAAGCCTCCAGGAGAAGGCGAGGCCTTCTGGCGAAGCCATCTCCGTGAAACTTCCTAACGAAGGCGAGGCCTTCAGTGCGGGGCCTCCCAGTTCAGACGAAGCACTGAAGCGAAGCAACCTAGGCTCCTCAAGTCGGCCAACCACTCCCAACCACTCTGGAACACTCCCTCCTTTTACGCTAACACTTGGGAGTATTATAATACCTTAGTTTTTACCTTTTTTACCTTTTTAGGATAGCATGCCTGTTAAGGCACTTTATACCTTTTGGCATGCCTGCGCATTTGTCAGAGTTTGTTCCCTTTTCCTCCTATAAAATGGACAAAGGACTCTTTTTGTAAGTAGAACATGTTTAAAGCTTAAGAAGGAAATTCCTTAAGCCCGGTTCTCACCCCTTTGCTATTTTCCGCCATACCCCTTGATTGTTTATCATCAAGTTTAATATCTAGTATTGCTCAATCTCGTAGTTGAGAGGTGCTAGATCTTCCATACTCCCCAGGCTTATCGCAGATATTGCCCAACCTCGTAGTTGGGTGGTGTCTGTGGCCGAATCTATCCCTTCCTTATTCGTCGACTCCTTCAAGCTAGATCTGCGCTTCCGTACGATCTCGTGGCTTCGCCTCAAGTGTACCCGTGATCGTATCAAGTGGTATCAGAGCCAGATTGCTTGCTGGAGTTGTTGTGATTTCTTCAAGGTTAAATCCCTTTAACTTCTACTTGAAGAAAGATTTATCTTTACGTTTTTCAAACCGTGTTATACTCTGTTCGTTTTCTGAAACCCCCATCCGCTTTTGTTTCAGTTTATCTGTTGTGTTGAATCTGTGTTAGGAGTTGTTGTTGTGTTAGCAACTTCATAAACCAAAAGTCAAAAAAAAAAAGAAGGAAGAAGAGAAATAGAGAAGAAGAGGAAAAAGAAAGAAACGCAGTTGCCGGTTTCGCGAAAGTCGCAAGTTTCGGATTAGATCCAAAACTGCAACGTGCGGAGATTTATAAGCTCAAAAGAGTGAGGTTGTAGTTGAAAAGTGAAAAGAAGTGGTGTATAAAGCTTGGTTGTGAAAAGCATAAAGAAAATCGAATCTGTGTTCTTATTGTTCTTGGTGTTCATATGAGTGTTCTTACAGTTCATACCAAAACTCATATGAATAGTGACCTTGATCTAAATTCGATTTCAAATTTGAGCCAAAAGTGTTTGTGTGCCCAAAACCTCATTTCAAACCCTCTTGTATATTTGTTGCCAACAAACCCCCTTCTCCATTTTAGCCTAGCTTGCTTCAAGTAACTAGTACTTCATTGCTTAAAGATTTTTGCATGCTAGAAGTTATCTGGTGATATTCATTGTCGGGTTTTGGCCTTGGAAAGAGCAAGCTTTGAGAGCTAAGCAAGAGGAAAGAAAGAAAGCCGAGTGTGACCCCTCGCGAAAGGGCAGACCCCTTCGCGAAAGGAGAGACCTAAACACGTGAGCGTGAGCGGGACTAACTTTATTGTTCAAGTGTGCAGGCAAACTCATGGCGGAAGAAGGCTTCCATTTCATCGGGTTTCATCCCTTGAAAAAGAGATGCAAACTCGAGGAGGACTTATGGCATTGGATGGAGAAGTTGGAGTACCACTTTTGGTACTACCCCCTTCGTGGTGAAGAAAGCTTAGACTTTGCCATAAGGTGCCTAAAAGGAGAAGCCTAGAGATGGCATCGCCAAGAGCTCGCCCAACGAAAACAATATGGCGAACCCCCTATTCGGACGTGGAGTAAATTGAAGAGGTTGTTATGGCAAAGGTATGGTTCCCTCCAAGAGGAGCCGCCCTCGCCATACTACCAAACAAGGCCCTCATCGCGCCTTACGCCTAGCAACTCCACCCGACTCCGCCGTCAGAATCCACTCGAAGGGTCTTCGTCCCAAAGCGAACCAACTTCCTCCCAGGAGAGGAGGCGAGGACCCCCATCGCCACAAACCCCCTTGTCTGAGCCGCGCACCCCACTGCCAAATGCTTGCGCAGCCCAAGTCCACACCCCAAATCCAAACCCTCACCAAAATCCAAATGAGGGAACTCTCTCTCAGCTGATTGAAAGGCTCAAGAATGAGTACTTAGAGTATTAGAGTGAGAGAAAGAAAAGAAAAGAGAGAAGAAAGGAGAGAGCTCTCCAAAGCCAACTGAGTGAAAAGAAAGACTCACCCGGGCCTTCAACCACCCTCCAAGAAGAACTAACCGTTTCATCGTCTCAACCTTGTTGTTCTTCTTTGGTTGTGCAGGAAAATGAAGAGGCCGCGGATGCGCGAAGAGTTGAAGAAAGCGAAGGCGCTACGGCTTTGGAAGAAGGAAGAGCTCACTCGGGAGTTCCAACCGAGCCTACACTTGAGGAAGAGGCCACAGCATTTTGGTGGCTGATCCATGTTTGCGCGTGATCGCCACGTTCCGATTAGACTTGCGTGTCACGATGTTGACAGAAGCCATTAGGTCGACTTTGTGTGCTAGAGCGCGATTGTCAAGAAATAGATGGTGATTTGACGAGTCGCGTTGAGTAGTTGTTAAACGTTACCCCTTTAGGTATGAATAGTGAATGTATTTATAGTTCTATGTCTCAGTGGTATTATTGTAATATCTCAATATAAGGTGATTATGTATTTTAGGTCATATATGCACTTCGGGAAGTATGGTTCGGGAACGTCCTCAAGCTTTATTCGGGTTACTTGCTAGTTTTTTAATGGGGCCCTTATTTCGGGCTTATGTGTGGGCCTTTTGTTAGGCCTTTTATGCGTATTGGGCCTAGCGGCCATCAAGTCCCCCCTCAGCCCTTTTGGCCGACTAAGAGGAGTCCAAAGTTCTCTTCTCCAAGATCCATTTTTGAATGTGTTGGGTCATGTTCGGGGAATTGCTTGGTTCGGGCAACCTTCGTTGTTCGAGCGTGTGATTCCTCTCTGAGGTATTCGGGTAACTGAGTCCTTTTGTTTCGAAAATCTGTTCGGGTATTGGAAATGTACTCCGGACTTTACTGTCCGGGAAACTGAGGACGAAAAGTCCTCCTTTGGTCCCGAGCAATGTTCGGGCTGTAGAAGCGTTTCCCGTACTATAACGTCCGGGAAACTGAGGATGTGAATTCCTCCTTTTGTCCCGAACAATGTTCGGGCTTTAGAAACGTTTCCCGTACTATAACGTCCGGGAAACTGAGGATGTGAATTCCTCCTTTTGTCCGGAACACTGTTCGGGCTTTTGAAGTATTTCCCGTACTATAATGTCCGGGAAACTGAGGAAGTGAATTCCTCCTTTTGTCTCGAACAATGTTCGGGCTTTTGAAGTATTTCCCGTACTATAATGTTCGGGAAACTGAGGAAGTGAATTCCTCCTTTTGTCTCGAACAATGTTCGGGCTTTTGAAGTATTTCCCGTACTATAATGTCCGGGAAACTGAGGATGTGAATTCCTCCTTTTGTCTCGAACAATGTTCGGGCTTTTGGAATATTTCTCGTACTATAATGTCCGGGAAACTGAGGATGTGAAGTCCTCCTTTTGTCTCGAACAATGTTCGGGCTTTTGAAGTATTTCCCGTACTATAATGTCCGGGAAACTGAGGATGTGAAGTCCTCCTTTTGTCTCGAACAATGTTCGGGCTTCTGAAACGTTTCCCGTACTATAATGTCCGGGAAACTGAGGATGTGAAGTCCTCCTTTTGTCTCGAACAATGTTCGGGCTTTTGAAGTATTTCCCGTACTATAACGTCCGGGAAACTGAAGTCGGATCTGGGGTTTTCTCTTCGGGATCTGTGACGGTTCATCTCCTTAACTGCCACTTTTTGAATCGACGGCAGGGATCGAGTGACTTTTGACGTTTCATCTGCCCGATCTTTTCTATAAATGTGAGTTGAGCGTCACTTTCATTTGTATCTCAAGCTCTCTTCTCTCTTCTCACAATAAAATCACGACGGATAATCCTACGCTCCAGGAGGCGGTTAATATCTTCAAGAGGTGGAGAACTGTTGAAGAATCTAATCCAGAAGACTTCTTCCCCCCTTTCCTCGGAGAAACCACCGTTCCGGACGGTTACAAAGGTTCGTCCGCCGTCCATCAATTCTACCGACTCCACCGTCGGGTTGTTGACGGCGCTGCCGTCAGCCCGTCCTTTAGCCTTCTTCCAGCGAGTCGTCCTTGTCTCCTCCGGCCATTTACCCGAGGTACATGAGAATGGCTCCTACTTTTCCCACCCCTTCTACTGTTCGTCCTTCAGGTTGCCTTTTAGAAACCAAGGGCGAGGTTCCCGAAGGTTGGTGGTCCGAGATAGAGAACTACCGGAGCAAGGCAACTCCGGAGCTAATAAAAGAGTGGCAATCCACTTATTTTGTCCCGATGACAGTTCGTACTCGGGTTCCTTCCCCAGAATGCCGGGCGTATGAGCACAGGAAAGGCTGGTTGGTGATCTTTAAGGATCAAGCTGCATGCGAGCTCCGCTTCCCCGCACCCATTCGTCCGGCGGTGGCGGAATCCCACGGGCTAGCGGTTAACCAATTCAGCCCGAATACCTACTGCCACATAAACGCCTATCTCATTCTTTGTGCTCTGTTCGAGACAGAGCCAACCGTATCCACTTTCCTCCAGTACTATAAAGTCAATGTGATCCCGAGGAAGCTGTTTCTACTTCTTGATGCCGGGGTCCTCCTCTTGTGAAATTCAGTTTCGTTTGGAACTTGCCAACCAGCCGCAAGGGATGGCATCGGGAATTTTTCTTCATGAAGCCTGATGCGTCATGGGGCTTGCAAAGCTGCAGAAGGTAGGAGGACTGCCGGACGTGCGAATCCTCGGCGATTCTTTGAAGGGCTGCCGCCAAGGAGAATTATGACCGGTTCGATAATAAAATCCGGTCCATAGCTCCTTGGTGCGGGGATGGACCGAAGGAAGTCCTCCCCTTTCCTTTGGACTGGAGGCTGATTACTCAAGGGTCCTTTCTCACTTGGGTATTATCCGGGGGACTTGGGGGAGTTGGGCATCCGGGAATCTCCCCCTTCGACCCGAGACTTGGCCTTGGTGCATCGTCTTCGGGGCGAAACGTCCTTCGAGGACTTCAAGAAAGGTTTATATCGTTCTTCTGTTCATTGATGCATTCGTTTGATATTAACTAATTCTTCCCCTTTTTGCAGAAATGGAGCCCGAGTTTGATCTCTGCGCTATCTTAGGGACGCGAGGAAAGAGAAACCGGGCTCTAAAGCCGGAGGTTCAAAGCCCCAGCAGTGAGAAGAAAGCGAAAGAGGGTTCTGCGGGCGATCTTTGATCTTTGAGGCCAGCCTGCTGAGAAGTCGGCCGGGAAGTTCCATCTCCGGTTCATGTTGAAGGTCATCCTACTCGGGATGGCGTTTATGAATCTTTGCGAGAACTCCCCCGAACAAATCAGAAGGGCTAGGGGGAAGTTCACGGCTTCGAGGGTAACTGAGCAAAGAGCCCCGGAGGTCGCACCAATCGAGTTTCAACTAGGTAACCAGTTTGTGAAGTTACGCAATCTCTGCTTTTGGAACTTATTCGGAAATCTTTCCCGAATGTTCGGTGAAGACCCGCTGCATGACGTGGTTCGATCTCATTTTTGTACGTTAGGTCCGGACTGGAAAGAGTCCCAGGAAGAGAGGAGGCGGCTGCGGGACGAGAAGCTCTCGCAATTCGGGAATAATCTCATTCCCCGGGAGCCTGGGTGGCTGATCCATGAGGATCAGAACATCCTGGGGACGAAGATGCCAAAGATATGGCTCCTGAGCTATTTGAAGGGACCGCCACCGCCCGAACAGTGGAGTGCTTAGAACACTTCTACCCTGACTTGGACGTTGCTGCTTCAAAAATGGCCGTCCTTGGGTATCAGGTTAGTATTTGGTTTCTTATTTCTTAAGTCTGGGCTTCCGGGGTAATACCGCGGGAAGGTAATCCTTTTTGATGGTGTGCAGATGGCCACGATGGGCGGGTGGGTTTCCCGAGTTATCCGAGCGTCAAGCCGGATCCGGTCCGAAGCCGAGCAGCGGGCGACCAAAGCCATAGCTGTGGTGGCTAAGCTGATCCAGCGAGTCCACCACTATGAGCAGCTGCTGCGGCACTCCCGTACTTCCACCATACTCGAGCTTCCCGAGGGCACTCACATTCGGGAGAACCTCAGCCCGGCCGAAGCTGATGATTTTGCCTTGGCTGAGGTTGCATTCTAAGCGCGGTCAAAGACCACCGCCATTCTGAAGACGCTCTTCGGGAAGAAGTTCGGAAGCTCGAAGCCGAAAAAGAGAAATTTCAGGTTGACTTTGCCAATCTGAAAGAGCATCACGAGCACGAGCAGCGAGTCAAGGATGAAGAGATCCGCAAGCTTCGGGAGGAGCAGGATCTGAAGGCTAAAGATGAGGAAATTCGAGACTTCGGGATGAACTTGCCAAAGCTGAGGACAAAATCCCGAAGTATCAGAAGGCGCTGAAGGATTCTATAAATCTGGCCGTTGACAAATACACCTTCGGGTTCTGTCTGGCCAGGAAGCAAATCGTTGAGCGCAATCCTCATGTTGACCTATCCGGGCTTGACGGGAATGACGAGCCCGAAGAAGATCCTAGCTGGTACGGCGAGGAGTTTCTGCATCCGCCCGAACCAGTCACCGTAGACGACTTCGCTGATCCTCAATGATGTAATTTTCTTTCAAGTCCATTTTTGTAATCCAGCCTCGGGCGTTATTAATGAAAACATTCAAGGATTGGTTCAACACTTGTCTCCAAATTCAGTCGTGCTTTATTACTCCTCGGTCATACAAAATATTTCTTCAATGCCTCGGAATGATAAGAATTTGCTAATTCCCTTCCTTCGGGATCCAACAACTTGTAAACTCCTTTCCTTTCTTCGGCGACAACCTCGAATGGACCTTCCCAGTTCGGGGCGGACGCGCCCCCTTTTGGTCTTCGGGATCCTAGTTTGGTTTGACGTAGGACTAAATCACCCACTTTGATATTCTTTGCCTTCACTTTGGAATTTGTTGTCGATGCGGTTCTCTGTTGGAAAGCTTTCCTTCGCAGCTCTGCTTCATCTCTTCTTCCTTGAGTAGGTCCAAATTTGCCCGCAAACCTTGCTCATTCGCCATTTCTTGAACACCTCGGCTCGGTAGGAAGAGTTCGCTACTTCAATCGGGATGAGCGCCTCGGTCCCGTATGCCAAAGAGAACGGGGTTTCTCCAGTAGACCTTCGGGGCGTGGTCCGGTAGCTCCATAAAACATGAGGGAGTTCTCCGGGCCATTTCCCCTTTGCTTTTCCAAGTCTCGTTTTTAACCCATCTTTCAAAGTCCGGTTAGACACTTCGACTTGGCCATTGCTCTGCGGGTGGGCGACCGGAGCAAAATGAATTTTGATCCCGAATTCCTCGGCGAAATCCTGGAATCCACCGTCAGTGAACTGAGTTCCGTTATCAGCAACTAGAACCTTCGGGCATCCGAACCTGCAAATGATGTTCTTCCACACGAACTTTCGGATGTTTTCAGCCGTAATTGTGGCTAGTGGTTCGGCTTCTATCCACTTGGTAAAGTAGTCCACGGCGACTACGCAATACTTCAGTCCTCCGGGGGCGGTAGGCAAGGCCCCAATCAGATCGATTCCCCATACGGCAAATGGTATGGGGTAGTCCGAGGACGATACGTACTCCGAGGGAATTCTCTGTATTCGGGCGTGTTCCTGACACTTCTTGCATTTGTTAACTAGCCTCCTTGCGTCTTCCTTGAGGGTAGGCCAAAAGAACCCTTGTCTCAGTATGACCGCAGCCAACGCATCTGATTTAATGTGCGACCCGCAGGTGCCTTCATGGGTCTCTCTCAGAATGTCCTCGGTGTCTCCTTCTCCGACGCATTTTTGCATCGGGGAAGAGAATCCCTTTCGGTACAGATTATCACCAATGATAACGAACTTGCTTGCCTTTCTCCACGATGTTCGCGGCTTGATCGGGTTGTCGGGAGTATCCCTTCATCGAGGTACTTCCAATAGGGGACCCTCCATCCCGAGGTAATGCAGCATATCCGGGAGTAGTCGACGCAAGGTTCACTTCTTACTTCGTCGTAAGAAGCTGACTTCGAAAGCTGATCGGCCTCCGAATTGAGCGACCGCGGGATCTTCTCGATACATAGCTTCTCGAAATCCGCGGCCAATTTTCTAGCTACCTCGGCGTATTTCTTGAGACTTGGTTCCTTGATCTCGTACTCCCCATTCATCTGCTGAACGAGGAGGTTTGAGTCGCTACATGCTTTTAGTGATCGGATTCCCGCTTTCTTGGCCAGTTCTAGACCAGCTATAAGGGCTTCATACTCGGCCGCATTGTTCGTTACCGGGAAAGTGAACTTGATCGACTTTGTTGCTTTCATTCCTTCTGGGCCTTCGAGAACTAATCCGGCACCTTGTTTGTCTGATCCCGAAGCTCCATCCACATGTAGGGTCCAGACCGGACTATCCTCGTTCAAAGAATCTTCACTTTCGCATTCTTTGGGTAATTCCGCGATAAAATCCGCTAATGCCTGTGCCTTGATCGCTCTCCGAGGTTCGTATTTGATTTCATACTCGCTTAGTTCTATGCACCATTTCGACAATCTTCTGGAGTGGTCTACCCGCTTTAGGATGTCCTTGATAGGGACATTACTTCGAACAATGATGGAAAATCCGAGGAAGTATGGTTTCAATCTTCTGGCTGATAGGACTAGAGAGTACACCGCTTTCTGGATCATCGGGTAATTGAGCTCGGCTCCGTGCAATGACTTGCTCACGTAATAAACCGGCCACTGTTTTCCTTGGTCGTCTTCTTGAACAAGTACCGAACTTACGGCCTTTTCTCCTACTGCCAAGTATACAATGAGGGGTCTATCCTCGGTTGGTTGCCGAAGCGTAGGCATTTCCAAGAGGTAGGCTCTGATTTCCTCCCAGGCCTTCTGACATTCGGGATTCCAACTGAACCTAGCTCGTTCCCTTGCGTTCTCGTCCTTAGATTTCTTCTCTCCTTTTCGTACCCCAATTCTACCGGGCTCCGCACCTTCTTTGATCAAGAGTTTGAAGAAAGGCGGCACTTGTCTCCATATCGAGATATAAAAGCGACTTAGGGCCGTAATTTTCCGAGAAGTCTCTGCACGTCCTTTATCGATGAGGGTGTCCTCACGTTTAGAAGAGCTTCGATCTTTGCTGGATTCGCATCGATGCGCGCTCGGACACCATAAACCCGAGAAATTTCCCGGATGTTACTCCGAAGACGCACTTGTCCGGATTCAATCGTAGTCCATACTTTCGGATCTGCCCGAACACCTCTTCAATATCGCGGACGAGGTCCACTTCCTCCTTGCTCTTGATGATGATATCATCAACGTAAACTTCAAGAATTCTTCCTATCTGTCCGGAGAATACCTTGTCCATCAACCTTTGATAAGTCGCCCCGGCGTTCTTAAGTCCGAAGGGCATTACGGTATAACGGTGTGTTCGGCGTCGCTTATGAAGGACGTCTTTTCTTCATCTGCCGGGTTCATCCTGATCTGATGATAACCACTGTAAGCGTCGAGGAAAGAGAGCCTCGCGTGTCCGGCCGTGGAATCCACAAGCCTGTCTATCGGAGGAGTAGGGTACGAGTCCTTCGGGCAAGCATCGTTTACGTTAGTAAAGTCGATGCACATGCGCAACTTATCGCTGTCTTCTCGGGTTGCAACTACGGGATTGCTTAACCATTCGGGATACGATACTTCTCTTATGACCCCGGCTTCGAGAAGCTTCGAGATTTGCTCTTTGATGAAGGCCCTCTTGAAGGGCGTTATTTCTTTTCTTGTCTTATAGGTCTTGAATTCGGGTCGATGTGCAGGGTGTGTTGGATGACTTTCGGGTCGATCCGGGCATATCACTCGGAGAGTAGGCGAACAAGTCTTTATTCATTTGAAGCAAGTTTACAAGATTTTCCTTACTGCCCTCGGGCAAGTCTTTCGCAATTCTTGTTGTCCTATCTCCTTCTAAAACGACTTCTTCGGTATCCTCTTTCCCCTTGTCATCCTTCGAGCAGCTCGGAGTAGGATCCTTCTGAGCTATTGCCATGACGTCCTTGGCCTCTCTTTGGCTTACGTAGATCGAGGCGTCGCCCTCATCCGTAGCGAAAGTGATGGTGAGGTATTTCACGTCGGTTCTCATGTGAATAGCCACCTGGGTTTCTCTTCCGATGATGGCGTTGTACGCTGAAGGGACATCGATGACAAGCCATTTGACCATCAATGTCGTGTACCGGGATTGACCTTGGGACCGACTCCCAGGAACAGTGTAGGGAGCTCGATTGAACCGAGCACTGGAAGTTCATCCGGGCCTACGCCATAAGTTGCTGTCTTGACTGGGTTCAGTAGGCTTGACTAAAGCTTGAGGCCTTCATAGGCCTTTCCGAATAACACATCTGCGTTTGAGCCATCGTCGCAGAGAACCCTCTTGACATCTATGGTTCCAATTCGGAGGGTGATGATGAGCGGGTCGTAATGCGGAAAACGCACTTCGGACCCGTCCGCCCGTTTCACTCTCGAAGACGGATCCCTGTAGCTCAATGAGGCTATCTCCCTCGCTTTCCTCTTCCTTGCATTTGAACCCAGGGTGGTCGTTATTGTGTTCAGTACTCCGGTTGGTTGGGGTGGGGATTTCTTCTCTTTGCCCTTCTTGTTCGGTCCCGAGGTGTCTTCTTCAGCCTTCCCCTTACCTCGGGAAATTTCCTCGTTCCGAGGCATCTTTAGATACTCACCCAGAGAGCCCCTCTTGATGAGATGTTCGATGTATCTCTTCAACTGATGGCACTGCTCAGTCTCATGCCCGGTGTCTCTATGGAACTGGCAGTACTTGGACGAATCGCGCTTTGCTCCCTCTGGCATGGCTCTGGGCCAGTTAATGTTCCCCGCACCTTGTCTCTGGAGGGCTGCGAGGATGCTAGCTCGAGTTGTATTGAGGGGGGTGAAATTCGGGATTCTCTCGAAAGTTCTCTTTTGTCCTCCCCAGTTCCCCGGCTGTTTGACCTGCGGAGTTCTGATGTTCTCCTTCCTTGGCTCTCGGTTATCTCTGTTGTCCTGCTTCCCTTCGCGTTGGGACAACATTTCTGGCGATCATATGCTCTGTGTGACAGCGTACATTTCTTCGACCTTTGGTGAAGTTCTTTCGAGATAATTCATAAGCCAGGCGCGAACTGGGAATGAGCGCCTTTGTGAATGCCATGATCCGAATGTTGTCCGTCAGATCAGACGCGTGTACGGCTTCTCGGTTGAACCTTTCGACGAACTCTCGAATACTCTCGTTCGGTCTTTGTTTGATGTCAAACATTTGGATGGCCCTTTTCGCTGACCTCTTACATCCGATGAAGTGTGTTGTGAATTTGGTGGCCAGGTCCCGAACGATGATACCGAGTTCGGGAGGAGCGAGTTATACCAAGCTGAAGCCGGACCTCCTAGAGCTACTTCAAAACACTTGCACAGGGCCGCCTCGTTGGCTCCTTTCAGCTCCATCGCTCTTTTGTACTTGCGGACAAAAGCATCAGGGTCTCCTGAGCCTTGGTATACCTCCAATGGGTGTGGTAAGTTAAACACTCGGGGCATCTGGGCGTCCCGAATCCTGCTGGTGAATGGCCCATCATCAGGGATGACCTCGCACTTGGGTTCGGGAATGCCCGAGTTTCTCTCGACTTGTTCCAGACGATGCAACATTTGCCTGATCACATCGTCCCGCGGATCACCACGTACCAGTCTCTCTGGTCTAGGGGATCGGTCTCTCTTGTACTTCCTCGGGGATCTTGACCGCTGTCGGCTTTGACGGTCCGGGGAAGCAACTTGCTGTGAAGCTGCCTGCTGTCTACCATGGTCTGACCGCTTCTGCCGTGGTAACAAGCTGTCCCGAGGATTATAAGATTGACTAGCCTGGTCGTCTTGGTTTCTTCGCTCTTCCTGAAGAACCATCCGAACTGCTTGGACAAGATCAGGGTCCAAGTGTCGAATGTCGCTTCGACGGAAGCTGGATGAAGGCCGTAGGGAGTTCGCTCCATGAGACGTTTCCTCCGATGAACTCTTGTAACTGGGGTCGGCCGTGCGGCCGTTGGTGGAACCTTCTCCCTCCGGTCTAGTTGATCGGGAGCGGGAATGGCCCCACGTTCAATCCGATTTTGGGGACCACCGCCTTTCCCACAGACGGCGCCATTTGGTGGCTGATGCGTGCGCGTGATCGCCACGTTCGGTTTGACTTGCGTGTCACGATGTTGTGAAGCCATTAGGTCGACTTTGCGTGCTAGAGCGCGATTGTCGAGAAATAGAGATCCTCGAGATGGTGATTTGTGAGTCGCGTTGAGTATTTGTTAAACGTTACCCCTTTAGGTATGAATAGTGAATGTATTTATAGTTCTATGTCTCAGTGGTATTATTGTAATATCTCAATATAAGGTGATTATGTATTTTAGGTCATATATGCACTTCGGGAAGTATGGTTCGGGAACGTCCTCAAGCTTTATTCGGGTTACTTGCTAGTTTTTTAATGGGGCCCTTATTTCGGGCTTATGTGTGGGCCTTTTGTTAGGCCTTTTATGCGTATTGGGCACAGCGGCCATCGTGATGTGATCATGGAGACCCCAAGCAACAACAAAGTGCCCCAGACGAAGAGGCAGGCGAATGAAGCTCGGAGCAACCCCGTGGCGAGGAGGTTCAGAGGCCCAGGCGACCTAATCCATGGTTCAGGCGAACACCTGACCAGGAGAAGGCAACGCCACCATGCGAGGACTCCACGCGAGAACTCAAGGCAAAGACTAGGCTACCTCAAGCGAAGGCATCCGGGCCATGGCGAAGTCCCTCGGGCGAAGCCATTCCTGCGGAGCCTCAAGGCAAAGGCTGGACTTCAGCATGCGAAGGCCCCAGGCGATGGCGAGGCCCTTTGGCGAAGCCGTCCCTATGCAGCCTCAAGGCGAGGGCTAGGCTTCTTAAACAAAGACATCTCGGCGATGGCAAAGCCCTCAGGCGAAGCCATTTCTGAGAAGCCTCACGGCGAAGCCCTCAAGCAAGAATCTCCAAAGTGAAGTCTTCAAGGTGGAGGTAAAGCCTTCTTCGCGAAGCCTCCAGGAGAAGGCGAGGCCTTCTGGCGAAGCCATCTCCGCGAAACTTCCTAACGAAGGTGAGGCCTTCAGTGCGGGGCCTCCCAGTTCAGACGAAGCCCTGAAGCGAAGCAACCTAGGCTCCTCAAGTCGGCCAACCACTCCCAACCACTCTGGAACACTCCCTCCTTTTACGCTGACACTTGGGAGTATTATAATACCTTAGTTTTTACCTTTTTTACCTTTTTAGGATAGCATGCCTGTTAAGGCACTTTATACCTTTTGGCATGCCTGCGCATTTGTCAGAGTCTGTTCCCTCTTCCTCCTATAAAAGGGACAGCGGACTCTTTTTGTAAGTAGAACATGTTTAAAGCTTAAGAAGGAAATTCCTTAAGCCCGGTTCTCACCCCCTTGCTATTTTCCGCCATCCCCCTTGATTGTTTATCATCAAGTTTAATATCTAGTATTGCTCAATCTCGTAGTTGAGAGGTGCTAGATCTTCCATACTCCCCAGGCTTATCGCAGATATTGCCCAACCTCGTAGTTGGGAGGTGTCTGTGGCCGAATCTATCCCTTCCTTGTTCGTCGACTCCTTCAAGCTAGATCTGCGCTTCCGTACGATCTCGTGGCTTCGCCTCAAGTGTACCCGTGATCGTATCAAAAAATAACCATAAAATCCGCCTTAAAATGTAACATAACTTACTCTGGAGCCGTCGGAGAAATTCCATCCCGAGCCCCGGGATCCCCGTCCCGAGCCCCGGGAGTCGCCCGGATCGAACGTCCCGCCCCAGAAATTATATTCCGTGTAACGATTCGAGACGTTCCCACGATTTCAAATATGCAAACGGTTTCTCATTCCGAGGTCCCGGGAGCGCTACCGAGCCCGTTGTACGTCCCGAGACAACCCCCCGGCCCCGAAAAAATTTTTTTTGCGGAAATGTCCGGGGAACCTACACGACCTCAAAACCCGAAGGATTCCCAAAAATAAAACTCAGATAAGTCTCAGGAGCCGTCTAACCGATCAAAACCGTGACCCGCAGGCCAAAACCGGAGCCCCGGGTCACCCGGGTCACAACCCGCTCGGGGTTAGACGTCTTCGCGTGGAGCCCAGCTGACCTCCTAGGCATAGATCCTTCTGTTATCTCAAACAAACTCAATGTACTCCCTGGCATTAAGCCAGTTAGGCAGAAAACAAGGGGCATGGCCCCAGACCGAAAAGAGTTTGTACGCACTGAGGTGCAGAAGTTGCTGGATGCTAATATAATTAAGGAAGTTCATTACTCTGAGTGGGTTGCTAACATTGTGCTTGCTGACAAAGAAAATGGAGAATGGCGCCTGTGCGTGGACTACAAGGGGGTCAACAGGGCCTGCCCTAGAGACCCATACCCCTTACCTCCCATAGACCAACTGGTGGACTCAACTGTGCGATACCCAGTCCAATCTTTCCTTGATGCCTACAGTGGCTACCATCAAATCTTCATGGATCCTGAAGATGCCATGAAGACTGCCTTCACAATAGGCGAAGCGGTCTACCACTACATTCGCATGCCTTTTGGCTTGAGGAAGGCAATGACGACTTTTCAAAGGTTGGTGAACAGGGTGTTCGCAGATCAGATTGGGAGGAATCTTGAGGCCTATGTGGACTAAGTGGACGACATAGTGGTGAAAAGCAAAGCCACCGCCAAACACCTGGAGGACCTAGAAGAGACCTTCGCCAACTTCCGCGCACACAACATGCGCCTGAACCTAAAGAAGTGCATCCTTGGCGTTGGTGAAGGGAAATTTCTTGGTTACCAAGTCTCAAGAGGTGGGATTCGCGCCAATCCCAAAAAGATAGAGGCCATCGCCAACCTTCGCATCCCAAGAGGCCTAAAAGACGTCCAGCAACAAACAGGAAGGTTGGTCGCCCTGGGGCGATTTATATCAAAGATCAGCGACCGTTGCAAGCCCTTCTTCAACCAAAAAAGGAAGAAGAATGTTACAGTCACCCCGAGCGGGTTGTGACTTTGGTGACTCGGGGCTCCGTTTCAGGCTTGCGGGTCATCTCTTCGGGTGGTCAGACAACTCCCGAGTCTTTTCTGGGCTTCATTTTCTGGAATTCTTTCATATTTGGGGTCACACGAGTCCCCCGGACATTTCCGCGGAAAATATTTTTTCGGGAGCTGGACTTGTTTTGGGACGTTCAGCAGACTCGGTAGCTCTACTGAGACCTCGGAAAAGGGAACCGTCAGCATATTTAGGATCGTATGAACATTCCGCATCTTTTTACAAAGTATAATATTTGGGACGAGATGTTCATTTCCGGGCGACACCTGAGGCTCGAGATGAGAAAACCGGGGTTCGGGATGAGGTTTTGTGACGGTTTTGGTTTGAGAGGTGTTATGGCTCGGGACGTGTAATATGGTGATAACCGAGCAAGCGCACACGTCGGGAGATGCTCGGGTGAAGTTGGCGCGGGACTACGGTCCAACACTAAGCATTTTCGGATTTTGGCTTGGTGTGTGAGTTACCTAAGTGACTAAGGTGTGTGCTAGGTGACTAAGGGTGATGACTAAGGTGCTTAAAGGACAAGTTTCCTTATGACTCATTAAAGATGAGGTATTTAAGGTGAAAGTGTGAAGAAAAGCCATTTTGGCTATTTTCTTCCTTCTCTCATCACCATCCGCCAAGTCTCTCTTCTTCACTACCTCTCAAGTGTTCTTCATGCAAGGGCTTAAGGAAGGTTGAATCTTGGTGTCAAGCTTGAGGTAAGCTTCTTCCCTTCTTGATTTAGTAAGTTTGGAGCATGATTTGTGGGAGAAAGAACATGTTGAAACCGATTTGGTGTTATAGTCATGCTTCAACCCTCTCAAGAATCTCTTTGCCTTGGCTTCCTCATTGGTGTTATAGTGAGGCACATAACGCACTAAGCGTTCAAACTCGTGCCCATACTCCGCAACAGTCTTGCTTCCCTGAGTCAGGGTATCAAACTCCAGTTGCCGCCTATCTATCGCGGCATAACCAATCCACTTCTCATGAAACAAGTGGGAAAATTCATCCCACGTCATACCCGGGTCCTTCAACTTCCTGCGCATGAAATCGGCCTTCCGAGTGCCCAAAGTGGTCTCCCACCAATCATACGCCCAATCACGCAAATAAAAGGTAGCCAAAGATACCATCTCGTTTACCGGGAAACCAAGTCTCCCAAGGAACCTGTCCATGTCCTTATACCAAGTCTCTGCCGAATCCATTCCACCCTTGCCCGAAAAACGGGGTGGTTTGAAACGCTCGAACCGCTCCATCAAAGAAAGCTTATCAGAGCTAGTCGCACTCTCAGATTTGAGCCTCTGGGCTCTCGGTACCTCAACAACGGAATCGGGCCTAGCCCGCACTCTCCCCTGTCGGGGCTGTGGGTCGACTCCCGCACTTAGATCCAGATTCCTCTCTTCTGTATCCACATGCTCTTCAAATTGCACATCATCCACCTCAACGTCCTCCTCATGAGCCTGATAGCTAGGATCGGTCGATCCTGCCACGTAGGCTGAGAACTCATAACATGTGTACTTCCTTGCTCTTCAACTCTTGTTCCTGCCCACATGTTATTGAGCGATACGGTCATTTGCCCCAACACTTGGGCCATCATTCGGATCAGGTCTTGGTTGCAGCTGAACTTGTGCCGCTCCCCGTTGAGGCCTTCCTTGACCTCTACCTCTTCCTCTATTCACATCTTGAGCAGGATTCCCTCCTCCTGCTTCATCATTCAACGCTCGAGTCCGTCGAGTGTTGACCATTTTCTGAAATTCCAGAACATAAAGGGTTCACTTAACGGTTAGCATTACCTACATCGGTAATCCTATCAGCTCTGTAGCATGAATGAAATGCATGATGCAAAACAATTCTCAAAATTACCAATACAAAACAATTCCTTATAACCCGTGGTACTGCTTAGGACTAACACACTTCTCACTCGGCATCCACCGTCTGTTTTTAACGAGAGAGGTAATTTAAATTACGGGTAAACTCCAAGTTTAGTCCCTTACCTTTCAACTTTGTCCTATTTGAGTCCTATTTTAAGATTTTGTCCTATTTCAGTCCCGTAGCTCCATAAATCGTCTCAATTGTAGTCCTTCCGTTAAAGTCCACGTTATGTTGACCGTTAAAGTCTTAAGTGTACAGTAAAATGACCATCAAACCCTTCCTTTTTCGACCAGGCGGAAGCCGGCGCGGATCGCGGCCAGCCATCAAGCGGCAGCCCGGGCGCGGCACAGGCTGCCGCGGCCGGCTGCCGATCCGCCGCTGCTGCCGTTCGGTGCGGCTGCCGTTCGGCGCGGGCTGCCGTTCGGTGGCGGGCTGCCGATCGGTGCACTGGCTGCTGCCCGGCTCGCTGCTGCTCGTTCGGCGCCGGCTTGCGTTCGGATCGAAAAAGGAAGGGTTTGATGGTCATTTTACTGTACACTTAAGACTTTAACGGTCAACATAACGTGGACTTTAACGGAAGGACTACAATTGAGACGATTTATGGAGCTACGGGACTGAAATAGGACAAAATCTTAAAATAGGACTCAAATAGGACAAAGTTGAAAGGTAAGGGACTAAACTTGGAGTTTACCCTTTAAATTACCGTCATGCACCTTACGGTATCTCATCCCCTGGCACATCTTGTTGCACCCGGAGTCAATTACTGGTGTCCTACGCAGTCACCACAAATAGTACCAAGTCATAAAACTACCAGTACCAATGAAATCATCTCTTGGTTGTTCTCAAGTGTGTTTAGACAAACCGCCTACCGTTCCACTTACCATTCCAATATGGTTCTTGTGATGAGGTGGCCAGTCTCATCACAACCATCCTGGAATCGATCAGTCGACCAGGGCTGTCCGTCCTAACGCACCCTTGACCCAACCAATTAACTGGAGCTCTGATACAAAATTGTCACCACCTCCCCCGTCAGACACCTTCCGGACCCGGCAGGAAGCGGTCACCGGCCGGTGGGGCGGTGGTGAGCATGGTGATACCCCGTAGTCGCGCAGCTAATGTGAGATTATTTCGCGGGCCTTTAACTAACCCATTAGGTCCCTTTCTAACAACATATCAAATATAACTGCACATGCACAGAAACGGATCATAACGGCAGAAACAATGGGCTCCGCCCATAATCAGAATATCAGAAGGAAGTATGTTCTTTCACTACCGAACAGAGGCTTTCGCACAGATAACCATACTTACACAATCAGTCAAACACAGAACATATATATGCATATCCATATTCAGAATATTCAGATGATCAGACAAATCCAAAATGACATGTTATCTCAGAACTACATGCTAATAGACTATCATGCTACAGAGCTGTTTACAGGCTTTAGGTTTAACCGTACAAAAGTCGAGCGTCGGAGAAAGAAATCGACGAGGAGCCCGAACTCAAAGTCCAGATGCTGCTAAACCCTCAAAATAGCAAACCAGACAGCCTTGCGGAAATCATACTCCGGCCCAGAATCCTTATCTCCTGAAAAATGTTAAGTAAGGGGGTGTGAGTTTTTCTTAAAGAAAAACCCAGTAAGAGCTTAGGCAGTAGTAACGATGTTTCTTCCGACAAACCTGCAAAGACAGATTAGAGCAGATATACATACAGATAGCAAATATACAGATCAGAACATATGCAGAAATATATGATGTGTGCTCAACATCCAAAACCCCTATATGAAACAGACCAAGACGAGACAGGCCATGCGTCCGTTGGTCCATAACGAGACAGGTTATGCGACTAGACATATATAGCAGAGCAGACCATACCGGAATGATGCGAACCATAGGCCGTACGATCCTCAAGGGATTGTAACCCTATCTCGGACTGGTCCCCTATGCGAACGCCATCCGTTGTGCCGTATCCCAGTTTGCGGCCTAAAAAGTTGAAACTTTTGTCCATGGAGTGGGGGTGAGTCAAAGGAAGCATTTTCATCACAAATCACATGCACATGTGCTTCCAAAGACCTAAAATGAAAAACTAAGCTAGTCATGAAAAGATCATCAAAGTGTGAAACACAGAGACTAGTCTTAGCACAATCAAGAGGTAATGAGATGGACAATCCGCCCTTTCTCTTTGTCTCAACCATAAACATGGTTTTCATTTCAATTCTTCTTAGATGCTCATGTCTACCAAAGAAGTCAAGAATGGCCGAATCACCCATGGTGAAACAACTTTCATTAAGCTCATGCATTTTAAGCACACAAAACATGGCATCATTCTTCAATTCATAACAAACACACATGTATGCACAATCATGTATCCCAGGGTCAAATGTGAGCCTAGGCCATTCATTCTCATCATCTAAAAATAAGGAGTCATGATCATGCATTGAAGAGAATTCATGGCTAGGTGTGGGTGATAGGGGATATGCATCATGTTCATACATCTCATCATGGTAATAATCATGCTCTTCATCCGAAGGATAAAGCTCATAATGCTCGGATACATCACAAGATGAATGAGATGCATTTTCATTGTATTCACGTTCAAGAGTTTCATCATTCAAGGAAGAGAAATCATATGCTATGGATTTAGATTCATTATTCTCTTCACATTCCAATTCATGCTCTTGAATAGCATACCAATCATCATCACAAGGGTGAATGCAAGTAACCGTCCAGTGACCTACATGCACACATGTGCAACCTAGAGGACCCAAGAGCCAGAATGCCAAAGCTAAAGTGTCAAAGTGAATATTTACAAGAAGATGAAGGAAAGGCAGCCCATGCCTTCAACTTAAGCCATTCTAATGCCCAACAAGCTACCCAACTCTTCAACCTCACCATTTGGGCTCACAACAATGCTCAAGCCCAAGATGATGATCAGAGCCTAAGCCAAGTCAAGGCCCATGCCTTCAACTCTTGGCCCAAGGTCACTAACAACACCTTGGTCCGAGACATGTCCAAATTGGCCCATCCCAATGCCAAGGAGGACAATTCTCAAGGGTGTTCTACACTTGAAGGGTACCCTCCATTCCTAGGGTACTTCACACCCAACGGGAACCCTCCAATTCATGTCCACCAACCAAGTGTTCAACATGCTTCAAATGACTTCTTGGTGAACTCTTCAAAGTGCCCTACAATCGTAGGGTACCCTACAAATGAAGGGTACCCCTGCCGTACACAAGACCAAGGTGCCCTACATGTTTTACCAGCACTAAAGACCACTTTTATGGCAAGACCAAGTCTTGATGGTGTCCAAACGTCCATTAACAACATAAAAGGAGTTCTAGATGTTGGTCATCAATGCCCCATCATAAATGGCATGCAAACATTAAAGGAGTTAGCCGTTGGAGCATTATTAGCTCATAAATGGGTTAATTGCACTCTAAATGCTTTTCAATCTGATTGCTTTTGATGTCTAGAGCTATAAACATCCAAGAAGGAGCCATGAAGATGATAGAGACGTTGAGCATTAATGCTGAACATAAATGAGAGGCTGCTCATTAAGAATTTAGCCGTTAGAGCCTTAATTGGCCTCTAAATGGGTTGTTTCTTCTCCAAAGCCTCTAAAATCAAATGGACATGTTTATTTCGGTTTCTAATAGCCTTGAGGAGGTAAGAGAAGTTGGAATTTAATGGTGGAGCCGTTGGAGCTTTATTGGAGGCTTTATGGAGCATTTGGAGCCATAATGAGGTGTTTTAAAGGCTTGTTTTGCCTTAAACTCATTCCATCCGAATTCTTTTCTTTTCCTAGGATATTGTTACATCATAATAGCATAGAATAAGTGTGTTTTATGATTATATACGTTGAGCATTTAGTATTAGCTTTATTTCCTTCATTATGACAATTAAGTGGAGGAATTGTGTAGTTAATTGCCTAGTTAAGTGTCTAGTCATTGTAAGCAGCCCCTTAGTCTTCTAAAAGGAGGCTTGCACGAAATTTGTAGGAAATATATCATACATTTCATAAGAAAAACGTTTTCCAACTTTGAGAGTGATTCTCTTGTTGATCTATCTTCACTTTCCACTCAACTCTTGTCCAAGTTTCTTGAGCCAAGTTTAGTGAAATCCAAGATTGTCTTCTCACTTGAAGAAGAAGGTGTTGGATCCATCTACACCCCCCCATTTGGCAACAAAGGCTTGCTTTGTCTTGAACTTTCAAAGTATCAAGAAGGAGGAGTCGCCAAGGCAAAACACCATCTTTGCTTGAACAAAGATTCAAGAGGAGTTGGCGGCCATATCTATCAATTTCAAGCTTCCGCAATCTGATTTTCCCCATTTCCATCAAATGTTCATCCTTTGTTGAGCTAGATCAAGTGTGAGGTGTTTTCGGCCTTATGGAAACACATCACTCATCATCTAAAAATAAGGAGTCATGATCATGCATTGAAGAGAATTCATGGCTAGGTGTGGGTGATAGGGGATATGCATCATGTTCATACATCTCATAATGGTAATAATCATGCTCTTCATCCGAAGGATAAAGCTCATAATGCTCGGATACATCACAAGATGAATGAGATGCATTTTCATTGTATTCACGTTCAAGAGTTTCATCATTCAAGGAAGAGAAATCATATGCTATGGATTTAGATTCATTATTCTCTTCACATTCCAATTCATGCTCTTGAATAGCATACCAATCATCATCACAAGGGTGAATGCAAGTATCATCACATGGATATGGATAATGGTTGAAGTTATTGATGCACATTTCATGGTCAACCGAATCATCATGCTCCTTGCATTCAAGAGGGGATTCAGATATGTCATATTCATTATGGTTGAGAGAATTAAGCAATGGGTGAGGAGCATTTGCACTTTCGGTTTCTTCATCAATTTCATTCTCATGTTCATGCGAAGGTGATAAAGCATCACAAGCATGTTCACTTTCATCATTATGCACATGTTCATCATGTTCAACCAAATCATTATTCTCAATGCATTCAAGAGGGAACCCATATATGTAATCAAGCAATGGATGAGATGCATGCTCATTTTCAGATAAAGTACCACATTCATGCTTATTCACATCATCACTAAAAGAAAAGGATGGGTTACTTCTCCCCAAGTTAGGGGAGGGAGGATCCTCCTCCAAAACCGAGACTCTTTCTTCTTCTTCACGGTATTGCACATCCGTGTCCTTTCCTTCCTCAAACTCATGCACAAACAAAGAAGAACAACATGGTTTAGAAGATTTAAACGTTAGTTCTTCATTGGGCTCGGTTGAAAGCTTGGGTGCATTGTTCTTTTCACTCATTTGGCTTTGTAGGGAGCTCTCTTGTGCTCTTTCGTTTCTCTTTTCTTTCTCCTCGAAACTCTCATACCATTCTTTCACAAGCCCTTCAATTTTTGAAACTTCATTTCTTATTTCTTTGAAATCTTCTCTAAGTTCTCGATTGAGGTCTCCAAAAGGGATTAGTTCACAAGGAGGATTCGGGTTCACACTTGGAGAAGGGGTTGAGTAGGCACTTGAAGGTGTGGAATTTCTTTCGGGTGAAGGAGTGCAGTAGGATGTAGGGCTCGGTTTCCTCCAAGGGTTAGAACTCCGGATGTGTGTGGAGGATGAAGATGTGGCATTCCTTTCGGATGTTAAAGTGGAGTAGTATGTGGAACTCCAAGATGAGCTATGAGTGGTGGGAGGTCTCGGCCAATGGGTAGGGGTTGGGGCCAAGTGTTCTATGGTGGTTTGGGTGCCATACCGCAGCCTCATCACGTTTTTCAAATGGTTCCAAGATGGTATGAACCCTAACCCTCGATTGCTCCTCTTTGTGGCGTATTCGTGCCACCAATACCAAGCTTCACCACTTAGCATCTTAATAGCTTTGTCAAGCTTCTCAAATTCATTAGCACCGATTTTGGCAAAGAATGCCTCAAGATGGTGTTCCCATGATTCAAACCCGAAAGGGTCTTCATCCCCTAGAAACTTAAGGGTTGGCTCCATTGTATACCTACACACTTAAACAATAGTGTTAGTACCACTCATTTCCTCACGTGTGTGGTTGGCCTCTCATTTGTGATTATGGACACACTCAGTTTGACTCTTGCCTTCTCCACACAAAGGATTTCACAAGTTCTCTTAACTTGATCACACTCAACTTTTGTTAGAGACCAGGTTGGCATACCAGTCCAACTGGCGTTCCTTGCATCCCTAACTCACGGACTTCTCGTACCCGGTTACTAGTTTCATGCCTCCCCCAGGACTCGAACATGGGACTCTGGGCTTAATGTCCCATTTCACATGAGTCTGAGTACCACTTGAGCCAAGATGTCGGGAGGTGGCGGCGCGTGGGGTTTCCTCTCGGTGCGTGGTGACTACTTCCGGCCACTTTGGAGGCTTGGGAAGATGTCGGGAGATGCAATGTCGGGCGCCTTGATGTCCGATTCCTCAAGGTAGCGCGTGAGGCATGTGGGGGAGGTGGAGT
Source organism: Stellera chamaejasme (assembly GCA_024586325.1). Lineage (NCBI taxonomy): Eukaryota > Viridiplantae > Streptophyta > Magnoliopsida > Malvales > Thymelaeaceae > Stellera > Stellera chamaejasme. Next base: position 22,724,645 of record CM044981.1, read on the forward strand.
GGCGCGTGGAGCTCGTCCGGGCCGTGAGTGAAGTGCAACTAAGGGCTTCCGAGCTTGGAAGGTGCCTCTCCTCTGTGTGAATCCCCATGTCTTGAAGTTTGTTGGCTCGGCCTTGGTGATGCCCACATCACCATCAAAGTGGGTATTCGCCGAATACACATTCATAGCGATTCCCAATTGGTGATACACCAAGTACAGGGGTGCTCAGAGTGTAAGGATGCCACTCTGATCAAGTACCTCAAGCTTGTCAACTCCCCGCGGACAAACTTCGAGGAGGCAGTCTTCATTCATATCCCTCGTTCTGAGAACACCATTGCGGATATGCTCTCAAAGGGGAAGACACCTTCCACATTGGAGACTCTGTATCGACCATCCATCGACGGAGCTGTAAACATTGGCTCACTCGAAGCAGAAGAAGATCCGGATGACTAGCGAACTCCACTCATCGCCCAGCTCAAAGGGATCTCCACAAACCCACGCACCCGCACTCGAGTGACAAGATTCGTCATCATAAATGGACTGCTGTGGCATCGTGGGTTCTCCTCACCCCTCCAACGTTGCCTCACCGCAAAGGAGGGGCTCAATGTATTGGAGACCATCCACTAGGGCAGCTGTGGTGCCCACATCGCTGGGGAGGCACTTGCACACAAAGCCCTCCGCCAGGGATACTACTGACCTACCTTAAAGAAAGACGCATCCTCACTCGTCAAGATGTGCCATCAATGCCAGATCAACTCGCATGTCCAATGCCTTCCATCCATGGAATCTACCGCACTCACAAACCCCGTACCCTTCGCCCTATGGGGTCTCGACCTCATCGGATCAATGCCAAAGGCGACAGGTCAGTACCAGTTCTGTGTTGTCACCATGGATTATTTCACAAAGTGGATTGAAGTCGAACCCTTGGTGAAGATAACATCCTCCAAGATCATAAAGTTCCTATGGAAAAACATTGTCTGTCGATATGGCAGCCACATCGTCCAGCAATGGACAGAGGACAACAAGATTCGCATGTTGTATGCCCCGGTGGCACACCCCAGTCCAACAGCCAAGTTGAGGTCACCAACCGCACAATCAAAGAGGGACTCAAGAAGCGCCTGACTGGCGCAAAGGGGCGATGGGTGGATGAGCTCCCAAGCGTTCTATGGGATTATAGGACAACAGGCGAGACACCGTTCTCCCTGGTTTATGGCGCTGACGCACTCCTTCCCATTGAGGCAGACTTCCCAACAATAAGGATGATCAACTTCAATGATGAGGACAACACTCGAGGACTTCGCGCCAAACTGGACCTGCTCGAGGAACTGCGCGAAGGGGCACGCTTTCGCTTGTTCGCTCTCAAACAGCGTCTCAACTTGCAACATGACGCCAAGGTCAAGCCCAAGGCACTCAAACCAGGCCGTCCTGCGACTCAACTGGGAGGGCCCCTATATCATCCACAAGCAAGTACGGCCGGGCGTCTATTAGTTGCAGGACCCAGATGGGAGACCACTCCCCCGCAACTTTCATGTGGACGACCTTCGTCCATACTATGTATAAATCATGGAAATTCCATGGCTCGAATGATTGAAATGCTTCTCCACTTCTTAACACTACTATAGAGTAAACTCGTCGACAATTGCCCAAATGCCTTCTGCACCCGACCGGTCAGAACGGCTACACGCCTAACCTGTTAAGGTCACGGCACGAGACCTTGTCAAGTTGCCCATACACGCAAACATGCGTACACTACCCAAGGGCATCGCCAACGGGAACTTGCGGGAGATCTTTGGGACCCCGCGATGCGAACCCCAGCAGATCCCCAAGCTTGAAACAGCTTAGCAGAGGTCTTTGATGGTTTTGCCCATGTGGACCACAATCTCTCAACTGATCTTTGGGGCCACGCGATGCGAACCCCAACAGATCTCCACGCTGGAAACCAGCCTTCACATTGAGGTCCTTGATGGCTTCTCCCTCGCGAGCCACAAGTGATGTGATCACGGCTATGGAACTCGTGATCAAGCTTTCGTGTATCTAGCTTGACGGAGGCGTACTCAAACAGAAGATACAAATTTCGGCCAAGTGAACCTCCTCACTACGAGGTGAGGCAATGCACTTGATAATGCCTGGGAAAGGAGATGGAATCTAGCACCTCTTAATTACAAGATCAAGCAATACTAGATATTATATTCGAATCCTCTTGCATGGATCACAAAGGAAATGAAATTGCAAGATATGAGAACATAAAAACCAAACCTCACTTGGAGAGTTTCTGATTTCTTAAAATATGTTCTACCCTTCAATTGTTACAAGTTTTCCTTATAAAGGATGGAAAATGGTGAAGGGAAAAATCCTGACTTTGACTAGGGAACCATCTTCCTAGAATTATGGTGGGTGAAGTGAGAGGAGGCAGATGATGGATGACATTGTAGGCTACCTGCTCCCATCTCTTCCATTTCCCCAGGAATTACATCTGACGGGAGATGGGCGGGAAAGTCACTTCAAATTTCCAATGGTTCGTCTGACTGTGGAGTATGGAGGTTTCGCCGGATTGGCAAAACCTTGGGGCTTCGCTTATCTGGAAGTCTCACGCAGGGCCTTCGCCATATGGCTTTGCATTACTGACATCGCCTTGGGGCTTCACCTGTGACTAAAAATTTGGTACAGGGGCTTCGCTGAGAGACTTTGCGTGAATGGCATTGCCTTAGGGCTTCACCTGCGTCGAGGAGTCTTGCGAGAGGCCTTGTCTCCACCTTTCTCAACCATGCTTACATTCAAAACGCCCAAGGGCTTCGCGTACTCTCCATCCAGGGGAAGGCCGAGACGACGAAGATGCCAGGTCCTTTCTTGCACTCCTGCTTGTTCTTTAGCTTACGCCATAAGTTTCATGCAGGCATTGAGGCCCGTTTGGACTTGCTTGAGCCGGGACCATGTCATAGGCCTCCCTATGTCTTGGAGCAGTTTTGGGGCTTCGCACACTTGAGGTTGAGCACTATTTGGAGCTGACGAAGTCTTTGCAGGGATGTCCTCATCATACTCTCCCTCTTTAAAAGAATCCATCCGCGGATTCTCATATTCTTCTTCACCCTCAAAGGGGCCAAATCATACACATTAAATGTCACATGTACGTTGTAGGATCCATCACAAGGTAAATCCAACACATAGGCATTATCACCAATTTTCTTAGTGATTTGGAAATGGCCATTGCCTCTTGGCACAAGTTTATTTTTCCTAGCTTGGGGAAACCGTTCCTTCCTTAAGTGCAGCCATACCCAATCCCCAACTTGAAAACTTATAAACTTCCTACCCTTATTGACCCTTTTTGCATAAGATTCATTGATTTTCTCAAGATTCTTGTGAACCTTAGCATGCAAATCTTTCATATGTTTAGCCTTCTCGTTACCATCTGCATCTATTTGTTCAACATGGGTCAATGCAACCAAATCCAAAGGAGCTAAAGGATTGAAACCATATACAATCTCGAAGGGACTATGAGATGTAGATGAATGATATGCTCTATTATAGGGAAACTCAACATGTGGGAGACACTTCTCCCATTCCTTTAAATTCTTCCTAAGAAGGGTCCTTAGGATAGTTGTCAAGGTTCTATTGGTCACTTCGCTTTGACCATCGGTTTGAGGGTGGCTTGATGTAGAATACATCAAGTTTGTGCCCAACCGAGACCAAAGGGTTCGCCAAAAGTGACTTAAGAATCTTGAGTCTCTGTCACTCACAATGGACCGAGGAAGACCATGATATTTCACAATGCCTCTAAATAACAAGTCAGCTACATGCGATGCATCATCAGTTTTATGGCATGGAATGAAATGTGCCATCTTTGAAAACCTATCCACTACAACAAATATAGCATCATGTCCATGTGATGTCCTAGGAAAACCACTTATGAAATCCATGCTTATATCAACCAAAGGACGGGGAGGCGTAGGGAGAGGGGTGTACTTCCCTTTAGGTTGAAGAGTGGACTTGGCTTGGTGGCATGTTACACATCTTGCGCACACCTTGGTGGCGTCTTTCTTCATTCCCGGCCAAAAGAAGTTTTCCTTCACGGTCTCGAGTGTCTTTGGACACCAAAATGTCCCATGAGGCCACCGCTATGTGCCTCTTTGATGATGACTTCTCTCATTGAGCTCCTTGGAATGCATAACTTTTTATACTTAAACAAAAAGCCATCAAACACATAGTAGCCATTCTGGCCCTCTTTGGCACAATTAGCATAAATTTCACCAAAGTCCACATCATTCTTATACATGCCTTTCAAGCATTCAAAGCCAACAATTCGAGCATCAAGAGACATTAGTGAAGAATATCTCCTAGAAAGTGCATCGGCAACAACATTCTCTTTGCCTTTCTTATATTTAATCACATAGGAGAAAGACTCAATAAATTCTACCCACCTAATGGTACACTACCCAAGCAAACGCGCCCTCGCGTCGCATCAGAATCATACAAGGCCTTTGAAGAGGTCTCATCCTTGTGATCTCCAGTATCACCTTCGCAAGGTCTCATAACCATTGCGGTCTACCCCCTCGCCTTTCGCAAAGGTCTCATCGAATCTCAAGGCCTTTGAAGGGGCTTATCCGCGAGGTCTTGCATCCTCGCGGGCCTTCGCGAGGTCTCCGATCTCACTGCGTGAGGCGCCTCGCGGGCCTCAAGTCTCGCCCGGGCGACTCGCCTTCGCGTCTCTTGGGCCTGCGCGGGTCACCCTCGCGGTCTAAGGTACCGCCCGTGCGATCTCACTCGCCTTCGCGGGTCTTGCTCCTGCAGCCTCAACTCGCCTTCGCAAGGACCCTCTTGCCTATACTCGCCCCGCCCAGTTAAGGCCCTTATACTCGTGTTCGTGCGACCTTCACTCCTTATTTGGCTATATTCTATCTCGGGCCTTCGCCCCTTGCAGGTCTTCGCCTGCCACTTGCTCCACTTGGAAATAGACCACTTGGTCATCTGACATCAATCAGCCAATAAGGAGGCCAGCACGAGCCTGAGTGATCTTCACCAGATTTGTACGCCAAACATTCCCTTACAGGTGAATCTTCTAAGGCGGTTTGCTGAGATCTTCATCATCACAGCCGCCTTATCTCCAATCAGTCTGACACAGACTTATCTCTCCAAATCTGACAGACTTGTCAGTCCTGTCTCACAGCCTGTCCAAGGCTTCAACTGGGGGAGGCTCTTCTCCTGGCATCTCCCTATAAATAGGGGGATGTCCACCTTAAACTGGGTAAGCTACTACACGCCCCCCCACTCCTCTCTTGCTACTTCTGAGTATTCTTCTTATCTTTTACAGATTACTCCAAACAGCAAGCTTGGAGTCTCAAAGAACATCATCTTCTCCACCACTTCAACTGAGAGTCCGGGCCTTCCTTAGGAACGAGACTATCAGTTTGGCGCCGTCTGTGGGAACGAAAGAAACAAAAAAGTTCTTCTCGTAAACCCATATTACAAACCACAAGTAGTAAGCCATGCCAACTACCCGGAGTGCAAGTAGGCATAGTCGTCGAGGACGGAGGAATCCTCCCACGACAAACACAAACAATGATCCACGATCGGAACCATCCCCAAGTAACGTTCCCCCACAACGGGGAGAACTCTCTGTTCACTCAACGGAGGAAAGCTCCTCCCACATGAACCGTAACATACCTCAGGAGCGCAACACTCCACCACCAAACACTCCACCAACGAGCCTTGATCCGGCCGTTCTGCAAACAATCACTGATGCGGTTGCTCTCAACTTGCGCGAAACGCTCGCCACCACTTTGAGGGGCGTTCTGGATAGCGTTGGAACGCTACGGACTAATCAGCCCGAACGCCCAGCTACTCCTCCTCAACAAGTAAGTAACCCTGACCCTTCTTCGTCGTTACTTATAGCACTTACTAGACGATTGGAAGAAGTGGAAAAGAGGGACGAAAGAGCCAGTGTTCATAATGTTTCCAGAATGGGTCTGGACCACCTCTGGACCCAACCTTTCACTCAACGGGTTTTGGAAACTCCTCTTCCAGAACAGTTTCGCCAGCCTAAGCTGGACGCTAATGACGGTCTCTCAGACACTGATATTCATCTCCAGCGTTACGTCTCTGCGATGGCCATCGCAAGAGCGGACGATAACACACTCTGTAGAGCCTTCAGCTCCACGCTCACGAGAGCCGTCGCCAACTGGTATACCACCCTCCGTGATAAACGGTTTAACTCCTTTGAGGAACTCTCTCGCAACTTGTCCAACCACTTCGTGGTATCTAAACCTCCCCCCAAAACGGCGGGACACCTCCTCAAAATACGGCAAAAGAAAGATGAGCCTCTCAGGGAGTATATCCAGCGTTTCCAGGCAGAATCCATCCAAGTCCCTAATCTGGGGGAGGAAGCCCGCCTACTTGCGGCCATTCAGGGCCTCCGCTGGGAATCCCTTTTCTTTGTGGATGTGCACACCAACCCTCCAACCAATATGGAACAGTTCTTGAGCACTGCCTCACGGTTTATGAATACGGAAGAGGTCACTCGACCACTCGCCAGGGCCGCCACGGCAGATGCAAAGGGACAGCCCTCACGACCGGACTCCAGGTCCCAGAGACAGTACCGTACGCCATCCAACAGAGAGGGGCGTATTTTACTCTTCCCCCACTAAGGGAATCTCGCACCAACATACTCCATGCCCTGGAGCAGAAGAGGGAGGTTCCCAAGTGGCCCCGCCCCCTCTCCCAGGAGGTCGTCAGGTCTAGCACCAAGTATTGTCGTTACCATCGCGACAAGGGACATGACACTGAGGACTGTTTTGAGCTTAAACGCATGATTGGGGAAATGCTCGCTCAAGGCAAACTCGGGAGTTCTTACTCCACGATGATGGGGATCGCAGCGGAAAATAACCGGGAGGACCGCCGTCGGGGGACCGCAGACGGGTCGCTCCCAGCAGTAACCCAGATCGAGAAGGTCTGGTCGAAATTCCCCCACCAAGGGGGCACATCAGCGTAATCACACAATGTGAAGGCGCATCGGCGAGACGCCGTCATATGAGACAGATCTACCAGGTCAATCACTCTTCTACTCACTTACTGCATCGCCGCGATGGCACCTCGGTGGCGGTACCGCACGCGGACCCTTTGGTTATCACTGCCCGCATCGCAGGATGGTATATGGACAGAGTCTACATGGACACGGGGGCGACTTCCAACGTCATCTACAAACACACTTGGGTTGAGGCCAAGGTGCCTTTGTCACAAATTCAACCCGCCAAGGGGGCTACCTTTGGAGTGGGACGAGATGAAATCCCAACTTTGGGGTCAATCACGCTCCCTTATATGATGATGGGAACCACCAAGGAAAAGAAGCAAGTGTGCCACTCCAGCTTTGTGGACTTTATCGTCCTGGATCTCCCTACACCATACAACGCCATCATCGGGCGCCACACTCATACTGAGTTTCACGTCCGCTGTGATGTGCGGGCTCTAACTTTGGTTTTCCACACTGCGGCGGGGGATGCCTATATCTTTGTCAACCAAAATGTGGCCAGGGGCAATTATGTCTCTGCCCTAGCGGGACCTCCCCCGCTCCCCAAGCCGTCTGAGCCTAAAAGAAAGGCGCCCATGGAAGAGACTGACCCACGGGCGAAGTCGCTCCTGACTTATCTGGGGCCTTTGAGGAGGTTGAAATCTCCCCTAGCAAGAAATTCCGGGTGGGAAAAGACCTTGAAGAGAAAGACCAGCAAGCACTCATCCATCTCCTCCAGGCCAATGGGGATGTCTTCGCATGGACTCCTGAGGATTTACCAGGTGTAGATCCTGCTATCATTTCTCACAAGTTGAGTGTACTCCCCGGCTTTAGCCCGGTTAGACAGAAAACAAGGGGCATGCCCCTGACCGTAAGGACTTTGTACGCACAGAGGTGCAGAAATTGCTTAAGGCAAATATAATCAAGGAGGTTCACTACTCTGAGTGGGTCGCAAATATAGTCCTCGCCGATAAAGAGGGTGGTCAGTGGCGACTTTGCGTAGACTACAAAGGGGTTAATAGGGCCTGCCCAAGGGATCCCTACCCCCGCCTTCTATCGATCAATCTGGTTGACTCAACCGCTCATCACTCTGTCTTCTCCTTCCTCGACGCATACAGCGGGTACCATCAAGTTTTTATGGACCCAGAGGACGCGGTAAAACCGCCTTCACTACGGGCGAAGCCGCCTACCATTATATCGAATGCCCTTCGGCTTGAAAAATGCAGGGGCTACTTTCCAAAGGCTTGTAAATCAGGTCTTCGCCGACCAAATCGGCCGAAATCTTGAAGCTTATGTCGATGACATTGTGGTCAAAAGCAAGGCCACCTCCACACACCTCGCAGACTTAGAGGAAACATTTACCAACTTCCGCAAGTATAATATGCGGTTGAACCCAAAGAAGTGTATCTTTGGCGTTGGCGAGGGTAAATTTCTGGGTTACCAGATCTCCAAGGGAGGGATTCATGCAAATCCCAAAAAGATTGAAGCTATCACCACTTTGCGCACCCCTAGGGGGCTCAAAGACGTTCAGCAACTGGCAGGAAAGCTGGTTGCCTTGGGACGGTTTGTCTCCAAACTCAGCGATCGCTGCAGACCTTTCTTCAATCAAATCCGCAAGAAAAAAGCTTGCAAGTGGACAGAAGAATGCCAGGAGGCATACGATTCAATCAAACAACACTTACAAGAGTTGCCTGCACTCAAGTGCCCTAAACCAGGCGATGACCTGGTCCTCTACCTTGCCACCTCTGATAGGAGCGTCGCCTCTGTCCTTATCAAAGAAGAGGCTGCCAAACAATGGCCAGTCTACTACACCGGCCACACCCTCCAGGATACGGAAACAAGGTATCCCCCTCTCCAAAAAGCTATCTTATCTCTTGTATATGCGGCAAGGAAGCTCAAGCCCTACTTCCAAGGGCACACAATTATAGTCCGAACGGACTTACCAATCCAGGATATTCTGAGGCGGCCCGAACACTCAGGGCGCCTTGCCAAATGGTGTATAGAGCTCGGTGGCTTTAACATCAACTATGAGCCTAGAAAGGCAATCAAGGGCCAGGCCCTCGCCGACTTCATTGCGGAATATTCGGATGTCGACGTTATCCCGGCCCCTGAGCAGGGTCCCGCACCACAACCCATTCCCCCAGAGTGGGACATGTTCGTGGATGGCTCATCCAAACTTGGATCCCCCGCAGGGGGCGTATATCTGCGAGGACCCCTAGGTATGGAAGTATCTCTTCGTGTCTCTTTCCAGTTCCAAGTAACTAATAATGTTGCAGAATATGAGGCCCTCATCGCGGGACTCAAGCTCGCCATAAGGGCAGGCATTCGCCGCCTTCATATCCACAGCAACTCGCAACTGGTGATTCACTGTGTCCAAGGGTGCGCGAATCCGACCAAATACCTCAAATTGGTGAACACCTTGCGGACCAACTTTGAGGAGGCTATTTTTCTCCACATTCCTCGTTCTGAGAACACCACAGCAGACATGCTATCCAAGGGAAAGACTCCCTCCACCATGGCCACCCTGGCCAGCCCTTCCATTTCGGAGGCTATTGATATTGCCTCGCTGGCAACACAGGATCCGGTCGTAGACTGGAGAGACCCTATTATTGCCGAGCTGAAAGCCGCACAACGGCCCCTGCTCGCACAAGGGCCATCCGTTTTGTTCTCATTGATGACCAATTATGGCATCGCGGGTTCGCAGCACCCTCCAACGATGCCTCAAGACCCTTGAAGGACACTCGTCCCGGATACTCTCCACCAAGGCAATTGTGGTGCACACATTGCTGCGGAGGCACTTGCCCACAAAGCCCTTCGTCAAGGGTACTACCGGCCTACCTTGAAAAGGACGCCGCCGCACCGGTCAAAACATGCCACAAAGTGCGATCAATTCTCGCATCCAGCGACTGCCATCTACGGAATCTCCAGCACTGACAAACCCAGTGCCCTTCGCCCTGTGGGGCCTTGACCTCATTGGTCCTATGCCGACCGCTCCAGATCAGTACCGCTTCTTTGTGGTTGCGGTTGATTATTTTTCTAAATGTGTCGAAGTAGAACCCCTGGCCTCCATCACCTCCGCCAAGATCATCAAATTCCTGTGGAAAATCTTGTCTGCCGGCACGGCAGTCCTCGTGCTATTATTACAGATAATGGCACTGGGCTTGCTACCACACTGGCCCAACAATGGGCCCAGGACAACAATGTCCGCATGCTCTTCGCCCCTGGCGCACCCCCGCCTAATGGGCAGGTTGAGGTCACCAACCGTACCTCAAGGAGGGCCTCAAGAAACGCCTTGAGGGGGCCAAAGGCCGCCGGGTAGATGAACTCCCAAGTGTCTTATGGGACTATCGCACCACAATGCGGACCCCAACGGGCGAAACGCCTTTCTCCTCGGTATATGGCGCAGATGCGCCTGCCTATTGAGGCGGACCTCCCTACGATCCGCATGATCAACTTTACCAGCGAAGGCAATGCTCAAGGGCTCCGTGCCAAGCTCGACTTAATCGAGGAATTGCGTGAAGGTGCTCGCCTTCGCATGTCTGCCCTCAAACAGAGATTCCGTCTTCACCACAATGCCAGGGTCAAGCCCAAGGCACTACAACAAGGGGGCCTTGCCCTGCTTAAATCAGCCCTCACCGCTCGCGACCCAAAACAGGTGTCTTGCGACCTAACGGGACGGACCCTATATTGTTCATAAACAGTCCGCCCTGTGAGTCTATGAACTACAAGACCATGATGGTCGCCTTCTTCCCCGCAACTTTCATGCGGATGACTTACGTCCATATTACGTGTAAGTCCTCAGTCTTACGTCTTCAATTCAATAAAATACATGTGTATTTCTCCCTCTTTTGCAGCATCATATAGCATTACAAATGCCCTCCCAATCGCCCTCTGCACCCAACCGGTCAGGTGGGCCACTTGCCTAAATCACGGCATAAAACCTTGTCAGGTCTCACTTGCGCACCCACACAAAGGGAAGCCCCCTGCGGTCGCGCCAGGTGGTTGCGGGTCTCATCCCCAACTGACCTTCAACTCACCCCGCCCCAAGGGTAACCCCCCTTGCGCTGCGGAAGGGTAGCCTCCCTTTTGGCTCCTTCAGGGAGGTCTATGTGTAAGTCGCCCTCGCGCGCCACAGCAGACCTCCCGCCCGGACTCCTCCACACAGGTAGTTGCGGGCCTCATCCCCAACTGACCTTCAACTCGCCCCGCCCCAAGGGTAACCCCCTTGCGCTGCGGAAGGGTAACCCCCTTTTGGCTCCTTCAGGGAGGTCTATGTGTAAGTCACCCTCGCGCGCCACAGCAGACCTTCCGCTCGGACTCCTCCACACAGGTAGTTGCGGGCCTCATCCCCAGCTGACCTTCAACTCGCCCCGCCCCAAGGGTAACACCCTTGCGCTGCGGAAGGGTAACCCCCTTTTGGCTCCTTCAGGAGGTCTATGTGTAAGTCGCCCTCGCGCGCCACAGCAGACCTTCCGCTCGGACTCCTCCACACAACTACGGGTCTCACTCCCCAGAGCTCTACTTGGCTCTCCACTTGTCTCAACAAGTACTCCACTGCCTTCGCCATCGCGCGACTTCAGGCTCAAGGTACAGTGAGTTTTCCTCTGTCCTTATCATATAAATGATGAACGTTCTGCAGGTATCTTCTACTTGGTACACTGTACACTACCCAAGGGCTTACTCCCTGGAAAATCGCCAAAGTCTCTGAGAGAGCCGCCTTCGTGAGCCCCACTAGACCTCCACTTGGGGAAGTCTCATCCATGGTCTTCAAGGCCATCGCCTCTACAAGCCCTAAAAGGGCCCTTAACTTGTCCCAACAAGGGGTCTCTATCTCAGCTTGTCTCAATAAGCGAACCCACAAAATTATCTGGAAAGATGTGTGTGGCTCCGCCGTTGCGGACTTCAAGTGCCTCGTCACTATGAACTCAAACCGAGTCTCCAGCTTCTTGACATATGATCTCTATGGCTTCGCCGTTGCGAACCCCAGAAAGACTTCTCTCCACAAACGGGACTTAGCCTACGGTTGTTAACCTAGCTAACGTGCCCTACACTACTATCGCAAAATAAAAGCGAGACTACAAGACAATGAAGGTAAAATAAAATTTTACTTCATCTACTGTTTCCAAAATTATGCATGAATGCAGGTGTTCTTTATGCAAAAAGAGGGGGGCATCCACATGTTGGAGCCTCCACCCTAGTCCAAAAGGGCATACCAGGCTTCGCCCATCTTCTTTCCTTGCTCCCCCCAGTCGAGCAGGGCCTCCACTGTTGGATCGATTGAGTTAGCAGCATCCAGAATCCCAATACTCAGCTCTGGGAACGCCTTCTCCACTTGGAAGCGGCATCATAGCCAGCCTTCCTCATAGGCTTGCGCCCGCCTCACCTTGGGCTTGAATCTCACCAAGCTTCTCCATCGGGCCGAGGCATCCGCCTGTGGATGGGCACCTTGATGGAGGAAAAGGACTCATGATCCTCATCTTCAAAGGGAGGAAGGTCTAAAGCCTTCTCCATCTCACAGACTGAGGCCACCGCCTTCTCAAGATCAGTGGCAACCTCCAGGCGTGCCCTCATGGCAGCCTCAGCGGCAAGCCTGCCCTCCTCTACCTTCTTCTCTGCCAACTGGGCCTGGGCAATGGCCTGGCACTCCACTTCCTTGGTCGCAGCCTCTGCCTGCTCAACTTGGGCCTTCGCCACTTCGAGGGCAGCTTTGGTTTCTGCCTCCAAAGAAAGGAGGGATTCCTTCAAAACAGCGTTTTCGAGCTGCTTAGCTTCCAACGTTGCTGCCTGCTGAAGGAAGCGATGCTTTGCAACATCAAGTAGGCAGGCCTGCTCCCACCGGTACAGCCTGCTGGTTGCCCGCTCCTTGTTGACATAATCACACCAACTCTCCAGTTGGGCCACGCGCTTGGCATGCTCCTCTTGGAGCTCCTTCTCCCTTCTTTTGGAGGCTTCCAGCTCCCTCCTGAGAGAGGCAATCTCTGTTATCCAAGGCGTCATCCCGCTTTGTTGGCATACTTGAAGTCATGCCATTGCTCCATAGCAAGATATCCTTTGACGGCCGCCCGCACTACGCTTCTATTTAAACAAAGGCGAAAGAGGCCAAGCTGAACTTACACATAGAGACCAGAAGTTGTCTTACCTGCAGACTTTGTTGAGCTGCCTCCCTCATGAACTCAGCAAGGGAGTCTAAACTCCGCTCTGTCACCTCCTGTCATAAGGGGTGCGCAGCCCTCCAGCGGGATAGGAGGGTTTGCTCCCCTCCCCTTAGCAGTGAACTGCTGTTCCTAAGGAGGAAGACCGGATCCCATGCATCACTCAGGAGCCTCCCTTGCTCCCTGTACACCCTGGTCCTGTTCTCATGCCTCTTGACCCCCATGGTGTCTGGCTCCTCAGACCACTTGGGGACTGACTTGGCAGCAACTCGCCTTCGCTCCAAGTAATGGGACCAGACCCCACTCTCCTCAAGGATCTCGGTCCTGGTCCCCAGATCTGCAGGGACCTCGGTCATGGTCCCTTGGTCCGCTGGGACCTCGCGAGGGCCAAGCTCTTGCCCAGAAGGGCCCGCGCCTGCAAAAGTTGCAGGTGTCAGCAACTGAGAAAACTGAAGTACAAAACTCGAAGCAAAGAAAAGCATACTATCAAGTCAAAAGACTTACCAGCAGAAGGACGCCCCCATCCACTGGCCTCCAGCTGGTTGCTGGAAGGTTGGGCTATCTCCCAACCACTTGTCCTCGCAGAGGACCGTGCTACCAGACCCCCCTCCCCTGGGGCCTCACTATCAGAAGAGGAAGAAGTCTCCTCAATCCTCAGGATCCTCTTCCCCTTTGTTGCAGGGGCCTTCTCCCTTGAAGGAGTCACTTCAGGGGTCCCCTCTCCAGAAGGGGTTGCTGCAGGGGTCTCCTCCCTTGCAATGGTGGCTTCCACCTCCTCCTCCACAGGAGTAACCGTTGCCTCCTGTTGGCAAGAACTGCCAATGGCCTTGGCAGCCTGGCTGCCCCTCCTCCTCATGGAGATCAGGATATTACCTGCTGACATCTTGCCCTTGGGAGGAGGCACCTTTCCTCTGGTGAGGATCTCTGCCGCGACCACATGCCCGGGCAAATCTTCGCCTTGGGCTGGAGAAGGGCTCGCAAAGAGCCCGGACACAAAGGCTTCAGCAGCAGCCTCCTCAGAAGAGATAGGCTGCACCACTGAGATGGGCACAGCCTCTATGGGAGCAGCGTTGTCTGCCTGCGCTCCCTCTGAGCCCTCTGCAGAGGGTATGGCCTCTTCAACAGTGGAAGGCACTTCCACCTCCACTCTTCTGGCCTCTTCAGCCGCAGGCTCCTCGGCCTCCTCCACGACAATGGGGACTTCCTCCCCAGCAGGCTCCTCAGCCTCTTCAGTTGGAGGGATCGCTGCAGATCCCCTCACCTCAACAGGCCCCCTGGCCTCCTCAACAGTAATAGGGGCACCCCCCTCTCCAGGCTGCGCTGCACTGGCAGCCACTCTTCTCTTTTTTCCTTAAGGGGGCACCGATGGCTTAGTGCCAGCCCTCTTCTTCTGCGGCTTAGGGGTAATGCGCCCCAACACCTTGACAGCTCCAGCAGGGGCATCCTTCCCAAATGCACAAGCCAGGTGCACTTGCTGGGCAATGCGCACAGACGCTCTCTTGCCCTGGCCTTCGCCAGACTCTGTGAAGGCATCTGCAGACATAAAGGAAAAACTTGCACTGTGTTCTACCAAACCTCCTACACTTATACAATATGTTTATATATATGCAAAACGTACCTTTGGGCCCTGCCAATGCGGCATAGAAGGAGTCTATCATCGTCCCGCGATGGACGGGGGCCCATCCCTCGTACGGCGGAGGCACCTCAGGGTCCAGCACGAAGCCCGTGCTGATCCCAGCCCACCTCAGAGTGGTCTCGTCCAGTTGTGCAGGAGAGAAGGGGAAGAACTCATCACAAGTGCTCCTTGAGAGAACGTCGTCCAGCCACCCCAGTAGTTGGACATACGCCCGCCACCGCACTCCCTCGTGAGTCAGTTCGGACATAATTCAGAAGTGTCACGGGGCACGAAGAAGAAGGACCCGTGCCAGTTGTGATAGGATTTGGGGGAGGCGGTGAAGGAAATGGAATGGTTGCCCCCAACATTTATGGGAGTGACGTAGAAAAACGCACTCCCACTTCTCAGCTCCAGCCGGTAGAAGCGGTTGAAGACGTCGACAAAAGGCTTCACGCCGGCCATGTGGCAGGCAACAATAAAGCCCGCTATGGTCAGGAAGGTGTTGGGTGCCAACTGAGTTGGTGGCATCCCCCACTCGGCGCATAAATCTTGTACCAACTGCGGAAGGGGAAACCGCAATCCCGCCGCAAGCTGCGCCGTGTACAGGCACAGCACTCGGTTCTCCATGTTCTCCTCGGTGGCGGGCCAACCCATCGCCCGACAAACGCCCGAACGGGACGTATATGCCGGCACTTTCTCTACAGGCCAGAAGGCCTCCACCATATCCTGGTGGATTTTCTCAAACTTCACCGTGGTCTTCTCCACGGGGGCGAGCACTGGACGAACAGCCTCTTTGGATTCCATCTCTGCAAAAAGTAGAGCAACAGACATATAAATCGAAACGGCCTAACAAAGGCATTTCATCAAACGCTCAGTGCGCTCAGAAAATTTGAAGCACTCAGTGTGCCGGGAAACGAGATCTTACCTGATTCGTTACCGGTAAGTGAAGCGGGCGGAACGGTCGGCAAATGAACAGGTGAACCACCGCAAGAAAGCTCCCAACTGCCGATGAACGGTTCAAAAACGCGAGAATACAGAATGAGCTGCTTAGTGCGAAAGCAAGGAAATGCGAGAATGAAGATGAAAAGCCTCAATCTTCTCGGATACACTTTTATAAGCCCGCCAAAATGAAAAGCGCTTTCTAAGCGTAATTGACTCCTGAGGCGCCACGTGCCAACATCCAGCGGTTAGTAAACCTCTCCCCTTCCGTGCAGAAATAGAAAAACGCTTTTGAAAAGCGTAATCGACCCCTGAGGCGCCACGTGCCGCTCCCCATAACGGTTAGTAAACCTCCCATCTCCCATTATCTCTCCTGCTTTAAATGCTGAAGGGACTCTTCACTACCGTTGCACCCAAACGGTCCGCAAAAGGCCTGAGTGCCTTCGCCAGTTCCAAAGACTTGGAATACAAACAGAGTACGGGACCCTGCCCATACTCTGCCTTCAGGAGGAGGCATCTTGGTACACTACCCAAGCGAACGCCCCCTCAAAAACTCACAAGGATCATGAAGGATCCAACACGAACTATCAGATCATGAAAGATCTTTACTTATGTCTACTACATCGGTCCTCAGCAAAGTACTTTCGAAAAATGGAGTACAGGACCGTGCCCATACTCCGCTCTTAGGAGGAGGCATCTTGGTACACTACCCAAGCAAACGCGCCCTCGCATCTCATCAGAATCATACAAGGCCTTTGAAGGGGGCTCATCCTTGTGGTCTCCAGTATCGCCTTCGCAGGGTCTCATCCTTGCGGTCTCCAGTCTTGCCTTCGCGAGGTCTCCAGTCTCACCTGCCGAGGTCTTCCCCTCGCGGGCCTCAAGTCTCGCCCAGGCGACGTCTCATACTCGCCTTCGCATCTCTTGGGCCTGCGCGGGTCACCCTCGCGGCCTCAGGTATCGCCCGTGCGATCTCACTCGCCTTCGCGGGTCTTGCTCCCGCAGCCTCAACTCGCCTTCGCAAGGACCCTCTTGCCTATACTGGCCCCGCCCAGATAAGGCCCTTATACTCAGGTTCGTGCGACCTTCACTCCTTATTTGGCTATATTCTATCTGGGCCTTCGCCCCTTGCAGGCCTTCGCCCCCAGCAGGCCTTCGCCTGCCACTTGCTCCACTTGGAAACAGACCACTTGGTCATCTGACATCAATCAGCCAATAAGGAGGCCAGCACGAGCTCGAGTGATCTTCACCAGATTTGTACGCCAAACATTCCCTTACAGGTGAATCTTCTAAAGGCGGTTTGTTGAGATCTTCATCATCACAGCCGCCTTATCTCCAATCGATCGACAGACTTATCTCTCCAAATCTGGCAGACTTGTCGGGTCCTGTCTCACACTGTCCAAGGCTTCAACTGGGAGGCTCTTCTCCGGCATCTCCCTATAAATAGGGGATGTCCACCTTAAATCGGGTAAGCTACTACACGCCCCCACTCCTCTCTTGCTACTTCGAGTATTCTTCTTATCTTTTACAGATTACTCAACAGCAAGCTTGGAGTCTCAAGAACACCATCATCAATCACTCAACCGGGATTCCGGATGCTAGACATGCTCATCATGATTCTTAGAGTATACAAGTATATCATCAAAGTATACTACCATAGACTTTCCTATCAATCGCCTCAAGAGATGATTCATTAATCGCATGAAAGTACTTGGTGCATCGGATAATCCAAAGGGCATGACATTCCATTCATATAAACCAATTTTAGTTTTGAATGCCGTTTTCCATTCATCACCCTTCTTTATCCTAATCTGGTGATAGCCACTTCTAAGATCAATTTTTGAGAACACACAAGCACCACTTAATTCATCTAGCATGTCATCAAGTCTAGGTATAGGGTGGCGATACTTTATAGTGATAGAGTTGATGGGTCTGCAGTCCATGCACATTCGCCATGTGCCATTGCTCTTGGGCACGAGTATGACTGGCACCACGCAGGCCGACAAGCTTTCGCGTACGAAGCCCTTGTCTAGCAATTCTCGTACTTGAGTTTGGATCTCTTTGGACTCTTGGGGGTTTGTTCGGTATGCAGCCTTGTTGGGTAAAGGCGCACCCGGAAGTAGGAATATCTGATGCTCTATGCCGCGATAGGGGGAAGGCTTCGTGGTTCATCGAATACTTCCTCGAATTCCTTCAACACTTCCTGCACATATGAAGGGAGAGAAGCTACATTCTCAAGGGTGAGCATGCAATGAGTTGGGACCATGAGGAAACACGTTTTGTTTCCACAAAGTGCCCTCTTAAGATGCTTAGTTTTGGCGGCAGAAGGGATGCACTCTGGTTTTCTCTCTTGTTCACTCATAGTGTTTCCCATGAATGCACACTCTTTCTTTCCGCTCGAGGTTTCTTGAACCTTCTCGCTTTCTTCTCTCTTCTCTTCCCTCGTTTTCTTCTCAGCCTTACTCGCCAAATGAACTTGATCTTGAAGGGCTTGGGCTGAGGTGAGGGGTAGCAAAGTATACGGTCGACCAAGGTGGGTGATGGAGTATTTGTTGACCTTTCCATGATGCCTGGAATTCTTGTCGTATTGCCAGGGTCTCCAGAAAAGAATGTGAGTGGCTTGCATTCGCACCACATCGCAAGTGATTGAGTCTTCGTACTTGCCAATCTTTATTGGTACCTCGACTTGTTTGACAACCTTTACAAAGGTTCTATCGTCAACCCATTGAAGTTGGTACGGTTTGAGATGCGCGATGGTGCGAAGACCCAGTTCAACGACCATGTCTTCGCTGGCCGCGTTGACATAGCTGCCACTATCGATAATGAGACTGCATAGAGTCCCATTCACCATGGCCCTTGATTGGAACAAGTTCTCTCTCTGAGTACTTTGATCACACTGGGGGTGCTTTGCAAGACACTCTTAGTGACCAAGATTAAGCCTTCAAAAGGTAACTCTCCTTCTTCCTCTTCTAACTCTTCATTTTGAGACTCGGGAATATTCTCTTCCTCATCTTCACTAGAGATGTCCCCATTTGGTCGGATTGTCATGGTCCTTATGTTTGGACTGTCTCTGGCATAATGTCCTTTTCCCAAACACTTAAAACACTCAATGCTCCTTGTTGGGCGCGAAGTGTCGGAAGGTTTAGGATAGGTATTGGTTCTTGGTTGAGAATGGGGTGGGGCTGTTTGGTGGGATGGAGGCCTCGCGAAAGGTTGGTTTTGGCGAGAGGGGGGTATCGCGGCGGTAGACTAGTATGGTTTTGAATGCGTCGCCTTGGCGAAGGGGGTAGGTCTGCTTCCTGAGCTTCGCTGGGGGGCGAAGGAAGAATGGTAGGAGCTTCCCTTTTTGAGTTGCTTCTCCACTCTTATCGCGTTGTGCACCAAATCTTGGTAATCCTTGTAGTCACACAACTCTACTGTTTTGGTGATGTTCTCCCTTATGATGTGGACATCGACCAAGTTACCTCCGAGCATCCAAAAGAAGCACCAAGTCCTTTCCAAGGACTAGGAGGTCCCATGACAAGGGCTCGGTCCAAGAAGCTTCAAGAGGAACTCCAAGCCTTCATGCGAATCATGGCACAAGGGGAGGTGTGGGAAGAAGACCAAGCCCACAAGCTTCACAACATTGGAGTTCAAGTGGTGGAGCCCTTAAGTGCCATGGAAGCCTTCACTCTCACCACCATTGGACCCGAGGGAGACTCCACGCACCCCACGCACCTAGGGGCGGGAGTCACACGCCACACGCGCCATCCCGAGGCGCCAGTCATCGAGGCACCCGACATCGCCAGCTCCACGGCCTTCCTAAGCCTCTCAAAACACCGAAAGTAGCCGCCACGCACCGGGAAGAGCTTTCACGCGCCGCCACCTCCCTCCACACGCTTCTCCATGCGCTCCCGGGCCCATCCAAGACTCAAATCTGCCGGCCCACTTCTTGGCCCATTTTATTTTGTAATATCCTTCTATTTTTTCATAAATCCATTTATGAAGAAATGAATCCATTTAGGAAGAAATGGAAGGAGAGAATTAGTCTACAATTTTTGATTTTTCAACCATTTAGGAAGAAATGAATCATTTTATTTTATGGAGACAATGGAGAGTGAATTAAGGAAGAAGTGAAAGGGAAGATGTGAAGGCTCCTTTCACACCCCTTCCCTCTCCCTTCTCTCCTTTCCCATATAGGCACTTTCTTCCCATTGTAATACTTAGAATTCACATTGTAAAACCCTAGACTAATTCGGCCGAAACTATTGGCTAAAGAAGTTCATGGTTTTTGAGTTCTCTTTCACTACTATTCCATCTCCCTTGATCCATGCAAATGGTGTCAATCTTCACATTCAACATTGCTTGATCTTGTAATCAAGAGGTGTTGGATCCCATCTCTTCCCCTGTTACGGTCACCCCGAGCGGGTTGCGACCGGGTGACCCGGGGCTCCGGTTTTGGCCTGCGGGTCACGTTTTTCGGCGTTCAGGCGGCTCCCGAGCCCTATCCGAGCATCATTTAGGCGAACCCTTCCGTATTTGAGGTCGTGTGGGTCCCCCGGACGTTTCCGCCGAAAATATTTTTCTGGCGCCGGGGGGTTGTCGGGGTCGTCTCGGGATGTACAGCGGGCTCGGTAGCACTCTCGAGATCTCAGTTTGGGAAGCCGTTTGCAGTTTTGGAGTCGTGGAAACGTCCCGGTGGTGGTTGTGGAGTTTAATATTTGGGGCGGGACGTTCGGTTCCGGGCGACTCCCGGGGCTCGGGACGGGAATCCCGGGGCTCGGGATGGAAATTTTCTGACGGCTTTGGGGTAAGTTGTATTATAATTTAAGATGGAATTTATGGGTATTTTTATAGAATTTTGGAGTGACGGAATTTCGGTTCAGGTTGACACGCTCGCACGTCGGGTTTTGGTTCGGGTTCAGCGAGCTCGGTAGGACACTCCGGAATGGTAAATGAACTTCTGAAATATGTTTTGTGAATGTTATAATATTCTGAGGGTTGTGTTCAAGTTTCGTTAATTTTGGAAGTCAGTAATTATTTTTGGGCAAAAAGAATTGGAACTTTCGGAAAAATTGGGAGTTAATTTGCAATTGGGTGCAAAATTAATAAAAATCAGCATGGGCAGCAATCTGTTTTTTCGGCAGCATGTGTGTGTGATAAGGGACACTTGGCCATTTTCTATTTAAGATGAGAGGCATGGGTTATAAAGTGAGGGGAATTAAATGTTTGGCTAATTATTTCATAAAAGGGAGACTTATTTCATTTCACTTCTTTTCTTCTTCATCTCCTTCTTGCTGCTGCTTCTGCCGACTCCATTAGAGAGCTCCACCCAAGCTTGAAGTCCTTCTTCTTGGTAGAAATCAAAGAGAAAATTAGGTGCTTTGAGTGGTAAGCACCCTCCCTTCTCCTCTTTTTCTTGTTGAAATTGAAGATTAGTGAAGAAATATGGATTTATGGTGAATGATGGGTTTGTTCTTAGCTATAAGCTAGGATGATTTTCTTCCTCCCATCTTTTAGTATGTTGTTCTTGGGTTGTAGGAGAGTGTTAATCAAGTGTTGGATTTTGGAAAACACATCTTGGATGGAAAACCTATGTTGGCCGAATTTTTGGGAAAAATTCCAAAATGATGTGTGTTTGTTATCTTGGTTCATGCTTCAAGTATGTTAATCCTAGCATGATTCTAAGCTTATGTATGGATTCAATTTGATGGAAAACAAGTTGAGGTAAAAACCCCCAAATGGCCGAATTTATGAGTTGTTGTTCAATGTTGGATTTTGTTGTTTGGATGCAATTGGATAGCATGCTTGGTTTAGAAGTGAAATTGGTGATTAGAATGGTTGTTTGGTAGCTTGTTTGGATTGATTTGGATGTTGGGTGAAATGTTGCTTAATAACCGAAATGTTGGAATGAAACTTTATCTAGGTTGGAGTTTCATTTTGGTTAAATTAGATGTTAATTTGGTGTTGGGGTTGAATTTAGAAGTGGATGGAAGTTTGAAACGTTGAATTCGGTTAAGAAATGGAAAAGTTGCAATTAAGCGGGATTATCGGAAAATGGCGGGTAATGAAGGGTTTAAGGTTGGATTTGATCAGTTCTGCTTGTTGTATGATGTTTGTCAATGTATAATCTTGCATTGTCTAGGTTGGTTCCGAATTCTGAAGTTTCTGTGGAAATCTGGAATTTTACGGAAATTCTGCCGGATTTTCAGTTTTGGGGTCGGGGATGTAGTTTGGTAGTGTGGTTGATAAGGGTTCTAATTCAACTTGGTTTGGCAGATTCTGAGGTTCGGAGGTTAGGAAAAGAGAAGTTCTAATTTTCGGGGCACGGTGTAGGAGTTGTCCAGAATCGGTCTAATACTCTGGATTTTGAGGTAAGGGTTTGGTTCTGTCATTTTGGTAAGATAAGTATATGTTTTGGTTTCATTTTCTGTTCTGCTAGTATTTCGGAATTTTATGCCTTTGGGCATATTCTGTAGTTTGTAGGAGTATGCCTTATGGCATACTCTGTCTGTTAACCTTACGACAGTTGTGGGTTCGCTACCCCAGCTGGTGCACCATGCTTCTGTATTAGCTTCGGCTTCCGACTCCCTTAGTGGAGGCTGTCGTTCCGATTCGTTATAAGGGTTATGGCGATTTGAAATCGCACGTCCTTCGGGATTCCGATCTATTTTCTGTACATGCATGATATTCTGTATTCTGTTGCATATATTGCTATCTTTCTGTATTGCGGGGTTACATATACTTACCTTACCCCATATCCCTTACGGGTCCTTTTAGGACTCACCCTTCTTTGGGTTTTGTTTTGGGTTTCTGTAGACTCGATAAGCGACCTGCGGAGTAGGTTTCCGTGAGGTTTCTACCTTGGGTGTGTTTTTGCTGCAGCTGCACCTTGCGGTCTGGGATTTGTCTTTTGGATCTGAATCCCGCGCGAGGTATTTTGAGACTTAGATCTAGGGCTGGCTCTGTAGTTGCATATGCACACTTTCTGTTTTGCTCTGATGATTGTATGTCTGTATATATTTATATATTCTGTTCTGTACATGTTCTGAGCGCTTGGCGCTTGCTAGACGCTTTAGGTTCTGTGAACTCTGTATGTATTTATGTTTTGGTGCGTAAGCACTCGTCCACGGAGGGCGGGGCTTACTCTGTTGCTAATGCATGAATTGTATGTTTGGATTTTATTTTCAGTTATATGCACGAAATTTTTGTTAGGTTGCTTCCACAATCCTTTCGCTCTTTGGGTCCGCTACGCGCGGCGGGTCTCGATGGACCTGCCATTCCTATTCATTCCGGCTTCCGCTTCCGGCGTCCCGGCGCCCCCGCCTCCGCAAACGGGCTCGGGTGGCGTGCGGTGACATCCCCTGGCATCTTCTCTTCATTGTCTAACCTAGTAGTTAGAAGGTGTTGAGGCCGAAACTTACCCACCTTCCTTGAAGTGGTTCTTCTCCTTCATCAAGCTAGATCATTGTTTAAGTGTTGATTGTTTGAATTTCTTCAAGCTAAAACCTTTGTTGTTCTTTCAAAAACTTGAAGAAAAATTTTGGTTAGTGATCTCTTGAGAGAAACCGAAAACAAAAATTGTTTGTGTGTGGTTCATGTGCCTAGTATAAAGTTCTTGTTGAAAGTTGAGTGATTTCGGATTGGAATACAAAAGAAAAGTGTTGTGGTTGTTAAACCCGAAAAGTGCAAAAGAAAAAGTGAAGAACAAGTTCTTGTGTTCATGTGAAAGTTCATGTGTGTTCTTGATGTTCTTGGCAAAGTTCAAGTGAATAGTAACTTTGATCCGAAAATTGTTGATGAACTTGGAGAAAAAGTGTTTGTGAATGCAAATGACCTTTTCTAAACTCCCTACCATACTTCTTTCAACCACAATCCACCTTAAAGCTTTCAAAAGCCTAGTTTCAAGTAACTAACCCTTTCTTGATTTTCAAGTTTCGGTTTTTGTTTAATTGTTGCTTAGCTTTGTTTGTGTGCACATCTTTGATTAAGCTTGAAAGTGGTCTCTAATGTTAGAGAACTTGTGGAAACCGAAAGAGCCATTGTGGGGTAAACACAAGAGTGAGAGTGAAACACTAAGGGAGTGAGTGAGGATTTCATTCTAACTCTTATTCTCAATTGCAAAAGAATACAAATCTTTGTTGTAGGGATGACTTCACCTACGGATTCACCATCACCTCCTCATCCATCCCAACTTCCTATCTTGGAAGCCCTCCACAAAATTAATAGGAGGTTGGATGGGATAGACCAAAGACTTGAGAATTCGGAAGCACAACAAGCCACCTTGGGAGCCAAGCTTACTAAGCTTGAGGTAGCTCAAGGGAAGCAACCTTCATCATCTCGGCACCAAGAGTAAACCGAGCCATCTAGGGGTTTTGGTGGCACCACACATACCAGCATTGACCCCTCCTCCAAGCAACAGCAACAAACACCCATTTCTCGGTCTACTCAACAAAGAAGGAGTACACCTTTTGTTCATGACATTTCGGATGAACAAGAGGACTATTTTTGTGAAGAGGTACTGTTGAGAGGAGCAAGAAGGAAGGTCTTTCAAGATAGGGCACAAGCAAGAGACTATCTTGAAAGAGATCTTAAAGAGGAAGAAGAGGCCGAAATTGGTCATGTGCATAGAGGTTTCAACTGAAACCTTGGAGCAAGAGGGCAAGGACAAGACCAACAAGCTCTCAATAATGTCAAACTTCAAATACCCCCCTTCTTTGGTTCAAGTGACCCGGAAGAGTTCTTCACTTGGGTGTCCAAGACTGAAAGGGTCATAGATGTCATGGGGTACAATGAAGCCACTACCTTGAAGCTTGTTGTTATTGAGTTTCAAGACTATGCACTAACTTGGTGGGAACAAGAGCACCATGAGAGGGCTAGGAACCGAGAGCTTCCCATCTCTTCTTAGGAAGAATTGAAGAGAGCCATGAGAAGAAGATTTGTGCCAAGCTACTACAATCGGGATTGTGCACAAAAGTTACAACATTTGACTCAAGGAAACCGGAGTGTGGAAGATTATCAAAAAGACCTGGAGAGTGCCTTGATGAGGGCAAATGTCAAAGAGGGTCATGAGGCCAAAATGGCAAGGTTTTTATATGGGTTGAAAGAGGACATCTCCAAGACGGTAGAGCTTTGTGATTATAGGGACTACCAAGACCTTGTACACAAAGCCATCAAGGTGGAGAAGCAAATGAAGAAGGGAGGTTCATACCACTCCTACTATACACCCACCCGAAGTTCATGGAGTAAGCCTAACCCCTCTTCCAAACCAACCTCAACCAAGCCTTACCAAGCCTCCACCACAAAGGCCTCACCTCACCCAAGTCAATCAAACCCACGGCCTCCACCCTACCAAACTTCATCTTCCACTCCATACACGCGGCCAAACACTTACCCCAAGTCCCAGAATCCTCCTCAACACACAAGGAGCATCGAATGCTTCAAATGCTTGGGAAAGGGGCATTATGCAAGAGAGTGCCCGAATAAACGAGCCATGCTGATTCGGCCTAATGGGGATATTTCAAGTGAGGATGAAGAGGAGGCTCCACTTGAGTTTCCACATGAGGAAGAAGAGGAGGAAGAAGGGGAGTTGCCCCTTGAAGGTCATATCTTGGTAACAATGAGGGTTTTGCAAAGTGTTCCAAGTGTGACCAAAAGTAGCCAAAGAGAGAACCTTTTTCAATCAAGAGCTTTGGTTAAGGGGACTTTGTGTAGTCTCATCATAGATAGAGGGAGTTGTGTCAATGCGGCTAGTGAGGATATGGTTGCCGAAATGGGTCTTCCTACACTTGCCCATCCGAAGAAATTCATCAAAGGGTTTCACCTGAAGAAATTCAACAACTAACACGATACCTCCAACAAGCACTTTGGCTCTGATACCAATTGATGTGATCACGGCTATGGAACTCCTGATCAAGCTTTCGTGGATCTAGCTTGATGGAGGCGTACTCAAACAGACGATACAAATTTCGGCCAAGTGAACCTCCTCACTACGAGGTGAGGCAATGCACTTGATAATGCCTGGGAAAGGAGATGAGATCTAGCACCTCTTGATTACAAGATCAAGCAATACTAGATATTATATTCGAATCCTCTTGCATGGATCACAAAGGAAATGGAATTGCAAGATATGAGAACACAAAAACCAAACCTCACTTGGAGAGTGTCTGATTTCTTAAAATAAAGTTCTACCCTTCAATTGTTACAAGTTTTCCTTATAAAGGATGGAAAATGGTGAAGGGAAAAAGCTTGACTTTGACTAGGGAACCATCTTCCTAGAATTATGGTGGGTGAAGTGAGAGGAGGCATGTTACAGTCACCCCGAGCGGGTTGCGACCGGGTGACCCGGGGCTTCGGTTTTGGCCTGCGGGTCACGTTTTTCGGCGTTCAGGCAGCTCCCGAGCCCTATCCGGGTATCATTTTGGCGAACCTTTCCGTATTTGAGGTCGTGTGGGTCCCACGGACGTTTTCGCCGAAAATATTTTTCGGGCGCCGGGGGTTGTCGGGGTCGTCTCGGGATGTACAGCGGGCTCGGTAGCACTCTCGAGATCTCAGTTTGGGAAGCCGTTTGCAGTTTTGGAGTCGTGGAAACGTCCCGTAGGTGGTTGTGGAGTTTAATATTTGGGGCGGGACGTTCGGTTCGGCGATTCCGGCTCGGGGACGGTAATCCCGGGTCTCGGGATTGAAATTTTCTGACGGCTTGGGGAGAGATAAGGGACGAGCTTGCTTCGGAAATATTATGGGTTAGACTTATTATTTCATAAAAAGAGGAGTGCCAAGTTTCAAAGAGGAATTGGGCACGGTGTGAGAAAAAGAGGGGTTTCGAGTTCGGGTCGTAGAAGCGGTCAAATACTGGATTTGTGAGGTAAGGGTTTGGTTCTGCTATTTTTGGTAAGATAGGTGTATGTTTGGTTTCACTTTACATTACTGCAAGTATTTCGGTATTATATGCCTAGGGCATATTACGTAGTCTATAGGTGTATGTTTTGTTGCATTTACATTTTGCAGGTATTCGGAATTTGTGCCTTAAGGTACGTTACGTGATCTGTAGGTGTATGCCTTGTAGCATACCTGTCTGCATTAACCCTACGTTTGTAGGTGTATGCCTTGTGGCATACTTTGTCATTAACCCTACGGCGGTTGTGGGTTCGCTACCCAGCTGGTGCACCATGCTTCCGTAATAGCTTCGGCTTCTGACTCCCTTAGAGGGAGGCTGTCGTTCAGATTTGTTATAAGGGTTTATGGCGATTTAGAATCGCACATCCTTCGGGATTATGATCTGTTTTCTTTACATGCACGATATTCTGTTTTCGTTTCATATATCGTATATTGCTATCTTTCATTTTGCGGGTTACATATGCTTATCTTACCCCAAATCCCTTACGGGTCCTTTTAGGACTCACCCTTTTGGGTTACTTTTTGGATTTGGTAGGTGCAGTAAGCGGCCAGCGGAGTAGGTTTCCGTGAGGCTTCGCCTTGGTTGTGTTGAGCAGCGTTGCGGTACCTTGCGGGCTGGGATTTTGTCTACTAGGCCTGAATCCCGCGCGAGGTATTTTGATGTTTAGGCCTAGGGTCGGCTCTGTAGCTGCATGTGCATACTTTCTGATTTGTTGTGATGATTGTATATATGTGTATATATTCTGTTCTGTTGCATGTTCTGAGCGCTTGGCGCTTGCTAGATACCCTAGGTTCGGTGAATTCTGTATGTATCTATGTTGTGTGCGTAAGTACTCGTCCTTGGAGGACGGTGCTTACTTTGTTGTTATTACATGAACTGTTTATTTGGTGATGGTGATGTGCTCGTCCGTTTCGAGGGGCGAGACTCACCATGGATTTCATTTTAGTTATGTGTATGAAAATTTCAGGTTGCTTCCACAATCACTTTTCGGGTCCGCTACGCGCGGCAGGTCTCGATGGACCTGCCATTCTGTATCATTCCGGCTTCCGCTTCCGACGTCCTGGCGCCCCCGCCTCCGCAACCGGGCTCGGGTGGCGTGCGGTGACAAGTTGGTATCGAGCGGGTAAGTGACCGTATTGGTCGTCGATGGTGACTTGTAGTGACAACTGTTGTTGTACATTTTATTTTAGTGTGGTTTGGTACGGAGATTGGCCACCTCCTTACTTGAACCACTTTAAAATAAAATTGTGGAACAAAGTTGATCCTTCAAGTTATCATAATAGTTGCAGAGTACGGAATCCAGAATTTCTGGATTTTGGTACAACTATTACGAGAAAGGGATTGTGGAAAAGATCCGGGTACGTAAACTTGTGTGTTAGGAAAAAGATTTGGTGAAATAAGCATGAACTGCTTCTGTGATTCTGTGAAATACATGATTTTAGCATTCTGAGAAATAATTTCTGTGTCAAGTACTGCATTGCACTACAGAGCCTTAGGAAACTGTTGCTAGCTTCTGTAGGGATTAGGAGTGACCGATTTGTCTGGACTCTGTTTGGTCTGAAATGTCTCAGGTTTGGTTAACACGCGTAGACAGCGTGTTTTGCGACCGGAGGGAGGGGACTGTAATCCCACGCCTCCGAGAGATAGGGTTGGAACTGTTGGTTATGGGTTGAGTTGGTATATGGTTTGGAAATTTGGTTTGGGATAAGTTGTTTTTCTGGTTGGACTTGGTTTGAGGAATTGTGTACTACACGCGAATAGCGTGATTTGGTACCGGAGGGGCGGGACTGGGATCCCACACCTCCGTGGAATAGGATACGGGTTCAGCGTAACCCAGGGTCTGAACAACCACACTCACCGCCCCCGAGGTTTAGCGGTCGTAGGGACCCTTCTCTGATTTGGTATTACCCGCCAGCCTAGCGGGTTCAGGGGCGGTAATAGGCAGGGGAAGATCTGATTATGCCACAGTAAGGGCATTTTGATTAGGTGGTGATAGCGAGACTTAAGCCACTGCTCGGCCCAGCTTTGGGATTGGTAAGTGAGTGACTCCGAGGAGGATGGTCACTACGACACCTAGACTTCTCGTCGGTCCTATCAAAGACGGGGAGATCTGAGGCACCAGTCTGACGAGGTCAGACTTCTGGAAAGGTTTCAGAGTTTGAACCCCCGAGGTTCAATGACCGAGAAGGGCTAGAAGTAGTAGAGACTTGGGTTGCAGGAGTTGACAAACTCCTGGGGGAGGCTACATTTTCCATCAGCAGTGCAGCGGGGATGTAGCCAGGGACCCCCGGTAGGCGCAGTTTGATGATCTGGAGCGAGGACCACGGCTATCGGAGAGTATGAGTGAGAGTTTGATCGGCTGGTTTACTACGTACCGTAGTACCATGGAATGGAAGAATAGAAGGCCAAGAGGTTTATTCGTCGACTGCATCCCGAGTACAGGTGGGCTTTGAGACCTTTAGATATTACTTTGTATCGGGAAGCGGTTCTTAAGGCTCAACTCCTCGAGCAAGAGGAGGTTGAGAGTCACCTCACCTCGCAGCGAGGTCAGGGGAGTACGAGGGGCTCCACACAGCAGGGACCTCGGCAGATTTCTGGATGGCCGAACAGGCCTGGGTAGCCTAGTAGAGGTAGAGGGGGAGCACCACCGGCACGATCTTGTCCGACTAGTAGTAGGTATCACCTCGGTCGACTTTGTTACAGGCAGGAGGGCCGATGTTTACGTTGCGGGTCTGACACTCACTGGGTACGGGATTGCCCTCTGACTGTAAGACAGGGTACTTTATTTCTGAATGAGGTGTCGGTTCATGCATTATTTAATACAGGAGCATCTGTTTCCATTGTAACACAGAAATGTGTTACATCTCTGTATCTGTCTGTTAGTACCTTGCCTCAAACGTATTTAGTAAAAACTGCTGGGAGTCAATTTCTGTTTTTCAATGAGAGGGTTCGGGGTTGTACGATATGTGTAGGCGGACATCTGATAGTATCGGATTTGTTGGTTTTTGACACGCTGAACTATGATATTATTCTTGGGATGGACTGGCTATCCAAGAATTCTGTGCACATTGATTATGCAACCCGTACCATTATGGTTTCTGGAGAGGTACTACCTCTCACGGCTCGATCGGTTTGACTATCGCGCAAAGACAAGAAAGAGTTACAGATTCTGGATCAGCTGTCGATAGTTGGTGTAGGGGAATGCTATGATCTGAATGAGGTTGGTATTAGGTTGAAGTTGGATGGTTTACCAGTGGTTCGAGATTTTCCGCAGGTATTTCCGGAGGAGTTGCCCGGATTACCGCCAGAGCGGGAGATTGTGTTTGAGATCCGCCTGCAGTCGGGTACTGCTCCGATAACTATTCCTCCTTAACGGATGCCTATTTCTGAGATGCAGGAGTTGAAGAGACAGTTGGAGGAATTACAGCAGAAGGGCTTCATCCGACCGAGCACTTCACTGTGGGGTGCTCCGGTTCTGTTTGTTAAGAAGAAAGATGGGACGCTCCGACTTTGCATTGATTACAGACGGTTGAATGCACTTCTTGTGAAGAATAAGTATCCGTTGCTAAGGATTGACGATCTTTTTGATCAACTTCGGGGTTCGAGAGTTTTCTCAAAGATTGATCTCCGATCTGGGTACTTTCAGCTTAGGGTGAAGGATGAGGACATACCTAAGACTGCTTTCCGCACCCGATTTGGACACTTTGAGTTTACGGTCATGCCGTTCGGGCTGACCAATGCTCCAGCGGCATTAAGGGATCTGATGCATCGGGTATTCCGACCATACTTGGACTCATTTCTGGTGGTTTTTATTGTTGATATTCTGATATATTTTAGGGATGAGGACTCGCATCGGGAGCATCTGAGGGTAGTTCTGTAGACACTTTGGGAACATCAGCTTTATGCTAAGTTCTCAAAGTGTGAGTTCTGGATCCGGGAGGTCACCTTTCTGGGACACGTTATATCTGAGCATGGTGCATGTCTGTGGACCCGAGAGAAGGTGAGGGCAGTTCGGGCTGGAAACAACCTACCTCGATACGGAGATCGGGAGCTTCTTGGGGTTAGCAGGATATTATCGGAGGTTCGTCTTGGGATTTTTATTCGGCATCTCCGCTTACGCAGTTGACCAGGAAGGGTCAACAGTTTATCTGGTCTGATAGGTGTGAGCAGAATTTTCTGGAGTTGAAACGGCAGTTGACTAACGCTCCGATTCTGACTCTTCCAAATCCGAGCTTACCGTATATGATTTATACGGATGCTTCCACGTCCGGTTTGGGGTGTGTGTTGATGCAGGAGCGTATTGTGGTAGCTTATGGGTCGACGCAGCTGCGACCGCATGAGCTGAACTGACTGACACATGATCTGGAGTTGGCTATAGTAATTTTTGCGCTGAAACATTGGAAGCAATATCTGTTTGGTAATAAATTTCAGATTCTTACCGACCACGAGAGTCTGAAGTATCTGTTTACACAGAAGGAGCTTAACATGAGGCAGCGCAGATGGCTCGAATACATTAAGGACTATGATTGTAGTATTGAGTACATCTCTGGCAAGGGCAACACGGTTGCCGATGCTCTGAGCAGGAAGTATACCGGGTTGGTTAAGGGAGGAAATGTTGGGGATCGATCCGAGGATATTTGACATGCCTTTGGCACAGGGGGCAGCTCTGGGAGCGTGCTCAGGTTTATACACTTACCATATATTCTGAGTGGCTTGTTAGAGTACGCGAGGCGCAAGGTAGAGATCTGGTGTTGAAGAAGTTATCTGGGGAAGATAAGGGTTTATTTGTTACCGACGTTTCAGTATAGGCAGGGATTGCTATACTTCCGAGATCGCCTTTATGTACCTGAGGATCAGGAGTTCTTGAATGAGATTTTAGAGGAGGCACACTCAAGCAGTTTGAGCATCAGAAACCGGCAGGGACACTGCAGACTTTGCCCATTCCAATTCGGGAGTGGGGCAATATTACTATGGACTTTCTGACTGCACTGCCCCTGACACGGTCTCGCCACGATGTTATCTGGGTTATTGTGGATCGGCTGATAAAGTGCGCACACTTTCTGTTTATTCGGGTCATAGACCCTCTGGAGAAGCTTGCCGGCTTTACATCAGGGAGATTGTACGTTTACATGGAGTACCAGACTCCATTGAATCTGACCGTGATCCGCATTTTACAGCACGGTTCTGGATTGCTTTTCATGAAGCATTGGGCACGCGACTCCATCTGAGTACAGCTTATCACCCACAGACAGACGGGCAGTCGGAGCGGGTGATTCAGATATTGGAGGATATGTTGCGAATCTGTATTTTGGATTTTGGAGGAGTTTGGGACTAGTAGTTGCTTTGATAGAGTTCTCGTACAACAACAGCTTCCGGACTACGATTGGCATGACACCATTTGAGGCGTTATGCGGGAGGAGGTGTATGACACCATCTTGTTGGACGTCGATGGGGTTGAGCTGGGACCCGAGCTTTTGAGGAGACTACGGCTAAGATCAGATTGTTACAGGCGCGTAACAAAACCGCGAACGACTGCACCACTGCTTATACGAACCGTCGCCGTAGGATTCTGGAATCTGAGTTTGGTGGCAGAGTTTGACTGGAGATAGCACCGTTCAGAGGGACAGTAAATTTTGGTAGGCGGGGCAAGTTACCTCGAGTTTTTATCGGTTCTCATGAGTTTCTGGAGTAAGTTGTTAGGTTGGTCTTTTCCCCCCCCAACTATTTCTGTTTTATGTGATGTCTTCCAGGATAGCCTGTTGAGGATCAGTTAGATTTAGGTTCGGTACTGTCTGGGGTTGTCTGGTAGAAATACCGGCAACTGACTCGGGGTGCAATAAGATGCACACGGAGGGTGGGACGCCGTGAGGCTCTGTATGGTAGTCTAAACTACCACTCCCGCCGCACCAGTACGGTGGTCCGATTGTTCTTAGTAAGGGGAATATTTGTACATTCTGGTTGGTAGCGACACCTGTATGGTTGGTTCAGGCTACTCTTGGAGGACCAAGAGTTCTAAGGGGGGGAGGATGTTACGGTCACCCCGAGCGGGTTGCGATCGGGTGACCCGGGGCTTCGGTTTTGGCCTGCGGGTCACGTTTTTCGGCGTTCAGGCGGCTCCCGAGCCCTATCCGGGTATCATTTTGGCGAACCCTTCCGTATTTGAGGTCGTGTGGGTCCCACGGACGTTTCCGCCGAAAATATTTTTCGGGGCCGGGGGGTTGTCGGGGTCGTCTCGGGATGGGAATTTTCTGACGGCTTTGGGGTAAGTTGTGTTATAATTTAAGATGGAATTTATGGGTATTTTTATAGAATTTTGGAGTGACGGAATTTCGGTTAAGGTTGACACGCTCGCACGTCGGGTTTTGGTTCGGGTTCAGCGAGCTCGGTAGGACACTCCGGAATGGTAAATGAACTTTTGAAATATGTTTTGTGAATGTTATAATATTCTGAGGGTTGTGTCCAAGTTTCGTTAATTTTGGAATTCGGTAATTATTTTTGGGCAAAAAGAATTGGAACTTTCGGAAAAGTTGGGAGTTAATTTGTATTTGGTTACAAAATAAAAATTATGGAGTATGGGCAGCAAGAGTTATTCGGCTGGAATGGGGAGAGATAAGGGACACATGGCTTGCTCTCATTTAAGATGAAATAGTATGGGTTAAAGAGAAGGGAAATTATAAGTTGACTTATTATTTCATAAAAATGAGTTTCATCTCATTTTCTTTTCTTCTCTTCTTCTTCTTCTTCTCCATTGCTGCTGCCGCCATCTTTGAAGCTCAACCTCAAGCTTGAGGTTCTTCATCTTGGAAGGAATCAAAGAGGAATTGGGTGCTTTATGTGTTTCGTATATTGCTATCTTTCATTTTGCGAGGGTTACATATGCTTATCTTAACCCAAATCCCTTACGGGTCCTTTTTTAGTACTCACCCTTTTTCGGGTTCTGTTTTTGGATTTGGTAGAGTCCGGTAAGCGGCCAGCGAAGTAGGTTTCCGTGAGGCTTCGCCTTGGTTGTGTTGAGCAGCAGTACCTTGCGGGCTGGGATTTTGTCTACTAGGCCTGAATCCCGCGCGAGGTATTTTGATGTTTAGGCCTAGGGTCGGCTCTGTAGCTGCATGTGCATACTTTCTGATTTGTTGTGATGATTGTATATATGTGTATATATTATGTTCTATTGCATGTTCTGAGCGCTTGGCCTAGGTTCGGTGAATTCTGTATGTATCTATGTTGTGTGCGTAAGTACTCGTCCTTGGAGGGCGGTGCTTACTTTGTTGTTATTACATGAACTGTTTATTTGGTGATGGTGATGTGCTCGTCCGTTTCGAGGGGCGAGACTCACCATGGATTTCATTTTAGTTATGTGTATGAAAATTTCAGGTTGCTTCCACAATCACTTTTCGGGTCCGCTACGCGCGGCAGGTCTCGATGGACCTGCCATTCTGTATCATTCCGGCTTCCGCTTCCGACGTCCCGGCGCCCCCGCCTCCGCAACCGGGCTCGGGTGGCGTGCGGTGACAAGGCAGATGATGGATGACATTGTAGGCTACCTGCTCCCATCTCTTCCATTTCCCCAGGAATTACATCTGACGGGAGATGGGAGGGAAAGTCACTTCACATTTCCAATGGTTCGTCTGACTGTGGAGTATGGAGGTTTCGCCGTGGTGAAACCTTGGGGCTTCGCTTATTTGGATGTCTCGCGCAGGGCCTTCGCTGTATGGCTTCGCATGACTGGCATCGCCTTGGGGCTTCGCCTGTGACTAGAAATTTGGTATAGGGACTTCGCCGAGAGACTTTGTGTAAATGGCATCGCCTGCGTCGAGGAGTCTTGTGAGGGGGCCTTGTCTCCACCTTTCTCAACCATGCTTACATTCAAAACGCCCAAGGGCTTCGCAGGTGCAAAGTTACAACGGCTTAAAGGCCAGTCAAACTAAAGGGGGGTCAAGCACATAACCTAAAACCCCATCCTAATCTAACGTGGCGTGCCATCCAGCACCCATCCTCCTCCCTTGCTCGCCCCAGTCAAGCAAGGCACTCACCTCAGGATCGCTGGTCTTTGAGGCATCCAGGGCATCCAAGTTCAACCCAGGGTGCAGCTTTTCCAACTGAAAGTGGAATCGCAGCTAGCCTTCCTCATACCCTTGCGCTGCGACTTCACTTTGGGACTTGAGCTCGTCAATCCTCTGCCTCAGGCGAGGCCACCTCTCATGGATCTTCACCGCGTAAGTCGATTCATGCTCAGGGTCTTCCCCAGGGTATAGTTCCAGTCCAAGATCACGCTCAAGTTTCCAGATGTCCCCTAACGCGCACATTAGGTCTGTGACTAGCTTGACGTGCTCGTTCGTGATCTCCTTCCCACCAAGCTCTGAATCCAAGAGCTTGTCCGCAGCATCCTTCAGGCTATCCTCTGCATCTAACTTCAGGGAAGAGAATGTCGTCTTCAGAACAGCAACCTCAGCTTCCTTCTCTGCGAGCTCATCCTCCTTCTTCGCCAACTCCGCCTCACGAAGGGGAATCCACACTTTGAGCTTCTCCAGAAGGGCGTCCCACCTCAAATGCTCCAGGTGAGACTCCGCCTTCTCCTTGGTGAGAGCGGCGCACCAAGATTCCAGCTCCGCCACTCTCCTATTCGCCCTCTCAGCCTCAGCCTTGGCAACGTGGGCAGCCTCTGCCTCTTTCTTCAGGTGGGCAATTTCAGCAATCTGAGCACTGTCCCTCGCATTCGCATAGCTCAGGAACTTGTGCCACTAGCTGAGATCGGCATACTCATTGATGGCAGCATGCATCGAGATAAGTTAGTACAGAAATTGGAGAACATAAAACAAAGGATAGGGGAGATGCCTCACCTGAAGGTTGTGCTTGGCAGCCTCCTTCATGAACTCAACTGGAGAGTCCAGGCTACTGTACACCAACTGTTAGAGACCATGGGTGACATACCAGTCCAACTGGCGTCCCCATGCGTCTCATAACTCACGGACTTCTCATGAGGCACTTGAGCTAGTAGCCCAAGTGGTACTCAGACTCATGTGAAATGGGACATTAAGCCCGGAGTCCCATGTTCGAGTCCTGGGGAAGGCATAAAACTCGTAACTGGGTATGAGAAGTTCGTGAGTTATGAGACGCATGGGGACGGCAGTTGGACTGGTATGCCACCCATGGACTCTAACAAAAAAAGGCTCAAGTGGTACTCAGACTCATGTGAAATGGGACATTAAGCCCGGAGTCCCATGTTCGAGTCCTGGGGAAGGCATGAAACTCGTAACCGGGTATGAGAAGTCCGTGAGTTAGGGATGCAGGGAACGCCAGTCGGACTGGTATGCCAACCTAGTCTCTAACATCAACTCCCTATCAAAAGGTGTGTGAAGCCCTTCCAGGCAGGACAACAGCGTGTGCTCTCTTCCCAACAACAAGGAGGACTTGTTCAACAGGAAAACATGGTCTCAGGCCCCTTCCAGAGGCATGCCCTCCTCATTATACACCTTCGCCCTGAGGTCCTCCCTCAGGGATTTCAGTGTGGCGGGATCCTCAGACTACTTGGGGGTTTTCTAGCCAGTAACGCGTTTCCCCTTGAGGAAATGCGACCAAACTCCAGTCTCCTCAAGCACGGTCGCCGCTGCACCCAAGTCCACCACACTCTGGCGGATGCTACCATGCGGGTTGGAAGACTCCGTCCCTGCATCAAACGACTTGTTAGCACAACAGAGAAAACTTGGGACACATGCAAACGAGGGAAGACACACACCCGGCAAAGGGCCCTGGTCCAGGGCAAGGATGGCCACGCCAGTGGATGGCTGGCACTGTGGCTTCACCCAGGCACCACTCCCAGACGGTTCGCAGGAAGTGCGAACCACATCCCAACCACTCGTCTTCTCTGGGATCTTCTTCGCCACCAAGGCATCATTGGCAGCTTCCCTTTGGGAAGCCTGGCTACTTGTTGGGAAAGCGCCCCCAACATCTCCCCTCACTTCCGGCTGGGTATCAGTCAACACGGGTACGCTGCATTCTGCGGGGGCTGCTGGCCCCTTCCCCTCAACAGAACTGCTGGTCTTCGCGGCCGATTGGGACTTCCTTCTCATGGCCAGTAGGAGATCGCCGGCTGAAGTTATCTTCTTTGGTGGGGGTGCCCCCACCTAAGGAGAAGCCTTAATCTGAGAGACCTCCATCTGGGGGGATGCATCCACCCGGGGAGGGACCTCCACCTGGGGATGAGTCTCGACCTGAGAAGAGGTTGCCACCGCAATATCCTCAGGGGTACTTTTGCCGCTCGCCCTGAGAGGGCTTGCTAGCAGCTCAGAAATGAAGGCGTCCATTCTGGCGTCCTATGCCGGTGCCGTCGCTACATTCGCAGAAGAAGGGCCAGTGGTCTCCACCACTGAAGTCTCGCGAACCGCCTCTTTCCCAGGGATACTTTCAGAAGTCCCCCCCACAGCCGCTTCCCTCACACTGGGGAGTGCTTCTTGGTCAAGCCCTCTCACCTTCGCCTGGTCTGACTCGCGAAGAGCCTTTTCTGCGCAGGGCTGTGCCGCATCACTAGCCCCTCTCCTCCTCTTCGCCGCCCCTTGGAATGGCGCCAAGGCACTGGTGGTTGGCCTCTTCCTTCATGGGGGCCCGATGGCACCCAATACCTTCTCCGCAGTAGGAGAAGCATTTTGCTTATACGCGCAGGCAACGTGAATCTGCACTGCAGTGCGCATGGATCCCCTTTTCCCTTTCTCCTCATCAAGGTGAGCAGGAGCATTTGGACACCACAAAAATCAGTACATGTTCACATAAGAAATTAAAAGAAGGCTAATCAGCGCATACCTCTCGGCCCAGCAAGGGCAGCGCGAAGTGCATCCACCACTTCACCGCAATGCGCGATGGCCCAACCTTCATAAGGTGGAGGCACCTTGGAGTCTATCAAATGTTTGATGTGATCCTTACAATAGTGTAAGATCAACACTTTTAATGATCTAGCTTGAAGGAAATAAAGATCAAAGTGAAGAAAGTTCAAGAACAATATGAACAAAGTTCAAGAACAATATGAACAATATATGAACAAAGTTCAAGAACAATATGAACAATATATGGCTAGAATCACAAGCACCTTTCAACTACAAGGTTGAACAATACTTGAGAATGGCCAAGGGAAGAAGAATGGTTCTAGCACCTCTTAACTACAAGATTAAGCAATACTAGAAATAAAGTTTGAAACCACTTACATGGATCAAAGGGACATGGAAGCAAGGAAGAAGAGAACACAAATGGCAAACCCTTCAAGGAAGGAATTTCGGCCAAGACTTGAATTTCTTTCAAAGTATGTTCTAAATTTTACAAAGGGTTACATGGGGTATATATATGGTTTTATGGTAGGAGGTATTAGTAATCCTACAATGTGGGACAAAAATAAAGAAGTTACTAATACAAATAGGTCCCTATTGCTTAAAAAGTGCCAAAAGTCACCAAGTAGGTGACCAAACAAGCAAGTAGGTGACAAGCAAGTAGGTGATTTTGTGGGACTTATGTTCCATCCGCTTTGGGGAGGAGGGTTAGCTCTGAGTGTCTCGGAGGCTTGGAAACGTTGTGGAAGATGCGAGGTCGTGCGCTCCGGTGTCTGATGTCTCGGGATGGCGCTTGGAGCGCTTGGGGGAGGTGGAAGGACGCGTGGGGCACGTGGAATGTGCCTCCGCCTCATGGGAGGTGCAACTAAGGGCCTCCATGCTCGGGGAATGACTCTCCTCTTTGTGAATGCCAATTTTGAAGAGTTGCTTGGCTCGGGCTTGCCCTTCATTCCGCTCTTCTCCTTGTGCCATAACCCACAGGAATGCTTGGAGATCCTCTTGCATACTTTTTAACCGTGCCCATGTCGTTGGCCCTCCTAGGCCTTGGAAGGGGTTTGGTTTCTCACCTGGGTGCTCGGGTTGTCTTGGAGGGATGTCCACATCAATGTTCTCTGGCGTCTGCTGAAGCTTCAACACCTTACAAGGCCCACTCCGCGCTGTGTACACCGCCACTTCCTCTATGGGGAAGAAGGCCTTAACAAGTTCCTGGTGAAGCTTGTCAACCTTCACGACAGTCTTGTTCATGACGGAGACGACTATGCGAGCAACTCCCTTAGCAGCCATTACTGCGACAGAAGAATGAAAGCAGGCTGAGATGACGAACAGCCGATCAGAAATTTAGTCGAACACCTTACATGCAAGGAACAAAAGAACAAACCCTCACCTGAGATTGCGAATACGAAAGCGAGTTAATGCAGAAGCAACAGAAGCAGTAGAGAAACACGAAGACAATATCATATTCAAGCAAAAGTGCAAGGAGAACAACAGAATATGAAGCGACAGAGAGAATTTGAGCAAGAGGGCGAGAAAGCAAAGAGTGGAAAGCCGTAAACAAGCCGACTATTTATAGGCCCATCCCTAATGACGATGAAGCGTCGCCTGAAACAGAGAACCAATCCCAGCGAGCCGCGTGTCAGAAATCAATAACGGTAGGAAACGTTTTGTCTAGCGTCAAAGTGACTGTCACCCAACGGTCGACTTCGAGCTAAAAAATGCGGAGTACAATACCCTACCCATACTCCGCCTCTAGGAGGAGGCACCTTGGTACACTACCCAAGCAAATGCCCCTCCCGTCTCGCCCCTCGCGTCATCATCATCAGCAACCAAGGAAACACACCGCGATACCATCGTTCTCGCGAAGGCGTTATCAAGGGAGCTTCGCGCCTGCTGGCTTCGCCAGGACCTCGCGGGTTCGCATCTCCTGGCTTCGCCAGACAAGGTCTTCGCGCCTCCTGGTCTTCGCCATCCATCACTTAGCAACATCACAGACCGAGGAAGCTGGGAACGGTCATCCCCACGACCTACCCACGTTCTCCATTACACCTCCAGTCTTCCACTACTCTGGAACGTGGGGGAGCATTCCACTACTCCGGATGATGGGACAACCGCTACCTCAACGCCTCCTGTAAAAGGATGGCTTGGGAAAGGTACACCCTATCTACACACCTCCACTCATCTTTCTCCTCCTGATGATACAAATCCACTCCTAGGAGATGGACCGTTCACCTTCGGCGGATCTAGCTTGTTAAAGATAACAGAATAAGAACGCAACAGGGTCTGCTCCTAACCACCTCAATCCTCAAATGGAGAGCAATGGAAAGGTTAATTGCCTAGGAGTGAGGGATCTAGCACCTCACTTATCAAATGAAGAGCAACACTACATGTCAAGCTTGAATCCACCTTAATGGAAATCAAGGTGATGATGAAGATAAAAGGAAGAGTTCAAAGTTGAACCAACTCTCTCACAATTGGAGATAATTTTTGATATTCAAAAAGTTATCCTCAAAATATCTGGGAAGCTATCTTAAATGGAGAGGGAGGGGTTGTGTGAAAGAAGGCAAAATGGCACCTCCATTCCTGCATGCATGCCAAAAGCATAAAGTACTTTTGCATGCATGTCATCCTAAAAGTTCCCAAAAAGAAGAAAAAGTAAAAGTTATCCTAAAAGTAATCTTATGTTCTTTGCACGTAAAACTGACATTTGTCTTCCCGAGCGTCTTCAAAAAAGGAAAAGGGTCTTCTCGGGTGGCTTAAGTAGCCGAACAGATTGAGGAGAAAGGCTTTGCAGGGGCGACTTCGCTTGTGGATTTGGCCTTCGTCGGGCCT
This sequence comes from Stellera chamaejasme, assembly GCA_024586325.1. Taxonomy (NCBI): domain Eukaryota; kingdom Viridiplantae; phylum Streptophyta; class Magnoliopsida; order Malvales; family Thymelaeaceae; genus Stellera; species Stellera chamaejasme. The sequence continues at coordinate 22,764,837 of CM044981.1, forward strand.
TCGCAGAATCGACTTTGCTTTGAGGCTTCGCCTGTTTCTACAAGCTTCGCAAGGATGGCTTCACCCTGGGGCTTCACCGACATCTGGAATTCTCACGTAGGGGGTCCTTTCTCGAGCTTCCTCTTGTTCGGCCGGTGCCATGAGCCTCATGAAAGCGTTGAGGCTCGCTTGAGCTTGTCTCAATCGAGACCTTGTCATGGGTCCGCCAAGGCTTTCAAAACGATTAGGAGGCTGGCGAGCTTGAGCTTGGATACCTCCTTGTTCCTTGTTTGGTCGGTTGGGTTGATCCAAGATGATGTCCCCATCATACTCCCCCTCTTGAAAAGAATCCGTCCTCGGATTCTTGTCTTCTACTTCGCCTACATAGGGAATCAGATCACACACATTAAAAGTGGCATGGACACCATAAGAACCATCACAAGGTAGGTCTAGCACATAAGCATTTTCACCGATTTTCTTTATAATTTGGAAGGGCCCATCTCCTCTCGGTGCAAGTTTATCGTTTCTAGCTTGTGGGAATCTCTCCTTTCGCAAGTGCAACCATACCCAATCTCCTACTCCAAAAGTTCTAAAGTTCCTCCCCTTTTTTGCCCTCCTCGCATAAGACTCATTAGCTTTTTCTAATTGTGTTTCAATCTTTTCATGTAAGTCTTTCATTCTTCAAGCTTTCTTCGTCCCTTCTACATCTAGTTGGTCCGAATGAGTTAATGCAACTAAGTCCAATAGAGTGAGAGGATTAAAACCATACACAACTTCAAATGGACTATGAGATGTAGATGAATGGTATGACCTACTGTATGCAAATTCAACATGAGGTAGGCACTTCTCCCATTCCTTCAAGTTCTTCCTCAGTATGGTTCTCAGGATAGTGATGAGTGTTCTATTAGTTACTTCGGTTTGTCCATCGGTTTGTGGATGACTGGAAGTGGAGAACACTAAGCTAGCTCCTAACCGTGACCACAAAGTCCTCCAGAAGTGTCCTAAGAATCTAGAATCTCTATCACTTACTATGGTTCTAGGGATGCCATGATATTTCACAATGTTATTGAAAAACAACTCGGCTACATGAGATGCATCATCCGTTTTATGGCAGGGAATGAAATGAGCCATTTTTGAGAATCTGTCTACCACAACAAAGATAGCATCATGTCCACGAGAAGTCCTAGGCAAACCACTAACAAAAGCCATACTAATATCAACCCATGGGAGAGAAGGAATTGGAAGAGGAGAGTACTTCCCTTTCCGTTGCAACCTTACCTTGGCTTTATGGCATGTCACACATCGCGCACACACCTTCGCCACATCCTTTTGGAGATTCGGCCAGAAGAAGTTCTCTTTGACGGTCTCATAGGTTCTGGATACGCCAAAGTGTCCCATGAGGCCACCGCCATGTGCTTCCTTGATAATCACCTCTCGAATGGACCCCTTTGGCACACACAATCTTTTCAACTTAAAAAAAACCGTCAAATATATAATAGCCTTCGCAGATACCCTTGGTACAATCCGCATATATCTCACCGAAATCATCATCATTTTCATACATGTCGCGAATGCATTGAAATCCAACAATTTTAGCATTAAGGGTTACAAGCAAAGCATATCTCCTAGACAAAGCATCAGCAACAATATTCTCCTTGCCTTTCTTGTACTTTATCACATAGGAGAATGATTCTATGAATTCTACCCACTTAGCATGCCTCCTATTCAAGTTTCCTTGCCCTTGTAAATATTTCAAAGATTGATGATCGGTATGAACTACAAATTCTTTAGGGAGTAAGTAGTGAGACCACACTTGTAATGATCTTACAAGAGCATAAAGCTCTTTGTCATAAGTAGAGTAGTTAAGTGTGGCTCCACTCAACTTCTCACTAAAGTATGCTATGGGGCGACCCTCTTGGTGCAACACAGCACCAATGTCTACTCCACTAGCATCACATTCAACTTCAAACACCTTATCGAAGTTTGGCAAACAAAGCAATGGTGCACTAATCAGCCGAGACTTTAATTCAACAATTTCATTCCCTTGTGCTTCACCCCACTCAAATGTAGTGTTCTTTTTTGTTAGCTCATTCAAAGGTGATGCAATTGTTGAAAAATCTTTCACAAACCTCCTATAAAACCTGGAAAGTCCTAGAAAAGATCTCACTTCGGTTAAAGTCTTGGGATTTTGCCACTCTTTGATTGCGTGTACTTTGCTTTCATCCACTTTTATTCCATCCTCTCCCACAACATAGCCAAGAAAATTTACCTCTTTTGTAGCAAACACACACTTTTCCATCTTAGCATATAAGTTCTCTAACCTAAGTGTGTCAAGCACTTGCCTCAAATGATTTACATGTTCATCATGGGATTTGGAATAGACTAGTATATCATCAAAGTACATAACAAAAAACTTCCCAATCAATTTTCGCAAGACATGATTCATTAATCTCATGAATGTACTAGGTGCATTAGACAATCCGAAAGGCATGACATTCCATTCATATAATCCAATTTTTGTTTTGAATGTCGTTTTCCATTCATCTCATTTCTTCATCCTAATCTGATGATATCCACTTTTCAAGTCAATTTTAGAAAACACACATGCACCACATAATTCATCAACCATATCATCAAGTCTAGGAATGGGATGTCTATACTTTACAGTGATTTTGTTGATGGGGCGGCAGTCCATGCACATTCACCATGTTCCATCACTCTTTGGTACCAAAAACACCGGCACCGCGCATGGGGAGAGGCTCTCCTTGATGTATCCCTTGGATATCAAATCTTGCACTTGCATTTGGATTTCTTTGGATTCCTCAGGATTGGTTCTATAGGCGGCCCTATTCGGCAAATGGGCGCCCGGCACCAAGTCTATATGGTGTTCAATACCGCGATAAGGTAGAAGACCTTGCGGTTCTTTGAACACATCGCCATACTCTTGGAGTACCTGTTGCACATGTAAAGGAAGAGAAGACTCCTTGTCAAGTGCTAGCATGCAATTAAGAGGAACCATGAGAAAACACACTTTATTTCCAAGTAAAGCCTTTTTTATAACTCTCTCTTTGGCGATGGGGGTAACCTCTCTTGTTTTCCCTCTCTTTCTCTCCGAGTGTTTCCCTTTGATGCACTCTCATTCTTTTCACTCAAGGTCTCTTGGACCATTTCATCTGTTCCTCTCTTCTCACTTCCCTCTTTTCCCTTATGCCTTTCAGCATTGGTAGCCAAATGTACTTGGTCTTGCAAGGCTTGGCCTGGGGTTAAAGGAAGCAAGGTGTAGGGTTGGGCTTGGTGAATAAGGATGTATTTATTGGTTCTCCCGTAGTGTACCGCTTCCTTATCATATTGCCGTGGGCGGCCTAGAAGAATGTGGGTAGCTTGCATCTTCACGATATCGCACAACACTTCATCTTCATATTTCCCAATCTTGATGGGCACAATGGTTTGGTACTCCACTTTCACACATGAATTGTCATCCACCCATTGTAGTTGGTAAGGCTTTGGGTGGGGGTGAATTTGAGTTTGAGCTTCTTCACCATGCGATGGTTAGCCACATTCACACAGATACCGTTGTCCACTATGAGACTACAATGCTCGGGTCTGAAAAAGGTTTTCCCTTTGCGAAGTGTCAATGACCCTGGGGGTAGCCTGTAATACTCTCTTGGAAACCAGAATCATTCCCTCAAGGGGTGCTTCCCCTTCTTCTTCCTCTCCCTCCGAGGGTATCATCGATGCTTCGGTTCCTTCCTGTCACCCCACCCCCGCCCCTAAGACCCCGCACTCGCAGAAACACGCGTAGAACGAACCCAACCGGGGAAAGGGGGAGAGTGGGGGTGACAGTTCGCTCACAACCCAAAATTTGTCCTTAAACCAAAACATTCATGCTCAACCATGCCCTATGATACTTACCTACGTGAACGGGGTTCAAAGAAACCGAGAATCCCAAAATCAGGGTCCAGGCGACCGCCCGGCCCAAGCCCGGGTAGCCTAAACCATCGCCTGGCCTGCTGCCCAGAAAACCGAGGAGCCCAGGCGACCGCCTGACCTGAGGAGAGGGGTCGCCTGGCCTCTCGCCTGCCCAGGCGACAGCCTGCTCTGAAGGAGGGGTCGCCTGGCCCTTCGCCCGACCGCCTATATCCAACGAGGGGAGTTTCCAGGCGACCGCCTGCTCCAAGGGAGGGGTCGCCTGACCTTCGCCTGCTCCCCTGTATCCTACGGAAGTGGTCCAGGCGACCGCCCGCTCTAAGAAAGGGGTCGCCTGACCCTCCTACTGAACCCAAAACCTGAAAATTTCAACGCAACACAAACGGTTCCGAACCTGAACTTTAACACTTATGCAATCCTTACCAAATACTCATAACCCAAACCTTACGAACACGAAACATGCATGTTATGAACATTATATAGAGCCAGAAACCAAACTCGGAATACAAAAGGAACCAACCAAGTGGCGGTCTCGCGGAATCCAACCACGCTACTTGAAGTTATTGCTGCTGCTGCCTCTAATCCAAAACCCTCAAACTAGCAACCCAGCCTCTACTCGGCGGTTTGTTTTTCCTTTCCTTTTCCTGAATTGGTAGAAGTAAGGGTAATTCTCGCAAGAACTTAGTAAGAGTACAGGTATAGACATGGTGCAGTAATAATATCATTCGATACAATGTACCTGCAAATTGAAAACAGAACAAACCCAATATACACAAAGCAACCCACCAATCATATGCTCAATCAATGCAACACAACCAATCATATGCAATGCAATCGGTCAATCACAATCACAATCAATACACAATCGAAACGGTAATGCCCTTGGCCCAGCCAAGGCATATCGGTCACAAACGGTCGGTAGAGCATGGTACCAGCTCGGGGGAGCGACCCCCATCGATCAATCAATACGAATCATCAATAACCATCGTAGCTATATCGGAATCCCGGTAAATTCATCGATAACCATCGTAGGTATATCGGAATTCCAATCGGTTTCTGCACAAACAATGTCTATACCACGGAACTAGGTTGGCGTCATCGGGGCACTCCCCTCTTCCAAACCTAGCCTCAATCTATATCCGAGTATGCTTGCTACGCAAAACAATACTCCTAACACAAACTGAACCCTTACCTCAGGTTGTAGCCCGAATCCGATTTCTCGATCGACGATCCCGGTAGAAATTTTGGTAGAGTTTCAGCCCAAATTCCAAACAACTCCCTGTTCACAATCAATCCAAGATACAGAAAACACATTCAGAATTCACAGAAATAGCCATTAACAATGGCGCCAAAACCGAGGCTCGGGCCGGGAAAAACGGCTTTCACACCGAGCCTTTTCTAACAGAACCAATTACACTAACAGAAACAGAATTCCACTCTGAACACAGAAATACCCTTACCTTTCACTGAATCCTCCGTCGAAAATTACACCCGATTTTTCAGACGCGAATCGGCACTACCTCGGGTGCGTTTCTTCCTACGTTCATGTTATTAAACACGCACAAGGAAGTGCCGAGAACGCTTAGAAACCGAAAAATCACACTAAGGAGCACATTACACTATTCACTCAAAAATTCAAATGCTCATAACTTGCAAACTACACTGATTCTTTCAAAACAGACTTCAGATTATTGATCTACACAACCCAATAAACGAATTGAGTACCTTACCTCGAAGTTTAGTCGCCAAACGACGGAAATCAGTTGTGGAGCTTAAGCTCTCAACAATGGCGCATCAGAGAAGAGATACGGATGGAGGAAGAAGAAGAAGTGAGAAGTGTTGACCAATAATCCACTTTTCTCTCACTTAAGTATATATATGTATTATTTACATAAATACACCCAAGGTCTCACCCTCGCAGGCTTAAGTCTCGCCTTTGCGAGGTCTCCAAATCTCGCCTTAGCGAGGTCTCCAGGTCTCGCCTGCGCAAGGCCCTCACAAACTTAAGTATCACCTACACGAGGTCTTACTCCTCACGGTCTCCTTTCCCGCCTTCGCGGGCCTCTTATGCCTTTGCGGGTCTCACCCCCGCGGTCTTACTCGCCTTCGCGAGGGCTCTCGTGCCTATCTTGGCCTCGCCCGAGATAAGGCCCCGCATTCAGGTTCGTGCGACCCTTACACCCTCATTGGCTTTGCTTTATCTGGGCCTTCGCCCCTTGCAGCCTTCGCCCCTTGCCTTCGCCGCCCTTGCAGCCACTTGGCCATCGGCTTCAAGCAACCAATGGGAGGTCAGCACGAGCCTGAGTGATCTTACCTTGGCTCACACGCCAAAGATCTTCTATCTTCTGACAAGTGAATCTCCTAAGGCGGTTTGCTGAGATCTTCATCATCACAGCCGCCTTATCTCCTGAAATCTGACAGACTTGTCAGACTTGTCTCACAGCCTGTCCAAGGCTTCAACTGGGGGAGGCTCTTCTCCTGGCATCACTCTATAAATAGGGTGATGTCCACCTTAAACTGGGTAAGCTACTACACGCCCCCCCACTCCCCTCTTGCTACTTCTGAGTATTCTTCCTATCTTTTACAGATTACTCTGAACAGCAAGCTTGGAGTCCCAAGAACATCATCTTCTCCACCATATCAACTGAGAGTCCGGACCTTCCTTAGGAACGAGACTATCAGTTTGGCGCCGTCTGTGGGAAACGAAAGTTCTTACTATAAACCCATATTACAAACCACAAGTGGCAAGTCATGTCAACTACTCAAAGTACGAGTAGGCGTAGCCGCCGGGGAAGGAGGAATCCACCCGCCACGGCTTCCCCACAATCTGGGGAACTCTCGGTTCGTTCGACGGAGGAAAGCTCCTCTCACGTTAACCAAAATGTGCCCCAGGAGCAAAACACTCCACCACCGAATACTCCACCGGTAGGCCTTGATCCGGCCGTTCTTGAACAATCACCAGGCGGTTACTCACAACTTGCGCGAAACACTCGCCGGTACTAAGAGGCGTTACGGATGGCGTTGGGCAGCTGCGAACCAACCAACCGGGCGCCTCGCTACGCCGCCTCATCAAGTAAGTCGTCCTGACTCTCCCTCATCTGTACTTATGGCACTTACTAAACGAATAGAAGAACTGGAAAGAAGAGAGGAGGGGGCTAGTGTCCATAACGTCGCCAGAGTGGGTTTGGGTCACCTCTGGACCCGACCCTTCACCCAACGGGTTTGGAGACCTCTATTCGGATCAGTTTCACCAACCCAAGCTAGACGCTTACAACGGTTTATCAGATCCGGATATTCATTTACAACGTTACGTCTCCGCAATGGCCATTGCGAGGCGGACGACAACACGCTCTGCAGAGCCTTGATTCCACGCTCGTAGGGGCTGCGGCGGGTGGTTTACCACCCTTCGCGGGAAGCGGTTTGACTCCTTTGAGGAGCTCTCCGCAGCTTTTCCAATCACTTTATGGTATCCAAGCCTCCTCCCAAAATGGCAGGACACCTCCTGCAGATACGGCAGAAAAGTGAAGAATCCCTCAGGGAATACGTTCAACGGTTTCAAGCGGAATCTCTCCAAGTCCCAAATCTGGGAGAGGAGGCCCGCCTGCTCACGGTCATTCAGGGTCTCCGTTGGGAGTCTCTTTTCTTTGTGGAGGTACACACCAACCCCCCAGGCAACATGGAGCAGTTTCTCCAAAGGGCATCCCGGTTCATGAACGTAGAGGAAGTCACTTGACCACTCTCGCCAACCCTTGATTGCGAAGGCTAGCAATATTGCCTCACTGGCAAAACATGTCATATGACATATTCTCATTAATAAAGCAAACATGGCTTCACGGGTTTTTTCATCATCCCTCCAACAAAGCTTCAACACTCTTAAGGGACTCCGCCTGGATACCCCGAAAAGGGACATCGCCGCGATGGTCAAAATATGACACCGATGCAGACCAACTCTTGTGTTAAAATGGCTGCCATCTACGGAGTCTCCGGCCTTGACGAATCCGGTGCCATTCGCCTATGGGGCCTTGATCTCATTGGCCCAGAGCCGACCGCACCAGGCACCTTCACGAGTCTGGTCCTCACGGCCTTGTTGCTCGCCTCCGCGAAATCTTTTATCTCTACTTGGTCGCCAACCATACCCTCAAAGAGGGCCTCAAGAGACATCCTTCTCCTTTATCTACGGCGCAGACACGCCTTTGCCTATTAAGGCAGATCTCTCCACGATCCACATGATCAAAAAACTTCACGGACCAAGTAAGTCCTAAAGCTCGCTTTGTTGATCCAATATAAATTGGTATACTGCTTTTCTCTTACTGACATCCCATGGCAAAACAATTGCCCTCTCAATCGCCCTCTGCACTGACCGGTCGACGGGCCCCTCGACATGGTAGTTGCGGGTCTCATCCCCAACTGACCTTCAACTCGCCCCGCCCCAAGGGTAATCCCCTTGCGGTGCGGAAGGGTAATCCCTTTTGGCTCCTTCAGGGAGGTCTATGTGTAAGTCGTCCTCGCACGCCACAGCAGACCTTCCGCTCGGATTCCTCAACACAGGTGGTTGCGGGTCTCATCCCCAACCGACCTTCAACTCGCCCCGCCCCAAGGGTAATCCCCTTGCGGTGCGGAAGGGTAATCCCCTTTTGGCTCCTTCAGGGGGGTCTATGTGTAAGTCGTCCTCGCACGCCACAGCAGACCTTCCGCTCGGACTTCTCCACACAGGTAGTTGCGGGTCTCATCCCCAACTGACCTTCAACTCGCCCCGCCCCAAGGGTAATCCCTTTGCGGTGCGGAAGGGTAATCCCCTTTTGGCTCCTTCAGGGAGGTCTATGTGTAAGTCGTCCTCGCACGCCACAGACCTTCCGCTCGGACTTCTCCACAAACGTAGTTGCGGGTCTCATCCCCAACTGACCTTCAACTCGCCCCGCCCCAAGGGTAATCCCTTTGCGGTGCGGAAGGGTAATCCCCTTTTGGCTCCTTCAGGGAGGTCTATGTGTAAGTCGTCCTCGCACGCCACAGCAGACCTTCCGCTCGGATTCCTCAACACAGGTGGTTGCGGGTCTCATCCCCAAACGACCTTCATCTCGCCCCGCACGAAGGCGAAGCCCCTAGCGGTGCGGGAGGGGAATCCCCTTTTGGCTCCTTCAGGAGGGTCTATGTGTAAGTCGTCCTCGCACGCCACAGCAGACCTTCCGCTCGGACTTCTCCACACGGGTAGTTGCGGGTCTCATCCCCTACTGACCTTCAACTCGCCCCGCCCCAAGGGTAATCCCTTTGCGGTGCGGAAGGGTAATCCCCTTTTGGCTCCTTCAGGGAGGTCTACGTGTAAGTCGTCCTCGCACGCCACAGCAGACCTTCCGCTCGGATTCCTCAACACAGGTGGTTGCGGGTCTCATCCCCAACCGACCTTCAACTCGCCCCGCCCCAAGGGTAATCCCCTTGCGGTGCGGAAGGGTAATCCTTTTGGCTCCTTCAGGGGGTCTATGTGTAAGTCGTCCTCGCACGCCACAGCAGACCTTCCGCTCGGACTTCTCCACACGTGTAGTTGCGGGTCTCATCCCCAACTGACCTTCAACTCACCCCGCCCCAAGGGTAATCCCTTTGCGGTGCGGAAGGGTAATCCCCTTTTGGCTCCTTCAAGGAGGTCTATGTGTAAGTCGTCCTCGCACGCCACAGCAGACCTTCCGCTCGGACTTCTCCACACAGGTGGCTGCGGGTCTCATCCCCAACTGATCTTCTACTCACCCCGCCCCAAGGGTAATCCCTTTGCGGCACGGGAGGGCCACAACTACAGGCTTAAGGTAAACTGAACTTTATTTCACTCTTATCATATGGCTTGTGAGTACTTTGCAGGTATCCTCTTCTTGGTACATCGCACACTACCCAAGGGCTTACCCTTGCGGTATCTTCAGGAAGGTCTCTGCGAGAGCCGCCTTCGCGTGCCCACAGACCTTCCAAGTGGGAAAATCCCATCCATGGTCTTCAACGGTCATCGCTCTTCGAGCAAAAACCCTTACTTTGGCTACATACGGAGTACAGGACCCTCCCCATACTCCGCTATCAGGGGGAGGCATCTTGGTACACTACCCAAGCGTTTACGCCCTCGCAAGGTCTCACCCTCGCAGGCTTAAGTCTCGCCTTTGCGAGGTCTCCAAATCTCGCCTTAGCGAGGTCTCCAGGTCTCGCCTGCGCAAGGCCCTCACAAACTTAAGTATCACCTACACGAGGTCTTACTCCTCACGGTCTCCTTTCCCACCTTCGCGGGCCTCTTATGCCTTTGCGGGTCTCACCCCCGCGGTCTTACTCGCCTTCGCGAGGGCTCTCGTGCCTATACTGGCCTCGCCCAGATAAGGCCCCTGCATTCAGGTTCGTGCGACCCTTACACCCTCATTGGCTTTGCTTTATCTGGGCCTTCGCCCCTTGCAGGCCTTCGCCCCTTGCAGGCCTTCGCCCCCTGCAGGCCTTCGCCCCTTTGAAGGCCACTTGGCCATCTGGCTTCAAGCAACCAATGGGGAGGTCAGCACGAGCCTGAGTGATCTTACCTTGGCTCACACGCCAAAGATCTTCTATCTTCGACAAGTGAATCTCCTAAGGCGGTTTGCTGAGATCTTCATCATCACAGCCGCCTTATCTCTCGAAATCGGCAGACTTGTCGGACTTGTCTCACACTGTCCAAGGCTTCAACTGGGGGAGGCTCTTCTCCTGGCATCACTCTATAAATAGGGTGATGTCCACCTTAAACTGGGTAAGCTACTACACGCCCCCCCACTCCCCTCTTGCTACTTCTGAGTATTCTTCCTATCTTTTACAGATTACTCTGAACAGCAAGCTTGGAGTCCCAAGAACATCATCTTCTCCACCATATCAACTGAGAGTCCGGACCTTCCTTAGGAACGAGACTATCAACACCCATCTCTTCTAAATTCTTTTCTTTCTTTTTCTCATTCAACCAAGAAGGGACACTTGTCCCTTCTCCCTCTTCCATTCGCCTCTTTTCTTTCTTTTTAACCAAAAATGTACAATTTCCTTCTATTACACACACACAAAATTGCAATTTTGTTCAGCCTGAAAATGCAACTTTTTACCAAACTTTCTCCGATTGGAACCAAACTTTAACCACTTACTCAGGACATCAAAAAACCCATAAAACATATTTTTCTTCTCCAATTATAAGTCACGAGTCACTCAGAATTGCAATTCCCGGGAATTACGCGCAATCGCGTAATAAATTCTAAAACCGTCCCGGGTTGCCCCAAAAATAACCAAATTAACTCCACAATTACCAAACAAGCAAAGCAAGACCCAAAACAAGATTAACTAAAACCCGGTAATTAAACTTAAACACGTAATTAATTTAATTACGTACCAAGTGTGGGTAACAATCCTACCCCCTTAAGACCCTTGGTCCTCCAAGGCAGTCTTAAGGCGCTCGTACTCTTGGGGGTACCGATCCTGTATATCCTGCTTGACTTCCCACGTTGCTTCTTGATCGGTATGATGAGACCATTGCACCCTGATCATCGGAATTAGCTTACTACGAAGCTTCCGCACATCGTGCCCTAAAATTGCCACTGGCACCTCCCTGTATGAAAGATCCGGTTCTATCTGTAGATCTTCCACTTATCTCAACCGGATCCAGACACACTTCTTCAAAGATACTCACATGAAACACGTTATGTACTGCTGACATATGCAGGGGTAAAGCCAACCGGTAGGCTACTTTACCAACCCGCTCTAGAATCTCATATGGTCCCACATAACGCGGAGCCAACTTCCCTTTCTTACCAAATCTGATAACTCCTATTGTCGGTGCTACCTTAAGCCATACCTTGTCACCAACCTAGAATTCCAAATCTCGTCTCCTTTTATTCACCTAGGAAGTGGTCTGATCATTAGTAGCCTTCAACCGTTCCTGAATCTTTTTAACTTTTGCTGTCGTTTCCTCAATCAGTTGGGGACCCAATTCCACTCGATCGGAAGCTTCTGCCCAAAAATGTGGCGTCACGCAACGCCGCCCATACAAAGCTTCATACGGTGCCATGCCAACGGTGGACTGATAACTGTTATTATACAAAAATTCCACCAATGGCAGGTGATAATCCCACTCACCACCAAAGTCCAGTGCACAACTCCGTAAGATATCTTCCAATACTTGGATCACCCGTTCTGATTGCCCATCTGTCTGTGGGTGATACGCTGAACTCATATGCAACTGTGTACCCAAAGCTTTATGGAAAGCTTTCCAAAACCGTGCTGTAAACCACGGATCCCGATCACTCTATGGAGTCTGGTACTCCATGTAACCGTACAATCTCTTTGATGTATAGTTGAGCTAACTTCTCTAAAGAATCTGTGATCCGCATTGGCAGCAAATGGGCACACTTAGTCAATCGATCCACTATGACACATATAGTGTCGTGGTGCGCTCGGGTCATAGGTTATCCTGTCAGAAAGTCCATAGCAATATTGCCCCATTTCCTGACCGGAATGGGCAATGTCTGTAAGGTACCTGCTGGTTTCTGATGCTCCGCCTTCACCCGTTGACACATTGCACACTTAGAAACATAAGTAGCAATGTCCTTGCGCATACCTGGCCACCAGAAATGAGATTTCAAATCGTGATACATTTTCTCACCTCCCGGGTGTACGCTCAATCGACTCGTATGTGCCTCTTCAAGTATTTCATTGCGAAAAGCCGGTCCCTTCGGTACATACAGTCGATCTCTGAAATATAACAATCCCTGCTTGTAATCAAATGACGGGTGAAGGGATCCTTTCTCTTCTCCCGATACCTTCTCCAGTGACGCATCTACACTCTGAGCGTCTCGTACCTTGTCTAGCCATTCTGACTGGATCGTCAAAGTAAACAGTTGCTCCCGTTCTCAATGCTCCCACAAACTCCACAAACATACTAAATCATTCTCTTCATCATCACCATCTCGATCTCCACCTTTCACCAAGCTGGTGTACTTCCGACTCAGTGCGTCAGTCACCGAATTTCCTTTACCAGCGGTATATTCGATACTACAATCGTAATCCTTCATGTACTCAAGCCACCTCCGTTGTCTCAAATTCAAATCCTTCTGGGTAACCAAATATTTCAAACTCTTATGATCCGTAAAGATTTGAAATTTGCTACCCAGCAGATAGTGTCACCATTGCTTGAGTGCATATATAACTGCTGCCAATTCCAAATCGTGAGTCGGGTAGTTTTGCTCATGCGGTCGAAGTTGTCGCGACCCATAAGCTATCACATTTCGATCTTGCATGAGTACACAACCCAAACCCGACCTGGAAGCGTCCGTGTAAATCGTATAAGCTGCACTCGGATCTGGCAATATCAGAATAGGTGCGTGAGTCAGCCTGTCCTTTAGTTCCTGGAAGCTGCGCTCACACGCCTCAGACCATACGAATGCTCGCCCCTTCTATGTAAGCTGAGTAAGGGGTAGAGCCAAAGTCAAAAATCCAGATACAAACATCCGATAATAACCTGCTAGTCTGAGGAAACTCCTGATCTCTCGTACTGTAGTCGATTGCTTCCAGTCCATTACTGCCTTAATCTTTTCAGGATCCACCGATAAACCATTCTCCCCGATAACGTCCCCCAAAAAGGACACTTCCCTGATCCAGAACTGACATTTCGAGAGTTTAGCATACCATTGATGATCACTTAAAGTCTTCAGTATATTTCTCAGGTGATCCTGATGTTCACCTTCATCCTTGTTAATTTTTAAGATCGTCTTTAACATGCTTCTCATGTTCGCATTCAGCAATACCGAAGAAAGGATTAAGAGTATGAACCTTGCTTCTGGACGCAGCTTAAGAATCTTAGAGATTCTTGCTCCTTGTTGATGTAGAAGACTTGGCTTGGGGAACACCTTTAGGGCGGCTTGGAGATGATTTGTCTCCAAGGTGAGTTCCACTCACAATGCTCCTAGAATGCCTTCTAGTTCGGAAGAGGAAGTATGAAGGGAGAAGAGAGAACCAATGCTGGTAGATGGATGATAAAAATGGCGCCACCCTCCCTCTATTTATAGAGGAGGATGGGCTGCCAATGAGAGGGCACAATGCCCTTTCATTTGCGAAAGTACATGACCTTGGCCAAGGGATGCACCTTGTGTCTCTTGGTCCAAAGGTCAAGGAATATGTCCCTTGGAATTAATAATAATTATTTAACTAATAAATAATTACTTCATGTGTCTAGAATAATTAATTAACTAATTAATTAATTAAACAATTAATGGTGGAAAGGTAAGGGGTGCATCCATGCCCTTTGGCCGAAAAAAGCAAGGGGCATGGGAGCACCCTTTCGGCCTTAAGTCCCAAGGGGCATGGCACCCTTGTGCCTTTTCGGCCTTTAGGCCAAAAAGGCCAAGGGATGTGCCGCCCCAAGGCCTAAGGCCAAGGGGTGAGCCACCCCAAGGCCCAAGGCCAAGGGGCATGGTGCCTCCTCGGCCTAAAGCCAAAGAGCACAGCACCTAGGTGCCCTTTCACCAACCTTTGTGCATTCAACTAGCTCCTGGACTCACAACACTTATGTTTTGGGTCAAGGAGTATATGCACTTACACCTTTTCACAAAGTTCACACCTTTTGGCCAAGAGACGTGTCTCTTTACCAAAAGGTGCCTAGACACATTTGTACTAAGCTCACATAGAGCTAGTTCAAGACATATTAAACCATCCATTGAGCTCCGTTGAGCTCATATCAGCTCACTAGGAGCAGATACACTTCTCTCGCAAGCTCAAACACTCAGATGACCTTGAGCTCGAAGTTGAGCTATATAAAAGGAGTTGTGAGTGCGCTTAGCTACTTTTAGCTAGCCCACTTGTCATCTTGGTGCGCAAGAATTTCAACATTCTTAACCACAGTCAGTCTCTTTCATTTTAATGATGATTGTATTAAGTGTTGAGTACTCTTTAATTCGTATTATCCCCAATTCAGACCTTATCATATTGCACCAATGCAACATGTGAGCTCAAAGGTTCTTAAGACTCACGTACCAAGTTTCACTTGTATTTCCTTTACACTCTACCTGCTTAATGATCCATATAGACTTAGTTACCCAAAAGGAGGATACTCCAGCCGCATTCATCTGCGGCCATCGACAACCAATCAAAGTAACTTTGTCAATGTGAATCATTAACAGCGAGTTAAAGTAATTAAGGGTCCAATCGAAGAATTCTCACACTACGCAAGGTTAGAGACAACTTGCTTAAATTCTTCTTTTGGTCAAATTTCATGGACATAGGATCTTTGCAACATACTTACAAAGATTCCAATAACACTTCTTACGGAGTTTTACAAATACCACTCCCACTCGGAGTGATATCACTTAAAACTAGGGGTGTGTCATTTCTTGTCACCGTACGCCACCCGAACCCGGTTGCGAAGGCGGGGGCGCCGGGACGTCGGAAGCGGAAGCCGGAATGATACAGAATGGCAGGTCCATCGAGACCTGCCGCGCGTAGCGGACCCGAAAATCGAAGCGATTGTGGAAGCAACCTGAAAATTTCATACATCTACTAAAATAAAATCCATGGTGAGTCTCGTCCCTCGGGAACGGACGAGCACATCACCATTACCATACATACAGTTCATGCACTAGCAACAAAGTAAGCCCCGCCCTCCGTGGATGAGTACTTACGCACACAACAAAGATACATACAGAATTCCCCGAACCTAGGGTTTCTAGCAAGCGCCAAGCGCTCAGAACATGCAACAGAACAGAATATATACACATATATACAATCATCACAACAAATCAGAAAGTATGCACATGCAGCTACAGAGCCGACCCTGGCCTAAACGTCAAAATACCTCGCGGGATTCGGACCAAGTAGACAAAATCCCGCAAAACCTCAACACAACCAAGGCGAAGCCTCACGGAAACCTACTGCGCTACTGTGTCTACCGAAATCCAAAAACAGAACCCAAAAAGGGTGAGTCCTAAAAAGGACCCGTAAGGGATTTGGGGTAAGATAAGCATATGTAACCCTGCAAAACAGAAAGATAGCAATATACAGAATATATGCAACAAAATACAGAATATCGTGCATGTAATAAAAACAGATCAGAATCTCGAAGGATGTGCGATTCTAAATTGCCATAAACCCTTATAATAAATCGGAACGACAGCCTCCCTCTAAGGGAGTCAGCAGCCGAAGCTATTACATAAGCATGGTGCACCACTGGGTAGCGAACCCACAACCGTGGTAGGGTTAATGCATGCAGTATGCCACAAGGCATACACCTACAAACGTAGGGTTAACAGACAGAGTATGCCACAAGGCATACAC
Source organism: Stellera chamaejasme (assembly GCA_024586325.1). Classification (NCBI taxonomy): domain Eukaryota; kingdom Viridiplantae; phylum Streptophyta; class Magnoliopsida; order Malvales; family Thymelaeaceae; genus Stellera; species Stellera chamaejasme. Next base: position 22,781,031 of record CM044981.1, read on the forward strand.
CTACAGATCACAGAACGTACCTTAAGGCACAAATTTCCGAAGTACCTGCAAAACAGAAGTGCAACAACACATACACCTACATACTACAGAATATGCCCTAAGACATATAATCCCGAAATACTTGCAGAACAGAAAGTGAAACAAAACATATACCTATCTTACCAAAATAACAGAACCAAACCCTTACCTCACAAATCCAGAGTATTAGACCGATTCTGGACGATTTCCAAACCACGACCCGAAACCCGAAAACCTCTCTTTTTCTAAACTCCGAACCTCAGAATCTGTCAATTCAAGCTGAATTAGCAACCTTACCAACCACACTACCAAACTACACCCCCAACCCCAAAACCGAAAATCCGGCAGAATTTCGGTAAAATTTCCAGATTTCCGCAGAAACATCAGAATTCAGAACCGACTTAGATAATGCAAGATTATACATTGACAAACATAATCCAACAAGCAGAACTGATCAAATCCAACCTTAAAACCCTTCATTACCCGACATTTTCCGATAAACCCACATAATAGTAACTTTTTCAATTCTTACCCGAAATCAACGTTTCAAACTCCAAACCATACCTAAATTCAACCCCAATACAACTTTAGCATCCAATTCAACCAAAGCCAAACTCCAACATAGGAAAAGTTTCACTTAACCAATTCGGTTCCAAAGCAACATTTCACCCAACTTCCAATTCAATCCAAACAAGCTACCAAACAACCATTCTAATCACCAATTACACTTCTAAACCAAGAACACTAACCAATTGCATCCAAAACAACCAAATCAACATTGAACATCAACAAACACATTCGGCCAAAAGGGGTTTCCAACCCAACTTGTTTTCCATCAAATTGAATCCATACATAAGCTTAGAATCATGCTAGGATTAACATATTTGAAGCATGATTCAAGAAAATAAACACACATCATTTTAGAATTTCCAAGAAATTCGGCCAAATTGGGGCTTTTTATCCAAGGGGTTTTTTCCAAAATCTAACACTTGATTAACTCTCCCCTACAACCCAAGAACACCATACTAAAAGATGGGAGGAAGAGAATCATCCTAGCTAGTAGCTAAGAACAAACCCATCATTCACAAAACTCTCTCTTTTCCTACCAATCTTGATTCCAATAAGAAAAGAGAGCTTAGGAAGGAAACTTACCCAAGATTGAAGCTAAACCCTTGATGATTCAAGCCAAGATGAAGAACTTTAAAGCTTGGAGAAAGCTCCCATGGTGGCGGCAGCAAGAGGTTGAAGAAGAAGAGAAGAAATGAGAAGAAATGAAATATAATTTCATTTATGAAATAATAGCCAATATAAATAATTCCTTCTCTTTAACCCATCCCTTCTCAACATAAATAAAAGAAAGACATGTGTCCCTTATTGACTCCAATTCTTCCGAATTAAACTGCAGCCCATACCTTGATATTTTTGTTTTGTGGCCAAAAGCAAATTAACCTCCCAACTTTTCCGAAAGTTCCAATTTTTTGCTCAAAAATAACTACCGAACTCCAAATTAAATGAAACTTGGACACAACCCTCAGAATATTATAACATTCATAAAACATGTTCCAAAAGTTTATTTACAATTCCAGAGTGTCCTACCGAGCTCGCTGAACCCGAACGAATCCCGACATGCGAGCGTGTCAACCTGAACCAAAATCCCGTCACTCCAAAATTCTACAAAAATACTCATAAACTCCACTTTAAATTATAACATGATTTACCCCAAAGCCGTCAGAAGATTTCCATCCCGAGCCCCGGGATTCCCGTTTCGAGCCCCGGGAGTCGCCCGAGACCGAACGTCCCGCCCCAAATATTATACTCCATAAAAACCTCCGGGACATTCCCACGACTCCAAAACTGCAAACGACATCTCTATCTGAGGTCTCGGGAGCGCTACCGAGCCCGCTGTACGTCCCGAGACGACCCCGACAACCCCCCGGCGCCGGAAAAATATTTTCGGCGGAAACGTCCGGGGGACCAACACGACCTCAAAAACGAAAGGGTTCGCCAAAATGATACTCGGATAAGGCTCGGGAGCCGCCTGAACGACGAAAAACGTGACCCGCAGGCCAAAACCGGATCCCCGGGTCACCCGGTCGCAACCCGCTCGGGGTGACCGTAACATTTCTCCCTCTTAAAACACCTCAGAGTGTGCTCCTTCTAACATATAAAAGGAGAACATGTCACAAGACATGAAATTTCTGTGCAAGCCTGAGCTTACACTCACACATAGGCTAGAATGTATCAGTGTCATACAAAATCAGTGTCGAGCACCTCATCTTGATTATTCAAATCAAGGTGACATAAAAGTATACCAAAGTGTCATGTGTTGAACATATGACTCCCACTCAATAGAGTAACATTGCATGTCACATGTTTCTTCAAGAAACAACACACTATTGAGCCTTTGGTAATCTCATCCTTGGTCTACTTAAGATCAAGGGCGAATGACTTGGTGTGAGAAAGTCATTCTCAATGCCCATGGTGGACATGTTCATTTGTTCATTGTGTGTTATTAATGGAACCAAGTAAATGACATCAAATAATGACTTTATTAATCATCATTATACATATATATATATATATATGTGTGTGTGACACCAAAGTGGTGAAAGTCATACAACAATTAGCATATTTACAATCTCCTAAGACCCATTGATCGGACATGACGAGCAAACACAATGGGTGGCAATGGCTTAGTGAGAGGCTCTTCCACCATAAGGTCTGTTGAGATGTATTCAATTTTGAATTCACCTTCTTCAACTGCATCTCGAACGAAATTATATTTCATGCTAATGTGTTTGGTTTTTCCATGGTACTTGGGGTCCTTGGTGTAGGCCATAGCTGCCATACTATCACTGTAGATAGTAATGGGCTTATTTATTTTGACCATTGACTCCAAGTGATATTCTCGTTCCCAGGATAGGAGCGGAATCCCAGTTAAGTGGTTGATGAGGATGGTGTTCTTGAGACTCCAAGCTTGCAGTTCAGAGTAATCTGTAAAAGATAAGAGGAATACTCAAAAGTAGCAAGAGAGGAGTGGGGGGGCGTGTAGTAGCTTACCCAGTTTAGGGTGGACATCCTCCTATTTATAGGGAGATGCCAGGAGAAGAGCCTCCCCCAGTTGAAGCCTTGGACAGGCTGTGAGTCAAGACTGACAAGTCTGTCAGATGTTAGGAGATAAGTCTATGTCAGACTGATTGGAGATAAGGCAGCTGTGATGATGAAGATCTCAGCAAACCGCCTTAGAAGATTCACCTGTAAGGGAATGTTTGGCGTACAAATCTGGTGAAGATCACTCAGGCTCGTGGTAGCCTCCTTATTGGCTGATTGATGTCAGATGACCAAGTGGTCTATCTCCAAGTGGAGTAAGTGGCAGGTGAAGGCCTGCAAGGGGCGAAGGCCCAGATAGAATATAGCCAATAAAGGAGCGAGGATCGCACGAACCTGAGTGTAAGGGCCTTTTCTGGGCGGGGCCAGTATAGGCGAGAGAGTCCTTGCGGAGGCAAGTTGAGATTGCGGGAGTAAGACCCGCGAAGGCGAGTGAGACTGCAAGGGCAACCCGCGAAGGCCCAAGAGACGCAAAGGCGAGTGTGAGACATCGCCAAGGCGAGACTTAAGGCCCGCGAGGGCCAGACCTTGCGCAGGTGAGACTGATGACCTCGCGAAGGCGAGACTGGAGATCGCAAGGGTAATACCTTGCTCAGACGATACTGGAGGCCACAAGGGTGAGACCTTGCGAAGACCTTGTATGATTCTGATGCGACGCGAGGACGCGTTTGCTTGGGTAGTGTACCAAGATGCCTCCTCCTGAGAGTGGAGTATGGGCAGGGTCCTATACTCCGTTTTGAAAGTACTTTGTTGAAGACAGTGTGAAGTGTGAAGTGTGAAGACCTTTTACGATCTGATTTAAAATGTCAGATTCTTCACGATCCTTGTGGCTTTTGAAGGGGCATTCGCTTGGGTAGTGTACCAAGATGCCTCCTCCTGAAGGCAGAGTATGGGTAGGGTCCCGTACTCTGTTAAAATACCAAGTCTTGGAGCTGGCGAAGGCGCTATGCTGCTTGTGGACCGTTTGGAGTGCAACGGCAGTGAAGGGTCCTTTCAGCATTTAAAGCAGGAGAGATAACAGGAGGTGAAAGGTTTACTAACCGTTATGGGCGCGGCACGTGGCGCCCCAGGAGTCTATTACGCTTTTTTTTAAAAGCGCTTTTCCATTTCTGCACGGAAGGCCAAAGGTTTACTAACCGCTGGATGTTAGCACGTGGCGCCTCAGGAGCTGATTTCGCTTAAAAGCGCTTTTTTCATTTTGGCGGGCTTATAAAAGCGCATCCGAGAAGATTGAAGCTATCCATCTTCATTCTCGTACTTCCTCATTTTCGTTCTGAGTAAACCGTTTGCATTCTTGTGCATTCGAACCGTTTATCGGCTGTTGGGAGTTTTCTTGCGGTGGTCCTCTACCTTCCGTTCGAGATTTCACCGTTCATCTGCTCGTTTACAGACTATCCCTTCCGCTTTTCTCACCAGTAACTGATCAGGGAAGATCCCATTTTCCAGCACAGTGAATGCTTTAAATTTTCTGAGCACACTGAGTGCTTGATGAAATGGCTGTTCCGATTTATATGCCTGTTGCTCTACTTTTTCCAGAAATGGAGTCAAAAGAAGCTGTTCGTCCAGTGCTAGCCACCGTGGAGAAGACCACGGTGAAATTCGACAAGATCCATCAGGATATGGTGGAGGCCTTCTGGCCTGTGGAGAAAGTGCCTGTATATACGTCCCCCTCGGGCGTCTGTCGGGCGATGGGCTGGCCCGTGACTAAAGAGAATATGGAGAACTGGGTGTTGTGCCTATACACGGCACAGCTTGCGGCAGGGCTGCGGTTTCCCCTTCCGCGATTGGTGCAGGACTTGTGTGTAGGGTGGGGGCTGCCACCAACTCAGTTGGCACCCAACACCTTTTTGACCATAGCAGGCTTCATTGTTGCCTGTCATATGGCCGGCGTGAAGCCTTTTGCTGACGTCTTCCATCGGTTCTACCAGCTGGAGCTGAGGAGTGGGAGTGCGTTTTTCTACGTCACTCCCATAAATGTTGGGGGAAATCACTCCATATCCTTCACCGCCTCGCCCAAGTCCTACCACAACTGGCACGGGTCTTTTTTCTTTCTGCCCCGTGATAACTCATGGGAGTTTCCGGTGTTGAGGACACAGCTACCCGTGCAAAGCATCGCTCGGAGCCTGAATTGTCTTCTGAAGGAGTGCGGTGGCGGGCATACGTCCAACTACTGGGGTGGTTGGACGATGTTTACTCAAGGAGCGCTTGTGACGAGCTCTTCCCCTTCTCGGCCACCCAACTAGACGAGACCACCTTGCGGTGGGCTGGGATTAGCACGGGTTTCGTGCTGGATCCTGAGGTGCCCCCGCCGTACGAGGGATGGGCCCCTGCCACCCGTGGGACGGTGGTAGATTCTTGGTACACTACCCAAGCAAACGCGTCCTCGCGTCGCATCAGAATCATACAAGGCCTTCTGAAAAGGTCTCACCCTTGTGGTCTCCAGTATCGCCTTCGCAGGGTCTCACCCTTGTGGTCCCCACTATCGCCTTCGCGAGGTCTCACCCTTGTGGTCTCCAGTATCGCCCAAAGCAAGGTCTAACCCTTGAAGTCTCCAGTCTCACCTTCGCGAGGTCTGGCCCTCGCAGAAATCAAGTCTCGCCCGGGCGACGTCTCATACTCGCCTTCGCGTCTCTTGGGCCTGCGTGGGTCACCCTCGCGGTCTCAGGTATCGCCCGTGCGATCTCACTCGCCTTCACGGGTCTTACTCCCGCAGCCTCAACTTGCCTTCGCGAGGACTCTCTTGCCTATACTGGCCTCGCCCAGATAAGGCCCTTATACTCAGGTTCGTGCGACCCTCACTCCTTATTTGGCTATGTTCTATCTGGGCCTTCGCCCCTTGCGGGCCTTCGCCTGCCACTTGCTCCACTTGGAAACAGACCACTTGGTCATCTGACATCAATCAGCCAATAAGGAGGCCAGCACGAGCCTGAGTGATCTTCACCAGATTTGTACGCCAAACATTCCCTTACAGGTGAATCTTCTAAGGCGGTTTGCTGAGATCTTCATCATCACAGCCGCCTTATCTCCAATCAATCTGACACAGACTTATCTCTCCAAATCTGACAGACTTGTCAGTCCTGTCTCATAGCCTGTCCAAGGCTTCAACTGGGGGAGGCTCTTCTCCTGGAATCTCCCTATAAATAGGGGGATGTCCACCCTAAACTGGGTAAGCTACTACACGCCCCCCACTCCTCTCTTGCTACTTCTGAGTATTCTCTTTATCTTTTACAGATTACTCTGAACAGCAAGCTTGGAGTCTCAAGAACACCATCTTAATCAATCACTCAACTGGGATTCCGCTCCTACTCCGGGAACGAGAATATCAGTTTGGCGCCGTCTGTGCGAACGAAAGAAACAAAAAAGTTCTTCTCGTAAACTCATATTACAAACCACAAGTAGTAAGTCATGCAAACTACCCGGAGTGCGAGTAGGCACAGTCGCCAGGGACGGAGGAATCCTCCCACGACAAACACAAACAATGATCCACGATCGGAACCATCTCCAAGTAACGTTCCCCCACAACGGGGAGAACTCTCTGTTCACTCAACGGAGGAAAGCTCCTCCCACATGAACCGTAACGTACCTCAGGAGCGCAACACTCCACCAATGAGCCTTGATCCGGCCGTTCTGCAAACAATCACTGATGCGGTTGCTCTCAACTTGCGCGAAACACTCGCCACCACTCTTAGGGGCGTTCTGGATAGCGTTGGAACGCTACGGACTAATCAGCCTAAACGCCCTGCTACTCCTCCTCAACAAGTAAGTAACCCTGACCCTTCTTCGTCGTTACTTATCGCACTTACTAGACGATTAGAAGAAGTGGAAAAGAGGGACGAAAGAGCCAGTGTTCATAATGTTTCCAGAATGGGTCTAGACCACCTCTGGACCCAACCTTTCACCCAACGGGTTTTGGAGACCCCTCTCCCGATCAGCCTTGACCTAAGCTGGACGCTTACGACGGTCTCTCAGACCCTGATATTCATCTCCAGCGTTACGTTTCTGCGATGGCCATCGCAAGAGCGGACGATAACACGCTCTGTAGAGCCTTTAGCTCCACGCTCACGGGAGCCGCCGCCAACTGGTATACCACCCTCCGTGATAAACGGTTTAACTCCTTTGAGGAACTCTCCCGCAACTTCTCCAACCACTTTGTGGTATCTAAACCTCCCCCCAAAACGGCGGGACACCTCCTCAAAATACGGCAGAAGAAAGATGAGCCCCTCAGGGAGTATATCCAGCGTTTTCAGGCAGAATCCTCTAAATCGCCTACTTGCAGCCATTCAGGGCCTCCGCTGGGAATCCCTTTTCTTGGTGGACGTGCACACTAACCCCCCCACCAACATGGAACAGTTCTTGAGCACTGCCTCACGGTTTATGAATACGGAAGAGGTCACTCGACCGCTTGCCAGGGCCGCCACGGCAGATACAAGGGGAAAGCCCTCACGATCGGACTCCAGGTCCCAGAGACAGTACCCTACGCCACCCAACAGAGAGGGGGCATTATTTACTCTTCCCCCACTAAGGGAATCTCGCACCAACATACTCCATGCCCTGGAGCAAAAGAGGGAGGTTCCCAAGTGGCCCCGCCTCTCCTGGGAGGTCGTCGTGTCTAGCACCAAGTATTGTCGTTACCATCGCGACAAGGGACACGACACTGAGGACTGTTTTGAGCTTAAACGCATGATTAGAAAAATGCTCGCTCAGGGCAAACTCAGGGAGTTCTTACTCCACGATGATGGGGACCGCAGGCGGGAAAATAACCAGGAGGATCGCCGTCAGGGGGACCGCAGAACCCAGATCGAGAAGGTCTGGTCGAAATTCCCCCACCAAGGGGGGCACATCAGCGTAATCACACAATGTGAAGGCGCATCGGCGAGACGTCGTCATATGAGACAGATCTACCAGGTCAATCACTCTTCTACTCACTTACTGCATCGCCGCGATGGCACCTCGGTAGCGGAACCGCACGCGGACCCTTTGGTTCTCACTGCTCGCATCGCAGGATGGGACATTGACAGAGTCTACATAGACACTGGGGCGAATGCCAACGTAATCTACAAACACACTCTGGTTGAGGCCAAGGTACCTTTGTCACAAATCCAACCTGCCAAGGGGGCCACCTTTGGAGTGGGGCGGGATGAAATCCCAACTTTGAGATCGATCACGCTCCCCTACATGATGATGGGGACCACCAAAGAAAAAAAGCAAGTGTGCCACTCGAACTTTGTGGACTTTATAGTCCTGGATCTCCCTACACCATACAACGTCATCATTGGGCGCCGCACTCATACTGAGTTTCACGTCCGCTATGATGTGCGGGCTCTAACTTTCGTTTTCCACACCGCGGCGGGGGATGCCTATATCTTTGTCAACCAAAATGTGGCCAGGGGCAATTATGTCTCTGCCCTAGCGGGACCTCCCCCGCTCCCAAGCCGTCGAGCCTAAAAGACAGGCACCCATGGAAGAGACTGGACCAGCGGGCGAAGTCGCTCCTGACTTGTCTGGGGCCTTTGAGGAGGTTGAAATCTCCCCTGGAAAGAAATTCCGGGTGGGAAAAGACCTTGAAGAGAAAGACCAGCAAGCACTCATCCATCTCCTCCGTGCCAATGGAGATGTCTTCACATGGACTCGAGGATTTACCAGAGTGGATCCTGCTATCATTTCTCACAAGTTAAGTGTACTCCCGGCTTTAGCCCGGTTAGACAAAAAACAAGGGCATGGCCCCTGACCGAAAGGACTTTGTACGCACGAGGTGCATAAATTGCTTAAGGCAAATATAATCAAGGAGGTTCACTACTCTGAGTGGGTCGCAAATATAGTCCTCGCCGATAAAGAGGGTGGTCAGTGGCGACTTTGCGTAGACTACAAAGGGGTTAATAGGGCCTGTCCAAGGGATCCCAATCCCCTACCTTCTATTGATCAACTGGTTGACTCAACCGTTCATCACTCTGTCTTCTCCTTCCTCAACCGCCTTCACTACTGGCGAAGCCGTCTACCATTATATCAGAATGCCCTTCGCCTTGAAAAATGCAGGGGCTACTTTCCAAAGGCTTGTAAATCAGGTCTTCGCGGACCAAATCGGCCGAAACCTTGAAGCTTATGTCGATGACATTGTGGTCAAAAGCAAGGCCACCTCCACACACCTCGCGGACTTAGAGGAAACGTTCGCCAACTTCCGCAAATAGAATATGCGGTTGAACCCAAAGAAGTGTATCTTTGGCGTGGGCGAGGGTAAATTTCGGGGTTACCAGATCTCCAAAGGAGGGATTCATGCGAATCCCAAAAAGATTGAAGCTATCGCCACTTTGCGTACCCCCAGGGGGCTCAAAGACGTCCAGCAACTAACAGGAAAGCTAGTTGCCTTGGGGCGATTCGTCTCTATACTCAGTGATCGCTGCAAACCTTTCTTCAATCAAATTCGCAAGAAAAAAGCTTGCAAGTGGACAGAGGAATGCCAGGAGGCATACGATTCAATCAAGTAACACTTACAAGAGTTGCCTGCACTCAAGTGCCCTAAACCAGGCGATGACCTGGTCCTCTACCTTGCCACCTCTGATAGGAGCGTCGCCTCTGTCCTTATCAAAGAAGAGGCTGCCAAACAATGGCCGCCTACTACACCAGCCACACCCTCCAGGATACAGAAACAAGGTATCCTCCTCTCCAAAAAGCTATCTTATCTCTTGTATATGCAGCAAGGAAGCTCAAGCACTACTTCCAAGGGCACACAATTATAGTCCGAACGGACTTGCCAATCCAGCATATTCTGAGGCGGCCCGAACACTCAGGGTGTTACGGTCACCCCGAGCGGGTTGCGACCGGGTGACTCGGGGCTCCGGTTTGGCCTGCGGGTCACGTTTTTCGGCGTTCAGGTAGCTCCCGAGCCTTATCCGAGCATCATTTTGGCGAACCCTTCCGTATTTGAGGTCGTGTGGGTCCCCCGGACGTTTCCGCCGAAAATATTTTTCTGGCGCCGGGGGGTTGTCGGGGTCGTCTCGGGACGTACAGCGGGCTTGGTAGCACTCTCGAAACCTCAGTTTGAGATGCCGTTTGCAATTTTGGAGTCGTGGGAATGTCCCGGAAGTTTCTATGTTGAATAATATTTGGGGCGGGACGTTTGGTCCCGGGCGACTCCCGGGGCTCGGGATGGAAATTTTCTGACGGCTTTGGGGTAAGTTATGTTATAATTTAAGATGGAATTTGTGGGTATTTTTGTAGAATTTTGGAGTGACGGGATTTTGGTTCAGGTTGACATGCTCGCACGTCGGGATTTGTTCGGGTTCAATGAGCTCGGTAGGACACTCTGGAATTGTAAATAAACTTTTGGAACCTGTTTTACGAACGTTCTAATATTCTGAGGATTGTGTCCAAGTTTCGTTTAATTTGGAGTTCGGTAGTTGTGTTGGGCCAAAATTGGAACTTTTGGAAAAGTTAGGAGATTAATTTGTAATTGGTCAAAAAACAGCAATTATGGAGCATGGGCAGCAGCTTCTTTTCGGCTGGAATTGGGAAGGGATTGAGGACACTTGGCATTATCTCATTTATGAAGAAAAAGAGAAGAATATATATATTATGGTGATATATTTCATAAAAGGATTATATTTTCATCATTTCTTTTCTTCTTCTTCTTCTTCTTCTTCCTCTATCCGCCACCATGGGAGCTCACTTCCAAGCTTTGTGATCTTCAAATCTTGGCTCAAATCAACAAGGAAATGGATCCTTTTTGTGGTAAGCATTCTCCCTTGCTCTCTTTTCTTGTTGGAAACAAGAATTAGTGATGAAAAGAGGAGATTTTGAGAATTATGGGTTTGTTCTTAGCTACATGCTAGGATGATTCTCTTCCTCCCATCTTTTAGTATGTTGTTCTTGGGTTGTAGGGGAGTGATAATCAAGTGTTAGATTTTGGAAAAACTCCTTGGATGCTAGAAACCTAAAGTGGCGAAATTTTGGGAATTATTCTAAAATGGTGTGTGTTTGGTCTCTTGAATCATGCTTCTAGTATATTGTTCCTAGCATGATTCTAAGCTTATGTATGGATTCAATTTGATGGAGAACAAGTTGGGTAAGAAAACCCCAATTTGGCCGAATTGTATGTTGATGTTCAATGTTGAATTTGGTTGTTTTGGATGCAATTGGTTAGCATTCTTGGTTTAGAAGTGTAATTGGTGGTTAGAAAGATTAATTGGAAGCTTGAATGGATTGAAATGGAAGTTGGGTAAAGTGTTGGTTGGTGGCAAATCGGTGCGCGTGATTGCCACGTTCCGGTTTGACTTGCGCGTCACGATATTGACGGAAGCCATTAGGTCGACTTTGCGTATTGGAGCGCGATTGTCGAGGAATAGAGAGTTTCTCTGATGTAGTGATTTGACAAGTCGCGTTGAGTAGTTGTTAAACGTTACCCCTTTTGGTATGAATAGTGAATGTATTTATAGTCCCATGTTTTAGTGGCATTATTGTAATATCCCAATGTAAGGTGATTATTCGTTTTAGGTCCTATATGCACTTCGGGAAGTATAGTTCGGGAAAGTTCTTAAGCCTTGTTCGGGTATTCTATTAAGTTTTTAATGGGGCCCTTATTTCGGGCTTGTGTATGGGCCTTTTGTTAGGCCTTTTATGCATATTGGGCCTGGCGGCCATCAAGTCCCCCCCAAGCCTTTTTGGCCGACTAAAAGGAGTCCAAAGTTCTTTTCTTCAAGATCCATTTTCGAATGTTCTGTGAGTCATGTTCGGGGGACTGCTTAGTTCGGGATACTGCCTCTGTTCGGGCAGGTGTTTCCTCTCCTGTTCGGGTAACTGGATTCTGCATTTTGAGAGCATTGCTCGGGTATGTGATTCCTCTTCTGTTCGGGTAACTGAGACGTTTCCCGAACTATTGTGTTCGGGAACAGAGGACGTGGAGTCCTCCATTTGTCTCGAACCATGTTCGAGCTCCTGAATCGTTTCCCGTACTATTGTGTTCGAGAAACTGAGGATGTTGAGTCCTTTTGTCTTGAACCATGTTCGGGCTTTTGAATCGTTCCCCGTGCTGTGATGTTCAGAAAACTGAGGATATGGAGTCCTCTTTGTCTCGAACAATGTTCGGGCTTTTGAATCGTTTCCCGTACTATGATGTTCGGGAAACTGAGGATGTGGAGTCCTCCTTTTGTCTCGAACAATGTTCGGGCTTTTGAATCGTTTCCCGTACTATGATGTTCGGGAAACTGAGGATATGGAGTCCTCCTTTTGTCTCGAACAATGTTCGGGCTTTTGAATCGTTTCCCGTACTACGATGTTCGGGAAACTGAGGATGTGGAGTCCTCCTTTTGTCTCGAACAATGTTCGGGCTTTTGAATCGTTTCCCGTACTATGATGTTCGGGAAACTGAGGATGTGGAGTCCTCCTTTTGTCTCGAACAATGTTCGGGCTTTTGAATCGTTTCCCGTACTACGATGTTCGGGAAACTGAGGATGTGGAGTCCTCCTTTTGTCTCGAACAATGTTCGGGTTTTTGAATCGTTTTTAAAGTTTTCTCATTCGGGATCTCGCCACGTTTGGCATTCCCAACGGTCATTTTGAATCGACGGTGGAGATCACATGCCGTTTGGCGATTCATCTGCTCGATCTTTTCTATAAGTGTGAGTTGAACCTCACTTTCATTTGCATCTCTCACTCTTCTTTCCTCGCAATAAATTCACGACGGACAATCCCACGCTCCAGAGGTGTTAGTATCTTCAAGAGGTGGAGGACTGTAGAAGAATCAAATCCAGAAGACTTCTTCCCCCCTTTCCTCAGTGAAGCCACCGTACCGGAAGGTTACAGAGGTTCGTCCGCCGTCCACCAATTCTACCGACTCCACCGTCGGATTGTCGACGCTGCTGCTGTCAGTCCGTCTTTTGATCTTCTTCCGGCGAGCCGTCCGTGTCTCCTCCGGCCATTTACCCGAGGTACATGAGAATGGCCCCTACTTTTCCCACCCCTTCTACTGTTCGTCCTTCAGGTTGCCTTTTAGAGACCAAGGGCGAGATTCCCAAGGTTGGTGGTCCGAGATCGAGAACTACCGGAGTAAGGCAACTCCGGAGTTAATAAAAGAGTGGCAGTCCGCCCATTTCGTCCCGATGACGGTCCGTACTCGGGTTCCTTCTCCGGAATGCAGGGCGTATGAGCCTGGGAAAGGCTGGTTGGTGATCTTCAAGGATCAACTACTGTGCGGGCTCCGCTTCCCCCCGCACCCATTTGTTCGGCAATTAGCGGAATCCCACGGGCTAGCCGTTAACCAATTCAGCCCGAATACCTACTGCCACATAAATGCCTATCTCATTCTCTGTGCTTTGTTCGAGATAGAATCCACCATATCCACTTTCCTTCAGTACTATAAAGTGAATGTGATCCCGAGGAACTGTTTTTACTTCTTGGCGCCGGGGTCCTCCTACTGTAAAATTCAACTTTGTTTGGAATTTGCCAACCGATGCAAGGGATGGCATCGGAGTTTTTCTTCATGGAGCCTGATGCGTCGTGGGGCCTGCAAACCGCGCAAAGGTAGGAGGGCTGCCGGATGTGCGTAATCCTCGGCGATTGCTGAAGGGGGATGCTGCCAAGGAGAATTATGACCGGTTCGACAATAAAATCCGGACCATTGCTCCTTGGTGCGGGGATGGGCCGAAGGAGGTCCTCCCCTTTCCTTTGTACTGGAGGCTGATTACCCAAGGGGTCCTTTCCCACTTGGGCATTATTCAGGGGGACTTGGGGGAGTTGGGCATCCGGGAGTCTCCCCCTTCGACCCGAGACCTAGCCCTGGTGCATCGTCTTCGGGGCGAGACGTCCTTCGAGGACTTCAAGAAAGGTTTATATCGTTCTTCTGTTTACTTGTGCATTCGTTTGATATTAACTAATCTTTTCCTTTTCGCAGAAATGGAGCCTGAATTTGACCTCGGCGCTATCTTTCGGGACCGTAAGGAGAAGAAACCGGGCTCTAAAGCCGGTAGTTCGAGGCCCGCGGCAGCTGAAAAGAAACGGAAGAGAGCTGCTTCGGTAGATGCTGAGGCTGCGGGCCAGCCTGCTGAGAAACATGCCGGGGAAGTTCCGTCCCCGGTTCATATGGAAGGTCATCCCACTCGGGATGACGTTTATGACATGCTGCGGAACTCCCCCGAACAAATTAGAAGGTCAAGGGGGAAGTTCACGGCTTCCAGGGTGACCGGGCAAAGTGCCCCGAGGTCGAGCCTATCGAGTTTGATTAGGTAATAAAATTGTAAAGTTACGCAACTGTGCTTTTGGAACCTATTCGGGAATCTACCCGAATGTTTGGTGAAGACCCACTACATGACGTGGTTCGGTCTCATTTTTGTACACTAGGTCCGGACTGGAGAGAGGCCCAGGAAGAGAGGCGGCGGCTGCGGGACGAGAAGCTGTTGCAGTTCGGGAATGATCTCATTCCCCGGGAGCCTGCGTGGCTGATTCATGAGGATCAGAATATCCTCAACGATGAGGACGCCAAAGACATGGCTCCCGAGCTTTTCGACGGGACCACTACCGCCCGAACGATGGAGTGCCTGGAGCACTTCTACCCTGACTTGGACGTCGCCGCTTCAAAGGTGGCCGTCCTCGGGCAGCAGGTTAGTATTTGTTTGTTTACTTCTCAAGTCTGAGCTTTCTGGTTAATGCCGCGGGAAAATAATCTTGATGATGTGCAGGTGGCCACTATGGGCGGGTGGATTTCCCGAATCACCCGAGCATCCAACCGGATCAGGTCCGAGGTGAGCAACGGGCGACCAAAGCCATAGCTGTGGTGGCTAAGGCGATTCGGCCGAGTCCACCACTACGAGCGATTGCTGCGGCATTGCCGTACCTCCCCAAGCTCGAGCTTCCCGAAGGCTCCCATATTCGGGAGAACCTCAGCCCGGCCGAAGCTGATGATTTTGCGTTGGCCGAGGTTGCCTTCCTTAGCGCGGTCAAAGAACACCGCCATTCGGAGGAAGCTCTCCGGGAAGAAAATCGGTCGCTCGGGGCTGAAAAGAGAAGTTCCATGTGGACTTCGCCAATCAGGAAGAGCACCACGAGAAGGAGCTGCGGGCCAAGGATGAGGAGAATCGAAGATTCGGGATGAGCTCGCCGCAGCTCGTGCCCGAATCTGAAGTACCAAGACGCTGCAGATTCTCGTGGATCTGGCCGTTAACAAATACACCTTCGGATTTTGTTTGGCTAGAAAACAAATCGTTGAGCGCAACCCTCATGCTGACCTATCCGGGCTCGACGGGGATGAGGAACCCAAGAAGATCCCACTGGTTCGGGGACGAATTCCTGCATCCGCCCGAACCAGTAACCGTGGATGACTTCGCTGATCCTCAATGATGTACTTTGTCTTGTCCATTTTTGTAATACCAGCCTCGGGCATTACAAAATACTTCTTCAAAGCTTCGGAATGAAAAGAGTTTGCCAATTCCCTTCCTTCGGGATCCGATAGTTTGAAAACTCCTTTCCGTTCTTCGGCGATGACCTCGAATGGGCCTTCCGATTCAGTGGCGACGCCCCCTTTTGGTCTTCGGGATCCCAGTTTGGTTTTCCGAAGGAACATATCACCTAATTTGATATTTTTTAACCTTACTTTGGAATTTGTAGCAGACGCGGTCCTTTGTTGAAAATCTTTCCTTCGCAGCTCTGCCTCATCTCTTTTTCCTTCGAGCAAGTCTAAGTTTGTTCGTAGACCCTGCTCATTCGATTCTTCCTCGAATACTTCGGTTCTGAGGGAGGAATTAGCTACTTCAATCGGGATCAGTGCCTCGGTCCCGTATGTCAAAGCGAACGGGGTTTCTCCAGTTGACCTTCGGGGAGTGGTCCGTAACTCCATAGAACATGGGGTGTTACGGTCACCCCGAGCGGGTTGCGACCGGGTGACCCGGGGCTCCGGTTTTGGCCTGCGGGTCACGTTTTTCGGCGTTCAGACGGCTCCCGAGCCCTATCCGAGTATCATTTTGGCGAACCCTTCCGCATTTGAGGCCGTGTGGGTCCCCCGGACGTTTCCGCCGAAAATATTTTTCTGCGCCGGGGGGTTGTCGGGGTCGCCTCGGGACGTACAGCGGGCTCGGTAGCGCTCTCGAGATCTCAGTTTGAGAAGCCGTTTGTGGTTTTGGAGTCGTGGAAACGTCCCGGAGGTGGTTGTGGAGTTTAATATTTGGGGCGGGACGTTCGGTTCCGGGCGACTCCGGGGCTCGGGACGGGAATCCCGGGCTCGGGATGGAAACTTTCTGACGGCTTTGGGGTAAGTTGTGTTTTAATTTAAGATGGAATTTATGGGTATTTTTATAGAATTTTGGGAGTGACGGAATTTCGGTTCAGTCGACACGCTCGCACGTCGGGTTTTGGTTCGGGTTCAGCGAGCTCGGTAGGACACTCTGGAATGGTAAATGAACTTCTGAAAAATGTTCTGTGAATGTTATAATATTCTGAGGGTTGTGTCCAAGTTTCGTTAATTTTGGAATTCGGTAATTATTTTTGGGCAAAAAGAATTGGAACTTTCGGAAAAATTGGGAGTTAATTGGAACTTGGTTGCAAAATTAATAATTTGGAGCATGGGCAGCAGCAGCTTATTCGGCAGCATTGGGAGACATGAGGGACACATGTCTTTATGTTATTTAAAGTGGGAGAGTATGGGTTAAAAGGAGAAAATATAAAAGGGCTAATATTACATAAAATGAGTTAGAAAAAATCATTTTCTTCTTCTTCTTCTTCCTTCTTCTCATCCGCCATTTTCTCTCTTCTTCAATCTTCTTGGTGTTCATCATCTTTTGCTGAAATTCAACAAGGGGTTGGCTCCAACCATTGGTAAGCTCCTTCCTTCTTCTCTTTTCAAGTTGATAACATGTTTTGGTGGAGAAAAGAGAGCTAAATTTGGAATTCATGGTTGTTCTTCACCGCATGATTGAGTGATCCTCTCCTCCCATCTTTTAGTATGTTGTTCTTGGGCTTGAGAGGAGTAAGAATCTATGGTTAGATTTTGGAAAAACTCCATGGAAGATGGAAACCTAGGGTGCTGAAATTTGAATGGAAAATTCTAAAATTGTGTGTGTTTGTGTTCTTGAATCATGCTCTTAGTATGTTGTTCCTTGCATGATTCTAAGACTATCTATGGTTCCAATTTGAAGGAAAACATGTTGGGTAGAAAACCCCTCTTTGGGCCGAATTGTAATGTGAAGAGGTTTTATTGATTTTGAAGCAATTGGTTAGTAATCTTGATTAATAATTGCAATTGGTGATAAAAGAGTGCTAATGGAACTTTGTTTGGATTGAAATGAAGGTTGGGTGAGAAATCCCCATTAAGGCCGAATTGTTCAAAATTGGGGGTTTGTTGTGTTGATGCAATTGGTTAGTAAGTTGGGTTAGGAAGTGAAATTGGTGATTAGTGGGATTAATTGGAAGCTTGAACGGTTTGAATTGGAAGTGTGGTGAAAAATTGGTTAAGGATCAAATTGTTAAAGTGATTCTTTTTCTATGTTGGTGGTGTGTGTTGATTGAATTGGATGCTAAACTGGTAATGTGGGTGGAAGTAGGTGCGTTATGGTGTTTGAAATACCATTTTCGGGTTAGAAATGAGAAAGTTAGTTTTATACGAGTTTATCGGGAAAAGTGTCTGGAATGCGGGTTTAAGGGTTGGAATACGTTTGTGGGAGTTGGAATAACAAGGTTCTAGCTCGCACGTAAAACCGAGCTTTCGTGGAATTTTCCGGAAAGTGCGGGTTTGTGCGGAAATTGTTTTCTCGGGGTTTGTTTGGATATGTTCGATCCAACTATGGTTGTACTGACTTGATTCTGCGTTGGTGGAGTAGCGCGGACCCGTAGGAGCCAAGTTGTGCATTTCGGGTCGGGAGTCGGGATCTTCCGAGTGTTGGGCTGCGGGGCAGCGTTTCTGAGGTAAGGGCTTAATTGGTAAAATGTATGTTTGTTCCGTTTCAAGGCCCGGAAAACCTTAGAGGTCCGGGTTCTTATTCTGTTCTGTATGTGTATATCAGGTATGATACTTCTGTTTTCATTCGTGCATTGTTATTATGGTTTGTTCTGATTCGGTGACGAGACCCGTATGGTTGGAGGGACCACGGGTGCTCTTTGGTTCTGTTCTGTGTATCCGCACCAGGAGTGCCGATACTTCTGATCTGTGTCCGCACTGGAGGGTGCCGACATTCTGCGTGTATATCCGCACTGGGTGCCGATATACTTCGTGACCCTACGACGGTTTGGGGATCGCGACCCGGCTGCACCGTGCTTTCTGCTGCATTCGCTCGACCAGTATATTCGACCTCTGCCGACCGTTACTGGTCGCTCGGCGGTTGGACCACATATGTTGGATTAAGATTTACGTTATGCTTTATGTTCATATGTACATGTATATGATGTGTTATTCTGTTTTTCAGTTTCAGATTGTTGCCCTGTGGTCAAACTGAACTTTCACCTTAAGACCTTACTGGTTACTTTAGATGACTCACACTTTTATATGTTTAACATCTTTCAGCGATCGACAAGCAACCAGCGGAATAGAGATCCGCGGTGCTTCCTGACATTTCGGGTTCTGTAGCAGCAGCAGTACCACGTGCGGGAATTCTTGAGCGAGAGGCTTCTGATTCCGCACTTAGGTATATATATATAGGATTTTGTTTAATGGCTCTGTAGCTGTAGTTTGCATGCATGTAGGTCAGATCATGAATTTGTATATGCCATATGATCGGAAATATATTCTGCCTTTGATGCCTTCTGAGTCGAGGGCGGAGCCCCGACTTGCCTATATTGGATTTGTTATGATATGAATTCAGTGTTTCTGTGGTTGTTGCGATGAGCAATGTTTGGTATACCATGAACTGCTTGGTTGGTATTTTGTCGAGTTATCATGTTTACTTGCCATGTATTGGTTCTGTAGGTTGCTAGACGATACTCATTTATTCGTATTTGAGCTCGATGCTCACTGCCGCGTTTTCCGCCGTAATTCCTGTTTCCGACGTTGCGGCCGGCTCCGCCTCCGCAACCGGGCGGGGTGGCTGTGACAAGTTGGTATCGAGCCAGTTGGGTCGGATTGACCCAAAAGGTAAAGTATGTTTGGTTTTGATATGAAATGTGGAAGGCAAGTATACAAGTCCGAGGGTGGACTTTTGGAGTAAGTTAAGTCTGTTCATGGTTAAGTACCTGTGGAAGATGACTTCGAAGTGCAAGCCACTGGTTCTACGTTTCATTCGGGCGGTTACGTACGGAGACTGGCCACCTCCTTATTTGAACCACCTTGGAATGGGTGTGGAGCGGCGGGCGGTTCTTTGAAGCATTTTTGAAGGTTTAGAAGTTGGGGTATGATCCGGTACTTTAATTCATTGTTTGGTATATGGTGTGATTCTGTGATATGAACATGAACTGATTCTGTGTTTGAGGATTCGATATTTGGTTGTGTGATTCTAAAATGAATTTCTGCATCATGCATTGCATTACACTACAGAGCCTTAGAATACTGCTGCTGGCTTTTGGATAGATGGGGTTAGTTGATTTGGACTTTTGGATATGGGATAAGTTGGCTTTGGCTGTACTTGGTTTAAGGGAATGTTTACTACACGCGAACAGCGTGTTTTGGCATCGGAGGGGCGGGACTGGAATCCCACACCTCCGAAGAATGGGATACGGGTTCAGCGTAACTCGGGGTTGAACAATCACAATCATCACCCCGGGTTCTAGTAGTCACGGGGACCCTTTCGCTTGGTATTGGTGTTGGACTGTGCCTGTGTCTGGGTACTTCACCGCCAAAGACAAGAGTTCGGGGCGGCAGTAGGCATGGGAAGATCTGATTATGCCACGGTAAGGGCATTTTGATTAGGTGGTGATAGCAAGACTTAAGCCACTGCTCGCCATAGTTTTGGGATCGGTAAGTGAGTGACTCTGACAAGGGTGGTCACTACGACACCTAGACTTCTCGTCGGTCCTATTAACGACGGGGAGATCTGAGGCACCAGTTTGACGAGGTCAGACTTCTGGAGAGGTTTTAGAGTTTGAACCCCCCCGAGGTTCAATGACCGAGAAGGGTCTGGGGTAGTAGAGATTTGGTCTGCAGGAGTTGATAAACTCCTGGGGGAGGCTACATTTTCCACTAGCAGTGCAGTGGGGATGTAGCCAGAAATCTGTGTCAGGCACAGTTGATGAGTTTCATCAGGGAGACAGGACAGTCGGAGAGTATGAGTGAGAGTTTGATCGGTTGGTTTGCTACGTACCGTAGTACTATGGAATGGAAGAATAGAAGGCTAAGAGGTTTATTCGTTGATCGCGCCCGAGTTCAGGTGGGTTTTGAGACCTTTAGACATTACTTTGTTTCGGGAAGCGGTTATTAGGGCTCAACTCCTCGAACAAGAGGAGGTTGAGAGTCGTTTCACCTTGCAATGAGGTCAGGGGAGTACGGAGGGGTTCCATACAGCAGGGACCCCGGCAGATTTCTGGACTGCCAAATAGGCCTGGGCAGTTTTGTAGAGGTAGAGGGGGAGCACCACCGGCACGATCTTATCCGATTTGCAGTAGGTATCATTCCGGTTGAATTTGTTATCGGCAGGAGGGCCGATGTTTACGTTGCAGGTCTGACACTCCTTGGGTACGGTATTGCCCTCTTATTGTAGGCGGGGTCAGCAGGAAGTTACGTAAGGTACTATATTTCCGAATGAGATACCGGTTCATGCGTTATTTGATACAGAGCATTTGTTCCCATTGTAACACCGAAATGTGTTACATTTCGTATCTGTCTGTTAGTACCTTGCCTCAAACGCATTTAGTAAAACTGTAGGAAGTCAGTTTCGATTTCCAATGAGATGGTTCGGGGTTGTACGATATCTCGTAGGCGGACATGATAGTATCGGATCTGTTGGTTTTAGACACGCCGGACTATGATGTTATTCTTGGAATGGACTGGCTATCCAAGAACTCTGTGCACGTTGATTGTGCAACCCGTACTATTATGGTTTCTGGAGAGGTACTACCTCTCACGACTCCGATTGGTTTGACTATCGCACAAAGACGAAGGAGCTACTGATTCTCGGATCAGTCGATAGTTGGTGTGGGGAATGCTATGATCTGAATGAAGCTGGTATTAGGTTGAAGTTGGATGGTTTACCATTGGTTCGAGATTTTCCGCAGTATTTCCGGAGGAGTTGCCGGATTACCATAAGAGCGGGAATTGTGTTTGACATCCACTGCGGTCAGTCTTGCTCCGATATCTATTCCTCCTTATCGGATGCCTATTTCTGAGATGCAGGAGTTTCGTCCGACCGAGCACTTCAGCGTGGGGTGCTCTGGTTTTGTTTGTTAAGAAGAATGATGGGACACTCTGACTTTGTATTGATTACAGACGGTTGAATGCTCTTATTGGGAAGAATAAGTATCCGTTACCGAGGATTAACGATCTTTTTGATCAACTTCAGGGTTCGAGGGTTTTCTTAAAGATTAATCTCCGATCTGAGTATTTTCAGCTTAGGGTGAAGGATAAGGACATGCCTAAGACTGCTTTCCGCACCCGATTTGGACACTTTGAGTTTACGGTCATGCCGTTCGGGCTGACCAATGTTCCGGTGGCATTCATGGATCTGATGCATCGGGTGTTCCGACCGTACTTGGACTCATTTCTGGTGGTTATATTGATGATATTCTGATATATTCTCGGGATGAGGACTCGCATCGGGAGCATCTGAGGGTAGTTCTGCAGACACTTTGGGAACATCAGCTTTATGCTAAATTCTCAAAGTGTGAGTTCTGGATTCGGGAAGTCACCTTTCTGGGACCCGTTATTTCTGAGCATGGTCTGTCTGTGAATCCAGAGAAGGTGAAGGCAATTTGGGATTGGAAACAACCTATCACGGTACGGGAGATCAGGGGCTTCTTAGGGTTAGCAGGATATTGTCGGAGGTTTGTACTGGGATTTTCTGTTCTGGTATCTCCGCTTACACAGTTGACCAAGAAGGGTCAACCGTATATCTGGCCTGATAAGTGTGAGCAGAATTTTCAGAAGTTGAGGCGGTAGTTGACTAACGCTCCTATTCGACTCTTCCAGATCCGATCTTACCGTATGTGGTTTATACGGATGCTTCCACGTCTGGTTTGGGATGTGTGTTGATGCAGAGCGTTTTGTGGTAGCTTATGGGTCGAGGCAATGCGACCGCATGAGCTGAATTAAGTTGGCATATGATCTGGAGTTGGCTATAGTAATTTATGCGCTGAAACATTGGAAGCAATATCTGTTTGATAGTAAATTTCAGATTCTTACCGACCATAAGAGTCTGAAATATCTGTTTACGCAAAAGGAGCTTAATTTGAGGCAGCATAGATGGCTCGAATACATTAAGGACTATGATTGTAGTGTCGGGTACATCTCTGGCAAGGGCAACGCGGTTGCCGATGCTCTGGCGGGGAAGTATACCGGCTTAATTAAGGGAGGAAATGTTGGTGACCGATCTGAGGAGAGTGATTTGATATGCCTTTGGCACAGGGGGCAGCTCTGGGAGCGTGCTCAGGTTATTACACTTATTATACATTCTGAGTGGCTTGACAGGGTGCGCGAGGCGCATGGTAGAAATCCGGGGTTGAAGGAATTATCTGGGGTGGATAAGAGTTCTTTGTTATCGACGTTTCAGTATGGCAGGATTGCTATACTTCCGAGACCGCCTTTATGTACCAGAGGATCAGGAGTTCTGGAATGATATTTTAGAGGAGGCACACTCGAGTAGTGTGAGCATCAGAAACCGGCAGGGACACTGCAGACTTTGCCCATTCCGATCTGGAAGTGGGGTAATGTTATGATGGACTTTCCGATCGCACCGCCCGACACGGTTTCATCATGATGCTATCTGGGTTTTTGTGGACCGGTGACAAAGTGCGTACACTTTTCGCCTATTCGGGTCATAGACCCTCCGGAGAAGCTTGCCCGGCTTTACATCGGGGAGATTGTATGCGTTTGCATGGAGTACCGGACTCCATTGAATCGACCGTGATCCGCGTTTTACAAGCACGGTTCGGATTGCTTTTCATGAAGCATTGGGCACGCGACTCCATCCGAATACGACTTATCACCCGCAGACGGACGGACGGTCGGAGCGGGTGATTCGATATCGGAGGATATGTTGTGAATCTGTACTTTGGATTTTGGAGGAGTTTGGGACTAGCGATTACTTTGATAGAGTTCTCATACAACAATTGCTTTCGGACTACGTTTGACATGGCACCCTATGAGGTGTTGTACGGGAGGTGTATGACACCATACTGTTGGACAGATGCGTCTGATGGGGTTAAGCTGGGACCCGAGCTTTTTGAGGAGACTACGGCGAAGATCAGATTGTTATAGGCGCGGATTAAAACCGCGAACGACTGCACCACTGCTTATACGAACCGTCGCCGTAGGGCTCTGGAATCTGAGTTTGGTGGCAGAATTTGATAGAATTTGGAGGTAGCACCGTTCAGAGGGACAGTAAGATTTGATAGGCGGGGCAAGTTACCCCGAGTTATATCGGTTTTCATGAGTTTCCAGAGTAAGTTGTTAGGTTGGTTTCCCCCCCCCCAACTGTTTCTGTTTTATGTGGTATCTTCCAGGATAGCCTGTTGTGGATCGGTTAGACTTAGGTTCGGTACTGTCTGGGGTTGTCTGGTAGAAATACCGGCAACTGACTCGGGGTGCAATAAGATGCACCCGGAGGGTGGGACGCCGTGAGGCTCTGTATGGTAGTCTAAACTACCACTCCCGCCGCACCAAAGACGGTGGTCCGATTGTTCAGGTTAGAGGAATGTTTATATTTTCGGTTGGTAGCGACACTGTCTGGTTGGTTCAGCTACTCTTGGAGGACCAAGAGTTCTAAGGGGGAGAATGTTACGGTCACCCCGAGCGGGTTGCGGACCGGGTGACCCGGGCTCCGGTTTTGGCTGCGGGTCACGTTATCGGCGTTCAGGCGGCTCCCGAGCCCTATCCGAGTATCATTTTGGCGAACCCTTCCGTATTTGAGGTCGTGTGGGTCCCCCGGACGTTTCCGCCGAAAATATTTTTCTGGCGCCGGGGGGTTGTCGGGGTCGCCTCGGGACGTACAGCGGGCTCGGTAGCGCTCTCGAGATCTCCGTTTGAGAAGCCGTTTGTAGTTTTGGAGTCGTGGAAACGTCCCGGAGGTGGTTGTGGAGTTTAATATTTGGGGCGGGACGTTCGGTTCCGGGCGACTCCCGGGGCTCGGGACGGGAATCCCGGGGCTCGGGATGGAAACTTTCTGACGGCTTTGGGGTAAGTTGTGTTTTAATTTAAGATGGAATTTATGGGTATTTTTATAGAATTTTGGGAGTGACGGAATTTCGGTTCAGGTCGACACGCTCGCACGTCGGGTTTTGGTTCGGGTTCAGCGAGCTCGGTAGGACACTCTGGAATGGTAAATGAACTTCTGAAAAATGTTCTGTGAATGTTATAATATTCTGAGGGTTGTGTCCAAGTTTCGTTAATTTTGGAATTCGGTAATTATTTTTAGGCAAAAAGAATTGGAACTTTCGGAAAAATTGGGAGTTAATTGGAACTTGGTTGCAAAATTAATAATTTGGAGCATGGGCAGCAGCAGCTTATTCGGCAGCATTGGGAGACATGAGGGACACATGTCTTTATGTTATTTAAAGTGGGAGAGTATGGGTTAAAAAGGAGAAAATATAAAAGGGCTAATATTACATAAAATGAGTTAGAAAAAATCATTTTCTTCTTCTTCTTCTTCCTTCTTCTCTTTCGCCGCCATAGCCTCTCTCTTCTTCAAGCTTCTTGGTCTTCATCATCTTTGGCTGAAATTCAACAAGGGGTTGGCTCCAACCATTGGTAAGCTCCCTTCCTTCTTCTCTTTTCAAGTTGATAACATGTTTTGGTGGAGAAAAGAGAGCTAATTTTTGGAATTCATGGTTTGTTCTTCACTACCATGATTGAGTGATCCTCTCCCTCCAATCTTTTGGTATGTTGTTCCTGGGAAGGAGAGGAGTAAGAATCTATGGTTAGATTTTGGAAAAACTTCTTGGATTGAAAAACCCTAAGTTGCCGAATTATGCTTGAATTTCCAAAATTGTGTGTGTTTGTGTTCTTGAATCATGCTTCAAGTATGTTGTTCCTAGCATGATTCTAAGATTATTTGTGGTTTCAATTTGATGGAAAACAAGTTGGGTAAGAAACCCCTCTTTGGCCGAATTGTAATGTGAAGAGGTTTTGGTGATTTTGGTGCAATTGGTTAGTAATCTTGTTTAATAATTGCAATTGGTGATAAAAGAGTGCTAATGGAACTTTGTTTGGATTGAAATGAAGGTTGGGTGAGAAATCCCCATTAAGGCCGAATTGTTCAAAATTGGGGGTTTGTTGTGTTGATGCAATTGGTTAGTAAGTTGGGTTAGGAAGTGAAATTGGTGATTAGTGGGATTAATTGGAAGCTTGTACGGTTTGAATTGGAAGTGTGGTGAAAAATTGGTTAAGGATCAAATTGTTAAAGTGATTCTTTTTCTATGTTGGTGGTGTGTGTTGATTGAATTGGATGCTAAATTGGTAATGTGGGTGGAAGTAGGTGCGTTATGGTGTTTGAAATACCATTTTCGGGTTAGAAATGAGAAAGTTAGTTTTATACGAGTTTATCGGGAAAAGTGTCTGGAACGCGGGTTTAAGGGTTGGAATATGTTTGCGGAGTTGGAATAACAAGGTTCTAGCTCGGTTCGTAAAACCGAGCTTTCTGTGAATTTTTGCGTGAAAGTGCGGGAATTGGTTTCTGGGGTTTGTTTGGATGTGTTCTGATCCAACTATGGTTGTACAGCTTGATTCTGCGTTGGTGGAGTAGCGCGGACCCGTAGGAGCCAAGTTGTGCATTTCGGGTCGGGAGTCGGGATCTTCCAAGTGTTGGGCTGCGGGGCAGCGTTTCTGAGGTAAGGGCTTAATTGGTAAAATGTATGTTTGTTCCGTTTCAAGGCCCGGAAAACCTTAGAGGTCCGGGTTCTTATTCTGTTCTGTATGTGTATATCAGGTATGATACTTATGTTTTCATTTGTGCATTGTTATTATTATTTGTATCGTGACGAGACCCGTATGGTTGGAGAGACCACGGGTGCTCTTTGGACATTCTTCGCGTATCCGCACGAGTGCCGATATTGATTACGTGTCCGCACCGGAGGGTGCCGACATTCGTGTATATCCGCACTTGGGGTGCCGATATACTTCGTGACCCTACGACAGTTTGGGGATCGCGACCCCGGCCGTACCGTGCTATCTGCTCGCTCGACCGTATATTCGACCTCCGCTGAGGGCCGCCCACTGGTCGCTGGCGGTTGGACCGCATATGTTGGATTCTGATTTACGTTATGCTTTATGTTCATATGTACATGTATATGCTGTGTTATTCTGTTTTGCAGGTTCAGATTGTTGCCCTGTGGGCAAACTGCACTTTCACCTTAAGCCCTTACTGGGTCCTTTCGAGGACTCACCCTTTTATTTGTTTACCATCTTTCAGGCAGTCTGACAAGCAACCAGCGGAATAGAGATCCGCGGTGCTTCCTGACATTTCGGGTTCTGTAGCAGCAGCAGTACCACGTGCGGGAATTCTTGAGCGAGAGGCTTCTGATTCCGCACTTAGGTATATATATATAGGATTTTGTTTAATGGCTCTGTAGCTGTAGCTGCATGCATGTAGGTCAGATCATGAATTTGTATATGCCATATGATCGGAAATATATTCTGCCTTTGATGCCTTCTGAGTCGAGGGCGGAGCCCCGACTTGCCTATATTGGATTTGTTATGATATGAATTCAGTGTTTCTGTGGTTGTTGCGATGAGCAATGTTTGGTATACCATGAACTGCTTGGTTGGTATTTTGTCGAGTTATCATGTATACTTGCCATGTATGGGTTCTGTAGGTTGCTAGTCGATACTCGTTTATTCTGTATTTGAGCTCGATGCTCCGCTGCCGCGTTTTCCGCCGTAATTCCTGTTTCCGACGTCGCGGCCGGCTCCGCCTCCGCAACCGGGCGGGGTGGCTGTGACATGGGGGAGTTCTCCGGGCCATTTCCCTTTTGCCTTCCCAAGTCTTGCTTTTAAACCATCTTTCAACGTTCGATTGGATACTTCTACTTGGCCATTGCTCTGCGGGTGGGCGACCGGAGCAAAATGAATCTTGATCCCGAATTCCTCGGCGAAATCCTGGAATCCTCCGTCAGTAAACTGAGCTCCGTTATCGGCAACAAGGACCTTTGGGCACCCGAACCTGCAGATAATGTTCTTCCGCATAAACTTTCGGATGTTTTCAGCCGTAATTGTGGCCAGTGGTTCGGCTTCTATCCACTTGGTGAAGTAGTCCACGGCGACTACACAGTACTTCAGTCCTCCGGGGGCGGTAGGCAAGGCCCCTATCAGATCAATTCCCCATACGGCGAACGGTATGGGATAGTCCGAGGACGATACGTACTCTGATGGAACTCTCTGTATCCGAATGTGTTCTTGACACCTTTTGCACTTGTTCACTAGTCTCCTTGCGTCTTCCTTGAGAGTAGGCCAGAAGAACCCTTGCCTTAGTATGACCGCAGCTAACGCGTCCGATTTAATGTGCGACCGCAGTGCCTTCATGGGTTTCTCTTAGAATGTCCTCGGTGTCTCCTTCGACGCATTTTTTCATCGGGGAAGAGAATCCCTTACGGTACATATTATCCCCGATTATGACGAATTTGCAGGCCTTTCTTCTGATGTTGGCGGCTTCGGTTAGATTGTCCGGGAGCAACCCTTCATTGATGTACTTCCGAAGGCATCCTCCATCCCAAGTAGCGCAGCATATCCGGGAGTAGTCGACGCTAGGCTCACTTCTTACTTCGTCGTAAGAAGCTGACTTCAAAGTTGGTCGGCCTCCGAATTGAGCGATCTCGGGATCTTCTCGATACACAACTTTTCAAATCCGCGCCAACCTTCTAGCTACCTCGGCGTATTTCTTAAGACTTGGTTCTTTGACCTCGTACTCCCGCTCATCTGCTGAACGAGAAGGTTTGAGTCGCTGCATGCTTTCGGTGATCGGATTCCCGCCTTCTTGGCTAATTCCGGACCAAGCAATGAGGGCTTCATATTCGGCTGCGTTGTTCGTTACCGGAAAATTGAACTTTATTGACTTAGTAGCCTTCATTCCTTCTGGGCCTTCGAGTACTAGTCCGGCACCTTGCTTGTCCGATCCCGAAGCTCCATCCACGTGTAGGGTCCAGACCGGACTTTCCTCGTTCAAAGAATCCTCACTCTCGGACTCCTTGGGTAATTCCGCGATAAAATCAGCTAATGCCTGTGCTTTGATCGCTCTTCGGGGTTCATACTTGATCTCGTACTCGCTTAGCTCGATACACCACTTTGATAGCCTTCCGGAGTGGTCTACCCGTCTTAAGATGTCCTTGATAGGGACGTTACTTCGAACAATGATGGAAAACCCGAGGAAGTATGGTTTCAACCTTCTGGCTGAAAGGACCAGAGAGTATACCACTTTCTGGATCATCGGGTAGTTCAGTTCGGCTCCATGCAGGGATTTACTTACGTAATAGACCGGCCACTGCTTACCTCGGTCGTCTTCTTGAACAAGTACCGAACTTACGGCCTTTTCACCTACGGCCAGGTATACAATGAGGGGTCTGTCCTCGGTCGGTTGCCGAAGCGTAGGCATCTCGAGGAGGTAGGCTCTGATTTCCTCCTTGGCTCTCTGACATTCGGGATTCCAACTGAACCTAGCTCTTTCCCTTGCGTTTTCTTCCTTAGATTTTTTCTCACCTTTTCGTACGCCTATTCGGCCTGGCTCCGCGCCTTCTTTGATCAAAAGCTTGAAGAACGGATGACACTTGTCTCCATACCGAGATATAAAACGATCGAGGGCCGTAATTTTCCGAGGAGTCTCTGCACGTCCTTTATCGATGAGGGTGTCCTCACGTTTAAGAGTGCTTCGATCTTTGCGGGATTCGCGTCGATGCCGCGCTCGGACACCATAAACCCGAGAAATTTCCCGGATGTTACTCCGAAAACACACTTATCCGGATTCAGCCGTATTCCATACTTTCGGATCTGCCCGAACACTTCTTCAATATCGCGGATTAGATTTTCTTCTTCCTTGCTTTTGATGATGATATCGTCAACATAAACCTCGAGAATTCTTCCAATCTGCTCGGAGAATACCTTGTCCATCAATCTTTGGTAGGTTGCTCCGGCGTTCTTCAGCCCGAAGGGCATTCTCGTATAACAATGCGTTCCGGCGTCGCTTATGAAAGACGTCTTTTCTTCATCGGCCGGGTTCATCCTTATCTGATGATATCCACTGTAAGCGTCAAGGAAAGAGAGCCTCGCGTGTCCGGCCGTGGAATCCACAAGTCTGTCGATCGGGGGAGTTGGATACGAATCCTTCGGGCAAGCATTGTTTACGTTAGTGAAATCGATGCACATGCGCAACTTGTCGCTATCCTCTCGGGTTGCCACAACGGGATTGCTCAGCCATTCGGGATACGATACTTCCCTTATGACCCCCGCATCGAGAAGCTTCGAAATTTGCTCTTTGATGAAGGCTCTTTTGAATGGGGCGTTATTTCTTTTCTTCTGCCTTATCGGTCTGGAACTAGGATTGATGTGCAGGCTGTGTTGTATTACCTTCGGGTCAATCCCGGGCATGTCACTCGGAGAGTAAGCGAACAAGTCTTTATTCATTCGAAGTAAGTTTACAAGATTTTCCTTACTGCCCTCGGGCAAGTCTTTCGCGATTCTCGTTGTCCTATCTCCTTCCAGACAACGCCTTCGTACTCCGCTTCCTCATCGCCTTCCTTCGAGCAACCCGGAGTGGGATCCTTCTGAGCTATCGCCATGACATCCTTGGCCTCTCTTTGGCTCACGTAGATCGAGGCGTCTCCCTCATCCGTAGCGAACGTGATGGTCAGGAACTTCACGTCAGTCCTCATGTGAATAGCTACCTGGGTTTCTCTCCCGATGATAGCATTGTACGCAGAGGGGACATCGAGGACGAGCCATTTGACCATCAACGTGGTGTACCGAGGTTGGCCTTCGGGCCGACCCCGATGAACATCGCAGGAAGCTCGATGGAGCCTAAAACTGGTATCTCGTCCGGGCCCACACCGTAGGTTCTTTGTCTTGACGGGATTCAGCCGGCTTGACTTAAGCTTGAGGCCTTCATATGCCTTTGAACAGCACATCCGCATTTGAGCCGCCATCGCACAGAACCCTTTTGACGTCAATGGTCCCGATCCGTAGGGTGATGATGAGTGGGTCATAATGCGGCAGACGCACTTCGGACCCATCTGCTCGTTTGACTCTTGAAGACGGATCTCCGTAACTTAGCGAAGCTATCTCCCTCGCCTTCCTTTTCCTTGCATTCGAACCTAGCGTGGTTGTTATGGTATTCAGGATCCCGGTGGGTTGCGGTGGGTATCTCCCTCGCCTTCCTTTTCCTTGCCCTTCTTGTTCGGTCCTGATGAATCTTCTTCAGCCTTCCCTTTGCCTCGGGAAACTTCTTCGCACCCGAGGCATCTTCAGATACTCTCCCAGAGAGCCTTTCTTGATGAGGTGCTCTATGTACCTCTTCAACTGATGGCACTTGCTCGTTTCATGTCCGGTGTCTCGTGAAATCGGCAAGATTTGGACGAATCACGCCGCCCCTTCCGGCATGGCCCTGGGCCAGTTTATACTCCCGGTTCGTTGTATTTGGAGTGCCGCGGGGATACTATTCCGGGACGCATTATGAGGGGTGAAGCCCGAACTTCTCTCAAAAGTTTTCTTCTGTCCTCCCGGCTCGATCGCTTGACCGGCTGGCTCCTCGGGTTCTCCTTCCTCGGCTCTCGGTTATCCCCGGTGTCTGCTTTCCTTCACGCCGAGACAACATTTCCGAGCAATCATATGCTCACAGGTGACAGCGTACATTTCTTCTACTGGTGAAGTTCTTCCGGACAACTCGTAAGCTGTGCGCGAATTCGGGATAAGAGCCTCCGTGAATGCCATGATCCGGATGTTGTCCGTTAGATCGGAGGCGTGAGCGGCTTCCCGGTTGAACCTCTCGGCGAACTCCCGAATACTCGTTCGGTCTTTGTTTGATGTCAAACATCTGAATGGCCCTTTTCGCTGACCTCTTGCATCCGATAAAGTGTCTTGCGAATTTGGTGGCCAGTCCCGAACGATGACACCGAGTTCGGGAGAGCGAGTTGTACCAAGCGGAGGCTGGACCTCCTAAAGCTACTTCAAGCACTTACACAAAGCAGCCTCGTTGGCTCCTTTCAGCTCCATTGCTCTCTTATACTTGCGGATAAAAGCGTCAGGATCTCCTGAACCTTGGTAGACTTCCAACGGATGCGGCAAGTTGAATATTCGGGGCATCTGGGCGTCCCGAATCCTGCTGGTGAACGGTCCTTCATCAGGGATGTCCTCGCATTTGGGCTCGGGAATGCCCGAGTTTCTCTCGACTCGCTCCAGGCGATGTAGCAGTTGCCTGATCACATCGTCCCGTGGATCACCACGAACCAGTCTCTCCGGCCTTGGGGATCGGTCTCTCTTGTACTCCCTCGGGGACCTCGAGCGCTGCCGGCTTTGACGGTCCGGAGATGGAACTTGTTGCGAACCTTCCTGCTGGCTACTATAGCCCGATCGATTAGGCCGTGATAACTGCCTGTCGCGAGGTCGACAGGATTGACCAGTCTGGTCGTTCTGGTTTCTTCGCTCTTCCTGAAGGACCACCCGCACAGCCTGGACAAGGTCAGGGTCCAAGTGCCGGATGTCACTTCGACGGTAGCCGGAGGTAGGACGTAGGGAGGTGGCTCCATTGGATGATTCCTCCGGGAACCCCTCGTAGCCGGGATCGGCCGTGCGGCCGTTGGTGGAACCTTCTCCCTCCGGCCTGGATGATCGGGAACGGGAATGGCCCCACGTTCCATCTGATTTTGGGACCACCGCCTTTCCCACGACGGCGCCATTTGGTGGCAAATCGGTGCGCGTGATTGCCACGTTCCGGTTTGACTTGCGCGTCACGATATTGACGGAAGCCATTAGGTCGACTTTGCGTATTGGAGCGCGATTGTCGAGGAATAGAGAGTTTCTCTGATGTAGTGATTTGACAAGTCGCGTTGAGTAGTTGTTAAACGTTACCCCTTTTGGTATGAATAGTGAATGTATTTATAGTCCCATGTTTTAGTGGCATTATTGTAATATCCCAATGTAAGGTGATTATTCGTTTTAGGTCCTATATGCACTTCGGGAAGTATAGTTCGGGAAAGTTCTTAAGCCTTGTTCGGGTATTCTATTAAGTTTTTAATGGGGCCCTTATTTCGGGCTTGTGTATGGGCCTTTTGTTAGGCCTTTTATGCATATTGGGCCTGGCGGCCATCATTGGTTAAGAACCGAATTATTGGAATGATTCTTTTTCCATGTTGGGGTTTGATGTTGGTTGAATTGGATGCTAAAGTGGTATTGGGGTTGGATTTAGGTGTGGTTTCATGTTTGAAACATTGATTTCGGGTATGGAATGGAAAAGTTACCAATATGCGGGTTTATCGGAAAATGTCGGGTAATTAAGGGTTTTAAGGTTGGATTTGATCAGTTCTGCTTGTTGGATTATGTTTGTCAATGTATAGTTTTGCATTGTCTAAGTCGGTTCTGAATTCTGATGTTTCTGCGGGAATATGGAATTTTACAGAAATTCAGTCGGATTTTCGGTTTGGGGTCGGGGGTGACAGTTTGGTAGTGTGGTTGGTAAGGTTTCTAATTCAGCTTGAATTGACAGATTCTGAGGTCCGGAAGTTAGAAAAAGAGGGGTTTCTGAGTTTCGGGTCGTGGTTTGGAAATCGTCCAGAATCGGTCAACTACTCTGGATTTGTGAGGTAAGGGTTTGGTTCTAGTATTTTGGTAAGATAGGTATATGTTTTGTTTTACTTTCTGTTCTGCAAGTATTTCGGTATTATATGCCTAGGGCATATTCTGTAGTCTGTAGGTGTATGTGTTGTTGCACTTCTGTTTTGCAGGTATTTCGGAAATTTCTGCTTTAAGGTACGTTCTGTAATTTATAGGTGTATGCCTTGTGGCATACTTTGTCTGTTAACCCTACGACAGTTGTGGGTTCGCTACCCCAGCTGGTGCACCATGCTTCTGTAATAGCTTCGGCTTCTGACTCCTTTTAGAGGGAGGCTGTCGTTCTGATTTGTTATAAGGGTTTATGGCGATTTCGAATCGCACATCCTTCGGGATTCTAATCTGTTTTTTTCTTTACATGCACGTTATTCTGTACTCTGTTGCATATATTCTGTGTATTGCTATCTTTCTGTTTTGCAGGGTTACATATGCTTATCTTACCCCAAATCCCTTACGGGTCCTTTCGAGGACTCACCCTTTTTGGGTTATGTTTTTGGATTTCAGGTAGGTCTGGTAAGCAGCCAGCGGAGAAGGTTTCCGTGAGGCTTCTGCCTTGGTTGTGTTGAGCAGCAGCAGTACCTTGCGGGCTTGGATTTTGTCTTCTAGGTCTGAATCCCGCGCGAGGTATTTTTGACGTTTAGGCCTAGGGTCGGCTCTGTAGCTGCATGTGCATACTTTCTGTTTTATTGTTGTGATGGTTGTATACATATATATATATATATATATATATATTCTGTTCTGTTGCATATTCTGAGCGCTTGGCGCTTCCTAGATATCCTAGGTGCGGAGAACTCTGTATGTTCTATGTTATATGCGTAAGTACTCGTCCTCGGAGGGCGGTACTTACTTTGTTGTTAATGCATGAACTGTATGTATGGTGATGGTGATGGTGATGTGCTCGTCCGTTTTCGAGGGGCGAGACTCACCATGGGTTTTATTTTAGTTATATGTATGAAAATTTCAGGTTGCTTCCACAATCGCTTCGCTTTTCGGGTCCGCTACGCGCGGCAGGTCTCGATGGACCTGCCATTCTGTATTCATTCCGGCTTCCGCTTCCGACGTCGCGGCGCCCCCGCCTCCGCAACCGGGCTCGGGTGGCGTACGGTGACACAGGGCGCCTCGCCAAATGGTGTATAGAACTTGGTGGCTTTAACATCAATTATGAGCTTAGAAAGGCAATTAAGGGCCAGGCCCTCGCCGACTTCATTGCGGAATTTTTGGATGTGGACATCATCCCGGCCCCTGAGCAGGTCCCCGCACCACAACCTATTCCCCCAGAGTGGGACATGTTCGTGGATGGCTCATCCAAGCTTGGATCCCCCGCAGGGGGCGTATATCTGCGCGGACCCCTAGGTATGGAAGTATCCCTTCGTGTCTCTTTCCAATTCCAAGTAACTAATAATGTTGCAGAATATGAGGCCCTCATCGCGGGGCTCAAACTCGCCATAAGGACAGGCATTCGCCGCCTTCATGTCCACAGCGACTGGCAACTGGTGATTCACCAGGTCCAAGGGTGCGCTGAATGCAAAGACAAAGCCCTAACCAAATACCTCAAATTGGTGAACGCCTTACGGACCAACTTTGAGGAGGCTATTTTTCTCCACATTCCTCGTTCTGAGAACACCATAGCAAACATGCTATCCAAGGGAAAGACTCCCTCCACCATGGCCACCCTGGCCAGCCCTTCCATTTCGGAGGCTATTGATATTGCCTCACTAGCAACACAGGATCTGGTCGTCGACTGGAGAGACCCTATCATCGCTGAGCTGAAAGCCAGTGCCACGGACCCCCAAGCTCGCAAAAGGGCCATCCGTTTCTTTCTCATTGATGACCAATTATGGCATCGCGGGTTTGCAGCACCCCTTCAACGATGCCTCAGCACCCTTGAGGGACACTCTTTCTTGGATACTCTCCACCAAGGCAATTGTGGTGCACACATTGCTGCGGAGGCACTGGCCCACAAAGCCCTTCGTCAAGGGTACTACTGGCCTACCTTGAAAAAGGACGCCGCGCACCGGTCAAAACATGCCACCGGTGCGGATCAATTCTCGCATCCAGCGACTGCCATCTACGGAATCTCCAGCACTGACAAACCCAGTACCCTTTGCCCTGTGGGGCCTTGACCTCATTGGTCCTATGCCGACCGCTCCAGGTCAGTACCGCTTCTGTGTGGTCGCAGTTGATTATTTCTCTAAATGGGTCGAAGTAGAACCCCTGGTCTCCATCACTTCCGCCAAGATCATCATATTCCTGTGGAAAAATCTGGTCTGCCGGTACGGCAGCCCTCGTGCTATTATTACAGATAATGGCACCCAGTTTACCGATCCACGGCGTCCAACAATGGGCCCAGGACAACAATGTCCGCAAGCTTTTCGCCCCAAGTGGCCCACCCCGCCTAATGGGCAGGTTGAGGTCACCAACCGCACCTCAAGGAGGGCCTCAAGAAGCGCCTTGAGGGGGCCAAAGGCCGCTGGGTAGATGAATCCCAAGTGTCTTGTGGGACTATCGCACCACAACGCGTACCCCAATAGGCGAAACGCCTTTCTCTCTGGTATATGGCGCAGACGTGCTTCTGCCTATTGAGGCAGACCTCCCCACGATCCGCATGATCAACTTCACTGACGAGGCCAATGCTCAAGGGCTTCGTGCCAAACTCGACTTAATCGAAGAATTGCGCGAAGGCGCTCGCCTTCGTATGTTTGCCCTCAAACAGAGGCTCAGTCTTCATCATAATGCCAGGGTAAAGCCCAAGGCACTACAACAAGGGGGCCTTGCCTTGCTCAAGTCGACCCTCACCTCTCGCGATCCCAAACAGGGTGTCTTGCGACCCAACTGGGACGGACCCTATATTGTTCATAAACAAGTCCGCCCAGGAGTCTATGAACTTCAAGACCATAAGGGTTGTCTTCTTCCCCGCAACTTTCATGCGGATGACTTACGCCCATACTACGTGTAAGTCCTCAGTCTTACGTCTTCAATTCAATAAAATACATGTGTATTTCCTCCTGTCTTACAGCTTTACATGGCATTACAAATGCCCTCTCCGTCGCCCTCTGCACTCAACCGGTCAGACGGGCCACTTGCCTAAATCACGGCATCAGACCTTGTCAGGTCTCACTTGCGCACCCACACAAAGTGAAGCCCCCTGCGGTCGCGCCAGGTGGTTACGGGTCTCATTCCC
The DNA here is from genome assembly GCA_024586325.1 of Stellera chamaejasme. Lineage (NCBI taxonomy): Eukaryota > Viridiplantae > Streptophyta > Magnoliopsida > Malvales > Thymelaeaceae > Stellera > Stellera chamaejasme. Next base: position 22,817,194 of record CM044981.1, read on the forward strand.
CAACTGACCTTCAACTCGCCCCGCCCCAAGGGTAACCCCCTTGCGCTGCGGAAGGGTAAACCCCTTTTGGCTCCTTCAGGGAGGTCTATGTGTAAGTCGCCCTCGCGCGCCACAGCAGACCTTCCGCACGGACTCCTCCACACAAGTAGTTGCGGGCCTCATCCCCAACTGACCTTCAACTCGCCCCGCCCCAAGGGTAACCCCCTTGCGCTGCGGAAGGGTAACCCCCTTTTGGTTCCTTCAAGAAGGTCTATGTGTAAGTCGCCCTCGCGCGCCACAGCAGACCTTCCGCACGGACTCCTCCACACAGGTAGTTGCGGGTCTCATCCCCAACTGACCTTCAACTCGCCCCGCCCCAAGGGTAATCCCCTTGCGCTGCGGAAGGGTAACCCCCCTTTTGGCTCCTTCAGGGAGGTCTATGTGTAAGTCGCCCTCGCACGCCACAGCAGACCTTCCGCTCGGACTCCTCCACACAACTACGAGTCTCACTACCCAGAGCTCTACTTGGCTCTCCACTTGTCTCAACAAGTACTCCACTGCCTTCGCCATCGCGCGACTTCGGGCTCAAGGTAAAATGAGTTTTCCTCTGTCCTTATCATATAAATGATGAGCGTTCTGCAGGTATCTTCTACTTGGTACACTGTACACTACCCATGGGCTTACTCCCTGAAAAATCGCCAGTCTCTCTGTGAGCCGCCTTCGCGAGCCCCAGTAGACCCCCACTTGGGGAAGTCTCATCCATGGTCTTCAAGGGCATCGCCTCTACAAGCCCTAAAAGGGCCCTTAACTTGTCCCAACAAGGCGTCTCTATCTCAGCTTGTCTCAACAAGCAAACCCACAAAATTATCTGGAAAGATATGTGTGGCTCCGCCGTTGCGGACTTCAAGTGCCTAGTCACTATAAACTCAAACCGAGTCTCCAGCTTCTTGACATGTGATCTCCATGGCTTCGCCGTTGTGAACCCCAGAAAGACTTCTCTCCACAAACGGGACTTAGCCTACGGTTGTTAACCTAGCTAACGTGCCCTACACTGCTATCGCGAAATAAAAGCGAGGCTACAAGGCAATAAAGGTAAAATGAAAATTTTACTTCATCTACTGTTTCCAAAATTATGCATGAATGCAGGTGTTCTTTATGCAAAAGGAGGGGGGGCATCCACATGTTGGAGCCTCCACCCTAGTCCAAAAGGGCATATCAGGCTTCGCCCATCTTCTTTCCCTGCTCCCCCCCAGTCGAGCAGGGCCTCTACTGTTGGATTGCTGGTGTTAGCAGCATCCACTTGGAAGCGGCATCGCAGCCAGCCCTCCTCGTAGGCTTGCGCCCCTGCTTCACCTTGAGCTTGGATCTCACCAAGCTTCTCCATCAGTCGAGGCATCCGCTCAGGGATGGGCACCTTGATAGAGGAAGAGGACTCAGGATCCTCACCTTCAAAGGGAGGGAGGCCCAAAGCCTTTTCCATCTCCCATACTGAGGCCATCGCCTTCTCCAGGCCAGTGGCGACCTCCAGGCGTGCCTTCATAGCAGCCTCAACAGCAAGCCTGCCCTCCTCTACCTTCTTCTCTGCCAACTGGGCCTGGGCAATAGCCTGGCGCTCCACTTCCTTGGTTGCAGCCCTCGCCTGCTCGACTTCAGCCTTCGCTGCTAGAAGGGACTCCTTCAGGACAGAAGCCTCGATCTGCTGGGCTTCCAATCCTGCTGCCTGCCGAAGGAAGCGTTGCTTGAACGGACCAATAAGGCTGGCCTGCTCGCACCGGTACAGCCTGCTAGCCGCCCGCTCCTTGTTGTCATAATCACACCAACACTCCAGTTGGGCCACACGCTTGGCATGCCCCTCCTGGAGCTCCTCCTCCCTTTTTTGGGCAGCCTCCAGCTCCCTCCTGAGAGAGGCAATCTCTGTTACCTGGGCGTCGTCCCGTTTGTTGGCATACTTCAGGAAGTCATGCCATTGCTCCATCGCAGCGTATCCCTTGACTGCAGCCTGCATCCAGGTTTATTTAAACAAAGGCAGAAAAAGGGGAAGCTAAACTCATATAAAGACCAGAAGTTGTCTTACCTGCAGGCTCTGTTGAGCTGCCTCCCTCATAAACTCGGCATGAGAGTCCAAACTCCGTTCTGTCACCTCCATATCTTAAGGGGTGCGCAGCCCCTCCATGTCACCGCACGCCACCCGAGCCCGATTGCGGAGGCGGGGGCGCCGGGACGTCGGAAACGGAAGCCGGAATTGTTACGGTCACCCCGAGCGGGTTGCGACCGGGTGACCCGAGGCTCCGGTTTTAGTCTGCGGGTCACGTTTTTCGGCGTTCAGGCGGCTCCCGAGCCCTATCCGAGTATCATTTTGGCGAACCCTTCCGTATTTGAGGTCGTGTGGGTCCCCCGGACGTTTCCGCCGAAAATATTTTTCTGGCGCCGGGGGGTTGTCGGGGTCGCCTCGGGATGTACAGCGGGCTCGGTAGCACTCTCGAGATCTCAGTTTGGGAAGCCGTTTGCAGTTTTGGAGTCGTGGAAACGTCCCGGAGGCGGTTGTGGAGTTTAATAGTTGGGGCGGGACGTTCGGTTCCGGGCGACTCCCGGGGCTCGGGACGGGAATCCCGGGGCTCGGGATGGAAATTTTCTGACGGCTTTGGGGTAAGTTGTGTTATAATTTAAGATGGAATTTATGAGTATTTTTGTAGAATTTTGGAGTGACGGAATTTCGGTTGGGGTTGACACGCTCGCACGTCGGGTTTTGGTTCGGGTTCAGCGAGCTCGGTAGGACACTCCGGAATGGTAAATGAACTTTTGAAAAATGTTCTGTGAATGTTATAATATTCTGAGGGTTGTATCCAAGTTTCGTTAATTTTGGAATTCGGTAAATATTTTTGGGCCAAAAATATTGGAACTTTCGGAAAAATTGGGAGTTAAATTGTAATTGGCCACAAAATTAAAGTATTTCAGCATGGGTGCAGCAGCTACTTTCGGCAGCAATTGGGATGAGATAGGGACACATGTCCTTCTCTCATTTAAGAAGAATTAGTATGGGAAAAAGAAGAAGAATTTATATAAGGCCTTTTATGTTTTTAATTGTGATATTATTTCATTTCTTCTTCTTCTTCTTCTTCTTCTTCTTCTTCTTCCTTTGGTGCCGCCACCATGGAAGCTCACTCCAAGCTTCTTGTTCTTCAAATCTTGGCTCAAATCAACAAGGAAATGGATCCTTTAAGTGGTAAGCTTACTCCCTAGCTCTCTTTTCTTGTTAGAAACAAGAGTTGGATGGAAAAAGAGAAGAATTTGTGAATTATGAGTTTGTTCTTAGCTACTAGCTAGGATGATTCTCTTCCTCCCATCTTTTAGTATGTTGTTCTTGGGTTGTAAGGGAGTGATAATCAAGTGTTAGATTTTGGAAAACATACCTTGGATGAAAACCCCCAGAATGCCGAATTTCTTGGAAATTCTAATAATGATGTGTGTTTGTTATCTTGATTCATGCTTCAAGTATGTTAATCCTAGCATGATTCTAAGCTTATGTATGGATTCAATTTGATGGAAAATAAGTTGGGTTGGAAACCCCCATTTGGCAATTTATGGGTTGATGTTCAATGTTGGATTTTGTTGTTTTGGATGCAATTGGATAGCATTCTTGGTTTAGAAGTGAAATTGGTGATTAGTATGATTAATTGGAAGTTTGAATGGATTGATTTGGAAGTTGGATAAAAATTGGCAAAGAAGCCGAATTTTTGGATAATTCTTTTTCCATGTTGGGGTTTGATTTTGGTTGGATTGGATGCTAAGATGGTATTGGGGTTGAATTTAGGAGTGGTTTGAAGTTTGAAACGTTGGATTCGGTTAAGGAATGAAAAAGTTATAATTAATCGGGATTATCGGGAAATGGCGGGTAATGAAGGGTTTAAGGGTGGATTTGATCAGTTCTGCTTATTGTATGATGTTTGTCAATGTGAAATCTTGCATTGTCTAGGTTGGTTCTGAATTCTGACGTTTCTGTGAAAATCTGGAATTTTACGGAAATTCTGTCGGATTTTCGGTTTTGGGGTCGGGGGTTGTAATTTGGTAGTGTGGTTGATGAGGATGCTAATTCAACTTGGTTTGGCAGATTCTGAGTTTCGGTGGTTAGGAAAAGAGGAGTTCTAAGTTTCGGGGCACGGTGTAGGTGTTATCCAGAATCGGTCCAATACTCTGGATTTTGAGGTAAGGGTTTGGTTCTGTGTTTTGGTAAGCTAAGTATATGTTTTGGTTTCAGTTTCTGTTCTGCTAGTATTTCGGAGTATTATGCCTTTGGGCATATTCTGTAGTTTGTAGGAGTATGCCTTATGGCATACTCTGTCTGTTAATATTACGACAGTTGTGGGTTCGCTACCCCAGCTGGTGCACCATGCTTCTGTATTAGCTTCGGCTTCTGACTCCCTTAGTGGAGGCTGTCGTTCCGATTTACTATATGGGTTATGGCGATTTAGAATCGCACGTCCTTCGGGACTCCGATCTGTTTTCTGTTCATGCATGTTATTCCGTATTCTGTTGCATATATTGCTATCTTTCTGCTTTTGCAGGTTACATATACTTACCTTACCCCTTATCCCTTACGGGGTCCTTTTAGGACTCACCCTTCTTTGGGTTCTGTTTTGGGTTTTGTGCAGACTGATAAGCGGCTGCGGAGTAGGGTTCCGTGAGGTTCTACCTCGGTTGTATTTTGCGGCAGCTTCACCTTGCGGCCCGGGATTGTCTTTTGGATCCGAATCCCGCGTGAGGTATTTGACGCTTAGTCCTAGGCTTGGCTCTGTAGCTGCATGTACATACTTTCTGATTTGCTATGATGGTTGTATGTCTGTATATATATTTGTATATTCTGTTCTATATCTGTCCTCAGCGCTTGGCGCTTGCTAGACATTTTAGGTTCTGTGAATTCTGTATGTATATGTGTTTTGGTGCGTAAGCACTCGTCCACGGAGGGCGGGGCTTACTCTGTTATTAGTGCATGAATTGGATGGTTGCATTTAATTTTGGTAATACGCATGAAATTTCCGTTAGTTTGCTTCCACAATCCTTCCGTTTTCGGGTCCGCTACGCGCGGCGGGTCTCGATGGACCCGCCACTCCTTTCCATTCCGGCTTCCGCTTCCGGCGTCCCGGTGCCCCCGCCTCCGCAACCGGGCTCGGGTGGCGTGCGGTGACAAGTTGGTATCAGAGCGTGGGGATAAGGGGTAAGGTAAGTATATGTAACCCTGCAAAACAGAAAGATAGCAATATATGCAACAGACTACGGAATAACATGCATGAACAGAAAACAGATCGGAGTCCGAATGACATTACTTCAGCGTGGGGTGCTCTGGTTCTGTTTGTTAAGAAGAATGATGAGACACTCTGACTTTGTATCGATTATAGACGGTTGAATGCTCATGTTGGGAAGAATAAGTATCCGTTACCGAGGATTAACGATCTTTTTGATCAACTTCAGGGTTCGAGAGTTTTCTCAAAGATTAATCTCCGATCTGGGTATTTTCAGCTTAGGGTGAAGGATGAGGACATACCTGGGACTGTTTTCCGCACCCGGTATGGAAACTTTGAGGTTACGGTCATGCCATTCGGGCTGACCGATGCTCCGGTAGCATTCTTGGATCTGATGCATCGGGTGTTCCGACGCATTTCTTGGACTCATTTCTCGGTGGTTTTATTGATGATATTCTGATATATTCTCGGGATGAGGATTCGCATTGGGATCATCTGAGGGTAGTTCTGCAGATACCTTGGGAACATCAGCTTTATGCTAAATTCTCAAGGTGGGAGTTCTGGATTCAGGAAGTCACTTTTCTGGGACACGTTATTTCTGAGCATGGTCTGTCTGTGGATCCAGAGAAAGTGAGGGCTCACGGTAGCACCTATCCGCGGGACAGTCAGATTCGGGAAGAAGGGCAAGTTAGCCCCACGGTACATCGGCCCATATGAGATTCTGGAGCGGGTCGGTAGGGTGGCATACCGGTTGGCATTACCTCCTAGTCTGTCTGCGGTGCACAATGTCTTCCATGTTAGCATGTTGAAGAAGTGCATTCTGGATCCGGCTCAGACGATTCCAGTTGAGGAGGTACAGCTGGAACCCGATCTTTCTTATCAGGAGGTACCGGTAGCCTTTCTGGATAGGGATGTCAGGAGACTCCGTAGCAAGTTGATTCCCATGGTCAAGGTTCAGTGGTCACATCATACTGACCGGGAGGCGACTTGGGAGACAGAGAAGGACATTCAGATCGATACCCCGAGCAAGATGCGGTTGATACAGCTCTTGGAGGACCAAGAGTCCTAAGGGGGAGAATGTTACGGTCACCCCGAGCGGGTTGCGGCCGGTGACCAGGGCTCCGGTTTAGCCTGCGGTCACGTTTTCGGCGTTCAGGCGGCTCCCGAGCCCTATCCGAGTATCATTTTGGCGAACCCTTCCGTATTTGAGGTCGTGTGGGTCCCGGACGTTTCCGCCGAAAATATTTTTCTGGCGCCGGGGGTTTGTCGGGGTCGCCTCGGGACGTACAGCGGGCTCGGTAGCACTCTCGAGATCTCAGTTTGGGAAGCCGTTTGCAGTTTTGGAGTCGTGGAAACGTCCCGGAGGCGGTTGTGGAGTTTAATAGTTGGGGCGGGACGTTCGGTTCCGGGCGACTCCCGAGGCTCGGGACGGGAATCCCGGGGCTCGGGATGGAAATTTTCTGACGGCTTTGGGGTAAGTTGTGTTATAATTTAAGATGGAATTTATGAGTATTTTTGTAGAATTTTGGAGTGACGGAATTTCGGTTCAGGTTGACACGCTCGCACGTCGGGTTTTGGTTCGGGTTCAGCGAGCTCGGTAGGACACTCCGGAATGGTAAATGAACTTTTGAAAAATGTTCTGTGAATGTTATAATATTCTGAGGGTTGTGTCCAAGTTTCGTTAATTTTGGAATTCGGTAAATATTTTTGGGCCAAAAATATTGGAACTTTCAGAAAAATTGGGAGTTAAATTGTAATTGGCCACAAAATTAAAGTATTTCAGCATGGGTGCAGCAGCTACTTTCGGCAGCAATTGGGATGAGATAGGGACACATGTCCTTCTCTCATTTAAGAAGAATTAGTATGGGAAAAAGAAGAAGAATTTATATAAGGCCTTTTATGTTTTTAATTGTGATATTATTTCATTTCTTCTTCTTCTTCTTCTTCTTCTTCTTCCTTTGGTGCCGCCACCATGGAAGCTCACTCCAAGCTTCTTGTTCTTCAAATCTTGGCTCAAATCAACAAGGAAATGGATCCTTTAAGTGGTAAGCTTACTCCTAGCTCTCTTTTCTTGTTAGAAACAAGAGTTGGATGGAAAAAGAGAAGAATTTGTGAATTATGAGTTTGTTCTTAGCTACTAGCTAGGATGATTCTCTTCCTCCCATCTTTTAGTATGTTGTTTTGGGTTGTAGGGAGTGTTAATCAAGTGTTGGATTTTGGAAAACATACCTTGGATGAAAACCCCGAATGCCGAATTTCTTGGAAATTCTAATAATGATGTGTGTTTGTTATCTTGATTCATGCTTCAAGTATGTTAATCCTAGCATGATTCTAAGCTTATGTATGGATTCAATTTGATGGAAAATAAGTTGGGTTGGAAACCCCCATTTGGCCGAATTTATGAGATGATGTTCAATGTTGGATTTTGTTGTTTTGGATGCAATTGGATAGCATTCTTGGTTTAGAAGTGAAATTGGTGATTAGTATGATTAATTGGAAGTTTGAATGGATTGATTTGGAAGTTGGATAAAAATTGGCAAAGAAGCCGAATTTTTGGATAATTCTTTTTCCATGTTGGGGTTTGATTTTGGTTGGATTGGATGCTAAGATGGTATTGGGGTTGAATTTAGGAGTGGTTTGAAGTTTGAAACGTTGGATTCGGTTAAGGAATGAAAAAGTTATAATTAATCGGGATTATCGGGAAATGGCGGGTAATGAAGGGTTTAAGGGTGGATTTAATCAGTTCCTGCTTATTGTATGATGTTTGTCAATGTGAAATCTTGCATTGTCTAGGTTGGTTCTGAATTCTGACGTTTCTGTGAAAATCTGGAATTTTACGGAAATTCTGTCGGATTTTCGGTTTTGGGGTCGGGGGTTGTAATTTGGTAGTGTGGTTGATGAGGATGCTAATTCAACTTGGTTTGGCAGATTCTGAGTTTCGGTGGTTAGGAAAAGAGGAGTTCTAAGTTTCGGGGCACGGTGTAGGTGTTATCCAGAATCGGTCCAATACTGGATTTTGAGGTAAGGGTTTGGTTACGTGTTTTGGTAAGCTAAGTATATGTTTTGGTTTCAGTTTGCTCGCTAGTATTTCGGAGTATTATGCCGTTGGGCATATTCGTAGTTTGTAGGAGTATGCCTTATGGCATACTGCTGTTAATATTACGGCATTGTGGGTTCGCTACCAGTGGTGCACCATGCTTCTGTATTAGCTTGGCTTCGACTCCTTAGTGGAGGCTGTCGTTCGATTTACTATATGGGTTATGGCGATTTAGAATCGCACGTCCTTCGGGACTCCGATCTGTTTCTGTTCATGCATGTTATTCCGTAGTCATTGCATATATTGCTATCTTTACATTTTGCGGGTTACATATACTTACCTTACCCCTTATCCCTTACGGGTCCTTTTAGGACTCACCCTTCTTTGGGTGTTTTTGGGTTTGGTAGACGATAAGCGGCTGCGAAGTAGGGTTCCGTGAGGTTCTACCTCGGTTGTATTTTGCGGCAGCTTCACCTTGCGGCCCAGGATTGTCTTTTGGATCTGAATCCCGCGAGGTATTTGATGCTTAGTCCTAGGCTTGGCTCAGAGTGCATGTACATACTTTCGATTTGCTATGATGGTTGTATGTCTCGTATATATATTTGTATATTCTGTTCCATATCTGTCCTCGGCGCTTGGCGCTTGCTAGACATTTTAGGTTACGTGAATTCTGTATGTATATGTGTTTTGGTGCGTAAGCACTCGTCCACGGAGGGCGGGGCTTACTCTGTTATTAGTGCATGAATTGTATGGTTGCATTTTATTTTGGTCATACGCATGAAATTTCCGTTAGTTTGCTTCCACAATCCTTCCGTTTTCGGGTCCGCTACGCGCGGCGGGTCTCGATGGACCCGCCACTCCTTTCCATTCCGGCTTCCGCTTCCGGCGTCCCGGCGCCCCCGCCTCCGCAACCGGGCTCGGGTGGCGTGCGGTGACAGGAATGATACAGAAAGGCAGGTTCATCGAGACCTGCCGTGCTTAGCGGACCCGAAAGGCGATTGTGGAAGCAACCTGAAAATTTTCATACATAGAACAAAAATGAAATCTATGGTGAGTCTCGTCCCTCGAAAACGGGCGAGCCCATCACCATCACCATACAAACAGTTCATGTAATAACAACAAAGTAAGTACCGCTCTCCGAGGACGAGTACTTACGCATATAACATAGAACATACAGAGTTCTCCGCACCTAGGATATCTAGCAAGCGCCAAGCGCTCAGAATATGCAATGAGCAGAATATATATATGTATATATACAATCATCACAACAATAAAACAGAAAGTATGCACATGCAGCTACAGAGCCGACCCTAGGCCTAAACATCAAAATACCTCACGCGGGATTCAGGCCAAGTAGACAAAATCCCAGCCTGCAAGGTACTGCTGCTGCTCAACACAACCAAGGCAGAAGCCTCATGGAAACCTACGCTGGTCGCTTACTGCACCTACCGAAATCCAAAAACAACCCAAAAAGGGTGAGTCCTAAAAGGACCCCGTAAGGGATTTGGGGTAAGATAAGCATATGTAACCCTGCAAAACAGAAAGATAACAATATACAGAATATATGCAACAGAATACAGAACATCGTGCATGTAATAAAAACATATCAGAATCCCGAAGGATGTGCGATACTAAATTGCCATAAACCCTTATAACAAATCAGAACGACAGCCTCCCTCTAAGGGAGTCAAGCCAAGCTATTACGAAGCATGGTGCACCACTGGGTAGCGAACCCACAACCTGTCGTAGGGTTAATAGACCAAGTATGCCACAAGGCATACACCTATAAATTACGTAACGTACCTTAAAGCGAAATTTCCGAAATACTGCAAAATGTAAGTGCAACAACACATACAACTACAGACTACAGAATATGCCCTAGGCATATAATACCGAAATGCTTGCAGAACAGAAAGTGAAACTAAACATACACCTATCTTACCAAAAATAGCAGAACCAAACCCTTACCTCACAAATCCAGAGTAATAGACTGATTCTGGACGACTTCCACACCACGACTCGAAACTCAGAAACCTCTCTTTTCTACCCTCCGAACCTCGAATCTGTCAAACCAAGTTGAATTAGCGTCCTTATCGACCACTCTACCAAACTACACCCCCGACCCCAAAACCAAAAATCTGGCAGAATATCGTAAAATTCCAGATTCCCACAGAAACATCAGAATTCAGAAACAACTTAGACAATGCAAAATTATACATTGTCAAACACAATCCAACAAGCAGAACTGATCAAATCCAACCTTAAAACCCTTCATTACCCGACATTTTCTGATAAACCCGGTTAATTGCAACTTTTCCAATTCTCACTCGTATTCAACGTTCCGAACTTCCAACCACTCCTAAATTCAACCCCCATACCAATTTAGCATCCAATTCAACCAACATCAAACCCCAACATGGAAAAAGAATCATTCCAATAATTCGGTTCTTAACCAACATTTTACTCAACTTCCAATTCAATCCATTCAAGCTTCCAATTAATCATACTAACCACCAATTACACTTCTAAACCAAGAATGCTAACCAATTGCATCCAAAACAACCAAATTCAACATTGAACATCAACCAACAAATTCGGCCATAAAGGGGGTTTCCAACCCAACTTGTTCTCCATCAAATTGAATCCATACATAAGCTTAGAATCATGCTAGGAACAATATACTAGAAGCATGATTCAAGAAACCAAACACACACCAGTTTTTGGAAAAATTCCCAAAAATTCGCCATTTTAGGATTATAGCTTCCAATGAGTTTTTCCAAAATCTAACACTTGATTATCACTCTCCTACAACCCAAGAACATCATACTAAAAGATGGGAGGAAGAGAATCATCCTAACTAGTAGCTAAGAACAAACCCAAAATTCTCAAAATCATCACTTTATCCAACCAAACTTGTTTCCAAGGAGAGAAGTGAGCTAAGGAAGGAAACTTACCCAAGATTGAAGCCAAACCCTTGATGATTCAAGCCAAGATGAAGAACTTCAAAGCTTGGAGAAAGCTCCCATGGTGGCGGCAGCAAGTGAGGAAGAAGAAGAAGAAGAAGAAGAAGAAGAAGAAATGAAATAATAAGCTTTTTATGAAATATATATGCTATATATATATTTCCTTTCTTTTTCCCATACCTTCTCATCTTAAATAACAAAAAGACATGTGTCCCTTATCCCTTCCCCATTCCAGCCGAAAATAACCTGCTGCCCATGCTCCATTATTTGTGTTTTGTGACCAAATAAAAATTAACCTCCCAACTTTTCCAAAAGTTCCAATTTTGGCCCAAACGCAACTACCGAACTCCAAAATAAACGAAACTTGGACACAATCCTCAGAATATTATAACATTCGTAAAACATGTTCTAAAAGTCCATTTACAATTCCAGAGTATACTACCGAGCTCGCTGAACCCGAACAAATCCCGACGTGCGAGCGTGTCCAATGTAACCAAAATCCCATAACACCAAAATTCAACAAAAATACTCATAAATCCAACTTGAATTATAACATGACTTACCCCAAAGCCATCAGAAGATTTCCATCCCGAGCCCCGGGATTCCCGTCCCGAGCCCCGGGAGTCGCCCGGAACCGAACGTCCCGCCCCAAATATTATATTCCATAGAAACCTCTGGGACATTCCCACGACTCCAAAACTGCAAACGGCATCTCAATCCGAGGTCTCGGGAGCGCTATCGAGCCCGCTGTACGTCCCGAGACAACCCCGACAACCCCCCGGCGCCGAAAAAATATTTTCGACGGAAACGTCTGGGGGACCCACACGACCTCAAATACGAAAGGGTTCGCCAAAATGATACTCGGATAAGGCTCGGGAGCCGCCTGAACGCCGAAAAACGTGACCCGCAGGACAAAACCGGAGCCCCGGGTCACCCGGTCGCAACCCGCTCGGGGTGACCGTAACACTCCAGGCAGGATAGGAGGGTTTGCTCCCCTCCCCTCAGCAGTGAACTGCTGTTCCTAAGAAGGAACACCGGGTCCCATGCATCGCCCAGGAGCTTCCCCTTCTCCCTGTACACCCTGGCCCTGGCCTCATGCCTCCTGAACCTTAGGGTATCCGGCTCCTCAGACCACATGGGGGCTGACTTGGCAGCAACTCGCCTCCGCTCCAAGAAATGGGACCAAACCCCAACCTCTTCAAGGACCTCGGTTCTGGTCCCCAGATCTGCAGGGACCTCTGTCATAGTCCCTTGATCCACTGGGACCTCGCGAGGGCCAAGCTCTTGACCAGAAGGCCCCGCACCTACAAGAGTTGCAAATATTAATACAGCTGAAAGAGATGAAGTACAAACTCAAAGCAAGAAAAGCACTGTCAAGTTAAAAGACTTACCAGCAGAAGGACGCCCCCATCCACCGGTTTCCAGCTGGCTACTGAAAGGTTGGGCTATCTCCCAACCACTTGTCCTCGTAGAGGACCGTGCTGCCAGACCCCCCTCCTCTGGGGCCTCACCATCAGAAGAAGAGGAAGTTTCCTCAATCCTCAGGACCCTCTTCCCCTTTGCCACAAGGGACTTCTCCCCTGAAGGAGTCACTTCAGGGATCCCCTCTCTAGAAGGGGTTGCTGCAGGGGTCTCCTCCCTTGCAATGGTGGCTTCTACCTCCTCCTCCACAGGAGTGACCGTTGCCTCCTGTTGGTGAGAACTGCCAATAGCCTTGGCAGTCTGGCTACCCCTCCTCCTCATGGAGATCAGTATCTCCCCCGCTGACATCTTACCCTTGGGAGGAAGCACCTTTCCTCTGGTGAGGATCTCCGCCGCGACCACATGCCCAGGCAAGTCTTCGCCTTTGGCTGGGGAAGGGCTCGCGAAGAGCCCAGACACAAAGGCTTCAGCAGCAGCCTCCTCAGGAGAGATAGGTTGCACCACTGAGATGGGCACAACCTCTATGGTAGCAGCGTTACCTGCCTGCACTCCCTCTAAGCCCTCTGCTGAAGGCAAGGCTTCTGTTACGGTCGCCCGAGCGGGTTGCGACCGGGTGACCCGGGGCTCCGGTTTTGGCCTGCGGGTCACGATTCTGGGCGGTTAATCGGCTCCCGGGACTTGTCTGACCTTTATTTCTGGAAATCCTTCTGGATTTGAGGTTGTGTGGGTCCCCCGGACGTTTTCGCCGAAAATATTTTTCGGGGCCGGGGGGTTGTCTCAGGATGTATAGCGGGCTCGGTAGCGCTCCCAAGACCTCAGATTCGGAAACCGTTCGCATATTTGGGATCGTGAGAACGTCCTGGATCTTTTTACGGAGTATATTTTCTGGAGTGGGATGTGCGGTCCCGGGCGACTCCCGGGGCTCTGGACGAAATCCCGAGGCTCAGGATGGATTTTTCCAGACGGCTTCGGTGTGAGGTATGTTATATTTTAAGACGGAATTTATGGTAATATTTGTGATTTTTTTGGTTGTGGTGTGATTTTTGGTTCGGGTTAATACATGCGCGTCGGGATTTACTCGGGTTCAGCGGACCCGGTAGGACACTCTAATTTTTCAAATGGACTTTGGAAAGAAGATTTGGGTATTTTATGTTATTCTGAGGGTTGTGGTCAGTTTTGGTTCCATTTGGAGTTTGTTGCTTGTGTTTGGAGTTTAATTGCAAAGATTTGGAGAATTGGCGGTTAAATTGTTATTAACCCAAAAGTTAAAAATATTTTGGGTGGGCCTAAGTCGGCTGCAGCAAGTGAGGGTGGACACTTGTCCACTTGTTATTTAAGATGGTAAAGAGGAGATAATATATAAGGATAATTATTTCACAAAAAATCATTTCATTTCATTTTCTTTTCTTCTTCTTCTTCCTTCTTCTCTCATCCGCCATTCTTCTTCCTTTCCAAGCTCCATGTTCTTCCATTTTCTTGGCTGATTTCTTCAAGGTTTTGGCTCTAATCTTTGGTAAGCTTTCTTCCTTCTTCTCTTTCCATGTTGAAAACAAGTTTTGGTAGAGAAAGAGAAGGAAACCAAAATCATGGTTTGTTCTTGTCTACTTGAATGAGTGATCCTCTCCCTCCCATCATATAGTATGTAGTTCATGGTCTTGAGGTGAGTAGGAATCTAGGGTTGGATGTTGGAAAAACTCCATGGAAGGTGGAACCCTAGGGAGGCCGAATTTGAAGGGAATTTTCCAAAATTGTGTGTGTTTGTGTTCTTGAATCATGCTTCAAGTATGTTGTTCCTAGCATGATTCTAAGATTATCTATGGTTTTAATTTGATGGAAAGCATGCTAGGGAAGAAATCCCCAAATGGCCGAATTGTTCATGTTAGGGTTCTTGGTTGATTTTGGTTGTTTAGGTGAAATTGGTTAGTAATCTTGCTTAAGAATTGTAATTGGTAATTAAAGAGTGCAAATGGAACTTTGTTTGGATTGAAATGGAAGTTGGGTGAAAATTGGGTGAAGAACCGAAACTAGAAATGTTTCTTTTTCCATGTTGGGGTTTGTTTTTGGTTGGATTGGATGCTAAATTGGTATTGTGGATGGAAGTAGGTTCGTAATGGTGTTTGAAATATTATTTTCGGACAAAGATAGGAACAGTTAGGTTTATGCGGGTTTTTCCAGGAAAAGTGTCTGAAATGTGGGTTTAAAGGTTGGAATGGGTTTGGTGGTGTTTGAATAACAATGTTCAGGCTCGGTTCGTGAAACCGAGCTTTCTGTGAATTTTGAGGAAAAGTGCGGGATTGTGCGGGAGTTGGTTTCTGGGGTTTGTTTGGATGTGTTCTGACTTAATTATGGTTGTTCAGCTTGATTCTGCGTGGGAGGAGTAGCGTGGGACCGTAGAAGAAAAGTTGCGACTTTTCGGACCGGGAGCCGGGATTTCTCGAGTTTTGTGCTGCGGGGCAGCGTTTCTGAGGTAAGGGCTCAACATCTCTCGTTATACATTCTGGGAGTTATTTGATGTGTATCGGGTTTAGTTGAGGCGGGTTCCGGGTGAGGACGGTGGTTCGGTGATCCCGAGACCCGTCATATGGTAAAATGTATGTTTGTCCTGTTTGAAGGCCCGAATGGCCTTGGAGGCCCGGGTTCCTATTCTGTTCTGTATATGTGTACCGAGGTGATGATATTTCTGTTTATGCTTATGTATTATTATTATTATATGGTTCTGTTCTGTGGCGAAACCCGGATGGTCTTTGAGGCCACGGGTACTTCTTGGATCTGTTCTGTGGTGTCTGCACTGAAGGGTGCCGACATTCTGTGTATATCCGCACTTGGGGTTTCCGATATACTTCTGTGACCCTACGACAGTTTGGGGATCGCGATCCCAGCTGGTACCGTGTTTTATGGGTCGTTCTGGCGGTTGGACCGCATATGATTGGGATTCCGGTTTACCTTACGTTATATGTTCATATGTTATGTATATACTTGCGATATTCTATTTTGCAGGTTCAGCTTGTTGCCACTTGAGCAAACTGCGTTTTACCATTAGCCCTTACTGGGTCCTTTCGAGGACTCACCCTTTTATTTGTTTACCACTTTCAGGCCGTCCTAACAAGCAACCGGCGGAGTAGAGATCCACGGTGCTTCTCACGATTTTGGGGTTTTGATTGCAGCAGCAGTACTACGTGCGGAGATCCTCGAGTGGGAGGCTTCTGATTCCGCGGTAGGTATTTATAGGATTTTGTTTATTGGCTCTGTAGCTGTAGCTGCATGCATGTAGATCAGATCATGGATTTGTATATGTTGTACATATTGAGGTATATTCTGCTTTGTTTGTCTTCTGAGTCGTGGGCGGAGCCCCGACTTGCCTATATTGGAACTGTTATATTTCAGACTTGGTGTTTGGTATTGGTAGTGATGAGCGACGGTTGGCACACCATGAACTGCATGTTTGGTAGAAGTTGGATTGTTATGCATACTTGCCTTGTATATGTTAGTAGGTTGCTAGTCGTTACTCGACTATTTTGTTATTTGAGCTCGATGCTCTGTTGCCGCGCTTCCTGCCATATTTCCGTTCCGACGTCGCGGCCGGCTCCGCCTCCGCAACCGGGCAGAGTGGCTGTGACAGCTTCTTCAGTAGTGGAAGGAACTTCCAATCCACAACACTGGGGGCTTCCTCCCCAACAGGCTCCTCAGCCTCTTCAGTTAAAGGGACTGCTGAAGACCCCTCTGTTTCGGCAGGCCCCTTGGCCTCCACTGTCACCGCACGCCACCCGAACCCGGTTGCGGAGACGGGGGCGCCGGGACGTCGGAAGCGGAAGCCGGAAAATACAAGATGGCAGGTCCACCGAGACCCGCCGCGCGTAGCGGACCCAGAAAAACGAAGCGATTGCGGAAGCGACTTGAACATTTTCATACATATAACTAAAATAAAATCAAAACATGCAATTCATGCATTAGCACCAGAGTAAGCCCCGCCCTCCGTGGACGAGTGCTTACGCACCAAACCATAGATGCTTACAGAGTTCACAGAACCTAACGTATCTAGCAAGCGCCAAGCGCTCGGAACATGCAATGAGCAGAAACAGATATATATATATATATATAAACACATACAATCATCATAACAATAAAAGCAGAGTATGCACATGCAGCTACAGAGCCGACCCTAGGCCTAAACGTCAAAATACCTCGCGGGATTCAGACCAAGTAGACAAAATCCCAGCCCGCAAGGTACCTGCTGCTGCTCAACCCAACCAAGGCGAAATCTCACGGAAACCAACTCCACTGGTTGTTTACCAAGTCTACGAAACCCAAAAACAGAACCCCAAGAAGTGTGAGTCCTAAAAGGACCCCGTAAGGGATTTGGGGTAAGATAAGCATATGTAACCCTGCAAAACAGACAGATAGCAATATACAGAATATATGCAACAGAATACAGAACATCGTGCATGTAATAAAACAGATCGAATACCGAAGGATGTGCGATACTAAATCGCCATAAACCCTTATAACCAATCGAGCACGGCCTCCCTCTAAGGGAGTCAAGCCGAAGCTATTACGGAAGCATGGTGCACCAGTGGGGTAGCGAACCCACAACCTGTCGTAGGGTTAATGCAGACAAAGTATGCCATAAGGCATACACCTACAAACGTAGGGTTAACAGACAGGGTATGCTACAAGGCATACACCTACAGATCACAGAACGTACCTTAAAGGAGAAATTTCCGAAATACCTGCAAAACAGAAGTGCTACAATACATACACCTACAGACTACAGAATATGCTCTAGGCATATAATACTGAAATACCTGCAGAACAGAAAATGAAACTAAACATACACCTATCTTACCAAAAATAGCAGAACCAAACCCTTACCTCACAATTCCAGTATTTGACCGGTTACGGGACGATTTCCAAACCACGACCCGAAACCCGAAAACCTCTCTTTTTCTAACTTCCGGACCTCGAATCTGTCAATTCAAGCTAAATTAGCAACCTTACCAACCACACTACCAAACTACACCCCGACCCCAAAACCGAAAATCCGTGAATTTCCATAAAATTCCAGATTTCCACAGAAACTTCAGAAGTCAGAATCAACCTAGAAAATGCAAGATTATAAATTGACAAACACAATTCAACAAGCAGAACTGATCAAACCAACCTTAAACCCTTCATTACCCGCCATTTTCCGATAATCCCGCTTAATAGTAACCTTTCCATTTCTTATCCGAATTCAACGTTTCAAACTTCAAACCACTCCTAAATTCAACCCCAATACCATCTTAACATCCAATCCAACCAAAATCAAACCCCAACATGGAAAAAGAATTATCCAAAAATTCAGCTTCTTTGCCAATTTTTATCTAACTTCCAAACCAATCCATTCAAACTTCCAATTAATCATACTAATCACCAATTTCACTTCTAAACCAAGAATGCTATCCAATTGCATCCAAAACAACAAAATCCACAATGATCATCAACCTACATAATCGGCCATTTGGGGGTTTTTGACTCAACTTGTTTTCCATCAAATTGAATCCGTACATAAGCTTAGAATCATGCTAGGATTAACATACTTGAAGCATGAATCAAGGAGACAAACACACATCAACATAGAATTTCCAAGAAATTCGGCCAAAATGGGGCTTTTTCATCCAAGGAGTTTCTCCAAAATCTAACACTTGATTATCACTCCCATACAACCCAAGAACATCATACTAAAAGATGGGAGGAAGAGAATTATCCTAACATGTAGCTAAGAACAAACTCATAATTATCAAAATCTCCTCTTTTCTTCACTAATTCTTGTTTCCAACAAGAAAAGAGAACCTAGGAAGGTACTTACCACATGGAGGACCCAATTCCTCTTTGATTTGAGCCAAGATGAAGAACTTCAAGCTTGAGGTTGAGCTTCATCAATGGTGGCGGCAGTAGCAGCAAGAGGGAGAAGAAGAAGAAGAAAAGAAAAGAAATGAAAGTGAATTTAATTCACTTAAGTAAATATAACTATATATATATATATATCCTTCCTTTATCCCATCCATTCTCTTCTTAAATAGAATATAGACAAGTGTCCTCAACTTGTCCCCAAATCTGCCGAATTCAGCTGCACCCATGCTGAAATAATTTTCTTTTGTCACCAAATACAAATTAACTCCCAATTTTTCCGAAAGTTCCAATATTTTTAGCCCAACAATATTTACCGAATTCCAAAATTAACGAAACTTGGACACAACCCTCAGAATATTATAACATTCACAGAACATTTTTCAGAAATTCATTTACCTTTCCGGAGTGTCCTACCGAGCACGCTGAACCCGAACCAAAACCCGACGTGCGAGCGTGTCAACCTGAACCGAAATTCCGTCACTCCAAAATTCTATAAAAATACCCATAAATTTCATCTTAAATTATAACACAACTTACCCAAAAGCCGTCAGAAAATTTCCATCCCGAGCCCCGGGATTCCCGTCCCGAGCCCCGGGAGTCGCCCGGAACCGAACGTCCCGCCCCAAATATTAAACTCCACAAACACCTCCGGGACATTCTCACGATTCCAAAACTGCAAACGGCTTCCCAAACTGAGGTCTCGAGAGCGCTACCGAGCCCGCTGTACGTCCCGAGGCTACCCCGACAACCCCCCGGCGCCAGAAAAATATTTTCGGCGGAAACGTCCGGGGGACCCACACGACCTCAAATACGGAAGGGTTCGCCAAAATGATACTCGGATAGGGCTCGGGAGCCTCCTAAACGCCGAAAAACGTGACCCGCCGGCCAAAACCGGAGCCCCGGGTCACCCGGTTGCAACCCGCTCGGGGTGACCGTAACATCCACAGCCGGCCTCGCCGTCTCTTCAGTAGAGGGGACCGCTGCAGATCCCCTCGCCTCAACAGGCCCCCTGGTCTCCTCAATAGCAGTAGGGCACTCCCCTCTCTAGGCCGCGCCGCACTAGCGGCCACTCTCCTCTTTTTCCCTTGAGGAACTGCTGGCGACTTAGTCCTAGCCCTCTTCTTTGGCGGCTTGGGGGTAATGCGCCCCAACGCCTTGACAGCCCCAGCAGGGGCATCCTTCCCAAATGCACATGCCAGGTGCACTTGTTGGGCAATGCGCATAGACGCTCTCTTGCCCCGGCCTTCGCCAGACTCCATGGAAGCATCTACAAGCAAAAAGAAAGCTTCAGACCAGGTTTTACTAAAGCCTCTTACACTTATGCATTACACTTATATATGCAAAACATACCTTTGGGCCCCGCCAACGCCGCGAAGAGAGAGTCTACCGCCGTCCCACGGTGAGCAGGGGCCCATCCCTCGTATGGCGGAGGCACCTCAGGGTCCAGCACGAAGCCCGTGCTAATCCCAGCCCACCTCAGAGTGGTCTCATCAAGTTGGGCAGCCGAAAAGGGGAAGAGATCATCACAAGCGCTCCTTGAGAAAACGTCATCCAACCACCCCAATAGTTGGATGTATGCCCGCCACCGCACTCCTTCAGAAGACAGTTCAGGCCTCCGTGCGATGCTATGCACGGATAGCTGAGTCCTCGCGCAGGGAAAGTCCCATGAGTTGTCGCGGGGCAGGAAGAAGAATGACCCGTGCCAGTTGTGGTAGGATTTGGGCGAGGCAGTGAAGGAAATGGAGTGGTTACCTCCGACGTTTATGGGAGTGACGTAGAAAAATGCACTCCCACTCCTCAGATCCAGCCGATAGAAACGGTTGAAGACATCAGCGAAGGGCTTCACGCCGGCCATATGGCAGGCAACAATAAAACCTGCTATGGTTAGAAAGGTGTTGGGTGCCAACTGTGTTGGTGGCATCCCCCAATCAGCACACAAATCTTGTACCAGCTGCGGAAGGGGAAACCGCAACCCCGCTGCAAGCTGTGCCGTGTACAGGCACAACACCCGGTTCTCCATGATCCCTTTGGTCTCAGGCCAACCCCTCGCCCGGCAGACGCCTGAGCGTGACGTGTATACAGGCACTGCCTCCACAGGCCAGAAGGCCTCCACCATATCCTGGTGGATTTTCTCAAACTTCACCGTGGTCTTCTCCACGGGGGCGAGCACTGGACGAACGGCCTCTTTGGATTCCATCTCTACAAAAAAAGAAGAAGAAACCAAGTAACAAGCATGTAAATCGGAATGGCCTAATAGAGGCATTTCGTCAAGCACTCTCTATGCTCAGAAAAATCAAATCACTCACTGTCCTTGGTGAAAATATTTTACCTGCTTGAGTGGTTGTTGAAGAAACTGGTGGAGCAAACAACAAACGAACAGACAGTGAGGTCTCGAAGGTGGAAAAACACCAAGGAAGAACTCCAAAACAGCCGGTAAACGGTTTGAGTGCACAAAAAACGCGAACGGTTTACTCAGAGCAAAAGCAAGGAAATACGAGAATGAAGATAGAAAGCTTCAATCTTCTCGGATACACTTTTATAAGCCCGCCAAAATGAAAAGCACCTTTTAGCGGAATTGGCTCCCAAGGCGCCACGTGCTGACATCTAGCGGTTAGAAGGCCTTTTACCTTCCGTGCAAAATCAGAGAAATGCTTTTCAAACGCGTAATCGACTCCTGAGGCGCCACGTGCCGCGCCCGTAACGGTTAGTAAACCTCCCATCTCCCATTATCTCTCCCGCTTTAAATGCCGAGGGACCCTTCACCGCCGATTACACTCCAAACGGCCCACTAGCAGCGTAGCGCCTTCGCCAGCTCCAAGACTTGGGATTTTAATAGAGTACGGGACCCTACCCATACTCTGCCTTCAGGAGGAGGCATCTTGGTACACTACCCAAGCGAATGCCCCCCCAAAAAACTCACAAGGATCAGAAGATCCAACACGAACTATCGGATCATAAAAGGTCTTCACTTGTGGCTACTACATCAGTCCTCAGCAAAGTACTTTCAAAAAATGGAGTACAGGACCCTGCCCATACTCCGCTCTCAGGAGGAGGCATCTTGGTACACTACCCAAGCAAACGCATCCTCGCGTCGCATCAGAATCATACAAGGCCTTCTGAAAAGGTCTCACCCTTGTGGTCTCCAGTATCGCCTTCGCAGGGTCTCACCCTTGTGGTCCCCAGTATCGCCTTCGCGAGGTCTCACCCTTATGGTCTCCAGTATCGCCCAAAGCAAGGTCTCACCCTTGAAGTCTCCAGTCCCACCTACGCGAGGTCTGGCCCTCGCAGGCCTCAAGTCTCGCCCGGGCGACGTCTCATACTCGCCTTCGCGTCTCTTGGGCCTGCGCGGGTCACCCTCACGGTCTCAGGTATCGCCCGTGCGATCTCACTCGCCTTCACGGGTCTTACTCCCACAGCCTCAACTTGCCTTCGCGAGGACTCTCTTGCCTATACTGGCCTCGCCCGAATAAGGCCCTTATACTCAGGTTCGTGCGACCCTCACTCCTTATTCGGCTATGTTCTATCTGGGCCTTCGCCTGCCACTTGCTCCACTTGGAAACAAACCACTTGTTCATCTGACATCAATCAGCCAATAAGGAGGCCAGCACGAGCCTGAGTGATCTTCACCAGATTTGTACGCCAAACATTCCCTTACAGGTGAATCTTCTAAGGCGGTTTGCCGAGATCTTCATCATCACAGCCGCCTTATCTCCAATCAGTCGACACAGACTTATCTCTCCAAATCCGGCAGACTTGTCGGGATCTGCCTCACACTGTCCAAGGCTTCAAGCGGGGTAGGCTCTTCTCCTGGCATCTCCCTATAAATAGGGGGATGTCCACCCTAAACTGGGTAAGCTACTACACGCCCCCCACTCCTCTCTTGCTACTTCTGAGTATTCTCCTTATCTTTTACAGATTACTCTGAACAGCAAGCTTGGAGTCTCAAGAACACCATCTTCATCAATCACTCAACTGGGATTCCGCTCCTACTCCGGGAATGAGAATATCAATTCTCTTTACGTCGCGCTGGCAGGGCCCAAAGGTATGTTTGCATATACAAGTGTAAAGCACAAGTGTAAGAGGTTTAGTAAAACCTGGCCTGACATTTTTCCTTTCGTTGCAGATGCCTCCACAGAGACTGGCGAAGGCAGGGGCAAGAGGGCGTCTATGCGCATTGCCCAGCAGGTGCACCTGGCATGTGCATTTGGGAAGGATGCCCCAGCTGGAGCTGTCAAGGCGTTGGGGCGCATTACCCCTAAGCCGCAGAAGAACAGGGCTGGCACCAAGCCGTTGGCGTCCTCTCAAAAAGAGAAGAGGAGGAAGGTGACTGCTGGCGAGCTCTCATGAAGATGCTGCCGTCCAACTCGAGGACTTCGTGTCAGGGCTCTTTGCGAGCCCTTCTCCAGCTCAGGGTGAAGACCTGCCCGGGCATGTGGTCGCGGCAGAAATCATTGCGAGGGGGAGTGCCCTTCCCAAAAAGGGGAGGATGTCAACAGGGGAAGTCCTGCTGTTCATGAGGAAGAAGGGCCAACAGGCTGCTAAGGCCATAAGCAGTCCTGGCCAGCAGGAGGCAGTGATCGCTCCTGCAATAGAAGTGGAGGACCCAACTGCAAGGGAGGAGGCCCCTGCGGTGATCCCCTTAAGGGAGGAGACTCCTGTAGTGACTCCTTTAAGGGAGGCGTCCCTGGCAGCGAAGGGGAAGAGGATCCTGAGGATTGAGGAGACTTCTTCCTCTTCTGATAGTGAGGCCCCAGAGGAGGGGGGTCTGGTAGCACGGTCCTCTGCGAGGACAAGTGGTTGGGGGACAGCCCAACCTTCCAGCAGTCAACCAGAGGCCAGTGGATGGGTGCGCCCTTCAGGCGGTAAGTTACTCAACTGTACTGATACTTGTCAGTGTGCTTTTCTTGTTCTGAGTTTGAGTCTCAGTTTTCTCAATTGTACTGATACTTGTAACTTCTGCAGATGCGGGGCCCTCTGGGCAAGAGCTTGGCCCCCGCGAGGTCCCAGCGGACCAAGGGACCATGACCGTGGTCCCCGCAGACCTAGGGACCAGAATCGAGGTCCTTGAGGAGGCTGGGGTGTGGTCCCACTACTTGGAGCGAAGGCGGGTCGCTGCCAAGTCAGTCCCCAAGTGATCTGAAGAGCTGGCCACCCTGAGGGTCATGAGGCAGGACCTCAGGGCCAAGACGTATAGGGAGAAGGGCTATCTCCTGCGCGATGCGTGGGACCCAGTCTTCTTTCTTAGGAACAGCAGTTCACTGCTGAGGGGAGGAGAGCAAACTCTCCAATCATGCCTGGAGGGGCTACGCACCCCTTATGACAGGGAGGTGACAGAGCGGAGCCTTGACTCTCCTGCCGAGTTGATGAGGGAGGCAGCCCAACAGAGCCTGCATGTAAGACAACTTCTGGTCTTTATGTACAAGTCTAGCTTGCTCTCTTTCTGCCTTGGTCTTAATAAACTTGGATGCAGGCCGCCGTCAAAGGACATGCTGCCATGGAGTAGTGGCATGACTTCTTGAAGTATGCCAACAGGCGGGATGATGCCCAAGTAGCGGAAATTGCCTCCCTTAGGAAGGAGCTGGAAGCCTCCAAGAAAAGGGAGGAGGAACGCCAAGAGGAGCAGGCCAAACGTGTGGCTCAACTGGAGAGTTGGTGTGACTACGTCAACAAGGAGCGGACAACTAGCAGGCTGTACCGGTGGGAGCAGGTCAGCCTAATTGATGCTGCAAAGCATCGCTTCCTTCAACAGGCAGCAGTGTTGGAAGCCCAGCAGCTTGAGAATGCTGTCCTGAAGGAGTCCCTCCTAGCAGCGAAGGTTGAAATCGAGCAAGCGAAGGCTGCGACCAAGGAAGTGGACCGCCAGGCCATTGCCCAGGCCCAGTTGGCAGAGAAGAAAATAGAGGAGGGTAAGCTTGTTGCTGAGGCCGCCATGAAGTCACGCCTGGAGGTCGCCTCTGAGCTTGAGAAGGCGGTGGCCTCAGTATGGGAGATGGAGAAGGCTTTGGGCCTCGCTCCCTTTACAGATGAGGATCAAGAGTCCTCTTCCTCCATCAAGGTGCCCATCCCTGAGCGGATGCCTCGACTAATGGAGAAGCTTGCTGAGATCCAAGGTCAAGGTGAAGCAGGGGCGCAAGCCTACGAGAAGGGCTGGCTGCGATGACGCTTCCAAGTGGAGAAGGCGTTCCCAGAGCTGAGTCTTGGGATTCTGGATGCTGCTAACACCAGCGATCCAGCAGTAGAAGCCCTGCTCGACTGGGGGGAGCAGGGAAAGAAGATGGGGGAAGCATGGTATGCCCTGCTCGGCTAGGATGGAGGCTCTGAAATGTGGATGCCCCTCCTTTTTGTGTAAAAAGGACACCTGCACTTATGCACAATTTTGATAACAGTAGATGAAGTAAAATTTCATTTTACCTTCATTGTTTTGTAGCCTTGTTTTCGTCTTGCGATAGCGGTGTAGGGTACGTTAGCTAGGTTAACAACCATAAGCTAAGTCCTACTTGTGGCGAGAAGTCTGCTGGGGTTCGTAACGGCGAAGCCACAGAGATCACTTGTCAAGAAACTGGAAACTCAGCTTGAGTTCATAGTGGCGAGGCACTTAAAATCCGCAACGGAGGAGCCACATATATCCTTCCAGATAATTTGTGGGTTCACTTGCTGAGACAAGTTGAGGTAGAGATCACTTGTTGAGACAAGTTTAAGGACCCGTTTAGGGTTTGCAGAGGCGATGCCTTTGAAGACCACGGATGAGATTTGTTCATGCGAAGGTCTGCTGGGGCTTGCGAAGGCGGCTCACATAGAGACCTTTTTGGTGATTTTTTAGGGAGTAAGCCCTTGGGTAGTGTACAGTGTACCAAGTAGAGGATACCTGCAGAGTGCTCATCATTTATGTGATAAGAATGAAGTAAAACTCAGTTTACCTCGAGCCTGAAGCCGTACGATGGCAAAGGCAGTGGAGCACTTGTTGAGACAAGTGAAGAGCCAGGTGGAGTTCCGGGAGATGAGACCCGCAGTTTGTTGAGGAGACCATGCGGAAGGTCCGGTGCGGCGTGCGAGAGCGACTTACACAAGGACCTTCCTGAAGGAGCCAAAAAAGGGGGTTACCCTTCCACAGCGCAAGGGGGTTACCCTTGGGGCGGGGCGAGTTGAAGGTCAGTTGGGGACGAGACCCGCAACTACCTGTGTGGAGGAATCCGCGCGGGAGGTCTGCTGTGGCCCGCGAGGGTGACTTACACATAAACCTCCCTGAAGGAGCCAAAAAGGGGGTTACCCTTCCGCAGCGCAAGGGGGTTACCCTTGGGACGGGGCGAGTTGAAGGTCAGTTGGGGACGAGACCCGCAACTACTGTGTGGAGGAGTCCGTGCGGGAGGTCTGCTGTGGCGCGTGAGGGTGACTTACACATGGACCTCCCTGAAGGAGCCAAAAGGGGGTTACCCTTCCGCAGCGCAAAGGGGTTACCCTTGGGGCGGGGCGAGTTGAAGGTCAGTTGGGGACGAGACCCGCAACCACCTGTGTGGAGAAGTCCGAGCGGAAGGTCTGCTGTGGCGTGCGAGGACGACTTACACATAGACCTCCCTGAAGGAGGCAAAAAGGGGGTTACCCTTCCGCAGCGTAAGGGGGTTACCCTTGGGGCGGGGCTAGTTGAAGGTCAGTTGGGGACGAGACCCGCAACTACCTTTGTGGAGGAGTCCGTGCGGGAGGTCTGCTGTGGCGCGCGAGGGTGACTTACACATAGACCGTCCTGAAGGAGCCAAAAGGGGGTTACCCTTCCGCAGCGCAAGGGGGTTACCCTTGTGGCGGGGCGAGTTGAAGGTCAGTTGGGGACGAGACCAGCAACTACCTGGCGCGACCGCAGGGGTTTTCCCTTTGTGTGGGTGCGCATATGAGACCTGACAAGGTCTGATGCCGTGATTTTGGCGAGTGGCCAGTCTGACCGGTCGGGTGCAGAGGGCGATTGGGAGGGCATTTGTAATGCCACGTAATGCTGCAAAAGAGGGAGAAATACACATGTATTTTATTGAATTGAAGACGTAAGACTGATGACTTACACGTAATATGGACGCAAGTCATCCGCATGAAAGTTGCGGGGAAGAAGATGACCATCATGGTCTTGTAGTTCGTAGACTCCTGGGTGGACTTGTTTATGAACAATATAGGGTCCGTCCCAGTTGGGTCGCAAGACTCCCTGTTTGGGGTCGCGAGCGGTGAGGGTAGATTTGAGCAGGGCAAGGCCCCCTTGTTGCAGTGCTTTGGGTTTTACCCTAGCATTGTGGTGAAGAGTGAGCCTGTTACGGTCACCCCGAGCGGGTTGCGACCGGGTGACCCGGGGCTCCGGTTTTGGCCTGCGGGTCACGTTTTTCGGCGTTCAGGCGGCTCCCGAGCCCTATCCGAGTATCATTTTGGCGAACCCTTCCGTATTTGAGGTCGTGTGGGTCCCCCGGACGTTTCCGCCGAAAATATTTTTCTGGCGCCGGGGGGTTGTCGGGGTCGCCTCGGGACATACAGCGGGCTCGGTAGCGCTCTCGAGACCTCAGTTTGGGAAGCCGTTTGCAGTTTTGGAGTCGTGAGAATGTCCCGGAGGTGTTTGTGGAGTTTAATATTTGGGGCGGGACGTTCGGTTCCGGGCGACTCCCGGGGCTCGGGATGGAAATTTTCTAACGGCTTTCGGGTAAGTTGTGTTATAATTTAAGATGGAATTTATGGGTATTTTTATAGAATTTTGGAGTGACGGAATTTCGGTTCAGGTTGACACGCTCGCACGTCGGGTTTTGGTTCGGGTTCAGCGAGCTCGGTAGGACACTCCGGAATGGTAAATGAATTTCTGAAAAGTGTTTTGTGAATGTTATAATATTCTGAAGGTTGTGTCCAAATTTCGTTAATTTTGGAATTCGGTAATTATTTTTGGGCAAAAAGAATTGGAACTTTCGGAAAAATTTGGAGTTAATTTGCAATTGGGTGCAAAATTAAAAAGTAATCAGCATGGGCATCAGCAGCTGATAATTTCGGCAGCAAGTGGGGAAGATTTTTGGGACACTTGGCTATTTCTTATTAAAGAGGAGAAGTATGGGTTAAAAGAAAAGAGACATATATTTGGCTTATTATCTCATAAAATGAGTTGTCTCATTTCTATTTCTTTTCTTTTCTTCTTCTTCTTCCTCTTGCTCTTGCTGCCGACGCCACCATTGAAGAACAAGCTCAAGCTTGAAATTCTTCTCCTTGCTTTATGTGGTAAGTACCTCCCTAAGCTCTCTTTTCTCATTAGTTTTGAAGATTAGTGAAGAAAAGAGGAGTTTTGGCAAATGATGGGTTTGTTCTTAGCTATAAGCTAGGATGATTTTCTTCCTCCCATCTTTTAGTATGTTGTTCTTGGGTTGTAGGAGAGTGTTAATCAAGTGTTGGATTTTGGAAAACACATCTTAGATGAAAAACCTAGCTTGGCCGAATTTATGGGATAATTTCTAAAATGATGTGTGTTTGTTATCTTGGTTCATGCTTCAAGTATGTTAGTCCTAGCATGATTCTAAGCTTATGTATGGATTTAATTTGATGGAAAACAAGTTGAGGTAAAAACCCCTTTTGGCCGATTTATTTAGGTGTATGTTCATGTTGGATTTTGTTGTTTGGATGCAATTGGATAGCATGCTTGGTTTAGAAGTGAAATTGGTGGTTGGAATGGTTGTTTGGTAGCTTGAATGGATTGAATTGGATGTTGGGTGAAATGTTGGTTAGGAACCCAAATGTTGGAATGATTCTTTTTCAATGTTGGAGTTTCATCTTGGTTGAATTGGATGTTAATATGGTGTTGGGGTTGAATTTAGGAGTGGATGGAAGTTTGAAACGTTGAATTCGGTTAAGAAATGAAAAAGTTACAATTAAGCGGGATTATCGGAAAATGGCGGGTAATGAAGGGTTTAAGGTTGGATTTGATCAGTTCTGCTTGTTGTATTACGTTTGTCAATGTATAATCTTGCATTGCCTAAGTTGGTTCTGAATTCTGACGTTTCTGTGGAAATCTGGAATTTTACGGGAATTCTGCCGGATTTTCGGTTTTGGGGTCGGGGGTGTAGTTTGGTAGTGTGGATGATAAGGATGCTAATTCAGCTTGAATTGACAGATTCTGAGGTCCGGAAGTTAGAAAAAGAGAGGTTTTCGGGTTTCGGGTCGTGGTTTGGAAATCGTCCAGAACCGGTCAAATACTCTGGAATTGTGAGGTAAGGGTTTGGTTATGCTATTTTTGGTAAGATAGGTGTATGTTTAGTTTCACTTTCTGTTCTGCAAGTATTTCGGTATTATATGCCTAGGGCATATTCTGTAGTCTATAGGTGTATGTTTTGTTGCACTTATGTTTTGCAGGTATTTCGGAAATTTGTGCCTTAAGGTACGTTCTGTGATCTGTAGGTGTATGCCTTGTAGCATACTGCGTGCATTAACCCTACGTTTGTAGGTGTATGCCTTGTGGCATACTTTGTGCATTAACCCTACGGCGGTTGTGGGTTCGCTACCCAGTGGTGCACCATGCTTCCGTAATAGCTTCGGCTTGACTCCCTTAGAGGAGGTCGTTCGATTTGTTATAAGGGTTTATGGCGATTTAGAATCGCACATCCTTCGGGATTATGATCTGTTATCTTTACATGCACGATATTACGTATTCTGTTTCATATATTCGTATATTGCTATCTTCTACATTTTGCGGGGTTACATATGCTTATCTTACCACAAATCCCTTACGGGTCCTTTCGAGGTCTCACCTTTTTTGGGTTCTGTTTTTGGGTTTCAGGTAGACCTGGTAAGCAACCAGCGGTGTAGGTTTCCGTGAGGCTTCTGCCTTGGTTGGGTTGAGCAGCAGCTGCACCTTGCGGGCCGGGATTTTGTCTACTTGGTCTGAATCCCGCGCGAGGTATTTGTTGTTTAGGCCTAGGGTTGGCTCTGTAGTTGCATGTGCATACTTTCTGGATGATTGTGATGATTCTATATTTGTATATACTTATATATTCTGTTCTGTGCATGTTCTGAGCGCTTGGCGCTTGCTAGATACCCTAGGTTCGGTGAATTTTGTATGTATATATGTTTTGGTGCGTAAGCACTCGTCCACGGAGGGCGGGGCTTACTCTGTTGTTAATGCATGAATTGTGTGTTTGGATTTATTTTCAGTTATACGCGCGAAATATTTGTTAGGTTGCTTCCATAATCCTTTCGCTCTTTGGGTCCGCTACGCGCGGCGGGTCTCGATGGACCTGCCATTCCTATTCATTCCGGCTTCCGCTTCCGGCGTCCCGGCGCCCCCGCCTCCGCAACCGGGCTCGGGTGGCGTGCGGTGACAGAGCCTTTGTTTGAGGGTGAACATGCGAAGGCGAGCACCCTCGCGCAATTCCTCGATTAAATCGAGTTTGGCGCGAAGCCCTTGAGCATTGGCTTCGTTAGTGAAGTTGATCATGCAGATCGTAGGGAGGTCTGCCTCAAAAGGCAGAAGCGCGTCCACGCCATAGACCAGAGAAAAAGGCGTTTCGCCTGTTGGGGTTCGTGTTGTGGTGCGGTAGTCCCATAGGACACTTGGGAGTTCATCTACCCAGCGACCTTTGGCCCCCTAAAGGCGCTTCTTGAGGCCCTCTTTGAGGGTACGGTTGGTGATCTCGACCTGCCCATTAGACTGGGGGTGTGCCACTGGGGCAAAAAGCATGCGGACATTGTTGTCCTGGGCCCATTGTTGGACGCTGTGACTGGCGAACTGAGTGCCATTATCTGTGATGATAGCGCGAGGGCTGCCATATCGGCAGACAAGATTCTTCCAAAGAAACTTGATAATTTTGGCGGAAGTGATGGAGACCAGGGGTTCTACTTCGACCCATTTAGAAAAGTAATCAACTGCAACCACACAGAAGCGGTACTGACCTGGAGCGGTCGGCATCGGACCAATGAGGTCAAGGCCCCATAGGGCGAAGGGCACTGGGTTTGTCAGTGCTGGAGATTCCGTAGATGGTAATCGCTGGATGCGAGAGTTGATCTGGCACTGGTGGCATGTTTTGACCAGTGTAGTGGCATCCTTTTTTAGGGTAGGCCAGTAGTACCCTTGACGAAGGGCTTTGTGGGCAAGTACCTCTGCAGCAATGTGTGCGCCACATTTGCCCTGGTGGAGAGTGTTCAAGATAGAGTGTCCCTCAAGGTTACTGAGACATCGTTGGAGGGGTGTTGCAAACCCGCGATGCCATAACTGGTCATGAATGAGAACAAAGCGGATGGCCCGCTTGCGAGCTTGGGGGTCGGCGGTGCTGGCTTTTAGCTCAGCGATAATAGGGTCTCTCCAGTCTACAACTGGGTCTTGTGTTTTCAATGAGGCAATATCAATAGTCTCCGCAATGGAAGGGCTGGCCAGGGTGGCCGTAGTGGAGGGAGTATTTCCCTTGGACAGCATGTCTGCTGTGGTGTTCTCAGAACGAGGAACATGGATAAAGATGGCCTCTTCAAAGTTGGTCCGCAAGGCGTTCACCAATTTGAGGTATTTGATCAGGGTGGCGTCTTTGCATTCAGCGCACCCTTGGACCTGGTGAATCACCAGTTGCGAGTCGCTGTGGACATGGAGGCGGCGAATGCCTGGCCTTATGGTGAGCTTGAGCCCCGCGATGAGGGCCTCATATTCTGCAACATTATTACTTACTTGAAATTGGAAAGAGACACAAAGGGATACTTCCATACCTAGGGGTCCGTGGAGATACACGCCCCCTGCGGGGGATCCGAGTTTGGATGAGCCATCCACGAAGATGTCCCACTCCGGGGGAATGGGCTGTGGTGCTGGGCCCTGTTCAGGGGCTGGGATGATGTCAACATCCGAGAATTCCGCAATGAAGTCGGCGAGGGCCTGGTCCTTAATTGCCTTTCTGGGCTCATAGTTGATGTTAAAGCAACCCAGCTCGATACACCATTTGGCGAGGCGCCCTGAATGTTCGGGCCGCCTCAGAATATCCTGAATTGGAAATTCCGTTCGGACTATAATTGTGTGCCCTTGGAAGTAGGGCTTGAGCTTCCTTGCTGCATATACAAGAGATAAGATAGCCTTTTGGAGGGGAGGATACCTTGTTTCCGTATCCTGGAGAGTGTGACTGGTGTAGTAGACTGGCCATTGTTTGGTAGCCTCTTCCTTGATAAGGACAGAGGCGACGCTCCTCTCAGAGGTGGCGAGGTAGAGGACCAGGTCATCGCCTGGTCTAGAACACTTGAGTGCAGGCAACTCTTGTAGGTGTTGCTTGATTGAGTCGTACGCCGCCTGGCATTCCTCTGTCCACTTGCAAGCTTTTTTCTTGCGGATTTGGTTGAAGAAAGGTCTACAGCGATCGCTGAGTTTAGAGACAAATCGCCCCAAGGCAACTAGCTTTCCTGCCAGTTGCTGAACGTCTTTAAGCCCTCTAGGGGTGCGCAAAGTGGTGATAGCTTCAATCTTTTTGGGATTCGCATGAATCCCTCCCTTAGAGATCTGGTAACCCAAAAATTTGCCCTCGCACACGCCAAAGATACACTTCTTTGGGTTCAACCGCATATTATACTTGCAGAAGTTGGCGAACGTTTCCTCTAAGTCTTCGAGGTGTGTGGAGGTGGCCTTGCTTTTGACCACAATGTCATCGACATATGCCTCAAGATTTCGGCCGATTTGGTCCGCGAAGACTTGATTCACAAGCCTTTGGAAAGTAGCCCCCGCATTTTTTAAGCCGAAGGGCATTCGATATAATGGTAGACGGCTTCGCCGATGGTCAAGGCGGTTTTACCGCTTCCTCTCGGTCCATAAAAACTTGATGGACTGCTTTGTATGCGTCGAGGAAGGAGAAGACAGAGTGATGAACGGTTGAGTCAACCAGTTGATCGATAGAAGGCAGGGGATAGGGATCCCTTGGTGATCTGATAGTCTCGTTCCTAAAGAAGGCCCAGACTCTCAGTTGATGTGGTGGAGAAGATGATGTTCTTGAGACTCCAAGCTTGCTGTTTAGAGTAATCTGTAAAAGATAGGAAGAATACTCAGAAGTAGCAAGAGGGGAGTGGGGGCGTGTAGTAGCTTACCCGATTTAGGGTGGACATCACCCTATTTATAGAGTGATGCCGGAGAAGAGCCTCCCAGGTTGAAGCCCTTTAGGCAGGCTGTTGAGATAAGTCATGTCGGTGATTGGAGATAAGGCGGTTGTGATGATGAAGATCTCAGCAAACCGCCTTAGGTGATTCACTTGTCGAGAGAATGTCGGCGTATAAATCTGGTGAAGATCTCCCGAGGCTCGTGCTGCCCTCCTTATTGGCGGTTGATGTCGGACGACCAAGTGGTCTATCTCCAAGTGGAGCAAGCGGCGGGCGAAGGCCTATAGGGCGAAGGCCCAAATAGAATATAGCCAAATAAGGGGTGAGGTTGCACGAACACAGGTACGAGGGCCTTATGCAGGCGGGGCCGGTATAGGCGGAGGCGGGAGTAAGACCCATGGAGGCGAAGGAGATCGCGAGGGCTCGCCCTAAGACCGCGAGGGTGGCCGCGCGAGGCTTTAGAACGCAAGGGTGAGTATGAGGCGTCGCCCATGCGAGTCTTGAGGCCGCGAGGCGGGACCCCGCGTAGGTGAGGTGGAGACCACAAGGATGAGACCTCGCAAAGGCTATCTTGGAGACCACAAGGATGAGGCTTCCTCAAAGGCCTTGTACGATTATAATATGACGCGAGGCGCGTTTGCTTGGGTAGTGTACCAAGATGCCTCTTCCTGAGAGCGGAGTATGGGCAGTGTCCTGTACTCCTTTTTTTCGAAAGTAATTTGATGAGGGCCGACGTAGCAGCCATAAGTGAAAATCTTGCTGCGGACCGACATAGCAGCCATAAGTGAAACTCGTTTGTGATCCTTGTGAGTTTTGAGGAGGGGGGCATTTGCTTGGGTAGTGTACCAAGATGCCTCCTCCTGAAGGCAGAGTATGGGCAGGGTCCCGTACTCTGTTCAAATTCCAAGTCTCTGGAGTTGGCGAAGGCGCTTGGGCCATTTGCGGACCGTTTGATTGTGAAGGCAGCGAAGAGTCCCTTCAGCATTTAATGCAGGAGAGATAAAGGAAGATGAGAGGTTTCTTGGCCGTTATGGGGCGCAACACGTGGCGCCGTAGAGTCGATTACGCTTTGTAAAAGCGTTTCTTCTTTTATGCGGCGGGGAGAGGTTTAATAACCGCTGGATCTTGGCACGTGGCGCCTCGGGAGCCGTTCACGCTTAAAAGCGCTTTTTCATTTTGGCGGGCTTATAAAAGCGTACCGAGAAGATTGAAGCCTTTCTTCTCCACTCTTGCATTTGTTCGCTCTGCTCTGAGTAACCCTTTCGTATTCTTGCGTTTCTTGGCTATTTCATCGGCGGTTGAGAGGTGATTTGCGGTGGTTCCTCCTTTTCGTTTGAGATTCCGCCGGTCAAGCTGTTCGTTTGCCGGCCGCTCCGTCCGTTCTTGCTTACTTCTTAACTAATCGGGTAAGTTTCCGCTCCTGCATCTTGAGTGCCTCGAGTTCTCTGGCGCCTTTGAGCGTTTGACGAAATGCCTTTCTTTGGGCTGTTTTGATTTATATGCCTATTTGTTCTTCTTTTTGCAGAGATGGATTCCAAGGAAGCTGTTCGCCCGGTGGTCGCTCCTCTCGAGAAGACCACGGTGAAGTTTGAGAGAATTCACCGAGGATATGGTGGAGGCCTTCGGCCCGTGGAGAAAACGCCGGTATATGCGTCCCGTGCGGGTGTTTGTCGGGCGATGGGTTGGCCCGTTACCGAGGAGAACAAGGAGAACCGGGTCTTTGTGCTGTACAGCGCGGCTTGCGGCGGGATTACGGTATCCCTTTCCATGGCCCAGTGCAAGATCTTTGTGCTGATTGGGAATGCCCCCAACTCGGTTGGCGCCCAATACTTTCACGAGTATTGCGGGCTTTATTATCGCCTTTGCCACATGGCGGCGTGAAGCCGATTCGCCGGCGTGTTCAACCGTTTCTATCGGTTGGAGGCGAGAGTGGGGCGCGTTCTTCTCGTCACTCCCATAAGCGTTGGAGGTAACCACTCCATCTCCTTCACCGCCTCACCCAGATCCTACCATAATTGGCATGGATCTTTTTCTTCTTGCCCGCGAAGGCTCATGGGACTTTCCCGTGGCGAGGGCGCGACAATCCGTGCAAAGCATTGCGCGGAGGCTGGCTGACTCACGGGGAGTGCGATGGCAGGCATACGTTCAACTCTTTGGGGTGGTTAGGACGATGTCCTTTCGAGGAGCGCGTGCGGCGTTCTTCCCCTTCTCGGCTGCCCAGTGGGCGAGACCACCCTAAGGTGGGCTGGGATTAGCACGGGTTTCGTCTTTGGACCCTAAGTGCCCCCGCCATACGAGGATGGGCTCCGTCCATCGTGGGACAATGATAGACTCTTTCTTCGCTGCTCTAGCGGCGCCCAAAATCTGCTGCGCATACATACAAATATCTTGTAAATTTGTAAGAGTGCAGTAGAACACAGTGCAGAAGTCCCTCTTTGTCTGCGAGATGCCGTTGCGAGTGCAGCGAAGCCGGGGTAAGAAAGCATCCATGCGTATTGCCCAGCGAGTGCACCTGGCACTGTGCACTTGGGAAAACGCCCTGTAAGGCGGTCAAGGTGTTGGGACCCATTGTCCCCAAAGCTGTCCAAAAAGAGGGCTGGTATCAAGGCTTGATGGCTTCTCGGCCGGAGAAGAAGAAGAGAAAGGTGGCTGCGGCGCAGCCGGAGAAGAGTGCCCTTGCTGTTGCCGAGGATCCGGGGCCGTGGAGCCGGGGGAGGCGGAGAGGCTGCTTGAGGCGGAGGGCCCGTTGCGGTCTTTTTAGCTGCGGAGGCCGGGGAGCTCTTTGGGGAAGAAGTTCCCAGTGGGAGCCCATGGCTGAAGAAGCCGAGAAGAGTGGAGTTTGAAGTGCCTCTTCTTGTTGAAGAGGTCGTGCCTTCTGCGAGAGGGCCGAGAGGAGCGCGAGCGGATAGCTGCTGTTCCCATAGAGGCTGTGCCCATCTCGGTGGTGCAGCCTATTTCTTACGAGGAGGCAGCTGCTGAAGCCTTTGTATCTGGGCTCTTGAGCCCTTCACCGATTCAAGGTGAAGACTTGCCCGGTCATGTGGTCGCGGCGAGATCATCACCGGAGGAAGAGTGCCTCCTCCCAAGGGTAAGATGTCGGCGGCTAACATCACGATCTCTATGAGAAGGAGGGGCAACCAAGCTGCAAAGGCCATTGGGAGTCACTGGCCAGCAGGAGGTACCAGTCATTCCTACGGAGGAGGCGGAGACCACTAATGCAAGGGAGGAGATCCCTGCAGCCATCCCTTACGAGAGAGGATCACTGAAGAGGCCCCTTCGGGGAGAAGGCCCCTGCAACAAAGGGAAGAGGATCACGGTGGTTGAGAGACTTCTTCCTCTTCTAATAGTGAGGCCCGGAGGAAGAGTGCAGTAACACGGTCCTCTGCGAGGACAAGTGGTTGGGAGATTGCCCAACCTTCCGGCGGCCAGTGGAAGTCGGTGGATAGGGCGTCCTTGCTGGTAAGTCTTTTTGACTTTGTGATGTTTTCTTTGTTTTTGAGTTCATACTTGTTTCCTAGTTGCTTGATGCCTGTTCTTTGTAGGTGAGGGCCCTTGAGGCCAAAGGGCCGGTCCTGTGAGGCTCTCGTGGACCAAGGGGTCTGACGAGAGATCCCTGCCGATTTGGGGACCGGGACCGAGGTCCTTGAGAAAACCGGAGTCTGGTCTCACTATTTGGAGCGGAGGCGCGTTGCTGCCAAGTCGGTCCCCAAGTGGTCGAGAGCCGAGACCTCACGAGAGTCGAGGCACCGGACCGGACTCGGGGTGTACGAGGAGCAAGGAGGCTCGTGAAAGATGCATGGGATCCGGTCTTCCTTCTTAGGAACAGCAGTTCACTGCTGCGGGGAGGAGCAAACCCTCAATCCTGCACTGGAGGGCTGCGCACCCCTATGACAGGAGGTGACCGGCGGAGCACTGGACTCCCTGCTGAATTCATGAGGAGGCAGCTCAGCGAGTCTGCGAGTAAGACAGCTTGGTCTTCATGTATAAGTTTAGTTTAGCCTTTTACCTTACCTTTAATAGCCTTTGGGATGTAGGCGGGTGTCAAAGGTCATCTTCTTCTTGAGCAATGGCATGACTTCTGAAGTATGCCAATAAGCGGGGACGCCTTGGATATCGAGATTGCTTCTCTCGGGAGGAGGCTGGAGTCCTCAAAGAAGAGGAGGAGGAGCTTAAAGAGGAGCATGCCAAGCGTGTGGCCCAACTAGAGAGTTGGTGCGATTATGGCAACCAGAGCGGGCACACGGCATGCGGTACCGGTGGGAGCAGGCACTGCTTACTTGATGTTGCGAAGCAACGCTTCCTTCAGCAGTAGCAATCTTTGGAAGCCAAGCGGCTTGAAAATGCTGTCTTGAAGGAGTCCCTCCTTTCTTTGGAGGCGAAACCAAAGCTGCCCTTGCGGTGGCGAAGGCCCCGAGTTGAGCGGCGAGGCCGCGGCGAGGAGGCGGCGCCAAGCTATTGTCCGAGCTCAATTGGCGAGAGAAGAAGGTGGAGGAGGGCAGGCTTGCTGTTGAGGTTGCCACTGAAGGCACGCACAGAGGTCGCCACGGCACTGGAGAAGGCAATGGCCTCGGTGTGGGAGATGGAGAAGGCTCTGGGCCTTCCCTCCTTTGAAGGTGAGGATCACGAGTCCTCTTCCTCCATCAAGGTGTCCATCCACGGCGGATGCCTCGGCGAGTGGAGAAGCTTGGCGAGATCAAGCCACAGGCGAGCGGGCGCGAGGCCTACGAGGAGGGCTGGCTGCGATGCCGCTTCCAAGTGGAGAAGGCGTTTCCAGCTCTAAGTCTTGGGATCTGGATGCTGCCAACACCAATGAGCCAACGGTAGGCGCGCTTGATGGGGGAGCGGGGAAGGAAGATGGGCGATGCAGTATGCCCTCTTGGACTAGGGTTGAGGTTACAACATGTGGATGCACCCCTATCTTTGTATAAAGACCTGCATTCACACTCTTTTTGGGAACAATAGATGAAGTTAAATTTCCTTTTACCTTCTCTGTTTTGTAGATTCGCTTTATCTCGCGATTGCACTGTAGGGTACGTTAGCTTAGTTTAACAACCATAGGCTAAGTCTGTCTCATGGAGAGATGTCCTTACGGGGTCCGAAGGCGAAGCCACGGGGACTACTTATCAAGGAGCTGGAGACTCGGTTTTAAGTTTATAGTGACGAGGCACTCAAGATCCGCAGCAGGCGGAGCCACATGAGTCATTCCAAATGACTTGTGGGTTTACTTGTTGAGCCAAGCTGTGATGGAGACCACTTTTTGAGATAAGTTCGGGGCCCCTTTCTTGGACAAGCTGTTTAGGAGTAAGCCCTTGGGTAGTGGACGGTGTACCAAGTATTAGACCCCTTTAGTTTGCTCATAATTTATACGATAAGCATGCGGCAAAAAGGTTCGGTTTACGGAGCACAGAGTCGCGCGTTTGGCGAAGCGATGGGGACGCTTGTTGAGACAAGTGGAGAACCATCGAGGTTACGGGGTAAGACCCACTGCGTATGCAGGGAGCCCTTGCGGAAGGTCTGCTGTGGCGCTCGAGGGCGACTTACACATAGACCTCCTGAAGGAGCCAAAAGGGGTTACCCTTCCGCGGCGCAAGGGGTTACCCTTGGGGCGGGGCGAGTTGAAGGTCGGTTGGGAATGAGACCCGCAACCACTGTGTGGAGAAGTCCGAGCGGAAGGTCTGCTGTGGCGTGCGAGGGCGACTTACACATAGACCTTCTGAAGGAGCCAAAAGGGGTTACCCTTCCGCGGCGCAAGGATTACCCTTGGGGCGGGGCGAGTTGAAGGTCGGTTGGGAATGAGACCCATGACCACTGTGTGGAGAAGTCCGAGCGGAAGGTCTGCTGTGGCGTGCGAGGGCGACTTACACATAGACCTTCTGAAGGAGCCAAAAGGGGTTACCCTTCCGCGGCGCAAGGGGATTACCCTTGGGGCGGGCGAGTTGAAGGTCGGTTGGGAATGAGACCCATGACCACTGTGTGGAGAAGTCCGAGCGGAAGGTCTGCTGTGGCGTGCGAGGGCGACTTACACATAGACCTTCTGAAGGAGCCAAAGGGGTTACCCTTCCGCAGCGCAAGGGGGTTACCCTTGGGGCGGGGCGAGTTGAAGGTCGGTTGGGGAATGAGACCCGCAACCACCTGTGTGGAGAAGTCCGAGCGGAAGGTCTGCTGTGGCGTGACAGGACAACTAACACATAGACCATCCTGAAGGAGCCAAAAGGGGTTACCCTTCCGCGGCGCAAGAGGTTACCCTTGGGGCGGGGCGAGTTGAAGGTCGGTTGGGAATGAGACCCATGACCACTGTGTGGAGAAGTCCGAGCGGAAGGTCTGCTGTGGCGTGCGAGGGCGACTTACACATAGACCTTCTGAAGGAGCCAAAGGGGTTACCCTTCCGCAGCGCAAGAGGTTACCCTTGGGGCGGGGCGAGTTGAAGGTCGGTTGGGAATGAGACCCATGACCACTGTGTGGAGAAGTGAGACGACAAGGTCGATGCCATAACTCAGGCGGTAGCTTGATCGACCGGTCGGAGTACGAGAGGGCGATGAAGAGGGCATTTGAAATGCCATGTAAGCTGTAAGACAGGAAGAAATACATATGTATTTTATTGAATTTGTAAGACTAAGGACTTACACGTAATATGGGAGCAAGTCATCCGCATGAAAGTTGCGGGGAGCGGGCGACCATCATGGTCTTGTAGTTCATAGACTCACAGGCGGACTTGTTTATGAACAATATAAGGCCCGTCCCGGTTGGGTCGCGAGGACACCCTGCTTGGGGTCGCGGCGGTGAGGGTCGATTTAAGCAAGGCAAGGCCTCCTTGTTGCGGTGCCTTGGGTTTTACCGGGAATTATGGTGAAGGCGAGCCTCTGTTTGAGGCGGTCATGCGGCGAGCACCTTCGCGTAATTCTTCGATTAAGTCGAGTTTGGCACGGAGCCCTTGAGCATTGGCTTCGTCGGTGAAGTTGATCATACGGATTGTAGGGAGGTCTACCTCAATAGGCGGAGCGCATCTGCGCCGTATACTAGAGAGAAAGGCGTCTCTCTGTGGGGGTTCGTGTTGTGGTGCGATAGTCCCATAAGACACTTGGGAGTTCATCTACCCAGCGGCCCTTGGCCCCCTCCGGGCGCTTCTTGAGGCCTTCCTTGAGGTTCGGTTGGTGACCTCAACCTGCCCATTAGGCGGGGGTGCGCCACCGGGGCAAAAGCATGCGGACATTATTGTCCTGTGCCCATTGTTGGACAACCTTGTGGTGGCGGCCTGAGTGCCATTATGCGTAATAATAGCACGAGGGCTGCCGTGCCGCAGACAAGATTCTTCCAAAGAAACTTGATAATCTTGGCGGAAGTGATGGAGACCGGGGTTCTACCTCGACCCATTTAGAAAAATAATCAGCTGCTACAACACGAAGCGGTGCGGCACAGAGCGTTCGGCATTGGACCAATGAGGTCGAGGCCCCACAGGCGAAAACCTTTGGATTTGTCGATCTTTGGAGATTCCGCGGATGGTAGCCGCTGGATGCGAGAATTGATTTGCTTGGTGGCACGTTTTGACAGTGCGGCGGCGTCCTTTTTCAAGGTAGGCCGGTAATACCCTTGACGAAGGGCTTTGTGGGCAAGTGCCTCCGCGGCGATGTGGCGCCACAATTGCCTTGGTGGAGAGTGTCCAAGACAGGCGTCCCTCAAGGGTGCTAAGGCACCGTTGTAGGCGCCGCAAACCAGCGATGCCATAATTGGTCATCAATGAGGACGAAGCGGAGGGCTTGCTTGCGAACACGGGGATCTGTGGTGCTGGCTTTTAGCGCAGCAATGATAGGAGTTTCTCCGATCTGTGGCTGGATCATGCGTTGCTAGAGAGGCAATATCAATATCTTCCGTGATGGAAGGACTGGTCGAGTGGCTGTGGTGGAGGAGTCTTTCCCTTTGATAGCATGTCTGCTGTAGTGTTCTCGAGCGAGGAACATGTATGAAGATGACTTCTTCAAAGTCGGTTCGTAGGGTGTTTACCAACTTAAGGTATTTGATCGGGGTGGCGTCCTTGCACTCGGCGCACCCTTGAACACAGTGAATCACCAGTGCAGTCATTGTGGACATGGAGGCGGCGAATGCCTGCCCTTGTGGCGAGTTTCAGCCCGGCGGCGAGGCCTCATATTCTGCAACATTGTTAGTTACTTGAAATTGAAAAGAGACACGAAGGAATACTTCCATACCTAGGGGTCACGTAGATACACACCCCGCGGGGATTCAAGTTTGGATGAGCCATCCACAAATAAGTCCCATTCGGGAGGAGTGGGTCGAGGTGCGGGGCCCTGCTCGGGGGCCGAGTATATCGGCATTCGAGAATTCCGCAATAAAGTCGGCGAGGGCACTGGCCCTTAATTGCCTTTCTGGGCTCATAATTGATGTTAAAACCGCCAAGTTCGATACACCACTTGGCGGCGTCACGAATGTTCGGGCGCCTTAGGATGTCTGAATTGGCAAGTCCGTTCGGACTATAATAGTGTGCCCTTGGAAGTAGGGCTTGAGCTTCCTTGCTGCATATACAAGAGACAATATAGCCTTTTGGAGGAGGATACCTTGTTTCCGTATCTTGGAAGTATGGCTGGTGTAATAGACCGGCCATTGCTTGGCGGCCTCTTCCTTAATAAGGACGAGCGACACTTCTTTACGAGGTGGCGAGGTAAAGGACCAGGTCATCGCACGGCCTAGGGCACTTGAGTGCGGTAGTTCTTGCAAGTGTCGTTTGATGGAGGCATATGCCTCCGACATTCCTCCGTCCATTTGCAAGCTTTTTCTTGCGAATCTGATCGAAGAAAGGTTTGCGGCGATCACTTAGTTTGGAGGCAGAATCGTCCCAAGGCCACTAGCTTTCTGCCATTGTTGGACTTCCTTGAGCCCCACAGGGTGCGCAAGGTAGTGATTGCCTCAATCTTTTTGGGATTCGCATGGATTCCTCCTTTGGAGATTTGGTATCCCGGGAACTTCCCTTCGCCCACGCCGAAGATACACTTCTTTGGATTTAATCGCATATTGTATTTGCGGAAGTTGTCGAATGTTTCCTTCAAGTCTGTGAGATGGGTTGAGGTGGCCTTGCTTTTGACCACAATGTCATCCACATAAGCTTCAAGATTTCGGCCAATCGGCTGCGAAGACTTGATTTACAAGCCTTTGGAAGGTAGCCCCGCATTCTTTAAGCGAAGGGCATTACGATATAATGATATACGGCCTCGCTTGATAGTAAAGCGGTTTTACCGCGTCCTGCAGGTCCATAAAGACTTGGTGGTACCCGCTGTAAGCATCGAGAAAAGAAAAAACCGAGTGATGAGCGGTTGAGTCAACCAGTTGGTCAATGGATGGTAAAGGATAGGGGTCCCTTGGGCAGGCCCTATTAACCCCCTTGTAGTCCACACAAAGTCGCCATGACCGCCCTCTTTATCGGCGAGGACAATATTCGCAACCCATTCGAGTAGTGAACTTCCTTGATTATATTTGCCTTAAGCAATTTACGCACTTCGGTGCGTACAAAGTCACTTACGGTCGAGGCCATGCCCCTTGTTTTCTGTCTAACCGGGCTAAAGCCGGGAGTACACTTAACTTGTGAGAAATAACAGCGGGATCAACTCTGGTAG
Organism: Stellera chamaejasme; assembly: GCA_024586325.1. NCBI lineage: Eukaryota > Viridiplantae > Streptophyta > Magnoliopsida > Malvales > Thymelaeaceae > Stellera > Stellera chamaejasme. Next base: position 22,859,390 of record CM044981.1, read on the forward strand.
GTCCTCGGGGCTCCATGCGAAGACATCACTTTGTTGGCATGGAGGAGATGGATGAGCGCTTGCTGGTCTTTTCCTCGAGGTCCTTTCCCACCCGAAACTTCTTCCGGGAGAGATCTCAACTTCTTCAAAGGCTCAGGACAAGTCGAGGCAGTTTCGCCCGCGAGACCAGCTTCCTCTGCGGGTGCCTTCCTCTTAGGCTCGGATGGCGGGAAGGCTGCGGGGGCCGGCGAGGCGAGACATAATTGCCTCTGGCCACATTACAGTTGACAAAGATATAGGCATCCCGGCCGCAGTGTGAAAAACTAAAGTCAGGGTTCGTACATCACAGCGGACATGGAACTCAGTTTGAGTATGTCGCCCGATGATGGCGTTATATGGCGTAGGGAGATCCAGGACAATAAAGTCCACATAGCTCGAATGACATACCTGCTTTTTTTCCTTGGTGGTTCCCATCATCATGTAGGGCAGGGTGATCGACCCCAAGGTTGGGATTTCATCCCGTCCTATTCCAAAGGTGGCCCCCTTTGCGGGCTGAATTTGTGACAAAGGCACCTTTGCCTCAAGCAGTGTGCTTGTAGATCACGTTGGCATTTGCCCCGTATCCATGTAGATTCTGTCGGCGTCCCATCCCGCAATACGGGCGGTGATAACCAAGGGGTCAGCGTGCGGTATTGCCACAGAGGTGCCATCGCTGCGATGCAAAAGCGAGTAGAGGAGTGGTCTATCTGGTAGATCTGCCTCATATGACGGCGTCTTGCCGAGCGCCTTCACCTTTGTGTGATTACGCCGATATGTCCCCTTGCCGGGGGACTGGGCAATTCTCTGACACTGGGTTTTGTTGGGAGCGCCCCGCCGGCGGTCCTCGGCCGGCGCCCTTCATGATCACCTTCTCTTCTACGGCCCTCCTCAGTTTGGAGCAAGTACTCCCTGAGCTTGCCTTGAGCCAGCATTTCTCCAATCATGCGCTTGAGCTCAAAGCAGTCCTCGGTGTCGTGACCTTTGGCACGGTGGTAGCGGCAAAACGTGGTGCTTTGCCTGGGTATGTCCTGGGAGAGGGGGCGGGGCCAAGTGGGGACCTCCCTCTTTTGGTCCAAGGCGGGGAGGATGTTGGTACGAGATACCCTCAGCGGTGGAATAGAAATGTATGCCCTCTCCCTCTTTGGGGCGTGGGAGTCTTGCCTTTGAGACCTAGGGTCCGGTCGCGAGGGCTGTCCCTTGGCGTCCGCCGTGGCGGCTCTGGCGAGTGGTCGAGTGACCTCTTCCGTATTCATGAACCGCGACGCTGTACTTAAGAATTGTTCCATATTGGTGGGCGGGTTAGTGTGGACATCCACAAAGAAAAGGGACTCCCAGCGGAGGCCTTGGATAGCTGCAAGCGGCGAGCTTCTTCTCCCAGTTAGGGACACTGGATAGACTCGGCACAGGCGTTGAATATATTCTCGAGGGCTCATCCTTTTACTGCCGTATCTTAAGAAGGTGTCCCGCCGTTTTAGGAGGTGGTTTGGATACCACAAAATGGTTGGAGAAGTTGCGGGATAGCTCCTCGAAGGAATCAAACCGTTTGTCCCGGAGAGTGGTATACCAGTTGGAAGCGGCCCCAGTAAGTGTGGAACTGAAAGCTCTACGAGCGTGTTGTCGTCCGCCCTTGCTATTGCCATTGCGGAGGCATAACGCTGGAGATGAATATCGAGATCGACAGGCCATCATAAGCATCCGGCTTAGGCTGTGGCCCAGTCGGAAGAGGGTTTCTAAAACCCTCTGAGTAAAAGGTTGGGTCCAGAGGTGGTCCAGACCCATCCTGGAGATATTATGGACACTGGCCCTTTCATCTCTTTTTTCCACTTCCTCTAATCGTCTAGTAAGCGCGATAAGTAATGACGAAGAAGGATCAGGGTTACTTACTTGCTGAGGAGGAGTAGGCTGGCGGTCGAGGCTGATTAGTCGCGGCGTTCAACGCTATCGACGCCCGAAGAGTGGTGGCGAGAGTTTCACGTAAGTTGAAAGCAACCGCCTCGGTGATCGTTTGCGGGGCGGCGGATCGAGGCCCGTTGGAGGGTGTTTGGAGGTGGAGTGTTATGCTCACGAGGCATGTTACGGTTAACGTGGGAGGAGCTTTCCTCCGTTGAGTGAATAGAGAGTTCTCCCGTTGTGGGGAACGTGGTTCGAGGATGGCTCGATGGTGGATCATTGTTCGTATTTGTCCCGGGAGGATTCCTCCTCCCTTGGCGGCTATTCTGTTGGCACTTCGGGTGGTTGGCATGACTTATTGCTTGTGGTTTGTAATATGGGTTTATAGTAAGAACTTTCGTTCCCACAGACGGCGCCAAACTGATAGTCTCGTTCCTAAAGAAGGCCCGGACTCTCAGTTGATGTGGTGGAGAAGATGATGTTCTTGAGACTCCAAGCTTCTTTGTTGAGTAATCTGTAAAGATAGGAAGAATACTCGAAGTAGCAAGAGGGGAGTGGGGGCGTGTAGTAGCTTACCCGATTTAGGGTGGACATCACCCTATTTATAGAGTGATGCCGGGAGAAGAGCCTCCCAGGTTGAAGCCCTTTAGGCAGGCTGTTGAGATAAGTCTGTGTCGGTGATTGGAGATAAGGCGGTTGTGATGATGAAGATCTCAGCAAACCGCCTTAGGTGATTCACTTGTCGAGAGAATGTCGGCGTATAAATCAGTGAAGATCTCCCGAGGCTCGTGCTGCCCTCCTTATTGGCGGTTGATGTCGGACGACCAAGTGGTCTATCTCCAAGTGGAGCAAGCGGCGGGCGAAGGCCTATAGGGCGAAGGCCCAAATAGAATATAGCCAAATAAGGGGTGAGGTTGCACGAACACAGGTACGAGGGCCTTATGCAGGCGGGGCCGGTATAGGCGGGAGGCGGGAGTAAGACCCATGGAGGCGAAGGAGATCGCGAGGCTCGCCGGGCTCGCCCTAAGACCGCGAGGTGGCCGCGCGAGGCTTTAGAAACGCAAGGGTGAGTATGAGGCGTCGCCCATGCGAGTCTTGAGGACCGCGAGGGCAGGACCCCGCGTAGGTGAGGCTGGAGACCACAAGGATGAGACCTCGCAAAGGCTATACTGGAGACCACAAGGATGAGGCTTCCTCAAAGGCCTTGTACGATTATAATATGACGCGAGGGCGCGTTTGCTTGGGTAGTGTACCACCGCCGCAGTGTGGAAAACCAGAGTCAGGGCCCGCACATCACAGCGGACGTGGAACTCAGTTTGAGTGTGGCGCCCAATGATGGCGTTGTATGGTGTAGGGAGATCCAGGACAATAAAGTCCACAAAGCTGGAGTGACATACTTGCTTCTTTTCTTTGGTGGTCCCCATCATCATGTAGGGGAGCGTGATTGAACCTAGAGTTGGGATTTCATCCCGTCCCACTCCAAAGGTGGCCCCCTTGGCAGGCTGGATTTGCGACAAAGGCACCTTGGCCTCAACCAGAGTGTGCTTGTAGATCACGTTGGCATTTGCCCCAGTGTCCATGTAGACTCTGTCAATGTCCCATCCTGCGATACGGGTAGTGATAACCAAAGGGTCCGCATGAGGTACTGCCACAGAGGTGCCATCGCGGCGATGCAGTAAGTGAGTAGAGGAGTGGTCGATCTGGTAGATCTGCCTCATATGGCGGCGTCTCGCCGCTGCGCCCTCACACTGTGTGATTACGCTGATGTGCCCCCTTGGTGGGGGAATTTCGACCAGACCCTCTCGATCTGGGTTCTGCTAGGAGCGACCCCGTCTGCGGTCCTCCTGACGGCGGTCCTCCTGGTTATTTTCCCGCCTGCGACCCCCATCATCGTGGAGTAAGAACTATCACGACCACCCCGCCCGGTTGCGGAGGCGGAGCCGGCCGCGACATAGGAATCGGAACAACGGCGGAAAGCACGGCAACGGAGCATCGAGCTCGAATAACAGAACAGTCGAGTAACAACTAGCAACCTACAAACTCATACCAGGCAAGCATACATAACAACCCAACTTCTACCAAACATGCAGTTCATGGTATGTCAAACATCGAACATCGCCACCAACACAGAATCACCAAAACCATAATACATCAATTCCAATATAGGATATAGTTCAGATTATACAACATATACAAAACCATGATTTGATCTACATGCATGCAGCTACAGCTACAGAGCCAATAAACAAAATCCTATAAGTACCTAAGCGCGGAATCAGAAGCCTCTCACTCGAGGATTTTCGCACGTGGTACCGCTGCTGCGACCGAAACCCCAAAAATGATAGAAGCACCGCGGATCTCTACTCCGCCGGTTGCTTGTCAGGACGGCCTGAAAGGTGGTAAACAAATAAAAGGGTGAGTCCTCGGAAGGACCCAGTAAGGGCTGAGGTAAGATTTAGTTTGCCCAAGGGCTGAGGTACAGATATACAGAACAGAATAGGTACCCGGGGCCTCCAAGGTCACCCGGGCCTTGAGAGAGAACAAACATAAATCTTACCATGTGACGGGTCTCGGGATCACCGAACCACCGCCCTCACCCGGAACCCGCCTCAACTAAACCCGATACACATCAAATAACTCCCAGAATGTATAACGAGAGAAGTTGAGCCCTTACCTCGAAACACTGCCCCGCAGCACAACTCTCGGGAAATCCCGACTCCCGGCCCGAAAAGTAAATCTTGGCTCCTACGGTCCCACGTTACTCCACCCACGTAGAATCAAGCAAAGATTGAAGCCAAACCCTTGATGATTTCAGCCAAGATGAAGAACTCCAAGCTTGGGAGAGGGCAACAATGGTGGCGGATTGCAAGGAGGAAGAAGAAGAAGAAAATGAAATAATATCTCATTTATGAAATAAGCCATAAATACGAAATCTTCTCTTTTTCCCCATCCCTCTCAACTTAAATGAAAATAGGACAAGTGTCCCTTATTTCCCTCCCATTCCAGCCGAAATCAGCTGCTGCCCATGCTCCATTATTGTTGTTTTGTGGCCAATTATAAGTTAATCTCCCAACTTTTCTAAAAGTTACAATTTTGGCCCAAACGCAAATACCGAACTCCAATTTAAACGAAGCTTGGACACAATCCTCAAGATATTATACATTCATAAAACATGTTGCAAATGTTTATTTACAAATCCAGAGTGTCCTACCGAGCTCGCTGAACTCGAACGAATCCCGACGTGCGAGCGTATCCACCTGAACCAAAATCCCGTCACGCCAAAATTCCACAATAATAACCATAAAATCCATCTTAAATTATAACATAACTTACCATGGAGCCGTCGGAGAAATTCCATCCCGAGCCCCGGGATTCCCGTCTGAGCCCCGAGAGTCGCCCAGAACCGAACGTCCTGCCCCAAAAATTATTCTCCACAAAAAACCTCCGGAACGTTCCCACGACTCCAAATCTGAGGTCTCGGCAGCGCTATCGAGCCCGTTGTACGTCCCGAGACAACCCCGACAACCCCCCGGCGCCGGAAAAATATTTTCGGCGGAAACGTCCGGGGGACCCGCACGACCTCAAATATGAAAGGGTTCGCCAAAATGATACTCGGATAAGGCTCAGGAGCTGCCTGAACGCCGAAAACCGTGACCCGCAGGCCAAAACCGGAGCCCCGGGTCAGCCGATCGCAACCCGCTCGGGGTGACCGTAACAAGAACTCTCTGAGTTTGCCCTGGGCGAGCATTTCCCCAATCATGCGTTTAAGCTCAAAACAGTCCTCAGTGTCATGTCCCTTGTCGCGATGGTAACGACAATACTTGGTGCCAGATCTGACGGCCTCCTGGGAGAGGGGGCGGGGCCACTTGGGGACCTCCCTCCTTTGTTCCAGGGCATGAAGGATGTTGGTGCGAGATTCCCTTAGTGGGGGAAGAGTAAAATACGCCCCCTCCCTGTTGGATGGTGTAGGATGCTGCCTCTGGGGCCTGGAGTCCGCTCGCGAGGGCTGTCCCTTCGTATCTGCCGTGGTGGCCCTGGCGAGCGGTCGAGTGACCTCCTCCGTATTCATAAACCGTGAGGCCGTGCTCAAGAACTGTTCCATGTTGGTGGGAGGGTTGGTGTGTACATCTATAAAGAAAAGGGACTCCCAGCGAAGACCCTGAATGGCCGCAAGTAAGCGGGCTTCCTCCCCCAAATTAGGGACCTGGATGGATTCCGCCTGGAAGCGCTGGATATACTCCCTGAGGGGCTCATCTTTCTTTTGCCGTATCTTGAGGAGGTGTCCCACGGTTTGGGGGGAGGTTTAGATACCACAAAGTGGTTGGAGAAGTTGTGGGAGAGCTCCTCAAAGGAGTTAAACCGTTTATCACGGAGGGTGGTATACCAGTTGGCGGCGGCTCCCGTGAGTGTGGGGCTGAAGGCTCTACAGAGCGTGTTATCGTCTGCTCTTGCGATGGCCATCACAGAAACGTAGCGCTGGAGATGAATATCAGGGTCTGAGAGACCGTCGTAAGCGTCCAGCTTAGGCTGGCGAAACTGTTCTGGAAGAGGGGTCTCCAAAACCCGCTGAGTGAAAGGTTCGGTCCAGAGGTGGTCCAGACCCATTCTGGAAACATTATGAACACTGGCCCTTTCGTCCCTTTTTTCCACTTCCTCTAATCGTCTAGTGAGTGCGACAAGTAATGACGAAGAAGGGTCAGGGTTACTTACTTGTTGAGGCGGAGTAGCAGGGCGTTCAGGCTGATTAGTCCGTAGCGTTCCAACGCTATCCAGAACGCCCCTGAGAGTGGTGGCGAGCGTTTCGCGCAAGTTGAGAGCAACCGCCTCAGTGATTGTTTGCAGAACGGCCGGATCAAGGCTCGTTGATGGAGTGTTTGGTGGTGGAGTGTTACGCTCCTGAGGCACGTTACGGTTAACGTGGGAGGAGCTTTCCTCCGTTGAATGAACAAAGAGTTCTCCCCGTTGTGGGGGAACGTTATTTAGAGATGGTTCCGATCGTGGATCATTGTTTGTGTTCGTCGCGGGAGGATTCCTCCGTCACTGACGGCTGTGCCTACTTGCACTCCGAGTAGTTGGCATGACTTGCTACTTGTGGTTTGTAATATGGGTTTACGATAAGAACGTTTGTTTCTTTCGTTCCCACAGAAGGCGCCAAACTGATATTCTCGTTCCCAGGATAGGAGCGGAATCCCAGTTGAGTGGTTGATGAGGATGGTGTTCTTGAGACTCCAAGCTTGCAGTTCAGAGTAATCTGTAAAAGATAAGAGGAATACTCAGAAGTAGCAAGAGAGGAGTGGGGGGGCGTGTAGTAGCTTACCCAGTTTAGGGTGGACATCCCCCTATTTATAGGGAGATGCCGGGAGAAGAGCCTCCCCTAGTTGAAGCCTTGGACCAGGCTGTGAGACGTGACTGACAAGTCTGTCAGATGTAAGGAGATGAGTCTGTGTCAGACTGATTGGAGATAAGGCGGCTGTGATGATGAAGATCTCAGCAAACCGCCTTAGAAGATTCACCTGTAAGGGAATGTTTGGCGTACAAATCTGGTGAAGATCACTCGGGCTCGTCTGGCCTCCTTATTAGGCGATTGATGTCGGATGACCAAGTGGTCTATCTCCAAGTGGAGTAAGTGGCAGGTGAAGGCCTGCAAGGGGCGAAGGCCCAGATAGAATATAGCCAATAAAGGAGCGAGGATCGCACGAACCTGAGTGTAAGGGACTTTTCTGGGCGGGGCCACTATAGGCGAGAGAGTCCTTGCGGAGGCAAGTTGAGATTGCGGGAGTAAGACCCGCGAAGGCGAGTGAGACTGCAAGGGCAACCCGCGAAGGCCCAAGAGACGCAAAGGCGAGTGTGAGACATCGCCAAGGCGAGACTTAAGGCCCGCGAGGGCCAGACCTTGCGCAGGTGTGACTGAAGACCTCACGAAGGCGAGACTGGAGATCACAAGGGTAAGACCTTGCTCAGACGATACTGGAGGCCACAAGGGTGAGACCTTGCGAAGACCTTGTATGATTCTGATGCGACGCGAGGACGCGTTTGCTTGGGTAGTGTACCACCAAGTTTTTAAGGAAATAACCAAGCCACAGGGCCTCCCGGACAGCTGAGGCACAAGAAATGAATTCTGCCTCCATGGTTGATAAGGCTGTACAGGTTTGTTTCTTACTACACCAAGTAGTGGCGCCCCCATTTAGCAAGAAAATATAACCACTTGTAGATTTGCTAGAATCTCTATCTCCTCCCCAATCGGCATCAGAATAGCCGTGTAAATCAAGGGTTTTTCCTTGATAACATAACCAATAATCCTTAGTACCTTTAAGGTATCTAAGGATCCTTTTGACATTCTTCCAATGCTCCATGCCAGGGTTCGAAGAATATCTAGCAAGTAAACCAACTGCTTGACTTATGTATGGCCGTGTACAAATCATAGCGTACATAAGGCTACCAATGGCACTAAGGTAAGGTATCTTAGTCATTTCTTCATTCTCTTTTGGAGTCTTAGGACATAAGTCCTCTCCAATTTTGCAACCATATGCAAGTGGGGTGTTCATTGGCTTAGAGTTGGTCAAGTTAAACCTCTTAAGAACTTTATCGATATAATGCTCTTGTGAAAGGCCTAACATATACTTCTTTCTGTCCCGATGTATCTTAACACCTAGGATATAAGAAGCTTCCCCAGGTCCTTCATTTTGAAGGTGGAGGACAACCATCCTTTGATGGAGTGCAGCAACTCCAAGCTACTACTTGCAATTAAAATGTCATCGACATAAAATGTCATAATGGCAAAACTGGACTCTTTGAAGAACAAGTACACACAGTGGTCCCCATGCATCATCACAAAGCCATAGTTTGTGACTGCATGATGAAACTTCAAGTACCATTGTCTTGAAGCTTCTTTGAGACCATATATAGACTTCTTTAGTCTACATACCTTGTCTTCTTGACCTACTTGTACGAACCCTTCGGGTTGTTTCATGTAGATCTCTTCACTCAACTCACCGTTGAGGAAGGCTGTGGTCACATCCATCTGATGCAACTCAAGGTCCAAGTTTGCCACTATCGCAAGTAGCAATCTGATGGAATTAAACTTTACAACAGGAGAGAAAGTGTCTTTGAAATTAACACATTCCTTCTGTGTAAAGCCTTTGGCCACCAACCAGGCCTTGTACCTTTCGATACTTCCATCAGAGTTCTTCTTTATTTTAAGAACCCACTTATTGCCGATCGCTTTTCGGCCACGAGGAAGATCAGACAATTCCCATACCTCATTTTCATGCATTGAATGCAACTCATCATTCATTGCCTTTAGCCACTCTTCTCTTTGTACCCCTTCAAAAGCTTTTTTGACATTACTTGGCTCATCGATCTCGCACGAGACCAAGTATGTCTCACCTTCCGATAGTCCCCACCTTTTAGGTGCTCTGGACTCCCGAGTTGATCTTCTCAACTGGGGTGGAGGTGTTGGCTCTTGAAGTACCTCAACTCCCTCTTGAACAGATCCCTCAGGTTCAGGATCCTGTTCATTTGAGTCCATGTTTATGGGCTCATTCTGGGAAGTGTCAGGTTGTTCCAGTTGAGGTACCCCCTCTAGAGTAGGTACAGTCCGTGTAACCGGCACTTATGAAGTGCCTGGTTGATCTTCTTCTAGGATCGGGCCAATTGAGGCTAAATCATCACTTTCGCCAACTTTTGGAAACTTTGTTTCCACAAACTTGGCGTTTCTTGCATCAAACACCAAACCCTTCTTTCAACTGAGATCCAAGAACACATAGCCCTTAGATTCCGTACAATACCCGAGAAAAGCACACTTCTTTCCTCTTAGTCCCAATTTTCCCAACGGATGGTCGGGAACATGTACATAAGCTAAGCAACCCCAAGGCCGCAAGTAGCTTAAGTTCGGGGTCCTCTTCATCCATAACTCATATGGAGAAGAGTCGATGTCCTTAGTAGGTACCCTATTGAGAATGTGCACCGCACATAGCAGCGCATCACTCCAATAGGTCACGTCCAGGTTGGCTTTAGCCATCATGGAACGTACCATGTCCATCAGAGTTCGGTTCTTTCTTTCGGACACACCATTTTGCTGGGGTGTCCAAGAAAGGGTGAACTCTCTAGCAATGCCTTTTAATTCATAAAAGGCATTGAATGCAAGCGAACTGTGGGTGAATCGTGTACAGTCATCAGTAAAAGTGATGAAGTACTTGAACCCATTTATGCATTCAATTCTCATAGATCCACAGAGATCAGAATGGACTAAACTTAGTGCCTCGGTTCTCCTAGTTGCCCTCCCAAAGGGCTTTCTCGTTGCCTTGCCTTCTAAGCAAGGTTGACAAGTTGGTAGGACAACCTTGGTCAAGGATTCAAGCAAGCCACTTTTGGCTAACTTATTCATCCTATCTTGTCCTATATGTCCCAACCGTTCATGCCATAGATTTTGATCTATGACTTTAGTCATGTGACAACTAGGAGTTGCAAAAGAATGGCCATCGGGCCTTAACTCATATACCCTATTATTAACTGAGCATTTTGTGAGAACTTGGTCATCCTTTAATATAGTTACACTATCATTAAAGAATTTAAAGCAATAATTATACTTCAACATGGCAGAAATAGAAATTAAATTTCTACAAATATTTGGTACATATAATGTGTCCAAAAGATACAAATATCTATTACACAAAGGAACTCTACATGTTCCTATTCCTACTACTTCCAGCTTTGCATCATTTCCCACCGAGACGTGCTTCACACCTCTTGGGAGCTTGCGGTACGCCACGAACCAGGACTTGTCCCGAGCTATGTGGTCTGTTGCTACTGAGTCTACAATCCACAAAGAATTGCTTTCAGTTAGCATAGTACATGACGACACATGTGCTATTGAAGTAGAAGGTTCAAAATGTACCTTAGGTGCACTTTTGCAATCTTTTGCAAAGTGTCCTTTCTTGCCACAGTTGAAGCACTTGAGCTTCGAAACGTCCCTTTTCTTTTTCCCGGGCCCGTTTCCTTTTCCTTTTCCCTTACCTTTGCCTTTGAAGCCGCCCCCTTTTCCACCCTTAAACCACTTCCCGAACTTTTTACCCCCGTTGTTTTTGGAGGTATTGGCAACATATGCCTTGGAGTGGTCCTTGAGAGCCATTACTTCAGCCTCAAGTAGCTGAGACTCGATCTGATGACGCCCAATACTTAGGATACATTCCTGAGCAACCTCGTTCGAATACAGACACGTCCTACCAAAGCAGGCATAACGACTACACTCGCTGCAGGTGATAGGCAGAACTAGAGATGTCGCACTTCTCCCAGATATAGCAGAAATGGAAGCGCCGGTATCAAATAATGCATTAACTGGTACATTATTTAAAAGGATAATACCTGCTAACGCTCCCTGCTGAGACGTGCTGTCACCGCACGCCACCCGAGCCCGGTTGCGGAGACGGGGGCGCCGGGACGTCGGAAGCGGAAGCCGGAAAATACAAGATGGCAGGTCCATCGAGACCCGCCGCGCGTAGCGGACCCAGAAAAACGAAGCGATTGCGGAAGCGACTTGAACATTTTCATACATATAACTAAAATAAAATCAAAACATGCAATTCATGCATCAGCAACAGAGTAAGCCTCGCCCTCCGTGGACGAGCGCTTACGCACCAAACATAGATACATACAGAGTTCACAGAACCTAAGGTGTCTAGCAAGCGCCAAGCGCTCAGAACATGCACAGAACAGAATATATAAGTATATACAAATATACAATCACCACAAAGAATAAAAGAAAGTATGCACATGCAGCTACAGAGCCGACCCTAGGCCTAAACGTTAAAATACCTCGCGGGATTCGGACCAAGTAGACAAAATCCCAGTTCGCAAGGTACCGCTGCTCAACATAACCAAGGCGAAGCCTCGCGGAAACCTACTCCGCTGGCTGCTTACTGCACCTACCGAAATCCAAAAATGTAACCCAAAAAGGGTGAGTCCTAAAAGGACCCCGTAAGGGATTTGGGGTAAGATAAGCATATGTAACCCGCAAAATGTAAAGATAGCAATATACAGAATATATGCAACAGAATACAGAACATCGTGCATGTAATAAAAACAGATCAGAATACCGAAGGATGTGCGATACTAAATCACCATAAACCCTTATAACCAATCAGAACGACAGCCTCCCTCTAAGGGAGTCAGAAGCCGAAGCTATTACAGAAGCATGGTGCACCGTGGGTAGCGAACCCACAACCGCCGTAGGGTTAATGACAAAGTATGCCACAAGGCATACACCTACAAACGTAGGGTTACTGCAGGGTATGCTACAAGGCATACACCTACAGATCACGAACGTACCTTAAAGCGTAAATTTCCAAATACCGCAAAATGAAGTGCTACAATACATACACCTACGGACTACAGAATATGCTCTAGGCATATAATATCAAATACTTGCAGTAATGTAAAATGAAACTAAACATACACCTATCTTACCAAAAATAGCGTAACCAAACCCTTACCTCACAATTCCAGGTATTTGACCGATTCGGACGATTTCCAAACCACGACCGAAACCCGAAAACCTCTCTTTTTCTAACTTCCGATCTCGAATCTGTCAATTCAAGCTAAATTAGCAACCTTATCAACCACACTACCAAATTACAACCCCCGACCCCAAAACCGAAAATCCGACAGAATTTCCGTAAAATTCCAGATTTTCACAGAAACGTCAGAATTCAGAACCAACCTAGACAATGCAAGATTATACATTGACAAACATCATACAATAAGCAGAACTGATCAAATCCAACCTTAAACCCTTCATTACCCGCCATTTTCCGATAATCCCGCTTAATTGTAACTTTTCCATTTCTTAACCGAATTCAACGTTTCAAACTTCAAACCACTCCTAAATTCAACCCCAACGCCATATTAACATCCAATTCAACCAAAGAGAAACTCCAACATGGAAAAAGAATCATTCCAAAATTCGGGTCTTAACCAACTTTTTATCCAACTTCCCATTCAATCCATTCAAGCTTCCAATTAATCATTCTAACCACCAATTTCACTTCTAAACCAAGAATGCTATCCAATTGCATCCAAAACAACAAAATCCAACATTGAACATCATCTCACAAAATCGGCCAAATGGGGGTTTTCAACCCAACTTATTTTCCATCAAATTGAATCCATACATAAGCTTAGAATCATGCTAGGACTAACATACTTGAAGCATGAAGCAAGATAACAAACACACACCATTTTGGAAAATATCCAAAAATTCGGCCAAAATAGAATTCTTCATCCAAGATGTGTTTTCCAAAATCCAACACTTGATTATCACTCCCCTACAACCCAAGAACAACATACTAAAACATGGGAGGAAGAGAATCATCCTAGCTTATAGCTAAGAACAAACCCATCATTTGCCAAAACTCCTCTTTTCTTCACTAATCTTCAAAACTAATGAGAAAAGAGAGCTTAGGGAGGTACTTACCACATGAAGGACCCAATTCCTCTTTGATTTGAGCCAAGATGAAGAACCTCAAGCTTGGAGGTGCTCAACAATGGCGGCAGCAACTTGAAGAAGAAGAAGAAGAAGAAGAAATGAAATATAATTTCATTTATGGAATAATAGCCTAATATATATATATATATATATATATATATATATATCCTTCCCTTTATCCCATTCCTTTTTTCCATCATAAATAAAAATAGGACATGTGTCCCTTAAATCTCTCCCATTCCAGCCGAAAGTATCAGCTGCCCATGCTCCATAATTTTTCTTTTAATTTTGCACCCAATTACAAATAACTCCCAATTTTTCCGAAAGTTCCAATTCTTTTTGCCCAAAAATAATTACCGAATTACAAAATTAACGAAACTTGGACACAACCCTCAGAATATTATAACATTCACAAAACATATTTCAGAAGTTCATTTACCATTCCGGAGTGTCCTACCGAGCTCGCTGAACCCGAACAAATCCCGACGTGCGAGCGTGTCCAACAGAACAAAAATCCCATCACACCAAAATTCCACAAAAATACTCATAAATTCCATCTTAAATTATAACACAACTTACCCAAAAGCCGTCAGAAAATTTCCATCCCGAGCCCCGGGATTCCCGTCCCGAGCCCCGGGAGTCGCCCGGAACCGAACGTCCCGCCCCAAATATTAAACTCCACAAACACCTCCGGGACATTCTCACGACTCCAAAACTGCAAACGGCTTCCCAAACTGAGGTCTCGAGAGCGCTACCGAGCCCGCTATACGTCCCGAGGCGCCCGACAACCCCACCGGCGCCAGAAAAATATTTTCGGCGGAAACGTCCGGGGGACCCACACGACCTCAAATACGGAAGGGTTCGCCAAAATGATACTCGGATAGGGCTCGGGAGCCGCCTGAACGCCGAAAAACGTGACCCGCAGGCCAAAACCGGAGCCCCGGGTCACCCGGTCGCAACCCGCTCGGGGTGACCGTAACATCCTCCCCCCCTTAGAACTCTTGGTCCTCCAAGAGTAGCCTGAACCATCCATACCGGTGTCACTACCAACCAGAATATACAAACATTCCTCTAACCCAGAACAATCGGACCACCGTACTGGTGCGGCGGGAGTGGTAGTTTAGACTACCATACAGAGCCTCACGGCGTCCCACCCTCCGGGTGCATCTTATTGCACCCCGAGTCAGTTGCCGGTATTTCTACCAGACAACCCCAGACAGTACCGAACCTAAATCTAACCGATCCACAACAGGCTATCCTGGAAGATACCACATAAAACAGAAACAGTTGGGGGGGGGTAAGGCCAACCTAACAACTTACTCTGGAAACTCATGATAACCGATATAACTCGGGGTAACTCGCCCCGCCTATCAAATCTTACTGTTCCTCTGAACGGTGCTACCTCCAGTCAAATTCTATTACCAAACTCAGGTTCCAGAATCCTACGGCGATGGTTCGTATAAACAGTGGTGCAGTCATTCGCGGTTTTAATCCGCGCCTATAACAATCTGATCTTCGCCGTAGTCTCCTCAAAAAGCTCGGGTCCCAGCTTAACCCCATCAGACGCATCTGTCCAACAGTATGGTGTCATACACCTCCCGTACAACACCTCATATGGTGCCATGTCAAACGTAGTCTGAAAACAATTGTTGTATGAGAACTCTATCAAAGTAACTGCTGGTCTCAATCTCCTCCAAAATCCAAAGTACTGATTCGCAGCATATCCTCCAATATCTGAATCACCCGCTCCGACTGCCCATCCGTCTGTGGGTGATAAGCTGTACTCAGATGGAGTCGCGTGCCCAGCGCTTCATGAAAAGCCCTCCAGAACCGTGCCGTGAAACGCGGATCACGGTCAGATACAATGGAGTCTGGTACTCCATGCAAACGTACAATCTTCCTGATGTAAAGCCGGCAAGCTTCTCCAGAGGGTCTATGACCCGAATAAGCAGAAAGTGTGCGCACTTTGTCAGCCGATTCACAATAACCCAGATCGCATCATGGCGAGACCGTGTCAGGGGCAGTGCAGTCAGAAAGTCCATAGTAACATTACCCCACTTCCAGACTGGAATGGGCAAAGTCTGCAGTGTCCCTGCCGGTTCCAGATACTCAAACTGCTCGAGTGTACCTCCTCGAAAATCTCATTCCAGAACTCCTGATCCTCAGGTACATAAAGGCGATCTCAGAAGTATAGCAATCCCTGCCTATACTGAAACGTCGGTAACAAATAAACCCTTATCTTCCCCAGATAACTTCTTCAATACCAGATCTCTACCTTGCGCTTCGCGCATCCTATCAAGCCACTCAGAATGTATGGTAAGTGTAATAACCTGAGCACGCTCCCAGAGCTGCCCCTGTGCCAAAGGCATATCAAATCACTCTCCTCAGATCGGTCACCAACATTTCCTCTCTTAATTAAGCTGGTATACTTCTGCTCGAGCATCGGCAACCGTGTTGCCCTTGCCGAGATGTACCCGATACTACAATCATAGTCCTTAATGTATTCGAGATATCTGCGCTGCCTCATGCTAAGCTCCTTCTATGTAAACAGATATTTCAGACTCTTATGGTCGGTAAGAATCTGAAATTTATTACCAAACAGATATTGCTTCCAATGTTTCAGCGCATAAACTATTATAGCCAACTCCAGATCATGTGTCAGTCAGTTCAGCTCATGCGGTCGCAGCTGCCTCGACCCATAAGCTACCACAAAACGCTCCTGCGCCAACACACCCCAAACCGGATGTGGAAGCATCCGTATAAATCACATACGGTAAGCTCGGATCTGGAAGAGTCAGAATCGGAGCGTTAGTCAACTGCCGTTTCAACTCCTGAAAATTCCGTTCACACCTATCAAACCAGAAATACGGTTGACCCTTCTTGGTCAAGCTGCGTAAGCGGAGATGCCAGGATAGAACACCCTGGTACGAACCTCTGATAAAATCCTGCTAACCCCAGGAAGCTCCTGAACTCCCATACCGTGGTAGGTTGTTTCCAATCCCGAACTGCCCTCACCTACTCTGAATCCACAGACAGACCATGCTCAGATATAATGTGTCCCAGAAAAGTGACTTCCCGAATCAGAACTCACACTTTGAGAATTTGGCATAAAGCTGATGTTCCCAAAGTGTCTGCAGAACCACCCTCGATGATCCCGATGCGAATCCTCATCCCGAGAATATATCGAATATCATCAATAAAAACCACCAGAAATGAGTCCAAGTACGGTCGGAACACCCGATGCATCAGATCCATGAATGCCGCTGGAGCATTGGTCAGCCCGAATGGCATGACCGTAAACTCAAAGTGTCCAAATCGGGTGCGGAAAGCAGTCTTAGGTATGTCCTTATCCTTCACCCTAAGCTGAAAATACCCAGATCGGAGATCAATCTTCGAGAAAACTCTCGAACCACGAAGTTGATCAAAAAGATCGTCAATCCTTAGCAACGGATACTTATTCTTCACAGTAAGTGCATTCAACCGTCTGTAATCAATGCAAAGTCGGAGCGTCCCATCTTTCTTCTTAGCAAACAGAACCGGAGTACCCCACGGTGAAGTGCTCGGTCGGATGAAGCCCTTCTGCTGTAATTCCTCCAACTGTTTCTTTAACCCCTGCATCTCAGAATTAGGCATCCGATAAGGAGGAATAGATATCGGAGCGATGCCATTGCGGTGGATGTCAAACACAATTTCTCGCTCTTGTGGTAATCCGGGCAACTCCTCCGGAAATACTGCGGAAAATCTCGAACCAATGGTAAACCATCCAACTTCAACCTAGTACCAGCCTCATTCAGATCATAGCATTCCCTACACCAACTATCGACAGCTGAATCCGAACCTGTAACTCTATCTTTGTATTGCGCGATAGTCACACGATCGGAGCCGTGAGAGGTAGTACCTCTCCAGAAACCATAATGGTTCGGGTTGCACAATCAATGTGCACAGAATTCTTGGATAGCCAGTCCATCCCAAGAATAATATCATAGTTCGGCGTGTCTAAAACCAACAAATCCGATACTATCAGATGTCCGCCTACAGATATCGCACAACTCCGAACCATCTCATTAGAAAACAGAAACTGACTCCCAGCAGTTTTTACTAAATACGTTTGAGGCAAGGTACTAACAGACAGATGCAGAGATGTAACACATTTCTGTGTTACCATGGAAACAGATGCTCCTGTATCCAATACTGCATGTACCGGTATCTCATTCAGAAATAAAGTACCATGTAAAACTCCCTGCTGACTCGAGCCTCCCTGCTGGCTGGTACCTGACCGTTGACTAGGTCCTCCCTGATAACCAGGGCCTCCCTTCAGAAAAAGGAAAACCCGTCCTGCTCTGGTTGCTGTGACGGAGGGGGTGGCTGAAGCTGCTGTCGCTACTGAGGTCTCGGGCCACCCATCTGAAACCCACGCCCTCGCGGCGCGTTGGGCTGTACTCGAGACTATGAACGCTGAAGACTGCCAAAACCCTGCCCTACAGTAAGAGGGCAATCCCGTACCCAAAGAGTGTCAGACCTGCAACGTAAACATCGGCCCTCCTGCCGGTAACAAAGTCGACCGGAGTGATACCTACTGCAAATCAGACAATGTCGTGCCGGTGGTGCTCCCTCTTTACCTCTACTAAACTGCCCAGGCCTGTTCGGCCATCCAGAAATCTGCCGGGGTCCCTGCTGTATGGAACCCCTCCGTACTCCCCTGACCTCATTGCAAGGTGAGACGACTCTCAACCTCCTCTTGCTCGAGGAGTTGAGCCCAATAACCGCTTCCCGAAACAAAGTAATGTCTAAAGGTCTCAAAACCCACCTGTACTCGGGGCGCAGTCGACGAAATAAACCTCTTGGTCTTCTCCTCTTCCATACCTTGATACTACGGTACATAGTAAACCAGCCGATCAAACTCTCACTCAAACTTTCCGACAATCTTGTCTCCCTGATGAAGCTCATCGAACTGTGCCTAACGCAGATCCTCGGCTACATCCCCGCCGCCTTCTTTGGGAAAATGTAGCCTCCCAGGAGTTTGTCAACTCCTGCAAACCAAATCTCTACTACCCCCGACCCTTCTCGGTCATTGAACCTCGGGGGGGGGGGTTCAAACTCTAAAACCTCTCCAAAAGTCTGACCTCGCGGTGGTGCCCCAGATCTCCTCGTCGTTAATAGGACCGACGAGAAGTCTAGGTGTCGTAGTGACCACCCTTGTCAGAGTCACTCACTTACCGATCCCAAAACTATGGCGAGCAGTGGCTTAAGTCTCGCTATCACCACCTAATCAAAATGCCCTTACCGTGGCATAAACAGATTTTCCCCTGCCTACTGCCGCCCCTGAACCAGCTAGGCTGGCGGTAATACCAAATCAGAGAGGGGTCCCTACGACAGCTAAGCCTCGGGGGCGGTGAGTGTGGCTGTTCAGACCCTGGGTTACGCTGAACCCGTATCCTATTCCACGGAGGTGTGGGATCCCAGTCCCGCCCCTCCGGTACCAAATCACGCTATCTACGCGTGTTAACCATATCTCAAAAATTTCAGACCAAACAGAGTCCAGACAAAAATCGGTCACTCCTAATCCCTACAGAAGCTAGCAGCAGTTTTCTAAGGCTCTGTAGTGCAATGCAGTACTTGACACAGAAGTTACTTCTCAGAATGATAAAATCATGCATTTCACAGAATCACAGAAGCAGTTCATGCTTATTTCACCAAATCTTTTCCTAACACACAATTTTACGTACCTGAAACTTTTCCACAATCCCCTTACTCGTAATACTTTTACCAGAATCCAGAAATCCCGAGTTCCGAAATCTGCAACTATCAGGATAACTTGAAGGATCAACTTTGTTCCACAATTTTATTTTGAAGTGGTTCAAGTAAGGAGGTGGCCAATCTCCGTACCAAACCATTCTAAAATAAAATGTACAACAATAGTCGTCACTACAAGTCACCACTGACGACCAATATGGTCACTTACCTGCTCTGATACCAACTTGTCACCGCACGCCACCCGAACCCGGTTGCGGAGACGGGGGCGCCGGGACGTCGGAAGCGGAAGCCGGAAAATACAAGATGGCAGGTCCATCGAGACCCGCCGCGCGTAGCGGACCCGGAAAAACGAAGCGATTGTGGAAGCGACTTGAACATTTTCATACATATAACTAAAATAAAATCAAAACATGCAATTCATGCATCAGCAACAGAGTAAGCCTCGCCCTCCGTGGACGAGTGCTTACGCACCAAACATAGATACATACAGAGTTCACAGAACCTAAGGTGTCTAGCAAGCGCCAAGCGCTCAGAACATGCACAGAACAGAATATATAAGTATATACAAATATACAATCACCACTGCAATAAAATTGAAAGTATGCACATGCAGCTACAGAGCCGACCCTAGGCCTAAACGTTAAAATACCTCGCGCGGGATTCAGACCAAGTAGACAAAATCCCAGCTCGCAAGGTACTGCTGCTGCTCAACCCAACCAAGGCAGAAGCCTCGCGGAAATCTACACCGCTGGCTGCTTACCAGACCTACCTGAAATCCAAAAACAGAACCCAAAAAGGGTGAGTCCTAAAAGGACCCCGTAAGGGATTTGGGGTAAGATAAGCATATGTAACCCTGCAAAACAGAAAGATAGCAATATACAGAATATATGCAACAGAATACAGAACATCGTGCATGTAATAAAAACAGATCAGAATACCGAAGGATGTGCGATACTAAATCGCCATAAACCCTTATAACCAATCAGAACGACAGCCTCCCTCTAAGGGAGTCAGAAGCCGAAGCTATTACAGAAGCATGGTGCACCAGCTGGGGTAGCGAACCCACAACCGTCGTAGGGTTAACAGACAAAGTATGCCACAAGGCATACACCTACAAACGTAGGGTTATCCGACAGGGTATGCTACAAGGCATACACCTACAGATCACAGAACGTACCTTAAAGCGAAATTTCAAATACCTGCAAAACAGAAGTGCTACAATACATACACCTACAGACTACAGAATATGCTCTAGGCATATAATACCGAAATACCTGCAGAACAGAAAATGAAACTAAACATACACCTATCTTACCAAAAATAGCAGAACCAAACCCTTACCTCACAATTCCAGGGTATTTGACCGATTCTGGACGATTTCCAAACCACGACCCGAAACCCGAAAACCTCTCTTTTTCTAACTTCCGGATCTCAGAATCTGTCAATTCAAGCTAAATTAGCAACCTTATCAACCACACTACCAAATTACAACCCCCGACCCCAAAACCGAAAATCCGACAGAATTTCCGTAAAATTCCAGATTTTCACAGAAACGTCAGAATTCAGAACCAACCTAGACAATGCAAGATTATACATTGACAAACATCATACAATAAGCAGAACTGATCAAATCCAACCTTAAACCCTTCATTACCCGCCATTTTCCGATAATCCCGCTTAATTGTAACTTTTCCATTTCTTAACCGAATTCAACGTTTCAAACTTCAAACCACTCCTAAATTCAACCCCAATACCATATTAACATCCAATTCAACCAAAGAGAAACTCCAACTTGGAAAAAGAATCATTCCAAAATTCGGTTCTTAACCAACTTTTTATCCAACTTCCCATTCAATCCATTCAAGCTTCCAATTAATCATTCTAACCACCAATTTCACTTCTAAACCAAGAATGCTATCCAATTGCATCCAAAACAACAAAATCCAACATTGAACATCATCTCACAAAATCGGCCAAATGGGGGTTTTCAACCCAACTTATTTTCCATCAAATTGAATCCATACATAAGCTTAGAATCATGCTAGGACTAACATACTTGAAGCATGAAGCAAGATAACAAACACACACCATTTTGGAAAATATCCAAAAATTCGGCCAAAATAGAATTCTTCATCCAAGATGTGTTTTCCAAAATCCAACACTTGATTATCACTCCCCTACAACCCAAGAACAACATACTAAAACATGGGAGGAAGAGAATCATCCTAGCTTATAGCTAAGAACAAACCCATCATTTGCCAAAACTCCTCTTTTCTTCACTAATCTTCAAAACTAATGAGAAAAGAGAGCTTAGGAGGTACTTACCACATGAAGGACCCAATTCCTCTTTGATTTGAGCCAAGATGAAGAACCTCAAGCTTGGAGGTGCTCAACAATGGCGGCAGCAACTTGAAGAAGAAGAAGAAGAAGAAGAAATGAAATATAATTTCATTTTTGAAAAATAGCCTAAATATATATATATATATATCCTTCCCTTTATCCCATTCCTTTTTCCATCATAAATAAAAATAGGACATGTGTCCCTTAAATCTCTCCCATTCCAGCCGAAAGTATCAGCTGCCCATGCTCCATAATTTTTCTTTTAATTTTGCACCCAATTGCAAATAACTCCCAATTTTTCCGAAAGTTCCAATTCTTTTTGCCCAAAAATAATTACCGAATTACAAAATTAACGAAACTTGGACACAACCCTCAGAATATTATAACATTCACAAAACATATTTCAGAAGTTCATTTACCATTCCGGAGTGTCCTACCGAGCTCGCTGAACCCGAACAAATCCCGACGTGCGAGCGTGTCCAATGAAACAAAATCCCATCACACCAAAATTCCCCCAAAATACTCATAAATTTCATCTTAAATTATAACACAACTTACCCAAAAGCCGTCAGAAAATTTCCATCCCGAGCCCCGGGAGTCGCCCGTAACCGAACGTCCCGCCCCAAATATTAAACTCCACAAACACCTCCGGGACATTCTCACGACTCCAAAACTGCAAACGGCTTCCCAAACTGAGGTCTCGAGAGCGCTACCGAGCCCGGTATACGTCCCGAGGCGACCCCGACAACCCCACCGGCGCCAGAAAAATATTTTCGGCGGAAACGTCCGGGGGACGCACACGACCTCAAATACGGAAGGGTTCGCCAAAATGATACTCGGATAGGGCTCGGGAGCCGCCTGAACGCCGAAAAACGTGACCCGCAGGCCAAAACCGGAGCCCCGGGTCACCCGGTCGCAACCCGCTCGGGGTGACCGTAACACGTGCCGGCCTGCTCGATCTGATAAACCCGTGCTGGCTGGGTAGTCCGCTGTACTGGGGGTGGCGCAATCTGTGGCCTCTGAGGTGGAGCTCTCAAAGCTCCCTGCGCTGAACCACGGCCCTGGATGGCCCTGGTCGGTGGTCCTCTCGGTGGAGGTCTGCCACACTGAAACTGTGTCTGCGGACAGTCCTTGACCCAGTGGTCCGTGGCCCCGCACTTCAGGCACTCGCCTGCTGCTCTGAAGCACGTCCGACCCTCATGACGTCTGCCGCAGTCTCGACATACTGGCAACTGTGTAAAAGGAGTCCTGCTCATGCCACAGCCAAATCTGCTCGGCCTGCTCTGTCCACGCTGCTGCCCTTGGCCCTGCTGGCCCGACGGCTTCCCGCCGCTCTGTGGTCGGGAAGGTGTGGCTACAGCTCCGATCCTCTCGATCTCAAAGCCAAAGGGCCTTGGATGGCCTCATGATAAGCGAAATACCGAGAGCAATCGGATGCTCCCCGATCTCGAGGGCGCAAGCCCGGATGAACCTCCTCGTCCTCTCTCGCTCTCGAAGAGTCGACTGGGAAGAGTAGCGGATCAGTCGGTTGAACTCCAACTCGTACTCAGTGACTGATCGGCTGCCCTGGGTGAGTGCGTCGAACTCAGCCTGTCGGCGCTCTCTGATAGCATACCCCAACCACCTCTCATGGTAAAGGCGGGAAAACTCCTCCCAAGACATCCCCAGGTGAACACGCCTCAACTCCCGTCTTGTGCCGCTGGTCTGAACTATCCCTTGCCCCCAGTTGTGAGCTGTGTCACGCAGTAAAAGGTAGCAAGAGATACCATCGCCTCGGATGGCAACACCAATCTGGTCACCACCGCTCCATATCAGTCGGCCCGGCTCTCGGCATGTCGACCAGTCTTGCCCGAGAACTTGGGCGGGTTGAAGCGCTGCAGGCGCTCCATCATCCCAACCTCATCATAACCGGCAGTGCCCTCTCTGCGCGGTCTCGGGGTCCCTCGTGTACCCCCGGAATCGGAAACAGACTCATCCCTCGGTCGGCGATGATGTACCGGTGATCGACCCCTCCGATCCCTGCGAGCACAACGTGTGGTGCGAGCGGTACTGGCCGCTGTCCTGCAGATCTATATCGAGTGGAATCGGTACATGTAGTCTCCGTGTCTGTGGGTGTAACGTTCGGCGCATACTCACTGTCGCTCTCCCCGCCAGACAATACATCCCCTCGTGTCAGCACATCAACCAAAGCAGTGCGTATGATCTCCACCAAATGGTCGGGCTCTGGCGTCGCCGTAACTCTGTCGGATCGTGATGAAGATCGCTGTATAAACTGCCTAACCCGACGATGGACCCTCCTCCCGGGGTCACTCTCCCGAGAGGGGTCCGAAGTATCCGAACGAATAGCGCGGTCTTGCCTCGTGCGAACCATCTAGAAACCCAAGTATCAAACAAAAAGACAAATTATTCTCCAAGTTAGCAACCAGCAGTTTCCTAATGGCTCTGTAAATGATATGCATGCAACTAAAACAAAGAATTTTGGCAGCAATTCCTTTGCTTGCCTAACTTGAAAAGATCAGATAATCCACATCCTTCGTGGATCATCTGGCGCGATATTCATTAACCACTTTGAGTTTCGTAGGTTATGCTAGGTTATGGTGCAAACTAACCAATCCTAAATCTTCCTAAAGTTCTAGAGCAATTTTAGTAAAAGTTTGCAACTCTTTTATTTAAATTACCCCTGAGCTAAAAGCAGATTTTAGGTCGGAAAGTCTAACCATTCCTAACTCTAACCCTAAACCGCTCTGATACCAAATTGTCACCCCACCGCCCGGAACACCGGAAGCGCGGTTGTCGAGTGGTTGCGGACGCTTGCGAAGACGGCGGCGGGTGAACGCGGAGTTCTCTTAAATAGGTTTTGAGTGGATCCGACACCCAACCCTTAAAACGTTTCCCTTTCAGTTTTAAGGTTAAGTCGTGTTGCAGATTTTATGACATCTTTCTAGTCCTAAACCTGCACCCGAGACACGTTAGTGGTTTTACAGAATATCGCGCGCGAAAAGCGAGATAAGATATACAGCGTAAGAAGTTCCGCCCTCTTCGTAGGGCCGGAAACTTCCTACGAATAAGATACAACCCAAGTACTGAAACTAACCTACAGGCAAACATATACAGAGCCGAGTCCAAAACAGTAAAGTACCTTGCTAGCTAGATCTGCTGGGATGCTGAACATAAACAGGAGAATAGAAGTCAAAATCCAACACCAAAATGATCACAAAAAGTAACTAACGAGAAACACCCCCCAACTTAACAAATAGTACCTTATAGCCAAAAAACGCACAACGATAATCATGGGAAATCTACACCGCAGTCGCTTGCCCGGATCCCCTAAAACCATAATAAGTGGGGGTGAGTTCTCGAAAGAACTCCGTAAGGGGTAGGTACGGTAGTGGTGAAACCTTTTAAAAACATTTCCCGCATAAAAGGGTTAGAATGCCATGAACTAAATAATACAAATCCTAAATATATCGTGATTATGACATGCATATGTGATGATGCTCTTAAGTCCCGTCGGATAGGTGGTACACCAATACAAAGGTTCCCGAACCCTCGACAAAGACTCCTACAGCGGCTTGTTAAGCTCACACCGATGATCGGGTCATAACGCGTGGTACCAGGCGAGGGATATCGCCCTAACTGCCGGCCCAAAACGGCATAAAGCCAACACATAACATCGTGAGTTAACGAGCACGGTTGGCATACCGGCTTAGGTCCGGCGTCCCCGTCGGTGAACTCACGGACTTCCCACGTACCAACATAAATATGGGTCCGTTGTCGACCCCGATAAGCAAGTCCGATATGATAAAAGTCCAACACATATTTAAGAAAAAACCCTGCAAACAACTACGTACCATGTGACTAGACCCGGGAGTCACCGGGCCCCACCCTCGACCCAAGTACTAGCCCTTAACTAACCTAATACACATGAAATGTGCATTAAGGTAATTAAACCCCTTACCTTGGCCATACGGAAACTCTACTGGGGCCACCTACACCCCGCAGCAAAACCCCGGGAAAACCCGGCTCCCGGCCCGAAAAGTGGTAAAGTGACCTTTGTAGTCCCGCACTACACCACCAACACCGAAACAAGCTGAACAACCAAACAGCAGTCAGAAACTACCAGAACACGACCCTGGAACCCAAACCCGCACAATCCCGCACTTTCCCGCAAAATTCTACAGAAAGCTCGGTTTCTCAAACCGAGCTAGAACATCCTTACCCAAACATCCACTAACACATCCAAATCATAAAATCCAGATTCCAGACACTTTTACCCGCAACCCCGCAAAAAGGTAACTTTTTCACCTATTGTCCGAAAATGACGTTCCAAACATCATTTCGAACCTACTTCCATTCACAATACCAATTCACCATCCAAATTACCCAAAATGCAACACCAACCTAACTAAAGTTTCTTTCCAAATTTCGGTCAACCACCAACTTTTTACCAAACTTCCAAATCAATCCATTCAAAGTTCCAATTGCTTACTTTAACCACCAATTTCACTTCTTGAGCATGCTTACTAACCAATTACACCTTAATCACCCAAAATCAACCAAAACCCTAACCAATTGAATTCGGCCATTTGGGGGATTTTTATCCAACATGCTTACTTCCAAATTGAATCCATACAACACCTTAGAATCATGCTAGGAACAACATATTAAAAGCAAGAGCTCCTCAAAGGAGTCAAAACGCTTATCGCGGAGGGTTGTATACCAGTTCGCCGCGGCCCAAGTGAGTGTGGAGCTGAAAGCTCTACACAGCGTATTGTCGTCTGCCCTCGCGATGGCCATCGCGGAAATGTAACGCTGGAGATGAATATACGGGTCTGAGAGACCGTCATAAGCATCCAGCTTAGGCTGGCGAAACTGCTCTGGAAGAGGGGTCTCCAAAACCCGCTGAGTGAAAGGTTGGGTCCAGAGGTGGTCCAGACCCATCCTGGCGATATTATGAACACTGGCCCTTTCCTCCCTCTTTTCTACTTCCTCTAACCGTCTAGTAAGCGCGATAAGTACAGACGAAGGAGGGTCAGGGTGACTTACTTGTTGAGGGGGAGTAGCAGGGCGTTCAGGCTGACTAGTCCGTAGCGTTCCAACGCTATCCAGAACGCCCCTGGGAGTGGTGGTGAGTGTTTCACGCAAGTTGTGAGCAACCGCCTCCGTGATTGTTTGCAGAACGGCCGGATCAAGGCTCATTGGTGAAGTGTTTGGTGGTGGAGTGTTGCGCTCCTGGGGCACGTTACGGTTAACGTGGGAGGAGCTTTCCTCCGTTGAATGAACAGAGAGTTCCCCCCATTGTGGGGGACAATTGTTTGGAGATGGTTCTGATCGTGGATCATTTTTTGTGTTCGTCGCGGGAGGATTCCTCCTTCCCTGACGGTTGTGCCTACTTGCACTCCGGGTAGTTGGCATGACTTGCTACTTGTGGTTTGTGATATGGGTTTACGATAAGAACTTTTCGTTTCTTTCGTTCCCACAAACGGCGCCAATCTGATATTCGCGTTCCCAGGATAGGAGCAGAATCTCAGTTGAGTGGTTGATGATGATGGTGTTCTTGAGAGCTCCAAGCTTGCTATTCAGAGTAATCTGTGGAAAGATAAAGAGAATACTCAGAAGTAGCAAGAGAGGAGTGGGGGGGCGTGTAGTAGCTTACCCAGTTTAAGGTGGACATCTCTCTATTTATAGAGAGATGCCAGGAGGAGCCTCCCCCAGTTGAAGCCTTGGACAGGCTGTGAGAGAAGTCTATCAGACTTGGAGAGATAAGTATGTGTCAGACTGATTGGAGATAAGGCGGTTGTGATGATGAAGATCTCAGCAAACCGCCTTAAGTGATTCGCTTGTCAGAGAATGTCTGGCGTATGAATCTGGTGAAGATCTCCCAGGCTCGTGCTGACCTCCTTATTAGCTGCTTGATGTTAGATGACCAAGTGGTCTATCTCCTAGTGGAGCAAGTGGCAGGCGAAGGCCTACAATGGGCGAAGGCCTAGATAGAATACAACCAAATAAGGAGTGAGGGTCGCACGAACCTAAGTGTAAGGGCCTTATCTGGGCTGGACCAGTATAGGCATGAGAGTCCTCGCGAAGGCGAGTTGAGACCGCGGGAGCAAGATCCGCAAAGGCGAGTGAGATCGCAAGGGCGAAACCTGAGACCGCAAGGGCAACCCGCGAAGGCCTAAGAGACGCAAAGGCGAGTGTGAGACATCGCCAAGGCGAGAATTAAGGCCCGCGAGAGCAAGACCTTGCGCAGGTGAGACTGGAGATCTTCGCGAAGGCGAGAGTGGAGACCGCAAGGGTGAGACCTTGCTCAGGCGAGACTGGAGACCACAAGGGTGAGACCTTGCGAAGGCGATGCTGGAGACCGTGGGAGCGAGACCTACGAGACCTTGTATGATTCTGATGCGACGCGAGGATGCGTTTGCTTGGGTAGTGTACCACGCGGTGGGCCTAGAGATGGTGAGGGTGGACACCGTCGTTCCTGTAGAGGCTGTCCCTGTAGCAGTGGTTGAGCCAGTCTCCCCTGAGGAGCCCTCCAACCTCGAGGCCTTCGTGTCTGGGCTCTTTGCGAGCCCTCCTCAAGCCAAAGGTGAAGACCTACCTGGGCATGTGGTTGCGGCAGGGATTGTTTCCAGGGGAACCGCGCCCCATCACAGGGGCAGGATGTCAGCAGGCGCACTCCTGCTGTCCATGAGGAGGAGTAAGCTGGCTGCTAAGGAGAGCATTCAGGAGGCTTCGAGCATTCAGGAGGCTTCTCCATTGAAAATCCCCATTCCCCAGGGAGGGGTCACAGAAGAGGTGCCTTCTGATAGTGAGGCCCCTATGGAGGGGGTGTTGGTGGCACAGACCCTTGCGGGGACAAGTCGTTGGGAAGTAGCCCAACCTTCCTGCAGCCAGCCAGGGGCTAGTGGATGGGTGCAACCTTCTGCTAGTTAGTCATTTATTTTAAGACTGTGTCCCAACATTTCAGTGGTACTAATATTTGCAATCTGTTGATGTTGTAGGTGCAGGGCCTTCAGAACAAGGCCACAGCCTGCGCGAAAGCGTAGTGGACTTGGGGGCCATGTCTACTGTCTTGGAAGAGACTAGGGTGTGGTCCCACTACTTGGAGCAGAAGCGTGTTGCTGCTGCAAAGGTCCCCAAGTGGTCCGAAAAAGCGGCTGCGCTGAGGTCCATGAGGGAAGACCTCAGGGCCAAAGTGTATAAGGAAGAGGAGAAGCCATTGCATGAGGCGTGGGACCCGGTCTTCCTTTTAACAACAACAACTCCTTGTTGTTAGGAGGGGAGAGCACCCTCCTGTCGTGCCTGGAGGGGCTGCGCACACCCTATGATAGGGAGGTAATAGGGCGAAGCTTGGACTCCCCTGCTGAGCTCATGAAGGAGGCAGCCAAGCAAAATCTGCAGGTAAGACAACCTTTGGTCTCTGTTTTATAAGTTCTGTTGTTTCCTTTCTGCCTTGCTGAGTATTCTTGGATGCAGGCCGCCGTCCAGGGCTACGCTGCCATGGAGCAATGGCAAGACTTTCTAAAGTATGCCAACGGCCGGGATGGTGCCCAAGTTGCAGAGATTGCACGCCTCAAGGGGGAGCTAAAAGCTGCCCAAGAAGGGGGGAGGAGAAGGCCAAGCGGGTGGTCCAGTTGGAGACCTGGTGTGACTACCTCAACAAAGAGCAGACTGCTTGTAGGCTACTCCGGTGGGAGCAGGCGAGTCTGATAGATGCATTTCAGCGCCGTTTCCTTCAACAGGGTGCGGAGCTGGAAGCCAAAAACATTGAGGTCGCTGTCCTGAAGGAGTCACTCCTCTCCCTAGAGGCTGATACCAAAGCTGCCCTTGCGGAGGCAAAGGCTGAAGCTGAGCTAGCGAAGGCTGCAGCTAAAGAAGCGAAGCGCCAGGCTACCGCCCAGGCCCAGTCAGCGAGAGAGAATGCAGAAGATGCTAGGCTCGCTGCTGAGGACGCCGCCAAGGCACATCTGGAGGTCACCACTAATTTTATGAACGCGGTGGCCTCAGTGTGGGAGATGGAGAAGGCCCTGGCCTTCCTCCCTTTGCAGATGAGGACCCTGAGTCCCCCTCTTCCATCAAGGTGCCCATTCCAGAGAGGATGCCTCGATTGATGGAGAAACTTGGTGAGCTCCAAGCTCAAGGTGAAGCTGGGGCGCAGGCCTATGAGGAAGGCTGGCTGCGATGCCGCTTCCAAGTAGAGAAGTTGCGAGCTAAGTCTTGGGACTATGAGGAAGGCTGGCTGCGATGCCGCTTCCAAGTAGAGAAGTTGTTCCCAGAGCTAAGTCTTGGGACTTTGGATGCTGCGAACACCAGCGAGCTGTTGTTGTACGAGAACTCAATCAAAGGCAACTGCTGGTCCCAATCGCGAACACCAGCGATCCAGAAGTAGAGGCCTGCTCAGCTGGGGGGAGCAGGGGAGGAAGATGGGGGACGCATTGATATGATCATAGGATCCCTAAATGACAACAAAGTATCAAAACACGAAAGAGATGATGAATGAAGCTCGGAGCACCCTTTTGGACAAGGAAATGGGCCTTGAAATATAGAAGGCGAGGCCTCCAGCGCGAGGGCGAAGCCCTCAGGCAAACCCCCACTACGAAGCCTCCAGGCGAAGGCTAAATATGAAGCCTTCAGGCCAAGGCAAGGCCCCATGTGAAGCTTCCAAGTGAAGACCCCAGGCGAAGGCACCCCCGCGAAGGCCCTAGGCGAAGGCACCCCCGCGAAGGCCCTAGGCGAAGGCACCCCCGCGAAGGCCCTAGGCGAAGGCACCCCGCGAAGCCTCAAGGCGAAGCCCTCATGCAAGAGCCTCCAATGTGAAGTCTTCAAAGCGAAGGCAAGGCCTCCATGCGAAGCTTCCAGGCGAAGGCGAAGCCTTTAGGCGAAGCCATCTCTACGAAGCCCCCAAACGAGAGCGAAGCCTTCAGTGCGAAGCCTTCCAGTCCAAGCGAAGGCGAAGCCGCCACTGCGAAGCCTCCATTGTTAACTTTTCAAACCTTCTGAATTAGATATTATGTACTTTCCATCCGTTTCTCCATTAATGTCTTTTATGGAAGAAATGGGATAAGGGAGTAGGTAGCCTACCATTTCACTTCCATCAACATCCCTTCACTTCCCCCACCATAATCTTAGGAACATGATCCCCTAGTCATGTCCCTGCCCAAACCCCCCATTTCACCTCTCTCCTTCACTACAAAAGGAGCATAGTTCTTCATTTGTAACAAAAGAACATAGTTAAACGCTTGAGAAGGAAAATTCCTCAAGCTTTGGTTCTCACCCCTTGCTACCTTCCGCCATCCCCCTTGGTGTTTCTCATCGAGTTTAATATCTAGTATTAGTTAATCTCGTAGTTAAGAGGTGCTAGATCTTCCATCTTCCCCAGGCATTATCTCAGATATTGCCAAACCTCGTAGTTGGGTGGTGCCTGAGGCCGAATTTATCCTCCCTGTTCTTGCGACTCCTTCGAGCTAGATCCGGCGCTTCTCTTGATCTCACGGGATCGCGTCTATCGTCCCCGTGATCATACCAATTGGTATCAGAGCCAAATCGCTGTTGGAGTTGTGTGTGATTTCTTCAAGGTAAAACCTTTACCTTCTACTTGAAGAAAGATTTGTTTTTGTGATTTCAAACCTTGTTATATTCGGCCCCTTCTTTACCTCACCATCTGCATTTGTTTCTGTTAATTTGTTGTGAAGTTTATGTGTTAGAAGTTTTTGTTGTCTCTAGCAACTTCATAAATCCAAAAAGTCAAAAAAATAGAAAGAGAAGAAGAAGAAGAAGAAGAAATGATTGCAGTTGCGGTTTTTCAAAAATCGCAAATCTCGGATTATATCTAAAACCGCAACGTGCGAAGGCTTATATGCATAAAAGAGTGAGGTTGTTGTTGAAGAGTGAAAAGAAAGTGGTGTACCAAAGATTGGTTGTTAAAAGCATTGAAGAATCAAAACTGTGTTCTTGATATTCTTGGTGTTCATATGATGTTCATACAAAATTCATACCAAAACTCATATGAATAGTAACCTTGATCTAATTTTGACTTCAAATTTGAGCCAGAAGGTGTTTGTGCGTCAAAATCCTCTTTTATACCCTCTTGTAATTTGCGGCCAAAGAACCCCCCCCATTTTAACCTAGTTTGCTTCAAGTAACTAGCACTTCATTGCTCAAATGATTTTTGCATGCTAGAGGTTATCTTGTGGTAATCATTTCGGGTTTGGCACTAAAGAGCAAGCTTTGAGAGCTACAAGCAAAGAGGAAAGAGTGAAGGCCGAGTGTGACCCCTTCGCGAAAGGAGAGACCCCTAAACACGTGAGCGTGAGTGGTACTAACTTTATTGTCTAAGTGTGTAGGCGAACCCATGGCGGATAAATATTTCTTCGGGTTTCATTCATCAATAGGACGACACCAACTTGGAGAAGACTTATGGCATTGGATGGAGGAATTGGAGTACCACTTTTGGTATTACCGATTTCACAAAGAAGAGAAGTTAGGCCTTGCCATAAGGTGCTTAAAGGGAGAAGCCAAAGAATGGTGTCGACAAGAGTTTGCTGAAAGAAAGCGATACAATGAAGCCCCCATTCAGACTTGGAGTGAATTGAAGAGGTTGCTATGGCGAAGATATGGTATCTATCAAGAAGAGCCACCCTCTCCATACTACTCCCAAACAAGGTCCCCCTTGCGCTCTACACCTAGTACCTCCGCCCGACTCCGCCCCCAAACTCCACTCGAAGGTTCTTCGCCCCAAAGCGAACCAAGTCCCTCCAATGACAGGAGGCGAAGCCCCCCATCGCCACAGACTCCCTTGGCCGAGCCGCACACCCCACCCCCCAATGCTTGCGCGACCCAAGCCCACACCCCAATCCAAAACCTTTACCAATGGCATGAACCTGAAAGGAACTCCACACCTTCAAGCTCCTACTCAAGCCCTTCTCCAACTGTGAACTCGAATCCTTGTGAACTAATCCCTTCTGGTGGCCTCACTCGAGAAATCAAAGAAGATTTCAAGGAAGTCAGAAAGGAAGTTCTAAGACTTGAAGAGCTTATGAAAGAATGGTGTGAGAGTTTGGGAGAAAAAGAGAGAAGAAAAGAAAAAGCTCTCCAAAGTCAAATGAGTGAAAAGAATGTCGCACCCGGGCCTTCAACCAAACTCCAAGAAGAACTAACAATTTCATCTTCTCAATCATGTTGTTCTTCTTTGTTTGCGCAGAAAGATGAAGTGGTCGCGGATGCGCGAAGGCTTGAAGATGGCGAAGATGCCATGGCTTTGGAAGAAGGAAGAGCTCACTTGGAAGTTCCACCCGAGCCTACACTTGAGGAAGAAGCCACATCATTGTTGGAGGAAGAAAATAAAATATGCGAAGAGGACCTACACTTTTCCTTGCGATGATAATTGGTTTGCTATTCAAGAGCATGAATTGGAATGTGAAGAGATTGACGAATCTAAATCCATAACATATGATCATTTCTCTTCCTTGTATGATGACACTCTTGAATGTGGCAACTATGAACATGCCGCGCATCATTTAAGCATGCATCTCCTTCTCATTTCTGAGGTGAAGAGAAATGGCGGATTGTCCATCTCCTTACCTCTGAATTATGCTAAGGCTAGTCTTTGTGTTTCACACTTTGACGTTTCTTCTATGACTAGCTTAGTTCTTCATTCTTTGTCTTGGGAGACATGTGCCTGTGGTTTGCGAAGAAAATGCTTCCTTTGACCCACCCCCTCTCCATGAACAAAGGTCTACAATTTTTAGACCGCATGTCATCCTTGAGTATGAATTCCTTGTTGATTGCATAAAATACTCTAGGAAGCATGTCATGAACTTTTATCGACTTTTGTTCAAGTTCACGATGCATATTGGAGTTATTATGCTCCCACATTTATGAGCATTGCTATCGCGACCCCCCAGACTCCAATTGATGAGCTTTCATTCACTAACCCCTAATGTTCTGCAAAGTTTGTTGTGCTTGTTTTCGTTTGTAGATATTTCCCCTTTAGATTCGAGGACGAATCTTTTTTTTAAAAGGGAGGGAATGATATGATCATAGGATCCCCAAACGACAACAAAGTATCAAAACGCGAAAGAGAGGATGAATGAAGCTCAGAGCACCCTTTTGGACAAGGAAACGGGCCTTGAAATTGTCACGGCCACCCCGCCCGGTTGCGGAGGCGGAGCCGGCCGCGACGTCGGAAACAGGAATTACGGCGGAAAACGCGGCAGCGGAGCATCGAGCTCAAATACAGAATCGTTGAGTAACAACTAGCAACCTAAAACTCATACAATGCAAGCATGCTTAACAATCTTACTTCTACCACACATGCAGTTCATGGTATGCTAACATCAGTTATCGCCATCAGCACAGAAGCACCAAGTCTGAGATAAACCAAATCTACGATAGGCAAGTCGGGCTCCGCCCACGACTCAGAAGGCAGAAAGAGCAGAATACATCTCAAGTTATGCAACATTTACAAATTACATGATCTGATCTATATGCATGCAGTTACAGCTACAGAGCCAGTAAACAAAATCCTATAGGTACCTAGCGCGGAATCTGAAGCGACCTCCGCACGTGGTACTGCTGCTGCAACCCAACCTCAAAATGAAGGAAGCACCGCGGAAACTCTACTCCGCCGGTTGCTTGTCAGGACGGCCTGAAAGTGGTAAACAGATAAAAGGGTGAGTCCTCGAAAGGACCCAGTAAGGGCTTAAGGTAAAAGTGCGGTTTGCCCATAGGGCGACAATCTGAACCTGCAAAACAGAATATCACAGCATATGCATGTACACATGAACATAAAGCATAACATAAATCAGAATCCAACATATGCGGTCCAACCGCCGTAACGACTCAGAACGGCCCTCACAGAGGTCGAATATACAGATCGTAATGTAATGTATAGCACGGTACCGGCTGGGGTCGCGATCCCCAAACTGTCGTAGGGTCACAGAACAGAAGTATCGGCACTCCCGGTGCGGATACGCAGAACAGAATCAAGGAGCACCCGTGGTCTCTCCAACCAAACGGGTCTCGTCACAGAATCAGATCATATAATAATAAAACATACGAATACAACAAAGGTATCATACCTGATAACATATACGGAGCAGAACAAACATGCATTTTACCCAATTAAGCCCTTACCTCAGAAACGCTGCCCCGCAGCCCAACACTCGGGAAAATCCCGACTCCCGACCCGAAATGCACAACTTGACTCCTACGGGTCCGCGCTACTCCACCAACGCAGTAATCAAGTCAGTACAACCATAGTTGGATCAGAACACATCCAAACAAACCCCAGAAAACAATTTCCGCACAAACCCGCACTTTCCCGGAAAATTCCACAGAAAGCTCGGTTTTACAAACCGAGCCTGAACATTGTTAATTATACACCACTAAACCCATTCCAACCCTTAAACCCACATTCCGGACGCCTTTCCGGAAAACCCGCTTAAACCTAACTTTTCCCACCGTTGTCCGAAAATGATGTTTCAAACACCATCATGAACCTATTTCCTTACACAATACCAATTTAGGATTCAAACCAACCAAAGCACAACCTTATCATGGAAAAAGTTTCACTTGAACACTTTGACCCTTAACCAATTTTTCACCACACTTCCAAATCAAACCATTCAAGCTTCCAAATAATCATACTAATTACCAATTTCACTTCCTAGCCAACATTACTAACCAATTGCATCAAAACAACAAAACCCCTTTCCTAAACAATTCGGCCAAAAGAAGAATTTCTCACCCAACTTCCATTTCAATCCAAACAAAGTTCCATTAGCATTCTTTAATCACCAATTGCAATTATTAAGCAAGATTACTAACCAATTGCTTCAAAATCAACAAAATCCTCCTTTGAACAATTCGCCAATTTGGGGATTTCTTCCCTAGCATGCTTTTCATCAAATTAAAACCATAGATAATCTTAGAACCATGCTAGGAACAACATACTTAAAGCATGATTCAAGAAAACAAACACACACAATTTTGGAAAAATCTCCAACAATTCGGCCTCCCTAGGGTTCCCTCTTCCATGGAGTTTTTCCAACATTCAACCATAGATTCCTACTCCTCAAGCCCAAGATCAACATACTAAAAGATGGAAGGGAGAGGATCACTCTTTCAAGTAGACAAGAACAAACACATAGCTTGAAAACTCCTTCTTTATCCACCCAAATCATGTCCTCAACTTGGAAAGAAGAAGAAAGGGAGAAGCTTACCAACTTAGGAGCTTTAATCCTTGTAATTTCAGCAAGAAAAGATGAAGAACTTGGAGCTTGAAGAAGAGGAAGAATGGCGGCAGAAGAAGAAGTAGGAAGAAGAAGAAAATGAAATGAATTAACTTGATTATTATGTAATTTTTTGCCTTTTATATCTCTTCCCTTTTTCAAATAAAATGATAAATGGACAAGTGTCCCAAACCTCCCCACTTGCTGCCGAAAGGCTGCTGCTGTGCCCATGC
The DNA here is from genome assembly GCA_024586325.1 of Stellera chamaejasme. NCBI lineage: Eukaryota > Viridiplantae > Streptophyta > Magnoliopsida > Malvales > Thymelaeaceae > Stellera > Stellera chamaejasme. The sequence goes on from CM044981.1 coordinate 22,895,338, forward strand.
TCTCTATTATTAATTTTGCACCCATTTGCAAATTAACTCCTAATTTTTCCGAAAGTTCCAATTCTTTTTGCCCAAAAATAATTACCGAATTCCAAAATTAACGAAACTTGGACACAACCCTCAGAATATTATAACATTCACAGAACATTTTTCAGAAATTCATTTACCTTTCCGGAGTGTCCTACCGAGCTCGCGAACCCGAACCAAAACTCCGACGCGCGAGCGTGACAACTCGAACCGAAATTCCGTCACTCCAAAATTCTATAAAAATACCCATAAATTCCATATTAAATTAAAACACAACTTACCCCAAAGCCGTCAGAAAATTCCCATCCCGAGCCCCGGGATTCCCGCCCCGAGCCCCGGAGTCGCCCGAACCGAACGCCCCGCCCCAAACATTAAGCTCCACAACCACCTCCGGACGCCTCCACGACTCCAAAACTACAAACGGCTTCCCAAACTGAGCTCTCGAGAGTGCTACCGAGCCCGCTGTACGTCCCGAGGCGACCCCGACAACCCCCCGGCGCCGGAAAAATATTTTCGGCGGAAACGTCCGGGGGACCCACACGACCTCAAATACGGAGGGGTTCGCCAAAATGATACTCGGATAGGGCTCGGGAGCCGCCTGAACGCCGAAAAACGTGACCCGCAGGCTAAAACCGAGCCCGGTCACCCGGCCGCAACCCGCTCGGGGTGACCGTAACATCCTCCCCTTAGGACTCTTGGTCCTCCAAGAGGGGCATCAAACGCCGATATCGCCGGGTATCGCTCTCGATGTCCTCGCTCGGTTTCCCAAGTCGCTTCCCGGTCCGTATGATGTGACCACCGAACCTTGACCATGGGAATCAACTTGCTCCGAGTTTCCGAGTATCGCGCCCCGTAAAGGCAATCGGTACCTCCCGATACGACAAATCAGGCTCCACTGAACCTCCTCCACCGGAATCGCTCGCACAGGATCCGTGATGCACTTCTTCAACATACCGACGTGAAAACGCGTTGTGCACCGCAGACATGCTCGGAGGTAGAGCCAACTCGTAGGCCAACCCGCCTATCCGCTCCGTAATCTCGTACGGTCCGATATACCTTGGGGCTAACTTACCCTGCCTCGCCGAATCCGACTGTCCCCCGAATCGGCGCCACCTTCAGCCAAACTGCCGCCCACCTCAAACTCCAAGTCTCGCGTCGCCTGCTCGCATATGAGGTGGTGCGGTCGTCGCGGTCTTCAACCGCGCCTGAATCAACTTGATCTTTGCGGTGGTCTCTCAATGAGCTCGGGACCCACCAATCTCGCCGACGCCTACCCAACAAAGGCGGTGTCATACACCGCCGCCCATACAGCGCCTCAAACGGTGCCATGCCGATGGTACTCTGATAACTGTTATTATATGAAAACTCTACCAATGGCAACTGCTGGTCCCAATCTCCCCCGAAATCCAAAGTACAGCTCCGCAAAGATATCCTCCAGATCTGAATCACCCGCCCGATCGACCGCCGGTTTGGGGATGGTAAGTCAGTACTCAGATGGAGTCGCGTGCCCCTGCCTTATGAAAGGCGCCTTAAATGTGCGGTAAAACGCGGATCCCGATTCGACACAATGGAGTCTCGGTACTCCATGTAACCGCACAATCTCTCTCGATATACAGATGGGCAAGCTTCTCAGAGAGTCTGCTATCCGGATCGGCGTAAAGTGAGCACACTTCGTCAAGCGGTCCACGATAACCCAGATGGCATCGTGGTGAGACCGGGTCAGGGGTAGTGCAATCAGAAAATCCATCGTGATGTTGCCCCACTTCCTGACTGGAATGGGCAAAGTCTGTAACGTCCCTGCCGACTTCTGATGCTCCACCTTCTCCCGCTGACACGTGGCACACTTAGACACATGTGTGGCAATGTGTCTCCGCATACCCGCCACCGAAATGGGTACGCAAATCCCGATACATCTTCTCACTACCGGGATGAATGCTCAATCGACTCGAATGTGCCTCCGCTGAATTTCATCCCGTAGTGCTCGATCCTCGGCACATACAACCGATCTCTCAAGTACAGAGCCTCGCTCTCGTATCAAACGCCGGTAGCAAGTGCCCCTTTGTCCTCTCCGGACAGCTTCTTCAACTCGATCCTCTCCCGTGCCTCTCGCACTGGCCCAACCACTCCGAATGAATGGTCAAAGTGTATACCCGAGCCTCGCTCCCAAGCAGCTCCCACCGGTGCCACAGCACACTAGATCATTCTCCTCAGTCCGATCTCAAGATCGCCTCCTCTCGACAACCCCAGTGTACTTCCTACTCGAGCATCGGCCATCGTATTACCTTTGCCCTCGGTGTACTCGATGGTGCAATCGTAGTCCTTGATGTACTCGAGCCACCTGCGCTGCCTCATGTTCAACTCCTTCTGAGTGAACAGATATTTCAGACTCTTATGATCTGTGAAAATCTGAAATTTGCTGCCGAGTAGGTAGTGCCTCCATTGCTTCAACGCATAGATCACCGCGGCCAACTCCAGATCGTGTGTCGGGTAGTTCTGCTCATGCGGTCGCATCTGTCTCGACCCATAAGCTATCACAGTCCGCTCCTGCATCAACACACATCCTAACCCCGACCTAGATGCGTCAGATAGACCACATACGGTAAGCTCGGGTCGGGTAGAGTCAAGATCGGCGCACCGGTCAGCCGCCGCTTCGCCTCGGAAACTCTCCTCGCACTTCTCTGCCCATACAAACGGCTGCCCTTCTTGGTCAGCCGCGTAAGCGGGAAGCCAAAACGGAAAACCCCGCACAAACCGCCGGTAGTAGCCCGCTAACCCCGTAAAACTCCCCGATCTCCCGCACCGAGGTTGGCTGCTTCCACTCTGCATCGCCTTAACTTTCTCGGGATCCACCGCCAAACCGTGCTCACCGATGATATGCCCTTAAAAGACACCTCTCGGATTCAGAAGTCACACTTTGAGAACTTAGCGTAAAGCTGGTGTTCCCAAAGTGTCCGCAGTAACAATCCTCGATGCTCCTGTAAATCCTCATCCCGAGAGTAAATCGAATGTCATCGATGAACACTACCACAAATGAGTCCAGATACGGCCGAACACTGCTCATCATATCCATAAACGCAGCTGGTGCATTAGTCAAACCAAACGGCATCACCGTATACTCATAATGCCCATACCGCTGCACGGAAAGCTGTCTTCGGAATGTCCTCCTCCTTCACCCGCAACTGAAAGTACCCCGATCGCAGATCGATCTTCGAAAAGATCTTCGCACCTCTCAGCTGATCAAAGAGATCATCGATCCTCGGCAATGGGTACTTATTCTTGATGGTGATGGCGTTCAGCCGTCTATAATCGATACACAATCGGAGTGACCCATCCTTCTTCCTAACAAATGTAATCGAGCACCCCATGGTGAAGTGCTCGGGCGGATGAAGCCCTTCTCCTGCAGCTTCCTCTAATCGCTTCTTCAGCTCCACCATTTCCACTATCGGCATCCGATAAGGTGGAATGGAAATGGGAGTAGAACCGGGTTGCAATCGATCTCAAACGTGACCTCCCGCCTCGTGGCATCTCGGCAAATCCTCCGAAATACTCGCGAAAATCCCGGACAACCGGAATTTTATCCAGCTCCAACCGAGTGTCCGACGTGTTCAGACCGTAGTACTCCTCTCAATCCACTATCGGGACTCGATCCGTAACTCGCAGCTCCATGCCGGTCCCGACCGCCTCCGTCCCAATCGAACCCGAGAGGGGTAACACTCTCCGTAAACCGTAACACTACGGTTGGCACAAGCCAATATGCACGGAATTCTTGGACAGCCAATCCATCCCAAGAATAACATCATAATTCTGTGTGTTCAACACCAGCAGATCCGACATAATCCGGTGACTGCCAATGGATAGCACGCAGTCCCGTACCATCTCATGGGAAAGCAGAAATTGACTCCCAGCCGTCTTCACCATGAAGACGCTCGGAAGTCCACTGGTAGTCAGGTGGAGTGACTCGACACACTTCGTGCCACAATCAAACAGACGCCCAAGTATCAAACAAAGGTACGAATAGGTGTATCGCTCAAGTAATGTACCTTGGAGTGCCCCGCCGCGAAGTCTCTCCACGCTCAATCAAACACTCGACTGCTCCGGCCTCTGTGGTGGAGGCTCACGCCGTGATGTCTCACCCCGCTCCACCTGGAATACACGCCCTACTCCAGCTGCTGCCGTGGCGGAGGGGGTGGCTGGTACGGCTGCCTCGCGGCCGTGATGGCCTCGGTCCGCCTTCGTGGAACCGCGCCCGGGTGCGTTAGGCTGAAACCGAGGCTGCGGACGTGTAGCACCGCTGACCTCGCCCAGCGCCGAGGACAATCACGAATCCAATGATCACTAGACCCACATCGCAGACATCGCCCCGATCGCTCGTAACACGGCCGGCCGGGTGCTGCCCGCCACAACTCGCGCAGTCGGAACGGCCGGGCGTAGTCCCGCCGCCTCGCCGCTCGCCTGCACTCGCCCGATCTACCAAGACCTCGCTGAACTCTCGCGTGCAGAGCCCTCCTCTGTCATTGGGTCGGTGTGGTAGGTACCGACTCTCAACCTCCTCTCGCTCGAGGAGCCGGGCCTTCGCATGCCTCGTGGTAAGAAGTGATATCCAGAGGTCTGAAAGCCCACCGGTACTCAGGACGCAAGCGGCGGATGAACCGCTTGGCCTTCTCCTGCTCCATGCCATAATACTGCGGCACATAGTGGACCAATCGGTCAAACTCCCGCCAGATTCACTAACGGTCCCGTGCCTCGCCTGTGTCATCAAACCGTGCTCGACGGAGGTCCCCGACAAAGATCCCCAATGTACCGCTGATGGAAGTAGTAAGCAACCGCTCCTGTGTCAGTCCGAATCATGCCCCCATCACGTGCCGCCTCGGCTCTCGACGGCCTCAAGGCTCCTCCACCAATGATCTGCACCGCCCCGCAGATTGAACGTGGCCAAAGAAACTCTAACCTCGATGGAAGGTGTAGCCTCCCAAGGAGCTTGTCAACCCCGCAAACCATGCCTCGCCCGCCTCAGTCCTCCACGGCCGTTGAACCTCGGGGTTCAAACGCTGAAACCGCTCCGTAAGTCTCGATCTCATCGATCAAGGCGTCTCAGCCTCTTCCCGTCGGTGGTGGGACCGACGAGAACCTCAAGATCGCGCAAATCTCCTCCTCGTAATCACTATCTCGCTGATCTCGCGCACCGAGGTGGCTGCTGCCCACCTCCTGCACGGCTGTCTCCGCCGTGGCCTGTCCGGCCTCCCCGTGCCCGCCGCTGCCTCGTATCCGCCGGGCTGGTACAACGGTACTCAATAATCGCTGAACTCGACCCAACACTGTAGTATATCAGAGCGGGTCCTCGATCGCTGATCACTGGGGTGTATGTGATCGCCGATCCCGGGTTTCTCTCGAACCCGCCTTCTAACCTCGGAGGTGTGGGATCCCGGTCCCGACCCTCCTGCTTCTTGCTCACGCCGGCGGCGTGTTCTAGCCATACCTGAAAATGGATCAACCCAAAACCATATAACCCAATAATAAACTTTCTCTTCATAAAGCTAGCAGCAGATTTTATGGCTCAGAGTGTAATGCAATGCATGATGCAAGGATCCTTTTCGTAATCCCGAAACTAAATATTAAACCTTAACATAGAATCGATCATGCTTATAATCACGAAATCACTTCATGTATCACCCACACCTTCCATAATGCTCCAAAGAACCGCCACCGCTCCACACGCATTCCGAAATGGTTCAAATAAGGAGTTGATCAGGCTCGTGCATCAACCACCTGCAATGAGGTGTAAACCAGTAGCTTGCCCTTCGAAGTCATTACTTGTAAAGCTTACCCATGAACTAGCATGACTTGCCTTCCACAACCCATACTTTAACTAACCATGCTTTACCTCTTGGGTCACTTCGACCCGACCTGCTCTGATACCAACTTGTCACGGCCACCCCGCCCGGTTGCGGAGGCGGAGCCGGCCGCGACGTCGGAAACAGGAATTACGGCGGAAAACGCGGCAGCGGAGCATCGAGCTCAAATACAGAATCGTTGAGTAACAACTAGCAACCTAAAACTCATACAATGCAAGCATGCTTAACAGTCTTACTTCTACCACACATGCAGTTCATGGTATGCTAACATCAGTTACCGCCATCAGCACAGGAACACCAAATCTGAGATAAACCAAATCTACTGTAGGCAAGTCGGGGCTCCGCCCACGACTCGTAAGACGCATGTAAGAATACATCTCAAGTTATGCAACATTTACAAATTACATGATCTGATCTATATGCATGCAGTTACAGCTACAGAGCCAGTAAACAAAATCCTATAGATACCTAGCGCGGAATCTGAAGTGACCTCCGCACGTGGTACTGCTGCTGCAACCCAACCTCAAAATGAAGGAAGCACCGCGGAAACTCTACTCCGCCGGTTGCTTGTCAGGACGGCCTGAAAGTGGTAAACAGATAAAAGGGTGAGTCCTCGAAAGGACCCAGTAAGGGCTTAAGGTAAAAGTGCGGTTTGCCCATAGGGCGACAATCTGAACCTGCAAAACAGAATATCACAGCATATGCATGTACACATGAACATAAAGCATAACATAAATCAGAATCCAACATATGCGGTCCAACCGCCAGAACGACCCGTAACGACAGCCCTCAGCAGAGGTCAGAATATACAGATCAGAACAGAACAGATAGCACGGTACCGGCTGGGGTCGCGATCCCCAAACTGTCGTAGGGTCACAGAACAGAAGTATCGGCACTCCCGGTGCGGATACGCAGAACAGAATCAAGGAGCACCCGTGGTCTCTCCAACCAAACGGGTCTCGTCACAGAATCAGATCATATAATAATAAAACATACGAATACAACAAAGGTATCATACCTGATAACATATACGGAGCAGAACAAACATGCATTTTACCCAGTTAAGCCCTTACCTCAGAAACGCTGCCCCGCAGCCCAACACTCGGGAAAATCCCGACTCCCGACCCGAAATGCACAACTTGACTCCTACGGGTCCGCGCTACTCCACCAACGCAGAATCAAGTCATACAACCATAGTTGGATCGTAACACATCCAAACAAACCCCAGAAAACAATTTCCGCACAAACCCGCACTTTCCCGGAAAATTCCACAGAAAGCTCGGTTTTACAAACCGAGCCTGAACATTGTTAATTATACACCACTAAACCCATTCCAACCCTTAAACCCACATTCCGGACGCCTTTCCTAAAACCCGCTTAAACCTAACTTTTCCCACCGTTGTCCGAAAATGATGTTTCAAACACCATCATGAACCTATTTCCTTACACAATACCAATTTAGGATTCAAACCAACCAAAGCACAACCTTATCATGGAAAAAGTTTCACTTGAACACTTTGACCCTTAACCAATTTTTCACCACACTTCCAAATCAAACCATTCAAGCTTCCAAATAATCATACTAATTACCAATTTCACTTCCTAGCCAACATTACTAACCAATTGCATCAAAACAACAAAACCCCTTTCCTAAACAATTCGGCCAAAAGAAGAATTTCTCACCCAACTTCCATTTCAATCCAAACAAAGTTCCATTAGCATTCTTTAATCACCAATTGCAATTATTAAGCAAGATTACTAACCAATTGCTTCAAAATCAACAAAATCCTCCTTTGAACAATTCGCCAATTTGGGGATTTCTTCCCTAGCATGCTTTTCATCAAATTAAAACCATAGATAATCTTAGAACCATGCTAGGAACAACATACTTAAAGCATGATTCAAGAAAACAAACACACACAATTTTGGAAAAATCTCCAACAATTCGGCCTCCCTAGGGTTCCCTCTTCCATGGAGTTTTTCCAACATTCAACCATAGATTCCTACTCCCCTCAAGCCCAAGATCAACATACTAAAAGATGGAAGGGAGAGGATCACTCTTTCAAGTAGACAAGAACAAACACATAGCTTGAAAACTCCTTCTTTATCCACCCAAATCATGTCCTCAACTTGGAAAGAAGAAGAAAGGGAGAAGCTTACCAACTTAGGAGCTTTAATCCTTGTAATTTCAGCAAGAAAAGATGAAGAACTTGGAGCTTGAAGAAGAGGAAGAATGGCGGCAGAAGAAGAAGAAGTAGGAAGAAGAAGAAAATGAAATGAATTAACTTGATTTATTATGTAATTTTTTGCCTTTTATATCTCCTCCCTTTTTCAAATAAAATGATAAATGGACAAGTGTCCCAAACCTCCCCACTTGCTGCCGAAAGGCTGCTGCTGTGCCCATGCTCTCTATTATTAATTTTGCACCCATTTGCAAATTAACTCCTAATTTTTCCGAAAGTTCCAATTCTTTTTGCCCAAAAATAATTACCGAATTCCAAAATTAACGAAACTTGGACACAACCCTCAGAATATTATAACATTCACAGAACATTTTTCAGAAATTCATTTACCTTTCCGGAGTGTCCTACCGAGCTCGCTGAACCCGAACCAAAACCCGACGTGCGAGCGTGACAACCTGAACCGAAATTCCGTCACTCCAAAATTCTATAAAAATACCCATAAATTCCATATTAAATTAAAACACAACTTACCCCAAAGCCGTCAGAAAATTCCCATCCCGAGCCCCGGGATTCCCGTCCCGAGCCCCGGAGTCGCCCGAACCGAACGCCCCGCCCCAAATATCCGAGTATCATTTTGGCGAACCCTTCCGTATTTGAGGTCGTGGGTCCTCTGACGCTTCGCGAAAATATTTTTCCGCGCCGGGGTTGTCGGGGTCGCCTCGGGACGAACAGCGGCTCGGTAGCACTCTCGAAACCTCAGTTTGAGAAGCCGTTGCAGTTTTGGAGTCGTGGGAACGTCCCGGAGGTTTTTATGGAGAGTAGTATTTGGGGCGAGACGTTCGGTTCTGGGCGACTCCCGGGGCTCGGGACCGGAATCCCGAGGCTCGGGATGTAAATTTTCTGACGGCTTTGGGGTAAGTCATGTTATAATTTAAGATGGAATTTATGATTAATTTTGGAGAATTTTTGGCGTGACGGGATTTTGGTTCAGGTTGAGATGCTTGCACATCGGGATTTGTTCGGGTTCAGCGAGCTCGGTAGGACACTCCGGAATGGTATATGAACTTTTGAAATATGTTTTACGAATGTTATAATATTCTGAGGGTTGTGTCCAAGTTTCATTTAATTTGGAGTTCGGTAGTTATTTTGGGCAAAAGAATTGGAACTTCGGAAAAGTTGGGAGATTAATTTGCGTTTGGCCACAAAATAAAAATAATGGAGCATGGGCAGCAGGTTATGTTCGGCCGGAATGGGGAAGGGATAAGGGACACATGGCTTCTTGTTATTTAAGTTGGGAAGTATGGGTTAAGGAGTAGGAAAATATATATATTGACTTATATTTTCCTAAAATGAGTTATATCCCATTTCATTTGCTTTTCTTCTTCTTCTTCCTCTTGCTGCTGCCGACGCCATTGAAGACCACCTCAAGCTTGAAGTTCTTCTCCTTGGATGAAGTCAAAGTGGAATTGGGTACTTTATGTGGTAAGCATCATTCCTTCTTCTCTTTACTTGTTGGAATCAAGGTTTAGGGAAGAAAAAAGGAGATTTTGCAAATGATGGGTTTGTTCTTAGCTATCAGCTAGGATGATTCTCTTCCTCCCATCTTTTAGGATGATGTTCGTGGGTAGTAGGGGAGTGTTAATCAAGTTTTGGATTTTGGAAAACACACCTTGGATGAAAACCCCCAATTTGCCGAAATGCTTGGAAAATTCTAAGTTGATGTGTGTTTGTTATCTTGATTCATGCTTCAAGTATGTTAATCCTAGCATGATTCTAAGCTTATGTGTGGATTCAATTTGATGAAAAATTAGTTGGGTTAGAAACCCCCATTTGGCCGAATATTTAGGTTGATGTTCAATGTTGAATTTTGTTGTTTTGGATGCAATTGGATAGCATTCTTGGTTTAGAAGTGAAATTGGTGGTTAGAATGGTTGTTTGGTAGCTTGAATGGATTGAATTGGATGTTGGGTGAAATATTGGTTAAGAACCGAATTGGTTAAGTGGAACTTTCTCTATAGTGGAGTTTCATTTTGGTTGAATTGGATGTTAAAATGGTGTTGGGGTTGAATTTAGGTGTGGTTTGAAGTTTGAAACGTTGAATTCGGATAAGAAATAGAAAAGTTGCAATTATGCGGGTTTATCGGAAAATGTCGGGTAATGAAGGGTTTTAAGGTTGGATTTGTTCATTTCTGCTTATTGGATTATGTTTGACAATGTATAGTCTTGCATTGCCTAAGTTGGTTCTGAATTCTGAAGTTTCTATGGAAATTTGGAATTTCATGGAAATTCTGCCGGATTTTCGGTTTTGGGAACGGGGGTGTAGTTTGGTAGTGTGGTCGATAAGGATGCTAATTCAACTTGGTTTGGCAGATTCTCGTGTTCGGAGGTTAGGAAAAGAGAAGTTTCGAGTTTCGGTCGCGGTGTGGAAGTTGTCCGAGCGGTCTAATACTCTGGATTTGTGAGGTAAGGGTTTGGTTCTGTTATTTTGGTAAGATAGGTATATGTTTTGTTTCACTTTCTGTTCTGCAAGTATTTCGGGATTATACGCTTTAAGGCATATTCTGTAGTCTGTAGGTGTATGCCTTACGGCATACTGTCTGCATGTAACCCTACGGCGGTTGTGGGTTCGCTACCCACTGGTGCTGTCACCGCACGCCACCCGAACCCGGTTGCGGAGGCGGGGGCGCCAGGACGCCGGAAGCGGAAGCCGGAATGAATAGGAATGGCAGGTCCATCGAGACCCGCCGCGCGTAGCGGACCCAAAGAGCGAAATGAAAGTGGAAGCAACCTAACAAAAATTTCATACATATAACTAAAATAAAATCAAAACATACGATTCATGCATCAAGAATGAGTAAGCCTCGCCTCCGTGGACGAGTGCTTACGCACCAAACATAGATACATGCAGAGTTCACGTAACCTAAGGTGTCTAGCAAGCGCCAAGCGCCGTAATATGCAATGCAATGTAATGTACATACAAACATATACAATCATCACAACAATAAAACAGAAAGTATGCACATGCAGCTACAGAGCCGACCCTAGGCCTAAACGTCAAAATACCTCGCGCGGGATTCAGACCAAGTAGACAAAATCCCAGCCCACAAGGTACTGCTGCTCGCTCAACCCAACCAAGGCGAAGCCTCACGGAAACCAACTCCACCGGTTGTTTACCAAGCCTACCCGAAACCCAAAAACAGTAACCCAAAAAGGGTGAGTCCTAAAAGGACCCCGTAAGGGATTTGGGGTAAGATAAGCATATGTAACCCCGCAAAACAGAAAGATAATAATATACGAATATATACAATGTAAAATGTAATATCGTGCATGTAATAAAACAGATCAGAATCCCGAAGGATGTGCGATACTAAATCGCCATAAACCCTTATAACCAATCGTAACGACAGCCTCCTCTAAGGGAGTCAAGCCAAGCTATTACGGAAGCATGGTGCACCACTGGGTAGCGAACCCACAACCGCCGTAGGGTTAATGCACAAAGTATGCCACAAGGCATACACCTACAAACGTAGGGTTAATGCATGTGGTATGCTACAAGGCATACACCTACAGATCACGTAACGTACCTTAAAGCGTAAATTTCCAAATACCCGCAAAATGTATGCTACAATACATACACCTACAGACTACGTAATATGCTCTAGGCATATAATACCGAAATACTGCAGTAATGTAAAATGAAACTAAACATACACCTATCTTACCAAAAATAGCGTAACCAAACCCTTACCTCACAATTCCAGAGTATTTGACCGATTCTCGACGATTTCCAAACCACGACCCGAAACCCGAAAACCTCTCTTTTCTAACTTCCGACCTTAATCTGTCAAACCAAGTTGAATTAGAATCCTTATCGACCACACTACCAAACTACACCCCCGACCCCAAAACCAAAAATCCGGCAGAATTTCCGTAAAATTCCAGATTTCCACAGAAATGTCAGAATTCAGAACCAACTTAGGCAATGCAAGATTATACATTGATAAACGTAATTCAATAAGCGTAACTGATCAAATCCAACCTTAAACCCTTCATTACTCGACATTTTCCGATAAACTCGCATAATTGCAACTTTTCCAATTCTTATCCGAATTCAACGCTTTCAAACTTCGAACCACTCCTAAATTCAACCCCAATACCATTTTAACATCCAAATCAACCAAAACCAAACTCCAACCTAGATAAAGAATCATTCCAAAATTCGGTTCTTAACCAACTTTTTATCCAACTTCCAATTCAATCCATTCAAGCTTCCAATTAATCAATCTAACCACCAATTTCACTTCTAAACCAAGAATGCTATCCAATTGCATCCAAAACAACAAAATCCAACATTGAACATCAACATACAAAATCGCCAAATGGGGTTTCCAACCCAACTTGTTTTCCATCAAATTGAATCCATACATAAACTTAGAATCATGCTAGGATTAACATACTTGAAGCATGATTCAAGAAAACAAACACACATCATTTTAGAATTTCCAAGAAATTCGGCCAAATTGGGGATTTTTATCCAAGGGGTTTTTTCCAAAATCCAACACTTGATTATCACTCCCATACAACCCAAGAGCATCATACTAAAAGATGGGAGGAAGAGAATCATCCTAGCATGTAGCTAAGAACAAACTCATAATTCTCAAAATCTTCTCTTTTCTTCATCAAACCTTAATTCCAACATGAAAAGAGAAGAAGGAAGGAAGCTTACCAAAGTTTGAAGCCAAAGCCTTGATGATTCTAGTCAAGAAGAAGAACTTCAAGCTTGAGAGCAAGCTTTAATGGTGGCGGATGAAGTGAGGAAGAAGAAGAAGAAAGTGAAAATGAGATAAAACTCATTTAAGAAAATATCACCAAATATATATTTTCTACACTTTTCTCCCATCCCTTCCTACTTAAATAAAAATAGGACAAGTGTCCTAATAATCATCCCCAATTCTGCCGAAAAGGAGCTGCTGCCCCATGCTGAAATACTTTTAATTTTGCACCCAATTGCAAATTAACTCCCAATTTTTCCGAAAGTTCCAATTCTTTTTGCCCAAAAATAATTACCGAATTCCAAAATTAACGAAACTTGGACACAACCCTCAGAATATTATAACATTCACAAAACATATTTCAGAAGTTCATTTACCACTCCGGAGTGTCCTACCGATCTCGCTGTACACGAACCAAAACCCTACGTGCGAGCGTGTCAACCTTAACCGAAATTCCGTCACTCCAAAATTCTATAAAAATACTCATAAATTCCATCTTAAATTAAAACACAACTTACCCCAAAGCCGTCAGAAAATTTCCATCCCGAGTCCCGGATTCCCGCCCCGAGCCCGGAGTCGCCCGAACCGAACGTCCCGCCCCAAATATTAAACTCCACAAACACCTCCGGACATTCTCGCGACTCCAAAACTGCAAACGGCTTCCCAAACTGAGGTCTCGAGAGCGCTACCGAGCCCGCAGACGCCCCGAGTCGACCCGACAACCCCGGCGCTTAAAAATTATTTTCGGCGGAAACGTCCGGGGACCCACACGACCTCAAATACGGAAGGGTTCGCCAAAATGATACTCGGATAGGGCTCGGGAGCCGTCTCGAACGCCGAAAACGTGACCCGCAGCCAAAACCGAGCCCCGGTCACCCGGCCGCAACCCGCTCGGGGTGACCGTAACATTCTCCCCTTAGAACTCTTGGTCCTCCAAGAGTAGCTCGAACCAACCAGACAAGTGTCGCTACCAACCGTAAAATATGAACATTCCTCTAACCTGAACAATCGGACCACCGTATCGTGCGGCGGGAGTGGTAGTTTAGACTACCATACAGAGCCTCACGGCGCCCCACCCTCCGTGTGCATCTTATTGCACCCGAGTCAGCTTGCCGGTATTTCTACTGACAACCCTGCATAAGATCGAACCTAAATCTAACCGATCCGCAATGTGCTATCCCGAAGATATCACATAAAACAAAAACAATTGGGGGTAAGGCCAACCTAACAACTTACTCGAAACTCATGAGAACCGATATAACTCGGGGTAACTTGCCCCGCCTACCAAATCTTACTGTCCATCGATCGGTGCTACCTCCACCAAACTCGTCACCAATCTCGATTCCAGAGCCCTACGGCGGCGGTTCATATAAGCAAGTGATGCGCTGCTCGCGGTTTTGATCCGCACTGTAATAACTGATCTTCGCCGTAGTCTCCTCAAAAGCTCGGGTCCCACCAACCCTATCGACGCATCTGTCCAACAAGGTGGTGTCATACACCTCCTCCCGCATAACGCCTCATATAGTGCCATGCCAAACGTAGTCCGGAAGCCGTTGTTGTACGAGAATTCTAACAAAGGTAATCGCTGGTCCCAATCTCCTCCAAAATTCAAAGTACAGATTCGCAAAGATATCCTTCAAGATCGTAATCACCGCTCCGACTGCCCGTCCGTCTGTGGGTGATAAGTTGTATTCAGATAGAGTCACGTGCCCAGTGCTTCATGCAAAGCTCTCCAGAACCGTGCGGTGAAACGCGGATCACGGTCAGATACAATGGAGTTTGGTACTCCATGTAAACGTACCATCTCCCTGATGTAAAGCCGGCAAGCTTCTCCAGAGGGTCTATGACCCGAATAAGCAGAAGGTGTGCGCACTTTATCAGCTGATCCACAATAACCCAGATAACATCATGGCGAGACCGTGTCAGAGTCAGAAAGTCCATAGTAACATTGCGCCACTCCCGAACTGGAATGGGCAAAGTCTGCAGTGTCCCTGTCGGTTTCCGATGCTCAAACCGCCGAGTGTGCCTCCTCTAAAATATCATTCCGTAACTCCCGATCCTCAGGTACATAAAGGCGATCTCAGAAGTATAGCGATCCCTGCCATACTGAAACGTCGGTAACAAAGAACTCTTATCTACCCCAGATAATTTCTTCAATACCAGATCTCTACCTTGCGCTTCGCGCATCCTATCAAGCCACTCAGAATGTATGGTAAGTGTAATAACCTGAGCACGCTCCCAGAGCTGCACCCTGAGCCAAAGGCATATCAAATCACTCACCACAGATCGGTCACCAACATTTCCTCACTTACTTAAGCCGGTATACTTCGCCAGAGCATCGGCAACCGTGTTGCCCTTGCCAGAGATGTACCCGATACTACAATCATAGTCCTTAATGTATTCGAGACATCTGCGCCGCCTCATGCTAAGCTCCTTCTGTGTAAACAGATATTTCAGACTCTTATGGTCGGTAAGAATCTGAAATTTATTACCAAACAGATATTGATTCCAATGTTTCAGCGCATAAACTATTATAGCCAACTCCAGATCATGTGTCAGTTAGTTCAGCTCATGCGGTCGCAACTGCCTCGACCCATAAGCTACCACAAAACGCTCCTGCGCCAACCCACCCGAAACCGGATGTGGAAGCATCCGTATAAATCACATACGGTAAGCTCGGATCTCGGAAGAGTCGAATCGGAGCGTTAGTCAACCGCCGCTTCAACTCCCGAAAATTCTGCTCACACCTATCAAACCAGAAATACGGTTGACCCTTCTTGGTCAATCTGCGTAAGCGGAGATGCTAGGATAGAAAACCTGGTACAAACCTCCGATAAAATCCTCGCTAACCCCTGTGAAGCTCCCGATCTCCCGCATCGTGGTAGGTTGTTTCCAATCCCGAACTGCCCTCACCTTCTCTCGGATCCACGCATGCACCATGCTCGAAATAACGTGTCCTTAAAAGTGACTTCCCGAATCCAGAACTCACACTTTGAGAATTTAGCATAAAGCTGATGTTCCCAAAGTGTCTGCGGAACCACCCTCAGATGATCCCGATGCGATTCCTCATCCCGAGAATATATCATAATATCATCAATAAAAACCACAAGAAATGAGTCCAAGTACGGTCGGAACACCCGATGCATCGATCCATGAATGCCGGAGCATTGGTCAGCCCAAATGGCATGACTGTAAACTCAAAGTGTCCAAATCGGGTGCGGAAAGCAGTCTTAGGTATGTCCTCTTCCTTCACCCTAAGCTGAAAATACCCAGATCGGAGATTAATCTTTGAGAAAACTCTCGAACCCTGAAGTTGATCAAAAAGATCGTTAATCCTCGGTAACGGATACTTATTCTTCCCAATAAGAGCATTCAACCGTCTGTAATCAATACAAAGTCAGAGTGTCCCATCATTCTTCTTAACAAATGTAACTGGAGCACCCCACGCTGAAGTGCTCGGTCGGACGAAACTCTTTTGCTGTAATTCCTCCAGCTTGCTTCTTCTACTCCCGCATCTCGTAAATAGGCATCCGATAAGGAGGAATAGATATCGGAGCAAGACTCCAACCGCAGTGGATGTCAAACACAATTCCCGCTCCGGTGGTAATCCGGCAACTCCTCCGGAAATACTGCGGAAAATCTCGAACCAACGGTAAACCATCTAACTTCAACCTAGTACCAGCCTCATTCAGACCATAACATTCCCCCAACACCAACTATCGACAGATGGTCCAGAATTTGCAACACTGTACTGTGCTGCGCGATAGTCAAACCAGTCGGAGCCGTGAGAGGTGGTACCTCTCCAGAAACCATAATGGTACGGGTTGCACAACCAATGTGCACAGAGTTCTTGGATAGCCAGTCCATCCCAAGAATAATATCATAGTCCGGCGTGTCTAAAACCAACAGATCCGATACTATCATGTCCGCCTACAGATATCGTACAACCCCGAACCATCTCATTGGAAAACGGAAACTGACTCCCAGCAGTTTTTACTAAGTACATTTAAGGCAAAGTACTAACAGTCAGATACAGAGATGTAACACATTTCGGTGTTACAATGGGAACAAATGTTCCTGTATCCAATACTGCATGAACCGATATCTCATTCAGAAATAAAATACCCTGCAGAACTCCCTGCTGACTCGAGCCTCCCTGCTGGCTGGTACCTGACCGCTGACTAGGTCCTCTCTGACCTCCTTGATGTCTAGGGCCTTCCTCCTCAAAATGGAAAACTTATCCTACTCTGAGCTGCTGTGACGGAGGGGGTGGCTGAAGCCGCTGCCGCCGCCGAGGTCTCGGGCCACCTCGCTGAAACCCACGCCGCGGCGCGCTGGGTTGCGCCCGAGACCGTGGACGCCGATAATCGCCAAAACCCCGCCTTACGCCGAGGGCAATCCCGTATCCAATGAGTGTCGACCCGCAACGTAAACATCGGCCCTCCCGCCGGTAACAAAGTTGACCGAGGTGATACCTACTACTAAACTACTGCCTCTACCGCCTGTGCCTGCTCGGCCATCCAGAAATCTGCCGGGTCCCCGCTGTATGGAACCCTCCGTACTCCCCGACCTCATTGCAAGGTGAGACGACTCTCAACCTCCTCTTGCTCGAGGAGTTGAGCCCAATAACCGCTTCCCGAAACAAAGTAATGTCTAAAGGTCTCAAAACCCACCTGAACTCGGGGCGCAGTCGACGAATAAACCTCTTGGTCTTCTCCTCTTCCATACCTTGATACTACGGTACATAGTAAACCAGCTGATCAAACTCTCACTCAAACTTTCCGACAATTTTGTCTCCCTGATGAAGCTCATCGGACTGGGCCTGACGCAGATCCTCGGCTACATCCCCGCCGCACCGCTGGGAAAATGTAGCCTCCCAGGAGTTTGTCAACTCTCGCAAACCAAATCTCTACTACCCTGCACTTTCTCGGTCATTGACCCTCGTGGGGGGGTTCAAACTCTAAAAACTCTCCAAAAGACTGACCTCGCCAGACTGGATACCCAGATCTCCTCGTCGTTAATAGGACCGACGAGAAGTCTAGGTGTCGTAGTGACCACCCTTGTCAGAGTCACTCACTTACCGATCCCAAAACTATGGCGAGCAGTGGCTTAAGTCTTGCTATCACCACCTAATCAAAATGCCCTTACCGTGGCATAAACAGATTTTCCCCTGCCTACTACCGCCTCTGAACCAGCTAGGCTGGCGGTAATACCAAATCAGAGAGGGGTCCCTACGACAGCTAAGCCTCGGGGGCGGTGAGTGTGGTTGTTCAGACTCTGGGTTACGCTGAACCCGTATCCTATCCCACGGAGGTGTGGGATCCCGCCCCGCCTCCGGTACCAAATCACGCTATTCGCGTGTAGTACACAATTCCTCAAACCAAGTCCAACCAGAAAAACAACTTATCCCAAACCAAATTTCCAAACCATATACCAACAGTTCAAACCCTATCTCTCGGAGGCGTGGGATTACAATCCTCTCCCTCCTTCTCAAAACACGCTTTCTACGGGTGTTAACCAAACCTCAAAATTTCAGACCAAACAGAGTCCAGACAAATCGGTTACTCCTAATCCCTACGAAGCTAGCAGCAGCTTTTCTAAGGCTCAGAGTGCAATGCAAGACTTGACACGTGGTTACTTCTCAGAATGATAAAATCATGCATTTCACAGAATCNCAGAAGCAGTTCATGCTTATTTCACCAAATCTTTTCCTAACACACAATTTTTACGTACCTGAAACTTTTCCACAATCCCCCTTACTCGTAATACTTTTACCAGAATCCAGAAATCCCGAGTTCCGAAATCTGCAACTATCAGGATAACTTGAAGGATCAACTCTGTTCCACAATTTTATTTTGAAGTGGTTCAAGTAAGGAGGTGGCCAATCTCCGTACTCAAACCATTCTAAAATAAAATGTACAACAATAGTCGTCACTACAAGTCACCACCGACGACCAATATGGTCACTTACTCGCTCGATACCAACTTGTCACCGCACGCCACCCGAACCCGGTTGCGGAGGCGGGGGCGCCGGGACGCCGGAAGCGGAAGCCGGAATGAATAGGAATGGCATGTCCATCGAGACCCGCCGCGCGTAGCGGACCCAAAGAGCGAAAGGATTATGGAAGCAACCTAACAAAAATTTCATACATATAACTAAAATAAAATCAAAACATACGATTCATGCATCAGAAACAGAGTAAGCCTCGCCATCCGTGGACGAGTGCTTACGCACCAAACATAGATACATGCAGAGTTCACGTAACCTAAGGTGTCTAGCAAGCGCCAAGCGCCGTAATATGCAATGTAATGTAATGTACATACAAACATATACAATCATCACAACAATAAAACATAAAGTATGCACATGCAGCTACAGAGCCGACCCTAGGCCTAAACGTCAAAATACCTCGCGCGGGATTCAGACCAAGTAGACAAAATCCCAGCCCACAAGGTACTGCTGCTGCTCAACCCAACCAAGGCAGAAGCCTCACGGAAACCAACTCCACTGGTTGTTTACCAAGTCTACCTGAAACCCAAAAACAGAACCCAAAAAGGGTGAGTCCTAAAAGGACCCCGTAAGGGATATGGGGTAAGGTAAGTATATGTAACCCTGCAAAACAGAAAGATAGCAATATACAGAATATATGCAATGTAAAACGTAATATCGTGCATGTAATAAAACAGATCAGAATCCCAAGGATGTGCGATACTAAATCGCCATAAACCCTTATAACCAATCGTAACGACAGCCTCCCTCTAAGGGAGTCAAGCCAAGCTATTACGGAAGCATGGTGCACCACTGGGGTAGCGAACCCACAACCGCCGTAGGGTTAATGCACAAAGTATGCCACAAGGCATACACCTACAAACGTAGGGTTACTGCATGTGGTATGCTACAAGGCATACACCTACAGATCACGTAACGTACCTTAAAGCGTAAATTTCCAAATACCGCAAAATGTATGCTACAATACATACACCTACAGACTACGTAATATGCTCTAGGCATATAATACCGAAATACCGCAGTAATGTAAAATGAAACTAAACATACACCTATCTTACCAAAAATAGCGTAACCAAACCCTTACCTCACAATTCCAGAGTATTTGACCGGCTCGACGATTTCCAAACCACGACCCGAAACCCGAAAACCTCTCTTTTCTAACTTCCGACCTCGAATCTGTCAAACCAAGTTGAATTAGAATCCTTATCGACCACACTACCAAACTACACCCCGACCCCAAAACCGAAAATCCGCACTTCCGTAAAATTCCAGATTTCCACGTAAATGTCGTAATTCGTAACCAACTTAGGCAATGCAAGATTATACATTGATAAACGTAATTCAATAAGCATAACTGATCAAATCCAACCTTAAACCCTTCATTACTCGACATTTTCCGATAAACTCGCATAATTGCAACTTTTCCAATTCTTATCCGAATTCAACGTTTCAAACTTCGAACCACTCCTAAATTCAACCCCAATACCATTTTAACATCCAAATCAACCAAAACCAAACTCCAACCTAGATAAAGAATCATTCCAAAATTCGGTTCTTAACCAACTTTTTATCCAACTTCCAATTCAATCCATTCAAGCTTCCAATTAATCAATCTAACCACCAATTTCACTTCTAAACCAAGAATGCTATCCAATTGCATCCAAAACAACAAAATCCAACATTGAACATCAACATACAAAATCGCCAAATGGGGTTTTCAACTCAACTTATTTTCCATCAAATTGAATCCATACATAAACTTAGAATCATGCTAGGATTAACATACTTGAAGCATGATTCAAGAAAACAAACACACATCATTTTAGAATTTCCAAGAAATTCGGCCAAATTGGGGATTTTTATCCAAGGGGTTTTTTCCAAAATCCAACACTTGATTATCACTCCCATACAACCCAAGAGCATCATACTAAAAGATGGGAGGAAGAGAATCATCCTAGCATGTAGCTAAGAACAAACTCATAATTCTCAAAATCTTCTCTTTTCTTCATCAAACCTTAATTCCAACATGAAAAGAGAAGAAGGAAGGAAGCTTACCAAAGTTTGAAGCCAAAGCCTTGATGATTCTAGTCAAGAAGAAGAACTTCAAGCTTGAGAGCAAGCTTTAATGGTGGCGGATGAAGTGAGGAAGAAGAAGAAGAAAGTGAAAATGAGATAAAACTCATTTAAGAAAATATCACCAAATATATATTTTCTACACTTTTCTCCCATCCCTTCCTACTTAAATAAAAATAGGACAAGTGTCCTAATAATCATCCCCAATTCTGCCGAAAAGGAGCTGCTGCCCCATGCTGAAATACTTTTAATTTTGCACCCAATTGCAAATTAACTCCCAATTTTTCCGAAAGTTCCAATTCTTTTTGCCCAAAAATAATTACCGAATTCCAAAATTAACGAAACTTGGACACAACCCTCAGAATATTATAACATTCACAAAACATATTTCAGAAGTTCATTTACCACTCCGGAGTGTCCTACCGAGCTCGCTGAACCCGAACCAAAACCCGACGTGCGAGCGTGTCAACCTTAACCGAAATTCCGTCACTCCAAAATTCTATAAAAATACTCATAAATTCCATCTTAAATTAAAACACAACTTACCCCAAAGCCGTCAGAAAATTTCCATCCCGAGTCCCGGGATTCCCGTCCCGAGCCCCGGGAGTCGCCCGGAACCGAACGTCCCGTCCCAAATATTAAACTCCACAAACACCTCCGGGACATTCTCGCGACTCCAAAACTGCAAACGGCTTCCCAAACTGAGGTCTCGAGAGCGCTACCGAGCCCGCTGTACGTCCCGAGTCGACCCCGACAACCCCCCGGCGCCAGAAAAATTATTTTCGGCGGAAACGTCCGGGGGACCCACACGACCTCAAATACGGAAGGGTTCGCCAAAATGATACTCGGATAGGGCTCGGGAGCCGTCTGAACGCCGAAAAACGTGACCCGCAGCCAAAACCGAGCCCCGGTCACCTTGGGCCGCAACCCGCCGGGGTGACCGTACTCCTTACTTAAACCACATTAAAATAAAATTGTGAAACAAAGTTTGGTCCTTCAAGTTATCCTAGTAGTTGCAGTTTACGGAACTCAGGATTTCTGGATTTTGGTAAAACTATTACAAGAAAAGGATTGTGGAAAAGTTTCAGGTACGTAAAATTGTGTGTTAGGAAAAGATTTGGTGAAATAAGCATGAATCGCTACGTGATTCTGTGAAATGTACGATTTTATCATTTTGCGAAATAACTTCTGTGTCAAGTACTGCATTGCACTACAGAGCCTTAGAAAGCTGCTGCTAGTTTCTGTAGGGATTAGAGGTAACTTATTGGTCTGGACTTTGTTTGGTCTGGAATGTTTCAGGGACGGTTAATACGCGCCGACAGCGTGATTTGCGACCGGAGGGAGGGGACCGTAATCCCACGCCTCCGAGAGATAGGGATGAGAGGCAGAGGGATTACAGGGGGCAGAGATACATACCCCGCCACCGATTGTACAGCAGGCCAGGGTCTACCATCGCTTTGGTTCATGTCTTTGAACAGTTCGGTAGCTTGTTGAGACACTAGTCCTAACAGTTCCGTACAGTCATAGGTGCAGGAGGATTCAGTCGTGGCACCGTCTGTGCATTCTGATGGAAGAGTGAGTAGCCACACCCGGACTACCACCCACACTCATGTACGGGCACGATCTGAGAGTGAGTCTGAGGAGGACGAGGAGCGCAGGAATCCGCGATCTCGGAGGGTACGACCAGAGCGTAGCTCCGCAGCTCGCTCCGATCGTTCTGACCAGGAGACTTATCAGCCCCCTCGACAGCGACGGAGGATTATTGAGCTGGATTCTGATACCACCCGTCGGACCCACCGACGACGGGGAGGTTCGGGGCATCACTCTGACTCTGATGATGTCCGTTTGTTGGAGAGATTTCAGCGCTTGAACCCTAAGAAGTTCGATGGCAGGGGAGGTCCCGAGGCAGCCGAGACTTGGTTTATGGAGATTGACAAGCTCCTTGGAAGGTTACACCTACCTTCTACAGTGATGGTATCCCTCGCCACGTTTAACTTGCAGGAGGGAGCCGATCATTGGTGGAGGAGCCTTCAGGGCAATCTGAGGGCGAATGCGGGGCTAGCACCCGATCAGGAGCTGGATGTTACCTGGGAGCAGTTTACACAGCTGTTCCATCGGAGATTTATCGGGGCTGCAGCTAGAGATCTGCGTCAGGCTCAGTTTGATGAGCTCCATCAGGGAGACAGGACTGTCGCAGAGTATGAGCGGGAGTTTGACAGGCTTATCCACTACGTACCGCAGTATCACGGTATGGAGGAGGAGAAGGCCAAGAGGTTTATTCGACGACTGCGCCCCGAGTACAGGTGGGCTCTGAGGCCGTTAGACATTACTTCTTATGGGGAGGCGGTTCATAAGGCTCAACTCCTCGAGCAGGAGGAGGTTGAGAGTCGCCTCATCTTACAGCGAGGCCAGGGGAGTTCGAGGGGTTCCACACAGCAGGGACCCCGGCAGATTTCTGGACGGCCGAACAGGCCTGGGCAGTCTGGCAGAGGCAGAGGGGGAGCACCACCCCCACGACCTTGTCCGACTTGTGGTGGGTATCACCCCGGTCGACCTTGTTACCGGCAGGAGGGCCGATGTTTGCGATGCGGGTCTGATACTCACTGGGTACGGGATTGCCCCCTGACGGTAGCGCAAGGTTTTGGCAGTCTTCAGCGTCCATGATCTCGGCACAGCTCAACGCGCCGCGAGGGCGTGGGTTTCAGCGGGGTGGCCCGAGACCTCAGCAGCGACAGCAGCTTCAGCCACCCCCCCACCCCAGCAGCCCGGAGCAGGGCGAGTTTTCCATATTGAGAGGGGAGGCCCTAGTCATCAGGGAGGACCTAGTCAGCAGGCAGGCACCAGCCAGCAGGGAGGCTCGACTCAGCAGGGAGTTCTGCAAGGTACTGTATTTCTGAATGATACACTGTTCATGTGTTATTTGATACAGAGCATCTATTTCTATTGTAGTACGAAATGTGTTACATCTCTCGCATCTGTCTGTTAGTACTTTGCCGCAGATGTATTTAGTAAAACCGCTGGGAGTCAGCTGTTTTCCAATGGGATGGTTCGGGGTTGTACGATATATGTAGGCGGGCATCAGATAGTATCGGATTTGTTGGTTTTAGACACGCCGAACTATGATATTATTCTTGGGATGGATTGGCTATCCAAGAATTCTGTGCACATTGATTGTGCAGCCCGTACCATTATGGTTTCTGGAGAGGTACTACCTCTCATGGCTCCGACTGGTTTGACTATCGCACAGCATAGTACAGAGTTGCAGATTCTGGACCATTGCCGATAGTTGGTGTAGGGAATGTTTTGATCTGAATGAGGCTGATACTAGGTTGAAGCTAGATAGTATACCGGTGGTTCGGGATTTTCCGCAGTATTTCCGGAGGAGTTGCCCGGATTACCACCAGAGCGGGAAATTGTGTTTGAAATCCACTGCGGTGCAGTCTTGCTCCGATATCTATTCCTCCTTATCGGATGCCTATTTCGAGATGCGGGAGTTGAAGAAGCGATTGGAGGAATTACAGCGAAGGGCTTCATCCGACCGAGCACTTCACCGTGGGGTGCTCCGGTTCTGTTTGTAAAGAAGAAAGATGGGACGCTCCGACTTTGTATAGATTACAGACGGTTGAATGCCCTTACTGTGAAGAATAAGTATCCGTTGCCGAGGATTGACGATCTTTTTGATCAGCTTCGGGATTCGAGAGTTTTCTCAAAGATTGATCTACGGTCTGGGTACTTTCAGCTTAGGGTGAAGGAAGAGGACATACCTAAGGCGCTTTCCGCACCCGTTATGGACACTTTGAGTTTACGGTCATGGCAGCATTCATGGATCTGATGCATCGGGTGTTCCGACCATACTTGGACTCATTTGTGGTGGTTTTTATTGATGATATTCTGATATATTCTCGGGATGAGGACTCACATCGGGAGCATCTGAGGGTAGTTCAGACACTTTGGGAACATCAGCTTTATGCTAAGTTCTCAAAGTGTGAGTTCTGATCCGGAGGTCACCTTTCTCGGGACACGTTATTTCGAGCATGGTCTGCTGTGGACCCAGAGAAGGTGAGGGCAGTTCGGGATTGGAAACAACCTACCACGGTGCGGGAGATCGGGAGCTTCACGGGGTTAGCAGGATATTATCGAAGGTTCGTACTGGGGTTTTCTATTCTGGCATCTCCGCTCACGCAATTGACCAAGAAGGGTCAACCGTTTATCTGGTCTGATAGGTGTGAGCAGAATTTTCAGGAGTTGAAGCGGCAGTTGACTAACGCTCCGATTCTGACTCTTCCAGATCCGAGCTTACCGTATGTGATTTATACGGATGCTTCCACGTCTGGTTTGGGGTGTGTGTTGATGCAGGATCGTAATGTGATAGCTTATGGGTCGAGGCAGCTGCGACCGCATGAGCTGAACTATCCGACACACGATCTGGAGTTGGCTGCAGTGATCTATGCGCTGAAACAATGGAGGCATTATTCGCTTGGTAACAAATTTCAGATTCTTACCGACCATAAGAGTCTGAAATATCTGTTTACTGTGAAGGAGCTTAACATGAGGCAGCGCAGATGGCTCGAATACATTAAGGACTATGATTGTAGTATCGAGTACATCTCTGGCAAGGGCAACACGGTTGCCGATGCACTGAGCAGGAAGTATACCGGGTTGGTCAAGGGAGGAGATGTTGGTGACCGATCCGAGGAGAGTGATTTGACATGCCTTTGGCACAGGTGGCAGCTCTGGGAGCGTGCTCAGGCGTACACACTTACCATACATTCTGAGTGGCTTGACAGTGGTGCGCGAGGCGCAAGGTAGAGATCCGGGGTTGAAGAAGTTGTCTGGGGAAGACAAGGGGTCTTTATTACCGACGTTTCAGTATAGGCAAGGATTGCTATACTTCCGAGACCGCCTTTATGTACCGGAGGATCAGGAGCTCCGGAATGAGATTTTAGAGGAGGCACACTCGAGCAGATTGAGTATTCATCCCGGGAGTGAGAAGATGTATCAGGATCTGCGTACTCACTTCTGGTGGCCTAGTATGAGGAGACACATTGCCACACATGTGTCTAGGTGTGCCGTTTGTCAGCAGGTGAAGATTGAGCACCAGAAACCGGCGGGGACACTGCAGACTTTGCCCATTCCAGTCCGGAAGTGGGGCAATGTTACTATGGACTTTCGACCGCACCGCCCTTGACACGGTCTCGCCATGATGCTATCTGGGTTATTGTGGATCGGCTGACAAAGTGCGCACACTTTCTGCCTATTCGGGTCACAGACCCTCTGGAGAAGCTTGCCCGGCTTTACATCAGGGAGATTGTGCGATTACATGGAGTACCAGACTCCATTGTATCTGACCGTGATCCGCGTTTTACGGCACGGTTCTGGAGAGCATTTCATGAAGCACTGGGCACGCGACTCCATCTGAGTACAGCTTATCACCCACAGACGGATGGGCAGTCGGAGCGGGTGATTCGAATCTTGGAGGATATCTTTGCGAAGCTGTACTTTGGACTTTGGAGGAGATTGGGACCAGCGATTACCCTTGATAGAGTTCTCGTACAACAACAGCTTCCGGACTACGATTGGTATGGCACCATATGAGGCGTTATGCGGGAGGAGGTGTATGACACCACACTGTTGGACAGATGCGTCTGATAGGGTTGAGTTGGGACCCGAGCTTATTGAGGAGACTACGGCGAAGATCAGATTGATTCAGGCGCGGATCAAAACCGCGAACGACCGCACCACTGCTTATGCGAACCGCCGCCGTAGGGCTCTGGAGTTTGAGGTTGGGGATAGGGTTTGGCTCAAGGTAGCACCTATCCGAGGGACAGTCAGATTCGGGAAGAAGGGCAAGTTGGCCCCACGGTATATCGGCCCATATGAGATTCTGGAGCGGGTCGGTAAGGTGGCATACCGGTTAGCTTTGCCTCCTAGTCTGTCTGCTGTGCACAATGTCTTCCATGTTAGCATGTTGAAGAAGTGCATTCTGGATCCGACTCAGACGATTCCAGTGGAGGAAGTACAGCTGGAGCCCGATCTTTCTTATCAGGAGGTACCGGTAGCCTTTCTGGATAGAGATGTCAGGAGACTCCGTAGCAAGTTGATTCCCATGGTCAAGGTTCAGTGGTCACATCATACCGACCGGGAAGCGACTTGGGAGACAGAGAAGGACATTCAGGACCGATACCCCGAGCAGTACCAGCGGTTGATACAACTCTTGGAGGACCAAGAGTCCTAAGGGGGGGAGGATGTTACGGTCACCCCGAGCGGGTTGTGACCGGGTGACCCGGGGCTCCGGTTTTGGCCTGCGGGTCGCGTTTTTCGGCGTTCAGGCAGCTCCCGAGCCTTATCCGAGTATCATTTTGGCGAACCCTTCCGTATTTGAGGTCGTGTGGGTCCCCCGGACGTTTCCGCCGAAAATATTTTTCTGGCGCCGGGGGGTTGTCGGGGTCGTCTCTGGACGAACAGCGGGATCAGTAGCACTCTCGAAACCTCAGTTTGAGAAGCCGTTTGCAGTTTTGGAGTCGTGGGAACGTCCCGGAGGTTTTTATGGAGAGTAGTATTTGGGGCGAGACGTTCGGTTCTGGGCGACTCCCGGGGCTCGGGACCGGAATCCCGAGGCTCGGGATGGAAATTTTCTGACGGCTTTGGGGTAAGTCATGTTATAATTTAAGATGGAATTTATGATTAATTTTGGGGAATTTTTGGCGTGACGGGATTTTGGTTCAGGTTGAGACGCTCGCACATCGGGATTTGTTCGGGTTCAGCGAGCTCGGTAGGACACTCCGGAATGGTAAATGAACTTTTGAAATATGTTTTACGAATGTTATAATATTCTGAGGGTTGTGTCCAAGTTTCATTTAATTTGGAGTTCGGTAGTTATTTTTGGGCAAAAAGAATTGGAACTTTCGGAAAAGTTGGGAGATTAATTTGCGTTTGGCCACAAAATAAAAATAATGGAGCATGGGCAGCAGGTTATGTTCGGCTGGAATGGGGAAGGGATAAGGGACACATGGCTTCTTGTTATTTAAGTTGGGAAGTATGGGTTAAAGAGTAGGAAAATATATATGTTGACTTATATTTTCCTAAAATGAGTTATATCCCATTTCATTTGCTTTTCTTCTTCTTCTTCCTCTTGCTGCCGACGCCATTGAAGACCACCTCAAGCTTGAAGTTCTTCTCCTTGGATGAAATCAAAGAGGAATTGGGTGCTTTATGTGGTAAGCATCCTTCCTTCTTCTCTTTACTTGTTGGAATCAAGGTTTAGGGAAGAAAAGAGGAGATTTTGCAAATGATGGGTTTGTTCTTAGCTATAAGCTAGGATGATTCTCTTCCTCCCATCTTTTAGTATGATGTTCTTGGGTAGTAGGGAGTGTTAATCAAGTGTTGGATTTTGGAAAACACACCTTGGATGAAAACCCGCAATTTGCCGAAATTCTTGGAAAATTCTAAGTTGATGTGTGTTTGTTATCTTGATTCATGCTTCAAGTATGTTAATCCTAGCATGATTCTAAGCTTATGTGTGGATTCAATTTGATGGAAAATAAGTTGGGTTAGAAACCCCCATTTGGCCGAATATTTAGGTTGATGTTCAATGTTGAATTTTGTTGTTTTGGATGCAATTGGATAGCATTCTTGGTTTAGAAGTGAAATTGGTGATTAGAATGGTTGTTTGGTAGCTTGAATGGATTGAATTGGATGTTGGGTGAAATATTGGTTAAGAACCGAATTGGTTAAGTGGAACTTTCTCTATAGTGGAGTTTCATTTTGGTTGAATTGGATGTTAAAATGGTGTTGGGGTTGAATTTAGGTGTGGTTTGAAGTTTGAAACGTTGAATTCGGATAAGAAATAGAAAAGTTGCAATTATGCGGGTTTATCGGAAAATGTCGGGTAATGAAGGGTTTTAAGGTTGGATTTGATCAGTTCTGCTTATTGGATTATGTTTGACAATGTATAGTCTTGCATTGCCTAAGTTGGTTCTGAATTCTGAGGTTTCTGTGGAAATCTGGAATTTTACGGAAATTCTGCCGGATTTTCGGTTTTGGGGTCGGGGGTGTAGTTTGGTAGTGTGGTCGATAAGGATGCTAATTCAACTTGGTTTGGCAGATTCTGAGGTTCGGAGGTTAGGAAAAGAGAAGTTTCTGAGTTTCGGGTCGCGGTGTGGAAGTTGTCCAGAAGCGGTCTAATACTCTGGATTTGTGAGGTAAGGGTTTGGTTCCGTTATTTTGGTAAGATAGGTATATGTTTTGGTTTTACTTTCTGTTCTGCAAATATTTCGGAATTATATGCCTTAAGGCATATTTTGTAGTCTGTAGGTGTATGCCTTGCGGCATACTCTGTCTGTTAACCCTACGGCAGTTGTGGGTTCGCTACCCCAGCTGGTGCACCATGCTTCTGTAATAGCTTCGGCTTCTGACTCCCTTAAAGGGAGGCTGTCGTTCCGATTCATTATAAGGGTTTATGGCGATTTAGAATCGCACATCCTTCGGGATTCTGATACGTTTTCTTTCCATGCACGATATTCTGTACTCTGTTGCATTTATTCTATATATTGCTGTCTTTCTGTTTTGCAGGGTTACATATGCTTATCTTACCCCAAATCCCTTACGGGTCCTTTTAGGACTCACCCTTTTTGGGTTCTGTTTTTGGGTTTCAGGTAGACCTGATAAGCGGCCTGCGGAGTAGGTTTCCGTGAGGTTTCTACCTTGGTTGAGTTTAGCAGCAGCTGCACCTTGCGGTCCGGGATTTGTCTTTTTGGTCTGAATCCCGCTCGAGGTATTTTGACACTTAGATCTAGGGCTGGCTCTGTAGTTGCATATGCACGCTTTCTGTATTGCTGTGATGATTGTATATTTGTATATATTTATATATATTCTGTTCTGTGCATGCTCTGAGCGCTTGGCGCTTGCTAGACACCTTAGGCTCTGTGAACTCTGTATGTATCTATGTTTTGGTGCGTAAGCACTCGTCCACGGAGGGCGGGGCTTACTCTGTTGCTAATGCATGAATTGTATGTTTGGATTTTATTTTAGTTATATGTACGAAATTTTTGTTAGGTTGCTTCCACAATCGTTTCGTATTCATTTTTCCGGGTCCGCTACGGGCGGTGGGTCTCGATGGACTGCCATTCACTATAAAAGGAGCGTATTCATTCCGGCTTCCGCTTCCGGATGTCCCGGCGCCCGCCTCCGCAACCGGGCTCGGGTGGCGTGCGACTCCTTGGTGACATCTTATATCTAAAACCGCAACGTGCGAAGGCTTATATGCATAAAAGAGTGAGGTTGTTGTTGAAGAGTGAAAAGAAAGTGGTGTACCAAAGATTGGTTGTGAAAAGCATTGAAGAATCAAAACTGTGTTCTTGATATTCTTGGTGTTCATATGATGTTCATACAAAGTTCATACCAAAACTCATATGAATAGTAACCTTGATCTAATTTTGACTTCAAATTTGAGTCAAAAGGTGTTTGTGCGCCAAAATCCTCTTTCATACCCTCTTGTAATTTGCGGCCAAAGAACCCCCCCCATTTTAACCTAGTTTGCTTCAAGTCCCGTTTATGGCAAAGGGTTTGCTGGAGTTCGCGACGGCGAAGCCACAGAGATCACTTGTTGAGACAAGCTGAAGATCCGTTTAGGGTTCGCAGTGGCGATGCCCTTGAAGACCATGGATGAGATTTTTCCATGTGGAAGGTCTGCTGGGGCTCGCGAAGGTGGCTCACGCAGAGACCTTCCTGGTGATACCGCAAGGGGTAAGCCCTTGGGTACTGTACAGTGTACCAAGAAGAGGACACCTGCAAAGTGCTTACCAGTTGTATGATAAGAGTGAAGTAAAGCTCAGTTTACCTTGAGCCTAGCCGCGTGATGGCGAAGGCAGAGGAGCACTTGTTGAGACAAGTGAAGGGTCAGTTGGAGTTTGTAGAGACGAGACCCGCAACTACCTGTGCTCAAACCCACGCGAATAACTTCACCTTAACATTTCCATGTCATAACTTGTAGTACAAGTAACGAGAATCATCTGAGTTCAAACATACTTATACACATACCCAGGCTGATACAAAAGTGATGCACAACTAAACATGCTAGCATTTACATTTACAGAGCCAGAACCTACTATCCAAAAATACCTACGTAAGTGGAGGGATCTGTACACAAAAATCCTCAGACAGAACTCCACGTAGGTCACAACGCTGCTGCTAACACAGAACAAAAAACAACCATCAGACAACTCAGAATGTATTCAGAATCGGAATCAAACTCAGAATCAGAATCAGATCATGCAGATAACACAAGCGGAACTGTTCCTTTTTCTAATCAGAAGACAGATTCGGAACTCATAATACCTGAAACACAAACACCAGAAGGCATCGAGAGTTCGTAATAAGGGTGAGTCCTTGATGAGAACTCGGTAAGGGTCTGGCATAGGTTAGGGTATCTCAGATTGCAGATTATTTAGGACAGATAAACCTGCACAAAAAACACAGATATAGACAAACAGAATTATAACAGTTATAATGTGATTTCAGAATATCAGATTTATCAGAGGCATGGTACCAGCCTGGGGTCCGGATTCCCCGCTGCAGAACAGAACAGAACCAGATAGCGGAATCCCAGAACAGATCCAGATAGCAGAAACCCAGAACAGATCCAGATAGCAGAATACATAAGGATAATTGTCAAGCAAGTTATCCTGAGCAGATTCCCAGATCCACGCATATACCCAATCTATGCCATAAGTTAAGTTTGGTACTACCGAGGCTGGAAGGGGGTTGAGGGTCGCATCGCAGAACAGAAAGGAATCCCCTTGGCGAAGGCGAAGCTTCTCTTGGCGAAGGCGAAGTACCTTCTGGTGAAGGCGAAGTTCCTCTTGGCGAAGGCAAAGGCCCAGTGCGAAGGCGAAGCCTTAATATAAAGGCAAACCCTCAGATCAAACGCGAGGACTCCCTTTGTGGGTGCGGAGCCTCTCAGAACACTTGCAAAGTCCAGAGAAAGGCGAAGACCTTCCGGGCAGAACCTCCAAGCAGATGCGAAGACCCCAAGGCGAAGTTGGCCATGGGATCCCCCATCGCGAAGCGTCCATAACAGAATTGTATGAAGTCTCAGATACACGCGAAGCATCAGATTTATGCGGAACCTCAGATTCATGCGAATCCTCTTCGCGGATTCATGCGAAGCCCTTTTCAGATTCATGCGAAGCCTTTCCCAGAACGGCGATGACCCTCAGACACACACCCCTTAACCAAACTTAACCTCAATTTATCCTGATATGCAGTTTATACACATCCCAGAAACGCAAAATCACGGATAAACTAAACCCTTACCTTAAACACTGAAAATTTCCACGCACAAGCCATGCAAAGTTCACGAAATCGCGACGGAGAAGGTGTACGCAAAACCAGTTCCTGCGGATTTCAAATCTTTCTCTCTTCTCAACTGATCAACGGAGCAAACAATAAGAAATCTAATCCAAAGGAAACGTATAACTCCTCACTGTGAACAACATAATCCCCTACCTCATAAATTGGACCAGTGTTGGAGAAGATCACCTTGAGCTTCCAACTTGAGCTCCCACAGAGAAAAACGGATGAGAAAGAATGGGAGAAGTTCTGAAATGAAGGTAACGTATTGCTCTACTCATTTCCCTCTTTCCAGACCATTTGACCAACTTCACTTCCCTTCTCTCCCTCAAAAAGCGCCACATTTACAACTTGGTCCCCAAAACTTCGCAAAGTTGCGATTTCGCCCAACCGCAACTCGCATAACTTTCAAACAGAATCTCCAACTGAACTGAAACTCTAATACTAACTCATATCATACAGAAAACATGTCTAACATATCAAATCTCAAGTCCCGATATTTACAGAAATTAGAAAACATATCGGAAAACACACAGAAACTACCTCAGAAGTCGTCCGGCACACGTCCACTGTAACAGATGTCACGCTTGGCAGCAAATTGAAGGAAATCACTCCAATCTGCCAAGCCCATCCAGCTCCTAATGGCCACCTGCAACACCAAAACACAATTAAGTATACTTGCGCAATTTAAAGGCAACGACAAGACAAAGCACAAATACTTACGCGTAGGCCCAGCATGGCGTCCTCCGCCATTTTGTAGAGGGGATACTCCAAGCTTTTCTTCTACAGATCTCTGTAATAGGGAGTTCACATACCCTCAAAGCAGGACATTGACGTCACCTCTCCCCCCTAGTGATGTGGACATCACCCCCATTTCGCCAGTAGAGGACAACAATTACTTTAAAGGGGTTCATGGGCCTTTGGTGAAGGCTTGGTTAAAGAGAATGCGACACTTCAGGCACTGGCGAAGCCCTAAAGCAAAGCCCCACCTGCAAGGTCTCCAGGCGAGGCCCCTGTGCGCATCTTCACAGCTAAGGAGAAGCCCCAAGACAAAACCGCCCATGCGAAGCCTCCGGGCAAGGCCTCTATGCAAAGCCTCTAGTCGCACGCGAAGCCACTCACGCAAGGCCTCTAGGCGAAGCTCTAGTGCGCGGACCCCTGACATAGGCGAAGGCCCAGGGCGAAGGCACCCCCGCAAAGGTCCCAGGCGAAGGCGCCCTCGCGAAGGCCTTAGGCGAAGGCGTCCCCGCGAAGGCCCCAGGCGCAGGCACCCCCGCGGATACCCTAGGTGAAGGCACCCCGCGAAGCCTCCATACTTAGTCCACTGGCCGACAAAATCCAACCCAATGCGTTCCTTCTCTGAAGACACTCGGGAAGACAAACACCTACTTTACAAGCAAAAGACACCCGGTCGCTTTTTAGACTAGCTTTTACCTTTTCACCCAATGCTTTCTGCACGCATGCACGGATGTAAAAGCCGCTTTGCTTCTCACATCTCCCCTCACCATTTAAGCTAGTTACAGACACAATTGTAACCTAGAACATAATTTTGAATCAAGCAATTCGGCCGAAAACTCTCCAAGTGAGACATTGGCTTTTGTGTTCTCTTTTCTTGCATTTCCATCTCCCTAGTGATCCATGCAAGAGGATCCAAACATAATATCTAGTATTGCTTGACCTTGTAGTCAAGAGGTGCTAGATCCCATCTCCATTCCCAGGCACTATCAAGCACATTGCCTCACCCCATAGTGAGGGGGTTCGCTTGGCCGAAACTGTTTGTTTGTTCGTGTTCGTGTTCGCCTCTGCCAAGCTAGATCCGTAAGCGTTGATCACACCCACACCACCCGTGATCACATCAAGTGGTATCAGAGCCAAAGCGCTTGTTGGAGGTATCGTATTATTTGTTTGATTTTTCTTCAAGCAAAACCCTTTGTTATCTTTCTTAGGCTTGAAGAAATCTCGGTTGATGATCTCAGTTGAAACCGAAAGAGTTGTGGTACACTACCCAAGCAAATGCCCCCTCAAAAAGCTCACAAGGATCATGAAGGATCCAACATCCGGAATCAGATCGTAAAAAGGTCATAGCGCTCCGCGCATACTCAGTCCTCTGGCTACACACGGAGTACGGGACCCTGCCCATACTCCGCTCTCAGGAGGAGGCATCTTGGTACACTACCCAAGCAAATGCGTCCTCGCATCGCATCAGAATCACACAAGGCCCCGCAGGTCTCGCCCTCGCGATCTCCAGTCTCGCCTGCGCGAGGTCTCGCCCTCACGGCCCCGCAGGTCTCACCCTCGCGATCTCCAGTCTCGCCTGCGCGAGGTCTCGCCCTCACGGCTTCACAGTTCGCCCTCGCGAGGTCTCACCCTTGCGGTCTCCAGTCTCCCCTTCACGAGGTCTCACCCTCAAGGTCTTAAGTCTCGCCTGCGCGAGGTCTCGCCCTCGCCAGATCGCAGGTCTCGCCCTTGCGGTCTCACTCGCCTTCGCGAGCCTCTTAGGCCTTCGCGGGTCACCCTCGCGGTCTCAGGTCTCGCCTTCGCAGGTCTCGCCTTCGCGGTCTCACTCGCCTTCGCGAGTCTCTTAGGCCTTCGCGGGTCTCGCTCCCGCGGTCTCAACTCGCCTTCGCGAGGTCTCTCATGCCTATACTGGCCCCGCCAGATAAGGCCCTTGCACCCAGGTTCGTGCGACCCTTACACCTTTATTGGCTTCGCTTTATCTGGGCCTTCGCCCCTTGTTGGCCTTCGCCACTACTTGCTCAACTAGAGGAAAGACCACTTGGTCATCTGACATTAAGCAACCAATGAGGAGGTCAGCACGAGCCTGAGTGATCTCCACCAGATTCACACGCCAGACATTCTCTGACAAACGAATCACCTAAGGCGGTTTGCTGAGATACTCATCATCACAGCCGCCTTATCTCCAAAAGTCTGACAGACTTATCTCACAGCCTGTCCAAGGGCTTCAACTGGGGGAGGCTTCTTCTCCTGGCATCACCCTATAAATAGGGTGATGTCCACCTTAAAATGGGTAAGCTACTACACGCCCCCCACTCCTCTCTTGCTACTTCTGAGTGCTTTCCTTATCTTTTACAGATCACTCTGAACAGCAAGCTTGGAGTCTTCAAGAACACAAACACCATCAACCATTCAACTGAGAGTCCGCACCTGCCTCAGGAACGCGACTATCAATTTGGCGCCGTCTGTGGGAACAAAAGTTTCTCATCAAAAACCCATATCAAAAACCACAAGTAATAAGCCATGCCAACTACCCGGAGTGCAAGTAGGCATAGCCGCCAAGGAAGGGGGAATCCACCTGTGACGGTCACGAACAACGACCCACAGTCGGAAGCCTCCCTGAACAACGTTCCCCCACAACGGGGAGAACTCTCTATTCATTCAACGGAGGAGAGCTCCTCCCATGTTAATCGCAACGTGCCTCAGGAGCACATCACTCCGCCGACAAATCTTCCACCAACAGGCCTTGATCCGGCTGTCCTGAAAACAATCACTGAGGCTGTGGCCCAAAATCTCAGAGGAGTTTTGGATAGCATGGGAATGCTACGAACCAGTCAAACTGAACGCCCAGCCACCCCACCTCAACAAGTAAGTCATCTTGACACTCCTCCCTCGTCTATGCTTATAGCACTTACTAGACGGTTAGAGGAAATGGAGAAAAGAGAAGAGAGGGCTAGTGTCCATAACATCACCAGAATGGGTTTGGATCACCTCTGGACCCCGCCCTTCACTCAGCGGGTCTTGGAGACCCCTCTTCCGGATCAGTTTCACAAGCCTAAGCTAGGCGCTTACGACAGTCTGTCACACCCAAATATTCATTTACAACGTTACGTCTCCGCGATGGCCATCGCGAGGGCAGATGACAACACCCTCTGTAAAGCTTTCAGCTCCACGCTCGTAGGGACCGCGACGAACTGGTATGCCACCCTTCGCGAGAAGCGGTTTGATTCCTTTGAGGAACTCTCCCGCAATTTCTCCAATCACTTCATAATATCCAAGCCTCCTCCCAAAATGGAAGGACACCTCCTTCAGATACGACAGGAGAAAGAAGAATCCCTCAGGAAGTATATTCAGCGATTTCAGGCGGAATCCATCCAAGTCCCAAATCTGGGGAAGGAGGCCCGTCTGCTCAAAGCCATTCAGGGTCTCGGTTGGGGCTCTCTTTTCTTTGTGGAGGTACACACCAACCCCCCTGTAACATGGAACAGTTCCTGAACACGGCATCCCAGTTCATGAACGCAGAAGAGGTCACTTGACCGCCCTCGCCAACTCTTCAATCGCAGAAACTATCTATATTGCCTCACGGGCAAACATAACTATGGCATCGCGGATCTACATCACCCCTCCAACGGTGCCTTAGCACTCTTAAGGGACACGCCGTCCTAGACACCCTCCACCAAGGCATTTGCGGTGCCCGTATCAGGGCGGGGGCACTTGCCCACAAGCCCCCCCGCCAAGGATACTACTGGCTCTCGCCAAAGATAATACTGCCCACCCACCCGCCAAGGGACGTCACCGCGCTGGCCAAAATATGCCAGACCAACTTGCATTCAAATGGCTGACATCTACGGAGTCTCCAGCACTGACAAATCCAGTGCCATTCGCCCTATGGGGCCTTGATCTCATTGGCCCAGTGTCGACCGCACCAGGTCAGTACCATTTGCGTATCACCACGGTTGATTACTTCTCTAAACGGGGCAAGGTAGAAGCCTTGGTCCCCATCGCCTCCGCCAAAAAACATCAGTCTCTGGGAGGACTTTGCTTGCCGTTACGGCAGCCCCCGCGCCATCATTACGGATGACGGCACTCAGTTCGCCAAATATGGCGTCCAAAAATGGGCCCAGGATAAACAGTGTCCGCATACTCTTCGCCCCAGTGGCGCACCCCCAGTCCAATGACCTCTACTGGGTCACCAACTAAACCCTCAATGGAGGGTCTCAAGGGACACCTTTCTCCTTTGTCTACGGCGCAGACGCGCCTCTGCTTATTAAGACGGATCTCCCTACAATCCGCATGATCATACTTCACGGACCAAGTAAGTCCTAAACTCCATGTTTTAGTTCCAATATAATATTGGTGTATCTACTCTTCTCTTACAGCATTACACGGCAACACAACTGCCCTCTCAATCGCCTTCTGCACCCAACTGGTCAGACTGGCTACTCGCCTAAATCATGGCACCAAACCTTGTCATGTCCCACTCGCGCACCCACACAAAGGGAAGCCCCTTGCGGTCGCACCAATGGTCTTTGCGGGTCTCGTCTCTACGAACCCCAACTGACCTTCAACTCGCCTCGCCCCAAGGGTAATCCCCTTGGGGTGTGAAAGGGTAATCCCCTTTTGGCTCCTTCAGGAAGGTCCCTGTGTAAGTCACCCCGACGCACCTCACCGGACCTTCCGCACGGACACCTCCAACAGGTAGCTGCGGGTCTCGTCTCTACGAACTCCAACTGACCTTCAACTCGCCTCACCCCAAGGGTAATCCCCTTGCGGTGCGAAAGGGTAATCCCCTTTTGGCTCCTTCAGGAAGGTCCCTGTGTAAGTCACCCCCGCGCGCCTCACCGGACCTTTCGCACGGACATCTTCAACACAGGTAGTTGCGGGTCTTGTCTCTACAAACCCCAATTGACCTCCAACTCGCCTCGCCCCAAGGGTAATCCCCTTGCGGTGCGAAAGGGTAATCCCTTTTTGGCTTCTTCAGGGAGGTCTATGTGTAAGTCGCCCTCACGCGCTTCAGCAGACCTTCCGCGCGGACTCCCCAACACAGTTGCGGGTCTCAACTCCCTGAACTCCAGCTGACTTTTCACTTGTCTCAACAAGTGCTCCACTGCCTTCGCCATAGCACGAATACAGTCTCAATGTAAAGTGAGCTTTACTTCACTCTTATCATACAGCTTGTAAGCACTTTGCAGGTATCCTTTACTTGGTACACTACCCAAGGGCTTACTCCCTGCAATATCGCCAGGAAGGTCTGTGTGAGTCGTCGTCGCGAACCCCAGCAGACCCTTCGCCACAAACGGTACTTAGCCTACGGTTGTTAACCTAGCTAACGTACCCTACAATGCTATCGCAAGACAAAAGCGAGGCTACAAACGATGAAGGTAAATCAAAATTTTACTTCATTACTACTGTCAAAAGTATGCAAAAATTGCAGATATCCCTTGTACACAAAAGAGGGGGGGACATCCACAAATTGGAGCCTCCGCCCTAGTCCAGCATGGCATACCATGCATCTCCCATCTTCCTCCCCTGCTCCCCCCAGTTGAGCAGGGCCTCTACTACTGGATCGCTGGTGCTCGCAGCATCCAAAATCCCAAGACTTAGCTCTGGGAACACCTTCTCTACTTGGAAGCGGCATCGCAGCCAGCCCTCCTCGTAGGCCTGCGCCCCTGCTTCACCTTGAGCTTGGATCTCACCAAGCTTCTCCATCAGTCGGGGCATCCTCTTTGGAATGGACACCTTGATGGAAGAGGGGGACTCAGGGTCCTCATCTGCAAAAGGAGGAAGGCCCAAAGCCTTCTCCATCTCCCATACTGAGGCCACCGCTTTCTTGAGATCAGTAGTGACCTCCAAATGTGCCTTCGCGGTATCCTCAGCAGCGAGCCTGGTCTCTTCTGCCTTCCCCTCCACCAACGGAGCCTGGGCGGTAGCCTGGCGCTTCACTTCTTCAGTTGCAGCCTTCGCCAGTTCAACTTCAGCCTTGGCCTCCGCGAGGGCAGCTTTTGTATCAGCCTCCAAAGAGAGGAATGACTCCTTCAAGACAGCAGCCTCAATCTTTTTGGCTTCCAGCTCTGCAACTTGGGCCTCGTCCCGCCTGTTGGCATACTTGAGAAAGTCTTGCCATTGCTCCATGGCAGCGTACCCTTGGACGGTGGCCTACGTCCAAGATTATTCAGCAAGGCAGAAAGAAAACTAGAGCTTATAAACAAAGACTAGGGGTTGTCTTACCCGCAGATTTTGCTTAGCTGACTCCTTCAAGAGCTCAGCAGGGGACTCCAGGCTTCGCCCTATTACCTCCCTGTCATAAGGGGTGCGTAGCCCTTCCAGGCATGACAGGAGGGTACTCTCCCCTCCTAACAACAAAGACTTGCCATTATTAAGGAGGAAGACCGGGTCCCACGCCTCGTGAAGAGGCTTCCCCTCTTCCTTGTACACTTTGTGATGTGGAAATCGTCCCAAAGGACCCCAAGTTCAAGAAGGTCCGCAATCCCAAGCGCGCGCACCCCCAGATCCACTCCAAGGCATTGGCGGACCCATGACCAGATCCCGGTTGAAGCGAGTTCAAGCGAATCTCCACGCCTTCATGAGGCTCATGGCGCAGGACGACCAAGAGGAATCTCGAGCGAAGTCCTTACAGCTTCGTCAGCTCGGCCTCGCGTTGGACGAAGAATACGCGAAGCCCTATGAAGCCTTGAGCATAAGCATCCTTGAAGAAAGGAGTAGTCAAACCTTGGTGCGTGAACACTTGAACCCTAAGAATACGGTCACCCCGAGCGGGTTGCGACCGGGTGACTCGGGGCTCCGGTTTTGGCCTGCGGGTCACGTTTTTCGGCGTTCAGACGGCTCCCGAGCCTTATCCGAGTATCATTTTGGCGAACTCTTTCGTATTTGAGGTCGTGTGGGTCCCCCGGACGTTTCCGCCGAAAATATTTTTTCGGCGCCGGGGGTTGTCGGGGTTGTCTCGGGAAGTACAGCGGGCTCGGTAGCGCTCCCGAGACCTCGGATTGAGATGCCGTTTGCAGTTTTGGAGTCGTGGGAATGTCCCGGAGGTTTTTATGGAATATAATATTTGGGGCGGGACATTTGGTCCCGGGCGACTTTCGGGGCTCGGGACAGGAATCCCGGGGCTCGGGATGGAAATCTTCTGACGGCTTTGGGGTAAATCATGTTATAATTCAAGATGGTTTTTATGAGTATTTTTGGGGAATTTTGGTGTGACGGGATTCTGGTTCTGATGGACACGCTCGCACGTCGGGATTTGTTCGGGTTCAGCGAGCTCGGTAGGACACTCTGGATTTGTAAATGGACTTTTGGAACATGTTTTACGAATGTTATAATATTCTGAAGATTGTGTCCAAGTTTCGTTTAATTTGGAGTTCGGTAGTTATTTTGGGCCAAAATTGGAACTTTCGGAAAAGTTTGGAGGTTAATTTGTTTTTGGCCACAAAAAAAATAAAATAAAAAGGTATGGGCTGCAGCAGTTCGGCAGCAAGTGGGAAGGAGATATGGGACACATGGCTTGTTTTCATTTAAGTGGAGTGGTATGGGAAAAAAGAAAGGGATATATATATATATATATATATATATATATATATATATATATATATATATATATATA
Organism: Stellera chamaejasme; assembly: GCA_024586325.1. Taxonomy (NCBI): domain Eukaryota; kingdom Viridiplantae; phylum Streptophyta; class Magnoliopsida; order Malvales; family Thymelaeaceae; genus Stellera; species Stellera chamaejasme. Next base: position 22,935,957 of record CM044981.1, read on the forward strand.
TATATATTTGGCTATTATTTCATAAATGAAATTATATTTCATTTCTTCTCATTTCTTCTTCTTCTTCTTCCTCACTTCTGCCGCCACCATTAGAGCATTTCTCCAAGCTTTAAAGTTCTTCATCTTGGCTTGAATCATCAAGGGTTTAGCTTCAATCTTGGGTAAGTTCCTTCCCTAAGCTCTCTTTACTTGTTGGAAACAAGAAAATGGTAGGAAAAGAGAGAGATTTGTGAATTTGGATTTGTTCTTAGCTACATGCTAGGATGATTCTCTTCCTCCCATCTTTTAGTATGTTGTTCTTGGGTTATAGGGGAGTGATAATCAAGTGTTAGATTTTGGAAAAAACTTCTTGGTTGAAAAGCCCCTTTTGGCCGAATTTATGGAAGTTTCTAAATTGGTGTATGTTTGTCCTCTTGAATCATGCTTTAAGTATGTTGTTCCTAGCATGATTCTAAGCTTATGTATGGATTCAATTTGATGGAGAACATGTTGGGTAAGAAAACCCCAAATGGCCGATTTTGAATGTTGGTGTTCAATGTTGAATTTGGTTGTTTTGGATGCAATTGGTTAGCATTCTTGGTTTAGAAGTGTAATTGGTGGTTAGTATGATTAATTGGAAGCTTGAATGGATTGAATAGGAAGTTGGGTAAAATGTTGGTTAAGAACCGAATTATTGGAATGATTCTTTTTCCATGTTGGGGTTTGATGTTGGTTGAATTGGATGTTAAGATGGTGTTGGGATTGAATTTAGGTGTGGTTAGAAGTTTGAAACGTTGATTTCGGGTAAGAATTGGAAAAGTTGCAATTATGCGGGTTTATCGGAAAATGTCGGGTAATGAAGGGTTTTAAGGTTGGATTTGATCAGTTCGCTTGTTGGATTGTGTTTGACAATGTATAATTTTGCATTGTCTAAGTTGGTTCGAATTACGGTGTTTACGTGGGAATCTGGAATTTTACGGATATTCTGTCGGATTTTCGGTTTTGGGGTCGGGGTGTAGTTTGGTAGAGTTATCGATAAGGATGCTAATTCAACTTGGTTTGACAGATTCTGAGGTTCGGAGGGTAGAAAAAGAGAGGTTTCTGAGTTTCGGGCCGTGGTTTGGAAATCGTCCAGAATCGGTCAAATACTCTGGATTTGTGAGGTAAGGGTTTGGTTCTGTTATTTTGGTAAGATAGGTGTATGTTTAGTTTCACTTTCTGTTCTGCAAGTATTTCGGGATTACATGCCTTAGGGCATATTCTGTAGTCTGTAGGTGTGTGTGTTGTTGCACTTCTGTTTTGCAGGTATTTCGGAAATATGTGCCTTAAGGTACGTTCTGTGATCTGTAGGTGTATGCCTTGTGGCATACTTTGTCTGTTAACCCTACGACAGTTGTGGGTTCGCTACCCCAGCTGGTGCACCATGCTTCCGTAATAGCTTCGGCTTCTGACTCCCTTAGAGGGAGGCTGTCGTTCCGATTTGTTATAAGGGTTTATGGCGATTTAGAATCGCACATCCTTCGGGATTATGATCTGTTATCTTTACATGCACGATATTCTGTATTCTGTTTCATATATTGTGTATATTGCTATCTTTCTGTTTTGCAGGTTTACATATGCTTATCTTACCCCAAATCCCTTACGGGTCCTTTCGAGGACTCACCCTTTTTGGGTTCTGTTTTTGGATTTCAGGTAGACCTGGTAAGCAGCCAGCGGAGTAGGTTTCCGTGAGGCTTCTGCCTTGGTTGTGTTGAGCAGCAGCTGCACCTTGCGGGCCGGGATTTTGTCTACTTGGTCAGAATCCCGAGCGAGGTATTTTGGCGTTTAGGCCTAGGGTTGGCTCTGTAGCTGCATGTGCATACTTTTTGATTTGTTGTGATGATTGTATATATGTGAATATATTACATTACATTGCATGTTCTGAGCGCTTGGCGCTTGCTAGAAACCCTAGGTTCGGGGAATTCTGTATGTATCTTTCTTGTGTGCGTAAGTACTCGTCCACGGAGGGCGAGGCTTACTTTGTTGCTAGTGCATGAACTGTATGTATGGTAATGGTGATGTGCTCGCCCGATCTCGAGGGGCGAGACTCACCATGGATTTTATTTTAGTAGATGTATGAAATTTTCAGGTTGCTTCCACAATCGCTTCGCTTTTCGGGTCCACTACGCGCGGCAGGTCTCGATGGACCTGCCTTTCTGTATCATTCCGGCTTCCGATTCCGACATCCCGGTGCCCCCGCCTCCGCAACCGGGCTCGGGTGGCGTGCGGTGACAGATCTCGAAGAAGAGGAAAAAGCAGAGCGAGGCCATGTCCATCGAGGTTTCAACCGAAACCTAGGAGGTAGAGCGCAAGCCCAGGATCAACAAGCCCTCGCCAACATAAAGCTTCAAATACCACCCTTCTACGGGTCCAGTGATCCGGAAGAGTACTTTACATGGATGGCTAAAACCGAGCAGATCATTGATATGATGGGATACACTGATGCGATAGCTTTGAAGCTCGTTGGTACACTACCCAAGCAATCGCGCCCTCGCGTTTTATCAGAATCATACGAGGCTTTGGGAGAGGTCTCATCCTTGTGATCTCCAGTATCGCCTTCGCAAGGCCTCATCCTTGTGGTCTCCAGTATCGCCTTCGCAAGGTCTCATCCTTGTGGTCTCCAGTATCGCCTACGCGAGGTCCTGCCCTCGCGGGCCTCCAGACTCGCAGGGGCGACGTCTCATACTCACCCTTGCGTGTCTAAAAGCCTGCGCGGGCCCCCCTCGCGGACTTAGGGCGAACCCTCGCGATCTCCCTCGCCTCCATGGGTCTTACTCCCAGTCTCCTGCCTATACTGGCACCGCCCGCATAAGGCCTCGGTACCTGTGTTCGTGCAACCTCACCCCTTATTTGGCTATATTCTATTTGGGGCCTTCGCCCCTTTGGGCCTCGCCCTTACAGGCCTTCGCCCGCCACTTGCTCCACTTGGAGATTGACCACTTGGTCGTCGACATCAAGCTGGCCAATAAGGAGGGCAGCACGAGCACAGGAGATCTTCACCAGATTTATACGCGGACATTCTCTCGACAAGTGAATCACCTAAGGCGGTTTGCTGAGATCTTCATCATCACGGCCGCCTTATCTCCAATCGATCGACACGAGACTTATCTCAAACAACTGTCTAAGGGCTTCAACCTGGGAGGCTCTTCTCCTGGCATCACCCTATAAATAGGGTGATGTCCACCCTAAATCGGGTAAGCTACTACGCGGCCCCCCCCACTCCCCGCGTGCTACTGCTGAGTATTCTTCCTATCTTTTACAGATTACTCTGAACAGCAAGCTTGGAGTCTCAAGAACATCATCTTCTCCACCATATCAACTGAGAGTCCGGACCTTCTTTAGGAACGAGACTATCAGTTTGGCGCCGTCTGTGGGAACGAAAGTTCTTGCTATAAACCCATATTACAAACCACAAGCAGTAAGTCATGACAACCACCCGGAGTGCCAACAGGAACAGTCGTCAGGCCAGGAGGAATCCTCCCGGGACAAGTACGAACAATGACCCACCATCGGAGCCATCCCCGAACCATGTTCCCCCACAACGGGGAGAACTCTCTATTCACTCAACAGAGGAAAGCTCCTCCCACGTTGCCCGTAACATGCCTCGTGAGCGAAACACTCCACCTCCAAATACCCCTCCAACGGACTGGATCCGGCCGCCCCGCAAACGATCACCGAGGCGGTTGCTTTCAACTTACGTGAAACTCTCGCCACCACTCTTCGGGCGTTACGGATAGCGTTGAACGCTGCGGACTAATCAGCTGAACGCCCGGCTACTCCTCCTCGGCAAGTAAGTAACCCCGATCCTTCTTCGTCATTACTTATCGCGCTTACTAGACGATTAGAGGAAGTGGAAAAAGAGATGAAAGGGCCGGTGTCCATAATATCTCCGAGGATGGAGTGCGGACCACCTCTGGACCCAACCTTTTACTCGAGGGTTTTAGAAACCCCTCTTAGGACCGATTTCGTCAGCCTAAGCTGGATGCTTATGATGGCCTGTCAGACCCTGATATTCATCTCCAGCGTTACGTTTCCGCAATGGCAATAGCAAGGGCGGACGACAACACGCTCTGTAGAGCTTTCAGCTCCACACTTACCGGGCCGCTGCCAACTGGTACACCACTCTCCGGGACAAACGGTTTGATTCCTTCGAGGAGCTATCCCGCAATTTCTCCAACCATTTTGTGGTATCCAAACCACCCCCTAAAACGGCAGGACACCTTCTTAAGATACGGCAGAAAATGGATGAGCCCCTCAGAGAATAGATTCAACGCTTCGGGCCGAGTCTATCTGTGTCCCTAACACGGGAGAAGAAGCTCGCTGCTTACAGCTATCCAAGGCCTCCGCTGAGTCCCTTTTCTTTGTGGATGTCCACACTAACCCGCCCACCAACATGGAACAATTCTTAAGTACAGCGTCGCGGTTCATGAATACGGAAGAGGTCACTCGACCACTCGCCAGAGCCGCCACGGCGGACGCCAAGGGACAACCCCCGCGACCGGACCCTAGGTCTCAAAGGCAGTACCCCACGCCCCCCAGTAGGGAAAGGGCATACATCTCTCTTCCCCCACTGAGGGAATCTCGAACCAACATCCTCCATGCCTTGGAACAAGAGGGCGGTCCCCACTTGGCCTCGCCCCCTCTCCCAGGAAATAACAAGGCAAAGCAACAAGTTTTGCCGCTACCACCGTGACAAAGGTCACGACACTGAGGACTGTTTTGAGCTCAAGCGTATGATTGGAGAAATGCTGGCTCAAGGCAAGCTCAGGGAGTACTTGCTCCAAACTGAGGACCGTAGAAGAGAAGGTGACCGTGAAGGGCGCCGGCCAGAGGACCGCCGGCGGGGGCGCTCCCAGCAAAACCCAGGTCAGGAGAATCTGGTTCAGGTCCCCCCGGCAAGGGGACATATCGGCGTAATCACACAGTGTGAAGGCGCTTCGGCAAGACGCCGTCATATGAGGCAGATCTACCAGATAGACCACTCCTCTACTCAGTTTTTGCATCGCAGCAATGGCACCTCTGTGGCAATACCGCACGCTGACCCCTTGGTTATCACTGCCCGTATTGCGGGCTGGGACGTCGATAGAATCTACATGGATACGGGGGCAAATGCCAACGTGATCTACAAGCACACTGGTTGAGGCAAAGGTGCCTTTGTCACAAATTCAGCCCGCGAAGGGGGCTACCTTTGGAATAGGACGGGATGAAATCCCAACCCTGGGGTCGATCACCTTGCCCTACATGATGATGGGAACCACCAAGGAGAAAAAGCGGGTATGTCATTCGAGCTATGTGGACTTTATTGTCCCGGATCTCCCTACGCCATATAACGCCATCATCGGGCGACATACTCAAACCGAGTTCCATGTCCGCTGTGATGTGCGAACCCCGACTCTAGTTTTTCACATCGCGGCCGGGATGCCTATATATTTGTCAGCCGAGTAATGTGGCCAGAGGCAATTATGTCTCTGCCCTCGCCGGGCCCCCGCAGCTTCCCCGGCCATCCGAGCCTAAGAGGAAGGCACCCGCAGAGGAAGCTGGTCCTGTGGGCGAAGCTGCGCCTGACTTGTCCGGAGCCTTTGAAGAAGTTGAGATCTCTCCCGGGAAGAAGTTTCGGGTGGGAAAGGACCTCGAGGAAAAAGACCAGCAAGCACTCATCCACCTCCTCCATGCCAACAGTGATGTCTTCGCATGGAGCCCCGAGGACCTACCATGATTTGATCATGCTGTTATTTCTCACAAGTTAAGTGTACTCCCAGGCTATATCCCGGATAGACATAAAACAAGGGGCATGGCCCTTGACCGTAAGGACTTTGTACGCATCAAGTGCGAAATTGCTTAAGGCAAATATAATCAAGGAAGTTCACTACTCTGAATGGGTTGCGAATATTGTCCTCGCCGATAAAGAGGGCGGTCAGTGGCGACTTTGCGTGGACTACAAGGGGGTTAATAGGGCCTGCCCAAGGGACCCCTATCCTTTACCATCCATTGACCAACTGGTTGACTCAACCGTTCATCACTCGGTTTTTTCTTTTCTCGATGCTTATAGCGGGTACCACCAAGTCTTTATGGACCCGGAGGACGCGGTAAAAACCGCCTTTACTATCGGCGCAAAGATATCATTATATCAGAATACCCTTCGGCTTAAAAATGCGGGGCTACCTTCCAAAGGCTTGTAAATCAAGTCTTCGCAGCCGATTGGCCGAAATCTTGAAGCCTATGTAGATGACATTGTGGTCAAAAGCAAGGCCGTCCCAACCCACCTCACAGACTTGAGGGAAACATTCGACAACTTCCGCAAATACAATATGCGATTAAATCCAAAGAAGTGTATCTTCGGCGTGGGCGAAGGGAAGTTCCTGGGATACCAAATCTCCAAAGGAGGAATCCATGCAAATCCCAAAAAGATTGAAGCAATCACCACCTTGCGCACCCCTAGGGGGCTCAAGGAAGTCCAACAGCTGGCAGGAAAGCTAGTGGCCTTGGGACGATTCGTCTCTAAACTAAGTGATCGCTGCAAACCTTTCTTCGATCAGATTCGCAAGAAAAAAGCTTGCAAATGGACGGAAGAGTGTCAGGAGGCATATGCCTCCATAAAACGACACCTGCAAGAACTACCGGCACTCAAGTGCCCTAGGCCAGGCGATGACCTGGTCCTTTACCTCGCCACTTCGGAAAGAAGTGTAAACCTGTCCTTATTAAGGAAGAAGCCGCCATTCAAGGGCCGGTCTATGAAAACAGCGTCTCTCTCCCAGATACAGTAACTAGGTATCCTCCCCTCCAAAAGGCTATATTGTCCCTTGTATATGGAGCAAGGAAGCTCAAGCCCTATTTCCAAGGGCACACTATTATAGTCCGAACGGACTTGCCAATTCAGGACATCCTCGTACGCCCGAACATTCGGGCGCCTCGCCAAGTGGTGCATCGAGCTTGGCGGCTTTAACATCAATTATGAGCCCAGAAAGGCAATTAAGGGCCAGGCCCTCGCCGACTTTATTGCGGAATTCTCAAATGCTGATGTACTCTCGGCCCCGAGCGGGGGCCCCACTCCTCGTCCCACTCCTCCCGAATGGGACTTATTTGTGGATGGCTCATCCAAACTCGAATCCCCGCGAGTGTGTATCTACGTGGACCCCTAGGTATGGAAGTATTCCTTCGTGTCTCTTTTCAATTTCAAGTAACTAACAATGTTGCGAATATGAGGCCCTCGTAGCCGGGCTGAAACTCGCCACAAGGGCAGGCATTCGCCGCCTCCATGTCCACAGTGACTCGCAGCTGGTGATTCACCAGGTTCAAGGGTGCGCCGAGTGCAAGGACGCCACCCTGATCAAATACCTTAAGTTGGTAAACACCCTACGAACCGACTTTGAAGAAGTCATCTTTATACATGTTCCTCGTTTCGAGAACACTACACAGACATGCTATCAAAGGAAAGACTCCCTCTACCACAGCCACTCGACCAGTCCTTCCATCACGGAAGGTATTGATATTGCCTCTCTAGCAACACATGATACAGTCACAGACTGGAGAAACCCAATAATTGCTGCGCTAAAGGCCAGCACCACAGATCCCTGTGTTCGCAAGCAAGCCCTCCGCTTCGTCCTCATTGATGACCAATTATGGCATCGCGGGTTTGCGGCGCCTGCAACGGTGCCTTAGCACCCTTGAGGGACGCTCTTTCATGGACACTCTCCAACAAGGCAATTGTGGCGCTCACATCGCTGCGGAGGCGCTTGCCCACAAAGCCCTCCGTCAAGGATACAACTGGCCTACCTTGAAAAAGGACGCCGCTGTACTGGTCAAAACGTGCCACCAGTGCCAAATCAATTCTCGCATCCAACGGCTACCATCCACGGAATCTCCAGCACTGACAAATCCAGTGCCTTTCGCCCTGTGGGGCCTCGACCTCATTGGTCCAATGCCGACCGCTCCAGTCGCATCGCTTCGTGTTGTAGCAGTTGATTATTTTTCTAAATGGGTCGAGGTAGAACCCTGGTCTCCATCACTTCCGCCAAGATTATCAAGTTTCTTTGGAAGAATCTTGTCTGCCGTCTGGCAGCCCTCGTGCTATTATTACGTATAATGGCACTCGATTCGCCGATCCAAAGTGTCCAACAATGGGCACAGGACAATAATGTCCGCATGCTTTTTGCCCCGGTGGCACACCCCCAGTCAAATGGACAGGTTGAGGTCACCAACCGAACACTCAAGGAAGGCCTCAAGAAACGCCTGGATGGGGCCAAGGGCCGCTGGGTAGATGAACTCCCAAGTGTCTTATGGGACTATCGCACCACAACGCGAACCCCCACAGGAGAGACGCCTTTCTCTCTAGTATACGGCGCAGATGCGCTCCTACCTATTGAGGTAGATCTCCCTACAATCCGTATGATCAACTTCACTGACGAAGCCAATGCTCAAGGGCTCCGTGCCAAACTCGACTTAATTGAAGAATTGCGCCAAGGTGCTCGCCGCATGACCGCCCTCAAACAGGCTCGGTCTTCATCATAATTCCCGGTCAAACCCAAGGTATCGCACCAAGGAGGCCTTGACTTACTTAAATCGGCCCTCACCGCTCGCGACCCCAAGCTGGGTGTCATGCGACCTAACTGGGACGGGCCTTATATTGTTCATAAACAAGTCCGCCCAGGAGTCTATGAACTACAAGACCATGATGGTCGTCTGCTCCCCCGCAACTTTCATGCGGATGACTTGCGCCCATATTACGTGTAAGTCCTTAGTCTCACAAATTCAATAAAATACATATGTATTTCCTCCTGTCTGACAGCTTACACGGCATTTCGAATGCCCTCTCCACCGCCCTCTGTACCCGGCCGGTCAGACTGGCTGCCTGCCTGAGTTATGGCATCAGACCTTGTCTGGTCTCACTTCTCCACACAGATGGTTGCGGGTCCCATTCCCCAACCAACCTTCAACTCGCCCCGTCCCTCAGATGGTTCTCCACTTGTCTCAACAAGCGTCCTACTGCCTTCGCCAAACGCGCGACTCCAGACTCCAGGTAAACCAAACCTTTTTTACTGAATACTTATCGTATAAATGATGAGCAAACTACAGGGAACTTCTACTTGGTACACCGTCCACTACCCAAGGGCTTACTCCCTAAACAGTTGCCTAAGAAAGGGGCTCAACAAGTAAACCCACAAGTCATTTGGAATGACTCAGGTGGCTCCGCCGTTGCGGATCTTAAAGTGCCTTGTCACTATAAACTTAAGACTAAATCTCCAGCTCCATAATAAATAGTCCCTGTGGCTTCGCCTTCGCGGACCCCGTAAGGACATCTCTCCATGAGACAGACTTAGCCTATGGTTATTAAACTAAGCTAACGTATTCTACAAGGCTATCGCGAGTTAAAGCGAATCTACAAACAAGTGAAGGAAAAAGGAAGTTTTCACTTCATCTATTGTTCCCAAAAAGTGTGTGAATGCAGGTCTTTTTACAAAATAGGGGGCATCCACATGTTGGAGCCTCCACCCTAGTCCGTAAGGCGTACTGCATCGCCCATTTTCCTTCCCCGCTCCCATCAAGCGGCGCCTACCGTTGGCTCATTGGTGTTGGCAGCATCCAGATCCCAAGACTTAGGGCTGGAAACGCTTTCTCCACTGGAAGCGGCATCGCAGCCAGCCTTCCTCATAGGCTCGCGCCTGCTTCGCCTGTGGCTTGGATCTCACCAAGCTTCTCCACTGCCGAGGCATCCGCTCGTGGATGGGCACCTTAATGGAGGAAGAGGACTCGTGATCCTCACCTTCAAAGGGGGAAGGCCCGAGCCTTCTCCATCTCCCACACCGAGGCCATTGCCTTTTCCTGTGCCGCAGCGACCTCCGTGCGTGCCTTCGTGGCAACCTCAGCAGCAAGCCTGCCCTCCTCCACCTTCTTCTCCGCCGCTTGAGCTCGGACAGAGCTTGGCTCCTCGCCTCTCGCCTGCGGCCTCGCCGCTCAACTTGGGCCTTCGCCACCGCAAGGGCGGCTTTGGTTTCGCCTCCTGTGGAAAGAAGGGACTCCTTCAAGACAAAGCACTTTCAAGCCGCTTGGCTTCCAGCATTGCTTCCGCTCAAGGAAGCGTTGCTTCGCAACATCAAGAAGGCAGGCCTGCTCCCACCGGTACCGCATGCTGTGCGCCCGCTCTTGGTTGCCATAATCACACCAACTCTCTAGTTGGGCTACGCGCTTGGCATGCTCCTCCTTGAGCTCCTCCTCCCTCTTCTTTGAGGACTCCAGCCTCCCTCCCGAGAGAGGCAATCTCGATATCCGGGCATCATCCCGCCTGTTGGCATACTTCAGAAGTCATGCCATTGCTCAGCAAAGACATGACCCTTGACAGCCGCCCGCACCCCAATACTATTAAAGCGAAGCGGAAAAAGGCTAAACTAAACTTATACATAAAGACCGAGGCTGTCTTACCCGCAGACTTTGTTGAGCTGCCTCCTCATGAATTCGGCAGGGGAATCCTGTGCTCCGCTCGGTCACCTCCCTATCATAGGGGTGCGCAGCCCTCCAGTGCAGGATTCGAGGGTTTGCTCCTCTCCCGCAGCAGTGAACTGCTATTCCTCGTGAGGAAGACCGGATCCCATGCATCTTTCAGAGCCTCCCTTGCTCCCTCGTACACCCTTAGTCCGGTCCGGTGCCTCTGGACTCTCGTGAGGTCTCGGCTCCTCGACCACTTGGGGGCCGACTTGGCAGCAACGCGCCTCCGCTCCAAGTAGTGGGACCAGACTCCGGTCTTCTCAAGGACCTCGCTCCCGGTCCCCAAATCGGAAGGGATCTCTGTAAGGACCCCTTGGTCCACAAGAGCCTCACAGGACCAGCCCCTTGGCTCAAGGGCCTCGCCTACAAAGAACAGGCATCAAGCAACTAGGAAACAAGTATGAACTCAAAAGCAAAGAAAATACTCACAAAATCAAAAAGACTTACCACAGTAAGGACGCCCTATCCACCGACTTCCACTGGCTGCCGGAAGGTTGGGCAACCTCCCAACCACTTGTCCTCGCAGAGGACCGTGTCACTGCACCCCCTTCCTCCGGGGCCTCACTATTGGAAGAGGAAGAAGTCTCCTCAACCACCGTGATCCTCTTCCCCTTCGTGGCGGGGCCTTCTCCCGAAGGGGCCTCTTCAGTGATCTCCTCTCTAAGAGGGATGGCTGCAGGGGATCTCTTCCCTTGCTTTGGTGGTCTCCGCCTCCCCAAGGGAATGACTGGTACCTCCGTGGGCCGGTACTCCCAATGGCCTTTGCAGCTGATCGCCCTCCTTCTCATAGAGATCGTGACGTTAGCCGCTGACATCTTACCCTTGGGAGGAGGCACTCGCCTGTAATGATCTCGCCGCGACCACATGACCGGGCAGATCTTCACTTGAATCGGTGAAGGGCTCGAAGAGCCTGACACAAAGGCCTCAGCCGCCTCCTCGTAAGAAATGGGCTGCACCACCGAGATGGGCACAGCCTCAATGGGAACAGCGCTATCCGCTCGCGCCTCCTCTCGGGGCCCTCTCGCAGAAGGCACGACCTCTTCAGCAGAGGGGCATTTCAAGCTCCACCCTTCTGGCCTCTTCAGCCAGTGGGCTCCCACCGGGAACTTCTTCCCCAAAGAGCTCCCCGGCCTCTTCACTGAAACGGCCGGGTAGGACCTCTTCCCCAAAGAGCTCCCGACCTCTCCAGCTTAAAATGACCGGAGTAGGCCCCTCTGCCCAAAGCAGGATTCTCAGCCCCCAGCCAACCCTTCAGCCAGTGGTCCCCGCACGGCAGGCCCTCTCTTCCTCAGGCTGCGTGGCAGCCACTTTCCTCTTCTTCTTCTCCGGCTGAGAAGCCATCGAAGGCTTGACACCAGCCCTCTTTTTGGACAGTTTTGGGACAATGGGTCCCAACACCTTGACCGCCATGGCAGGGGCATCTTCCTCAAGTGCACATGCCAGGTGCACTCGTTGGGCGATGCGCATGGATGCTTTCTTACCCTGGGCTTCGCTGCACTCGCGACGGCATCTGCAGACAAAAAGGGACTTCAGCACCTGGTTTTACTGCACCTCTTACAAATTTACAATATATTAGTATGTATGCGCAGCAGAGCTTTGGGCGCCGCTAGAGCGGCGAAGAAAGAATCTATCATTGTCCCACGGTGGACGGAGCCCATCCTCGTATGGCGGGGGCATTCGGGGATCCAAAGACGAAACCCGTGCTAATCCCAGCCCACCTTAGGGTGGTCTCGCCCAATTGGGCAGCCGAGAAAGGGAAGAACGCCGCATGCGCTCCTCGAAAGGACATCGTCCCAACCACCCCAGCAGCTTGAACGTATGCCTGCCACCGCACTCCCCGTGAGTCAAGACAGCCTCCGCGCAATGCTTTGCACAGATTGTCGCGCCTCGCCACGGGAAAGTCCCATGTGCCTTCGCGGCAGAAGAAAAAGGATCCGTGCCGGTTGTGGTAGGATTCGGGCGCAGCGGTGAAGGAGATGGAGTGGTTACCTCCAACATTTATGGGAGTGACGTAGAAGAACGCACCCCACTCTCAGCTCCAACCGATAAAAACGGTTGAACACATCGGCGAAGGGCTTCACGCCGGCCATGTGGCAAAGGCGATAATGAAGCCCGCAATACTCGTGAAAGTATTGGGCGCCAACCGAGTTGGGGCATTCCCAATCAAGACAGAGATCTTGCACCTGGATTGCGGAAAGGGGTACCTGCAATCCCGCCGCAAGCCGCGCTGCATGTGCACAAAGACCTGTTCTCCTTATTCTCCTCGGTAACGGGCCAGCCCATCGCCCGACAAACACCCGCACGGGATGCGTATACCGGCGTTTTCTCCACGGGCCGAAGGCCCCCACCATTTCCTCGGTGAATTCTATCGAACTTCACCGTGGTTTTCTCGAGAGGAGCAACCATCGGGCGAACAGCCTTCCTTGGAATCCATCTCTGCAAAAGGAAGAACAGATAGGCACATAAATCGAAACAGCCCAAAGAAAGGCATTTCGGCAAGCGCTCAGTGCGCTCAGAGAACTTGAAGCACTCAGTGTGCGGGAAGAAAAAACTTACCTGAGGGGTTGAAAGCAGTAAGCAAGAACGAACGGAGCAGTTGGCAGTTGACCGGAGGACTCTCGAACGGAAAGTAGGAACCACCGCAAATCACTCTCAACCGCCGATGAAATCGCCAAGAAACGCAAGAATACGAAAGGGTTACTCAAGCGAGTGAACAAATGCAAGAGTGGAGAAGAAAGGTTTCAATCTTCTCGGTACGCTTTTATAAGCCCGCCAAAATGAAAAAGCGCTTTTAAGCGTGAATGACTCGAGGCGCCACGTGCCAAAGATCCAGCGGTTATTAAACCTCTCCCCGCCATACAAAGGAGAAACGCTTTTACAAAGCGTAATCGACCCTACGGCGCCACGTGTTGCGCCCCATAACGGTCAAGAAACCTCTCATCTTCCTTTATCTCTCCTACATTAAATGTTGAAGAGACTCTTCGCTGCCTTCGCAATCAAACGGTCCGCAAACGCCCAAGCGCCTTCGCCAACTCCAAAGACTTGAATTTGAACAGAGTGCGGGACCCCGCCCATACTCGCCTTCGGGAGGAGGCATCTTGGTACACTACCCAAGCAAATGCCCTCCTCAAAACTCACAAGGATCATGAAGGATCCAACATGTAATATCGTGCCATAAAAGGTCATCGCGCTCCACACAAACTCAGTTCTGTGTCTGCTACTGCCCTCAACATGGTATTTTCAAACAGTATCTTCAACACAGAGTAAAGGGTCGGGAAGGATCCAACACAAACTATCAGATTATAAAAGATCTTCACTTGTGACTACTACATCGGTCCTCAAAGAAAGTATTTTCAAAAACGGAGTACGTGACCCTCGCCCATACTCCGCTCTCGTGAGGAGGCATCTTGGTACACTACCCAAGCAATCGCGCCTCGCGTTTTATCGAATCATACGAGGCTTTGGGAGAGGTCTCATCCTTGTGATCTCCAAGACGCCTTCGCAAGGACTCAACCTTGTGGTCTCCAGTAACTACTTCGCAAGGTCTCATCCTTGTGGTCTCCAAGATCGCCACGCGAGGTCACGCCTCGCGGGCCTCCGACTCGCAGGGCGACGTCTCATACTCACCCTTGCGATTCTAAAAGCCTCGCGCGGCCCCCTCGCGGTCTTAGGGCGAACCTCGCGATCTCCTCGCCTCCATGGGTCTTACTCCCGCCTCCCGCCTATACCGGCCCCGCCTGCATAAGGCCTCGGTACCCTGTGTTCGTGCAACCTCACCCTTATTTGGCTATATTCTATTTGGGGCCTTCGCCCCTTTGGGCCTTCGCCCTTACAGGCCTTCGCCCGCCACTTGCTCCACTTGGAGATTGACCACTTGGTCGTCTGACATCAACTGGCCAATAAGGAGGGCAGCACGAGCCTGGGAGATCTTCACTAGATTTATACGCCAGACATTCTCTGACAAGTGAATCACCTAAGGCGGTTTGCTGAGATCTTCATCATCACAGCCGCCTTATCTCCAATCAGTCTGACACAGACTTATCTCAAACAGCCTGTCTAAGGGCTTCAACTGGGGGAGGCTCTTCTCCTGGCATCACTCTATAAATAGGGTGATGTCCACCCTAAATCGGGTAAGCTACTACACGCCCCCCCCACTCCCCTCTTGCTACTTCTGAGTATTCTTCCTATCTTTTACAGATTACTCTGAACAGCAAGCTTGGAGTCTCAAGAACATCATCTTCTCCACCATATCAACTGAGAGTCCGGACCTTCTTTAGGAACGAGACTATCACTCGTGGTCATTGAATTCCATGATTATGCTCTCACCTGGTGGGAGCAAGAGCATCACGAGAGGGCAAGAATCCGTTGTCGTCCCATCACAACTTGGGAAGATCTCAAACGAACCATGAAGAATCGGTTTGTGCCCAGCTACTACGACAGAGATTGTGCCCAGAAGCTGCAACGCCTTATCCAAGGTCATCGCAGCGTCGAGGAATACCAAAAGGATCTTGAGAGGGCCTTGATGAGGGCCAATGTCAAGGAGGACGAAGAGGCTAAGTTGGCCAGATTTTTATATGGCCTACGAGAAGACGTCGCGAAGACAGTTGAACTGTGCGACTATCGGGATTACCAAGATCTGGTTCACAAGGCCATCCGGGTGGAGAAGCAACTGAAGAAGGGGAACTCCTATTATCCCGCCCATGCACCCAACAGGGGCTCATTCAGCAAGACCCCCCCCCTTCGCCAAACCGCCCCCGCCAAAACCGCACATCTCCCGCGACGATGCCTCCCCCTCGCCAAACTTACCCCAACACAAGACCCCCACCACAATCCCAACCGAAACCCAAAGACTAACACTTATGATGCCCCTCGCCAATCAAGGAGCATCGAATGCTTTAAGTGTTTGGGCAAGGGACACTATGCGAGGGATTGCCCCAACAGGAGAGCCATGGTCATTCGGCCCAATGGGGAACTGTCTAGTGAAGAAGAAGAAGAAGAGGTCCTTCCCGAACAACGAGATCACGAGAGTGAAGCGGAAGAGGGAGAGCTGCCTATGGACGGCCTCATACTAGTCACCAAGAGGGTTCTGCAAAGCTCCCCAAGTATCACTGAAAGCACTCAGCAGGAAAATTTATTCCAATCGAGAGCCATGGTGAATGGGACTCTGTGCAATCTCATTATTGATAGCGGAGCGTGTCAACGCTGCCAGCGAGGACATGGTTGCTGAACTGGGTCTTCGCACAATTGCCCATCCCAAACCGTATCAATTGCAATGGGTTGATGACCGGACCTTTGTGAAGGTCGTTAAACAAGTTGAAGTCCCGATAAAGATCGGCAAGTACGAAGACTCCATCACTTGTGACGTGGTGCGGATGCAGGCCACCCACATTCTCTTGGGCAGGCCACGGCAAAGACGACAAGGAGGCCATACACTATGGCAAAACCAACAAATATGCCCTCACCCATCTCAAGAAACCCTACACTCGCTTCCTCACCCCAACCCAAGCTCACCAAGATCAAATTCACCGGCTAGTAAGGCCGAGAGAAAAAGAAAGAGCGAGGCAGAGAGAGGAGAGAAAATGGCGAGAAGGTTCAAGGAACCTTGTATGAGAAAAAGGAGTGTGCTGTGATGGGATACACCACAAGTGAGCCCGTGAGAAAACAAGAGTGCCTCCCTCCCATGGCCAAAGAGAGGGATTTTAAGAGAGCATTTCTTGGAAACAAGGCTTGTTTCCTCATGATTCCAACTCATTGCATGCTAACACTTGATCATGTATCGTCTCTCCCTTTCTATGTGCAGGAAGTTCTGAAAGAATTTGATGAAGTATTCGATGAGCCGCGAACCCTCCCCCCTATCGTGGCATAGAGCATCAGATCGACTTACTTCCGGGAGCGCCTTTACCCAACAAGGCTGCCTACCGGACCAACCCTCAAGAATCCAAAGAAATCCAATCGCAAGTGCAAGAGCTGCTGGACAAGGGGTTCATCCGTGAAAGCCTTTCGCCTGTGGCAGCATCGGGCCATACTCGTACCAAAGAGCGATGGCACTTGGCGCATGTGCATGGACTGCCGTCCCATCAACTCTATCATCAGAAAGTATCACCACCCTATACCTAGACTTGATGACATGTTAGATGAATTGAGTGGTGCATGTGTGTTTTCAAAAATAGATCTTAGAAGTGGCTATCACCAGATCCGAATGAAGGAAGGTGATGAATGGAAAACTACTTTCAAAACCAAAATTGGTTTATACGAATGGAATGTTATGCCCTTCGGATTGTCAAACGCACCTAGTACTTTCATGCGTTTAATGAATCATGTCTTGAGGTGTTTAATTGGAAAATTTGTGGTAGTATACTTTGATGACATACTAGTTTATTCTAAAAACCATGAGGAGCATGTTGAGCACTTATGGCAGGTCCTCGACACACTTAGGTTAGAAAAACTGTATGCCAAGTTTGAAAAGTGTGTCTTCGCATCCCAGGAGGTTAACTTTCTTGGATATGTAGTGGGTGCGAAGGGTGTCAAGGTAGATGAGAGTAAGATCAGTGCCATTCGGGACTGGTCTACTCCTAACTCCTTAACCGAAGTAAGATCCTTTCTAGGTCTTGCTAGTTTTTATAGGAGGAATGTCGTCTTCGAATGGGGCCAGTCACAAGAGAAATCTTTTAATGAATTAAAATCTCGTCTGACAAATGCCCCTCTACTCACTTTGCCAAACTTTGACAAGGTGTTCGAAGTAGAGTGCGATGCCAGTGGTATAGGCATCGGTGCCGTCTTGCACCAAGAAGGTCGTCCCATAGCCTTCTTTAGCGAAAAGCTGAGTGGGGCCACCTTGAATTACTCCACATACGACAAGGAGCTATACGCTCTTGTGCGGTCCCTGCAAACGTGGAGTCATTATCTGCTGCCTAGAGAGTTTGTTATCCATACGGATCACTTGTCTTTGAAGTATCTTCAAGGACAAGGAAATTTGAGCAAAAGGCATGTTAGGTGGGTAGAGTTCATCGAGTCTTTCTCCTATGTTATTAAGTATAAGAAAGGAAAAGAGAATGTTGTTGCTGATGCCCTTTCTAGGAGATATGCATTACTCATGACTCTTGATATGAAGGTTGTTGGTTTGAATGTTTGAAAAGCATGTATGAGCATGATGCGGATTTTGGTGAAATATTTGTCAATTGTGCTAAAGGTAGCCCGAATGGCTACTATGTGTTTGATGGCTTCCTGTTTAAGTTGAAAAGGTTGTGCATTCCGAGAGGATCAATGCATGAAGTCATCATCAAAGAGGCACATGGTGGCGGCCTCATGGGGCACTTCGGTGTTCAAAAGACACTTGAAGCTGTGAAGGAAAATTTCTTTTGGCCCGGCATGAAGAGGGACGTCACTAAGTTCTCGCGCGATGCGTAACATGCCACCAAGCCAAGTCTACTCGCAACCAAAAGGGAAGTACGCTCCTCTCCCTACACCTTCTCTTCCTTGGGTTGATATAAGCATGGATTTTATAAGTGGTCTGCCTAGACGTCGCATGGTCATGATGCTATTTTTGTGGTAGTGGATAGGTTTTCAAAATGGCACACTTCATTCCCTCGTTATAAAATCAAGATGCCTCGCATGTGGCTGATTTATTCTTTAGGGACATCGTGAAGTACCATGGCCTTCCGCGGTCCATTGTCGTGATAGGGATTCGCGGTTCCTAAGTCATTTCTGGCGAACCCTTTGGTCTAGATTAGGCACTAGTTTAATGTACTCAACATCGAGTCACCCTCAAACAGATGGCCAAACCGAAGTGACCAATAGGACTCTCACCACTATCTTGCGAACCCTCCTTAGGAAGAATCTGAAAGAGTGGGAAAAGTGCTTACCACATGTAGAATTTGCTTACAACCGAGCCTACCACTCCTCTAAATCCCACAGTCCCTTTGAAGTCGTGTATGGCTTCAACCCTTTGACCCCTTTGGACTTAGTAGCCTTAGACTTTGCTGAGCAAGTAGATGTAGAAGGGAAAGAGAAAGCCCAACACATGAGAGATTTGCATACCAAGGTTCACAAGCAACTTGAGAAAGTTTATGAGTCTTATGCAAGAAAGGTTAATAAGGGTAGGAAATTTAGGAGTTTTCAAGTCGGGGACTAGGTGTGGCTGCACTTAAGAAAAGACCGATTTCCCCAGGCTAGGAAAAATAAGCTTGCGCCAAGAGGCGATGGCCCTTTCCAAATCACTAAGAAGATCGGTGAAAATGCATATGTACTAGACTTACCCTGTGATGGATCTTATAATGTGCATGCGACTTTTAACGTTTGTGATTTGGCTCCCTTTGAAGGACATGAAGAAATTGAGAATCCGCGGACGGAATCTTTCGAAGAGGGAGAGTATGATGTGGACATCGTCCCCAAGGACCCCCAAGTTCAAGAAGGTCCGCAATCCCAAGCGCGCGCACCCCCAGATCCACTCCAAGGCATTGGCGGACCCATGACCAGATCCCGGTTGAAGCGAGTTCAAGCGAATCTCCACGCCTTCATGAGGCTCATGGCGCAGGATGACCAAGAGGAATCTCGAGCGAAGTCCTTACAGCTTCGTCAGCTCGGCCTCGCATTGGACGAAGAATACGCGAAGCCCTATGGAGCCTTGAGCATAAGCATCCTTGAAGAAAGGAGTAGTCAAACCTTGGTGCGCGAACACTTGAACCCTAAGAAGACCCCAAGTAAAGGCACATTCGCGAAGGCTCTTGGCGAAGGCATTCCCGCGAAGGCACTTGGCGAAGACATCCCGCGAAGCCTCCATATTTAGCCAGATGGCCGACCAAGTCCGACAAAGAAGGCGTCCTTTCTCTGCAGCTACTCGGGAATGTAGGCATCCCTTTTCGTGAAAAGACACCCGAATACTTTTTAGGCTAGCTTTTCCTTTTCACCTTTTTGGAAACTTTTTACTCTGCACGCATGTCAAAAAGCACTGTTTGCTTTCTGCATGCACGCACGGCTGTACTAAGCCGATTTACTTCTCACATCCCTCCACTATATAAGTTAGAAACAACACCATTGTAACCGAGAACATATTATTGAATTTAAGCAATTCGGCTGAAACACTCTCGGGGAGTCATCGGCTTTTGTGTTCTCCATTCTTGCATTTCCATTTCCCTAGTGATCCAGGCAAGAGGATCCAAGCATAATATCTAGTATTGCTTGACCTTGTAGTCAAGAGGTGCTAGATCCCATCTCCTTTCCCAGGCATTTTCAAGGGCATTGCCTCACCTCGTAGTGAGGAGGTTCCCTTGGCCGTCTTTGTGTTCTTCGTGTTCTTCCTCTGTTTCCGATTCCGTTTTCTGGAAAAAATCACCTCCACCAAGCTAGATCCGAGCTCGTGATCACGAAACCCCCTGTGATCACATCACTTTGGCCCTGAGGTCTTCCCTCATGACACTCAGTGTAACCGGTTTCTCAGACCACTTGGGGGCCTTCGCAGCGGCAACGCTCTTCCGCTCCAGGTAATGGGGCCACACCCCAGTCTCCTCCAAGACTTCAGACATGGCCCCCAAGTCCACTGCACTTTCGCGCAGGCTATGGCCTTGTTCTGAAGGCCCCGCATCTACAACATGAACAGATTACAAATATCAGTACCACTGAAAAAGTTGGGACACAATCTTTAAATAAGTGACTTACCAGCAGAAGGTTGCACCCATCCACTAGCCTCTGGCTGGCTGCTGGAAGCGTTGGGCTGCTTCCCAGCCACTCGTCCTCGCAGAGGTCTGCGCCACTAGTGCCCCCTCCGCAGGGGCCTCGCTATCAGAAGAGGAAGAAGCCTCCTGAATGCTCAAGACCTCTTTCTCCTTCGCCACAGGGGCCTCCTCCCCTGTAGGGATGGCCACCGCCTCCTCCCCTGCAGGAGTGACCACCACCTCCTCATGAATGGCCACCGCCTCCTGCCGCCCAGAACTGCTGATTGCCTCAGTCTGTTTGCTCCTCCTCCTCATGGATAGCAGGAGTTCCCCTGCTGACATCCTGCCCCTGGGATGAGCGGTTCCCCTAGCAGCAATCTCTGCCACAACTACATGCCCAGGTAGGTCTTCGCCTTGAGCTTGAGGGGGGCTCGCAAAGAGCCCAGACACGAAGGCCTCAAGGTTGACGGTCTCCTCGAGGGAGACTGGCTTGACTACTGTTACGGGTGCAGCAGCTATAGGGACGGCGGTGTCCACCCTCACCATCTCTAGGCCCGCCACAGAAGCAGAGGCCTCTTCAACAGTAGAGGGGACCGCCCCAGACCCCTTTGCTTCTACAGGCCCCATGGCCTCTTCAATGGAGGAAGGGACCACTGCAGATCCCTCTGGCTCTGCAGGCCCCCTGGCCTCTTCAACAACAGCGGAAGCGCTCCCCTCTTCAGGCTACGCGCCATCAACAGCCACCTTCTTCCTCTTGGCTTGTAGGGGCGCCACCAGGCTGGTGGTACCCCTCTTCTTCCTTGCAGGGACAATGGGTCCCAACGCCTTGACAGCCCCGGCGGGGGCATCCCTCCCAAATGGGCAGGCCATGTGCACCTGCTGTGCAGCACGCATGGACGCTCTCTTGCCCCTACCTTCGCCAGACTCAATAGAGGCATCTGCAAACAGAAAAGACTTCAGACCAGGTTCTGCTAAACAATTTACATTTATACAACACACTTATGTACAAACATACCTCTGGGCCCTGCCAGTGCCGCGGTAAGGGCATCCACCACTTCTCCACGATGGGCAGGGGCCCATCCCTCATATGGCGGGGGCACCTCAGGGTCCAGCAGGAAGCCAGTGCTGATCCCAGCCCACCTCAATGTTGTCTCGTCGAGTTGGGTGGCAGAGAAAGGGAAAAGCTCATCACAGGCGCTCCTCGCAAACACATCATCCAACCATCCCAACAGTTGGATGTATGCCTGCCACCGCAGCCCGTTGGAACTCAGCTCAGGCCTCCGCGCAATGCTCTGCACTGATCGCTGCGTCCTCGCCACTGGAAAGTTCCATGAGTTGTCGCGAGGCAGGAAGAAGAAGGATCCATGCCAAGAATGGTAGGATTTGGGCGCAGCGATGAAGGAGATGGAATTGTTTCCCCCAACGTTTATGGGGGTCACATGGAAGAACGCACTCCCACTCCGCAATTCCAGCCTGTAGAACCGCTGGAAGACATCATCAAATGGTTTTACTCCAGCCGTCCGACAGGCGACGGTGAAGCCTGCGATGTTTAGGAACATATTGGGCGCCAACTGCGACGGTGGCAGCCCCCACTCTGTGCACAGATCTTGCACCAGAGGCGGCAGCGGAAACCGCAACCCTGCCGCAAGCTGCGCCGTGTACAGGCAAAGCACCGCTCCTTCTAGGTTCTCCTCGGTTGGGGAAAGGCCCAACGATTTACAAGCGCCCTTGCGCGATGGATACACCGGCACCTTCTCCAGGGGGAAGAAGGCTTTCTTTAACTCCTGGTGCATTTTCTCACGGCCCACCGTGGTTTTCTCCACGGAAGCAATCACCGGATACACGGCTTCCTTGGACTCCATTCCTGCAAAAGTCGGGCCACAGGCATATAAATCGCAAGAATCCAACAGAGGCATTTCGTCAAGCACTCACTGTGCTCAGAAAAATCTTACCTGCTTTGAAGAAAACGGAAAGGCAGCTGACAAGCGCACAACCTGTCAACAAAGTTACGAACGGAAAACAAAGAATCCCCGCAGAAGCACTTGCAACGATCAATGAATGGTTCAAACACGCAAGAAAGCGGAAAGGCTACTCAACACGATAGCAAGGGAATGCGAAACTGAAGATGAACAGTTTCAATCTTCTCAGACACGCTTTTATAAGCCCGCGGAAATGAAAAAGCGCTTTTGAAGCGTAATCGACTCCTGAGGCGCCACGTGCCAGCATCTAACGGTTAGTAGACCTTTCGCCTTCCGTTATTATCTCTCTTGCTACTGGGGAGCCTCCTCGCCTCCGTTACACATTAAACGGTCCACAAGCGGCATAATGTCCCCGCCAACTCCAAGACTTTGGATTACAACAGAGTACGGGACCCTGCCCATACTCTGCCTTCAGGAGGAGGCATCTTGGTACACAACCCAAGCAAATGCCCCCTCAAAAAGCTCACAAGGATCATGAAGGATCCAACATCTGGAATCAGATCGTAAAAAGGTCATCGCGCTCTTAGTCACCAAGAGGGCGCATACTCAAGTATCATTGAAAGCCTCAGCGGGAAAACTTACACACGGAGTACGGGACCCTTACCAACTTCAGTGGGTTGATGATCGGACCTTTGTGAAGGTCGTGAAACAAGTTGAAGTACCAATAAAGATCTGCAAGTACGAAGATTCTATCACTTGTGATGTGCGAATGTAGGCCACACACATTCTCTTGGGAAGACCATGGCAGTACGACAAGGAGGCCATACACTGTGGCAAGGCCAACAAGTATACCCTCACCCATCTCAGTAAGCCTTACACCTTGCTTCCCCTCACGCCAACCCAAACCCTCCAAGACCAAGCCCAGCTGGCTAGTAAGGCTGAGAAGAAAAGAAAGAGCGAGGGCAGAAAGAAAAGAGAAAACTCTCTAACCAAAAAGAGTGAGAGAGTGATCAACATATGCCCCACCAACCCAAGTTTTCCACTAACTACCGTTTTGGATCAACACTCTTTCTCCTCTTTGAGTGTGCAGGTCACTGAGGAAAGAAGAACTGAAGATTGCCTTGAAGAGCTTGGGAAGGAAGTGCCACACACTCTCGGCCAAGAAGGAGAAAAATACAAGAGGGAGGGAGCGAACATGGGTAACTGTGCTTCTAATCCCTCATCTCTTAACATAAAATCTGAATTGGATGAGCAGAGGCATGCACATGTTGAAAAATTGAATGATCTGTTGTCTTTGGATAGAAAACAAAATGAGAAAATGCATGATCATGACTTTAAGATGGTTTGCAATCCTTTGTTTGAATTTGATCCATCTGCCTCTAAAAAAGCATTCTGGAATCCAATGTTTGAACTGCAGCATGGCGATGCCTTAACGGATGATTTATGTTTATTGACTCATAATGAGAAAACTACATGTTTTGATGCTCTATTGATTGAAAATAGTTTGAATGACACGCACGTTGACACTCTTACAAATTATATGTACATGCGTTCATTCGGTCTTGTGAATGACTTTAGACCTAGGACACTTGTGTACTTTCATGGCAATGGAGCAAGAAAGAGCGCATTGTTCATCTTGCCCCAACTTAGTGCTTCCTTGTTTGCTATCCATGAGGTAGGTACCATAAGTTATGAGTATAAGATTTTCGGTGATTACATCTATTGGTCATGGAAGTATGTCATGAATTTATCTAGACTTTGGTTCTTGGTCATCATGCCTAGTGGAATCCATACGATCCAACATTTGATATGGGCACATCTGCTTGGTTTTGGTCCACTAACCCCTAATGCCTCTATAAGTTGGTTGTGGTGTCTTCAGATTAGCAGGAATGACTTCCTTATGAATCCGAGGACGGATTATTTTCAAGAGGGAGGGTATGATGTGGACATCACCCCCATTTCGCCAGTAGAGGACAACAATTCCTTTAAAGGGGTTCATGGGCCTTTGGCGAAGGCTTGGTTAAAGAGAATGCGACACTTCAGGCACTGGCGAAGCCCTAAAGCAAAGCCCCACCTGCAAGGTCTCCAGGCGAGGCCCCTGTGCGCAGCTTCACAGCTAAGGCGAAGCCCCAAGACAAAACCGCCCATGCGAAGCCTCCGGGCAAGGCCTCTAGTCGCACACGAAGCCACTCACGCGAGGCCTCTAGGCGAAGCTCTAGTGCGCGGACCCCTGACACAGGCGAAGGCCCAGGGCGAAGGCGCCCCCGCAAAGGTCCCAGGTGAAGGCACCCCCGCGAAGGCCTCAGGCGAAGGCATCCCCGCGAAGGCCCCAGGCGCAGGCACCCCCGCGGATACCCTAGGCGAAGGCACCCCGCGAAGCCTCCATACTTAGTCCACTGGCCGACCAAATCCAACCCAAGGTGTTCCATCTCTGAAGACACTCGGGAAGACAAACGCCTACTTTACAAGCAAAAGACACCCGATCGCTTTTTAGACTAGCTTTTACCTTTTCACCTTTTTGGAAGCTTTTCGCCTTGCATGCATGCAAAAGCACTTTATGCTTTCTGCACACATGCACGGATGTAAAAGCCGCTTTGCTTCTCACATCTCCCCTCACCATTTAAGCTAGTTACAGACACCATTGTAACCTAGAACATAATTTTGAATAAAGCAATTCGGCCGAAAACTCTCCAAGTGAGACATTGGCTTTTGTGTTCTCTTTTCTTGCATTTCCATCTCCCTAATGATCCATGCAAGAGGATCCAAACATAATATCTAGTATTGCTTGACCTTGTAGTCAAGAGGTGCTAGATCCCATCTCCATTCCCAGGCACTATCAAGCGCATTGCCTCACCCCATAGTGAGGGGGTTCGCTTGGCCGAAACTGTTCGTTTGTTCGTGTTCGCCTCTGCCAAGCTAGATCCGTAAGCGTTGATCACGCCCACACCACCCGTGATCACATCACCTAGCAAGGACGCCCCGTTGGTCAAAAGGAAGACGAGGTCCCACGCGTCCGTCAAATCATGCCAAATGTGCGGGCAGTGGTGCGCTAAAACTCCTTAAGCATCCAACCAGGGAGCTTTGAACCCTGCGCCTGAAGCCTCTTCTACTCCTTGTAGGTTGGCCACATGCCAAACCTCTCCACATCTATGATGCGCCGGCGGGCCTCCAAAAACCTATTAGCATCGTCGCTACCAGACGCGGACGCTGCCACTATAAATAACAATAGTTAGACTCAACGACACTCAGCAAAACAGAAAGTAATTTCGAAACATACCTCCATTACCCTTGAGAGGTAGTGGCTCCACAAGGACCGCGGGTGCCACAGTCATTTTAGCTGTCCGCTAAGCCCTTTCACCCCGGCCTCGCCTCACTCTACTGCCTGCGACGATGCAAGGACCTCCTAGTTAGACAAGCTCCATGGCTCTGGCAGGTTCACTCGCAACTATCACCACAACCTCCACCGCGCCTACCTCAACAATGGCATCTACTTTAGTGGGCCCCGCAAGCTCCAACGTTGGACCCACCTCTGCTGTAGAAGAATCCTCCACGGCTCCGGACTCCACTGGCTCGTGGGCAGCAAGCACCGCCTCGCCCACATGGTAGGGGAAAAGAACCGCTTCAACCTAACCTTAGCCTTCCTTGCTGCCAACAACTTCGCCCCAGCAGACATATTGGGACGATGGGAGGCCATGATACTGCCTAAAAACCACTAGTGTTACGGTCACCCCGAGCGGGTTGTGACCCGGGTGACCCGGGGCTCCGGTTTTGGCCTACGGGTCATGTTTTTGGTCGGTTAAATGGCTCCCGAGACTAATCTGAGTATTATTTTTGGGAATCCTTCGGGTTTGGAGGTCGTGTGGATCCCCCGGACATTTTCGCCGAAAATATTTTTCCGGGGCCGGGACTTATCTCGGGGCGTACAGCGGGCTCGGTAGCGCTCCCGGGGCCTCGGAATGGGAAACCGTTTGCATATTTGGAATCGTGGGAATGTCCTGTATCTTTTTACGGAGTATATTTTCTGGGGCGGGATGGAAATTTTCCGACGGCTTTAGTGTAAGTTATGTTATATTTTAAGACGGATTTTATGGTAATATTTGTGGAATTTTGGCATGACGGGATTTTGGTTCAGGTCGACACACGCGCACGTTGGGATTTGCGTGGGTTCAGCGGGCATGGTACGACACTATGGATTTGCAAATGGACTTTGGAAACAGGATTTGGGTGTGTTATGATATTCTGAGGGTTGTGTTCAGTTTTGGTTTCAATTGGGGTTAGGAAGTTGCGTTTGGGGCTAAATTGTAAAGATTTGGAGAGTTAGAGGACTAAGTTGCAATTTAGCCTAAAGTCAGCAATTATTTTAGTCAGAAAAGGTAGAAGGTCGGCTGATAAGGGAAGGGATAGGACACTTGTCTTGTTGTGGTTAAAGATGGAAAAGAAAATAGGTATAAAAGGAGGCTTTATGGAAAAAATGTGTTAAGTGTCTTCTTCTTCTTCCTCCCTTCCTTGCCGCCATACTTCCTCTCTCCCAAGCTCCTTCTTGTTCTTCATCTTGGCTGGAAACTTCAAGGATTTGAGCTCCACAAATTGGTAAGTTTCTCTTCTCCATGGTTTCTTCAAGTTGGAAGCATGTTTTGGTGGAAAAAGAGAGGTTGATTTCAAGCTAGGGTTTGTTCCTCACTACTAGTTGGATTGATCTCCTTCCTCCCATCTTTTATTATGTTGTTCTTGGGTTAGAGAGGAGTAAGAATCTAGGGTTAGATGTTGGAAAAGCTCCATGGATACTAAAACCCTAGGGGTGCCGAATTGTTGGTGGAATTTCTAAAATATTGTGTAGTTGTGTTCTTGGATCATGCTTTGGATATGTTGTTCCTAGCATGATTCTAAGACTATCTATGGTTTCAATTTGATGGAAAACATGTTGGATGGAAAACCCCTCTTTGGCCGAATTCAATAGTTAGGTTTGTGAATGGTTTTGGTTGATTAAGGTGGAATTGGTTAGTAATCTTGCTTAAGATGTGTAATTGGTGGTTAAAGTGTGTGAATGGAACCTTGAATGGTTTGATTTGGAAGTTTGGTGGAAAGTGGGTGAAGGGCCGAAACTTTAAGTGAAACTTTAGTTATGTTTGTGTTGTGTTTTGGTTGATTTGAATGGTAATTTGGTATCGGGGATGGATTTAGGTGCGTAATGGCGTTTGAAACGTCGTTTTCGGATAATGGGAGAAAAAGTTACCTTTATGCGGGATTACGGGTAAAGTGTCTGGAAAGTGGGGTTTAAAGGTGGGAATATGTTTGTGGGTGTATGAATAACGATGTTCTAGCTCGGTTCGTAAAACCGAGCTTTCTGTGGATTTTTGCGGGAAAGTACGGGAATGTGCGGGTTTGGTTCTGGGGGTCTAATTTGGTGAGTTCTGATTGGTTTGCAGTTGTTCAGCTTGTTTCAGCATTGGTGGAGTGGTGTGGGACCATAAAAGTCAAGTTTCACTTTTCGGGCCGGGAGCCGGGATTTCCCGGGATTTCCCGGGATTTGTACTGCGGGGCAGCTTTTCTGTCACAGCCGCCCCGCCCGGTTGCGGAGGCGGAGCCGGCTGCGACGTCGAGAACCGGAACCTACGGCGGAACGCGCGCGGTGAGCATCGAGCGTCAAGCTCACAGACGGAATAGTCGAGCAACGACTAGCAACCTACAAAACCCATACATGGCAAGTATACAAGATAACTCGACAAAATACCAACCAAGCAGTTCATGGTGTCAAACATCAAACATCGCCACAACCCGTAACCACCAAATCCATAATATGACAACAAATCCAATATAGGCAAGTCGGGCTCCGCCTCGACTCGTAAGACATCAAAGGCAGAGTATGTCTCCGATTATACGACTTATACAAATACATGATCTAAACTACATGCATGCGGCCACACACAGAGCCATTAAACCAAAACCTATATACCTATTGTGCGGAATCGGAAACTTTCTCACTCGTGAGATTTTCCGCCCGTGGTACTACTGCGCCGCTGAAACCCAAGAAATCCGAAAGCACTGCGGATCTCTATTCCGCCAATTGCTTTTCAGAACAACCTGAAAGGTGTAAACAAATGAAAGGGTGAGTCCTCGAAAGGACCCAGTAAGGACTAAGGTAAAAGTGTAGTTTGCCCATATGGCGCGAACTGAACCTGCAAAACAGAATAACACAGCATATACATATACATACGAACATAAAGCATATAGTGAATCATAAACCATCGCATGCGGTCCAACCGCCGTAACGACTGCTACGACAGCCCTCAACAGAGGTCGAATATACAGATCGTAATGTAATGTATAGCACGGTACCGGCCGGGGTCGCGATCCCCAAACTGCCGTAGGGTCACGTAATCGGCACCCCAAGTATCGGCACTCCGGTGCGGATACGTAAGCAAGTATCGGCACTCCCGGTGCGGATACGTAATGTAACCAAGGAGTACCCGTGGTCTCTCCAACCATACGGGTCTCGCCACGTAATCGTAACATATAAATGAAACATACAAATACAGCAGAGATATCATACCTGATAACATTCGTGGAGTAGAACAAACGTACATTTTACCAAATTAAGCCCTTACCTCAGAAGCGCTGCCCCGCAGCCCAAAACTCGTGAAACCCCGGCTCCCGACCCGAAACGCCAAACTTGACTCCTATGGTTCCACGCTACTCCACTAACGTAGAATCAAGTCGGATAACCATTGTTGAGTCGTAACACATCCAAATAACTCCAGAAAGAGATTTCTGCACAAACCCGCACTTTCCCGGAAAATTCCACAGAAAGCTCGGTTTTACAAACCGAGCCTGAACATTGTTAATCATACACCACGAAACCCATTCCAACCCTTAAACCCGCATTCCAGACACTTTTCCCGGTAAACTCGTATAAAACTAACTTTCTCCTTCCTAACCCGAAAATGGTATTTCAAACACCATAACGCACCTACTTCCACCCACATTACCAATTTAGCATCCAATTCAATCAACACACACCACCAACATTGAAAAAGAATCACTTCAACAATTTGATCCTTAACCAATTTTTCACCACACCTCCAAATCAAACCATTCAAGCTTCTAATTAACCACACTAATCATCAATTACACTTCCTACCCAACATTACTAACCAATTGCACCAAAATCAACAAAACCTATTCACTCAACATTTCGGCCAAAGAGGGGTTTTCTACCCAACACGTTTTCCTTCAAATTGAAACCATAGATAACCTTAGAATCATGCTAGGAACAACATACTAAGAGCATGATTCAAGAACACAAACACACACAATTTTAGAAAATTCATCATAATTTCGGCAATTAGGTTTCTTCCAACCAACATGTTTTTCCAAAATCCAACCATAGATTCTTACTCCTCCATCCCAAGATCAACATACTTAAATTTGGAAGCAAGAGGATCACTAAAACCCATAGCCAAGAACAAACCCTCATTGCGAAAATCCCTCTCTTTATCCACTATTTCTTGTTTCCAATTTGAAAGAGAAGAAGAAAGGAAGCTTACCAATTTCTTGAACCCAAATCCTTGAAGAATCAACCAAGAAAAATGAAGAACATGGAGCTTGGGAGAGGGTGTTCATGGCGGCAAGAAGAAAGGAAGAAGAAGAGAAGAAGAAAGAAATGAAATAAATTTTACATGTAATAATAATAATAACCCTTTATATAATATCCTTTCTTTTTCCTCTTAAATCATAAAGGGACAAGTGTCCCTTATCTCTTCTCCATTCAGCCGAAAGTGGGCTGCTGCCCATGCTCCATAATTTTCATTTTGTGACCAAACACAATTCAACTCCCAATTTTTCCGAAAGTTCCAATTCTTTTTGCCCAAAAATAATTATCGAATTCCAAAATTAACGAAACTTGGACACAACCCTCAGAATATTATAACATTCACAGAACACTTTTCAGAAATTCATTTACCATTCCGGAGTGTCCTACCGAGCTCGCTGAACCCGAACCAAAACCCGACGTGCGAGCGTGTCAACCTGAACCGAAATTCCGTCACTCCAAAATTCTATAAAAATACCCATAAATTCCATCTTAAATTATAACACAACTTACCCCAAAGCCGTCAGAAAATTTCCATCCCGAGTCCCGGGATTCCCGTCCCGAGCCCCGGGAGTCGCCCGGAACCGAACGTTCTGCCCCAAATATTAAACTCCACAACCACCACCAGGACGTTTCCACGACTCCAAAACTACAAACGGCTTCTCAAACTGAGATCTCGAGAGCGCTACCGAGCCCGCTGTACGTCCCGAGGCGACCCCGACAACCCCGGCGCGGAAAAATATTTTCGGCGGAAACGTCCGGGGACCCACACGACCTCAAATACGGAAGGGTTCGCCAAAATGATACTCGGATAGGGCTCGGGAGCCGTCTGAACGCCGAAAACGTGACCCGCAGCCAAAACCGAGCCCTCGGTCACCTTGCCGCAACCCGCCGGGGTGACCGTAACATTCTCCCCCTTAGAACTCTTGGTCCTCCAAGAGTAGCTCGAACCAACCAGACAGTGTCGCTACCAAACAGAAAATATAAACATTCATCTAACACAGAACCATCGGACCACCGTACTGGTGCGTCGGGAGTGGTATGTTAGACTACCATACAGAGCCTCACGGCGTCCCACCCTCCGGTGCATCTTATTGCACCCGAGTCGCTTGCCGGTATTTCTACCAGACAACCCTGCATAAGCATCGAACCTAAGTCTAACCGATCCACAACAGGCTATCCCGAAGACATCACGTAAATGTAAATAGTTGGGGGTAAGGCCAACCTAACAACTTACTCGAAACTCATGAGAACCGATAAAATTCGGGGTAACTTGCCCCGCCTAACAAATCTTCATCGTCCCTCCGAACGGTGCTACCTCCACCAAATTCGTCACCAAACTCGATTCAAGAGTCCTACGGCGGCGGTTCGTATAAACAGTGGTGCAGTCGTTCGCGGTTTTAATCCGCGCCTATAACAATATGATCTTTGCCGTAGACTCCTCAAAAAGCTCGGGTCCCAGCTCAACCCCATAAGATGCATCTGTCCAACAGCATGGTGTCATACACCGCCTGCATAACACCTCATATGGTGCCATGTCAAACGTAGTCCAAAGCAATTGTTGTACGAGAACTCTATCAAAGTAATCGCTAGTCCCAAACTCCTCCAAAATCCAAAGTACAGATTCGCAACATATCCTCCGATATCGAATCACCCGCCCGACCGCCCGTCCGTCTGTGGGTGATAAGTCAGTATTCGATGGAGTCGCGTGCCCAATGCTTCGTGAAAAGCTCTCCGTAACTGCTATAAAACGCGGATCACGGTCGATTCAATGGAGTCTCGTACTCCATGCAAATATACAATCTCCCGATGTAAAGCCGGCAAGCTTCTCCGGAGAGGGTCTATGACCGAATAAGCGTAAAGTGTGCGCACTTTGTCGGCCGATCCACAAAAACCCAGATAGCATCATGATGAAACCGTGTCGGGCGGTGCGCAATCGAAAGTCCATCATAACATTACCCCACTTCCGAATCTGGAATGGGCAAAGTCTGCAGTGTCCCCGCCGGTTCCGATGCTCAAACCGCCGAGTGTGCCTCCTCGAAAATATCATTCCGTAACCCCGATCCTCTGGTACACAAAGGCGGTCTCGGAAGTATAGCAATCCCTGCCATACTGAAACGTCGGTAACAAAGAACTCTTATCTTCCCCATATAATTCCTTCAACCCCGGATTTCTACCCCGCGCCTCGCGCACCCTGTCAAGCCACTCAGAATGTATAATAAGTGTATACCCCTGAGCACGCTCCCAGAGCTGCCACCTGTGCCAAAGGCAAGTCAAATCACTCTCCTCAGATCGGTCACCAACATTTCCTCCCTTAATTAAGCCGGTATACTTCCTGCTCAGAGCATCGGCAACCGTGTTGCCCTTGCCAGAGATGTACCCGACACTACAATCATAGTCCTTAATGTATTCGAGCCATCTATGCTGCCTCAAATTAAGCTCCTTTTGCGTAAACAGATATTTCAGACTCTTATGGTCGGTAAGAATCTGAAATTTACTATCAAACAGATATTGCTTCCAATGTTTCAGCGCATAAATTATCATAGCCAACTCCAGATCATGTGTCAGTCAGTTCAGCTCATGCGGTCGCAGCTGCCTCGACCCATAAGCTACCACAAAACGCTCCTGCGCCAACACACCCCAAACCGGATGTGGAAGCATCCGTATAATTCACATACGGCAAGATCGGATCTGAAAGAGTCAGAATCGGAGCGTTAGTCAACTACCGCCTCAACTTCTGAAAATTCTGCTCACACTTATCAGACCAGATATACAGTTGACCCTTCTTAGTCAACTGCATAAGCGGAGATGCCAGAATAGAAAATCCCAGTACAAACCTCAGATAATATCCTACTAACCCCAGGAAGCTCCTGAACTCCTGTACCGTGGTAGGTTGTTTCCAATCCCGAACTACCCTCACCTACTCTGAATCCACAGACAGACCATGCTCAGATATAATGTGTCCCAGAAAAGTAACTTCCCGAATCCAGAACTCACACTTTGAGAATTTAGCATAAAGCTGATGTTCCCAAAGCGTCTGCAGAACTACCCTCAGATGCTCCCGATGCGAGTCCGCATCCCGAGAATATATCAGAATATCATCAATGAAGACCACCACAAAGGAGTCCAAGTACGGCCGGAACACCCGATGCGTCAGATCCATAAATGCTGCCGGAGCATTGGTCAGCCCAAATGGCATGACCGTAAACTCAAAGTGTCCATACCGGGTGCGGAAAGCAGTCTTAGGTATATCCTCCTTCTTCACCCTAAGCTGAAAGTATCCAGATCGTAGATCAATCTTCGAGAAAACTCTCGAATCCCGAAGTTGATCAAAAAGATCGTCAATCCTCGGCAACGGATACTTGTTCTTCACAATAAGAGCATTCAACCGTCTGTAATCAATACAAAGTCAGAGTGTCCCATCATTCTTCTTAATAAACAGAACCAGAGTACCCCACGCTGAAGTGCTCGGTCGGATGAAACTCTTTTGCTGTAATTCCTCCAGTTGTTTCTTCTACTCCCGCATCTCGAAATAGGCATCCGATAAGGAGGAATAGATATCGGAGCAAGATGACCGCAGTGGATGTCAAACACAATTCCCCGCTCTTATGGTAATCCGGCAACTCCTCCGGAAATACCTGCGGAAAATCTCGAACCAACGGTAAACCATTCAACTTCAACCTAATACCAGCTTCATTCAGATCATAGCATTCCCCTACCCCAGCTATCGACAGCTGATCCAGAATCTGTAACTCTTACTGTGCTGTGCGATAGTCAAACCAATCGGAGTCGTGAGAGGTAGTACCTCTCCAGAAACCATAATAGTACGGGTTGCACAATCAACGTGCACAGAGTTCTTGGATAGCCAGTCCATTCCAAGAATAACATCATAGTCCGGCGTGTCTAAAACCAACAGATCCGATACTATCATGTCCGCCTACAGATATCGTACAACCCCGAACCATCTCATTGGAAAATAGAAACTGACTTCCTGCAGTTTTTACTAAATGCGTTTGAGGCAAGGTACTAACAGACAGATACAGAAATGTAACACATTTCGGTGTTACAATGGGAACAAATGCTCCTGTATCAAATAACGCATGAACCGGTATCTCATTCAGAAATAAAGTACCTTACAGAACTTCCTCACGACCCCCGCCCTACAATAAGAGGGCAATACCGTACCCAAAGAGTGTCGACTGCAACGTAAACATCGGCCCTCCCGCCGATAACAAAGTTGACCGGAGTGATACCTACCGCAAATCGAGACAAGGTCGTGCCGGTGGTGCTCCTCTCTACCTCTACTAAACCGCCGTGCCTGTTTGGCCATCCAGAAATCTGCCGTGGTCACTGCTGTATGGAACCCCTCCGTACTCCCTGACCTCATTGCAAGGTGAGACGACTCTCAACCTCCTCTTGCTCGAGGAGTTGAGCCCAATAACCGCTTCCCTAAACAAAGTAATGTCTAAAGGTCTCAAAACCCACTGTACTGGGCGCAATGACGAAATAAACCTCTTGGTCTTCTCCTCTTCCATACCTTGATACTACGGTACATAGTAAACCAGCCGATCAAACTCTCACTCAAACTTTCCGACAATCTTGTCTCCCTGATGAAGCTCATCGGACCGGGCCTGACGCAGATCCCTGGCTACATCCCCGCTGCACTGCTGGGGAAAAATGTAGCCTTCCCAGGAGTTTGTCAACTCCTCGCAAACCAAATCTCTACTACCCTGCACTTCTCGGTCATTGAACCTCGGGGGTTCAAACTCTAAAACCTCTCCAAAAGTCTGACCTCGCCAGATCGGGTGCCCTGCATCTCCTCGTCGTTAATGGGACCGACGAGAAGTCTAGGTGTCGTAGTGACCACCCTTGTCAGAGTCACTCACTTACCGATCCCAAAACTATGGCGAGCAGTGGCTTAAGTCTAGCTATCACCACCTAATCAAAATGCCCTTACCGTGGCATAATCAGATCTTCCCATGCCTACTGCCGCCCCTGAACTTGCTGTGCTGGCAGTGAAGTACCCAGCACAGCTGTACCTGGTCCAACACCAATACCAAACAGAAAGGGTCCCTGTGACTGCTAGAACCCCGGGGGTGATGATTGTGATTGTTCAACCCCTGAGTTACGCTGAACCCGTATCCCATTCTTCGGAGGTGTGGGATTCCAGTCCCGCCCCTCCGATGCCAAAACACGTTGTTCGCGTGTAGTAAACATTCCCTTAAACCAAGTCCAACCAAAGCCAACTTATCCCATATCCAAAAGTCCAAATCAACTAACTCTTCCCCATCTATCCAAAAGCCAGCAGCAGTATCCTAAGGCTCTGTAGTGTAATGCAATGCATGATGCAGAAATTCATTTTAGAATCACACAACCAAATATCAAATCCCCAAACACAGAATCAGTTCATGTTCATATCACAGAATCACACCATATACCAAACAATGAATTAAAGTACCGGATCATACCAAGTCCAACTTCTAAACCTTCAAAATGCTTCAAAGAACCGCCCACGCTCCACACCCATTCCAAAGTGGTTCAAATAAGGAGGTGGCCAGTCTCCGTACAGAACCGCCCCAGAATGAAACGTAGAACCAGTGGCTCGCACTTCGAAGTCATCTTCCGCAGGTACTTAACCATGAACATACTTAACTTACTCCAAAAGTCCACCCTCGGACTTGTATACTTGCCTTCCACATTTCATATCAAAACCAAACATACTTTACCTTTTGGGTCAATCCGACCCAACCTGCTCTGATACCAACTTGTCACGACCACCCCGCCCGGTTGCGGAGGCGGGGCCGGCCGCGACGTCGGGACCGGAAACTACGGCGGAAAGCGCGGCAACGGAGCGTTTTGCTCAAAAGACGGAATAGTCGAGCAACGACTAGCAACCTACAAAACCCATACATGGCAAGTATACAAGATAACTCGACAAAATACCAACCAAGCAGTTCATGGTATACCAAACATTGCTCATCGCAACAACCACAGAAACACTGAATTCATATCATAACAAATCCAATATAGGCAAGTCGGGGCTCCGCCCTCGACTCAGAAGACATCAAAGGCAGAATATATTTCCGATCATATGACATATACAAATTCATGATCTGATCTACATGCATGCAGCTACAGCTACAGAGCCATTAAACCAAAACCTATATATATACCTATTGTGCGGAATCGGAAACTTTCTCACTCAGGAGATTTTCCGCCCATGATACTACTGCTGCTGCTGAAACCCAAGAAATCCGAAAGCACTGCGGATCTCTATTCCGCCAATTGCTTTTCAGAACAACCTGAAAGGTGTAAACAAATGAAAGGGTGAGTCCTCGAAAGGACCCAGTAAGGGCTTAAGGCAAAAGTGCAGTTTGCCCACAGGGCAACAATCTGAACCTGCAAAACAGAATAACACAGCATATACATATGCATACGAACATAAAGCATATAGTGAATCACAAACCATCGCATGCGGTCCAACCGCCAGAACGACCTACACGACAGCCCTCACAGAGGTCAGAATATACAGATAAGAACAGAACAGATAGCACGGTACCGGCTGGGGTCGCGATCCCCAAACTGTCGTAGGGTCACAGAACAGAAGTATCGGCACTCCCGGTGCGGATACACAGAACAGAAGTATCGGCACTCCCGGTGCGGATACACAGAACAGAACCAAGGAGTACCCGTGGTCTCTCCAACCATACGGGTCTCGCCACAGAATCAGAACATATAAATGAAACATACAAATACAAAGCAGAGATATCATACCGATAACAT
The DNA here is from genome assembly GCA_024586325.1 of Stellera chamaejasme. Lineage (NCBI taxonomy): Eukaryota > Viridiplantae > Streptophyta > Magnoliopsida > Malvales > Thymelaeaceae > Stellera > Stellera chamaejasme. The sequence continues at coordinate 22,972,394 of CM044981.1, forward strand.
TCGTGGAGTAGAACAAACGTACATTTTACCAAATTAAGCCCTTACCTCAGAAGCGCTGCCCCGCAGCCCAAAACTCGTGAAACCCCGGCTCCCGACCCGAAACGCCAAACTTGACTCCTATGGTTCCACGCTACTCCACTAACGTAAAATCAAGCTGGATAACCATTGTTGAGTCAGAACACATCCAAATAACTCCAGAAAGAAATTTCTGCACAAACCCGCACTTTCCCGGAAAAATCCACAGAAAGCTCGGTTTTACAAACCGAGCCTGAACATTGTTAATCATACACCACTAAACCCATACCAACCCTTAAACCCGCATTCCAGACACGTTTCCCGGTAAACTCGTATAAAACTAACTTTCTCTTTTCTAACCCGAAAATGGTATTTCAAACACCATAACGCACCTACTTCCACCCACATTACCAATTTAGCATCCAATTCAACCAACACACACCACCAACATTGAAAAAGAATCACTTCAACAATTTGATCCTTAACCAATTTTTCACCACACTTCCAATTCAAACCGTTCAAGCTTCCAATTAATCACACTAATCATCAATTACACTTCCTACCCAACATTACTAACCAATTGCACCAAAATCAACAAAACCTATTCACTCAACATTTCGGCCAAAGAGGGGTTTTCTGCCCAACACGTTTTCCTTCAAATTGAAACCATAGATAACCTTAGAATCATGCTAGGAACAACATACTAAGAGCATGATTCAAGAACACAAACACACACAATTTTAGAAAATTCATCATAATTTCGGCAATTAGGGTTTCTTCCAACCAACATGTTTTTCCAAAATCCAACCATAGATTCTTACTCCCCTCCATCCCAAGATCAACATACTTAAATTTGGAAGCAAGAGGATCACTAAAACCCATAGCCAAGAACAAACCCTCATTTCGAAAATCCCTCTCTTTATCCACTATTTCTTGTTTCCAATTTGAAAGAGAAGAAGAAAGGAAGCTTACCAATTTCTTGAACCCAAATCCTTGAAGAATCAACCAAGAAAAATGAAGAACATGGAGCTTGGGAGAGGGTGTTCATGGCGGCAAGAAGAAAGGAAGAAGAAGAGAAGAAGAAAGAAATGAAATAAATTTTACATGTAATAATAATAATAACCCTTTATATAATATCCTTTCTTTTTCCTCTTAAATCATAAAGGGACAAGTGTCCCTTATCTCTTCTCCATTCAGCCGAAAGTGGGCTGCTGCCCATGCTCCATAATTTTCATTTTGTGACCAAACACAATTCAACTCCCAATTTTTCCGAAAGTTCCAATTCTTTTTGCCCAAAAATAATTACCGAATTCCAAAATTAACGAAACTTGGACACAACCCTCAGAATATTATAACATTCACAGAACACTTTTCAGAAATTCATTTACCTTTCCGGAGTGTCCTACCGAGCTCGCTGAACCCGAACCAAAACCCGACGTGCGAGCGTGTCAACCTGAACCGAAATTCCGTCACTCCAAAATTCTATAAAAATACCCATAAATTCCATCTTAAATTATAACACAACTTACCCCAAAGCCGTCAGAAAATTTCCATCCCGAGTCCCGGGATTCCCGTCCCGAGCCCCGGGAGTCGCCCGGAACCGAACGTCCCGCCCCAAATATTAAACTCCACAACCACCACCGGTACTTTTCCACGACTCCAAAACTAGATACGGCTTCTCAAATTGTGATCTCGAGAGCGCTACCGAGCCCGCTGTACGTCCCGAGGCGACCCCGACAACCCCCCGGCGCCAGAAAAATATTTTCGGCGGAAACGTCCGGGGGACCCACACGACCTCAAATACGGAAGGGTTCGCCAAACTGATACTCGGATAGGGCTCGGGAACCGTCTGAACGCCGAAAAACGTGACCCGCAGGCCAAAACCGGAGCCCCGGGTCACCCGGTCGCAACCCGCTCGGGGTGACCGTAATGGAGGGTGCCTACATTCTGTGTATATCCGCACTGGGGTTGCCGATATACTTCTGTGACCCCACGACAGTTTGGGGATCGCGACCCACCGCAACGTGCTTCGCTCGCTCATTCAGTATATTCTGACCTCTTAGAGAGGGTTGTCGTTTTGGGTCATTCAGGAGGTTGGACAGCGTGTGATGGGTTTCGGCTCACCTCTGACTTTGCATACATGCATGTGTATATATTTGCTTGTGTTTGTTCTGTTTTGCAGGTTCGGCACGGCAGCACTTGTACAAACTGTATCTTACCTCAGCCCTTACTAGGTCCTCCCGAGGACTCACCCCTTATATGTTTACCACCTTTCAGGTCGGTCTGACAAGCAGCCGGTGGACTAGAGATCCGCGGTGCTTTCTGTTTTGGTTTCAGGTATTGATAGTTCCCTTGTGGAACCTCCGTTCTGTTATGTTCTGTTCTGTTCTGTTCGGGTTTAAGGGCTAGTCTCGGTAGAGGTTTCTGGTTGGTGTATCTGATTTCAGTTCTGATGGATTTACGGTTAACTAACTCTCCTCTCTTTGGTTGTACTTTAGCAGCAGTAGCAGCAGTACCTCGTGCGGGAATCTTCTGGGCGAGAGGTTTTCTTGATTCCGCACCTAGGTATTCTAGGGTTTACTTTGGTGGCTCTGTAGGTGTAGTTGCATGCATGTATTTCGGATCATGATATTGTATATGATGTATAATCTGAGATATATTTTCTGAGTCGAGGGCGGAGCCCCGACTTGCCATATTGGATATGTTATGAAATGGGTTCGGTGTTTCTGTGGGTTCAGTGTCTCTGAGTTCTGTTGCGATGATCAATGTTTGGTACATCCTGAACTGTACGTTTGGTAATTGTTGAGTTATTTTGTATACTTGCCATGTGTATGTTCTGTGGGTTGCAGGTCGTAGTGCGACCATTCTGTTATTGCGGGCTGGGTCATGGGACCACTACACGTAGCGGGTTTCGGTAGTACCGTTACCGCGCTTTCCGCCATAGCTTCCACTTCCGAACGTCGTGGCCGGCCCCGCCACCGCAACCGGGCGAGGTCGTCGTGACAACCAGCAACATAACAATTACTCACCACGCAACTACCTTAGCGCCGCCTCGAGCAACTCCAAAACCTCACCGCAGATGTGACACGTCCATCCTTCGAATGACGGAGGCACCTCCTTATCATCCAGGTGTCTGCTACTTAGCCATGCCCAGCGCAACATCGCCTCGTCAAGCTGCACGTGCTTGAAAGGGAAGAGGTCGTCACGGGACTAGTGGGAGTAGACCTCGTCCAACCACTCAATGTCGACTTCGCCGCCACCTCTTGAGCGGGCATCGTAGTCCTCTCCACTGGAAACGTCCAGATGTCATCCCTCGGTACGAAGAAGAACTTCTTCTTCCAGTCATGGTACGACTTGCGCGGGACAAAAAACGAAACCATCTAGTTGACTCCTATATTCATGGGGGTCACGTGGAAGCAGGCCCCTCCGCCCTGCAAATCCAGCCAGTAGAATCGAAAGAACACATCACCGAATACTGGCACCCTCGCCAGTTTGCAGGCCACTGCGAAGGAGGTTATGTGGCCAAACACATTTTGCCCCAATTGCATGGGCGGCACCTGCCACCAGATGCAAAGGTCCTTCGTGATTTTCGGTAGAGGCATCCTCAAGCCGGCCAATAACTAAGTCGAAAACAAAGCCATTGTGTACTTTTGCAGGTTCTCCTCTGTGTGCGACTTCTTCTTCATGGCCAGTGCCCCCTTCCTGTTTAGGCGGACGTCTGTCACATTCGCCGACCAGGAGTATTTGAGCAACTCCTCTCCGAGCTTATCGCCGCTTAATGCAGTCTTCTCCATGCTCAAAAGCACGAGACCAACACTTGTAACTCCCTTCGGTGCCATCTACAACAACAAGCAATGAAAAAACAGAAAATCAGAAACAACGATTCAACTACACTCTTTTTGTGGAGGCTTTTAGAATATTCCTAGCATATTCTTTCCTTATAGGATAAGGCTAGGTAGTTTCTATTAGGTGTGGTGATTCTATTTTAGTTTTCTTGCACTCTTTTTGTAAGTCTATATATAGAGGCTCATTTTCATTGTAATTTTCAGACTTGGATTAAATGAAGAAGTGATTTCTTTTCAAGTCTCAAGTGGGGAGGAAAACCCTCTCCCACATTTATCCCCCTTTCCCATTCCCACTCCATGGCTTCCTCCATGGTTTATTAACCCCATTGTTGCCGGCTCAATGAAGACCGGAGGTGATCGGGCCATCTTCTTCCACTTCCTTTCCATCACCATCCTTCCGAGCATTATTGTTGATGTTGCCTAGCTACGAGCTTAGGAGGTGTTAGCATTGCGGCTAATGTTGCCTAACCATGAGATTAGGAGGTGTTAGCAGTTCGGGAGGCCCCTTCATCCATGATTCCCCATTGAAGACAAGCAAACTAGATCCGGTGCGAGATCATTCCAAGAACGACCCAGAAAATCAATGGTCGGGCTTGGAGGGATCACATCAACTGGTATCCCCAGGATGAGTTCCCCTACAAGGAAAACACGATCTCGCCAGATCAGCCACGATCTCAGTAAGCCTCCGCACTGACCTTAACTGCACACATTGTTACACCCACGTCCCGACGTTCTGTACTTTTTTTGTAAATTTTCGGCCGAAAGTTCAAATACTGTAATTTTTCGATCACTCACGACTTGTGATTGATTAATGGAATTCAGTATTTGAAAGTTGTTTTTGGTGATAATTATTAGTGTTTTGCATATCGGTCGACATTTATCGCGTTCCGGGACGTTTTGCAGAATTAGGGTTTCTGGCGGCAAAATGGTCCCCGTCGGGAAAAACTTGGAAAAATCACAAGTTGGGCTTGCTCATTTGGGCCGAAATGTTGGACTGCATTTTGGGCTGATTTATGGGAATTGGAAGATGAAAATATCTTTCAAAAGTCAATGCATATTGGCCAAGTATTTCATCAACCAATCACCCTTTAACACCATTTCTTTCCACTCACCAATTTAAATCAATTTTGGCCAAGTATTCTCCATCTCAGCCAATTTGGGCCGAATTTATCTCTCTCTCACTCAATAATTCAGCTCACTTCACTTCATTTCATCAGCTTAACATTTAGAAGAAATTAGAGAAGCTCTCCTTGCTTCATCTTGCTGTCCAGCAGCTGTCTTCCTTATTCCCAGCCGAACTGCTCTTTGTAGAGGCAGATTTGGTTCTTGAGGCCTTCATAAGAAGTCTTCATCTGTGTCTTGGCTTCAGCTTTCCTGAAGGAAGCCAGAGCCAAAAGTGGCGGGAAGGTCTCCAAATCTTGGGTGCAAGCCGATGGGTTCTGTTGTGAGGTTGGTGCCAAAAGTCTCAACTCGAAGTTTTGAGTTTTGAGCTTCAACAAGCAAGGTCCTACCCCTTCCCAAACCTCACAAATCAGTGTTTATTTAAGGTATGGTTGAGTTATATTGGTTAAATATTCATGTTTTGAAGTTAAGAACATGAATGGAAACTCACCATGGTTGTGTTCTTCCTTGGCCGAAAGTTTGAAGGAACTTTGGTGGCTGTTTGGGCTCAACAACAACTCATCTAGGGCTGAGTGTAAGTATCTTCAAGGTGAGGATCATCCTTGACAAGTTTATGGAAGTTTGGTTGTTAGATAATTCTGATCTTCAACTATGTTGAAGTTGGTAGCATATTAAGCATGTTGTTGGGAAGTTTAGGTAGAGGCCGAATGTGTTGGGTGTTTGTTGATGGATGTTTTACTGGTGTAAGTTGAAAAGAAACATGTTTTAAGTGTATTTGGCATGTTTTAAAGTTTTGGTAAAACAAATTGGATATTTTGTAACTTAGCAGAAGTTAGGTACTAAAATGTACCTTTTGGAAAAGTAAGGGAAAGTTAGCCATATTACGTTATGGAATAAATTTTGGGACACTTTAAGCATAAAGTTGTCGTTTCTGCAAATCTGTGAACTTTGTGGCACTTTTGTAAATTTCTGAAAAGTTGAGGGATTTAAGTTTTAATTTTGAATAAATTCCAAACATTTGGAACTTTAGTGAAATAACTAAGGTTATTCTGTGTTTCTGATTCTGGCAGAGTAATTCTGCACTTTCTGGAATACTACTGAGGAGCGTCAGAGGACCCCAGTAGATTATCCGGTTTTGTCGAGGTAAGGTGTTTAACTTTCTTAATGCGCATTTATGTGTATTAGGTTAATTAAGGGCTAGTACTCGGGTCGAGGGTGGGGCCCAGTGACTCCCGGGGCTAGTCACAAGGTACGAAGCAGTTTGCAGGGTTTTATGTTTCTGGACCTATTATGTATCGGGGGTCGATGACGGACCCATTATCTGCTATGCTTTCTAGACCTCTGCTATATCGGTTATGCTTATCGGGGGTCGACGACGGACCCGTATTCTGTTCTGTGCCGGCTTATGCCGCTTCTGTGACAGTTAGGGGATGACCACCCCTTTGCTGGTACCATGCGCTCTGATCCCGATAATCGGTGTGAGCTTAACAAGCCGCCGTAGGGTGCTGTCAGTGGTCGGGGACCACCTGTATGGGTTGTACCACCTGTTATCTACTGATGGGAACGCCAATGATTCTGGTATGCCAACCATGGTCGTTAACATAGTTCGACAGGACTTCTGAGCATCATGACTTTACATATCATATTTATATGTTTAGGATTATGTTATCTGCTAGATCATAGCACGCTAACCCTTTTTATGCAGGCAAAAATGTTTTAAATGTTTTCCCGTTATCGTACCTACCCTCTTACTGGGTTCTTTCGAGAACTCATCCCCATGTATATAATATTTTCAGGGAATCCGGGCAAACGACCTGCGGAGTAGATCTCCCGCGGTGCTCGTTCTGCATTTCTGTTTTGTCTGAGGTAGATTTCTGACTGGGGGTATTCTCGTTAGATCCCTTCTGTGATCTGTCAGTATTTATCTATAATAAGTCTGACGTTATTTCTCTGCATATGTCTAGCAGCAGCAGCAGCTAGTAGCGAGGTATAAATTCCGCATTGTGGCTTGGCTCTGTAGGAGTAGTTTGCATGTAGACACTTTAGCATTTGAGTATTTCTGGTCTATTTATTTATTGTGGGAGTTTCCGACCCTACGCAGAGGACGGAACTCCTTCTGCCTGTATTATTCACATTCTGCTTTAATTTCTACACGCGCGATATCTTGTAAACCACTAACGTGTCTCGGGTGCAGGTTTAGGACTAGTAAGACGTCTTAAAATCTGCAAACACGTAATAACCTTAAAACTTGAAGAAAATGTTTTAAGGGACAGGTTTCGGGTCCACACCCTTTAAGAGAAAACTCCGCGTTCACTCGCCGCCGGCGCTTCCAGCTTCCGCCAGTTTCCGGGGGCGGTGGGGTGACACACATGATCGACGGGAGCGTCCTCAAACTTTCATAAACGTGCTCCACGATCACGACGCACTTGAGGCAACCGCCTTCCTTTGACTCCTATAAAAAAAAGACTTGAGAAAGGTACACCCAACCTGCATACACCCACTCCTCCTTCTGCACCTAAGTTCTCCATTTTTCTCTTGTAGAATACGTCTTTCACAGCAGATCACTCCTCAAAATATCTGAGATCTCGGCCCACTTAGGAACAAGACTATCAGTTGTACATCTTTGAGATAAAAGATTGAAAATTATGGAAAAAAATAACCGCTCAACTATTCGCTAACAAACAAAGCAATAATTATTTTTTTCACGCTTAAGGGGGATTTTGGCAAAAAGCCTTTTGCCCAGCTTGTCCCTTACTAAAATCATTAATTACATTTCCTTCCACACGATTTGCACTATGTTTCTAGATTAAATATCCACATGTCATTTGAAGAATGCTCTTTAAAGTAATAAGTGATTTTATCCTTTTGTATGTTCCGGCGCTATTACTATATAGTAGATGGGTTGTCACTTTGTTTACCACGTGTGTTCTGTTCCAAATGGATTCTCAAGCTATTTTGTGTTCTCTTGTCTAAAAACTACACAATTTTGCCTTTTCTTTTGCAGAATGTTATAAACAAGTTCTCATATTTACATTTGCTTTCCATCACCCCCGTCGTCTATTCGGAGGTCCCCGTCGGGTCGTAATATTCACCGTTTCATACATAAAATATTTGTATTTTCCGATAAACTCTATTTCCATTCGTACTTTTTATTCTCTCTCTCTCTCTCTCCCTCCGGTGCCAATTTCGGAATTGTCGTTTCTAGAATGGATCACTCCTGATGAACAATGGTTCTCCGGCGGCGTTCTTCACTTTCTCGGTGATTTCTCTGACCAGGTACCTGATTGTGCATCTGTTCCATTCCGATTTTGTACTTGGGCGTTCAATTTTCATAAATTCGTAAAAGTATTGTGAAGTTTCGGTTTAACTACGATCCGATTCCATTTCTTTTCGATAATCGATTGGGTTCTGTTGTCGTCGAATGAAATGTGTAGACTTTCGCTTTCTTCTGGTGCATTTTAGCCTTATTTATCCAGATTCGGATATAAGCGTGGATTTCTAAAGTTGGTCATGGGTTTTGATATAAAACGGGGGAGGGGCGATGATTTGGTGAGCAGTTTAAATTTAAGATTCTCTAGCAGTTCATGGCTATGGCTTTGGTACAACAGTGGGTCTGAAGTCAAATGTTGTCTTCTTTTCAAGTATAATTGGGAGAATTCTAAAATTAACCATCATATCTCCTCCGTTCTTCTAGCAATTTGGTTTGCTTATTCGAATTTATAACCTTTCTTTTATCTGATGATCTTCTGTTGGATATTGTAGCTTTTCTTAGTTGATGGGTGCCCCTAAGCAGAAATGGACAGAGGAGGAGGAAGCAGCCCTTAGAGCTGGAATACGTAAGCATGGAACTGGGAAATGGCGGACCATTCTATCAGATCCTGAGTTTAATGCTACATTACGATCCCGATCAAATGTGGATCTGAAAGTATGTAATTAATCTTTAGTAGTATAGGCCATCTATTGAAAGAAGTTCTGAAAAATGATATTAGGCGGCTTTAAATCTAATCTTAATTGCATTATCCTTTTTTCCCCTGTGAGTATAGATATTAACTTCCCTTATTATAGTGTGTTGTGATATTAAAAAGCTTACTTTGAATTTGATCAGGACAAATGGAGAAATATAAATGCAAGTGCCCTATGGGGGTCAAGGCAGAGAGGTAAGCTTGGTATTAAATGGAATCAACCAACCCAAAAACGTGAAGTCCCATTTGCTGCTCCAAAAGATGATGAAAATGCTTTGGCTTTAATTGCTGCCCCTCCCTGTGATGAAGAAGTTGTTGAGGTTACGCCTATTTCAACTTCCACTCGAAGTACTGGTGGAAAAAGGTCAATTCCAAGGTTATTTTCTAATGTTTTTTTTTCTGTTTAAATTTGATTTTACTAGATTTAAAACTGTAGCATGGGAAAACATTTTCTTAACCATTGCACAGCATTTGTAATTGACTACACTATAGAACATGAAAAATAGGGGACATATAACAAACCACAGGATAGTCATTTACTAGTTACGAGGACTGAAATGCATGTATAAGTCTCTTCATCTAAAATATGACATGGTTTGACCGAACTGCGGACAGTATGAAGTTGGCTGGGAACAAAAGATTTTGTACTTTCTGTTCTTTAATCTGGCCAGATTGTTAGATCGATTTTCATCTTTTCTTTTTTGTATTCTTCTTTATTAGGCATAAATTTGAATTTTTATGAAATCCATTGTAGATGCGTGGAAAGATAAGTAGAATTGTATGATGTATGCAGCACTACAGTTATGATCCTACTGCTTACATTTACATTTGCTTACCCAGAATTGTTGCCAATTGAGTACGAGTTCCTTGAACAGTCGAATACAGTTATTTATAAAAGCTTGTCTTGTTTATTGTAGACAAGATTGAATCTTCAACTTGCTGGTGCTGGAATTAGCAAAGTTCAACCGTCGCTGGTTTAAGCTTTTTCATTGACTACATTTCTTGTGGGATTCTTTGTAGGTGGGAAAATCTTATACTGGAAGCTATCGGTACATTGAAGGAGCCAGATGGTTCTGACAGAGCTTCTATTGCTTCTTATATAGAGGTATATGTTCATTTCCATATCTAAGTGTTTTCTGAAGCTTTCAGCAGGTTAAACCTGCTAAAAAAACTTAAGCTTCATAATGATATATATATTTATCACTTTCCATGTGTGCTAATTTTAATTGATCCCTCGCTGCATTGTACGTGTCTGCTAAAAATGGCCCCACCGGCCACTAGCTTTCGGAAAAAAGCATAGAAAAAACACTAAACTATCAGTTTTGTCTCATTCTGGTCATTAAACTAACATTACGGCCAGGAAAATCACCAAACTCTCTAAGGTGTTCCAAATTGGTCACTACTACTCACATGGCTAACCAAATTCAAGGGTAAAACACATAAACTATCCATAACGTAACAATTCTACGCCAATTAGACAATATATTTTCATTTCATCCAATAACACCATCATCTTCAACTACACGATCTTGCCGTTCTCTGACGATTGAGGCTGCCAGCGGATCTCAACCACTCCATGGCAGAGGCCAGCCGCCGGAACCACGGCCAGACCACGTCGTGCCATGTCATAGCCATACTTCTTGCCTTGCCTACTGGACTCCTCTTCTTTGTACATGTCCATCTGTCGCTTCACTTCCACTAGATCTGCTTGCACGCTGAGAAAATTCGACCTTCACGGTCAGGTCGGGGCATGGGATTTTCTCCGATGAGATGGGCTTCAAATCGATGAGATTCGCTATCCACTCGAGCCGGGTGACGGTTCCGCGTCAAGCAATGGCGATGTCAAGGAGACCGTGGCAGGCGGTGGTCTCGTCATTCGAAACGACGATGCACACAATCAGGTTCCCATTATTGGTGAGCTTAAGGATCTTCAGATTGCAAAGTGAGTCCCAGAAGCTGTTTGTAGGAGAGATTGAGGGATTTGAGTGAGTTGGGTTCCAGAAATTTGAGGGAAAACTGATTTTGTTGTGGCTGAGATACAAAATCTGAAGGTTGGAGAGCTTTAATGGCGTTTGCAGGTGAGGGACTGATTAATTGTTGCTTTGACGGTGAGACTTGAGATTCGAGAAACCTGCCTCACACATAACGTGGATGATTTGGGAAGAATCGTTGAAATTGTTGGTTGAGCAGCAGCATTGTTGATGCAAAAGTGTGGAGACAATGTTGCCGCAAAGGTGTGGTTGATTTGCATCGTTACATATGCTTGTGGAAGATGATGGTGTTAGTTGTGTAAATAGAACTATAAGGTCTTATTAGTATAAATTTGGAAATTTAGGGATTATGTTTCATGTTTACCTTGAAATGTTGTTTGCCACGTAACGTTAGTGGTCATTTTAGTACAGTTTAGTGAGTTAAGTGGGTTTTCTGACCAAACATTTAGTTCAGTGGCCAAATCAAAACAAAGCGGATAGTTTAAGTTTTTTTTTTGTACTTTTTGCCTTAGCTTTCTGTAGTACGGTTTATCTTTTTTCTAAAGAAGTTGAATGAGGTATCAAGATAATTCCGAAAGACTGGTTGCATGCTCGATGATTCGAAGCCTCAGTTTCTAATGACTTGAATCCTTAGCAGAAGAATGTTGTGCCATTTATTCTTTACCCCCCCCCCCCCCCCAAAAGGGCTGTCAATGACTTGAAAGTTGAAATGCACTCTTGTTTCTTTCAAGCTAAACTCCCAAAAAATTCAGTAAGGCATTAACTTTAAAATTTCCTCTTCTTCTCTGCACATAAATTTGACAAAGTTTTCAGGAGTCATCTTTAATACTTCCAACAATAACCAGTACCCAGTAGATAGCAATAATTGAGAAAACAGTTTCCCATACAACCTGTATCTTCTTTTCAATGGAAGATGGAAACAGACTCCGCCACTCCACAAAATAGCTTTTGTTTACAAGACATTACTTGTTCCTGGAGTTATTAATGGCCAAAATCTGCTCTACAAACTTCCTCCAGTGCAAAATAAATTACTTCCCGAGGAGCAATATTCTATTAAATTTCTTTTTAAAGTAAACTTAACCTTCCCACTGGAACATAAGAACTTGAGGACTGACAAGGATTTTATGGAAAACACACCTGATGTATCTCAAGAGCTGCTGGTCATAGATCTCCACCTCACAGACCTACTTCTTGGTCATCGAAGAATAAAGATAAATCCCCCATCAAAGGCAAGCTTCCCAGTCATTTGCAATGTACTAGCTTTTTTTTTTGTACTGTATAATTCGGCGGCCTTAGTACAGACGTGTCATCAGTAGCTGAGTTGGTTAATAGTTAAATACATGCTCTACTGTGACTAAATTGTTTTGTAAGCTGTACTGTACTCTTTTTGCAGGAAAGTTTAGATTGGAATCCGACCAATCTCAAGAAGCTTCTAGCATCAGAATTAAAGCTTTTGACTGCAAACGGGACATTAACTAAGGTGATTCTTTCCAACACTTGGTACATGGTATTACATTTTTAGCGAATCGCATATCATGCTTTTAGTCAGAAATGCTATAGTCATCTTTCATGCCAACAATGTTATTGTTTGTTACCTTTTTGATGTGGCATTGAGGGGCAATTCTAATGGTAATTGCTTGTCATTATGGATGTACCATCTGATTAACTATGGCAAAAGGACCTTTCTCATATTTGCTTAAAACTTTAAAGTGGATCAGATGGGATTTTTAGGTTTCCTTTTGGTAACATGCCTGTTCCATTTCAATTATGAGAGGAGAAAGTTGCAATCAGATAACTAAATATATGTGGGAAGTGAGCACTCATATAGGATTTGTGGGATGTTTAAAACTAAAATTATAGTCTGAGAGCAATTTCGTAATCCATTCTGCTTTCTAGGAAAAGAAAATTTGTTTCATTTTTTCTCTTTCTGTGGAGTTGCGACATTTGTATTATTTTTTGGTTGTTAGCTTTTACTTAGATTTATATGATTTTTGTATTGATAGATAAAGCACAAGTACAGGATTGCATCCAGTCCAAGAGTTTCTGAAGTAAAAAAACCTCCCATCCTAGCTCTGGAAGGGGGACGAAAAGATACTTCGAACTCAGAAAAGAAGGAGATAAAACTTCTTACGAAAGATGAGGTTGATACTGAACTGTCGAAGATGAGAAACATGACAGCAGAGGAGGCTGCTGACGCTGCTGCACGAGCAGTTGCAGAAGCAGAATTTGCAATAGCAGAGGCTGAAGAGGCTGCAAGGGAGGCTGAAGCAGCAGAAGCTGAAGCTGAAGCAGCACAAATCTTTGCCAGAGCTGCTGAGAAGGCATTGAAATCTAGGATGCTTATGACCTGGTAATCCTAACCTGTTCTAGCTAAATTTCTTCCGTGTCTATAGATGTAGATTCACATGTGATTAATAGCCCTCAGAAGTAAGAACTAAGAGAAGCACTGCCACTTCATATTTTATCGTTTGCAGCTGTATTCATCGACTTTCCTCTACTGATGAGTGGTGCACTCTAAGTTCTACCTTCATTATACCCAGAGGCAGTTCTGTTTTATCTGTTTTTTCTAGTTTTAGGTTCTAAAAGAAAACTTTTTTCTCAAGGTAAAATGGAACTCTTGATACTTTTCTTAATGAGTTATTATTCCACTTATGGAGTGTTAGTGGATTATATACTACTATCATTTAGTGCTAAACCAGTAGAAGCAATTAAATTTGAAACAGAGGTTATATAGGTTGTCATGCTGTCTACCATTTTCGCATCATCATCTGGACCACCATACCTCATGAACTTAATCTGATCTCTTCTCCTTCCCTTATTGCTTCCCTTTCTTCTTGCATTTACACATGTGCTAAAACATGGTGCCTATCTTCATTGGCTGACATTTCATTATTCGAATCACTTACATAATATTGGTTCCAAACACGTGCAGAAACAACAAGTTGGGAGACTTCTGTAGACCATCTTGGAAAAGCAGCACCTAAGCGCAAATTACACTTCCGTGGTCTACTGACTGCGTTTAGAACTGTAAATATAGATAAGGTTTTGTATAGCAAGGATATAAAGGTGAGTACATGCATGACCATTTAGGATTGTGGTACAAAAGTTGGTGTCAACACGAGGGTAAAGTCACCAAGAGATTCAGGAGAGACATGTAATAGCTGGTCGAAAAGATTCGAAAACTAATGTATTAACCACGCCTGGTTTTGCAGAGGCTTTTGAAGGACTTGTTATGAAGCTCACTGGTACATACCATATCGGTTTTTAGTATCTGCGGTATAGCAGCTGTTCTTCCTTCTGGGTATTTCGGACTTCCCGTGAGCTAGAGACCGCAATTGGCTTATGGAATGATGTTCAAAATTATTTCTGAAAAGTCTATTTTCCGTAGGTTGTGGAGGGGAAAACTGCAATTTCAGTCTAATTCTCAATCTTTGAAAAATTGGTTCATTTCGATGTTACGAGAGATTTAAATTATTATTAGAAAGAACTCATTAAAAAAGTTCATAAAAAAATATATTTAGAAATTACAAACATTAATATATACTTTGCATCTAAATTATTTGACTTTGTATATTAAAACATTGAAAAAATAAAATTAGAAACTAAATGAAAAATAAATGTATCATTTTTTTAGGGACGAAGGTAGTAGTTTGCTCATATTAATGTAGTAGTCTTATATGCTCTTTAAATAATGAATTAGTCCTTAATACTACAGATTATAGCAATTCAGTTCTAAAAATACCAAAAAAATGACTAATTCATTATTTAACACCGTTAACTTAAAATTTTAACACTTACCGATTGTAAAAGAAGGGCTGTAAGGGCTCTAGGGATGTCAAAAGCTGGTCCGACCTGATTAACCCGCCCGAACCCGACCTGATCTGACCTGAGCTGACCGAAAAAGTCAACAACCCTAAACCCGACCTGACCTGAACCTGAACCCGACCTGACCCGTAAATAGCTCGGCCCGAATGAACCCGTAACTTGAATGACTCGAACCCGAACCCGAACCTGACCTGAAATCAGCTCAACCCAAAATGACCCAAACCCGATGAACCCATGACCCGAACTGACCCGAATCTCAGACCTGATTAACCCGAATCCGAACCCGACCTGACCCGAATCCCGAACCCGATTAACCCGAATCCGAACCCTAAGAAACTCTAAATAAACTTTCATCATAACAAAACATAATAATCTAATGCATTATAGAGTTACTATCATCATAACAAAATAAACTACTATCATTCATTGTCTAAACTCCGAAGTAAGAAAATAGTAGTAAATAACGTCAATTGTGCACTAATGACCAACAACAATTGTAACAATGTATTGATGTCGATCTAACAAGGTATTGATGTCAATCTAACAAGATATTGATACTGATCTAACAAATTATTTGAGAAACATTTAATTTTCAATTTTGTTGGAATAATGTCTAATTTCTCTTCAATTATTTTAGAACAACTTCGCGAAATAGATTTATTTTAAACTCTAAGGAAAAGGGGAGAGGAAATTGTGTGAATAATTTTTTTAGTATATCATTGTTGTATATATTATATATATATATGTGAATATAAAATACGTAGTATTATTTATAGAGAATATAAATATAAAGAATAAAAGTTTAGTTTGAAAATTCAGCTGCACGAACTTAGATCGACGAAACTCGAGAACCCGTGGAAACCCGAACTTGGACTGGAAGAAACCTGAACTCGGACCCGAAGAAACCCGAAATTTGACCCGAAGAAACCCAACCTGGACCCGGCCTGAACCCGGGACTGAAACAACCCGAAACCCGAATGACCTGAACCCGAACCCGACTTGACCTGAAGTAAACTCAACCCGATGGTGACCTGAACCCGAATAACCCGAACCCGAACCCAACCTGACCTGAAAGCAGCTCAACCAGAAATGACCCGAAACCTGAATGACCCGAACCCGACCTGACCCGAAAATAGTCCAACCCGAAACAACCGAAAACCCGAATGACCCGACCTGAACCCAACCTGACCCGCCCAATTGACACCCCTAAAGGGCTCTGGATGACTCTTCGGACCTCATTTCGAGGTCTCCTAATTCTGTTCACTGTCCTTCACTTATTCGAACTGTACCAAAAAGGCAATAGCCAATATGGGGCTTTGCTGTGAGTTGCAATTGGAAAATCAACACTTTGTCATCTTCCCCAAGTCTTACAGAACAAACATGATTGGGAAAAGATTTCTTTTTGTCATAAATGTTTGGCCGAAAGTCTCTTTTTACAATTATTTTAAAATATTGTCTTTTTTATCATTGACATTTTATCTTTGGACCATTTTTGCCATTAACGTTTACTATTTGACCATATTTACTACTGAGACCGTTAACAGAGAGAATATTCACGGAGTATTCCGTAACGAACAATATTTTCATTATCAATTTGACCCCAAACTTTTAAAAATAAAAAGAATTGACCATAAATTTTTAAAAGTTACAATCTAACACCCTCCCATGTTGGAACCTATGCGCTCTCGATGACATCTTCTGGCAGGCGTTTTTCCAAATTCATATCTCCAACTATTTGAGACATTTCCGATCTCAAAGAGCTCTCAATTGGGTGAAAATTATCAACAATCCTTATAAAGATGCCTGAAAACTATAATGAACCCAAAGAGGTTTATAAAGATCGTTAAATTTTTTTGTTGTTCCCTGAAAATTATCAACACCCAAAGATCAGTCGATAAATTAGGAAGCGGGAAATTGACGATTCTCTTTAAAATTTATATGTGAAAATGAGAATGAATTTAATAGATCATGTTTATATTGTATTTTGGTGAAACTATAAGCTCCATGAAGGGTGAGAGGGATGAAGATGAAAAAGTGGTTGCATCCCTAATGAAGAGATTGCTAGTGTCCTAAATTTTGTCACTCTGAAGCTTGTGGAAGCCATTTTTCAAACTGCAGGAAAAATTTTACAATGTGGATTTTATTGGCCAACTTTATTTAAGGATACAAATTTCTTCCGTCTTTTATGTGAAATGTGTAAAGGTTAGGAGCTATTTCCCGTCATCATATGATGCCTTTAAACCCAATTTTAGTGATTGAAGTATTTGATTGTTTGATATGATCATGAGAGATCATAAACTTGTCTTGATCTAGCTTGAAGGAGTCACACACAAAGATGGATAGATTTTGGCCTCAAACACCTTTCAACTACAAGGATGGATAATATTTAAGATATGCCAAGGGGAAGATGGAAGATCTAGCACCTCTTGATTACAAGATCAAGCAATACTAGATATTAAACTTGATGATAATAACCAAGGTGAATGGCGAATTTGAGGTAGCAAATTGTGAGAACAAAGCTTGAGGAAATAAACCTCTCAAGCATTCAAATGTGTTCTAAGTTCAAAAATACAACATAGACTCCTTTTATGGTGAAAGGAGGGAAAACATAAAATAATGGAAGGTATGGGCTAGGGAACCATGATCCATAAATCATGGGATGTGAAGAGAAAGGATGGTGATAGAAGTGAGATTGTAGGCTACCTACTTCCTTCTCTCATTTCTTTATAAAATACATTTATGGAGAAATGGAGGGAAATTACATAATATCTAATTTAAAATGTGTTGAAAAGTCAACAATGGTGGTTAGGGGTTCAAATGTTGGTGGGAAATTGTTTGGACAAGTGTTACAGTCATGGTTTTAAAAACCGGATCGGAAATAGAACCGTCCGAGCACCGGTTCATGGTCTGATCGGTTCAATTGTTTAGACCACCAGTCCAACCGGTTACTTTTTTAAAGTTAGTTATTATTACTCATTGTTTAGAATTATCATGAAATAATCTAAATATGAAATAATAATGTACATTTTTTATATTAAAATAATAATTTAAAATACAAATTAGTCATTTTATAAGAAGGAAAACAATATTCTATATTTTAATTAATTATGTCATTGAAAATAATAATTTAAAATAACTAAAAATTATTTTGTATATTTATATGATAGTTTAAAGATGTTTTAAAATATATTATGAGAAAATATTAAAAAAATTAATGTGTTAAATATGAATTTATAAATAAATGTGGAATAAATTAAAATTAGTGATAAAAATTTGGGGAGTTTTTGACAAAAGTTTTCAAAAAAATGCAAATAAGAAAAGGACTCACCAGTTTTCCGGTTCACCGGTTCTTTTGGTTCTCACCATTTTATCCGGTTTTGACCAGTACTTGACCAAACGCTTCAAAACCGAAAATCGGATCGGTTGACTAACCGGTTCGCGGTACAACCGGTTTGACCGGCCGGTCCGGTCTGGTTTTTAGAACCATGGTTACAGTCACCCCAGGCGGGTAGTGACTCTGATGTTCCGGGGCTCCGTTTCAAACATGTGGGGCATGTCTTTGGTTGGTCAGACAGCTCATGGATCTTTTCTAAGTAACATTCTCGGGAATGCTTTTATATTTAAGGTCGCACGAGTCCCCTGCACCTTTCCGTGGAAAATAATTTTCGAGGGCGGGACATATTTCCTATCGATCAGCAAGATTATTGGCTCGGGCAAGCAAGCACACACGTCGGGATTTACTCGGGTGAAGTTGGCGCGAGATGACATTTCCACACTTAGGAACTTTTCGGATTTGGCTTGGTGTGTGATTCACCTAGGTGAGTAAGGTGTGTGCTAGGTGACTAAGGTGGTGAGTAAGGTGTGTGTGTCATAAAGAAGGAGGTATATAAGGTGAGTTGTCACGGGTGCGCCCGCGCCTGGTTGCGGAGGCGGGGCAGTCCCGCGACGGCGGAAGCGGAAGCCGCGGAAACGGAAACAGTCGGTCCAACCAAAACACGCTGAGTGTGGTGGTCCTGTGTTACAGTCACCCCGAGCGGGTGGTGTCTTTGGTGTTCCGGGGTTCCGTTTCAAACATGCGGGCCATGTCTACGGTTGGTCAGACAGCTCCCGGACCTCATAAAAGGGAACTTTCAGCATATTTGAGGTCGTACGAGCATTCCACACCTTTCTACGAAGAATATTTTTTGGGGTCGGGATGTTCGTTCCCGGGCGACTCCCGGGGCTCGGGATGGAAGTTTTGTGACGACAATGGTGAGAGGTGTGTTACGACTCGGGATAAGTAGTGTGGTGATAACCGAGCAAGCACACATGACGGGATTAGTGGCTCGAGCAAGAAAGCACACACGTCGGGATTTACTCGGGTGAAGTTGGCGCGGTATTACTCTCAACACTTAAGATTTTCGGATTTTGGCTTGGTGTGTGAGTCACCTAAGTGACTAAGGTGTGTGCTAGGTGACTAAGGTGGTGAATAAGGTGTGTGTGTGTGTGTGTCATAATGAAGGAAGTATATGAGGTGGAAATGAGAAGAAAAGCCATTTTGGCTATTTTTCTTCCTTCTCTCATCACCATCCGCCAAGCCTCTCTTCTTCTCTACCTCTCTAGGGTTCATCTTGCAAGGGCTTAAGGAAGGGTTAATCTTGGTGTTAAGCTTGAGGTAAGCTTGTTCTCTTCATGGATTAGTAAGTTTGGTGCATGATTTTTGGGTGAAAGTTTAAGTTGAAACCGAAATCATGTATGCCTTTGCTACATGATGTGTTCATCTTCTTGCTTCAAGCTTTGAGTATGTTGTTCTTGGCATGGATTGATGTAGGAATCAAGGGTTGGATTATGGAAGAACATCATGGTTTGGAAAACCCTATTTTGGGCCGAATTCTTCCTAAACCCTAAGTATGTTGATTTGTTATTTTCTTGATTCATGCTTTGGATATGTTGTTCCTAGCATGATTATGAGTTGATATAAGGGTTCAATTTGAAGGTGAACATGTTGGGTAAAAAGTACCCAATTTTTCGAAATGTTCATAAGGGTTTTGGTGTGATTTTGGGTGATTAGGGTGGAGTATGTTAGTAAGCATGCTTGAAATGGTTAATTGTTGAATTAAGCATGTGATTGGAACCCTAATTGGATTGAAATGAAGTTTGGTATAAAAAGGGGATTGGAGCCGAAAGTAAAGAAAGGAATGGTTAGGGTTGTGTTGTGTTTTGGGTATGTTTTGGTAGTGAAATGGTATCGAGAATGGAAGTAGGTAACAAACGATGTTCGCAACGTCATTTTCTGAATTTGTGGACAATACCGACCTACTTGCTTGTTTGTGTAAATGTTGGGAAAGTATGATGTGAATGTTTATTTGTGCTTATGTGAGTATAAGTAACAATGTTCTAGCTCGGTTTGAGAATCCGAGCTTTCTGTGGAATTTTGCGGGAAAGTGCGGGATTAGTTCCCGGGGGTTTAGATTGGTGATTTCTGACTTATGTGTGGTTGTTCAGCTTGAATCAACAGTGGTGGAGTACTGTGCGACTTCGCATTTCGCTGCGGATCGGTTTTAGTAAGGTAAGGGTTCAACTTCTCTCGTTATACATTCTGGGAGGGATTTCATGTATATCGGGGTTAGTTAAGGCGGGTTCTGGGTTGAGGACGGTGGTCCGGTGATCCCGGGACCAGTCATATGGTAAGGTACACAGGCTTGCAGGTTCAAGGCCAGGGATGGTCTTCGAGACCTCGGGTTCTTCTTCGGTATTTTATATCTGCACTTTGTGCTGATATTTTGTATATACCTTGCGGTATATTCTGTTTTGTTTCAAGGCCGGGATGGTCTCTATGACCCTACGACAGTTATGGGATTGCGACCACAGCTGGTACCATGCCTCTGTAGCTTCGGCTTCTGACCTCTTGGAGAGGGTTGTCGTTCTGTTCTGTTTTATGCGCGCACAAAGGGTCTATGGCGGTCTGCACCGCATCCTTCGGGATTCTGGCTAACCCCGTCCTGCGAGACTCTGTTTGTATATATATATATATATGCTTGTGTTCTGTGTTGTCTTTGTTTTGCAGGTACCGCGCACTTAGCACTTTATGCAAACTGTATCTTACCTCAGCCCTTACTGGGTCCTCCCGAGGACTCACCCCTTCTGTTTACCACATTTCAGGGTTACCTGACAAGCAGCCAGCGGACTAGAGTTTCGTGGTGCTTTCTGTTTTGGGATCAGGTATCTGCAGTTCCGACACGGAACTTCTGTTAAGTTTATAGGGGTAGTCTCGGTAGAGGTTACAGTCTGTTTTCAGGCTTATGATATTATGCTAAGTATAGCATATGTGATTTACAGTTAACTGACTCCTCTCTCTTCTGTTTGTCGTTTAGCAGCAGCAGCAGTGATACGTGCGGGAATCTTCTGATCTTGGAGTTTCTCCCATATTTTCCGCACCTAGGTATTCTAGGGTTTTTCCCTTGTCGGCTCTTTAGGTGTATGTGCATGCATGTCATATGTCAGATCATGCTATGTATCTTAGATACATTCTGCTTCTGTATTTCTGTATGACTGGGGGCTCGCCTGTGTCAGTTGAGGGCGGGACCCAGGATGTGATCATATTGTGATAAATCGGATGTGTTCTGTATCTGGATGATTCTGTGAGTTATGAATGATATTATCCATGAACTGCATGTTTGGTGATGGTTGAGTGCTCGCCTATTTCAGTGGGGCGGGGCTCGCCATGGATAGCTAGGGTTTATATCGTATACTTGCCATCTTTGAGTTTTGTAGGTTGCGGGTCGTAACACGACCAAAATTGTTGGAATTCTTGCGCACCAAGATGACCTGGGCTAGCGAAAGGTAGCTAAAGGTAGCTCAACTCAACTCAATCTGAGTGTTTGAGCTAGAGAGATGTGTATCTGCTCTTAGTGAGCTGATATGAGCTCAAGGAGCTCAATGGATGATTTAATATGTCTTGGACTAGCTCTATGTGAGCTCGGTACAAATGTGTCTAGGCACCTTTTGGCGAAGAGACGTGTCTCTTGGCGGAAAGGTGCGTAAATTGGTGAAAAGGTGTCGGAGAGGGCCAAGCACACCTTCGGCTTAGGCCGAAGGGTGCGTAGCACCCTTGGGTGCCGAAAGGGCACCCTAAGGGGGGCCTCACACCCATTCGGCCATAGGCAAGGGGTGTGAGTGCCCCTTCGCCCTAGGTGCCTCTAGGCAAGGGGTGCACCCCATGCCTTGCACCATTCGGCCAAAGGGACATGTCTCATGTCCCATGGCCGAATGGGCAAGGGCATGGGTCACCTCCTTGCCTCTTCACCATATTTGGATAATTAATTAATTAGTTAATTAATTTCCTATTAGACACAATTATTTATTTATTCCTTTTCTAATTAATTAGTTAATTGAAAAGGCAAAGGCATGAGACATGTCTCATGGACCAAGGGCATTGGTTGCAGCCCTTGGCCCTAGAGACATGTTACTTCGCAAATGAGGAGGCATTGTGCCCCCTCATTGGCAGCCCATCCTCCTCTATAAATAGAGGGAGGGTGGCGCCATTTCCATCATCCCACAACCAGCATTGGTTCTCTCTTCTCTCCTCATACTTCCTCTTCCAAGCTAGAAGGCATTCTAGGAGCATTGTGAGTGGAACTCACTTTGGAGACAAATCCTCTCCAATCCGCCCTTAAGGTGTTCCCCGAGCCGAGTCTTCTACATCAACAAGGAGCAAGAATCTCTAAGATTCTTAAGCTGCGTCCGAGAAGAAAGGTACACATCCTTAATCCTTACTTGATATTATAGAATGCGAACATGAGAAGCATGTTAAAGACGATCCTAAAATCAACAAATGGTATCAGAGCAAGGTTTCTCTTTGTAATACATGCTTACTTGTTCGACATGTTTATATGAAGTATGATACATGTTAGTTGAATTCGAAATAACATGTATGAATGTATGATTGTATGTAATCGGACTAAACATGAATACATGTAAAATTCGGCTGAAACATGCAAGTTTAAATGAAACATCGGGCAGCGAGACCCCCGGTTAGGTTATTCGAAGGGGTCATGTTCGTTTAAATGGAAAAGGGAAGCATGAATGTTGTATGATAAAATGGTTGTATAACATGTTGACTTGCCTATTTGTTCCATGAATGATTAAATGAACCTAAAGAAAATGTGTGCCAAAGTTCTATATCACATTATACCTTGAGGTAATTGCCGGAATGTGCTCTGTCTAGGAGGTGGGTTTTAAGTGGGACCGTCTGTGACCCTCCATCTTTCTGGGAGCGCTCCTCTCGTGGTTCCTAAGGTCCATGTGTGACGTAGACTTGGCATGCATGTGACATTTATTCTTTACCTAATTTAAGAATTTCAGCCCCTTGATAGTCTTAATCTGGTTTTGTACCACTATCATGGACTTGAGGAATTGAAGCTTAAATTAAGTGAGGGAACATACGTCTATTGAAACAAGAGATTCTACCTTAAGATAGTTCAAGTACTTGTACGGTGAACTTGAAGGACTTGAAACTTGATTCAATTGATGAGACACTTCATTAAACTAAGGTCTCTAGGGACCTGTCAAGCTGATATAATCTTTGTCTAAGGAAGTGGTACTTAAGTGAGACCGTTTGTGACTCCACCAACGACCTGGGCATTGTATTAAGGAGACTTATGGGTGATGAGACTAAGGTTTAAGTGAAGTGCTATGGTTGTTACGATAACGCATGAGTGCGTGATTCAGGCCTTCTTGGAAGGTCAAGTGAGGTTATAAACTGATGTATGTTTGGTTGCCCTTGATTGATTGAATGTATAGGCTTGTTAAGGGTATGTTCATAAAATGGCAAAGTTATGCTTAGGCGTTTCTGATCGGATGCTATATGCATACCTTTTGCTACGTCAGGTATAAACTAAGTTATTTCATGAACATATTGCTTGAATAAGTCTAATTGTGTGAATTGGAATCTAAAACATGTGAATTGCATATTTGTAGATGGCTACTAAGAACATAGTAGCGAGTTGAACCGTGACCTCAAATTGGATGGTGAAAACTATCTAATTTGGGCAGAAGGTCAAGTTCATCTTAAGCGAGCAAGAGACACTTGAGGTGCTCGATCTTTGAGGTCAACCCCGCGGGAAGGGGAAGTAGGGTGGCTTATGAAGCCTACCTTAAAAAGAACTCTATGTGTAGAGTCACACTCTTGTCCACAATGGTGGATGAGATCATGGTGGAGTTCTCCATGCTACCCTCGGCCAAAGGCATCGGGATCTTTGTGAAGGCCAAGTATGGATATGTTTCTGTGGAGAAACAACGCTCAATGATACTAAGGTTTGAGAACTATGGTAAGCGAGCAGATCACACCATGAGTGCCCACCTTCGTGAGATGTCACGAATGATTCATCAGCTTAAACAAGCTGGGCACGACCTCACCGACGAGCGGCAGTGCAAGCAATAATAAGGTCCTTACGATGAGGAGTGGCGGTTGATGAAGGTCAACTTACGCCACAACCCTCAGATTAAGACCTTTGATGACATCGCCCGTCACCTTTTACTTGAGGCTGAAGTAATGGCTCTCAAGGACCACTCCAAGGCATATGTTGCCAATACCTCCGATAACAACGGGGGTAAAAAGAAGAAGTGGTTCAAGGGTGGGAAAAGGGCGGCTTCAAAGGCAAGGGTAAGGGAAAGGGAAAAGGAAAGCGGGCCGGAAAGAAGAAAAGGGGCGTTTGAAGCTCAAGTGCTTCAATTTGTGGCAAGAAAGGACACTTTGCAAAAGATTGCAAAAGTGCACCTAAGGTACATTTTGAACCTTCTACTTCAATAGCACATGTGACGTCATGTACTATGCTAGCGAAAGCAATTCTTTGTGGATTGTAGACTCGGGAGCAACAGACCACATAGCTCGGGACAAGTCTGGTTTGTGGCGTACCGCAAGCTCCCAAGAGGTGTGAAGCACGTCTCGGTGGGGAATGATGCAAAATTAGAAGTAGTTGGTATAGGAACTGTAAGGTTCCCTTGTGTAATAGATATTTGTATCTTGTGGACACATTATATGTACCTAATATTTGTAGAAATTTAATTTCTATTTACGCCATGTTGAAGTACAATTATTGCTTTCAATTCTTTAATGATAGTGTAACTATATTAAAGGATAATCAAGTTCTCACAAAATGCTTAGTTAATAATGGGTGTATGAGTTAAGGCCCGATGGCCATTCTGTTGCAACTCCTAGTTGCCACGTGACTAAAGTCATAGATCAAAATCATGGCATGAGCGGTTGGGACATATAGGACAAGATAGGATGAATAAGTTAGCCAAAAGTGGCTTGCTTGAATCCTTGACCAAGGTTGTCCTGCCAACTTGTCAACCTTGCTTAGAAGGCAAGGCGAGAAAGCCCTTTGGGAGGGCAACTAGGAGAACCGAGGCACTAAGTTTAGTCCATTCGATCTTTGTGGACCTATGAGAATTGAATCCAGAAATGGGTTCAAGTACTTCATCACTTTTGCGATGTGTACACGATTCACCCACGTCTTCTTACTCAAAACCAAGGCGAGAGGCCTTAGCATATTTTCAGAAATATGTACACTTGGTTGAGAACCAAGTAGATAAGAAAGTGAAGTCCTTAAGGACTGACAGAGGTGGTGAGTACGGTTCACTTGCATTCAAGGCCTTTTGTGAGTCAAAGGCATTGCTAGAAAGTTCACCCTTTCTTGGACACCCCAGCAAAATGGTGTGTCCGAAAGAAAGAACCGAACTTTGATGGACATGGTACGTTCCATGATGGCTAAAGCCAATCTGGATGTGACCTATTGGAGTGATGCGCTGCTATGTGCGGTGCACATTCTCAATAGGGTACCTACCAAGGACATCGACTCCTCTCCATATGAGTTATGGATGAAGAGGACCCCGAACTTAAGCTACTTGCGGCCTTGGGGTTGCTTAGCTTACGTACATAATCCCGACCATCCGTTGGGAAAATTGGGACCAAGAGGAAAGAAGTGTGCTTTTCTCGGATATTGTACGGAATCCAAGGGCTATGTGTTCTTGGATCTCAGTTTAAAGAAGGGTTTGGTGTTTGATGCAAGAAACGCCAAGTTTGTGGAAACGGAGTTTCCAAAAGTTAGCGAAAGTGATGATTTAGCCTCAATAGGCCCGATCCTAGAAGAAGGTCAACCGGGCACTTCACAAGTGCGGTTACAAGGCTGTACCTACTCCGGAGGAGTACCTCAAGCTGGAACAAGTGAGGCTTTCCAGAATGAGCCCATAAACATGGACTCGAATGAGCAGGATCACAGGCGGGGATCTGTTCAAGAGGGAGTTGAGGTACTTCAAGAGCCAACACCTCCACCCCGGTTGAGAAGATCAACTCGGGAGTCCAAAGCACCTAAAGGTGGGGACTATCGGAAGGTGAGACATACTTGGTCTCGTGCGAGATCGATGAGCCAAGTAATGTCAAAGAAGCTCTTGAAGGGCACGAGAAAGAAGAGTGGCTAAAGGCAATGAATGATGAGTTGCATTCAATGCATGAAAATGAGGTATGGGAATTGTCTGATCTTCCTCGTGGCAGCGATCGGCAATAAGTGGGTTCTTAAAATAAAGAAGAACTCGATGGGAGTATCGAAAGGTACAAGGCCGGTTGGTGGCCAAAGGCTTTACGAAGGAAGGTGTTGATTTCAAAGACACTTTCTCTCCTGTGGTTAAGTTTAATTCCATCAGATTGCTACTTGCGATAGTGGCAAACTTGGACCTTGAGTTGCATCGGATGGATGTAACCACGGCCTTCCTCAACGGTGAGTTGAGTGAAGAGATCTACATGAAACAACCCGAAGGGTTTGTACAAGTAGGTCAAGAAGACAAGGTATGTAGACTAAAGAAGTCTATATATGGTCTCAAACAAGCTTCAAGGCAGTGGTACTTGAAGTTTCATCATGCAGTCACAAGCTATGGTTTTGTGATGATGCATGAAGACCATTGTGTGTACTTGTTCTTCAAAGAGTCCAGTTTTGCCATTATGACATTATATGTCGATGACATTTTAATTGCAAGTAGTAGCTTGGAGTTGTTGCTCGCCATCAAAGGATGGTTGTCCTCCACCTTCAAAATGAAGGACCTGGGGGAAGCTTCTTATATCCTAGGTGTTAAGATACATCGGGACAGAAAGAAGCATATGTTAGGACTTTCACAAGAGCTTTATATAGATAAAGTTCTTGAGAGGTTTAACTTGACCAACTCTAAGCCAATGAACACCCCACTTGCATATGGTTGCAAAATTGGAGAGGACTTATGTCCTAAGACTCCAAAAGACAAGGAAGAAATGACTAAGATACCTTACCTTAGTGCCATTGGTAGCCTTATGTACGCCATGATTTGTACACGGCCAGACATAAGTCAAGCGGTCGGTTTACTTGCTAGATATTCTTGAACCACGGCATGGAGCATTGGAAGAATGTCAAGAGGATCCTTAGATACCTTAAAGGTACTAAGGATTATTGGCTATGTTATCAAGGAAAAACCCTTGGTTTACACGGCTATTCGATGCCGATTGGGGAGGAGATAGAGATTCTAGCAAATCTACAAGTGGTTATATTTTCTTGCTAAATGAGGGCGCTACTACTTGGTGTAGTAAGAAACAAACTTGTACAGCCTTATCAACCATGGAGGCAGAATTCGTTTCTTGTGCCTCGGCTGTCCAGGAAGCCCTGTGGCTTGGTTATTTTCTTAAAAACTTGGAGTCGATGGTCAAAATAAGTAAGCCCATTACTATCTACAGTGATAGTATGGCAGCTATGGCCTACACCAAGGACCCCAAGTATCATGGAAAAACCAAACACATTAGCATGAAATATAATTTCGTTCGAGATGCAGTTGAAGGAGGTGAAGTCAAAATTGAATACATCTCAACAGACCTTATGGTGGCAGATCCTCTCACTAAGCCATTGCCACCCATTGTGTTTGCTCGTCATGTCCGAGCAATGGGTCTTAGGAGATTGTAAATATGCTAATTGTTGTATGACTTTCACCACTTTGGTGTCACACATGTATATATGTATAATGATGATCAATAAAGTAATTATTTGATGTCATTTACTTAGTTCCATTAATAACACACAATGAACAAATGAACATGTCCACCATAGGCATTGAGAATGACTTTCTCACACCAAGTCATTCGCCCTTGATCTTAAGTAGACCAAGGATGAGACTACCAAAGACTCAAATAGGGTGTTGTTTCTTCAGAAACATGTGACATACAATGTTACTCTATTGAGTGGGAGTCATGTTACAACACATGACACTTTGGTATACTTTTATGTCGCCTTGATCTGAATAATCAAGATGAGGTGCTCTGTACTGATTTTGTATGACACTGATACATTCTAGCCTATGTGTGAGTGTAAGCTAGGGCTTGCACAGAAATTTCATGGCTTGTGACATGTCCTCCTTTTATATGTTAGAAGGAGCACACTCTGAGGTGTTTTAAGAGGGAGAAATGACACACCCCTCATTCTAAGTGATATCACTCCAAGTGGGAGTGGTGTTTGTAAAACACCCTAAGAAGTGTTAATAGAATCTTTGTAAGTATGTTGCAAAGATCCTACGACCATGAAATTCGACCAAAAGAAGAATTTAAGCAAGTTGTCTCTAACCTTGCGTAGTGTGAGAATTCTTCGATTGGACCCTTAATCACTTTAACTCGCTGTTAATGATTCACATTGACAAAGTTACTTTGATTGGTTGTCGAAGGTCGCGAGATGAATGCGGCTGGAGTATCCTCCTTTTGGGTAACTAAATCTATATGGATCATTAAGCAGGTAGAGTGTAAAGGAAAGACAAGTGAAACTTGGTACATGAGTCCTAAATTCAACCTTTGAGCTCACATGTTGCATTGGTACAACATGATAAGGTCTGAATTGGGGATAATACGAATTAAAGAGTACTCGAGACTTAACACAGTCATCATTTAAATGAAAGAGACTGAGTGTGGTTAAGAATATGTACCATATGTCTTGGGGTTCTAAAGGCACTACTTGAAGTAGTTCAAGGAAAGCTTGAAGATGTTCAAGCATGTCTTGTTAAGTTCAAGAAAGTTTGAATAACACACAAACACTTGAAGTGTTCAAGTGAGTTTGAGAGGACAATCTTCCATTTGAGAGTCTAACAACCTCAATGGAAGAGTGCAGTGTGGATGCCTTAAGGTCGCACTCACAACTCCTTTTATATAGTTTGCCAAAGTGTTTGGTTTAGTATGAGAAAGGGTTTTATTCGAGTGGGAGCTTGTGCTCAAAGATCATCATTGGTGCGAGTGGGAGTTTGTTGGAATTCTTGCGCACCAAGATGACGGGCTAGCTAAAGGTAGCTAAGCACAGCTCAACTCAGCTCAATCTGAGTGTTTGAGCTAGAGAGATGTGTATCTGCTCTTAGTGAGCTGATATGAGCTCAAGGAGCTCAATGGATGATTTAATATGTCTTGGACTAGCTCTATGTGAGCTCGGTACAAATGTGTCTAGGCACCTTTTGGCGAAGAGACGTGTCTCTTGGCGGAAAGGTGCGTAAATTGGTGAAAAGGTGTCGGAGAGGGCCAAGCACACCTTCGGCTTAGGCCGAAGGGTGCGTAGCACCCTGGGTGCCGAAAGGGCACCCTAAGGGGGCCTCACACCCATTCGGCCATAGGCAAGGGTGTGAGTGCCCCTTCGCCCTAGGTGCCTCTAGGCAAAGGGTGCACCCCATGCCTTGCACCATTCGGCCAAAGGGACATGTCTCATGTCCCATGGCCGAATGGGCAAGGGCATGGGTCACCTCCCTTGCCTCTTCACCATATTTGGATAATTAATTAATTAGTTAATTAATTTCCTATTAGACACAATTATTTATTTATTCCTTTTCTAATTAATTAGTTAATTGAAAAGGCAAAAGGCATGAGACATGTCTCATGGACCAAGGGCATTGGTTGCAGCCCTTGGCCCTAGAGACATGTTACTTCGCAAATGAGGAGGCATTGTGCCGCCTCATTGGCAGCCCATCCTCCTCTATAAATAGAGGGAGGGTGGCGCCATTTCCATCATCCCACAACCAGCATTGGTTCTCTCTTCTCTCCTCATACTTCCTCTTCCAAGCTAGAAGGCATTCTAGGAGCATTGTGAGTGGAACTCACTTTGGAGACAAATCCTCTCCAATCCGCCCTTAAGGTGTGCCCCGAGCCGAGTCTTCTACATCAACAAGGAGCAAGAATCTCTAAGATTCTTAAGCTGCGTCCGAGAAGAAAGGTACACATCCTTAATCCTTACTTGATATTATAGAATGCGAACATGAGAAGCATGTTAAAGACGATCCTAAAATCAACAATCGGAGGTCGGCCCAGCGGTCCGATCCGATCGTTCTAGCCAGAGCGCCTTTGAGGCTAGGAGAGGGATCATTCATACCGTCAGCAGTGGAAGGACGATCACTGTGATCTCGAGACTTCTCGTCGGTCCCACCAACGACGGGGAAGTATGAGGCACCGGTCTGACGAGGTCAGACTTTTGGAGAGATTTCAGCGTCTGAATCCCACGAGGTTCAACGGCAGAGGAGGACTTGAGGCAGCAGAGACCTGGTCTGCAGGAGTTGACAAATTCCTAGGAAGGTTACACGTTCCATCTGCAGTTATGGTATCACTGGCGACGTTTAACCTGCAGGACGGCGCAGATCATTGGTGGAGGAGCCTGCAGCTAGTTGAGAGCTGACTCAGTGCGGGGAGGTGAGAAGGACCTGGACATCACCTGGGAGCCGTTTGCGTACTATTTCCACCGACAGTATATCGGAGATGTAGCCAGGGACCTCCGACAGTCACAATTTGACGATCTGGAGCAGGGGAACATGACTGTTGGGGAGTATGAGCGGGAATTTGACCGGTTGGTTCGCTACGTACCGCAGTACTATGGTATGGAGCAGGAGAAGGGCCAAGAGATTTATCTGTCGGTTACGCCCTGAATACAAGTGGGTTCTGAGACCATTGGATATTACATCTTACCATGAGGCCGTTCAAAAGGCCCAACTCCTTGAGAAGGAGGAGGTTGAGAGCCGATACACCCCTTACCGATCCCGAGACAGAGGGAGAGGTTCTGCCTATCAGGGTTCATCGAGGGTCATAGGGAAGGCGAGTAAGACTGGGTAGAGTGGCAGGGGCAGAGGAGTGGCAGGGGCAGAGGAGTGGCAGCATCATTACAGTTTTGTTCGAGTTGTGGCAGACATCACCCCGGTCGGCCATGTTACGAGCGGCGGGTCAGTGCTTGCGATGCGGATCAGATAACCATTGGGAGCGTGATTGCTCTCTGACGCTGGGACAAGGATCCGGTAGCGTTCCGCGTCTGCAGTTTCGGGTTCAGCCCAACGCACCCCGGCGGCGCGGCTCACAGCGGGGCGTCCCGAGACCACAGCCACGACTTCCGTTTCAGGCACCCTCTCCGCCACAGAAGCCCAAAGCTAGGCGCGTTTTTCAGATTGAGTAGGGAGGCACTTCTCAGTGTAGAACTACAGGTTCTGGATTGGGTTCCGATAATAGATTCAGAGAAGTGCTATGATCTGAATACGGCAGACACTCGACTGGAGCTAGACAAGATTCCAGTGGTGCGGTATTTTTTCCGCAGGTGTTTCCGGAGGATTTTCCCGGGATGCCACCGGAGCGGGAAATTGTGTTTGAAATACATTTTCAATCGAGTTCCACCCCGATTTCTTTTCCTCCTTATTGGATGCCGATAGTGGAGATGGTTGAGCTGAAGAAGCAGCTGGAAGAACTTCAGGAGAAGGGCTTCATCCGACCGAACACTTCACCATGGGGTGCTCCTGTTCTGTTTGTCAAGAAAAAGGATGGGTTACTCCGATTGTGTATTAACTACAGAAGGTTGAATGCCATCACTATTAAGAATAAGTACCCACTTCCTAGGATTGATGATCTCTTTGATCAGTTGAGAGGTGCAAGGATCTTTTCAAAGATCGATCTACGATCAGAGTACTTTCAGTTGCGGGTAAAGGAGGAGGATATACCGAAGACTGCTTTTCGTACTCGATATGGGCACTACGAGTATATGGTTGAGCCGTTTGGCTTGACCAATGCACCGGCAGTGTTCATGGACATGATGAACCAGGTGTTCTGACCGTACCTGGACTCTTTTGTGGTGGTCTTCATCGACGACATCCTGGTTTACTCTAGGGATGAGGACTCACATCAGGAGCACTTAAGGGTTGTTCTGCAGACACTTTGGGAACATCGGCTTTATTTTAAGTTCTCGAAGTGTGACTTCTGGATTCGAGAGGTTGCCTTTCTGGGGCATATCATCGGTGAACACGGTCTTTCTATGGATCCCGAAAAGGTTAAGGTTGTGCAGGATTGGAAGTACATCGGTTTGGTCAAGGGAGGTAACACTGAGGACCGGACCGAGGAGAATGATTTGACGTGTCTTTGGCATAGGTGGAAACTCTGGGAGTGTGCTTAGGTGTACACTTTGACCATTCATTCGGAGTGGCTTGACAGAGTGCGTGAAGCACAATGATAGGACCCGGGGTTGGTGATGTGGACATCGCCCCAAGGACTCCCCAAGCTCAAAGTGGCGCTCAACCTCACGCGCGCGTTGCCCCAAATCCACTCCAACATCTCGGAGGACCTATGACAAGGTCCCGTTTCAAACAAGTCCAAGCCAGTCTCAATGCGTTCATGAGACTCATGGCACAGGGAGAAGAACAAGAGGAGGCCCGAGAAAGGACCTTACAACTTCGCCAACTCGGCATCATATTGGAGGAAGTGTCATGGGTGCGCTGGAGCCCGGTTGCGGAGGCGGGGTCGTCCCCCGACGGCGGAAGCGGAAGCTACGGCGGAAACAGAAGCGGTTGGTCCAACCGAGACCCGCTGAGTGTGGTGGTCCCATGACCCGACCCGCAAAGTCCCGTTCTCAAAGGCCCGGTGCCTGAGAACACTTTGCTCACGGAGTATGCAGACAGAGTTATTCGCTTATAACCTTCGGTCGTGTTACGACCCGCAACCTACAAAACTCAAAGATGGCAAGTATACAGTATAAACCCTAACTATCCATGGCGAGCCCCGCCCCACTGAAATAGGCTAGCACTCATCCATCACCAAACATACAGTTCATGAATAACCTCATTCATAAGATCCACAGAATCATAAAGATACAGAATGTGTAACACATCAGGATATGATCATACCCCAGGTCCCGCCTTCTACTGTCATGGGCGAGTCCCCGGTCCTACGAGTATCCAGAGCATATATATACATAAGCGAAATGTATCTAGGATACATAGCATGACCAGACAGATGACATGCATGCATATACACCTACAGAGCCAACCAAGGAAACCTCAGAATACCTACGTGCGGGATCTAGGATAAACTCCGAGATCAGAAGATCCCCGCAAGTACCGTTGCTGCTGCTAACACACCAACAGAAGAGAGAAGTCAGTTAACTGTAAATCCCATATGCTATCCTTAGCATAATTCCAGAAGTCAGAAAACAAACTATAGATTCAGACTCAGACACATATTCAGATTTCAGATACAGATTCATACTTCAGATATCAGATCCAGATTTCAGACAACAGATTCAAATTTCAGATCCCAGACTATAGTTACTCAAAGAGACTACCCCTTACAAACAGAAACCCAGACATAACAGAAGGGTACCTGAAACAGAATCAGACAACACACCCCAGACTCATTCTATGGATTGTTGGTCAGGTACTCCTGAAATTGTAAACAGAAAGGGGGTAAGTCTTCTTTTGAGAACTTAGTAAGGGCTTGGGGATAGGCACGGTTTCTCTTTACGTATAAAAACCTGCACAACAAAGACAAATAAAATGCAAACACGCAGCAGATAACCAACATATGGTCAACCAATGCAAAACAAACATATGCAATGCACATAAGCAGAATTGTTAGTATAGCAAACAGACACGCTCAAAGCGATAGTCCATTACGGCCCACCACGTAATGAACTACCGCAGACACATGAGACTAGTACCAGCTCGAGGTAGCTAACCCCATCAGAACACCACTCCCGTAGGAGTTGAATCAGAACACCACCCCCGAAGGAGTTGAATCAGAACACCACCCCCGTAGGAGTTGAATCAGAACACCACCCCCATAGGAGTTGAATCAGAACACCACTCCTGTAGGAGTTGAATTAGAACGCCACCCCGTAGGAGTTGAATCATAACATCAACATCTTCGAGTCCTCGCACCTGCACACCAATGCCTATCCCGACTGACCAAGTTTGGGTATCCCCGGGCCACCCTCAATCCAAACTCAGACTCGGTACACCCAGACACGCATTTCATAAAGTAATCCGAAATGCAGAATCGAGAGCACATCTGAAACCCTTACCGCACTATTACCGAATCGCGAAGAATCCCGGCAGAACCTCGGCCTTTCGCCCGAAACGCGGTAGTGTGACATCCGAAGTCCCGCACTACTCCACAACTGTTGATTCAAGATGAACAACCACATACAAATCAGAAATCACTAATCCAGACCCCCGGGAATTAATCCAGCACATTCCCGCAGTTTCCCGTAAAATTCCACAGAAAGCTCGGATTCTCAAACCGAGCTAGAACATTGATATTTATACACACACATGCACAACTAAGCATCCAAATCATACTTTCCCCCAAATCTACGCAAGCAAGTAGGTCGGTTACGTTTACAATTTGTAAAACGATGTTCGAACATCGTTTGATACCTACTTCAATTCACGATACCAATTCATTATCAATACACCCCGAAACACGCCATAACTATTAACATACCCTTACCGTTCATACAAGTCTGAATCAAAATTCCCGATCAGCGGTCCGGTAGAAATTTCAGCAGAGTTCAAAATTCACAGAATCAGCCAATATCATTGGCGCCAAAACCGAGGCTCTGGCCGGGAAAAACGGCTTTCAGAGCGAGCATTTTCTGACAAAACCAAATAGCACAACAGACTCATCACTTCACTCTGTTCACAAATACACCCTTACCTTTCACTGAAACTGAAGATGGGTTTCCGTGCAGGAAATCAGAAATGGATTTCGGCAGTGTTTCTGGAAAGTTTCTGCTTACACTCCTGTTATCAAACATACACAAGAAGGTGCCGAGAACTTTTAGAAACCAATAAACCAAGCAGAGAAGGTGGTTCCATAACTACTCCCAAACTTCAGCAGCTCACAAATTTCAAACCGGGCTGAATTTTCACAAACCGACCTCAGATTATTTATTTACACAACACAAGGATCGTTTTGGTAACCTTAGCTCAAAGCTTCTTCAAGTTTCCACCAAATTCACCTTTGGCCATTAATGGTGTTCTTCCATGAAAGCTTCACGGTTTCAAGAAGAAGAAGAAGAAAATGAAGAAAATTCCATTTCTTTCCTTTATATATTTTTCATTTCTTTTCTTCTTTTCTCCTTTCTTTTCCATCTCTTTTCATGGTAGGACAAGTGTCCCTTAGTCACCACCCTAGTCACTATGGTGACTCACACACCAAGCCAAATCTGAAATGTTCATAAGTGTTGAAACATCATCCCGTGCCAATTTTACCGAGCAAATCCCGACGTGTGTGCTTGCTTTCCCGAGCCAATAATCCCCTCGTGTGTGCTTGCTCGGTTATCTCCACATTAATCGTCCCGAGTCATAACACACCTCACACATTTGTCGTCCCAAAACTTTCTTCCCGAGCCCCGAGTTTTTCATCCCGAGCCCCGAGCGTCGCCCGGGAACGAACATATCGACCCTAAAAAATATTCTCCGCGGAAAGGTATGGAATGCTCGTACGACCTCAAATATGCTAAAAGTTCCCTTTTATATGGTCCCGATAAAGCTACCGAGCTTACTGATCGATCGAAAACATGTCCCGCTCCCGAAAAAAATATTTTCCGCGGAAACGTGCGGGGGACCCTTGCGACCTTAAATATAAAAGCATTCCAAAAAATATTACTCAGAAAAGATCCGGGAGCTGTCTAACCAACCGAAGACACGCCCCGCATGCTTGAAACGGAGCCCCGGAACACCAAAGTCACCTCCCGCTCGGGGTGACTATAACAGGAAGAGCACGCGAAGCCCTTTGGAGCCTGGAACATAAGTACACTCGAGGAAGGAGGCGGCGGCGAAACCCTCGTTCGAGACTGCGAGTCGCAGGCGAAGCCCCAAGGCGAAACCATTCAAGCAAAGCCTCAAGGCGAGCCCCCCGCACCAGACTTCTGGTTAAAGAATTCCCAAGGAGAAGCCCTTCATGCAAAGCCACCATGCGAAACCCCAGCGCGAGGATCCCAGGCGAAGGCAAAACCCACAGGCGAAGCCGCCCCGCGAAGCCTCCATACTTAACCAACTGGCCGACCAATCCAACCCGAAATGTCCCTTCTCTGAAGACACTCGGGAAGACAAATACTCACTTTACATGCAAAAGACACAGGAAGACTTTTAGACTAGCTTTTGCCTTTTTACCTTTTTGGAAGCTTTTTGAATGGCATGCATGCAAAAGAACTTTATGCTTTCTACATGCATGCGCAAGTGTAAGAGCTGTTTTGCCCCTCACATCACTCCTCACCATTTAAGCTAGCTTCACACACATTTGTAACTTAGAACATAATTTTTGAATCAAGAATTCGGCCAAAACTCTCCACGTGAGACCTTGGCTTTTGTGTTCTCTTTTCTTGCATTTCCATCTCCCTAGTGATCCATGCAAGAGGATCCAAACATAATATCTAGTATTGCTTGATCTTGTAGTCAAGAGGTGCTAGATGTCATCTCCTTTCCCAGGCATTATCAAGTGCATTGCCTCACCTCGTAGTGAGGAGGTTCACTTGGCCGAAATCTGTTCGCAAGTTCGAGTCCGCCTCCGCCAAGCTAGATCCGCGATAGGCTTGATCGCGAGTTAAAGAACCGTGATCACATCAAGTGGTATCAGAGCCAAAGCGCTTGTTGGAGGTATTGTGTTATTTGTTTCAAGGCCCGGGATGGTCTCGAAGACCACGGGTTCTTCTCGGATTGCTATATCTGCACTAGGTACTGATATTCTGTATATACCTTGCGGTATATTCTATGACCCTACGACAGTTATGGGATTGCGACCACAGCTGGTACCATGCCTCTGTAGCTTCGGCTTCTGACCTCTTGGAGAGGGCTGTCGTTCTGTTCTGTTTTATGCGCGCACAAAGGGTCTATGGCGGTCTGCACCGCATCCTTCGGGATTCTGGCTAACCCCGTCCTGCGAGACTCTGTTTGTATATATATATATATATATATATATGCTTGTGTTCTGTGTTGTCTTTGTTTTGCAGGTACCGCGCACTTAGCACTTTATGCAAACTGTATCTTACCTCAGCCCTTACTGGGTCCTCCCGAGGACTCACCCCTTCTGTTTACCACATTTCAGGGTTACCTAACAAGCAACCAGCGGACTAGAGTTTCGTGGTGCTTTCTGTTTTCGGATCAGGTATCTGCGGTTCCGACACAGAACTTCTGTTAAGTTTATAAGGGTAGTCTCGGTAGAGGTTACTGATCTGTTTTCGAGCTTATGATATTATGCTAAGTATAGCATATGTGATTTACAGTTAACTGACTCCTCTCTCTTCTGTTTGTCGTTTAGCAGCAGCAGCAGTGATACGTGCGAGAACTTCTGATCTTGGAGTTTCTCCCATATTTTCCGCACCTAGGTATTCTAGGGTTTTTCCCTTGTCAGCTCTTTAGGTGTATGTGCATGCATGTCATATGTCAGATCATGCTATGTATATTAGATACATTCTGCTTTATTTCTGTATGATTGGGGGCTCGCCTGTGTTACGGTCACCCCGAGCGGGTTGCGACCGGGTGACTCGGGGCTCCGGTTTTGGCCCGCGGGTCACGTTTTTTGGCGTTCAGACGGCTCCCGAGCCTTATCCGAGTATCATTTTGGCGAACTCTTTCGTATTTGAGATCGTGTGGGTCCCCCGGACGTTTCGCCGAAAATATTTTTCGGGGTTGTCTCGGGGCGTCTGGCCAGGCTTGGTAGCGCTTCCGAGACCTCGGATTGAGATGCCGTTTGCAGTTTTGGAGTCGTGGGAATGTCCCGGAGGTTTTTATGGAATATAATATTTGGGGCGGGACATTTGGTCCCGGGCGACTTTCGGGGCTCGGGACAGGAATCCCGGGGCTCGGGATGGAAATCTTCTGACGGCTTTGGGGTAAATCATGTTATAATTCAAGATGGTTTTTATGAGTATTTTTGGTGAGTTTTGGTGTGACAGATGCGTCTGATGGGGTTGAGCTGGGACCCGAGCTTTTTGAGGAGACTACGGCAAAGATCAGTTATTCTGAGCACGGATCAAAACCATGACAGCTGCACTGCTGCTTATACGAACCGCCGCCGTAGAGACTCTGGAATCTGAGTTTGGTGACAGAATTTGGTGGAGGTAGCACCGATCAGAGGGACAGTAAGATTTGGTAGGCGGGGCAAGTTACCCCGAATTTTATCGGTTCTAATGAGTTTCTAGAGTAAGTTTGTTACGGTCACCCCGAGCGGGTTGCGGCCGGGTGACCCGGGCTCGGTTTTGGCTGCGGGTCACGTTTTTCGGCGTTCAGACGGCTCCCGAGCCTTATCCGAGTATCATTTTGGCGAACCCTTTCGTATTTGAGGTCGTGTGGGTCCCCCGGACGTTTCCGCCGAAAATATATTTTCGGCGCCGGGGGTTGTCGGGGTCGTCTCGGGACGTACAGCGGGCTCGGTAGCGCTCGAGACCTCAGATTGAGATGTCGTTTGCAGTTTTAAAGTCGTGGGAATGTCCCGGAGGTTTTTATGGAATATAATATTTGGGGCGGGACGTTCGGTCCCGGGCGACTCCCGGGGCTCGGGATGGAAATCTTCTGACGGCTTTGGGGTAAGTCATGTTATAATTCAAGATGGATTTTATGAGTATTTTTGTGGAATTTTGGTGTGATGGGATTTTGGTTCTGTTGGACACGCTCGCACGTCGGGATTTGTTCGGGTTCAGTGAGCTCGGTAGGACACTCTGGAATTGTAAATGGACTTTTGGAACATGTTTTACGAATGTTATAATATTCTGAGGATTGTGTCCAATTTTCGTTTAATTTGGAGTTCGGTAGTTATTTTTGGGCCAAAATTGGAACTTTCGGAAAAGTTTGGAGGTTAATTTGCTTTTGGCCACAAAACAAAAATAAAAAGGTATGGGCTGCAGCAGTTCGGCAGCAAGTGGGAAGGAGATATGGGACACATGGCTTGTTTTCATTTAAGTGGAGTGGTATGGGAAAAAAGAAAGGGATATATATATATATATATATATATATATATATATATATATTTGGCTATTATTTCATAAATGAAATTATATTTCATTTCTTCTCATTTCTTCTTCTTCTTCTTCCTCACTTCTGCCGCCACCATTAGAGCATTTCTCCAAGCTTTAAAGTTCTTCATCTTGGCTTGAATCATCAAGGGTTTAGCTTCAATCTTGGGTAAGTTCCTTCCCTAAGCTCTCTTTACTTGTTGGAAACAAGAAAATGGTAGGAAAAGAGAGAGATTTGTGAATTTGGATTTGTTCTTAGCTACATGCTAGGATGATTCTCTTCCTCCCATCTTTTAGTATGTTGTTCTTGGGTTGTAGGGAGTGATAATCAAGTGTTAGATTTTGGAAAAAACTTCTTGGTTGAAAAGCCCCTTTTGGCCGAATTTATGGAAGTTTCTAAATTGGTGTATGTTTGTCCTCTTGAATCATGCTTTAAGTATGTTGTTCCTAGCATGATTCTAAGCTTATGTATGGATTCAATTTGATGGAGAACATGTTGGGTAAGAAAACCCCAAATGGCCGATTTTGAATGTTGGTGTTCAATGTTGAATTTGGTTGTTTTGGATGCAATTGGTTAGCATTCTTGGTTTAGAAGTGTAATTGGTGGTTAGTATGATTAATTGGAAGCTTGAATGGATTGAATAGGAAGTTGGGTAAAATGTTGGTTAAGAACCGAATTATTGGAATGATTCTTTTTCCATGTTGGGGTTTGATGTTGGTTGAATTGGATGTTAAGATGGTGTTGGGATTGAATTTAGGTGTGGTTAGAAGTTTGAAACGTTGATTTCGGGTAAGAATTGGAAAAGTTGCAATTATGCGGGTTTATCGGAAAATGTCGGGTAATGAAGGGTTTTAAGGTTGGATTTGATCAGTTCTGCTTGTTGGATTGTGTTTGACAATGTATAATTTTGCATTGTCTAAGTTGGTTCTGAATTCTGGTGTTTCTGTGGGAATCTGGAATTTTACGGATATTCTGTCGGATTTTCGGTTTTGGGGTCGGGGGTGTAGTTTGGTAGAGTGGTCGATAAGGATGCTAATTCAACTTGGTTTGACAGATTCTGAGGTTCGGAGGGTAGAAAAAGAGAGGTTTCTGAGTTTCGGGCCGTGGTTTGGAAATCGTCCAGAATCGGTCAAATACTCTGGATTTGTGAGGTAAGGGTTTGGTTACATTATTTTGGTAAGATAGGTGTATGTTTAGTTTCACTTTACATTGCAAGTATTTCGGGATTACATGCCTTAGGGCATATTCTGTAGTCTGTAGGTGTGTGTTGTTACACTTCTGTTTTGCAGGTATTTCGGAAATATGTGCCTTAAGGTACGTTCTGTGATCTGTAGGTGTATGCCTTGTGGCATACTTTGTCTGTTAACCCTACGACAGTTGTGGGTTCGCTACCCCAGCTGGTGCACCATGCTTCCGTAATAGCTTCGGCTTCTGACTCCCTTAGACGGAGGCTGTCGTTCGATTTGTTATAAGGGTTTATGGCGATTTAGAATCGCACATCCTTTGGGATTATGATCTGTTATCTTTACATGCACGATATTACGTATTACATTTCATATATTACGTATATTGCTATCTTTCTGTTTTGCGAGGGTTACATATGCTTATCTTACCCCAAATCCCTTACGGGTCCTTTCGAGGACTCACCCTTTTGGGTTACTGTTTTTGGATTTCGAGTAGACACAGTAAGCAGCGGAGTAGGTTTCCGTGAGGCTTCTGCCTTGGTTGTGTTGAGCAGCAGCTGCACCTTGCGGGCCGGGATTTTGTCTACTTGGTCAGAATCCCGTGCGAGGTATTTTGGCGTTTAGGCCTAGGGTTGGCTCTGTAGCTGCATGTGCATACTTTCTGATTTGTTGTGATGATTGTATATATGTGAATATATTACATTACATTGCATGTTACGGCGCTTGGCGCTTGCTAGAAACCCTAGGTTCGGGGAATTCTGTATGTATCTGTGTTGTGTGCGTAAGTACTCGTCCACGTTGGGCGGTGCTTACTTTGTTGATAGTTCATGATATGTATGTATGTTAATTTTTATGTGCTCGCCCGATCTCGATTTGCGAGACTCACCATGGATTTTATTTTAGTAGATGTATGAAATTTTCAGGTTGCTTCCACAATCGCTTCGCTTTTCGGGTCCGCTACGCGCGGCAGGTCTCGATGGACCTGCCATTCTGTATCATTCCGGCTTCCGCTTCCGACGTCCCGGCGCCCCCGCCTCCGCAACCGGGCTCGGGTGGCGTGCGGTGACAAGTTGGTATCAGAGCAGGTAAGTGACCGTATTGGTCGTCAGTGGTGACTTGTAGTGACAACTGTTGTTGTACATTTTGTTTTAGAATGGTTTGGTATGGAGATTGGCCACCTCCTTACTTGAACCACTTTAAAATAAAATTGTGGAACAAAGTTGATCCTTCAAGTTATCCTGATAGTTGCAGATTTCGGAACTCGGGATTTCTGGATTACGGTAAGATTATTACGATCGAGGGATTGTGGAAAAGATCCGGTACGTAAACTTGTGTGTTAGGAAAAGATTTGGTGAAATAAGCATGAAGCTTACGTGATTTGGTGAAATACATGATTTTAGCATTCGAGAAATAATTTACGTGTCAAGTCTTGCATTGCACTCTGAGCCTTAGGAAGCTGCTGCTAGCTTCGTAGGGATTAGGAGTGACCGATTTATGCGGACTCTGTTTGGTCTGAAATGTCTCGGGTTTGGTTAACACGCGTAGACAGCGTGTTTTGCGACCGGAGGAGGGGATCGTAATCCCACGCCTCCGAGAGATAGGGTTTGAACTGTTGGTTATGGGTTGAGTTGGTATATGGTTTGGAAATTTGGTTTGGGATAAGTTGTTTTTGGTTGGACTTGGTTTGAGGAATTGTGTACTACACGCGAATAGCGTGATTTGGTACCGGAGGCGGGACGAGATTCCACACCTCCGTGGAATAGGATACGGGTTCAGCGTAACCCGAGTCCGAACAACCACACTCACCGCCCCGAGGTTTAGCGGTCGTAGGGACCCCTCTCGATTTGGTATTACCGCCAGCCTAGCCTGGTTCGGGCGGCGATGGCGGGGAAGATCTGATTATGCCACAGTAAGGGCATTTTGATTAGGTGGTGATAGCGAGACTTTAGCCACTGCTCGCCACAGCTTTGGGATTGGTAAGTGAGTGACTACGAGGAGGATGGTCACTACGACACCTAGACTTCTCGTCGGTCCCATCAACGACGGGGAGATCGAGGCACCGATCGACGAGGTTAGACTTACGGAGAGGTTTGAGTTTGAACCCCCGAGGTTCAATGACCGAGAAGGGCCGAGGTAGTAGAGACTTGGTTTGCAGGAGTTGGCAAACTCAC
This sequence comes from Stellera chamaejasme, assembly GCA_024586325.1. Taxonomy (NCBI): domain Eukaryota; kingdom Viridiplantae; phylum Streptophyta; class Magnoliopsida; order Malvales; family Thymelaeaceae; genus Stellera; species Stellera chamaejasme. Next base: position 23,014,779 of record CM044981.1, read on the forward strand.
GGGAGGCTACATTTTCCACCAGCGGTGCGGTGGGGATGTAGCCGAGAAATGCGTCGAGCACGGTTTGATGAGTGTCATCGGGAGACAGGCTGTTGCAGAGTTTGAGCGGGAGTTTGACAGGCTTATTCACTACGTACCGCAGTACCATGGTATGGAAGAGGAGGTTGAGAGTCGCCTCACCTCGCAGCGAGGTCAGGGGAGTACGAGGGGCTCCACACAGCAGGGACCCCGGCAGATTTCTGGACGGCCGAACAGGTCTGGGCAGTTTAGTAGAGGTAGAGAGGGAGCACCACCGGCACGATCTTATCCGATTTGTAGTAGGTATCACCCCGGTCGACTTTGTTTCAGGCAGGAGGGCCGATGTTTACGTTGCGGGTCGACACTCAATGGGTATGGGATTGCCCTCGGCGTAAGGCGGGGTTTTGCGATCTTCGGCGTCACGATCTCGGGCACAACCAACGCGCCGTGGGGCGTGGGCGGGTGGCCCGAGACTTCAGCAGCGACAGCAGCTTCAGCCACCCCCTCCACCATAGTAGCCCAGAGTGGGCCGAGTTTTCCATTTTGAGGGGGAAGGCCCTAGTTATCAGGGAGGACCTAGTCAGCAGTCAGGTACTAGCCAGCAGGGAGGCTCGAGTCAGCAGGGAGTTCTGCAAGGTACTTTATTTCTGAATGAGGTGTCGGTTCATGCAGTATTGGATACAGGAGCATCTATTTCTATTGTAACACAGAAATGTGTTACATCTCTGCATCTGTCTGTTAGTACCTTGCCTCAAATGTTTTTAGTAAAAACTGCTGGGAGTCAGTTTCTGTTTTCCAATGAGATGGTTCGGGGTTGTACGATATCTGTAGGCGGACATCTGATGGTATCGGATTTGTTGGTTTTAGACACGCCGAACTATGATATTATTCTTGTGATGGACTGGCTATCCAAGAATTCTGTGCACATTGATTGTGCAAATCGTACTATTATGGTTTCTGGAGAGGTACTACCTCTCACGGCTCCGACTGGTTTGACTATCGCACGACGACGAAGGAGTTACAGATTCTGGATCAGCTGTCGATAGTTGGTGTAGAGGAATGTTATGATCTGAATGAGGCCGGTACTAGGTTGAAGTTGGATGGTTTACCATTGGTTCGAGATTTTCCGCAGGTATTTCCGGAGGAGTTGCCCGGATTACCACCAGAGCGGGAAATTGTGTTTGAGATCCACCTGCAGTCAGGTACTGCTCCGATATTTATTCCTCCTTATCGGATGCCTATTTCTGAGATGCAGAAGTTGAAAAAAACAGTTGGAGGAATTACAGCAGAAGGGCTTCATCCGACCGAGCATTTCAGCGTGGGGTGCTCTGGGTCTGTTTGTTAAGAAGAAAGATGGGACACTCTGACTTTGTATTGATTCCAGGCGGTGGAATACTCTTACTGTGAAGAACAAGTATCCGTTGCCGAGGATTGACGATCTTTTTGATCAACTTCGGGGTTCGAGAGTTTCCTCAAAGATTAATCTCCGATCTGGGTATTTTCAGTTTAGGGTGAAGGATGAGGACATACCTAAGACCGCTTTCCGCACCCGATATGGACACTTTGAGTTTACGGTCATGCCATTTAGGCTGACCAATGCTCCAGCGGCATTCTTGGATCTGATGCATCGGGTGTTCCGACCGTACTTGGACTCATTTCTGGTGGTTTTTATCGATGATATTCTGATATATTCTAGGGATGAGGACTCGCATCGGGAGCATCTGAGGGTAGTTCTGCAGACACTTTGGGAACATCAGCTTTATGCTAAATTCTTAAAGTGTGAGTTCTGGATTCGGGAAGTCACTTTTCTGGGATATATTATATCTGAGCATAGTCTGTCTGTGGATCCAGAGAAGGTGAGGGTAGTTCGGGATTGGAAACAACCTACCACGGTACGGGAAATCAGGAGCTTCTTGGGGTTAGTAGGATATTATCAGAGGTTTGTACCAGGGTTTTCTATTCTGGCATCTCTGCTTACGCAGTTGACCAAGAAGGGTCAACAGTTTATCTGGTCTGATAGGTGTGAGCAGAATTTTCAGGAGTTGAAACGGCAGTTGACTAACTCTCTGATTCTGACTCTTCCAGATCCGAGCTTACCGTACGTGATATATACGGATGCTTCCACATCCAGTTTGGGGTGTGTGTTGGTGCAGAAGCGTATTGTGGTAGCTTATGGGTCGACGCAGCTGCGACCGCATGAGCTGAACTGACTGACACATGATCTGGAGTTGGCTATAGTAATTTTTGCGCTGAAACATTGGAAGCAATATCTGTTTGGTAATAAATTTCAGATTCTTACCGACCATGAGAGTCTGAAATATCTGTTTACACAGAAGGAGCTTAACATGAGGCAGCGCAGATGGCTTGAATACATTAAGGACTATGGTTGTTATATCGAGTACATTTCTAGCAAGGGCAACACGGTTGCCGATGCTCTGAGCAGGAAGTATACCGGGTTGGTTAAGGGAGGAAATGTTGGGGATCGATCCGAGGATATTTGACATGCCTTTGGCACAGGGGGCAGCTCTGGGAGCGTGCTCAGGTTTATACACTTACTATACATTCTGAGTGGCTTGACAGGGTGCGCGAGGCGCAAGTTAGAGATCCGGGGTTGAAGAAATTATCTGGGGAAGATAACGGTTCTTTGTTACCGACGTTGCAGTATAGGCAGGGATTGCTATACTTCCGAAACCGCCTTTTTGTACCGGAGGGTCAGGAGTTCTGGAATGAGATTTTAGAGGAGGCACACCCGAGCGGTTTGAGCATCAGAAACCGGCAGGGACACTGCAGACTTTGCCCATTCCGGATTTGGAAGTGGGGCAATGTTACGATGGACTTTCTGACTGCACTATCCCTGACACGGTCTCATCATGATGCTATCTGGGTTTTTGTGGATCGGCTGACAAAGTGCGCACACTTTCTGCCTATTCGGGTCACAGACCCTCTGGAGAAGCTTGCCCGGCTTTACATCAGGGAGATTGTACGTTTACATGGAGTACCAGACTCCATTGTATCTGACCGTGATCCGCGTTTTACGGCACGGTTCTGGAGAGCTTTTCATGAAGCACTCGGCACGCGACTCCATCTGAGCACAGCTTATCACCCATGCATCGGACGGGCGGTCGGAGCGGGTGATTCGATCTTGGAGGTTATCTTTGCGAATCTGTACTTTGGATTTTGGAGGAGTTTGGGACCAGCAGTTGCCTTTGATAGAGTTCTCGTACAACAACAGCTTCCAGACTACGTTTGGCATGGCACCATATGAGGCGTTGTACGGGAGGTGGTGTATGACACCATACTGTTGGACAGATGCGTCTGATCGGGCTGTGTTGGGACCCGAGCTTTTTGAGGAGACTACGGCGAAGATCAGATTGTTACAGGCACGGATCAAAACCGCGAACGACTGCACCACTGCTTATACGAACCGCCGCCGTAGGGCTCTGGAATCTGAGTTTGGTGACAGAATTTGACTGGAGGTAGCACCGATCAGAAGGACAATAAGATTTGGTAGGCGGGGCAAGTTACCCCGAATTTTATCGGTTCTCCTGAGTTTCTAGAGTAAGTTGTTAGGTTGGTCTTTCCCCCCCAACTGTTTCTGTATTACGTGATGTCTTCCTGGATAGCCTGTTGTGGATGGGTTAGATCTAGGTTCGATCGTATGCAGGGTTGTCTGGTAGAAATACCGGCAAGCCGACTCGGGTGCAATAAGATGCACCGGAGGGTGGGACGCCGTTGAGAGGCTCTGTATGGTAGTCTAAACTACCACTCCCGCCGCACCAGTACGGTGGTCCGATTGTTCTTAGTAAGGGGAATTTTTACATTCTGGTTGGTAGCGACACCTGTATGGTTGGTTCAGGCTACTCTTGGAGGACCAAGAGTTCTAAGGGGGGGAGAATGTTACGGTCACCCCGAGCGGGTTGCGACCGGGTGACTCGGGGCTCCGGTTTTGGCCTGCGGGTCACGTTTTTCGGCGTTCAGACGGCTCCCGAGCCTTATCCGAGTATCATTTTGGCGAACTCTTTCGTATTTGAGGTCGTGTGGGTCCCCCGGACGTTTCCGCCGAAAATATTTTTCTGGCGCCGGGGGGTTGTCGGGGTCGTCTCGGGACGTACAGCGGGCTCGGTAGCGCTCCCGAGACCTCAGATTGAGATGCCGTTTGCAGTTTTGGAGTCGTGGGAATGTCCCGGAGGTTTTTATGGAATATAATATTTGGGGCGGGACATTTGGTCCCGGGCGACTCCCGGGGCTCGGGACGGGAATCCCGGGGCTCGGGATGGAAATCTTCTGACGGCTTTGGGGTAAGTCATGTTATAATTCAAGATGGTTTTTATGAGTATTTTTGTGGAATTTTGGTGTGATGGGATTTTGGTTCTGATGGACACGCTCGCACGTCGGGATTTGTTCGGGTTCAGCGAGCTCGGTAGGACACTCTGGATTTGTAAATGGACTTTTGGAACATGTTTTACGAATGTTATAATATTCTGAAGATTGTGTCCAAGTTTCGTTTAATTTGGAGTTCGGTAGTTATTTTTGGGCCAAAATTGGAACTTTCGGAAAAGTTTGGAGGTTAATTTGCTTTTGGCCACAAAAAAAATAAAATAAAAAGGTATGGGCTGCAGCAGTTCGGCAGCAAGTGGGAAGGAGATATGGGACACATGGCTTGTTTTCATTTAAGTGGAGTGGTATGGGAAAAAAGAAAGGGATATATATATATATATATATATATATATATGGATATTATTTCATAAATGAAATTATATTTCATTTCTTCTTCTTCTTCTTCCTCACTTCTGCCGCCACCATTAGAGCATTTCTCCAAGCTTTAAAGTTCTTCATCTTGGCTTGAATCATCAAGGGTTTAGCTTCAATCTTGGGTAAGTTCCTTCCCTAAGCTCTCTTTACTTGTTGGAAACAAGAAAATGGTAGGAAAAGAGAGAGATTTGTGAATTTGGATTTGTTCTTAGCTACATGCTAGGATGATTCTCTTCCTCCCATCTTTTAGTATGTTGTTCTTGGGTTGTAGGGGAGTGATAATCAAGTGTTAGATTTTGGAAAAAACTTCTTGGTTGAAAAGCCCCTTTTGGCCGAATTTATGGAAGTTTCTAAATTGGTGTATGTTTGTCCTCTTGAATCATGCTTTAAGTATGTTGTTCCTAGCATGATTCTAAGCTTATGTATGGATTCAATTTGATGGAGAACATGTTGGGTAAGAAAACCCCAAATGGCCGATTTTGAATGTTGGTGTTCAATGTTGAATTTGGTTGTTTTGGATGCAATTGGTTAGCATTCTTGGTTTAGAAGTGTAATTGGTGGTTAGTATGATTAATTGGAAGCTTGAATGGATTGAATAGGAAGTTGGGTAAAATGTTGGTTAAGAACCGAATTATTGGAATGATTCTTTTTCCATGTTGGGGTTTGATGTTGGTTGAATTGGATGTTAAGATGGTGTTGGGATTGAATTTAGGTGTGGTTAGAAGTTTGAAACGTTGATTTCGGGTAAGAATTGGAAAAGTTGCAATTATGCGGGTTTATCGGAAAATGTCGGGTAATGAAGGGTTTTAAGGTTGGATTTGATCAGTTCTGCTTGTTGGATTGTGTTTGACAATGTATAATTTTGCATTGTCTAAGTTGGTTCTGAATTCTGGTGTTTCTGTGGGAATCTGGAATTTTACGGATATTCTGTCGGATTTTCGGTTTTGGGGTCGGGGGTGTAGTTTGGTAGAGTGGTCGATAAGGATGCTAATTCAACTTGGTTTGACAGATTCTGAGGTTCGGAGGGTAGAAAAGAGAGGTTTCGAGTTTCGGGCCGTGGTTTGGAAATCGTCGAGAATCGGTCAAATACTCTGGATTTGTGAGGTAAGGGTTTGGTTCATTATTTTGGTAAGATAGGTGTATGTTTAGTTTCACTTTACATTACTGCAAGTATTTCGGGATTACATGCCTTAGGGCATATTCGTAGTCTGTAGGTGTGTGTGTTGTTGCACTTACATTTTGCAGGTATTTCGGAAATATGTGCCTTAAGGTACGTTACGTGATTTGTAGGTGTATGCCTTGTGGCATACTTTGTGCATTAACCCTACGACGGTTGTGGGTTCGCTACCCAGTGGTGCACCATGCTTCCGTAATAGCTTGGCTTCGACTCCCTTAGAGGGAGGCTGCTGTTCCGATTTGTTATAAGGGTTTATGGCGATTTAGAATCGCACATCCTTCCGGATTCTGATCTGTTATCTTTACATGCACGATATTAAGTATTATGTTGCATATATTCTGTATATTGCTATCTTTCTGTTTTGCAGGGTTACATATGCTTATCTTACCCCAAATCCCTTACGGGTCCTTTCGAGGACTCACCCTTTTTGGGTTCTGTTTTTGGATTTCAGGTAGACCTGGTAAGCAGCCAGGAGTAGGTTTCCGTGAGGCTTCTGCCTTGGTTGTGTTGAGCAGCAGCTGCACCTTGCGGGCCGGGATTTTGTCTACTTGGTCAGAATCCCGTGCGAGGTATTTTGGCGTTTAGGCCTAGGGTTGGCTCTGTAGCTGCATGTGCATACTTTCCGATTTGTTGTGATGATTGTATATATGTGAATATATTACATTACATTGCATGTTACGAGCGCTTGGCGCTTGCTAGAAACCCTAGGTTCGGGGAATTCTGTATGTATCTTTGTTGTGTGCGTAAGTACTCGTCCACGGAGGCGGGGCTTACTTTGTTGCTAGTGCATGAACTGTATGTATGGTAATGGTGATGTGCTCGCCCGATCTCGAGGGGCGAGACTCACCATGGATTTTATTTTAGTAGATGTATGAAATTTTCAGGTTGCTTCCACAATCGCTTCGCTTTTCGGGTCCGCTACGCGCGGCAGGTCTCGATGGACCTGCCTTTCTGTATCATTCCGGCTTCCGCTTCCGCTTCCGACGTCCCGGCGCCCCCGCCTCCGCAACCGAGCTCGGGTGGCGTGCGGTGACAACCAGGTCTTCGAGAACGAGACTTTGCGGGCCATGGGACCACTACAAGTAGCGGTTTTCGGTTAGACCAACCGTTTCCGCGGTTTTCCCCGCAGCTTTCGCTTCCGCTGTCGTGGACTTCAAGGGGCAGTAATGCCAGTTCATGGATGAACATCTGCGGGAGATGACTTTGAGGGCAAGCTACTGTTCTGCGTTCTATTCTGGGGCGGTTCTATACGGAACCTGATCAACTCCTTATTTGAACCACCTTGGAATGTGCGGTAGAGCAGCGGGCGGTTCTTCGAAGCATTCTGTTAAGACCAAACTCTAGTGCTGTGGTAGCACTTCTGGGATGTTCAGGGTACTCCGACCAGATTTGGGGATTTTGGACATTGGAGCGCGCGTCACTGCGCCGGGCAAAAAAAGCTCTAGTGCGGGCTTTCGACATAATCCGGGTACCTTTATGATTGTTTGGTTAATCTTATGATGTGATTTTGTGATATGATCATGATCTGACTCTGTGTTTAAGTATAAGGCATATATGGTTCTGTGATTCTGAAAAGAATCTCTGCATCATGCATTGCATTACACTACAGCATATTGTTCTGTGTACTTTGTTATATGGGTTGAGCTGGTTTCAGGAAATGGTTAACACGCACTGACAGCGTGATCGGGTGCCGGAGGGTAGGAACCGGGATCCCACGCCTTCGAGGATTAGAAGACGGGTTCAACAAAATACGGGGTCTGAACAACCACAATCACCACCACCTAATCTTCAACAGCAGTTGTTGAGCACGGGTGTTGGGACAGGTACAACAGTTGTTGAGCACCCTACTGCCAGTGCAGCAGGTTCAGGGACAGCAGCCGGCACAGGGAGATCCGATCATGCCACAGTTTGGTCATTCTGATTAGGAGGTGAGCAGTGGTCACCTCAGTGTTCAGGAACGACAAGGGATTTACTCTGAGGAGGAGGAGGACGAGAACCGCAGACACCGGCGTGCACGGAGGGTACGATCGGAGGTCGGCCCCGCGGTCCGATCCGATCGTTCTAGCCAGGAGCGCCTTCAGGGCTAGGAGAGGGATCATTCATACCGTCAGCAGTGGAAGGACGATCACTGTGATCTCGAGACTTCTCGTCGGTCCCACCAACGACGGGGAAGTATGAGGCACCGGTCTGACGAGGTCAGACTTTTGGAGAGATTTCAGCGTCTGAACCCCCCTGAGGTTCAACGGCAGAGGAGGACTTGAGGCAGCAGAGACCTGGTCTGCAGGAGTTGACAAATTCCTAGGAAGGTTACACGTTCCATCTGCAGTTATGGTATCACTGGCGACGTTTAACCTGCAGGACGGCGCAGATCATTGGTGGAGGAGCCTGCAGCTAGTTGAGAGCTGACTCAGTGCGGGGAGGTGAGAAGGACCTGGACATCACCTGGGAGCCGTTTGCGTACTATTTCCACCGACAGTATATCGGAGATGTAGCCAGGGACCTCCGACAGTCGCAATTTGACGATCTGGAGCAGGGGAACATGACTGTTGTGGAGTATGAGCGGGAATTTGACCGGTTGGTTCGCTACGTACCGTAGTACTATGGTATGGAGCAGGAGAAGGCCAAGAGATTTATCTGTCGGTTACACCCTGAATACAGGTGGGTTCTGAGACCATTGGATATTACATCTTACCATGAGGCCGTTCAAAAGGCCCAACTCCTTGAGAAGGAGGAGGTTGAGAGCCGATACACCCATTACCGATCCCGAGACAGAGGGAGAGGTTCTGCCTATCAGGGTTCATCGAGGGTCATAGGGAAGGCGAGTAAGACTGGGTAGAGTGGCAGGGGCAGAGGAGTGGCAGCATCATTACAGTTTTGTTCGAGTTGTGGCAGACATCACCCCGGTCGGCCATGTTACAGGCAGGCGGGTCAGTGCTTGCGATGCGGATCAGATAACCATTGGGTGCGTGATTGCCCTCTGACGCTGGGACAAGGATCCGGTAGCGTTCCGCGTCTGCAGTTTCGGGTTCAGCCCAACGCACCCCGGCGGCGCGGCTCACAGCGGGGCGTCCCGAGACCACAGCCACGACTTCCGTTTCAGGCACCCTCTCCGCCACAGAAGCCCAAAGCTAGGCGCGTTTTTCAGATTGAGTAGGGAGGCACTTCTCAGTGTAGAACTACAGGTTCTGGATTGGGTTCCGATAATAGATTCAGAGAAGTGCTATGATCTGAATACGGCAGACACTCGACTGGAGCTAGACAAGATTCTAGTGGTGCGGTATTTTTTCCGCAGATGTTTCTGGAGGATTTTCCCGGGATGCCACCGGAGCGGGAAATTGTGTTTGAAATACATTTTCAATCGAGTTCCACCCCGATTTCTGTTCCTCCTTATTGGATGCCGATAGTGGAGATGGTTGAGCTGAAGAAGCAGCTGGAAGAACTTCAGGAGAAGGGCTTCATCCGACCGAACACTTCACCATGGGGTGCTCCTGTTCTGTTTGTCAAGAAAAAGGATGGGTCACTCCGATTTTGTATTAACTATAGAAGGTTGAATGCCATCACTATTAAGAATAAGTACCCACTTCCTAGGATTGATGATCTCTTTGATCAGTTGAGAGGTGCAAGGATCTTTTCAAAGATCGATCTACGATCAGAGTACTTTCAGTTGCGGGTAAAGGAGGAGGATATACCGAAGACTGCTTTCCGTACTCGATATGGGCACTACGAGTATACGGTTGAGCCGTTTGGCTTGACCAATGCACCGGCAGCGTTCATGGACATGATGAACCAGGTGTTCTGACCGTACCTGGACTCTTTTGTGGTGGTCTTCATCGACGACATCCTGGTTTACTCTAGGGATGAGGACTCACATCAGGAGCACTTAAGGGTTGTTCTGTAGACACTTTGGGAACATCGGCTTTATTTTAAGTTCTCGAAGTGTGACTTCTGGATTCGAGAGGTTGCCTTTCTGGGGCATATCATCGGTGAACACGGTCTTTCTATGGATCCCGAAAAGGTTAAGGTTGTCAGGATTGGAAGTACATCGGTTTGGTCAAGGGAGGTAACACTGAGGACCGGACCGAGGAGAATGATTTGACGTGTCTTTGGCATAGGTGGAAACTCTGGGAGTGTGCTTAGGTGTACACTTTGACCATTCATTCGGAGTGGCTTGACAGAGTGCGTGAAGCACAAAGATAGGACCCGGGGTTGATGATGTGGACATCGCCCCAAGGACTCCCCAAGCTCAAAGTGGCGCTCAACCTCACTCGTGCGTTGCCCCAAATCCACTCCAACGTCTCGGAGGACCTATGACAAGGTCCCGTTTCAAACAAGTCCAAGCCAGTCTCAATGCGTTCATGAGACTCATGGCACAGGGAGAAGAACAAGAGGAGGCCCGAGAAAGGACCTTACAACTTCGCCAACTCGGCATCATATTAGAGGAAGTGTCATGGGTGCGCTAGAGCCCGGTTGCGGAGGCGGGGTCATCCCGCGACGGCAGAAGCGGAAGCTATGGCGGAAACAGAAGCGGTTGGTCCAACCGAGACCCGCTGAGTGTGGTGGTCCCATGACCCGACCCGCAAAGTCCCGTTCTCAAAGGCCCGGTGCCTGAGAACACTTTGCTCACGGAGTATGCAGACAGAGTTATTCGCTTATAACCTTCGGTCGTGTTACGACCCGCAACCTACAAAACTCAAAGATGGCAAGTATACAGTATAAACCCTAACTATCCATGGGGAGCCCCGCCCCCCTGAAATAGGCGAGCACTCATCCATCACCAAACATACAGTTCATGTATAACCTCATTAATAATATCCACAGAATCATAAAGATACAGAATGTGTAACACATCAGGATATGATCATACCCCAGGTCCCGCCTTCTACTGTCATGGGCGAGTCCCCGGTCCTACGAGTATCCAGAGCATATATATACATAAGCGAAATGTATCTAGGATACATAGCATGACCAGACAGATGACATGCATGCATATACACCTACAGAGCCAACCAAGGAAACCTCAGAATACCTACGTGCGAGATCTAGGATAAACTCCTAGATCAGAAGATCCCCGCAAGTACCGCTGCTGCTGCTAACACACCAACAGAAGAGAGAAGTCAGTTAACTGTAAATCCCATATGCTATCCTTAGCATAATTCCAGAAGTCAGAAAACAAACTATAGATTCAGACTCAGACACATATTCAGATTTCAGATACAGATTCATACTTCAGATATCAGATCCAGATTTCAGACAACAGATTCAAATTTCAGATCCCAGACTATAGTTACTCAAAGGGACTGCCCCTTACAAACAGAAAATCAGACAGAACAGAAGGGTACTTGAAACAGAATCATACAACACACCCCAGACTCACTCTGCGGGTTGTTGGTCAGGTACTCCTGAAACGGTAAACAGAAAGGGGGTAAGTCTTCTTTTGAGAACTTAGTAAGGGCTTGGGGATAGGCACGGTTTCTCTTTACGTATAAAAACCTGCACAACAAAGACAAATAAAATGCAAACACGCAGCAGATAACCAACATATGGTCAACCAATGCAAAACAAACATATGCAATGCACATAAGCAGAATTGTTAGTATAGCAAACAGACACGCTCTGAAACGATAGTCCATTCTGGCCCAGCCACGTAATGAACTACCGCAGACACATGAGACTAGTACCAGCTCGAGGTAGCTAACCCCATCAGAACACCACCCCCGTAGGAGTTGAATCAGAACACCACCCCCGAAGGAGTTGAATCAGAACACCACCCCGTAGGAGTTGAATCAGAACAGCACCCCCGTAGGAGTTGAATCAGAACACCACCCCCGTAGGAGTTGAATCAGAACACCACTCCTGTAGGAGTTGAATCAGAACGCCACCCCGTAGGAGTTGAATCATAACATCAGCATCTTCGAGTCCTCGCACCTGCACACCAATGCCTATCCCGACTGACCAAGTTTGGGTATCCCCGGGCCACCCTCAATCCAAACTCAGACTCGGTACACCCAGACACGCATTTCATAAAGTAATCCAAAATGCAGAATCGAGAGCAATACTGAAACCCTTACCGCACTATTACCGACCTGCAGAAGAATCCCGACAGAACCTCGACGCTCGGCCCGAAACGCGGTAGTGTGACATCCGAAGTCCCGCACTACTCCACAACTGTTGATTCAAGATGAACAACCACATACAAATCAGAAATCACTAATCCAGACCCCCGGGAATTAATCCAGCACATTCCCGCAGTTTCCCTCAAAATTCCACAGAAAGCTCGGATTCTCAAACCGAGCTAGAACATTGATATTTATACACACACATGCACAACTAAGCATCCAAATCATACTTTCCCCCAAATCTACGCAAGCAAGTAGGTCGGTTACGTTTACAATTTCAGAAAATGATGTTCCGAACATCATTTGATACCTACTTCGATTCCTGATACCAATTCATTATCAATACACCACCGAAACACGCCATAACTATTAACATACCCTTACCGTTCATACAAGTCCGAATCAAAATTCCCGATCAGCGGTCCCGGTAGAAATTTCAGCAGAGTTCAAAATTCACAGAATCAGCCAATATCATTGGCGCCAAAACCGAGGCTCTGGCCGGGAAAAACGGCTTTCAGAGTGAGCATTTTCTGACAAAACCAAATAGCACAACAGACTCATCTCTTCACTCTGTTCACAAATACACGCTTACCTTTCACTGAAACTGAAGATGGGTTTCCGTGCAAGAAATCAGAAATGAATTTCGGCAGCGTTTCTGGAAAGTTTCTGCTTACACTCCTGTTATCAAACATACACAAGAAGGTGCCGAGAACGTTTAGAAACCAATAAACCAAGCAGAGAAGGTGGTTCCATAACTACTCCCAAACTTCAGCAGCTCACAAATTTCAAACCGGGCTGAATCTTCACAAACCGAACTCAGATTATTTATTTACACAACACAAGGATCGTTTTGGTAACCTTACCTCGAAGCTTCTTCAAGTTTCCACCAAATTCACCTTTGGCCATTAATGGTGTTCTTCCATGAAAGCTTCACGGTTTCAAGAAGAAGACGAAGAAGAAGAAAATGAAGAAAATTCCATTTCTTTCCTTTATATATTTTTCATTTCTTTTCTTCTTTTCTCCTTTCTTTTCCATCTCTTTTCATGGTAGGAAGCCTCAAGGCGAAGCCATTCAAGCAAAGCCTCTAGGTGAGGCCCCCGCACCAGACTTCTGGTCAAAGAATTCCCAAGGAGAAGCCCTTCATGCGAAGCCACCAGGTGAGACCCCGACGCGAGAATCCCAGGCGAAGGCGAAGCTGCCCCCGCGAAGCCCACAGGTGAAGCCGCCCCGCGAATCCTCCATACTTAACCAACTGGCCGACCAATCCAACCCGAAACGTCCCTTCTCTGAAGACACTCGGGAAGACAAATACTCACTTTACATGCAAAAGACACGGGAAGACTTTTAGGCTAGCTTTTGCCTTTTTACCTTTTTGGAAGCTTTTTGAATGGCATGCATGCAAAAGCACTCTATGCTTTCTACATGCATGCGCAAGAGTAAGAGCCGTTTTGCCCCTCACATCACTCCTCACCATTTAAGCTAGCTTCACACACATTTGTAAGGAGAACATAATTTTTGAATCAAGAATTCGGCCAAAACTCTCCAAGTGAGACCTTGGCTTTTGTGTTCTCTTTTCTTGCATTTCCATCTCCCTAGTGATCCATGCAAGAGGATCCAAACATAATATCTAGTATTGCTTGACCTTGTAGTCAAGAGGAGCTAGATCTCATCTCCTTTCCCAGGCGTTTTCAAATGCATTGCCTCACCTCGTAGTGAGGAGGTTCACTTGGCCGAAATCTGTTCGCTAGTTCGTGTCCACCTCCGCCAAGCTAGATCCGCGATTGGCTTGATCTCGAGTTCATTAACCGTGATCACATCATCTAAACTCAAACAAAAAGTGTTTGTGGTTGAAAAAGGCCTACTCTAAGACATACCCCTACTTCTTTCGACCCCCAACTAAACCATAAAATCTCAACAAAACTAGTTTCGAGTAACTAGTCATTTTTCTTGTACTTCAAGTTACGGTTTTACTAGGGTTACTCTTTGTGCCTCTTTGTGTGTTTGCCCATGATCTAAGGTTGACGTCGGTATCAAGTTAAGAGAACTTGTGAAAGTCATCGAGTGAGAGAAGGCAAAAGGTGAAAGTACCCCGAAAGAAACCTTTGAGCGAAACACGAGAGTGAGTGTAAACATTCAGTGAGTGGTGAGGTTTCTCTTACTAACCGCATATTTTCAACTGCACTTTGATTGTAGATGGCTTCTTCAGATTCCACCTCTCCTCATCCATCCCAACTAGGGATGCATGACACGTTCATAAAGATCTTACAAAGATTGGATGAGTTGGGAACTCAAATCGCTGTCAGAACCTAATGATTAACAAGAGTGGAGATAGCGCAAGGAAAGCAGCCGGAAAGCTCGCAAGTCCACGACGATGCCCATGCATCGCAGACTCCAGGCGGAGTAACTCATACTACCCTTAATCCACCATCAGCGAAGCCGCAAGCCACGCCTCATAGTCGGCCAACTCCCTCCACGAGAGTCGACCGAGATGTGGATATTTTCGATAGTGACGATCAGGCATATTATGCGGAGCCACCACCAAAACAAGCAAGGCGAAAAGTCTTTCCAGATCGGGAGCAAGCGAAGGCTTATCTTGAAAGTGACCTCGCCGAAGAGGAAGAAGAGAGAGAGCGTGTCCATCGATGTTTCAACCGAAACCTTGGAGGAAGAGAACAAGCCCAGGATCAACAAGCCCTCAACAAATTAAAGCTGTAAATACCTCCATTCTATGGCTCCAGCGATCCGGAAGAACTTCTTGCTTGGATAGCCAAAACCGAGAGGATCATTGACATGATGGGATACAACGATGCAACCACATTAAAGCTCGTTGTAACTGAGTTCCATGACTACGCTCTCACTTGGTGGGAGCAAGAGCATTATGCGAGGGCAAGGGACCGCGGCCATCTCATCGCCACTTGGGAAGAACTTAAACGAGAAATGAGAAATCGGTTTGTGCCAAGCTATTATGATAGAGATTGTGCTAAAAAATAGCAACGTCTCATTCAAGGCAACCGAAGTGTCGAAGACTATCAAAAGGACCTTGTGATGTGGACATCCACCCAGCTTCCACACAAGAGACTCCAAGTCCCTTCCAAGGCCTCAATGGACCCATGACACGGTCTAGGTTAAAGAAGGTGCAAGAAAAACTCCAAGCTTTTATGAAGATCATGGCACAAGGTGAGGAGCGGAATGAAGATCAAGATCAAGACCTCAAACTCCAACGCATGGGAATTCAAGTGGAAAGACCCCAACCCTTTTGGGAAGCATCACCTTCACCTCCCTTGAAGCCGAGAAGGTTGCCACGCGTCCCCACACTTCAACCACGCGCCCCACGTGCCTCCACCACCTCCCGGAAGATGCCCCACCACCCTTGGAATGCTTCACCACATTTCCAAGCCTTGGAGAAGCCGGAAGCTAGCTCAGACGCGCCAGCCAAGCCCGCAACGCGCCTCCACGCGCCACCTCCCTCCAAGCGCGTGTGTGACATCCCCCACCATGGGCAATTTGGATATTTCACCTTTTCCATCAGATTTCAGCTTAATTGACTTGTATTTGAATGTTATTTGTGCTATTTAGGAAATGGGAGGGAAAGTTAGTTAGTGGAGATCCTTACTCACTAGTTTGAAGTAATGGTTGGTCCTTACCCTCCATTACAAAAAATGGTGGAATCCTCCCACTCTCCCTCACCATTTTAGGTAGTGTCATAATGCCTTTTGCTTTATGCATGAAAATGGTAGGAAGACTTAAGGGTTGTTACCAAAAGTGTTAGCCACATTTTGGGTAATAACCTCCACTACCACCATTCCATGTATTTAGGTTAGCAACCTTTATTGTTCATCTTCTAAGCTAGATCATTTCAAGAGTTGATCATTTCCATGATCACATCAAGTGGTATCAGAGCTTTGTCTCTTGGTTGATGTTTATGTTGTAAGTTTCTTCAAAGAGCCTTTGTTTTTATTTGCAAAATTTGAAGAAACTACTTTCTACCTTTCTTAAGTGTGACCGAAAAGTTCATGTCATTTCTTACAAAGTGAAAGTGCAAAAAGTTGTTGTTTATATGATGCTATGATGTTGTGAAGTGAAAACGTTTGTTGTTATTGAAAAAGGATCAAGAAAAGTGCAAGTTTTGAAGAAAGAGAAAAGTTGTGTCCATCAAGTGTTCTTGCAAGTTCATCAAGTTCATCTTGTGTTCATACAAAGTTCATCACAAAAAGTACATTTGATCCAAAAGACCTTTCTCATACCACACCTTACTTGTTTCGACCCCCATCCACCTCAAACTTTTCCAAAACCTAGTTTCAAGTAACTAGTGGTTTCTTTTTGTACTTGCTTTCGGTTTTACTAGTTTGTTCTTATGTCCATTCTTGTGTCTTCCTTGAACAAGGTTAAAAGAGGTTGTGGGCTTGGGTCAAGGTTGGAAGAAACTCTTGCCAACCTTATGCAAGAACTTAAAGAGATCAAGGTTCAAATGGTCTCTACAAATGAGAAGGTTACAAGACTTGAGGTTGCTCAAGGCAAGCTACCGGAGAGCTCCCATGCACAAGGAGTAACTGAACTCCCTAGGGGGGATGGCAACATGGAACCGCACCAAAAGACGCCTCAAAATGCTCCTAAACTTCGGCCTCTTGTTTCACCAAGGAGGGGCTGAATAGTTGAGGAGGTTTTGGAGAGTAGTGATGAAGGACACCATGGAGCACCACCAAACCGAAACCCTAGAAGAAGAATCTTTCAAGATAGGGTGCAAGCAAGAGCCTATCTTGAAAGAGACCTAGATGAAGAAGAAGAGCATGAAAGAGGCCACTTCCATCGAGGGTTTAACCGAAACCTAGGAGAGAGAGGCCAAGTTCAAGATCAACACGCTCTCAACAATGTGAAGCTTCAAGTTCCACCTTTCTATGGCTCAAGTGATCCGGAGGAGTACCTCACTTGGGTGAACAAAACCGAGAGTCTTTGATGGGGGTACAATGATGCTACCAAACTCAAACTAGCTATCATTGAACTTCATGACTATGCCATCATTTGGTGGGAGCAAGAACACCAAGCAAGAGCTAGAAACCGCCAAGCTCCCATTGACACTTGGGAGGAGCTCAAGCACGCCATGAGAGCTCGGTTCATCCTGTCACCATACGCCACCCGAGCCCGGTTGCGGAGGCGGGGGCGCCGGGACGTCGGAAGCGGAAGCCGGAATGAATACAGAATGGCAGGTCCATCGAGACCTGCCGCGCGTAGCGGACCCGAAAAGTGATGATTGTGGAAGCAACCTGAAAATTTTCATACATGTAACTAAAATAAAATCCATGGTGAGTCCCGCCACTCGAAAACGGGCGAGCACATCACCATCACCATATATACAGTTCATGCATTAACAAAAAAGTAAGCCCCGCCCTCCGTGGACGAGTGCTCACGCACAAAACATAGATACACACAGAGTTTCCCGAACCTAGGGTATCTAGCAAGCGCCAAGCGCTCAGAACATGCAACAGAACAGAATATATATATATATATATACATATATACAATCATCACAACAATCCAGAAAAAATATGCACATGCAGCTACAGAGCCAACCCTAGGCCTAAACGTCAAAATACCTCGCGCGGGATTCAGACCAAGTAGACAAAATCCCGGCCCGCAAGGTGCAGCTGCTGCTCAACCCAACCAAGGCAGAAGCCTCACGGAAACCTACTCCGCTGGCTGCTTACTGTGTCTACAGAAACCCAAAACAGAACCCAAAAGGGTGAGTCCTAGAAAGGACCCGTAAGGGATTTGGGGTAAGATAAGCATATGTAACCTCGCAAAAGCAGAAAGATAGCAATATACAGAATATATGCAACAGAATACAGAATATCGTGCATGTAAAGAAAACAGATCAGAATCCCGAAGGATGTGCGATTCTAAATCGCCATAAACCCTTATAACGAATCGAAACGACAGCCTCCCTTTAAGGGAGTCAGAAGCCGAAGCTATTACAGAAGCATGGTGCACCAGCTGGGGTAGCGAACCCACAACCTGTCTTAGGGATAATGCATGCAGTATGCCACAAGACATACACCTACAGACTACGAATATGCCTTAAGGCATATAATCCCGAAATACTTGCAGAACAGAAAGTGAAACAAAACATATACCTATCTTACCAAAATAACAGAACCAAACCCTTACCGCACAATTCCAGAGTAGTTGACCGATTCTGGACAATTTCCAAACCACGACCCGAAATCCGGAAACCTTTCTTTTCCAACCTTCTGAACCTCAGAATCTGTCAATTCAAGCGGAATTAGCAACTTTACCAGCCACACTACCAAACTACACCCCCGACCCAAAACCGAAAATCCGACAGAATTTCAGTAAAATTCCTGATTTCCGCAAAAACATCAGAATTCATAACCAACTTAGACAATGCAAGATTATACATTGACTAACTCAATCCAACCTTAAAACCCTTCATTACCCGACATTTTTCGATAAACTCGCATATTAGTAACTTTTCCATTTCTTACCCGAAATCCACGTTTCAAACACCAAACCACATCTAAATCCAACCCCAATACCACTTTAGCATCCAATTCAACCAAAATCAAACCCCAACATAGAGAAAGTTTCACTTTAACATTTCAGTTCCATACCAACATTTCACCCAACTTCCAATTCAATTAAACAAGCCACCAAACAACCATTCTAATAACCAATTACACTTCTAAACCAAGAATGCTAACCAATTGCATCCAAAACAACCAAATTCAACATTGAACACCAACATTCAAATTCAGCCAAAAGGGGGTTTCTAACCCAACTTGTTTTCCATCAAATTGAATCCATAAATAAGCTTAGAATCATGCTTGGAACAACATAATTGAAGCATAATCCAAGAAGACAAACATACACCATTTTAGAAAAATTCCCAAAATTTCGCCATTTTAGGTTTCTAGCATCCAAGGAGTTTTTCCAAAATCTAACACTTGATTCTCACTCCCCTACAACCCAAGAACAACATACTAAAAGATGGAAGCAAGAGAATCACTCTAGATGGTAGTCATGAACAAACCCATCATTCACAAATCTCTCTCTTTTTCCATCCAAATCTTGTTTCCAACAAGAAAAGAGAGCAAGGGAGGAGACTTACCACTTAAAGGATCCACTTTCTTGTTGATTTGAGCCAAGACTTGAAGAACATGAAGCTTTGTGAATAGTGATAATGGCGCATCCAAGGGAGAAGGAAGAAGAAGAAGAAGAAATGTGATGAAATAATATCACATTTATGAACATAAAAGCCTTATATATTTTCTTCTTCTTTTTCCCATACCATTTCTTCTTAAATGAGAAAAGGACATGTGTCCCTTATTTCTTCCCATTTTCAGCCGAATTCAGCAGCTGCCCATGACCCATTATTGTTGTTTTGTGGCCAATTTAAAAGTTAATCTCTCAACTTTTCCAAAAGTTACAAATTTGGCCCAACCGCAAACACCTAACTCCAAATTAAACGAAACTTGGACACAATCCTCAAGATAATATAACATTCATAAAACATGTTCCAAATGTTTATTTACCATTCCGGAGTGTCCTACCGAGCTCATTGAACCCGAACGAATCCCGACGTGCGAGCGTGTCAACCTGAACCAAAATCCCATCACGCCAAAATTCCCAAAAAATAATCATAAATTCCATCTTAAATTATAACATGACTTCCCCAAAAGCCGTCAGAAGATTTTCATCCCGAGCCCCGGGATTCCCGTCCCGAGCCCCGGCGTCGCCGAATCGAACGTCCCGCCCCAAATATTATTCTCCATAAAACCTCCGGACGTTCCCACGACTCCAAAACTACAAACGACTTCCCAAACTGAGGTCTCGAGAGCGCTACCGAGCCCGCTGTACATCCCGAGACGACCCGACACCCGACGCCGAAAAATATTTTCGGCGGAAACGTCCGGGACCCACACGACCTCAAATACGAAAGGGTTCGCCAAAACGATACTCGGATAAGGCTCGAGCTGCTGAACGCCGAAAACGTGACCGCGAGGCCAAAACCGAGCCCCGGTCAACCGTCGCAACCCGCTCGGGGTGACCGTAACATCCTCCCCTTAGGACTCTTGGTCCTCCAAGAGTTGTATGAACCGGTACCGCTCGGGGTATCGGTCCCGAATGTCCTTCTCTGCCTCCCAAGTCGCTTCCCGGTCGGTATGATGTGACCACCGAACCTTGACCGTGGGATCAACTTGTTACGGAGTTTCCCGACATCCCTATCCGTAAAGGCTACCGGTACCTCCCGATAAGAAAGATCGGGTTCCAACCGTACCTCCTCCACCGGAATCATCTCGAGTCGGATCCAGAATGCACTTCTTCAACATGCTAACATGGAAGACATTGTGCACAGCAGACAGACTAGGAGGCAATGCTAACCGGTATGCCACCTTTCCGACCCGCTCCAGAATCTCATATGGGCCGATATACCATGGGGCCAACTTGCCCTTCTTCCCGAATCTGACTGTCCCTCGGATAGATGCTACCTTGAGCCAAACCCTATCCCGAACCTAGGGTATCTAGCAACAGAATAGAATATATATATATATATATATACATATATACAATCATCACAACAATCCAGAAAAAAATATGCACATGCAGCTACAGAGCCAACCCTAGGCCTAAACGTCAAAATACCTCGCGCGGGATTCAGACCAAGTAGACAAAATCCCGGCCCGCAAGGTGCAGCTGCTGCTCGACACAACCAAGGCAGAAGCTTCACGAAAACCTACTCCACTGGCTGCTTACCAGGTCTACCTGAAACCCAAAAACAGAACCCAAAAAGGGTGAGTCCTAGAAAGGACCCGTAAGGGATTTGGGGTAAGATAAGCATATGTAACCCTGCAAAACAGAAAGATAGCACTCTACAGAATATATGCAACAGAGTACAGAATATCGTGCATGTAAAGAAAACAGATCAGAATCCCGAAGGATGTGCGATTCTAAATCGCCATAAACCCTTATAACGAATCGAAACGACAGCCTCCCTTTAAGGGAGTCAGAAGCCGAAGCTATTACAGAAGCATGGTGCACCGGTGGGTAGCGAACCCACAACCGCCGTAGGGTTAATGCATGCAGTATGCCACAAGACATACACCTACAGACTACAGAATATGCCTTAAGGCATATAATCCCGAAATACTTGCAGAACAGAAAGTGAAACAAAGCATATACCTATCTTACCAAAATAACAGAACCAAACCCTTACCGCACAATTCCAGAGTAGTTGACCGATTCTGGATAATTTCCAAACCGCGACCCGAAACCCGGAAACCTTTCTTTTTCAACCTTCTGAACCTCAGAATCTGTCAATTCAAGCTGAATTAGCAACTTTACCAGCCACACTACCAAACTACACCCCCGACCCAAAACCGAAAATCCGGCAGAATTTCGGTAAAATTCCAGATTTCCGCAGAAACATCAGAATTCAGAACCAACTTAGACAATGCAAGATTATACATTGACTAACTCAATCCAACCTTAAAACCCTTCATTACCCGACATTTTTCGATAAACTCGCATAATAGTAACTTTTCCATTTCTTACCCGAAATCCACGTTTCAAACACCAAACCACATCTAAATCCAACCCCAATACCACTTTAGCATCCATTTCAACCAAAATCAAACCCCAACATAGAGAAAATTTCACTTTAACATTTCGGTTCTCTACCAACATTTCACCCAACTTCCAATTCAATTCAAACAAGCCACCAAACAACCATTCTAATAACCAATTACACTTCTAAACCAAGAATGCTAAACCAATTGCATCCAAAACAACCAAATTCAACATTGAACACCAACATTCAAATTCAGCCAAAAGGGGGTTTCTAACCCAACTTGTTTTCCATCAAATTGAATCCATACATAAGCTTAGAATCATGCTTGGAACAACATAATTGAAGCATGATCCAAGAAGACAAACATACACCATTTTAGAAAAATTCCCAAAATTTCGCCATTTTAGGTTTCTAGCATCCAAGGAGTTTTTCCAAAATCTAACACTTGATTCTCACTCCCCTACAACCCAAGAACAACATACTAAAAGATGGAAGCAAGAGAATCACTCTAGATGGTAGTCATGAACAAACCCATCATTCACAAATCTCTCTTTTTCCATCCAAATCTTGTTTCCAACAAGAAAAGAGAGCAAGGGAGGAGACTTACCACTTAAAGTGTTACGGTCACCCCGAGCGGGTTGCGACCGGGTGACCCGGGGCTCCGGTTTTGGCCTGCGGGTCACGTTTCTGGGCGATTAATTGGCTCCCGGGACTTATCTGAGCATTATTTCTGGGAATCCTTCGGGATTTGAGGTCGTGTGGGTCCCCCGGACATTTCCGCCGAAAATATTTTTCCGGCGCCGGGGGGTTGTCGGGGTTGGCTCGGGACGTACAGCGGGCTCGGTAGCGCTCCCGGGACCTCGGAATGAGATACCGTTTGCATATTTGGAATCGTGGGAACGTCCCGGATCTTTTTACGGAGTATAATTTTTGGGTGGGGACGTTCGGTCCTGGGCGACTCCCGGGGCTCTAGGCGGAATCCCAGGGCTCGGGATGGTATTTCTCCGACGGCTCCAGGGTAAGTCATGTTATATTTTAAGGTGGATTTTATGGTTAGTTTTGTGGAATTTTGTCGTGACGGGTTGTGGCTCAGGTTATTATGCGGCCACGCCGGGATTCGTTCTGGTTCAGCGAGCTCGGTAGGACACTACGGAAGGGTAAATAAATATTTGAAAT
Source organism: Stellera chamaejasme (assembly GCA_024586325.1). Lineage (NCBI taxonomy): Eukaryota > Viridiplantae > Streptophyta > Magnoliopsida > Malvales > Thymelaeaceae > Stellera > Stellera chamaejasme. Next base: position 23,037,601 of record CM044981.1, read on the forward strand.
TTTTTTTATAAATGTTATGATATTCTGAGGATTCTGGTCAGTTTTGGGTTCATTTGGAGTTCGTTACCTATAATTGGGGTTTAATTGCAAAGATTTGGAGAATTGGGGGGTTAAGTTGCAATTAACCCAAAAGTCATTAATATTTTGGGCTGGAGCTGGGCCTTAAGTCGGAAGCAGCAAAGGGGAGGACACTTGTCCATTTTCTATTTAAGTTGGAAAAGAAAGGATTAATATATAAGGGTTATTATTATTTGATAAAATCATGAAAAATCATTTTCTTCTCCTTCTTCTTTCTTTCTCTTCTTGCCGCCATGGTTAAGCTTCTCTAAGCTCCATGTTCTTCACTTTTCTTTGCTAAAACTTCAAGGATTTGGGTTCAAGAATTGGTAAGCTTCTCCCTTTCATCTTCCTTTCAAATTGAAAACAAGGTTTAGTGAAGAAAAGAGAGCAAAATGCTAAATTCATGGTTGTTCTTCACTACATGTTTGAGTGATCCTCTCCCTCTCATTTTTTAGTATGTTGTTCTTGGGCTTGAGGAGTAAGAATCTATGGTTGGATTTTGGAAAAACATCATGGATGGGGGAAACATAATTAATCAAATTATTGGTGGAATTTCTAAAATATTGTGTGGTTGTGTTCTTGAATCATGCTCTTAGTATGTTGTTCCTAGCATGATTCTAAGGCTTGCTATGGTTTCAATTTGGAGGGAAATTGATTGAGTAGAAAAGCCCCAATTTGAGTGAATAGTGGATTAGGGTTCATGGTTGATTTTGCTTGTTTAAGGTGAAATTGGTTAGTAATCTTGCTTAAGAATTGTAATTGGTGATTAAAGAGAGCAAATGGAACCTTGTTTGGATTGAAATGGTAATTGGGTGAAAATTGGGTGAAGAACCGAAACTTGAAATGATTCTTTTTCCATGTTGGGGTTTGTTTTTGGTTGATTTGGATGCTAAATTGGTATTGTGGATGGAAGTGGGTTCGTAATGGTGTTTGAAACATCATTTTCGGACAATGGTAGGAAAAGTTAGGTTTATGCGGGTTTTCCGGAAAAAGTGTCCGGAATGTGGGTTTAAAGGTTGGAATGTGTTTGTGGGTGTATGAATAACAATGTTCAGCTCGGTTCGTGGAAACCGAGCTTTACGTGGATTTTTGCGGGAAAGTGCGGGATCGTGCGGGATTGATTTTGGGGTTTGTTTTGGTGCGTTCGACTCAATTTGATGTGATCACGGTGGGTGGGGAAGTGATCACGAGCTCGGATCTAGCTTGAGGAGGCGGTTTCCAGCAAGAATGGAAACGAAGAAGCAGAGGAAGAACACGAAGGAAACAGTCGGCCAAGGGAACCTCCTCACTACGAGGTGAGGCAATGCCCTTGAAAATGCAGGAAGTGAGATGGGATCTAGCACCTCTTGACTACAAGGTCAAGCAATACTAGATATTATGCTTGGATCCTCTTGCCTGGATCACTAGGGAAATGGAAATGCAAGAGTGGAGAACACAAAAGCCGATGACTCCCCGGGAGTGTTTCAGCCGAATTGCTTAAATTCAATAATATGTTCTAGGTTACAATGGTGACTGCCACTTAGCTTATATAGTGAAGTGAAATGGAAGAAGTAAAAGGAGTATTTCGAATGTGCATGCGTGCGAAAGTACAAAGTACTTTTGCACGCTTACAGTGAAAAGCTTCTAAAAGGTAAAAGGTAAGGCTAGCCTAAAAGTGGTTGTTTGTCTTTCCAAGTATCGGCGGAGAAAAGACACCATGTGTCGAGTTTGGTCGGTCAAGCTGGTGAAGCACGGAGATTACGCGAAAGGCCTTCGCTAGGAGCCTTCGCTAGAATGCCTCCGCCGGGTGCCTTGTGAGTTGCCCTTGGCTGAGGCCTTCTCCTTCGCCAAGTGTTCGCGCGCTTAAGACTGGGCTGCTCCTTCTTCAAGAACGCTTATGCTTAAGACTCCAAGGGGCTTCGCACACTCTTCGTCCGGTAGCGATACCGAGTTGGCGAAGTTGTAAGGCCTTCTCCCGAGACTCCTCTCGATCGTCTGCGCCATGAGCCTCATGAAAGCATTAAGGTTCGCTTGGACTTGTTTCAGCCGGGACCTGGTCATGGGTCCGCCAAGGCCTTGGAACGGACCGAGGGTCGCGCGCGCTTGAGGTTGTGGGTCTTCGGAACTGAGGATCCTTTGGGGCGATGTCCTCATCATACTCTCCTTCTTCAAAAGAATCCGTCCGCGGATTCTTAAAATCTGCTTGTCCTTCAAAGGGAGCTAAATCACAAGCGTTAAAAGTTGCATGTACATTATAAGAGCCATCGCAAGGTAAGTCAAGTACATAAGCATTTTCTCCTATTTTTAGTGATTTGAAAGGGGCCATCGCCTCTTGGCGCCGGTTTGCTTTTCCTAGCACAGGGAAATCGATCTTTTCTTAAATGTAACCATACCCAATCCCGACTTGAAAACTTCTAAATTTTCTGCCCTTATTAACTCTGCTTGCGTAAGACTCATTAATTTTCTCAAGTTGTTTGTGAATCTTAGCATGCAAGTCCTTCATGCGTCGGGCTTTTTCTTTCCCATCTACGTCCACTGTTCGGTGTAGTCTAATGCGATTAAGTCCAAAGGGGTTAAAGTTGAAGCCATATACAATCTCAAAGGACTATGGGATGTAGAGGAATGGTAGGCTCGGTTATACGCAAACTCTACATGAGGCAAGCATTTTCCCATTCTTTCAGATTTTTCCTAAGGAGGGTGCGCGAGGATAGTGGTGAGGTCCTATTAGTCACTTCGGTTTGGCCGTCTGTTTGAGGGTATTTGGATGTGGAGTACATCAGGTGGTGCCTAGCCTAGACCAAAGGGTTCGCCAGAAATGGCTTAGGAATCTCGAATCTCTATCGCTAACAATGGATCGCGGGAGGCCATGATATTTAACGATGTTATTAAAGAACAATTCCGCCACATGAGATGCATCTTCAGTTTTATGACATGGGATGAAATGGGCCATTTTGGAGAACCTATCAACTACCACAAATATAGCATCATGACCATGCGATGTCCTAGGTAAACCACTTATAAAGTCCATGCTTATTTCAACCCAAGGAATAGAAGGTGTGGGAAGAGGAGTGTACTTCCCTTTCGGTTGGAGAGTCAACTTGGCTTGGTGGCATGTGACACATCTGGCGCAAGCTTTGGTGACATCCTTCTTCATGCCGGGCCAGAAGAAGTTCTCCTTAACGGCCTCAAGCGTCTTTTGGACACCGAAGTGTCCCATGAGACCACCTCCATGTGCCTCCTTGATGATCACTTCGCGCATTGACCCTTTGGGAACGCACAACCTTTTCAACTTAAACAGAAAACCATCAAAAACATAGTAGCCTCTTTGGCTTCCTTTAACACAGATTGGCAAATATTTCACCAAAATCCACGTCATGTTCATACATTCCTTTTAAACCCTCAAAACCAACAATCCTCGTATCGAGAGTCATGAGTAATGCATATCTCTGGATAGAGCATCAGCAACGACATTGTCTTTGCCCTTTTTATACTTAATAACATAGGAGAAAGACTCAATGAACTCTACCCACCTAACATGCCTTTTGCTCAAATTTCCTTGTCCTTGAAGGTACTTCAAAGACAAGTGATCCGTATGGATTACGAATTCTCTAGGCAGAAGATAATGGCTCCACGTTTGTAAGGATCTCACAAGAGCGTATAGCTCTTTGTCATACGTGGAGTAATTCAGGTGGCTCCACTCAACTTTTCACTAAAAAGGCGATGGGACGGCCTTCTTGGTGCAAGACAGCACCGATGCCTATACCACCGGCATCGCACTCTACCTCGAACACTTTGTCGAAGTTTGGCAAAGTGAGTAGAGGGCATTTGTCGACGAGATTTCAATTCGTTAAAAGATTTCTCTTGCGATGACCCCATTCAAAGGCGACATTCTTCTTAGCCAGTTCATGCAAAGGGGCAGCAATGGAAGAGAAGTCTTTAACAAATCTCTGTAAAAACTAGCAAGTCCTAGGAAGGACTGACCTCGATTAAGGAGTTAGGAGTAGGCCGGTCCCGAATGGCGATCTTACTCTCGTCTACCTTGACTCCCTTCGCACCCACTACATATCCAAGAAAGTTAACTTCACGGGATGCGAATACACACTTTTCAAATTTGGCATACAGTTTTCTAACCTAAGCATATCAAGGACTTGCCTCAGATGCTCAACATGCTCCTCATGGTTCTTAGAATAAACTAGTATGTCATCAAAGTATACTACCACAAATCTCCCTATGAAATGCCTCAAAACATGATTCATTAGACGCATGAAAGTACTTGGTGCGTTAGATAACCCGAAGGGCATAACATTCCACTCATACAAACCAATCTTGGTTTTGAAAGCAGTTTTCCATTCATCACCTTCCTTCATCCGAATTTGGTGATATCCACTTCTAAGGTCAATTTTTGAAAACACACAAGCACCACTCAATTCGTCTAACATGTCATCAAGTCTAGGTATAGGGTGGCGATACTTTCTGATGATAGAGTTGATGGGGCGACAGTCCATGCACATGCGCCAAGTGCCATCGCTCTTTGGTACAGTATGGTGGGACCGCGCATGGCGGCAGGCTTTCGCGGATGAACCCTTTGTCTAACAACTCCTGAACTTGCGACTGGATCTCTTTGGATTCTTGGGGATTGGTCCGGTGGCGGCCTTGTTGGGTAAAGGTGCCCCCGGAAGCAAGTCGATTTGATGCTCGATGCCGCGATATGGAGGAAGGGTTCGCGGCTCATCAAATACTTCGCCGAATTCTTTCAGGACCTTATGCACATAGAAAGGAAGAGAAGACACATTGTCAAGTGTTAGCATGCAGTGAGTGGGGATCGGAGAAAGCAGATCCTATTTCCAAGGAACGCTCTTTTAAAATCCCTCTCTTTGGCTATGGGAGGAAGACACTCTTGTTTTCTCGTGGGCTCTCTCGGGGTGTTTCCCATTAATGCACACCCTTTCCGTTCACTCAAGGTTCCTTGAACCTTCTCACCATTTTCTCTCCGCTCTCTGCCCTCCCCCTTTCTTATTTACTCAGACTTACTAGCCGGATGGATTTGATCTGATGGGCTTGAGTTGGGGTGAGGGGAAGCGGGTGTATGGTTTCTTGAGGTGAGTGAGGGCATATTTGTTGGCTTTGCCATAATGTATGGCCTCCTTGTCATATTGCCGTGAGTCTGCCCAAGAGGATGTGGGTCGCCTGCATTCGCACTACATCACAAGTGATGGAATCCTCATACTTGCCGATCTTGATTGGGACTTCGACTTGTTTGACAACCTTTACAAAGGTTCTGTCGTCGACCCACTGCAGCTGATACGGTTTAGGATGTATGATGGTGGGGAGGCCTAATTCAGCGACCATGTCTTCGCTGGCGGCGTTGACACAACTCCCGCTGTCAATAATGAGGCTGCTGAGTCCCATTCACCATGGCTCTTGATTGGAATAGATTTTCCCGCTGAATACTTTCGGTGACACTTGGGAACTTTGCGGGACCCTCTTGGTAACTAATATGAGACCGTCCATAGGAGCTCTCCCTCTTACCTTCACTCTCATGTTGCTCTTGCTCGGGATAGCCCTCTCCTTCCTCTTCACTAGACAATTCCCCGTTGGGCCGCATTACCATGGCTCTTCGGTTGGGGCAATCCCTCGCATAGTGTCCCTTGCCCAGGCACTTAAAGCATTCGATGCTCCTTGACTGCCGAGGGCCTTCATTAGTGATGGCGTTGGGTTTCGGCTGAGGTTGCGAGGAGGGTCTTGTGTTGGGGTAATTTTGGCGAGGGATGGCATCGCCGCAGAAGATGCGTATGGTTTTGGCGGGAGCGGTTTGGTGAAGGGGGTCTTGCTTTGCTTGGGGCCTGGGAGTAGGAGCAGGGTAGTAAGAGTTTCCCTTATGTAGTTGTTTCTCCACCCGAATGGCCTTATGCACCAGATCTTGGTAATCCCGGTAATCGCATAGTTCAACTGTCTTGGCGACGTCCTCCCGTAGTCCATTTAAGAATCTGGCCAACTTAGCCTCTTCGTCCTACTTGACGTTGGCCCTCATCGGGGCCCTCTCAAGGTCCTTCGGTATTCCTCGACACTGCGATGACCACTGGATAAGGCGCTGCAGCCTCGAGCACAATCTCGGTCATAGTAGCTGGAGTGCGAATCGGTTCTTCATGGTCCTTTTAAGATCTTCCCACGTGGTGATAGGGCGACATCGGATCCTGGCTCTTTCGTGATGCTCTTGCTCCCACCGGTGAGAGCATATTCATGAAACTCAATAACCACAAGTTTCGGGGCTATAGCGTCGGTGTATCCCATCATATCAATGATCCGCTCAGTCCTAGCCATCCATGTAAAGTACTCTTCCGGATCACTGGACCCGTAGAAGGGTGGTATTTGAAGCTTGATGTTTGCGAGGTCTTGTTGGTCATGGGCTTGCGCCCAGCCTCCCAGGTCTCTGTTGAAACCTCGGTGAACTCGGCCTCGCTCTGCTTCTTCCTCTTCTTCGAGGTCTCTGTGGAGATAGGCTCTGGCTTGAGCCCTATCGGGAAAGACTCTTCTTTTAATAGGCTTTGGTGGTGGCTCCGCGTAATATTCCTGGTCATCACTGTCCAGGATGTCAACACCACGATCTATTCTTGTGGAAGTGGTCGGACGACTGTGAGGGTAGCACTGTGGCTTCGTTGATGCAGGGTCGAAAGTGGTATGGGTGACTCCATCTTGAGCCCGCGATGCATGGGCGTCATCGTGGGCTTGCGAGCTTTCCGGTTGCTTTCCTTGAGCTACCTCTACTTTCGTTAGTCGCTCATTTGTCATGGCGACTTGAGCTCCCGATTCATCCAACCTCTGTAAGATCTTCGTGAGCGTCTTTGTGCACGGTTAGCTGGGATGGATGAGGGGGATGAGTCTGTTGAAACCATCGTGACACGATCTTGTTAAAGATATGTAATCGAGAAAAGAAGCTCACCACTCCACAGTGTTTACTCTCACTCTCGTGTTTCTCTCAACAACTTTGTCACTTGGCTGTTCACCGACGGCTTTTACAAGTTCTCTAAACTTGATACCGTTTTCAACCTTAGATCAAAGATGAACACGCAAGAAAACACAAACAAAACTCTAGTAAAACCGCAACTTGCAACTCAAGAAAATGACTAGTTACTTGAAACCGGTTTTGTGGGATATCGGGCTCGGAAGATACTTGGTTGGAAGTTTAGAAAAGGCTTTTGCGATCACAAACACTTCTTGTTTAAGTTCGGAAACTATTTGTCGATCAATCTTCTGTTCACTTGTGTTTTGGGAAGAACACGTAAGAACATTCAAGAACTTTTCGAGCGAAACTTGCTCAATACATTTCTTTCTTTAAACGTTTTCCTTTACACACTTGTCGCTCAGGACAACTCTTTTGGCTTATCTCGAAAATACTTGGCTTAAACAAGCACACTTTTAAACAACTTTTCGGTCTCAATGAGATCATCAACCGACATTCCTTCAAGTGTAAGAAAAGGTAACAAAAGGTTTTGCTTGAAGAAAACTCAACAAGCGATACGGTACCTCCAGCAAGCGCTTTGGCTCTGATACCACTTGATGTGATCACGGGGGGGGGGGGAAGTGATCACGAGCTCGGATCTAGCTCAGAGGAGGCGGTTTCCAGCAAGAATGGAAACGAAGGACAGAGGAAGAACACGAAGGAAACAGAGTCGGCCAAGGGAACCTCCTCACTACGAGGTGAGGCAATGCCCTTGAAAATGCAGGAAGAGAGATGGGATCTAGCACCTCTTGACTACAAGGTCAAGCAATACTAGATATTATGCTTGGATCCTCTTGCCTGGATCACTAGGGAAATGGAAATGCAAGAGTGGAGAACACAAAAGCCGATGACTCCCGGGAGTGTTTCAGCCAATTGCTTAAATTCAATAATATGTTCTAGGTTACAATGGTGACTGCCACTTAGCTTATATAGTGAAGTGAAATGGAAGAAGTAAAAGGAGTATTTCGAATGTGCATGCGTGCGAAAGTACAAAGTACTTTTGCACGCTTACTGAGTGAAAAGCTTCTAAAAGGTAAAAAGGTAAGGCTAGCCTAAAAGTGGTTGTTTGTCTTTCCAAGTATCGGCGGAGAAAAGACACCATGTGTCGAGTTTGGTCGGTCAATTGGTGAAGCACGGAGATTACGCGAAAGGCCTTCGCTAGGAGCCTTCGCTAGAATGCCTCCGCCGGGTGCCTTGTGAGTTGCCCTTGGCTGAGGCCTTCTCCTTCGCCAAGTGTTCGCGCGCTTAAGACTGGGCTGCTCCCTTCTTCAAGAACGCTTATGCTTAAGACTCCAAGGGGCTTCGCACACTCTTCGTCGGTAGCGATACCGAGTTGGCGAAGTTGTAAGGCCTTCTCCCGAGACTCCTCTCGATCGTCCTGCGCCATGAGCCTCATGAAAGCATTAAGGTTCGCTTGGACTTGTTTCAGCCGGGACCTGGTCATGGGTCCGCCAAGGCCTTGGAACGGACCAGGGGTCGCGCGCGCTTGAGGTTGTGGGTCTTTGGGAACCTGAGGGTCCTTTGGGACGATGTCCTCATCATTATTATATGTTTGCTCGTGACGAGACCGGATGGTCGAGAGGCCACGGTGGTCCTTGGATGATTCTGCGTATCCGCACCGGGAGTGCCGACATTGCTTACGTGTCCGCACCGAAGGGTGCCGACATTCTGTGTATATCCGCACTTGGGGTGCCGATATACTTCTGTGACCCTACGACAGTTTGGGGATCGCGACCCCAGCCGGTACCGTGCTTTCTGTTCTGTTCTGATCTGTTCTGTATATTCTGACCTCTGTGAGAGGGCTGTCGTCTTGGGTCGTTCTGGCGGTTGGACCGCATATGATTGGATTCCGGCTCACCTTATACTTTATGTTTATTTATATACATATATGTGCATATGCTTGTGTTATTCTGTTTTGCAGGTTCAGCTTGTTGCCGCTTGGGCAAACTACATTTTACCTCAGCCCTTACTGGGTCCTTTCGAGGACTCACCCTTTCATATGTTTACCACCTTTCAGGTTGTTCTGAAAAGCAACCGGCGGAATAGAGGTCCGCGGTGCTTTCTGTTCTTCTGGGTCTCATCAGCAGTACCATGTGCGGAAAATCTCCTGAGCGAGAAGGTTTCCGATTCCGTACTTAGGTACATCTAGGTTTTAGTTTGATGGCTCTGTAGCTGTAGTTGCATGCATATTTATCGGATCATGAGATTGTGTATGATGGAAATTCTGGTATATATGAATATTTGACTTGTTTGTCTTCTGAGTCGTGGCGGAGGCCCGACTTGCTTATATTGGAGTTGTTGTTATATTATGGATTTGGTGTTTCTGTGTTGTGGCGATGTTTGATGTTTGACACCATGAACTGCATGTTTGGTAGAAGTTGGATTTACTAGTTCGCTTGCCTTGAATGAGTATCTAGGTTGCTAGTTGCCACTTGGCTGTATGTTATTTGAGCTCGATGCTCCGTTGCCGCGCTTTCCGCCGTAGGTTCCGGTTCTCGACGTCGCAGCCGGCTCCGCCTCCGCAACCGGGCGGGGTGGTCGTGACAAGTTGGTATCAGAGCAGGTCGGGTCGGTGTGACCCAAGAGGTAAGGTATGATCAGTTTCAGTGTGGATTGTGGAAGGCAAGTATACAAGCTCGGGAGTGGACTTTTGGAGCAAGTCATGCTAGTTCATGGGTAAGTTCTGTGAGAGATGACTTCGAAGTGCGAGCCACTGGTTCTACGTTTCATTCTGGGGTGGTTCTGTACGGAGACTGGCCACCTCCTTATTTGAACCACTTTGGAATGGGTGTGGAGCAGTGGGCGGTTCTTTGAAGCATTATGGAAGGTTTGGATGTTGGACTTACGATATGATCCGGGTACTTTAATTCGTTGTTTGGTATATGGTGTGATTACGTGATATGAACATGAACTGATTACGTGTTTGAGGATTTGATATTTGGTTGTGTGATTCTAAAATGAATTTACGCATCATGCATTGCATTACACTCTGAGCCTTAGAATCTGCTGCTGGCTTTTGGATAGATAGAGAAGAGTTATTTGGTTTGGACTTTTGGTTATGGGATAAGTTGGTTTTGGTTGGACTTTGTTTAAGGAAATGTTTACTACACGCGAATAGCGTGTTTTATCGGAGGCGGGACTGGGATCCCACACCTCAGAAGAATCAGATAAGGGTTCAGCGTAACCCGAGTCTGAACAACCACAATCACCACCCCGGGGTTCTAGCGATTCTGAGGACCCTTTACTGTTTGGTATTTGTGTTGGGCCAGTGCAGTGTGTTGGGTACTTTCTTGCCCGGCCACACGAGTTCGAGGCGGCAGTAGGCAAGGGAAAATCTGTTTATGCCTCGGTAAAGGCATTCGGATCAGGAGGTGATAGTGAGACTTAGGCCACAGCAACGGCCTTCTGACCAGGAGGTGGGCAGCAGCCACCTTAGTGTCCAGGACCAGCTGGAGAATGACTCCGAGGAGGACGATCACATGGATACAGAGACCTCTCGTCGGTTCCATCAATGACGGGAAGGTCAAAGGTACCAGTCTGACAGGGTCAGACTTCTGGGAAGGTTTCAGCATTTGACCCCCCCTCCCCCCCCAAGGTTCAACGGTCAAGGAGGGCCGGAGGCAGTAGAGACTTGGTTTGCAGGAGTTGACAAACGCCTGTCGAGGCTACAATTTCCACCGGCAGTGCACCGGGGATGTAGCCAGGGACCTCCGACAGGTGCAGTTTGGTGATATGGAGCAGGGACCATGGCTGTCGAGAGTATGAGTGAGAGAGTTTGACTGGTTGGGTTGCTACATACCAAAGAACCACGGTATGGAGCGAAGGAGATTGAGAGTCAGATCGTCCCCACCGATCCCAAGATCGAGGAAGAGGTTACACTTGCATGGGATCGTCGAGGTTTATGGGTAAGGCGAGGCGAGGACTAGGCCGAGTGGCGAGGGCAGGCTGGATGACTGTGATAGTTCAGTTTTGTTCGAGTTGTGGCGAGCGGCACCCGGCGGCCATACTTGAGCACTGGCGGTGCTTGCACTGTGGGAAAGATAACCACTGGGTTCGGGATTGCTTCCTGATGCTGAGATAGGGATCCAGCAGTGTTTTATATCCGCAGTATTGGTTCCAGCCCAACACACCCCAAGGGTGTGGTTCTTGGGGAATGCGTTCTGAGACCACCGCGGTGACCTTCGTATCAGCCACCCCCTCCGCCACAGTAACCCAGAGCTGGACCCAGAGCTGGACGTGTTCTCCAGATTGAGCAGGGAGGCATTTTGCGGCATGGGGCATTGCAAGGTATTACATTTCTTAGTGACACATTTACATTCGGGATATACTTAGTCTTGGAGAGTCTGTTGGTTTCGCACGAAGTGTGCCAAATTTCTGCATTTGGCTAGCGGTGAGCTGCCAAATGATTACGGTACAAAGCAGTGAGAGCCGGTTTTTTTCCTTGTGAGGCGGCAGGATTGCGTACTATTTATGGCGAGAACAGGATTACATCGGATCTATTGGTTTTGGATCGGAGTTAGACGGTGGATTTGGAGAAGTACTACGATCTGCCCATGGCGAATACTCGGTTGGAGCTGGATAGGATTCTAGGCATTACAGTAATTCCCGCAGGTATTTCGGAGAATTTACAGGGATGCCAACAGAGCAGAAATTGTGTTTAAAATACGTCCATGATTGGATTTCACTCTAATTTACATTCCTCCTTATCGGAGACCGATAGTGGAGATGGTTGAGCTGGAAGAAAGCAGTTGAAGGAATTATAGGAGAAGGATTTCATTCACCGAACACTTCGCCGTGAGGTACTGCAGTCACAGGTGTCAGAGAAAAAAATGGGTTACGCTGGTTGTGTATTGACTAAAGGCGGATGAATGCCAACACCATTAGGAATAAGTACCTTGCTCGGGGCATTAACTTATCGAGCGGTTGGGAGGTACGAGGATCCTTTCCAGGATTGATCTGCAATCAAGATACTTTTAGCTTTGGATAAAGAAAGAGGATATTCTGATTTGCCCTCGGGATGAAGACTCGTGCAGAGCATCTAAGGGTTATTCTGCAGACGTTTTGGGGAACGTTGGTTGTACACTAAGGTTTCGAAATGTGATTTCTGGATTCGAGAGGCTGCTTTTCCGGGATACATCATCGATGAACATGGGTTATCAGCGGAATCCAAGAGAATTACGGTTGTATAGGATTGGAGACAGCCCATCTCAGTATGCGGGATAAGGAACTGAACTTAAGGTAGCGCTGAGGATCGGACCTAGGAAGATGGCTGAAATGCCTTCGGCACAAGTGGGAGTTTTGAGAGCATTCAAAGAGGCTCGATAGGGTGCGTGAGGCACAAGAGAAGGATCCAGATTTGAAGAAGTTGTCTGGAGAGGACAGAGGAGCACTACTACCGACACCTCAATATAGGCGGGAATTGGTTGTATGTACCAGAGGATCAAGCACTACGGGATGAGGCTCTGGAGGAGGCAATTTGAGCTGGTTAAGTATACACCTCGGTAGGAGGATTGTTCTAGGATTTGCATGTTTGCCTTTGGTGGCCAGATATGCGGGGACATATCACCACTTAGGTGTCTAAGTGAGCTCGCTTCTTGCCGATACGGGTGACAGACCCTCCAGAGAAGATTGGGCGGTTACATGGAGTGCCGGACTCCATGCTGTCTGATTGTGATCTGCGTTTTACCGCCCGATTTTGGAATACTTTTCATAAGGTTTTGGGTACGCTATTCCATCCGGGTATAGTTTATCACTCCCAACCCGATGGGAAATCGGAACGGATGGTTCAAATTGTTGAGGAAACACAGCTCAGATCAGGATGATCCAGGCACAGATGGCGACCGCGATTGACCGCATCACCTCGCACGTAGGTAAATGTCGCAAGGACTTGGGATTTGGGTTGGTGACAAGTTGCATTGGTCTGAGGGACGGTCAGATTTAGTAGGCGGGACAAGTTACCCCAAGGTATATCGGTTCTCATGAGATTCTAGAGTGGGTTGATAGGTTGGATTTACCCCACCCCCTTGACTATGTCTGTTACACGTGACGTCTTCCAGGATGACCTGTAAACGGTCAGTTAGGTATAGTTTCGGTACTGTCTGGGGGTTGCCAGGTAGAAATACCGGCAACTGACTCGGGGCGCAAAGAGATGCACCACGAGGGATGAGGCGCCGAGAGGCTCGGGATGGTAGTCTAAACTACCACTCTCGCCGCACCCGGCACGGTGGTCGAGTATGATAGGAAAAGAAAGGTAAGAATGGCGCGAGGCAGTATCGGGATTTCTGCAACTCTGATCTAGCAGGTTACTCTTGGAGGACCAAGAGTTCTAAGGGGGGGAGAATGTTACGGTCACCCCGAGCGGGTTGCGACCGGGTGACCCGGGGCTCCGGTTTTGGCCTGCGGGCCACGTTTCTGGGCGATTAATTGGCTCCCGGGACTTATCTGAGCATTATTTCTGGGAATCCTTCGGGATTTGAGGTCGTGTGGGTCCCCCGGATATTTCCGCCGAAAATATTTTTCCGGCGCCGGGGGGTTGTCGGGGTTGGCTCGAGACATACAGCGGGTTCGGTAGCGCTCCCGGGACCTCGGAATGAGATACCGTTTGCATATTTGGAATCGTGGGAACGTCCCGGATCTTTTTACGGAGTATAATTTTTGGGTGGGGACGTTCGGTCCTGGGCGACTCCCGGGGCTCTGGGCGGAATCCCAGGGCTCGGGATGGTATTTCTCCGACGGCTCCAGGGTAAGTCATGTTATATTTTAAGGTGGATTTTATGGTTAGTTTTGTGGAATTTTGTCGTGACGGGTTGTGGCTCAGGTTATTATGCGGCCACGCCGGGATTCGTTCTGGTTCAGCGAGCTCGGTAGAACACTACGGAAGGGTAAATAAATATTTGAAAAATGTTTTATAAATGTTATGATATTCTGAGGATTCTGGTCAGTTTTAGGTTCATTTGGAGTTCGTTACCTATAATTGGGGTTTAATTGCAAAGATTTGGAGAATTGGGGGGTTAAGTTGCAATTAACCCAAAAGTCATTAATATTTTGGGCTGGAGCTGGGCCTTAAGTCGGCAGCAGCAAAGGGGAGGACACTTGTCCATTTTCTATTTAAGTTGGAAAAGAAAGGATTAATATATAAGGGTTATTATTATTTGATAAAATCATGAAAAATCATTTTCTTCTCCTTCTTCTTTCTTTCTCTTCTTGCCGCCATGGTTAAGCTTCTCTAAGCTCCATGTTCTTCACTTTTCTTTGCTAAAACTTCAAGGATTTGGGTTCAAGAATTGGTAAGCTTCTCCCTTTCATCTTCCTTTCAAATTGAAAACAAGGTTTAGTGAAGAAAAGAGAGCAAAATGCTAAATTCATGGTTGTTCTTCACTACATGTTTGAGTGATCCTCTCCCTCCCATTTTTTAGTATGTTGTTCTTGGGCTTGAGGGGAGTAAGAATCTATGGTTGGATTTTGGAAAAACATCATGGATGGGGGAAACATAATTAATCAAATTATTGGTGGAATTTCTAAAATATTGTGTGGTTGTGTTCTTGAATCATGCTCTTAGTATGTTGTTCCTAGCATGATTCTAAGGCTTGCTATGGTTTCAATTTGGAGGAAATTGATTGAGTAGAAAAGCCCCAATTTGAGTGAATAGTGGATTAGGGTTCATGGTTGATTTTGCTTGTTTAAGGTGAAATTGGTTAGTAATCTTGCTTAAGAATTGTAATTGGTGATTAAAGAGAGCAAATGGAACCTTGTTTGGATTGAAATGGTAATTGGGTGAAAATTGGGTGAAGAACCGAAACTTGAAATGATTCTTTTTCCATGTTGGGGTTTGTTTTTGGTTGATTTGGATGCTAAATTGGTATTGTGGATGGAAGTGGGTTCGTAATGGTGTTTGAAACATCATTTTCGGACAATGGTAGGAAAAGTTAGGTTTATGCGGGTTTTCCGGAAAAAGTGTCTGGAATGTGGGTTTAAAGGTTGGAATGTGTTTGTGGGTGTATGAATAACAATGTTCTGGCTCGGTTCGTGAAAACGAGCTTTCTGTGGATTTTTGCGGGAAAGTGCGGGATCGTGCGGGATTGATTTTTGGGGGTTTGTTTTGGTGCGTTCTGACTCAATTGTGGTTGTTCAGCTTGTTTCTGCGTGGGTGGAGTAGAGTGGGACCGTAAAGGCAAGTTGCGACTTTTCGGGCCGGGCCGGGATTTCCGGGAATTGTGCAAAGCGGTGATCTTTGAGGTAAGGGCTCAACTTCTCTCGTTATACATTACAGGAGTTATATGATGTGTATCGGGTTTAGTTGAGGCGGGTTCGAGTGAGGCGGTGGTTCGGTGATCCCGAGACCCGTCAAATGGTAAAATGTATGTTTGATCTGTTTGAGGCCCGGGTGACCACAGGCCGGGGTTCCTATTCCGTTACGTATATGTTTATCGGTGATGATACTTCCGTTTATATTTGTGCATTATTATTATTATATGTTACATTACGTAGCGAGACCGGATGGTCGAGAGAGGCCACAGGTGGTCCTTGGATCTGCTGCGTATCCGCACCGGAGTGCCGATACATTACGTGTCCGCACCGGAGAAGTGCGACATTCTGCGTATATCCGCACCAGGGTGCCGATATATACGCGACCCTACGACAGTTTGGGGATCGCGACCCCAGCCGGTACCGTGCTTTCTGTTCTGTTCTGATCTGTTCTGTATATTCTGACCTCTGTGAGAGGGCTGTCGTCTTGGGTCGTTCTGGCGGTTGGACCGCATATGATTGGATTCCGGCTCACCTTATACTTTATGTTTATTTATATACATATATGTGCATATGCTTGTGTTATTACATTTTGCGAGTTGACTTATTGCCGCTTGGGCAAACTACATTTACCTCAGCCCTTCTTTGGGTCCTTTCGAGGACTCACCCTTTCATATGTTTACCACCTTTCAGGTTGTTTTGAAAAGCAACCGGCGGAATAGAGGTCCGCGGTGCTTTCTGTTATTCTGGTCT
Source organism: Stellera chamaejasme (assembly GCA_024586325.1). Classification (NCBI taxonomy): domain Eukaryota; kingdom Viridiplantae; phylum Streptophyta; class Magnoliopsida; order Malvales; family Thymelaeaceae; genus Stellera; species Stellera chamaejasme. The sequence goes on from CM044981.1 coordinate 23,053,637, forward strand.
CAGCAGCAGCAGCAGTACCATGAGCGGAAAATCTCCTGAGCGAGAAGGTTTCCGATTCCGTACTTAGGTACATCTAGGTTTTAGTTTGATGGCTCTGTAGCTGTAGTTGCATGCATATTTATCGGATCATGAAATTGTGTATGATGGAAATTCTGGTATATATGAATATTTGACTTGTTTGTCTTCTGAGTCGTGGGCGGAGCCCCGACTTGCTTATATTGGAGTTGTTGTTATATTATGGATTTGGTGTTTCTGTGTTGTGGCGATGTTTGACGTTTGACACCATGAACTGCATGTTTGGTAGAAGTTGGATTTACTAGTTCGCTTGCCTTGAATGAGTATCTAGGTTGCTAGTTGCCACTTGGCTGTATGTTATTTGAGCTCGATGCTCCGTTGCCGCGCTTTCCGCCGTAGGTTCCGGTTCTCGACGTCGCAGCCGGCTCCGCCTCCGCAACCGGGCGGGGTGGTCGTGACATAAAGGATCCACTTTCTTGTTGATTTGAGCCAAGACTTGAAGAACATGAAGCTTTGTGAATAGTGATAATGGCGCATCCAAGGGAGAAGGAAGAAGAAGAAGAAGAAGAAATGTGATGAAATAATATCACATTTATGAACATAAAAGCCTTATATATTTTCTTCTTCTTTTTCCCATACCATTTCTTCTTAAATGAGAAAAGGACATGTGTCCCTTATTTCTTCCCATTTTCAGCCGAATTCAGCAGCTACCCATAACCCATTATTGTTGTTTTGTGGCCAATTTAAAAGTTAATCTCTCAACTTTTCCAAAAGTTACAAATTTGGCCCAACCGCAAACACCGAACTCCAAATTAAACGAAACTTGGACACAATCCTCAAGATAATATAACATTCATAAAACATGTTCCAAATGTTTATTTACCATTCCGGAGTGTCCTACCGAGCTCGCTGAACCCGAACGAATCCCGACGTGCGAGCGTGTCAACCTGAACCAAAATCCCATCACGCCAAAATTCCCAAAAAATAATCATAAATTCCATCTTAAATTATAACATGACTTCCCCAAAAGCCGTCAGAAGATTTTCATCCCGAGCCCCGGGATTCCCGTCCCGAGCCCCGGGAGTCGCCCGGAACCGAACGTCCCGCCCCAAATATTATTCTCCATAAAAACCTCCGGGACGTTCCCACGACTCCAAAACTACAAACGGCTTCCCAAACTGAGGTCTCGAGAGCGCTACCGAGCCCGCTGTACATCCCGAGACGACCCTGACAGCCCCCCGGGGCCGGAAAAATATTTTCTGCGGAAACGTCCAGGGGACCCACACGACCTCAAATACGAAAGGGTTCGCCAAAATGATACTCGGATAAGGCTCGGGAGCTGCCTGAACGCCGAAAAACGTGACCCGCATGCCAAAACCGGAGCCCCGGGTCAACCGGTGGCAACCCGCTCGGGGTGACCGTAACACATCCCATGCTACTACGAAAGAGAATGTGCTCAGAGGTTGCAATGTTACGGTCACCCCGAGCGGGTTGTGACCCGGGTGACCCGGGGCTTCGGTTTTGGCCTGCGGGTCACGGTTTTGGGCGGTTAAACGACTCCCGAGGCTTATCTGAGCATTATTTATGGGAATCCTTCGGGTTTTGAGGTTGTGTGGATCCCTCGGACATTTCCGCCGAAAATATTTTTCCGGGGCCGGGACTTGTCTCGGGACGTACAATGGGCTCGGTAGCGCTCCCGGGACCTCGGATTGGGAAACCGTTTGCATATTTGGAATTGTGGGAACGTCCTGAATATTTTTACGGAGTATATTTTCTGGGCCGGGACGTTCGGTCCAGGGCGACTCCCGGGGCTCGGGACGGGGATCCAGGGGCTCGGGATGGAAATTTTCCGGCGGCTTGGGTGTAAAGTATGTTATATTTTAAGACGGATTTTATGGATTTAATTTGGTGAATTTTGGGGCAACCCGGGACGGATTTAGAATTTATTACGCGGGTGCGCGTAATTCCCGGGAGTTGCAATTCTGAGTGACTCGGGACTTATATTTGGATGAGAAAAATAAGTTTTATGGGTTTTATGTTGTCCTAAGTATGTGGTTAAAGTTTGGTTCCAATCGGAGTAAGTTTGGTAAAAAGTTACATTTTCGAGCTGAGCGAAAATGCAGTTTGGTAAGTATGTGAGATAATGGAAAATTGGACATTTTGGCTAAAAAGAAGGGATGGGGCGGATGAGAGAGAGAAGGGAAAGGACATGTGTCCTATTTTTGGTGGAAGGAGAAAAGGAAAAGAGAAAAGAATTATGGGATATATATATATATATATGTATTTATGTCAATAATGCATATATATATATATATATGTATAAGTAAAGAAAATGGAAATATTTGGACATTTTGGAAGAAAAGAAAGAAAAGAGGCGGATGGGAAAGTGAGAGAAGGGACACATGTCCCTTCTTGGTTGATTATGGAAAAGGAAGAGAGATGGGTTTATGGAGTTTATATATATGTATTTTTGCATAATACATATAAGTAAAGAGGAAAATGCATTTTTGGGTCAACTTCTTCTTCTCCATCCGTATCACTTTCTTTCTCCCTCTCTCTATTGCGCCATTTTTGGAGCTTGGAGCTCACAACTGATTTCCGTCGCGACCAAACTTCGAGGTATTGCACTTAAATCGTTCATTGGGTTGTATTGATCAGTAATCTGAAGTCTGTTTTGAAAGATTCAGTGTGGTGTGCAAGTTATGAGCATTTGAATTTTGGAGTGAATAGTGTCATATGCTCCTTTGTTTGATTTTTCGGTTCCTAAGCGTTCTCGGCACTTCCTGGTACATGTTTGATAACAGGCGTAGGAAGAAACGCACCCGAGATTGTGCCGATTCGCGTCTGAAAATTTGGGTGTAATTTTCGATGGAGAATTTAGCGAAAGGTAAGGGCATTTCTGTGTTCAGAGTAGAATTCTGGTTCTGTTAGTGTAATCGGTTCTGTTAGAAGAGGCTCGGTGTGAAAGCCATTTTTCCCGGCCCGACCCTCGGTTTTGGCGCCATTGTTAGTGATTGATTACGTGAATTACGAATGCGTTTTCTGTATATTGAATTGATTGTGAACAGAGAGTTGCTTTGAAATTGGACCGAAACTCTGCCGAAATTTGTACCGGGACAGCTGCACGAGAATTTCGATTCGGACTTCTGTGAACGAATTGGGAAGAAGGTATGATTTAAAGGTTTGGTTGTGTTTATGGATGTATAAGTAACAATGTTCTAGCTCGGTTCGTGAAACCGAGCTTTCTGTGGATTTTTGCGGAAAAGTGCGGGATTGTGCGGGTTTGGTTCTGGGGGTTTGTTTTGGTGAGTTCTGACTTGTTTGTGGTTGTTCAGCATGATTCTGCGTTGGTGGAGTGGTACGGGACCTTAAAAGGCGAGTTGTCACATTTCGGGCAGGGAGCCGGGATTTCCTGGGAGTTGTACTCGGGGCAGTGTTTTCGAGGTAAGGGCTCAACTTCTCTCGTTATGCATTCTGGGAGTATTTGCATGTATATCGGGTTTAGTTGAGGCAGGTTCTGGGTGAGGGCGGTGGTTCGGTGATCCCGAGACCCGTCACATGGTAAGATGCATGGTTGTTCTGTTTCAAGGCCCGGGTGCTTGTTCTGCATATCCGCGCTAGGCGCTGATATTTCTGCTTATATGTTTTTGGTATATTTTCTGTTCTGTTTTGCATATGCATTATTATTATGTGGTTACGTTACGTAGTGTGCTGCACCGAGGTGCCGACATTCTATTTGTATCCGCACTTGGGGTGCCGATATACTTCTGTGACCCTACGACAGTTTGGGGATCGCGACCTCAGCCGGTACCGTGCTTTCTGTTCTGTTCTGTATGTTCTGACCTCTTAGAGAGGGCTGTCGTTTTGGGTCGTTCTGGCGGTTGGACCGCTTACGATGGGTTCCGGCTCACTTCTGACTCTGCATACATGTATATATATATGTATATGTTTGCTTGTGTTGTTCTGTTTTGCAGGTTCTGCTCAGTACTGCTTAAGCAAGCGGTATCTTACCTTAGCCCTTACTGGGTCCTCCCGAGGACTCACCCTTTATTTGTTTACCATCTTTCAGGCTGTTCTGGCAAGCAACCAGCGGAATAGAGATCCGCGGTGCTTTGGTTGTTTTTGGGTTTTCAGCAGCAGCAGCAGTACCGCGTGCGGAAATCTACTGAGAAAGAGCAGTTTCTCCGATTCCGCACTAGGTATATTTGGGCTTTAGTTTTTGATGGCTATGTAGCTGTAGTTGCATGCATGTATAGTGGATCATGAGTTTGAATATGATATATATTCTGGATATCTGCTGATGTTGAACTGTCTTTTGAGTCGAGGGCGGAGCCCCGATTTGCCTATGTTGGATATACTGGTTTTGATGTGGAAACTGATTTTGTGATCATGTGTTATGTTGCTATGCGTGATTTTCCATGAACTGCGCGTTTGTATACTTGCCGTATATGAATGTTGTAGGTTACGGGTTGTAGTAACGTTTCCGCGCTATCCGCCGCGGCCTGCGGCTTCCGAACGTCACGGTTGGCCTTGCCTCCGCAACCGGGCGGGGTGGCTGTGACAAGTTGGTATCAGAGCAGGTCGGGTCGGTGTGGCCCAAGAGACAAGGTATGATCAGTTTCAGTATGGGTTTCTGGAGGCAGGTATACCAGTCCAGGAGTGGACTTTTTTAGCAGTCATGCCAGTTCTTGGATAAGTGTCTGCGGGAGAAGACTTCGAAGTGCGGGCTGCTTTGTTACATGCTCCATTGCAGGGCGGTTCGGTACGGAGATTGGCCACTTCCTTATTTGAACCACTTTGGAATGGGTGTGGAGCAGCGGGCGGTACTTGAAGCATTTTGGAAGGTTTGGAGTACTTTGGCAAGATTTTGGGGGATTTTGGACTTCGGAGCATGTAGAGAAGCGCAAAGCTCGAGTGCGGGCTTCTGAGATTATCCGGGTACTCTTAATTGTTGGTTGGTATTGTGGTGTGGTTCTATGTTATGAACATGATCTGATTCTGTGCTTAAGTTTTGGTATTTGGTTTTGTGATTCTGAAAAGAATTTCTGTATCATGCATTGCATTACACTACAGAGCCTTAGAATACTGCTGCTAGCTTTTGAATAGAGAGAGAGAGAGTTATTTGGGTTGGACTTTTGGTTATGGGTTAAGTTGGCATTTGATTGGTTTTGGTTTAAGGAAAGGGTTACTACACGCAAACCGCGTTATTTGGTACTCGAGAGTCTGTTTCGGTTTCAGCACAGAAGTGTGTCGAATCTCTGCATTTGGTTAGCAGTGAGCTGCCAAATGATTCTGGTACAAACGGCTGGGAGCCGGTTTTGTTTTCTATGAGGTGGCACAGGACTGCGTGCTATCTATTGGCAGACATAAGATTACATCAGTCTGTTGGTGTTGGACACACCAAGTACGATGTTACTTTTTGGGATGATTAAATGCCTCAAGAGTTCCGTGCACATTCACCGTGCTAACCGTAGTATTACGGTTTCTGGAGAGGTGTTACGTCTCATGGGTTTTGATGGGGTAGAGGTGGTAAGGAGCAGCATAGAGCTGCGGGTTTTGGGTCAGGTTCCGATAGTGGATTTGGAGGAGTACTACGATCTAGCTACGGTAGATACTCGGTTGGAGTTGGATAGGATTCCAACGGTTCAGGATTTTTTTCCGCAGGTACTTCCAAAGGATTTGCCTGAGATGCCCCAGAGAGGAAAATTGTGTTTGGGATTCGTCTGCAATGGGATTTCACTCTAATTTTCATTCCTCCTTATCGGATGTTGGTAGTGGAGATGATTGGGTTGAAGAAGCAGTTGGGGAAAACTACAGGAGAAGAGTTTCATCCGCTCGAGCACTTCACCGTGGGGTGCTCCGGTTCTGTTTGTTAAGGAAAAGGATGGGTTACTCCAAGTGAGTATGGACTACAGGCGGATGAATGCCATCACAAGTAAGAATAAGTACCCGTTGTTGGGGACTAATAAGCTCCTTTATCGGTTGGGAGATATGAGGATCTTTTCCAGGGTTGACTTGCAAGCAGGATACGTTCCGTGTGGATGACGGAAAAGGATATGCCGAAGACTGTTTTCTGGATTGGGTATGGACACTAGGAGTAGGGTAATGCCATTTGGTCTGATCAACGCACCGGCGGCGTTCATGGACATGATGAATCGGGTGTACCGATTATATTTAGACTCTTTTGGGAAGTGTTCATCGAGGATATTCTGATTTACTCTCGAGATGAAGGCTCGCACCAGGAGTATCTAAGAGCTATTTTGCGGGCGCTTTGGGAACATTGGTTTTACATAATCGGTGAATATGGGTTTCAGCGGGTTCCAAGAGGATTAAGGTTGTATAGGATTGGAGGACATTAAGAATTAGGATAGGTGGCTCGAGGACATTAAGAATTAGGATGGTGGTATCTAGGGCACTGCTAGCAAGGGCAATGTAGTTGCCGATACTTTGCGTAGAGAGGTTACCGGGTTAGTTAAAGGAAGCAACACGGAAGATCGGACCCAGGAGGATGACTCGGTGTACCTTGGGCACACGTGGGAGTTTTGGGAGCACACTCAGGTCAACACTTTGATCGCTCTTTCAGAGAGGCTGGATAGAGAGCGTGAGGCACAAGAGAAGAATTCGGGTTTAAGGAAGCTGTCCGAAGAGGGCAAAGGAGTACTACTACTGACATCTCAGTACAGGCGGGAATCGTTATATTTTGGGGATCGGTTTTAGGTATCAGAGGATCAGGTACTACGGAATAAGACTCTGGAAAAGGCGAATTTGAGCCGGTTAAGTATACACCCCGGTAGGGAGAGGATATCCCAAGATTTGCGCACTTGCTTTTGGTGGCCAGATATGCGGAGACACATTGACATTTATATGTCTAAGTGTGATCACTTTTTGCGATACGGGTGACAAGCTCTCTTTAGGCGCTTGCCCATCTGTGCCTCGGGAATTACGCGGTTACAGAGGGTACAGACTCCATTGTGTCGATCGTGATCTGCATTTTACCGCAGTGCAGTACTTTTCACAAGGTTTTGGGCATGTGATGCTGATTCAGATTCTTGAGGAGACCACCTGCAAGGATCGGGATGATTCGGCGCGGATGGAAGCTGCGAATGACCGCACCATCTCATACATGGATAAACGTCGCAGGATTTGGGACTTGAGGTCGATAACGAGGTTTGGCTGGAGGTAGCATCGGTCGAGGGACGGTCGGATTTGGTAGGCGGGGCAAGTTACCCGAGTTATATCGGTTCTCATGAGTTTTAGAGTGAGTTGATAGGTTGGCGATCCCCCGACTATTTACATTATGCGTGATGTCTTCCGGGATAGCCTGTTTAGGATCGATTAGATTTAGATTCGGTCTTTATGCAGGGTTGTCAGTAGAAATACCGTGGCCGACTCGGGGTGCAACAAGATGCACCCGGAGGGTGGGACGCCGTTGAGAGGCTCTGGATGGTAGTCTAAACTACCACTCCCGCCACACCAGTAACGGTGATCCGATTATACTTAGTAAGGAGAATATTTATATATTCTGGTTGGTAGCGACACCTGTATAGTTCAGGCTACTCTTGGAGGACCAAGAGTTCTAAGGGGGGGAGAATGTTACGGTCACCCCGAGCGGGTTGTGACCCGGGTGACCCGGGGCTTCGGTTTTGGCCTGCGGGTCACGGTTTTGGGCGGTTAAACAGCTCCCGAGGCTTATCTGAGCATTATTTATGGGAATCCTTCGGGTTTCGAGGTCGTGTGGGTCCCTCGGACATTTCCGCCGAAAATATTTTTCTGGGGCCGAGACTTGTCTCGGGATGTACAGTGGGCTCGGTAGCGCTCCCGGGACCTCGGATTGGGAAACCGTTCGCATATTTGGAATTGTGGGAACGTCCTGAATCTTTTTACGGAGTATATTTTCTGGACCGGGACGTTCGGTCCAGGGCGACTCCCGGGACTCGGGACGGGGATCTAGGGGCTCGGGATGGAAATTTCCGACGGCTTGGGTGTAAAGTATGTTTTTTTTTTAAGACGGATTTTATGGATTTAATTTGGTGAATTTTGGGGCAACTCGGGACGGATTTAGAATTTATTACGCGGGTGCTCGTAATTCCCGGGAGTTGCAATTCTGAGTGACTCGGGACTTATATTTGGATGAGAAAAATAGGTTTTATGGGTTTTATGTTATCCTAAGTATGTGGTTAAAGTTTGGTTCCAATCGGAGTAAGTTTGGTAAAAAGTTGCATTTTCGGGCTGAACGAAAATGCAGTTTGGTAAGTATGTGAGATAATGGAAAATTGGACATTTAGGCTAAAAAGAAGGGATGGGGCGGATGAGAGAGAGAAGGGAAAGGACATGTGTCATATTTTTGGTGGAAGGAGAAAGGGAAAAGAAAAAGGAATTATGGGATATATATATGTATTTATGTCAATAATGCATATATATATGTATAAGTAAAGAAAATGGAAATATTTGGACATTTTGGAAGAAAAGAAAGAAAAGAGGTGGATGGGAAAAGGAGAGAAGGGACACATGTCCCTTCTTGGTTGATTATGGAAAAGGAAGAGAGATGGGTTTATGGAGTTTATATATATGTATTTTTGCATAATACATATAAGTAAAGAGGAAAATGCATTTTTGGGTCAACTTCTTCTTCTCCATCCGTATCACTTTCTTTCTCCCTCTCTCTATTGCGCCATTTTTGGAGCTTGGAGCTCACAACTGATTTCCGTCGTTTGGCGACCAAACTTCGAGGTATTGCACTTAAATCGTTCATTGGGTTGTATGGATGAGTAATCTGAAGTCTGTTTTGAAAGATTCAGTGTGGTGTGCATGTTATGAGCATTTGAATTTTGGAGTGAGTAGTGTCATATGCTCCTTTGTATGATTTTTCGGATCCCAAGCGTTCTCGGCACTTCCTTGTGCATGTTTGATAACAGGAACGTAGGAAGAAACGCACCCGAGGTTGTGCCGATTCGCGTCTGAAAATTTGGGTGTAATTTTCGATGGAGAATTTAGCGAAAGGTAAGGGCATTTCTGTGTTCGAGTAGAATTGCAGTTACATTAGTGTAATCGGTTCTGTTAGAAGAGGCTCGGTGTGAAAGCCGTTTTTCCCGGCCCGAGCCTCGGTTTTGGCGCCATTGTTAGTGATTGATTCTATGAATTCTGAATGCGTTTTCTGTATATGGAATTAATTGTGAACAGGGAGTTGCTTTGAATTTGGACCGAAACTCTACCGAAATTTGTACCGGGACAGCTGAACGAGAATTTCGATTCGGACTTGCGTGAACGAATTGGGAAGAAGGTATGATTTAAAGGTTTGGTTGTGTTTATGGATGTATAAGTAACAATGTTCTAGCTCGGTTCATGAAACCGAGCTTTCTGTGGATTTTTGCGGAAAAGTGCGGGATTGTGCGGGTTTGGTTCTGGGGGTCTGTTTTGGTGAGTTCTGACTTGTTTGTGGTTGTTCAGCATGATTCTGCGTTGGTGGAGTGGTGCGGGACCTTAAAAGGCGAGTTGTCACATTTCGGGCAGGGAGCCGGGATTTCCCGGGAGTTGTACTGCGGGGCAGTGTTTTCGAGGTATGGGCTCAACTTCTCTCGTTATGCATTCTGGGAGTATTTGCATGTATATCGGGTTTAGTTGAGGCGGGTTCCGGGTGAGGGCGGTGGTTCGGTGATCCCGAAACCCGTCACATGGTAAGATGCATGGTTGTTCTGTTTCAAGGCCCGGGTGGTTGTTCTGCATATCCGCGCTAGGCGCTGATATTTCTGCTTATACGTTTTTGGTATATTTTCTGTTCTGTTTTGCATATGCATTATTATTATGTGGTTCTGTTCTGTAGTGTCTGCACTGAGGGTGCCGACATTCTATTTGTATCCGCACTTGGGGTGCCGATATACTTCTGTGACCCTACGACAGTTTGGGGATCGCGACCCCAGCCGGTACCGTGCTTTACATTACGTTACGTATGTTCGACCTCTTAGAGAGGGCTGTCGTTTTGGGTCATTCTGGCGGTTGGACCGCGTACGATGGGTTCCGGCTCACTTCTGACTCTGCATACATGTATATATATATATGTATATGTTTGCTTGTGTTGTTCTGTTTTGCAGGTTCTACTCAGTACTGCTTAAGCAAGCGGTATCTTACCTTAGCCCTTACTGGGTCCTCCCGAGGACTCACCCTTTATTTGTTTACCATCTTTCAGGCTGTTCTTGCAAGCAACCAGCGGAATAGAGATCCGCGGTGCTTTGGTTGTTTTTGGGTTTTCAGCAGCAACAGCAGTACCGCGTGCGGAAATCTACTGAGAAAGAGCAGTTTCTCCGATTCCGCACTAGGTATATTTGGGCTTTAGTTTTTGATGGCTCTGTAGCTGTAGTTGCATGCATATATAGTGGATCATGAGTTTGTATATGATATATATTCTGGATATCTGCTGATGTTGAACTGTCTTTTGAGTCGAGGGCGGAGCCCCGATTTGCCTATGTTGGATATACTGGTTTTGATGTGGAAACTGATTTTGTGATCATGTGTTCTGTTGCTATGCGTGATTTTCCATGAACTGCGCGTTTGTATACTTGCCGTATATGAATGTTGTAGGTTGCGGGTTGTAGTACCGTTTCCGCGCTTTCCGCCGCAGCTACTGGCTTCCGAACGTCACGGTTGGCCTTGCCTCCGCAACCGGGCGGGGTGGCTGTGACATGCAACACCACACCCAAAGCAACCGAAGTGTTGAAGACTACCAAAAGGAGCTTGAAAGCCCCTTGATGAGAGCTAATGTCAAGGAGAACCATGATGCAAAGATAGCTCGGTTTTTGTATGGTTTGAGTGATGACATCTCTCGAGCGGTGGAGCTTTGTGACTATGGAAGTTATCAAGAGTAAGTGCACAAGGCCATAAGGGTGGAGAAACAATTGAAGAGAGGAAGTTCCTACACTTCCTACCACACCTCCAACCGAAACACATGGAGCACGGGTCATGTCTTCGGGTGGTCAGACAGCTCCCGAAGCTTTTCTGGGTTTCATCTTCGGGAATCCTTTCATATTTGGGGTCGCACAGGTTCCCCGGACATTTCCGCAGAAAATATTTTTCCGGGGCCGGGACTTGTCTCCGGAGGTACAGCGGGCTCGGTAGCTTTCCCGGGACCTCGGAAAAAGAAACCGTCAGCATATTTGGGATCGTACAGGCATTCCGCATCTTTGTACGGAGTATATTTTTTGGGACGGGATGTTCGGTTTCGGGTGACACCCGGGGCTCGGGATGAAACTTTTGCGACGGCTTTGGTGTTAGTTATGTTATGGCTCGGGATGGGTATTATGGTGATAACCGAGCATGTATGCACGACGGGAGTTTTGGCTCGGGCTAGCACCCGCGCACGTCGGGAGTTACTGGGGTGGAGTTGGCGCGGGAGTATATGCGCCAACACTTAGCCAATTTCAGATTTTTGGGCTTGGTGTGAGTCATAAGGGTGACTAAGGTGGTGATTCATGGTGGAGGGACAAGTGTCCCCATGACTCATGGTGGAGGGACAAGTGTCCCCATGACTCATTAAGGAGGAAGTATAAAATGAAGCCTTTTATGATGAAAATAAGGCATTTGTTCACCATTTCTTCTTTCTCCCTACTTCATCCGCCAAGTTCATCATCATCTACCTCTCTAGTGTTCTTCAAGTTGCATGGATTCATCTAGGTGTTTGGCTTGGATTGTTGGTAAGCTTCTTCTCTTCATTATTTTGTAAGTTTGAAGCATGAATTTTGGATGAAAAAAGGGTTTAGAATCGAATTTGAGGTTACTCCTTGCTACATGCTATGTTGATCTTCTTGCTTCAATCTTCTAGTATGTTGTTCTTGGTACGAAGAAGTGTAGGAATCAAGGTTTAATTTTTAGAAGAACACCATGGTTAGAAAAACCCTAAATGGCCGAATTTGAGGTTGATTTCTAAACTTAGTGTATGGTTGTGTTCTTGAATCATGCTTGTGATATGTTGTTCCTAGCATGATTCTAAGGTGTTGTATGGATTCAATTTGATGGTAAACATATTGGGTAAAAAGTACCCAAATTGCCGAATTGGTCATTAGGGTTTGAGGTTGATTTTGGGTTATTAGGGTGAGGTGTGTTGGTAAGCATGCTTAAATTGTGTAATTGGTGAATTAAGCATGTGTTTGGAACCTTAATTGGTTTGGATTAAAGTTTGGTGAAAAAGAGAGGTAGAGGCCGAATTGAAAGGAAGGGTTTTGGGTATGTTGGTGTTGTGTTTTGGATTGGTTTGATAGTGATTTGGTATCGGAAATGGAAGTAGGAAACTAACGATGTTCGGAATGTCGTTTTCGGGAATTTTGAACAATACCGACCTACTTCCTTGGTTGCGGGATAAATGTTGGGAAAGTGGGATTTGAAGGTTTGGTTGTGTTTATGGGTGTGTAAATAACAATGTTCTAGCTCGGTTTGAGAAACCGAGCTTCCTGTGGAATTTTGCGGAAAGTGCGGGATTTTGTGGGTTTGGTTTCTGGGGGTCTATTTTGGTGATTTCTGAATTGTGTGTGGTTGTTCAGCATGAATCAGCAGTGGTGGAGTAGTGCGGGGCTTCGGAAGTCACATTACCGCGTTTTGGGCCGGGAGCCGGGAATTTCCCGGGATTTGGCTGCGAATCGGTTTTTCTGAGGTAAGGGGTTTATCTTTCTTTATGCGCATTTATGTGTATTGGGGCTAGTACTCGAGTTGAGGGTGGGGCCCGGTGACTTCCGGGGCTAGTCACAAGGTACGTAGCGGTTTGCAGGGTTTTATGTTTCTGGACTTATAACATATCGGGGGTCGATGACGGACCCATTATCTGCTATGCTTTCTGGACCTCTACTACATTATATCGGACTTGCTTATCGGGGGTCGACGACGGACCAATATTTTTGTTCTATACGTGAGAAGTCCGTGAGTTACTGCTGACGGGAACGCTGGGACCTAAGCCGGTATGCCAACCGTGGTCGTTAACTCACGATGTTATGTGCCGGCATTGTGCCGCTTTATGTCCGACAGTTAGGGGCGATATCCCTTTGCTAGTACCATGCGCTCTGATCCCGATAATCGGCGTGAGCCTAACAAGCCGCCGTAGGGAGCTGTCAGTGGTCGGGGACCACCTGTATGGGTTATGTACCACCTGTTATCGACTGATGGGAACGCCAGTGAGTCTGGTATGCCAACCATGGTCGTTAACTTATATATCGGATCTGCTTACCGGCTGATGGGGACGCCAGTTGGACTGGTATGCCAACCATGGTCGCTAAGTTATTGGATCTGTTTATCGACTGATTGGGACGCCCGTTAGACTGGTATGCCAACCATGGTCGCTAAGTTATTGGATTTGTTTATCGGTTGATGGGGACGCCAGTTGGACTGGTATGCCAACCATGGTCAATAACATCACCAGTCCGACGTGATAGTCTCGTTTGAGATAAAGAGAACACTAAGGATATTCTATTGATGGTGTTGTGTTCGTGAGGACTCCAAGCTTGCTGTTCAAAGTGGTCTGCAAGAGATAAAGAGAACACTAAGGAGTAGCAATAGAGGAGTGGGGGGCATGTAGTGTCTTACCCACTTTAAGGTGGACATCACCCTATTTATAGGGTGATGCCAGAGCCTCCCCCAGTTGAAGCCTTTGAATAAAGTGTGTCAGGTTGTTTGAGATAAGTGTGTAAGACGGCTGATGATGAGTGTGTCAGTAAACCGCCTTTGTCAATTCGTTTGTCAGAGGATATCTGCCGTGCGAATCTGGTGAAGATCACTTAGGCTTGTGCTGACTGTCTTCCTTATTGGTCGCTTGATGTCAGATGACCAAGTGGTCTTTCCTAGTTGAGCATGAAATGGTGAAGGCCAGCATGGGGCGAAGCCAATAAAGGTTGAGTAAGGGTTGCACAAACCGTGAGTGTAAGGGCCTTGTCTGGCGGGGCCAGTAGAGGTATAAGGGACCTCGCGAAGGCGAGCTGTGAGACCGCGAGGGCGAGACCCGCAGAGGCGAGATTTGAGACCGCGAGGGCGAAGGCCCTGTCTGGCGGGGGCAAGAATTGAGGTCTGGCGAGGGTGAGACCTGCGGAGGCGAGATCTGCCGAGGGCCCTGTCTGGCGGGGCCAGTGTAGGCATCAAAGACTCGCGAAGGCGAGCTGTGAGATTGCGAGGGCGAGACCTGCGGATACGAGACTTGAGAATGCCATTGTGGGGAGGGGGCGATGGTAATGCTGATCCTTGTCTAATTCTGATGTGATGCAAGGACGCATTTGCTTGGGTAGTGTACCAAGATGCCTCCTCCTGAGAGCGGAGTATGGGCAGGGTCCTGTACTCCGTGTGTAGCCAGAGGACTGAGTTTGCGCGGAGCGCGATGACCTTTTCATGATCTGATACTCCGTGTGCTGAATTCTTTATGATCAGTGTGAGCTTTTGAGGGGGCATTTTCTTGGATAGTGTACCAAGATGCATCCTCTTGAGAGCGGAGTATGGGTAGGGTCCTATACTCCTTGTGCTAGTTGGCGGGGGCGCTGTGTCGTTTGTTGACTGTGAAATGTGTAACTGGTACACTACCCAAGCAAATGCCCCTTCAAAAGCCACAAGGATCGTGAAGAATCCGACATTTTAAATCAGATCGTAAAAGGTCTTCACACTCCACACAAGTCCAGACCTGTGACTGCTACTGTCTTCAACAAAGTACTTTCAAAACGGAGTATAGGACCCTGCCCATACTCCGCTCTCAGAAGGAGGCATCTTGGTACACTACCCAAGCAAACGCGTCGTCGCGTCGCATCAGAATCATACAAGGTCTTCGCAAGGTCTCACCCTTGTGATCTCCAGTATCGCCTTCGCAAGGTCTCACCCTTGTGATCTCCTGTATCGCCTTCGCAAGGTCTCGCCCTTGTGGTCTCCAGTATCGCCTTCGCAAGGTCTCGCCCTTGTGATCTCCAGTATCGCCTTCGCAAGGTTTCACTCTTTTGATCTCCAGTATCGCCTTCGCAAGGTCTCGCCCTTGAAGTATCCAGTCTCACCTACGAGAGGTCTTGCCCTCGTAGGCCTCAAGCCTGGCCGGGGCGATGTCTCACACTCACCTTCGCGTCTCTTAGGCCTTCGCGGGTCACCCTCGCGATCTCACTCGCCTTCGCGGGCCTTACTCCCGCAGTCTCAACTCGCCTTCGCGAGGACTCTCATGCCTATACTGGCCCCACCTAGATAAGGCCCTTACACTCAGGTTCGTGCGACCCTCACTCCTTATTTGGCTATATACCATATGGGCCTTCGCCTTTGCAGGCCTTCGCCTGCCACTTGCTCCACTTGGAGATAGGCCACTTGGTCATCTGACATCAAGCAGCCAATAAGAGGGTCAACACGAGCCTGGGAGATCTTCACCAGATTCATACGCCAGACATTCTCTGACAAACGAATCACTTAAGACGGTTTGCTGAGATCTTCATCATCACAGCCGCCTTATCTCCAATCAGTCTGACACAGACTTATCTCCTTACATCTAATCTGACAGACTTGTCAGTCTTGTCTCACAGCCTGTCCAAGGCTTCAACTGGGGGAGGCTCTTCTCCTGGCATCTCCCTATAAATAGGGGGATGTCCACCCTAAACTGGGTAAGCTACTACACGCCCCCCACTCCTCTCTTGCTACTTCTGAGTATTCCTCTTATCTTTTATAGATTAATCTGAACAGCAAGCTTGGAGTCGCAAGAGCACCATCATCATCAACTACTCAACTGGGATTCCGCTCCTATCCTGGAAACGAGAATATCAATTTGGCGCCGTCTGTGGGAACGAAAGAAACAAACGTTCTTATCGTAAACCCATATTTCAAACCACAGGTAGCAAGTCATGCCAACTACTCGGAGTGCAAGTAGGCACAGCAGTCAGGGAAGGAGGAATCCTCCCGCGAGGAACACAAACAACGATCCACGGTCGGAACCATCTCCAACCAACGTTCCCCCACAACGGGGAGAACTTTCTGTTCATTCAACAGAGGAGAGCTCCTCCCATGTTAACCGAAACATGCCCCTGTAGCGCAACACTCCACCTCCAAACACTCCACCAACGGGCCTTGATCCGGCCATTCTACAAACAATCACTGAGGCGGTTGCTCACAACTTACGTGAAACTCTCGCCACCACTCTCAGGGGCGTTCTGGATAGCGTGGGAACGCTATGGACTAATCAGCCTGAATGTCCAGCTACTCCTCCTCAACAAGTAAGTCACCCTGACCCTCCTTCATCTATACTTATTGCGCTTACTAGATGATTAGAGGAAGTGGAAAAAAGGGAGGAAAGGGCCAGTGTTCATAATGTCACTAGGATGGGTTTGGACCACCTCTGGACCCAACCTTTCACTCAGCGGGTCTTGGAGACCCCTCTTCCAGATCAGTTTCGCTAGCCTAAGCTGGATGCCTATGACGGTCTCTCAGACCCGGATGTTCATCTACAACGTTACGTCTCCGCGATGGCCATCGTGAGGGCGGACGACAACACGCTCTGTAGAGCTTTCAGCTCCACACTCACTGGAGCCGCAGCAAACTGGTATACTAGCCTCCGCGATAAGCAGTTTGACTCCTTTGAGGAGCTCTCCCGCAACTTCTCCAACCACTTTGTGGTGTCGAAGCCTCCCCCCAAAACGGCGGGACATCTCCTCAAGATACGGCAAAAGAAAGATGAGCCCCTCAGGGAGTATATTCACCGCTTCCAAGCGGAATCCATCCAGGTCCCTAATTTGGGGGAAGAAGCCCGCCTACTTGCGACCATACAGGGTCTTCGCTGGGAGACCCTTTTCTTCGTAGATGTACACACCAACCCTCCCACCAACATGGAACAGTTCTTGAGCATGGCCTCACGGTTTATGAACACGGAGGAGGTCACTCGACCACTCGCCAGGGCCGCCACGGTGGATGCAAAGGGACAGCCCTCGCGAGCGGACTCCAGGTCCCAGAGGCAGTATCCTACGCCATCCAACAGGGAAGGGGCGTACTTTACCCTTCCCCCGCTAAGGGAATCTCGCACCAACATCCTTCATGCCCTGGAACAAAAAAGGGAGGTCCCCAAGTGGCCCCGCCCCCTCTCCCAGGATGTCGTCAGGTCTAGTACCAAGTATTGTCGTTACCATCGCGACAAGGGACACGACACTGAGGATTGTTTTGAGCTTAAACGCATGATTGGGGAAATGCTCGCTCAAGGCAAACTCAGAGAATTCTTGCTCCACGACGATGGGGGTCGCAGGCGGGAAGGTAACCAGGAGGACCACCGTTAGGGGGACCGCAGACGGGGTCGCTCCCAGCAGAACCCAGACCGAGAAGGTCTGGTCAAAGTCCCCCCACCAAGGGGGCACATCAGCGTGATCACACAATGTGAAGGCGCAGCGGCAAGAAGCCGTCATATGAGACAGATCTACCAGATCGACTACTCCTCTACTCACTTACTGCATCGCCGCGATGACACCTCTGTAGCAGTACCTCATGCAGATCCTTTGGTTATCACTGCCCGTATCGCGGGATGGGACATTGACAGAGTCTACATGGACACTGGGGCAAATGCCAACATGATCTACAAGCACACTCTGGTTGAGGCCAAGGTACCATTGTCGCAAATCCAACCCGCCAAGGGGGCCACCTTTGGAGTAGGACGCGATGAAATCCCGACTTTGGGATCAATCGCGCTCCCCTACATGATGATGGGGACCACCAAGCAAAAGAAGCAAGTTTGCCACTCCAGCTTTGTGGACTTTATTGTCCTGGATCTCCCTACACCATACAACGCCATCATTGGGCGCCACACTCAAACTGAGTTCCACGTCCGCTGTGATGTGCTGGCCCTGACTCTGGTTTTCCACACTGCGGCAGGGGATGCCTATATCTTTATCAACCAAAACATGGCCAGGGGCAATTATGTCTCTGCCCTCGCAGGACCACCTCAGCATCCCAAGCCATCTGAGCCTAAAAGAAAGGCGCCCATGGAGGAGACTGAGCCCACGGGCGAGGTCGCTCCTGACTTGTCTGGGGCCTTTGAAGAGGTTGAAATCTCGCCTGGCAAAAAGTTCCGTGTGGGAAAGGACCTCGAGGAAAAAGACCAGCAAGCACTCATCCATCTCCTCCACGCTAACGGCGATGTCTTCGCATGGACCCCTGAGGACTTACCAGGTGTGGATCCTACTATCATTTCTCACAAGTTAAGTGTACTCCCCCGCTTTAGCCCGGTTAGACAGAAAACATGGGGCATGGCCCCTGATCGTAGGGACTTTGTACCCACAGAAGTGCAGAAATTGCTTAAGGCAAATATAATCAAGGAAGTTCACTACTCTGAGTGGGTCGTGAATGTGGTCCTCGCTGATAAAGAGGGCGGTCAATGGCGACTTTGCGTAGACTACAAGGGGGTTAATAGGGCTTGCCCAAGGGATCCCTATCCCCTGTCTTCTATCGATCAGCTGGTTGACTCAACCGTTCATCACTCTGTTTTCTCCTTCCTCGACGCTTACAGTGGGTACCATCAAGTTTTTATGGACCCAGAGGACGGGGTAAAAACTGCCTTCACTACCGGCAAAGCCGTCTACCATTATATCAGAATGCCCTTCGTCTTAAAGAATGCAGGGGCTACTTTCCAAAGGCTTGTAAATCAAGTCTTCGCAGACCAAATTGGTCGAAATCTTGAAGCTTATGTCGATGACATTGTGGTCAAAAGCAAGGCCACCAAAACACACCTATCAGACTTAGAGGAAACATTCGCCAACTTCCGCAAGTATAATATGCGGTTGAACCCAAAGAAGTGTATCTTTGGCGTAGGCTAGGGCAAATTTCTGGGTTACCAGATCTCCAAAGGAGGGATTCATGCGAATCCCAAAAAGATTGAAGCTATCACCGCTTTGCGCACCCCTAGAGGGCTCAAAGACGTTCAACAGCTGGCAGGAAAGCTGGTTGCCTTGGGGCCATTTGTCTCTAAACTCAGCGATCGCTGCAGACCTTTCTTCAACTGGTACACTACCCAAGCGAATGCCCCCCCAAAAAACTCACAAGGATCATGAAGGATCCAACACAAACTATCGGATCATAAAAGGTCTTCACTTGTGGCTACTACACCAGTCCTTAGCAAAGTACTTTCAAAAAACGGAGTACAGGACCCTGCCCATACTCCGCTCTCAGGAGGAGGCATCTTGGTACACTACCCAAGCAAACACGTCCTTGTGTCGCATCAGAATCATACAAGGCCTTCTGAAAAGGTCTCACCCTTCTGGTCTCCAGTATCGACTTCGCAGGGTCTAACCCTTGTGGTCCCCAGTATCGCCTTCGCGAAGTCTCACCCTTGTGGTCTCTAGTATCGCCCAAAGCAAGGTCTCACCCTTGCAGTCTCCAGTCTCACCTACGCAAGGTCTTACCCTCGCAGGCCTCAAGTCTCGCCCGGACGACGTCTCATACTCGCCTTCGCGTCTCTTGGGGCTGCGCGGGTCACCCTCGCGGTCTCAGGTATCGCCCGTGCGATCTCACTCGCCTTCACGGGTCTTACTCCCGCAGCCTCAACTCGCCTTCGTGAGGACTCTCTTGCCTATACTGGCCTCGCCCAGATAAGGCCCTTATACTCAGGTTCGTGCGACCCTCACTCCTTTTTTGGCAATATTCTATCTGGGCCTTCGCCCCTTGCAGGCCTTCGCCTGCCACTTGCTCCACTTGGAAACAGACCACTTGGTCATCTGACTTCAAGCAGCCAATAAGCAGGTTAGCACGAGCCTGGGAGATCTTCACCAGATTCATACGCCAGACATTCTCTGACAGGCGAATCACTTAAGGCAGTTTGCTGAGATCTTCATCATCACAGCTGCCTTATCTCCAATCAGTCTGACACAGACTTATCTCCTTACATCTAATCTGACAGACTTGTCAGTCCTGTCTCACAGCCTGTTCAAGGCTTCAACTGGGGGAGGCTCTTCTCCTGGCATCTCCTTATAAATAGGGGGATGTCCACCCTAAACTGGGTAAGCTACTACACACCCCCCACTCCTCTCTTGCTACTTCTGAGTATTCTTCTTATCTTTTACAGATTACTCTAAACAGCAAGCTTGGAGTCTCAAGAACACCATCTTCTCCACCACATCAACTGAGAGTCCGGGCCTTCCTTAGGAACGGGACTATCACTGGTTTAGGGTACTTGAGTGCAGGCAACTCTTGTAAGTGTTGCTTGATTGAATCGTATGCCTTTTGGCATTCTTCTGTCCACTTGCAAGCTTTTTTCTTGCGGATTTGATTGAAGAAAGGTCTGCAGCGATCGCTGAGTTTAGAGACAAACCGTCCCAAGGCAACCAGCCTTCCTGACAGTTGCTGAACGTCTTTGAGCCCCCTAGGGGTGCGTAAAGTGGTGATACCTTCAATCTTTTTGGGATTTGCATGAATCCCTCCTTTGGAGATCTGGTAACCCAGAAATTTGACAGACTTATCTCTCCAAATCTGACAGACTTGTCAGTCCTGTCTCACAGCCTGTTCAAGGCTTCAACTGGGGGAGGCTCTTCTCCTGGCATCTCCCTATAAATAGGGGGATGTCCACCCTAAACTGGGTAAGCTACTACACGCCCCCCCACTCCTCTCTTGCTACTTCTGAGTATTCTCCTTATCTTTTACAGATTACTCTGAACAGCAAGCTTGGAGTCTCAAGAACACCATCTTCACCAATCACTCAACTGGGATTCCGCTCCTACTCCGGGAACGAGAATATCAGTTTGGCGCCGTCTGTGGGAACGAAAGAAACGAAAAAGTTCTTCTCATAAACCCATATTACAAACCACAAGTAGTAAGTCATGCCAACTAACCGGAGTGCAAGTAGGCACAACCGTCAGGGACGGAGGAATCCTCCCTTGACAAACACAAACAACGATCCACGATCGGAACCATCCCCAAATAACGTTCCCCCACAACGGGAGGAACTCTCTGTTCACTCAACGGAGGAAAGCTCCTCCCACGTTAACCGTAACGTGCCTCTGGAGCGCAACACTCCACCACCAAACACTCCACCAACGAGCCTTGATCCGGCCGTTCTGCAAACAATCACTGAGGCGGTTGCTTTCAACTTGCGCGAGACACTCGCCACCACTCTTAGGGGCGTTCTGGATAGCATTGGAACGCTACGGACTAATCAGCCTAAACGCCCTGCTACTCCGCCTCAACAAGTAAGTAACCCTGACCCTTCTTCGTCATTACTTGTCGCACTTACTAGGCAATGGAGGAAGTGGAAAAAGGGACGAAAAGGCCGGTGTTCATAATGTTTCCGAGGATGAGTGCGGACCACCTCTGGACCCAACCTTTCACCCAGCGGGTTTTATAGACCCTCTTCAAGAAGCAGTTTTGCCAGCTAAGCCGGGCGCTTACGACGGTCTCTCGGACCACGATATTCATCTCCAGCGTTACGTTTCTGCGATGGCCATCGCAGAGCGGACGATAACACGCTCTGTAGAGCCTTCAGCTCCACGCTCACGGGAGCCGCCGCCAACTGGTATACCACCCTCCGTGATAAACGGTTTAACTCCTTTGAGGAGCTCTCCCGCAACTTCTCCAACCACTTTGTGGTATCTAAACCTCCCCCTAAGACGGCGGGACACCTCCTCAAAATACGACAAAAGAAAGATGAGCCCCTCAGGGAGTATATCCAACGCTTCCAGGCGGAATCCATCCAGGTCCCAAATTTGGGGGAAGAAGCCTGCTTACTTGCGGCCATTCAGGGCCTTCGCTGGGAGTCCCTCTTCTTTATAGATGTACACACCAACCCTCCCACCAGCATGGAACAGTTCTTGAGCACGGCGTCGCGGTTTATGAACACGGAGGAGGTCACTCGTCCCCTCACCAGGACCGCCACGGCGGATGCCAAGGGGCAGCCCTCGCGAACGGACTCCAGGTCCCAGAGGCAGTACCCTACGCCACCCAACAGGGAGGGGGCGTATTTTACTCTTCCCCCACTAAGGGAATCTCACACCAATATCCTCCATGCTTTGGAGGAAAAGAGGGAGGTCCCCAAGTGTCACCGCACGCCACCCGAGCCCGGTTGCGGAGACGGGGGCGCCGGGACGTCGGAAGCGGAAGCCGGAAAATACAAGATGGCAGGTCCACCGAGACCCGCCGCGCGTAGCGGACCCTGAAAAACGAAGCGATTGCGGAAGCAACTTGAAAAATTTCATACATATCAATAAAATAAAATCTAAACATTCAATTAATGCTTCAGCAACAGAGTAAGCATCGCCCTCAGTGGACGAGCGCTTACGCACCAAACATAGATTCATACGAGTTCACGAGAACCTAAGGTGTCTAGCAAGCGCCAAGCGCTCGAGAATATGCTGTGAGCAGAATATATATACAAACATATACAATCATCACAACAATAAAGCAGAAAGTATGCACATGCGGCTACGAGCCGACCCTAGGCCTAACGTTAAAATACCTCGCGGGATTCAGACCAAGTAGACAAAATCCCAGCTCGTAAGGTACTGCTGCTGCTCAACATAACCAAGGCAGAAGCCTCGCGGAAACCTACCCCGCTGGCTGCTTACCAGACCTACCTGAAATCCAAAAACAGAACCCAAAAAGGGTGAGTCCTAAAAGGACCCCGTAAGGGATTTGGGGTAAGATAAGCATATGTAACCCTGCAAAACAGAAAGATAGCAATATACAGAATATATGCAACAGAATACAGAATATCGTGCATGCAATAAGAACATATCAGAATCCCGAAGGATGTGCGATTCTAAATCGCCATAAACCCTTATAACAAATCAGAACGACAGCCTCCCTCTAAGGGAGTCAGAAGCCGAAGCTATTACAGAAGCATGGTGCACCAGCTGGGGTAGCGAACCCACAACTGTCGTAGGGTTATGCAGACAGTATGCCATAAGGCATACTCCTACAAATTACTGAACGTACCTTAAAGCGAAATTTCCGAAATACTGCAAAGCGAAGTGCAACAATACATACACCTACGGACTACAGAATATGCCTTAGGCATATAATACCGAAATACTTGCAGAACAGAAAATGAAACTAAACATACACTATCTTACCAAAAATAGCAGAACCAAACCCTTACCTCAAAGTCCAGCGTATTAGACCGATTCTGGTCGACTTCCACACCACGACCCGAAACCCGAAAACCTCTCTTTTTCTAACTTCCGAACCTCAGAATCTGTCAATTCAAGCTGAATTAGCAACCTTACCAACCATACTACCAAACTACACCCCCGACCCCAAAATCAAAAATCCGGCAGAATTTCCGTAAAATTCCAGATTTCCACAGAAACTTCAGAATTCAGAACCAACGTAGACAATGCAAGCTTATACATTGTTAAACATAATCCAATAAGCAGAATTGATCAAATCCAACCTTAAAACCCTTAATTACCCAACATTTTCCGATAATCCCGCTTAAATGCAACTTTTCCATTTCTTAACCGAATTCAACGTTTCAAACTTCAAACCACTCCTAAATTCAACCCCAACACCATATTAACATCCAATTCAACCAAAGAGAAACTCCAACATGGAAAAAGAATCATTCCAAAATTCGGTTCTTAACCAACTTTTTATCCAACTTCCCATTCAATCCATTCAAGCTTCCAATTAATCATTCTAACCACCAATTTCACTTCTAAACCAAGAATGCTATCCAATTGCATCCAAAACAACAAAATCCAACATTGAACATCATCTCACAAAATCGGCCAAATGGGGGTTTTCAACCCAACTTATTTTCCATCAAATTGAATCCATACATAAGCTTAGAATCATGCTAGGACTAACATACTTGAAGCATGAATCAAGATAACAAACACACATCATTTTGGAAAATTCCAAGAAAATTCGGCCAACAAAGATTCTTCATCCAAGGTGTGTTTTCCAAAATCCAACACTTGATTAACACTCTCCTACAACCCAAGAACAACATACTAAAACATGGGAGGAAGAGAATCATCCTAGCTTATAGCTAAGAACAAACCCAACATTTGCCAAAACTCCTCTTTTCACCACTAATCTTCAAAACTAATGAGAAAAGAGAGCTTAGGGAGGTACTTACCACATAAAGCACTCAATCCCTCTTTGATTCCAAGCAAGGAGAAGAATTTCAAGCTTGAGGTGAGCAACAATGGAGGCGTCGGCAGCAAGAGCAAGATGAAGAAGAAGAGAGAAGAAATGAAAAGAAAATGAGATAAGTCTCCCTTTTATGAAATAATAACTTAACAAATAAATTCCCTTCACTTTAAAACCCATACTTCTCATCATAAATAAAAATAGGACATGTGTCCCTTTAATCACACACACACACTTGCTGCCGAAAAACTGATTGCTGCCCATACCCGTTTTAATAAATTTGCAACCAATTGCAAATTAACTCCCAATTTTTCCGAAAGTTCCAATTCTTTTTGCCCAAAAATAATTACCGAATTCCAAAATTAACGAAACTTGGACACAACCCTCAGAATATTATAACATTCACAGAACATTTTTCAGAAGTTCATTTACCAATCCGGAGTGTCCTACCGAGCTCGCTGAACCCGAACAAATCCCGGCGTGCGAGCGTGTCCAACAGAACCAAAATCCCATCACACCAAAATTCCACAAAAATACACATAAATTCCATCTTAATTTATAACACATCTTACCCCAAACGTCCCGCCCCAAATATTAAACTCCACAAACACCTCCGGGACATTCTCACGACTCCAAAACTGCAAACGGCTTCCCAAACTGAGGTCTCGAGAGCGCTACCGAGCCCGCTGTACGTCCCGAGGCGACCCGACAACCCCGGCGCCAGAAAAATATTTTCGGCGGAAACGTCCGGGGGACCCACACGACCTGAAATACGGAAGGGTTCGCCAAAACGATACTCGGATAGGGCTCGGGAGCCGCCTGAACGCCGAAAAACGTGACCCGCAGGCCAAAACCGGAGCCCCGGGTCACCCGGTCGCAACCCGCTCGGGGTGACCGTAACATTCTCCCCCCCTTAGAACTCTTGGTCCTCCAAGAGTAGCCTGAACCAACCAGACAGGTGTCGCTACCAACCAGAAAATATGAACATTCCTCTAACCCAGAACAATCGGACCACCGTACTGGTGCGGCGGGAGTGGTAGTTTAGACTACCATACAGAGCCTCACGGCGTCCCACCCTCCGGGTGCATCTTATTGCACCCCGAGTCAGTTGCCGGTATTTCTACCAGACAACCCCAGACAGTACCGAACCTAAGTCTAACCGATCCACAACAGGCTATCCTGGAAGACATCACGTAAAACAGAAATAGTTGGGGGGTAAGGCCAACCTAACAACTTACTCTGGAAACTCATGAAAACCGATATAACTCGGGGTAACTTGCCCCGCCTATCAAATCTTACTGTCCCTCTAAACGGTGCTACCTCCAGTCAAATTCTATCACCAAACTCGGATTCCGAGCCTACGGTGGCGGTTCGTATAGCGGTGGTGCAGTCGTTCGCGGTTTTGATCCGCGCCTGTAACAATCTGATCTTCGCCGTAGTCTCCTCAAAAAGCTCGGGTCCTAGCTCAACCCCATCAGACGCATCTGTCCAACAGTATGGTGTCATACACCTCCTCCCGTACAACGCCTCAAATGGTGTCATGCCAATCGTAGCCTGAAAGCTGTTGTTGTACGAGAACTCTATTAACGCAACTGCTAGTCCCAAACTCCTCCAAAATCCAAAGTACAGATTTGCAACATATCCTCCAATATCAGAATCACCCGCTCCGACTGCCCGTCCGTCTGTGGGTGATAAGCTGTATTCAGATGGAGTCGCGTGCCCAATGCTTCATGAAAAGCAATCCAGAACCGTCTTTGTAAAAAGCGGATCACGGTCAGATTCAATGGAGTCGGTACTCCATGTAAGCGTACAATCTCCACGATGTAAAGCCGGGCAAGCTTCTCCGGAGGTGCAGCGGCCGAATAGGCGAAAAGTGTACGCACTTTGTCGGCCGATCCACAAAAACCCAGATAGCATCATGATGAAACCGTGTCGGGCGGTGCGGTCAGAAAGTCCATCATAACATTACCCCACTTCCCAGTGGAATGGGCAAAGTCTGCTGATGTCCCTGCCGGTTCCTGATGCTCACACTGCTCGAGTGTGCCTCCTCTAAAATATCATCCCAGAACTCCTGATCCTCTGGTACACAAAGGCGGTCTCGGAAGTATAGCAATCCCTGCCATACTAAAACGTCGGTAACAAAGAACTCTTATCCACCCCAGATAATTCCTTCAACCCCGGATTGCCACCCTGCGCCTCGCGCACCCTGTCAAGCCACTCAGAATGTATAATAAGTGTAATAACCTGAGCACGCTCCCAGAGCTGCCCCCTGTGCCAAAGGCATATCAAATCACTCTCCTCAGATCGGTCACCAACATTTCCTCCCTTAATTAAGCCGGTATACTTCTGCTCGAGCATCGGCAACCGTGTTGCCCTTGCCGAGATGTACCCGATACTACAATCATAGTCCTTAATGTATTCGAGACATCTGCGCTGCCTCATGCAAAGCTCCTCCTGTGAAAACAGATATTTCAGACTCTTATGGTCGGTAAGAATCTGAAATTTATTACCAAACAGATATTGATTCCAATGTTTCAGCGCATAAACTATTATAGCCAACTCCAGATCATGTATCAGTCAGTTCAGCTCATGCGGTCGCAGCTGCCTCGACCCATAAGCTACCACAAAACGCTCCTGCGCCAACACACCCCAAACTGGATGTGGAAGCATCCGAATAAATCACATACGGTAAGTTCGGATCTGGAAGAGTCAGAATCGGAGCGTTAGTCAACTGCCGCTTCAACTCCTGAAAATTCTGCTCACACCAATCAGACCAGATATACGGTTGACCCTTCTTGGTCAACTGCGTAAGCGGAGATGCCAGGATAGAACACCCTGGTACAAACCTCTGATAAACTCCTACTAACCCCAGGAAGCTCCTGAACTCCCGTACCGTGGTAGGTTGTTTCCAATCCTGAACTGCCCTCACCTTCTCTGGGTCCACAGACAGACCATGCTCAGAAATAATGTGTCCCAGAAAAGTGACTTCCCGAATCCAGAACTCACATCTTGAGAATTTAGCATAAAGCTGATGTTCCCAAAGTGTCTGCAGAACTACCCTCAGATGCTCCCGATGCGAGTCCTCATCCGAGAATATATCGAATATCTTCAATAAAAACCATCGGAAATGAGCCCAAGTACGGTCGGAACACCCGATGCATCAGATCCCTTAATGCCACTGGAGCATTGGTCAGCCCGAGCGGCATGACCGTAAACTCAAAGTGTCCAAATCGGGTGCGGAAAGCAGTCTTAGGTATGTCCTCTTCCTTCACCCTAAGCTGTAAATACCCAGATCAGAGATCAATCTTTGAGAAAACTCTCGAACCTCGAAATTGATCAAAAAGATCGTCAATCCTCGATAACGGATACTTATTCTTCCCAATAAGAGCATTCAACCGTCTGTAATCAATACAAAGTCGGAGTGTCCCATCATTCTTCTTAACAAACAGAACCAGAGCACCTCACTGTGAAGTGCTCGGTCGGACGAAACTCTTTTCTTTGTAATTCCTCCGATTGCTTCTTCTACTCTGCATCTCGAAATAGGCATCCGATAAGGAAGAATAGATATCGGAGCGTGCCCATTGCGGTGGATGTCAAACACATTTCCCCTCTCTTATGGTTATCCGGGCAACTCCTCCGGAATTTACTGCGGAAAATCTCGAACCAACGGTAAACCATCCAACTTCAACCTAATACCAGCTTCATTCAGATCATAGCATTCCCCTACACCAAATATTGACAGCTGATCCGAATCTGTAGCTCCCTTGTCTTTGTGCGATAGTCAAACCAGTTGGAGTCGTGAGAGGTAGTACCTCTCCAGAAACCATAATGGTACGGGTTGCACAATCAATGTGCACAGAATTCTTGGATAGCCAGTCCATCCCAAGAATAACATCATAGTTCGGCGTGTCTAAAACCAACAGATCCGATACTATCATGTCCGCCTACAGATACCGTACAGCCCCGAACCATCTCATTGGAAAAGCAGCGACTTCCTGCAGTTTTTACTAAATGCGTTTGAGGCAAGGTACTATGACAGATACGAGAAATGTAACACATTTCGGTGTTACAATGGAAACAAATGCTCTGTATCAAATAACGCATGAACCGGTATCTCATTCGGAAATATAGTACCTTACAGAACTTCCTGCTGACTCAAGCCTCCCTGCTGGCTAGTGCCTGCATGCTAACTAGGTTCTCCCTGATGACTAGGGCCTCCCCTCAGAAAATGGAAAACTTGTCCTGCTCTGAGCTGCTGTGGTGGAGGGGGTGGCTGAAGCTGCTGTTGCTGCTGAGGTCTCGGGCCACCCATCTGAAACCCACGCCCTCGCGGCGCGTTGGGCTGTACTCGAGACTATGGACGCTGAAGACTGCCAAAACCCTGCCCTACAGTAAGAGGGCAATCCCGTACCCAAAGAGTGTCAGACCTGCAACATAAACATCGGCCCTCCTGCCGGTAACAAAGTCGACCGGAGTGATACCTACTGCAAATCAGACAAGGTCGTGCCGGTGGTGCTCCCTCTTTACCTCTACTAGACTGCCCAGGCCTGTTCGGCCGTCCAGAAATCTGCCGGGGTCCCAGCTGTGTGGAGCCCCTCGTACTTCCCTGACCTCGCTACGAGGTGAGGTGACTCTCAACCTCCTCTTGCTCGAGGAGAACCGCCTCCCGATACAAAG
The DNA here is from genome assembly GCA_024586325.1 of Stellera chamaejasme. Lineage (NCBI taxonomy): Eukaryota > Viridiplantae > Streptophyta > Magnoliopsida > Malvales > Thymelaeaceae > Stellera > Stellera chamaejasme. The sequence goes on from CM044981.1 coordinate 23,082,368, forward strand.
TAATGTCTAAAGGTCTCAAAGCCCACCAGTACTCGGGGCGCAGTCGACGAATAAACCTCTTGGTCCTTTCCTCTTCCATACCTTGATACTACGGTACATAGTAAACCAGCCGATCAAACTCTCACTCAAACTTTCCGACAATCTTGTCTCCCTGATGAAGCTCATCGAACTGTGCCTAGCGCAGATCCACAGCTACATCCCGCTGCCTTGCTAGTGGAAAATGTAGCCTCCCCCAGGAGTTTGTCAACTCCTGCAACCCAAATCTCTACTACCACTGGCCTTCCTCGGTCATTGAACCTCGGGGGGGGGGTTCAAACTCTGAAACCTCTCCAGAAGTCTAACCTCGTCAGACTGGTGTCTCAGATCTCCCCGTCGTTGATAGGACCGACGAGAAGTCTAGGTGTCGTAGTGACCACGCTCCTCGGAGTCACTCACTTACCAATTCCAAAGCTGTAGCGAGCAGTGGCTAAAGTCTCGCTATCACCACCTGATCAAAATGCCCCTACTGTGGCATAATCAGATCTTCCCCTGCCTACTGCCGCCTCTGAACCAGCTAGGCTGGCGGTAATACCAATTCAGAGAGGGGTCCCTACGACCACTAAACCTCGGGGCGGTGAGTGTGGTTGTTCAGACCCTGGGTTACACTGAACCCGTATCCTATTCCACGGAGGTGTGGGATCCCAGTCCCACCCCTCCGGTACCAAAACACGCTGTCAACGCGTGTTAACCATATCTCAAAAATTTCAGACCAAACGAGTCCAGGACAAAAATCGGTCACTCCTAATCTCTCTGAAGCTAGCGGCGATTTTCTAAGGCTCTGTAGTGCAATGCGATACTTGACACGAAGTTACTTCTCGAATGATAAAATCATGCATTTCACGAGAATCACGAAGCGATTCATGCTTATTTCACCAAATCTTTTCCTAACACACAATTTTACGTACGAAACTTTTCCACAATCCCCTTACTCGTAATACTTTTACGAGAATCCGAAATCCCGAGTTCGAAATCTGCAACTATCAGGATAACTTGAAGGATCAACTTTGTTCCACAATTTTATTTTGAAGTGGTTCAAGTAAGGAGGTGGCCAATCTCCGTACCAAACCATTCTAAAATAAAATGTACAACAATAGTCGTCACTACAAGTCACCACCGGCGACCAATATGGTCACTTACCGCTCGATACCAACTTGTCACCGCACGCCACCCGAGCCCGGTTGCGGAGGCGGGGGCGCCGGGACGTCGGAAGCGGAAGCCGGAAAATACAAGATGGCAGTCCATCGAGACCCGCCGCGCGTAGCGGACCCGCGAAAAGCAGGCGTTGAAGGCGGACTTGAACATTTTCATACATATAACTAAAATAAAATCAAAACATGCAATTCATGCATCAGCAACAGAGTAAGCCTCGCCCTCCGTGGACGAGCGCTTACGCACCAAACATAGATACATACAGAGTTCACAGAACCTAAGGTGTCTAGCAAGCGCCAAGCGCTCAGAATATGCAACAGAACAGAATATATATACAAACATATACAATCATCACAACAATAAAACAGAAAGTATGCACATGCAGCTACAGAGCCGACCCTAGGCCTAAATGTTAAAATACCTCGCGGGATTCGGACCAAGTAGACAAAATCCCAGCTCGCAAGGTCTGCTGCTGCTCAACATAACCAAGGCGAAGCCTCGCGGAAACCTACCCCGGCTGCTTACCAGACCTACGAAATCCAAAAACAGAACCCAAAAGGGTGAGTCCTAAAAGGACCCGTAAGGGATTTGGGGTAAGATAAGCATATGTAACCCTGCAAAAGCAGAAAGATAGCAATATACGAGAATATATGCAACGAGAATACGAGAATATCGTGCATGCAATAAGAACATATCGAATCCCGAAGGATGTGCGATTCTAAATCGCCATAAACCCTTATAACAAATCGAGGCAACGACCTCCCTCTAAGGAGTCGAAGCCGAAGCTATTACGAAGCATGGTGCACCAGCTGGGGTAGCGAACCCTCAACTGTCGTAGGGTTAACAGACAGAGTATGCCATAAGGCATACTCCTACAAATTACAGAACGTACCTTAAAACAGAAATTTCCGAAATACCTGCAAAACAGAAGTGCAACAATACATACACCTACAGACTACAGAATATGCCTTAGGCATATAATACCGAAATACTTGCAGAACAGAAAATGAAACTAAACATACACCTATCTTACCAAAAATAGCAGAACCAAACCCTTACCTCAAAGTCCAGAGTATTAGACCGATTCTGGACGACTTCCACACCACGACCGAAACCCTAAAACATCTCTTTTTCTAACTTCCGAACCTCAGAATCTGTCAATTCAAGCTGAATTAGCAACCTTACCAACCATACTACCAAACTACACCCCGACCCCAAAATCAAAAATCCGGTGAGAATTTCCGTAAAATTCCAGATTTCCACAGAAACTTCAGAATTCAGAACCAAGGTAGACAATGCAAGCTTATACATTGTTAAACATAATCCAATAAGCAGAATTGATCAAATCCAACCTTAAAACCCTTAATTACCCAACATTTCCCGATAATCCCGCTTAAATGCAACTTTTCCATTTCTTAACCGAATTCAACGTTTCAAACTTCAAACCACTCCTAAATTCAACCCCAACACCATATTAACATCCAATTCAACCAAAGAGAAACTCCAACATGGAAAAAGAATCATTCCAAAATTCGGTTCTTAACCAACTTTTTATCCAACTTCCCATTCAATCCATTCAAGCTTCCAATTAATCATTCTAACCACCAATTTCACTTCTAAACCAAGAATGCTATCCAATTGCATCCAAAACAACAAAATCCAACATTGAACATCATCTCACAAAATCGGCCAAATGGGGGTTTTCAACCCAACTTATTTTCCATCAAATTGAATCCATACATAAGCTTAGAATCATGCTAGGACTAACATACTTGAAGCATGAACCAAGATAACAAACACACATCATTTTGGAAAATTCCAAGAAAATTCGGCCAACAAAGATTCTTCATCCAAGGTGTGTTTTCCAAAATCCAACACTTGATTAACACTCTCCTACAACCCAAGAACAACATACTAAAACATGGGAGGAAGAGAATCATCCTAGCTTATAGCTAAGAACAAACCCAACATTTGCCAAAACTCCTCTTTTCACCACTAATCTTCAAAACTAATGAGAAAAGAGAGCTTAGGGAGGTACTTACCACATAAAGCACTCAATCCCTCTTTGATTCCAAGCAAGGAGAAGAATTTCAAGCTTGAGGTGAGCAACAATGGAGGCGTCGGCAGCAAGAGCAAGAGGAAGAAGAAGAAGAGAAGAAATGAAAAGAAAATGAGATAAGTCTCCCTTTTATGAAATAATAACTTAACAAATAAATTCCCTTCACTTTAAAACCCATACTTCTCTACCTTAATAAGAAATAGCCAAGTGTCCTATTAATCACACACACACACACTTGCTGCCGAAAAACTGATTGCTGCCCATACCCATTTTAATAAATTTGCAACCAATTGCAAATTAACTCCCAATTTTTCCGAAAGTTCCAATTCTTTTTGCCCAAAAATAATTACCGAATTCCAAAATTAACCAAACTTGGACACAACCCTCAGAATATTATAACATTCACAGAACATATTTCAGAAGTTCATTTACCATTCCGGAGTGACCTACCGAGCTCGCTGAACCCGAACAAAACCCGACGTTCGAGCGTGTCCAGCAGAACCAAAATCACATCACACAAAAATTCCACAAAAAAAATCATAAATTCCATCTTAAATTATAACACAACTTACCCAATAGAAGTCATAAAATTTACATCACGAGACCCGGTATTCCCGTACGGAGACCTGGGAGTCGCCCGGAACCGAACTTCCAGCCCCAAATATTAAACTCCACAAACACCTCCGGGACATTCTCACGACTCCAAAACTGCAAACGGCTTCCCGAACTGAGGTCTCGAGAGCGCTACCGAGCCCGCTGTACGTCCCGAGGCGACCCGACAACCCCGGCGCGAGAAAAATATTTTCGGCGGAAGCGTCCGAGGACCCACACGACCTCAAATACGGAAGGGTTCGCCAAAAGCGATACTCGGATAGGGCTCGGGAGCCGCTGACGCCAGCGTGACCGCGAGGCCAAAACCGAGCCGGGTCACCCGGTCGCAACCCGCTCGGGGTAACCGTAACACCAAGTGGCCCCGCCCCCTCTCTCAGGAGATCGTCAGGTCTAGTACCAAGTACTGTCGTTACCATCGTGACAAGGGACATGACACTGAGGACTGTTTTGAGCTTAAACGCATGATTGGGGAAATGCTCGCTCAAGGCAAACTCAGGGAGTTCTTACTCCACGACGATGGAGATCGTAGGCGGGAAGGTAACCAGGAGGACCGCCGTCAGGGGGACCGCAGACGGGGTGGGGTCTCTCCTAGCAGAACGCAGATCGAGAGGGTCTGGTCAAAATTCCCCCATCAAGGGGGCACATCAGCGTAATCACACAATGTGAAGGCGCTTCGGCGAGGCGCCGTCATATGAGACAGATCTACCAGGTCAACCACTCCTCTACTCACTTACTGCATCACCGGGATGGCACCTCAGTGGCAGTACCACACGCCGACCCTTTGGTTATCACGGCCCGCATCGCGGGATGGGACGTTGACAGAGTCTACATGGACACTGGGGCAAATGCCAACGTGATCTACAAGCACACTCTGGTTGAGGCCAAGGTGCCTTTGTCAAAAATTCAACCTGCCAAGGGGGCTACCTTTGGAGTAGGGCGGGATGAAATCCCAACTTTAGGGTCAATCACGCTATCAAAGAAAAGAAGCAAGTGTGTCACTCCAGCTTTGTGGACTTTATCGTCCTGGATCTCCCTACACCGAACAACGCTATCATTGGGTGCCACACTCATACTGAGTTCCATGTCCGCTGTGATGTGCGGGCTCTGACTTTGGTTTTCCACACTACGGAAGGGGATGCCTATATCTTTGTCAACCAAAATGTGGCCAGGGGCAATTATGTCTCTGCCCTAGCGGGACCTCCACCGCCCCCCAAACCGTCTGAGCCCAAAAGAAAGGCACCCTTGGAAGAGACTGGACCCACAGGCGAAGTCGCTCGACTTATGCAGGGCCTTGAAGAGGTTGAAATCTCCCCCGGCAAGAAATTCCGGGTGGGAAAAGATCTTGAAGAAAAAGACCAGCAAGCACTCATCCATCTCCTCCATGCCAACTGCGATGTCTTCGCATGGACTCCTGAGGACTTACCAGGTGTGGATCCTGCTATCATTTCTCACAAGTTGAGTGTACTCCCCGGCTTTAGCTTGATTAGACAAAAAACAAGGGGCATGGCCCCTGACCGTAAGGACTTTGTACGCACAGAGGTGCAGAAATTGCTTAAGGCAAGTATAATCAAGGAGGTTCACTACTCTGAGTGGGTCACAAATATAGTCCTCGCCGATAAAGAGGGTGGTCAGTGGCGACTTTGCTTAGACTACAAAGGGGTTAATAGGGCCTGCCCAAGGGATCCCTATCCCCTGCCTTCTATCGATCAACTGGTTGACTCAACCGTTCATCACTCTGTCTTCTCCTTCCTCGACGCATACAACGGGTACCATCAAGTCTTTATGGACCCAGAGGACGCGGTGAAAACCGCCTTCACTACCGGCGAAGCCGTCTACCATTATATCAGAATGCCCTTCGGCTTAAAAAATACAGGGGCTACTTTCCAAAGGCTTGTGAATCAAGTCTTCGTGGACCAAATCGGCCGAAATCTTGAGGCTTATGTCGATGACATTGTGGTCAAAAGCAAGGTCACCTCCACACACCTCGCGGACTTAGAGAAAACTTTCGCCAACTTCTGCAAATATAATATGCGGTTGAACCCAAAGAAGTGTATCTTTGGCGTGGGCGAGGGCAAATATCTGGGTTACCAGATCTCCAAAGGAGGGATTAATGCAAATCCCAAAAAGATTGAAGCTATCACCACTTTGCGCACCCCTAGGGGGCTCAAAGACGTTCAGCAACTGGCAGGAAGGCTGGTTGCCTTGGGACGGTTTGTCTCTAAACTCAGCGATCGCTGCAGACCTTTCTTCAATCAAATCCGCAAGAAAAAAGCTTGCAAGTGGACAGAAGAATGCCAGGAGGCATACGATTCAATCAAGCAACACTTACAAGAGTTTCCTGCACTCAAGTGCCCTAAACCAGTGATAGTCCCGTTCCTAAGGAAGGCCCGGACTCTCAGTTGATGTGGTGGAGAAGATGGTGTTCTTGAGACTCCAAGCTTGCTGTTCAGAGTAATCTGTAAAAGATAAAGAGAATACTCAGAAGTAGCAAGAGAGGGGTGGGGGGAGTGTAGTAGCTTACCCAGTTTAAGGTGGACATCCCCCTATTTATAGGGAGATGCCAGGAGAAGAGCCTCCCCCAGTTGAAGCCTTGGACAGGCTATGAGACAGGACTGACAAGTCTGTTAGATTTGGAGAGATAAGTCTGTGTCAGACTGATTGGAGATAAGGCGGCTGTGATGATGAAGATCTCAGAAAACCGCCTTAGAAGATTCACCTGTAAGGGAATGTTTGGCGTACAAATCTGGTGAAGATCACTCAGGCTCGTCTTTGGCTTCCTTATTAGGCTGATTGATGTCGGATGACCAAGTGGTCTGTTTCCAAGTGGAGCAAGTGGCGGGCGAAGGCCTGCAAGGCGAAGGCCCGAGATAGAATATAGCCAAATAAGAAGTGAGGGTCGCACGAACCTGAGTATAAGGGCCTTATGCGGCGAGGCCGGTATAGGCAGAGAGTCCTCGCGAAGGCGAGCTGAGGCTGCGGGAGTAAGACCCGCGGCGGCGAGATCGCAAGGGCGATACCTGAGACCGCGAGGGAAATCCGCGCAGGCCTAAGAGACGCAAAGGCGAGTGTGAGACATCGCCAAGGCGAGGCTTAAGGCCCGCGAGGGCAAGACCTCGCGCGGGTGAGATTGGAGACCACAAGGATGAGACCTCGCGAAGGCGAGGCTGGAGACCCCAAGGGTGAGACCTTGGGCAGGAGATACTGGAGACCACAAGGATGAGACCTTTCAAAAAGGCCTTGTATGATTTTGATGCGACGCGAGGACGCGTTTGCTTGGGTAGTGTACCAAGATGCCTCTTCCTGAGAGCGGAGTATGGGCAGGGTCCTGTACTCCGTTTTTTGAAAGTACTTTGCTGAGGAACTGATGTAGTAGCCAAAAGTTAAGACATTTTATGATCCGATAGTTTGTGTTGGATCCTTCATGATCCTTGTGAGTTTTTGAGGGGGCATTCGCTTGGGTAGTGTACCAAGATGCCTCCTCCTGAAGGCAGAGTATGGGTAGGGTCCCGTACATTGTTAAAATTCCAAGGCTTGGAGCTGGCGAAGGCGCTACGCTGCTAGTGGGCCGTTTGGAGTGCAATCGGCAGTGAAGGGTCCCCTCAGCATTTAAAGCAGGAGAGATAATGGGAGATGGGAGGTTTACTAACCGTTACGGGGCACGGCACGTGGCGCCTCAGGAGTCGATTACGCTTTTGAAAAGTGTTTTTCCATTTCTGCACGGAAGGGGAAAGGTTTACTAACCGCTGGATGTTGGCACGTGGCGCCTCAGGAGCCAATTACGCTTAAAAAGCGCTTTTCATTTTGGCGGGCTTATAAAAGCGTATTGGAGAAGATTTGAAGCCTTTCACTTTCATTCTCGTATTTCCTCACTTTGCTCTGAGTAGTCTTTTTGCATTCTTGCGTTCTTGGACCGTTCATTGGCAGTTGGGAGGTTTCTTACGGTGGTTCCCTACTTTTCGTTCGAGATTCCGCCGTTCATTCGTTCGTTTGCCGACTGTTTCTTCCGTTTCAAAGACGAATCAGGTAAGATCTCGTTTTCCAGCACAGTGAGTGCTTCAAGTTTTCTGAGCGCACTGAGCGCTTGATGAAATGCCTCCGCTGAGCCGTTTCGACTTAAAATGCTTGTTGCTCGATTTCTTTTTTGCAGAGATGGAATCCAAAGAGGCTGTTCGTCCAGTGCTCGTCCCCGTGGAGAAGACCACGGTGAAGTTTGAGAAAATCCATCAGGACTTGGTGGAGGCCTTCTGGCCTTTGAAGAGAGTGCCGGTGTTCTCGTCCCGTTCGGGCGTCTGCCGGGCGATGGGCTGGCCCGCCACCAAGGAGAACATGGAGAACCGGGTGCTGTGCCTGTACACGGCACAGCTGGCGGTGGGGCTACGGTTTCCCCTTCCTCAGTTGGTGCAAGATCTGTGCGCTGGGTGGGGGCTGCCACCACCGCAGCTGGCGCCCAACACCTTCTTGACCATAACAGGCTTCATCGTTGCCTATCACCTGGCTTGTTACGGTCACCCCGAGCGGGTTACGACCGGGTGACCCGGGGCTCCGGTTTTGGCCTGCGGGTCACGTTTTTCGGCGTTCAGACGGCTCCCGAGCCCTATCCGAGTATCATTTTGGCGAACCCTTCCGTATTTGAGGTCGTGTGGGTCCCCCGGACGTTTCCGCCGAAAATATTTTTCTGGCACCGGGGGGTTGTCGGGGTCGCCTCGGGACGTACAGCGGGCTCGGTAGCGCTCTCGAGATCTCAGTTTGAGAAGCCGTTTGTAGTTTTGGAATCGTGGAAGCGTCCGGAGGTGGTTGTGAGTTTAATATTTGGGGCGGGACGTTCGGTTCAGGCGACTCCGGGGCTCGGGGCGGGAATCCCGGGGCTCGGGATGGAAATTTTCTGTCGGCTTTGGGGTAAGCTGTGTTTGAATTTAAGATGGAATTTATGGGAATTTTTATAGAATTTTGGAGTAGCGGAATTTCGGTTCGGGTTGTCACGCTCATGGCGTCGGAGTTTTGGTTCGGGCTCAGCGAGCTCGGTAGGACACTCTGGACTGGTAAATGAACTTCTGAAAAATGTTCTGTGAATGTTATAATATTCTGAAGATTGTGTCCAAGTTTCGTTAATTTTGGAATTCGGTAATTATTTTTGGGCAAAAAGAATTGGAACTTTCGGAGAAATTGGGAGTTAAATTAGTAATTGGCCACAAAAATTAAACGTATTCAGCATGGGTGCAGCAGCTACTTTCGGCAGCATGTGTGTGTGTGTGTGATAAGGGACACTTGTCCACTTATGATTTAAGATGAAAAAGAAGGGAAATTATATAAGGGTTATTATTATTATTACATGAAAAAGATATTTCATTTCTTCTTCTTCTTTCTTCCTTCTCTTCTCTCTCTGCCGAAGCTATGAGCAGCCATGGGTGCTGTTCATCAAGCTCCTCCTTCTTCAATTCTTGGCTGAAACTTCATGGGTTTAGGCTCCAAAGATTGGTAAGCTTCCTTTCTTCTTCTCTTTCAAGTTTGGAAACAAGAAAATGTTGGAAAAGAGAGGATTTTTGAAGGATTGGTTTGTTCTTGGCTATGTGTTTGAGTGATCCTCTCCCTCCCAAATTTTAGTATGTTGTTCTTGGGCTTGAGAGGAGTAAGAATCTATGGTTAGATTTTGGAAAAACTCATTGGTTTGAACAAACCCTAAATGCCGAAATGTTGATGAAAATTCTAAAATTGTGTATGGTTGTGTTCTTGATTCATGCTTAAGATATGTTGTTCCTTGCATGATTCTAAGACAATCTATGGTTTCAATTTGAAGGAAAACATGTTGGGTAGAAAACACCCAAGTTGGCGAAATGTTCAAGAGAGGGTTTGTTGATTTTGATGCAATTGGTTAGTAATCTTGGTTAAGAAGTGTAATTGGTAATTAAAGAGAGCTAATGGAACTTTGTTTGGATCGAAATGGAAGTTGGGTGAGAAATCCCTAACTTGGCGAAATTATTAAGGAAGAGGTTTTGTGATTTTGGTGTAATTGGTTAGTATTATTGGTTAGGAAGTGGAATTGGTGATTAGTGTGATTAATTAGAAGCTTGTATGGTTTGATTTGGAAGTGTGGTGGAAAATTGGTTAAGGACCAAATTGTTAAAGTGATTCTTTTTCAATGTTGGTGGTGTGTGTTGGTTGAATTGGATGCTAAATTGGTAATGTGAGTGGAAGTAGGTGCGTTATGGTGTTTGAAATACCATTTTCGGGTTAGAAAAGAGAAAGTTAGTTTTATGCGGGTTATCCGGGAAAAGTGTCTGGAACGCGGGTTTAAGGGTTGGAATATGATTGTGGGTGTTGGAATAACAATGTTCAGGCTCGGTTTGTGAAACCGAGCTTTCTGTGGAATTTTCCGGGAAAGTGCGGGTTTGTGCGGAAATTGTTTTCTGGGGTTTGTTTGGATATGTTACGATCCAACTATGGTTGTACTGACTTGATTCTGCGTTGGTGGAGTAGCGCGGACCCGTAGGAGCCAAGTTGTGCATTTTTGGTCGGAAGTCGGGATTTTCCAGTGTTGGGCTGCGGGCGGCGTTTACGAGGTAAGGGCTTAATTTGGTAAAATGTATGTTTGTTCCGTTTCAAGGCCGGATGACCTTAGAGGCCGGGTTCCTATTACACTTTCTGTATATGTTTAACAGTAATGATACTTGTTTATATTTATGTATTATTGTTATTATTGTATGTTACATTACGTGTCCGCCTTTGAAGGGTGCCGACATTCTGCGTATCCGCACCGAGTGCCGATACTTACATTACGTGTCCGCCTTTGAAGGGAGTGCCGACATTCTGCGTATCCGCACCGGAGTGCCGATACTTACGTTACGTGACCTACGGCGATTTGGGGCTCGCGACCCGGCCCGTACCGTGCTATACATTACATTACGATCTGTATATTGACCTCTGTTGAGGGTCGTCGCCATAGTCGTTACGGCGGTTGGACCGCATGTGTTGGTTTCGATTTACGTTATGCTTTATGTTTATATGTACATGCATATCTTTGTGATATTCATTTTGCGAGTTGATTGTCGTGATGGGCAAAGCGCACTTTACCTTAAGCCCTTACTGGGTCCTTTTGAGGACTCACCCTTTTATTTGTTTACCATCTTTCAGGCAGTCTGACAAGCAACCAGCGGAATAGAGATCCGCGGTGCTTCCTAACATTTTGGGTTCTGTAGCAGCAGCAGTACCACGTGCGGGAATTCTTGAGCGGGAGGCTTCTGATTCCGCACTTAGGTATATTTATATATAGGATCTTGTTTAATGGCTCTGTAGCTGTAGTTGCATGCATGTAGATCAGATCATGAATTTGTATATGCCATATGATCGGAAATATATTCTGCCTTTGATGCCTTCTGAGTCGAGGGCGGAGCCCCGACTTGCCTATATTGGATTTGTTATGATATGAATTCGGTGTTTACGTGGTTGTTGCGATGAGCAATGTTTGGTATACCATGAAGCTGCTTGGTTGGTATTTTGTTGAGTTATCATGTATGCTTGCCATGTATGGGTTACGTAGGTTGCTAGTCGATACTCGTTTGTTACGTATTTGAGCTCGATGCTCATTGCCGCGCTTTCCGCCGTAATTCCTGTTTCCGGCGTCGCGGCCGGCTCCGCCTCCGCAACCGGGCGGGGTGGCTGTGACAAGTTGGTATCGAGCAGGTCGGGTCGGATTGACCCAAAAGGTAAAGTATGGTTGGTTTTGATATGGGTTGTGGAAGGCAAGTCATGCTAGTTCATGGGTAAGCTTTACAAGTAATGACTTGAAGGGCAAGCTCTTGGTTTACACCTCATTGCAGGTGGTTCGATGCGGAGCCTGATCAACTCCTTATTTGAACCATTTCGGAATGCGTGTGGAGCGGTGGCGGTTCTTTGGAGCATTATGGAAGGTGTGGGTGTTATATGAAGTGATTAGTGATTATAAGCATGATCGATTCTATGTTAAGGATTATTATTTAGTTTCGGGATTACGAAAAGAATCCTTGCATCATGCATTGCATTACACTCTGAGCCTTAGAAAGCTGCTGCTAGCTTACGTAGAGATTAGGAGTGACCGACTTTTTATGCGGACTCTGTTTGGTCTGAAATTTTTGAGATATGGTTAACACGCGTTGATAGCGTGATTTGGTACCGGAGGCGGGGTGGGATCCCACACCTCCGTGGAATAGGATACGGGTTCAGCGTAACCCGAGTGCGAACAACCACACTCACCACCCCGAGGCTTAGGCTGTCGTAGGGACCCCTCTACGATTTGGTATTACCGCCTTGACCTAGCTGGTTCGGGCGGCGATGGCGGGGAAAATCTGTTTATGCCACGGTAAGGGCATTTTGATCAGTGGTGATAGCGAGACTTTAGCCACTTTGCTCGCTACTGACTTTGGAATTGGTAAGTGAGTGACTCAGGAGCGTGGTCACTCGACACCTAGACTTCTCGTCGGTCCTATCAACGACGGGAGATCGAGACACCGATCAGCGAGGTTGGACTTTTGGAGAGGTTTGAGTTTGAATTCCCCGAGGTTCGGCGGCCGAGGAGGGCCGGAGGTATTAGAGACTTGGTTTGCGAGGAATTGACAAACTCACGGAGGAGGCTATTACGAGCCGGTTGGCGCGGGGCAGCGGCTACTCGGTCGGTGCTTCAGTTACGAACCGGAGTTCGGATTGACCCGATATCGATTTCTAGTGTCTGGCGATGTCTGCGGACATTTCGCGGAAAATATTTTTGGGGCGGGGTTGCCGTCGGATGATTTTCGGGATTACAGGCGGAGAAAGCGGCTCGGGAGTGACCGGGACTCAGATTTGCGGTTTTGAGGAAGATCTGGAGTCGGGGATATAATTTACATTTTTACGTGAAGAAAAATGTTACAAATCGAAAGTACGGTTTCGGGCGGTTTTCGGGCTCGGGCGAGCCAATTTGTGACACTTGGCGAAATGTGATTAGTGGAAAGTATTGGACTTGGTCTCTTGTTATTTCTAGTGATTATGATTCACTATGATGTCAAAAAGGATGTCATGTGCAAAGCACATGACTTATTATTACAAGACTTAAGTTTTGGCAAGTCTTGCAAAAATGCAAACGTATTCTTCTTCCTTCTTCTTGCCGAATTCTTCCTCTCTCTAAAGCCACCATTGTTGTGTTTTACAAGCTTCCAAAGCTTGCTCTAGATTGCTTCTTGGTCGAGAGTTCAAGCTGGGAAGTTGATCGGCAACTCGAGTACTACGTCTGTCGAGGTATGGTTCGATTCTGTTGAGTATTTGGCAATATTGGAAAGTTGATGTTCTTGGCTTAGATCTGAGTTTTGATGGAATTGAACCGTTGGATCGTTGTGTGGTTCATATATGTTGATGTTGGGTAGGTAAGGATTAGGAAATAACGTTGGATCGTTGGAAACACAACACGGGTGAGAACTCACCTTTTGGCGAATTTTGGTGATTATGTTGGGAGTTTCTGTTGAATTTGATGTGTTACGTGGATTGATTTGTGATTATTGAAGTGAATTCTTGCATGTTTTGAATCGGTTCTGAATTACGATGTTCTGCGGAAAAGCGGAATTTTACCGAAATTCTGCGGATTTTCGATTTTGGGTCGGGGTGTAGTTTGGTAGTGTGGTTGGTAAAGTTGCTAATTCAGCTTGAATTGACAGATTCGAGGTCGAGAAGGTTGAAAAAGAAAGGTTTCCGGGTTTGGTCGCGGGAAATTGTGTTTGAGATCCACTGCGGTGAGTCTTGCTCGATATCTATTCCTCCTTATCGGATGCCTATTTACGAGATGCGGGAGTAGAAGAAGTATGCTGGAGGAATTACAGACAAAAGAGTTTCGTCCGACCGAGCACTTCAGCGTGGGGTGCTCTGGTATTGTTTGTTAAGAAGAATGATGGGACACTCGACTTTGTATTGATTACGAGACGGTTGAATGCTCTTATTGGGAAGAATAAGTATCCGTTACGAGGATTAACGATCTTTTTGATCAACTTCGGGGTTTGAGGTTTTCTCAAAGATTGATCTACGATCTGGGTATTTTCAGCTTAGGGTGAAGGTAGAGGACATACCTAAGGCGCTTTTCGCACCGGTTTGGATACTTTGAGTTTACGGTCATGCCGTTCGGGCTGACCAATGTTCGGTGGCATTCATGGATCGATGCATCGGGTGTTCCGACCGTACTTGGACTCATTTTCGGTGGTTTTATTGATGACATTCGATATATTCTCGGGATGAGGACTCGCATCGGGAGCATCGAGGGTAGTTCTGCGAGACACTTTGGGAATATCAGCTTTATGCTAAATTCTCAAAGTGTGAGTTACTGGATTCGGGAAGTCACCTTTAAGGACACATTATATCCCGAGCATGGTGCATGCTGTGGATCCGAGAGAAGGTGAGGCGGTTCGGGATTGGAAACAACTTACCACGGCACGGGAGATCAAGAGCTCCACAGGGTTAGCGAGGATTTTTTTATCGGAGGTTTGTCTTTGGGATTTTCTATTACGGCATCTCCGCTTACGCGATTGACCGGGGAAGGGTCAACGATTTATCTGATCCGATAGGTGTGAGCAGAATTTTCAGGAGTTGAAAGCGGCGGTTGACTAACGCTCCGATTCGACTCTTCCAGATCCGAACTTACCGTATGTGATTTATTCGGATGCTTCCACATCCGGTTTGGGGGTGTGTTGGCGCGAGGCGTTTTGTGGTAGCTTATGGGTCGAGGCAGCTGCGACCGCATGAGCTGAACTAAGACCGATACATGATCGGAGTTGGCTGCGGTGATTTATGCGTTGAATCATTGGAGGCAATATCTGTTTGGTAATAAATTTCAGATTCTTACCGACCATAAAGTCTGAAATATCTGTTTAAACGAAGGAGCTTAGCATGAGGCGTATGAGATATCTCGAATACATTAAGGACTATGATTGTAGTATCGGGTACATCTCTGGCAAGGGCAACGCGGTTGCCGATGCTCTGGCGGGAGGTATACCGGCTTAATTAAGAGAGGAAATGTTGGTGACCGGTCGAGGAGAGTGATCGACGTGCCTTTGGCACGGTGGCGGCTCTGGGAGCGTGCTCGGGTTATTACACTTATTATACATTACGAGTGGCTTGATAGGATGCGCGAAGCGCAAGGTAGAATTTGGTATTGAAGAAGTTATCGGGAAGATAAGGGTTTATGTGTTACCGACGTTTCGGTATAGGCGAGGATCGCTATACTTGAGATCGCCTTTATGTACACGAGGATCGGGAGTTACGGAATGAGATTTTCGAGGAGGCACACTCGGCGGTTTGAGCATCTGGGAACCGGCGGGGACACTGCAGACTTTGCCCATTCCGATGCAGGAAGTGGGGTAATGTTACTATGGACTTTACATTGATTGCCTTTGCCCACGACACGGTCTCGCCATGATGTTATCTGGGTTATTGTGGATCGGCTGATAAAGTGCGCACACTTTACGCCTATTCGGGTCATAGACCCTCACGGAGAAGCTTGCCCGGCTTTACATCGGTGAGATAAATGCGATTACATGGAGCACCGAGACTCCATTGAATCGGCCGTGATCCGCGTTTTACAGCACGATTCTGGATTGCTTCTCATGAAGCATTGGGCACGCGACTCCATCTGAATACAACTTATCACCCACAGACGGACGGGCAGTCGGAGCGGGTGATTCTGATATTGGAGGATGTGTCGCAAATCTGTGCTTGGGATGTTGGAGGAGTTTGGGACTAGCAGTTACTTTGATAGAGTTCTCATACAACAATTGCTTTCAGACTACGTTTGACATGGCACCATATGAGGTGTTGTACGGGAGGTGTATGACACCATCTTGTTGGACAGATGCGTCGATCGGGTTAAGTGGGACCCGAGCTTTTGAGAGTCTACGGCAAAGATCAGATTATTACTGCGCGGATTAAAACCGCGAATGACTACACCTGCTAGTTGTACGAACCGTCGCCGTAGGGCTCTGGAATCTGAGTTTGGTAATAGAATTTGGTGGAGGTAGCACCGATCGGAGGGACGATAAGATTTGTTAGGCGGGGCAAGTTACCCGAATTTTATCGGTTATCATGAGTTTCGAGTAAGTTGTTAGGTTGGCCTTACCCCCAACTATTTACATTTTATGTGGTATCTTCCAGGATAGCTTTGTTGTGGATCGGTTAGACTTAGGTTCGATCTTATGCAGGGTTGTCTGGTAGAAATACCGGCAAGCTGACTCGGGTGCAATAAGATGCACCGGAGGGTGGGGCGCCGTGAGGCTCTGTATGGTAGTCTAAACTACCACTCCCGCCCGATACGGTGGTCCGATTGTTCTTAGTAAGAGGAATGTTTATATTTTACGGTTGGTAGCGACACTGTCTGGTTGGTTCGAGCTACTCTTGGAGGACCAAGAGTTCTAAGGGGAGAATGTTACGGTCACCCGAGCGGGTTGCGGCCAAGGTGACGGGAGCTCGGTTTTGGCTGCGGGTCACGTTTTCGGCGTTCAGACGGCTCCCGAGCCCTATCCGAGTATCATTTTGGCGAACCCTTCCGTATTTGAGGTCGTGTGGGTCCCCGGACGTTTCCGCCGAAAATATTTTTGGCGCCGGGGTTGTCGGGGTCGCCTCGGGGCGTCTGGCCCGGGCTCGGTAGCGCTCTCGAGATCTCAGTTTGAGAAGCCGTTTGTAGTTTTGGAGTCGTGGAGGCGTCCGGAGGTGGTTGTGGAGTTTAATATTTGGGACGGGACGTTCGGTTTCGGGCGACTCCCGGGGCTCGGGATGGAAATTTTCTGTCGGCTTTGGGGTAAGTTGTGTTTGAATTTAAGATGGAATTTATGGGAATTTTTATAGAATTTTGGAGTGACGGAATTTCGGTTCAGGTTGTCACGCTCGCACGTCGGGTTTTGGTTCGGGTTCAGCGAGCTCGGTAGGACACTCCGGAAAGGTAAATGAACTTCTGAAAAAGGTTCTGTGAATGTTGTAATATTCTGAAGATTGTGTCCGAGTTTCATTAATTTTGGAATTCGGTAATTATTTTTGGGCAAAAAGAATTGGAACTTTCGGAAAAATTGGGAGTTAATTGAATTATGGTTGCAAAATAAATAAAAATCAGCATGGGTGCAGCAGCTATTTTCGGCAGCATGTGTGTGTGTGTGTGTGATAAGGGACACTTGTCCACTTATGATTTAAGATGAAAAAGAAGGGATTAATATATAAGGGAAAATTAGTAATTAAAATGGGAAAAATTCATTTCTTTTCTTTCTTCTTCCTTCTCTTCTTCTTCTTCCCGAAGCTATGTTCAGCCATGGCTACTGTTCACCAAGCTCCTCCTTCTTCAATTCTTGGCTGAAACTTCATGGGTTTAGGCTCCAAAAGATTGGTAAGCTTCCTTTCTTCTTCTCTTTCAAGTTTGGAAACAAGAAAATGTTGGAAAAGAGAGGATTTTTGAAGGATTGGTTTGTTCTTGGCTATGTGTTTGAGTGATCCTCTCCCTCCCAAATTTTAGTATGTTGTTCTTGGGCTTGAGAGGAGTAAGAATCTATGGTTAGATTTTGGAAAAACTCATTGGTTTGAACAAACCCTAAATGCCGAAATGTTGATGGAAAATTCTAAAATTGTGTATGGTTGTGTTCTTGATTCATGCTTAAGATATGTTGTTCCTAGCATGATTCTAAGACAATCTATGGTTTCAATTTGAAGGAAAACATGTTGGGTAGAAAACCCCAAGTTGGCGAAATGTTCAAGAGAGGGTTTGTTGATTTTGATGCAATTGGTTAGTAATCTTGGTTAAGAAGTGTAATTGGTAATTAAAGAGAGCTAATGGAACTTTGTTTGGATCGAAATGGAAGTTGGGTGAGAAATCCCTAACTTGGCGAAATTATTAAGGAAGAGGTTTTGTGATTTTGGTGTAATTGGTTAGTATTATTGGTTAGGAAGTGGAATTGGTGATTGGTATGATTAATTAGAAGCTTGAATGGTTTGATTTGGAAGTGTGGTGAAAAATTGGTTAAGGATCAAATGGTTAAAGTGATCCTTTTTCAATGTTGGTGGTGTGTGTTGATTGAATTGGATGCTAAATTGGTAATGTGGGTGAAAGTAGGTGTGTTATGACGTTTGAAATACCATTTTCGGGTTAGAAATGAGAAAGTTAGTTTTATACGAGTTTCTGGGAAAAGTGTATGCGGAATGCGGGTTTAAGGGTTGGAATATGTTTGTGGGTGTTGGAATAACAATGTTCTAGCTCGGTTTGTAAAACCGAGCTTTACGTGGAATTTTCCGGGAAAGTGCGGGTTTGTGCGGAAATTGTTTTACGGGGTTGTTTGGATGTGTTCGATCCAACTATGGTTGTCTGACTTGATTACTGCGTTGGTGGAGTAGCGCGGACCCGTAGGAGCCAAGTTGTGCATTTCGGATCGGAAGTCGGGATTTTCAGTGTTGGGCTGCGGGCGGCGTTTACGAGGTAAGGGCTTAATTTGGTAAAATGTATGTTTGTTCCGTTTCAAGGCCGGATGACCTTAGAGGCCGGGTTCCTATTACCTTTCTGTATATGTTTAACGAGGTAATGATACTTGTTTATATTTATGTATTATTGTTATTATTGTATGTTACATTACGTGTCCGCCGAAGGGTGCCGACATTCTGCGTATCCGCACGGGAGTGCCGATACTTACATTACGTGTCCGCCTTTGAAGGGGTGCCGACATTCTGCGTATCCGCACCGGAGTGCCGATATACGTTACGTGACCCTACGGCGGTTTGGGGCTCGCGACCCCGGCCCGGTACCGTGCTATACATTGCATTACGATCTGTATATTTGACCTCTGTTGAGGGCCGTTCTGAGTCGTTACGGCGGTTGGACCGCATGTGTTGAATTCTGATTTACGTTATGCTTTATGTTTATATGTACATGCATATCTTTGTGATATTCTGTTTTGCGAGTTGATTGTCGCCACATGGGCAAAGCGCACTTTACCTTAAGCCCTTCTTGGGTCCTTTCGAGGACTCACCCTTTTATTTGTTTACCATCTTTGGGCGATCGACAAGCAACCAGCGGAATAGAGATCCGCGGTGCTTCACGACATTTTGGGTTACATCAGCGGCGGCGGTACCACGTGCGGGAATTCTTGAGCGAGAGGCTTCTGATTCCGCACTTAGGTATATATATATATAGGATTTTGTTTAATGGCTCTGTAGCTGTAGTTGCATGCATGTAGGTCAGATCATGAATTTGTATATGCCATATGATCGGAAATATATTCTGCCTTTGATGCCTTCTGAGTCGAGGGCGGAGCCCCGACTTGCCTATATTGGATTTGTTATGATATGAATTCAGTGTTTCTGTGGTTGTTGCGATGAGCAATGTTTGGTATACCATGAACTGCTTGGTTGGTATTTTGTTGAGTTATCATGTATACTTGCCATGTATGGGTTCTGTAGGTTGCTAGTCGATTCTCGTTTGTTACGTATTTGAGCTCGATGCTCGCTGCGCGCTTTCCGCCGTAAGTTCCGGTTCTCCGGCGTCGCGGCCGGCTCCGCCTCCGCAACCGGGCGGGGTGCGTTTTCTCGGCATAAATGTGACACTCTCATGGGACTTCCCCGTGGTGAGGACGCAATGATCCGTGCAAAGTATTGCGCGGAGGCCTGAACGGCCGGCCCGAAGGAGTGCGGTGGCGAGGCATATGTCCAACTCTTTGGGTGGCTGGGCGACGTCTTCTCAAGGAGCGCTTGCGACGAGTTCTTCCCCTTTTCTGTCGCCCAGTTAGATGAGACCACTCTGAGGTGGGCTGGGATTAGCACGGGCTTCGTGCTGGACCCTGAGGTTCCCCCTCCGTACGAGGGATGGGCCCCCGTCCATCGTGGGATGATGATAGACTCCTTCTATGCCGCACTGGCAGGTCCCAAAGGTATGTTCACACATTTATAAGTGTATTGTATAAGTGTAAGAGGTTTTAGTAAAACCTGGTCTGAGGTTCTTCTTATGCTTGCAGATGCCTCCATGGAGTCCGGCGAAGGGCAGGGCAAGAGAGCGTCCATGCGTACTGCTCAGCAGGTGCATTCGGCATGTGTAGTTGGAGGTGATGCCCCGGCTGGGGCTGTCAAGGCATTGGGACGTATTGTCCCTAAGCAGCCAAAGAAGAGGGCTGGCACCAAGCCCTCGGTGTCTTCCCAGCCACAGAAGAAGAGGAGAGTGGCTCTTTGGTGCGGTGCGGCTGGTGAAGGAGTTCCTCTGCTGTTGCCGAAGAGGCTAGGGAGCTGTAGAGGCGGGAGGGATCTGCTACGATCCCTTCAAGCGAAGAGACGGCGAGGCTGGGCCGAGGAGGCCAAGGGGCACAGTGAAGCGGGGGCTTCTTTGTGGTCCCTTCAACTGAAGAGGCTAAGAAGCCTGTTGGGGGGGAAGTCCCCAGTGTCGTGGAGGAGGCCGAGGAGCTTGCTGCTGAGGAGGCCAGAAGGGCAGAGGTGGAAGTTCCTTCCATTGTTAAAGAAGCCATGCCTTCAGGAGAGGGCTTAGAGGGAGTGCAGGCAGGCAACGCTGCCCCCATAGAGGCTGTGCCCATCTCAGTGGTACAACCTATCTCTCCTGAGGAGGCTGCTGCTAAAGCCTTTGGGTCGAGGATCTTCGCGAGCCCTTCCCCAGCCCAAGGCGAAGACTTGCCTGGGCATGTGGTTGCGGCGGAGATCCTCACCAGAGGAAAGGTGCTTCCTCCCAAGGGTAAGATGTCAGCGGGGGAGATCCTGATCTCCATGAGGAGGAGGGGTTGCCAGGCTGCCAAGGCTATTGGCAGTCTTTGCCAACAGGAGGCAACGGAGGAGGTGGAAGCCACCACTGCAAGGGAGGAGACCCCTGCAGCAACCCCTTCTAGAGAGGGATCCACAGTGACTCTTTCGGGGAGAAGGCCCTTGCAACAAAGGGAAGAGGATCACGAGGATTGAGGAGACTTCCTCTTCTTTAGATGATGAGGCCCCAGAGGAGGGGTGACTGGTAGCACGCACCTCTGCGAGTAAGAGTGGTTGGGAGATAGCCCAACGCTCCAGCAGCCAGCTGGAGGCCAGTGCATGGGGGCGTCCTTCTGCTGGTAAGTCATTTTAACTTGATAGTGTGCTTTTCTTGCTTTGAGTCTTATATTTCAGTTTTCTCAGTTGTGCTGATTCCTGCCACTTCTGCAGGTGCGGGGCCCTTAGGGCAAGGGCTTGGCCCCCGTGAGATCCCAGCAGATCTGGGAACCATGGCTGAAATTTTGGAGGAGTCCGGGGTATGGCCCCACTACTTGGAGAGAAGGCGCATTGCTGCCCAGGAGGCCCCCAAGTGGTCTGAGAAGCCAGTTACCCTGAGGGTCACGAGGGAAGACCTCAGACCCTGAGGGCAAGCTGTTGCGTGACGTGTGGGACCCGGTCTTCTTCCTTAATAATGACAACTCATTGTTGTTGGGAGGAGAGGAGATCCTCCTCTCATGCTTGGAGGGGCTGCGCACCCCTTATGACAGGGAGGTGCTGGGGCAAAGCCTGGAGTCCCCTGCTGAACTTATGAAGGAGTCAGCCAAGCAGAATCTGCGGGTAAGACACATCTAGTCTTTGTCAATAATCTTTTGTACTCTCTCAGTTTTGCTGAATAAGCTTGGATGCAGGCTGCTATCCAAGGGTACGCGGCCATGGAGCAATGGTAGGATTTTCTCAAGTATGCCAACAGGCGGGACCGTGCCCAGATAGATGAGATAGCGTTCCTCAGGGAGGAGCTAGAGGCTGCCCAGAAAAGGGAGGTGGAGCTCCAAGAGGGGCATGCCAAGCGTGTGGCCCAACTGAAGAGTTGGTGTGATTATGTCAACAAGGAGCGGGTAGCTAGCAGGCTGTACCGGTGTGAGCAGGCCACCCTTATTGGTGCGTTCAAGCAATGCTTCCTTCAGCAGGCCGCAAGCTTGGAAGCCCAGCAAGTCGAGGCTGCTGCTCTGAAGGAGTCCCTTCAATCAGCGATGGCTGAAGCTGAGCAGGCAAGAGTTGCAACCAAGGAAGTGGAGCGCCAGGCCATCGCCCAGGCCCAGTTGGCAGAGAAGAAGGTAGAGGAGGACAGGTTTGCTGCTGAGGCTGCTATGAAGGCACGCCTGGATGTCGCCACTGACCTGGAGAAGGCGATGGCCTCAGTATGGGAGATGGAGAAGGCTTTGGGCCTCCCTCCGTTTGAAGGTGAGGATCCTGAGTCCTCTTCCTCTATCAAGGTGCCCATCCCTGAGCGGATGCCTCGGCTGATGGAGAAGCTTGGTGAGATCCAAGCTCAAGGTGAAGCAGGGGCGCAAGCCTATGAGGAGGGCTGGCTACGATGCCGCTTCCAAGTGGAGAAGGCGTTCCCAGCTGAGTCTTGGGATTACGGATCTTTGCTAACACCAGCAATCCAACAGTAGAGGCCCTGCTCGACTGGGGGGAGCAGGGAAAGAACATGGGCGAAGCCTGGTATGCCCTTTTGGACTAGGTTGGAGGCTCCAACATGTGGATGCCCCCCCTCCTTTTGCATAAAGAACCCCTGCATTCATGCATAATTTTGGAAACAGTAGATGAAGTAAAATTTTCATTTTACCTTTATTGCCTTGTAGCCTCGCTTTTATTTCGCGATAGCAGTATAGGGCACGTTAGCTAGGTTAACAACCGTAGGCTAAGTCCCGTTTGTGGAGAGAAGTCTTTCTGGGGTTCGCAACGGCGAAGCCATAGAGATCACATGTCAAGAAGCTGGAGACTCGGTTTGAGTTTATAGTGACGAGGCACTTGAAGTCCGCAACGGCGGAGCCACACATATCTTTCCAGATAATTTTGTGCGTTCGCTTGTTGAGACAAGCTGAGATAGAGATCCCTTGTTGGGACAAGTTAAGGGCCCTTTTAGGGCTTGTAGAGGCGATGCCTTTGAAGACCATGGACGAGACTTCCCCAAGTGAAGGTCTACTGGGGTTCGCGAAGGAGGCTCACATAGAGACTTTGGCGATTTTTCAGGGAGTAAGCCCTTGGGTAGTGTATAGTGTACCAAGTAGAGGATACTGCGAACGCTCATCATTTATATGATAAGGACAGAGGAAAACACAGTTTACCTTGAGCCTGAAGTTGTGCGATGGCGAAGGCAATGGAGTACTTGTTGAGATAAGTGGAGAGCCAAGTAGAGCTCTGGGGAGTGAGACCCGTAGTTGTGTGGAAGAGTCCGAGCGGAAGGTCTGCTGTGGTGCGCGAGGGCGACTTACACATAGACATTCCTGAAGGAGCCAAAAGGGGGTTACCCTTACGCAGTGCAAGGGGGTTACCCTTGGGGCGGGGCGAGTTGAAGGTCAGTTGGGGATGAGACCCGCAACTACCTGTGTGGAGGAGTCGGAGCGGAAGGTCTGCTGTGGCGCGCGAGGGCGACTTACACATAGACCTCCTGAAGGAGCCAAAAGGGGGTTACCCTTCCGCAGCGCAAGGGGATTACCCTTGGGGCGGGGTGAGTTGAAGGTCGGTTGGGGATGAGACCCGCAACTACTGTGTGGAGGAGTCCGAGCGGAAGGTGCTGTGGCGCGCGAGGCGACTTACACATAGACCTCACTGAAGGAGCCAAAAGTGGGTTACCCTTCCCCAGCGCAAGAGGTTACCCTTGGGGCGGGCTAGTTGAATGTCGGTTGGGGAATGAGACCCGCAACCACCTGGCGCGACCGCAGGTGGCTTCCCTTTGTGTGGGTGCGCAAGTGAGACCTGACAAGGTCTGATGCCGTGATTTAGGCTACTGGCCAGTCTGACCGGTTGGGTGCAGAGGGCAATGGAGAGGGCATTGGTAATGCCATGTAAAGCTGTAAGACAGGAAGAAATACACATGTATTTTATTGAATTGAAGACGTAAGACTGAGGACTTACACGTAATACGGGCGTAAGTCATCCGCATGAAAGTTGCGGGGAAGAAGACGACCATCATGGTGTTGTAGTTCATAGACTCCTGGGCGGACTTGTTTATGAACAATATAGGGTCCGTCCCAGTTGGGTCGCAAGACACCCTGTTTGGGGTCGCGAGAGGTGAGGGTCGACTTGAGCAAGGCTAGGCCCCCTTGTTGTAGTGCCTTTTGCTTGACCCTGGCATTATGGTGAAGACTGAGCCTCTGTTTGAGGGCAAACATGCGAAGGCGAGCGCCCTCGCGCAATTCCTCGATTAAGTCGAGTTTGGCACGGAGCCCTTGAGCATTGGCATCGCTGGTGAAGTTGATCATGCGGATCGTAGGGAGGTCCGCCACAATAGGCAGGAGCGCGTCTGCGCCATATACCAGAGAGAAAGGCGTTTCGCTCGTTGGGGTTCGTGTTGTGGTGCGATAGTCCCACAAGACACTTGGGAGTTCATCTACCCAGCGGCCTTTGGCCCCCTGAAGGCGCTTCTTGAGGCCCTCCTTGAGGGTGCGGTTGGTGACCTCAACCTGCCCCTTAGCCTGGGGATGTGCCACTGGGGCAAAAGCATGCGGACATTGTTGTCTGGGCCCATTGTTGGGCCATGTGGTAGCAAACTGAGTGCCATTATCTGTAATAATAGCACGAGGGCTTCCGTACCGGTAGACCAGATTTTTCCACAGGAACTTGATGATTTTGGCGGAAGTGATGGAGACCAGGGGTTCTACTTCAACCCATTTAGAGAAATAATCAACTGCAACCACACAGAAGTGGTACTGACCTGGAGCGGTCGGCATTGGACCAATGAGGTCAAGGCCCCACAGGGCAAAGGGCACCGGGTTTGTCGATCTTTGGAGATTCCGTAGATGGCGGTCGCTTGATGCGAGAATTGATCCGCTTTGGTGGCATGTTTGACCGGTGCGGCGGCGTCCTTTTCAAGGTAGGCCGGTAGTACCCTTGACGAAGGGCTTTGTGGGCAAGTGCCTCCGCAGCAATGTGTGCGCCACGGTTGCCTTGGTGGAGAGTATCCAAGACAGAGTCCCTCAAGGGTGCTGAGGCAGCGTTGGAGGGGTGCCGCAAACACTCGATGCCATAATTGGTCATCAATGAGAACAAAACGGATGGCCCGTTTGCGAGCCTGGGAGTCCGTGACACTGGCTTTTAGCTCAACAATAATAGTGTCCCTCCAGTCTGCGACCGGATCCTGCGTTGCCAGTGAGGCAATATCGATGGCCTTCGCAATAGAAGGGCTGGCCAGGGTGGCCATGGTAGAGGGAACTTTCCCTTAGATAGCATGTCTGCTCTGGTTTTCTCAGAACGAGGAACATGGATAAAGATAACCTCCTCAAAGTTGGTCCGCAAGGCGTTCACAAATTTGAGGTATTTGATCAGGGTGGCGTCCTTGCATTCAGCACACCCTTGGACCTGGTGAATCACCCGTTGGGAGTCGCTGTGGACATGAAGGCGGCGAATGCCTGACCTTATGGCGAGTTTGAGCCCTGCGATGAGGGCCTCATATTCTGCAACATTATTAGTTACTTGGAATTGGAAAGAGACGCGAAGAGATACTTCCATACCTAGAGGTCCGCGCAGATATACTCCTCCTGCGGGGGATCCGAGTTTGGATGAGCCATCCATGAACATGTCCCACTCTGGGGGAATGGGTTGTGGTGCGGGGCCCTGCTCAGGGGCCGGGATGATGTCAGCATCCAAGAATTCCACGATGAAGTCGGCAAGAGCCTGGCCTTTAATCGCCTTTTTGGGTTCATAGTTGATGTTAAAGCCACCAAGCTCGATACACCATTTGGCAAGGCGCCATGAATGTTCGGGCCACCTCAGAATATCCTGAATTGGCAAGTCCGTTCGGACTATGATTGTGTGCCCTTGGAAGTAGTGCTTGAGCTTCCTTGCTGCATACACAAGAGATAAGATAGCCTTTTGGGGAGGAGGATACCTTGTTTCTGTATCCTGGAGAGTGTGACTGGTGTAGTAGACTGGCCATTGTTTGGCAGCCTCTTCCTTGATAAGGACAGAGGCGACGCTCCTGTTAGAGGTGGCAAGGTAGAGGACCAGGTCATCGCCTGGTCTAGGGCACTTGAGTGCAGGCAACTCTTGTAAGTGTTGTTTGATTGAGTCATATGCCTCCTGGCATTCCTTTGTCCACTTGCAAGCTTTTTTCTTGCGAATTTGATTGAAGAAAGGTCTGCAGCGATCGCTGAGTTTAGAGACGAATCGCCCCAAGGCAACTAGCTTTCCTGCTAGTTGCTAAACATCTTTGAGCCCCCTAGGGGTGCGCAAAGTGGTGATAGCTTCAATCTTTTTGGGATTTGCATGAATACCTCCTTTGGAGATCTGGTAACCCAGAAACTTGCCCTCGCCCACGCCAAAGATACACTTCTTTGGGTTCAACCGCATATTGTATTTGCGGAAGTTGGCGAACGTTTCCTCTAAGTCCGCGAGGTGTGTGGAGGTGGCCTTGCTTTTGACCACAATGTCATCGACATAAGCCTCAAGATTTCGGCCGATTTGGTCCACGAAGACTTGATTCACAAGCCTTTGGAAAGTAGCCCCTGCATTTTTTAAGCCGAAGGGCATTCTGATATAATGGTAGACGGCTTCGCCGGTAGTGAAGGCGGTTTTCACCGCGTCCTCTGGGTCCATAAAGACTTGTTGGTACCCGCTGTATGCGTCGAGGAAGGAGAAGACAGAGTGATGAACGGTTGAGTCAACCAGTTGATCGATAGAAGGTACGGGATAGGGATCCCTTGTGTCACCGTACGCCACCCGAACCCGGTCGCGAAGGCGGGGGCGGAAGCGGAAGCCGGAATGATACAGAATGGCAGGTCCATCGAGACCTGCCGCGCGTAGCGGACCCGAAAATCGAAGTGATTGTGGAAGCAACCTGAAAATTTCATACATCTACTAAAATAAAATCCATGGTGAGTCTCGTCCCTCGGGAACGGACGAGCACATCACCATTACCATACATACAGTTCATGCACTAGCAACAAAGTAAGCCCCGCCCTCCATGGACGAGTACTTACGCACACAACAAAGATACATACAGAATTCCCCGAACCTAGGGTTTCTAGCAAGCGCCAAGCGCTCAGATAATGCAACATAACAGAATATATACACATATATACAATCATCACAACAAATCAGAAAGTATGCACATGCAGCTACAGAGCCGACCCTGGCCTAAACGTCAAAATACCTCACGCGGGATTCAGACCAAGTAGACAAAATCCCGGCCCGCAAGGTGCAACTGCTGCTCAACACAACCAAGGCAGAAGCCTCACGGAAACCTACACCGTTGGCTGCTTACCAGGTCTACCTGAAATCCAAAAACAGAACCCAAAAAGGGTGAGTCCTAAAAAGGACCCGTAAGGGATTTAGGGTAAGATAAGCATATGTAACCCTGCAAAACAGAAAGATAGCAATATACAGAATATATGCAACAAAATACAGAATATCGTGCATGTAATAAAAACAGATCAGACTCCCGAAGGATGTGCGATTCTAAATCGCCATAAACCCTTATAATAAATCGGAACGACAGCCTCCCTTTAAGGGAGTCAGAAGCCGAAGCTATTACAGAAGCATGGTGCACCAGCTGGGGTAGCGAACCCACAACTGTCGTAGGGTTAACAGACAGAGTATGCCACAAGGCATACACCTACAAACGTAGGGTTAACAGACAGAGTATGCCACAAGGCATACACCTACAGATCACAGAACGTACCATAAGGCACAAATTTCCGAAGTACTGCAAAGTAAGTGCAACAACACATACACCTACAGACTACGAATATGCCCTAAGGCATATAATCCCGAAATACTTGCAGCAGAAAGTGAAACAAAACATATACTTATCTTACCAAAATAATGTAACCAAACCCTTACCTCACAAATCCAGTATTTGACCGATTTCGACGATTTCCAAACCACGACCCGAAACCCGAAAACATCTCTTTTTCTAACCTCCGAACCTCAGAATCTGTCAATTCAAGCTGAATTAGCAACCTTACCAACCACACTACCAAACTACACCCCCGACCCCAAAACCGAAAATCCGGCAGAATTTCGGTAAAATTTCCAGATTTCCGCAGAAACATCAGAATTCAGAACCGACTTAGATAATGCAAGATTATACATTGACAAACATAATCCAACAAGCAGAACTGATCAAATCCAACCTTAAAACCCTTCATTACCCGACATTTTCCGATAAACCCACATAATAGTAACTTTTTCAATTCTTACCCGAAATCAACGTTTCAAACTCCAAACCATACCTAAATTCAACCCCAATACAACTTTAGCATCCAATTCAACCAAAGCCAAACTCCAACATAGGAAAAGTTTCACTTAACCAATTCGGTTCCAAAGCAACATTTCACCCAACTTCCAATTCAATCCAAACAAGCTACCAAACAACCATTCTAATCACCAATTACACTTCTAAACCAAGAACACTAACCAATTGCATCCAAAACAACCAAATCAACATTGAACATCAACAAACACATTCGGCCAAAAGGGGGTTTCCAACCCAACTTGTTTTCCATCAAATTGAATCCATACATAAGCTTAGAATCATGCTAGGATTAACATATTTGAAGCATGATTCAAGAAAATAAACACACATCATTTTAGAATTTCCAAGAAATTCGGCCAAATTGGGGCTTTTTATTCAAGGGGTTTTTTCCAAAATCTAACACTTGATTAACTCTCCCCTACAACCCAAGAACACCATACTAAAAGATGGGAGGAAGAGAATCATCCTAGCTAGTAGCTAAGAACAAACCCATCATTCACAAAACTCTCT
Source organism: Stellera chamaejasme (assembly GCA_024586325.1). Classification (NCBI taxonomy): domain Eukaryota; kingdom Viridiplantae; phylum Streptophyta; class Magnoliopsida; order Malvales; family Thymelaeaceae; genus Stellera; species Stellera chamaejasme. The sequence goes on from CM044981.1 coordinate 23,110,906, forward strand.
CTTTTTCCTACCAATCTTGATTCCAATAAGAAAAGAGAGCTTAGGAAGGAAACTTACCCAAGATTGAAGCTAAACCCTTGATGATTCAAGCCAAGATGAAGAACTTTAAAGCTTGGAGAAAGCTCCCATGGTGGCGGCAGTAAGAGGTTGAAGAAGAAGAGAAGAAATGAGAAGAAATGAAATATAATTTCATTTATGAAATAATAGCCAATATAAATAATTCCTTCTCTTTAACCCATCCCTTCTCAACTTAAATAAAAGAAAGACACGTGTCCCTTATTGACTCCAATTCTGCCGAATTAAAGCGCAGCCCATACCTTGATATTTTTGTTTTGTGGCCAAAAGCAAATTAACCTCCCAACTTTTCCGAAAGTTCCAATTTTTGCCCAAAATAACTACCGAACTCCAAATTAAATGAAACTTGGACACAACCCTCAGAATATTATAACACTCATAAAACATGTTCCAAAAGTTTATTTACAATTCCAGAGTGTCCTACCGAGCTCGTTGAACCCGAATGAATCCCGACATGCGAGCGTGTCAACCTGAACCAAAATCCCGTCACTCCAAAATTCTACAAAAATACTCATAAACTCCACTTTAAATTATAACATGATTTACCCCAAAGCCGTCAGAAGATTTCCATCCCGAGCCCCGGGATTCCCTTCCCGAGCCCCGGGAGTCGCCCGAGACGGAACGTCCCGCCCCAAATATTATACTCCCTAAAAACCTCCGGGACATTCCCACGACTCCAAAACTGCAAACGGCATCTCTATCTGAGGTCTCGGTAGCGCTACCGAGCCCGCTGTACGTCCCGAGACGACCCCGACAACCCCCCGGCGCCGGAAAAATATTTTCGGCGGAAACGTCCGGGGGACCCACACGACCTCAAAAACGAAAGGGTTCGCCAAAATGATACTCGGATAAGGCTCGGGAGCCGCCTGAACGCCGAAAAACGTGACCCGTAGGACAAAACCGGAGCCCCGGGTCACCCGGTCGCAACCCGCTCGGGGTGACCGTAACACCATGGGCAGGCCTTGTTAACCCCTTTGTAGTCTACGCAAAGTCGCCACTGACCACCCTCTTTATCGGCGAGGACTATATTTGCGACCCACTCAGAATAGTGAACCTCCTTGATTATGTTTGCCTTAAGCAATTTCTGCACCTCTGTGCATACAAAGTCTTTACGGTCAGGGGCCATGCCCCTTGTTTTTTGTCTAACCGGGCTAAAGTCGGGGAGTACACTCAACTTGTGAGAAATGATAGCAGGATCGACACCTGGTAAGTCCTCAGGGGTCCATGCGAAGACATCGCCGTTGGCGTGGAGGAGATGGATGAGTGCTTGCTGGTCCTTTTCTTCAAGGTCTTTTCCCACTCGGAATTTCTTGCCAGGGGAGATTTCAACCTCCTCAAAGGCCCCAGATAAGTCAGGAGCGACTTCGCCCGCGGGTCCAGTCTCTTCCATGGGTGCCTTTCTTTTAAGCTCAGATGGCTTGGGGAGCGGGGGAGGTCCCGCTAGGGCAGAGACATAATTGCCCCTAGCCACATTTTGATTGACAAAGATATATGCATCTCCTGCCGCAGTGTGGAAAACCAAAGTCAGAGCCCGCACATCACAGCGGACGTGGAACTCAGTATGAGTGTGGCGCCCAATGATGGCTTTGCATGGTGTAGGGAGGTCTAGGACGATAAAGTCCACAAAGCTGGAGTGGCACACTTTTTTCTTTTCTTTGGTGGTCCCCATCATCATGTAGGGTAGCGTGATTGACCCTAAGGTTGGGATTTCATCCCGCCCTACTCCAAAGGTAGCCCCCTTGGCAGGTTGAATTTGTGACAAAGTCACCTTGGCCTCAACCAGAGTGTGCTTGTAGATCACGTTGGCATTTGCCCCAGTGTCCATGTAGACTCTATCAATGTCCCATCCTGCGATGCGGGCAGTGATAACCAAGGGGTCCGCGTGTGGTACTGCCACCGAAGTGCCAACGCGGCGATGCAGTAAGTGAGTAGAAGAGTGATTGTCCTAGTAGATCTGTCTCATATGACGGCGTCTTGCCGATGCGCCTTCACATTGTGTGATTACGCTGATGTGCCCCCTTGGTGGGGGAATTTCGACCAGACCTTCTCAATCTGGGTTCTGTTGGGAGCGACCCCGCCTGCGGTCCCCCTGACGACGGTACTCCTGGTGATTTTCCCGCCTGCGATCCCCATCGTCGTGGAGTAAAAACACCCTGAGTTTGCCTTGAGCAAGCATTTCCCCAATCATGCGTTTAAGCTCAAAACAGTCCTCAGTGTCGTGTCCCTTGTCACGATGGTAACGACAGTACTTGGTACTAGACCTGACGATTTCCTGGGAGAGGGGGCGGGGCCACTTGGGAACCTCCCTCTTTTGTTCCAGGGCATGGAGGATGTTAGTGCGAGACTCCCTTAGTGAGGGAAGAGTGAAATATGCCCCTTCCTTGTTGGACGGCGTAAGGTACTGCCTCTGGGACCTGGAGTCCGCTCGCGAGGGCTGTCCCTTTGCATCTGTCGTGGCGGCCCTGGCGAGCGGTCGAGTGACCTCTTCCGTGTTCATAAACCGTGAGGCGGTGCTTAAGAACTGCTCCATGTTGGTGGGGGGTTGGTGTGCACGTCCACAAAGAAAAGGGATTCCCAGCGGAGGCCCTGGATGGCCGCGAGCAGGCGAGCTTCCTCCCCCAGATTGGGGACCTGGATAGACTCTGCCTGGAAACGCTGAATATACTCCCTGAGGGGTTCATCCTTCTTCTGCCGTATCTTAAGGAGATGTCCCGCCGTTTTAGGGGGAGGTTTTGACACCACAAAGTGGTTGGAGAAGTTGCGGGAGAGTTCCTCAAAGGAATTAAACCGTTTATCACGGAGGGTGGTATACCAGTTGGCGGCGGCTCCCGTGAGCGTGGAGCTGAAAGCTCTACAGAGCGTGTTATCGTCCGCTCTTGCGATGGCCATCGCAGAAACGTAACGCTAGAGATGAATATCACTGTCTGAGAGACCGTCATATGCGTCCAGCTTAGGCTGGCGAATCCGTTCTGGAAGAGGGGTCTCCAAAACCCGTTCGGTCAAAGAATGGGTCCAGAGGTGGTCCAGACCCATTCTGGAAACATTATGAACACTGGCTCTTTCGTCCCTCTTTTCCACTTCTTCCAATCGTCTAGTAAGTGCTATAAGTAACGACGAAGAAGGGTCAGGGTTACTTACTTGTTGAGGAGGAGTAGCTGGGCGTTCAGGCAGATTAGTCCGTAGCGTTCCAACGCTATCCAGAATGCCCCTCAGAGTGGTGGCGAGCGTTTCGCGCAAGTTGAGAGAAACCGCATCAGTGATTGTTTGCAGAACGGCCGGATCAAGGCTCGTTGGTGGAGTGTTTGGTGGTGGAGTGTTGCGCTCCTGAGGTGCATTACGGTTCATGTGGGAGGAGCTTTCCTCCGTTGAGTGAACAGAGAGTTCTCCCCGTTGTGGGGGAACGTTACTTGGGGATGGTTCCGATCGTGGATCATTGTTTGTGTTTGTCGTGGGAGGATTCCTCCGTCCACGGCGTGCTGCTTGCACTCCGGGTAGTTGGCATGGCTTACTACTTGTGGTTTGTAATATGGGTATACGAGAAGAACTTTTTTGTTTCTTTCGTTTCCCACAGACGGTGCCAAACTGATAGTCCCGTTCCTAAGGAAGGCCCGGACTCTCAGTTGATGTGGTGGAGAAGATTGTGTTCTTGAGACTCCAAGCTTGCTGTTCAGAGTAATCTGTATAGATAAGGAGAATACTCAGAAGTAGCAAGAGAGGAGTGGGGGGGTGTGTAGTAGCTTACCCAGTTTAAGGTGGACATCCCCCTATTTATAGGGAGATGCCAGGAGAAGGGCGCAGGACGATCGAGAGGAGTCTCGGGAGAAGGCCTTACAACTTCGCCAACTCGGTATCGCGCTGGACGAAGAGTGTGCGAAGCCCCTTGGAGTCTTAAGCATAAGCGTTCTTGAAGAAGGGAGCAGCCCAGTCTTAAGCGCGCGAACAATTGGCGAAGGAGAAGGCCTCAGCCAAGGGCAACTCCGCGAAGGCACCCGGCGGAGGCATTCTAGCGAAGCCTCCTAGCGAAGGCCTTTCGCGTAATCTCCGAGCTTCACCGGTTGACCGACCAAACTCGACACATTGTGTCTTTTCTCCGCCTATACTTGGAAAGACAAACAACCCCTTTTAGGCTAGCCTTACCATACTACCTTTTTAGAAGCTTTTCACTCGTTAAGCGTGCAAAAGTACTTTGTACTTTCTGCACGCATGCACATTCGAAATACTCCTTTTACTTCTTCCATTTCACTTCACTATATAAGCTAAGTGGCAGTCACCATTGTAACCTAGAACATATTTATAAGAAATCAGAAATACTCCAAGTGAGGTTTTGGCTTTCTTGTTCTCATTTCTTGCATTCCATCTCCTTAAGTGATCCGTGCAAGAGGATCCAACATAATATCTAGTATTGTTTGAACTTGTATTCAAAAGGTGCTAGATCCCATCTCACTTCCCAGGCATTTTCAAGGGCATTGCCTCACCTCGTAGTGAGGAGGTTCCCTTGGCCGATTCTGTTTCCTTCGTGTTCTTCCTCTGTTCTTCGTTTCCATTCTTGCTGGAAACCGCCTCCAACGAGCTAGATCCGAGCTCGTGATCACGTACCCCCACCGTGATCACATCAAGTGGTATCAGAGCCAAAGTGCTTGCTGGAGGTACCGTATCAGTTGTTGAGTTTTCTTCAAGCAAAACCTTTTGTTACCTTTTCTTACACTTGAAGGAATGTCGGTTGATGATCTCATTGAGACCGAAAAAGTTGTTTAAAAGTGTGCTTGTTTAAGCCAAGTATTTTCGAGATAAGCCAAAAGAGTTGTCCTGAGCGACAAGTGTGTAAAGAAAAACGTTTAAAGAAAGAAATGTATTGAGCAAGTTTCTGCGTTCTGGAAAAGTTCTTGAATGTTCTTACGTGTTCTTCCCAAAACACAAGTGAACAGTAAGATTGATCGGACAAATAGTGATGTGGACATCACCCCTATTTGTGAGTTAAGAGGCCACCATTCCTCCCGGGGGTCTAGGGGACCCTTGGCGAAGGCACGGGCGAAGAAGAAGCGGCATTCTAGGCACCGGCGAAGCCCCAAGGCAGAGTCGCGCTCGCCAGGATCTTGGCGAACCCATGCCCTATTGGCGAACCCTTGGCCTTTGGCGAAGTCAAGGCCATTTGCGAGGCCATGGCTCTTTGCGACCCCCATGGTCGTTGGCGAAGACCCTGCGCCTCATTTCCAGAAACAAGCGAAGCCCAGGTGTTCGCCAAACGGAAGAGGCGTCCATATACAAGTCAGGCGAACCCTTCAACTTGTGCAGAGGCCCTCTTCTTCCCTTTTCCCGCCGAAAGCAATTCATGGGGAAATGGGAGCCGCAAAAGCAGGTAGCCTACAATGTCACATCCGCTGCCACCTCTCATTTCGCCTACCATAGATCCAGGAAGCTGTCCCCTTGTCAAGACCTCTTTTATTATTTCCTTCTTTCTTTCTCCTTCTATAAAAGGAGGCTGTAACCTAAGTATTAGTCAGAACTCATTTTGTAAGAACACATATTTGCGGAAGTACGCATATTGTTCTTCGTGGGTCTCAAATCTTGCTCCACCAATCCATTAGTGATCCATTGCAAGAGGATCCAATATAATACCTAGCATTGTTTGATCTCGTAGTCAAAAGGTTCTAGGTCCCATTTTCCTTCCCCAGGCATTTTCAAGGGCATTGCCTCACCTCGTAGTGAGGAGGTTCCCTTGGCCGACTCTGTTTCCTTCGTGTTCTTCCTCTGTTTCGTTTCCCTTTCTTGCTGGAAACCGCCTCCTTCGAGCTAGATCCGAGCTCGTGATCACTTACCCCCTCCGTGATCACATCAAATAGTTTCCGAACTTAAACAAGAAGTGTTTGTGACTGCAAAAGCCTTTTCTAAACTTCCAACCAAGTATCTTCCGAGCCCGATATCCCACAAAACCGGTTTCAAGTAACTAGTCATTTTCTTGAGTTGCAAGTTGCGGTTTTACTAGAGTTTTGTTTGTGTTTTCTTGCGTGTTCATCTTTGATCTAAGGTTGAAAACGGTATCAAGTTTAGAGAACTTGTAAAAGCCGTCGGTGAACAGCCGAAGTGACAAAGTTGTTGAGAGAAACACGAGAGTGAGAGTAAACACTCAGGGAGTGGTGAGCTTCTTTTCTGATTACATATCTTTAACAGTACTGTGTCACAGATGGTTTCAACAGACTCATCCCCCCCTCATCCATCCCAGCTAACCGTGCACGGCACGCTCACGAAGATCTTACAGAGGTTGGACGCGGGAGCTCAAGTCGCCATGACAAATGAGCGACTAACGAAAGTAGAGGTAGCTCAAGGGAAGCAACCGGAAAGCTCGCAAGCCCACGATGACGCCCATGCATCGCGGGCTCAAGATGGAGTCACCCATACCACTTTCGACCCTGCATCAACGAAGCCACAGGCTACCCCACACAGTCGTCCGACCACTTCCACAAGAATAGATCGTGGTGTTGACATCCTGGACAGTGATGACCAGGAATACTACGCGGAGCCACCACCAAAGCCTATTAAAAGAAGAGTCTTCCCCGATAGGGCTCAAGCCAGAGCCTATCTCCACAGAGACCTTGAAGAAGAGGAAGAAGCAGAGCGAGGCCGAGTTCACCGAGGTTTCAACGAGACACAGGAGGTAGGCGCAAGCCCGGGACCAACAAGCCCTCGCCAACATCAAGCTTCAAATACCACCCTTCTACGGGTCCAGTGATCCGGAAGAGTACATTACATGGATGGCTAGGACTGAGCGGATCATTGATATGATGGGATACACTGACGCTATAGCCCTGAAACGTGTGGTTATTGAGTTTCATGAATATGCTCTCACCTGGTGGGAGCAAGAGCATCACGAAAGAGCCGAGGATCCGATGTCGTCCTATCACCACGTGGGAAGATCTTAAAAGGACCATGAAGAACCGATTCGTACCCAGCTACTATGACCGAGATTGTGCTCAGAGGCTGCAGCGCCTTATCCAGGGTCATCGCAGTGTCGAAGAATACCAGAAGGACCTTGAGAGGGCCCTGATGAGGGCCAACGTCAAGGAGGACGAAGAGGCTAAGTTGGCCAGATTCTTATATGGCCTACGGGAGGACGTCGCCAAGACAGTTGAACTATGCGATTACCGGGATTACCAAGATCTGGTGCATAAGGCCATTCGGGTGGAGAAACAACTACAGAAGGGAAACTCTTACTACCCTGCTCCTACCCCCGGCCGGGCCCCAAGCAGCAAGACCCCCCCCTTCACCAAACCGCTCCCGCCAAAGCCATACGCATCTTCTGCGGCGATGCCACCCCCTCGCCAAAATTACCCCAACACAAGACCCTCCTCGCAACCTCAGCCGAAACCCAACGCCATCACTAATGAAGGCCCTCGGCAGTCAAGGAGCATCGAATGCTTTAAGTGCACAGGCAAGGGACACTATGCGAGGATTGCCCCAACCGAAGAGCCATGGTAATGCGGCCCAACGGGAATTGTCTAGTGAAGAGGAAGGAGAGGGCTATCCCGAGCAAGAGCAACATGAGAGTGAAGCGAAGAGGGAGAGCTCCTATGGACGGTCTCATATTAGTTACCAAGAGGGTCTGCAAAGTTCCCAAGTATCACCGAAAGTATTCAGCGGGAAAATCTATTCCAATCAAGAGCCATGGTGAATGGGACTCTGTGCGATCTCATTATTGACAGCGGGAGTTGTGTCAACGCTGCCGGCGAAGACATGGTCGCTGAATTAGGCCTCCCCACCATCATACATCCTAAACCGTATCAGCTGCGGTGGGTCGGCAGCAGAACCTTTGTAAAGGTTGTCAAACAAGTCGAAGTCCCAATCAAGATCGGCAAGTATGAGGATTCCATCACTTGTGATGTAGTGCGAATGCGGGCTACCCACATCCTCTTGGGCAGTCCCTGGCAATATGACAAGGAGGCCATACATTATGGCAAAGCCAACAAATATGCCCTCACTCACCTCAGTAAACCATAAACCCTGCTTCCACTCACCCCAACTCAAGCCCATCAGGATCAAATCCATCTAGATAGTAAGTCTGAGAGAAAAAGAAAGGGGAGGGCGAGAGCGGAGAGAAAATGGTGAGAAGGTTCAAGGAACCTTGAGTGAACGGAAAGGGTGTGCATTAATGGGAAACACCGAGAGAGCCCACGAGAAAACAAGAGTGTCTTCCTCCCATAGCCAAAGAGAGGGATTTTAAAGAGCGTTCCTTGGAAATAGGATCTGTTTTCTCTGATCCCCACTCACCGCATGCTAACACTTGACAATGTGTCTTCTCTTCCTTTCTATGTGCAGAAGGTCCTGAAAGAATTCGGCGAAGTATTTGATGAGCCGCGAACCCTTCCTCCATATCGCGGCATCGAGCATCAAATCGACTTGCTTCCGGGGGCACCTTTACCCAACAAGGCCGCCTACCGGACCAATCCCCAAGAATCCAAAGAGATCCAGTCACAAGTTCAGGAGCTGTTAGACAAAGGGTTCATCCGCGAGAGCCTGTCGCCATGCGCGGTCCCAGTCATACTCGTACCAAAGAGCGATGGCACTTGGCGCATGTGCATGGACTGTCGCCCCATCAACTCTATCACTGTAAAGTATCGCCACCCTATACCTAGACTTGATGACATGTTAGACGAATTGAGTGGTGCTTGTGTGTTTTCAAAAATTGACCTTAGAAGTGGATATCACCAAATTCGGATGAAGGAAGGTGATGAATGGAAAACTGCTTTCAAAACCAAGATTGGTTTGTATGAGTGGAATGTTATGCCCTTCGGGTTATCTAACGCACCAAGTACTTTCATGCGTCTAATGAATCATGTTTTGAGGCATTTCATAGGGAGATTTGTGGTAGTATACTTTGATGACATACTAGTTTATTCTAAGAACCATGAGGAGCATGTTGAGCATCTGAGGCAAGTCCTTGATATGCTTAGGTTAGAAAAACTGTATGCCAAATTTGAAAAGTGTGTATTCGCATCCCAGGAAGTTAACTTTCTTGGATATGTAGTGGGTGCGAAGGGAGTCAAGGTAGACGAGAGTAAGATCAGTGCCATTCGGGACTGGCCTACTCCTAACTCCTTAACTGAGGTCAAGTCCTTCCTAGGACTTGCTAGTTTTTACAGGAGATTTGTTAAAGACTTCTCTTCCATTGCTGCCCCTTTGCATGAACTGGCTAAGAAGAATGTCGTCTTTGAATGGGGTCAGTCGCAAGAGAAATCTTTTAACGAATTGAAATCTCGTCTGACAAATGCCCCTCTACTCACTTTGCCAAACTTCGACAAAGTGTTCGAGGTAGAGTGCGATGACAGTGGTATAGGCATCGGTCTTTGTCTTGCACCAAGAAGGCCGTCCCATCGCCTTTTTAGTGAAAAGTTGAGTGGAGCCACCTGAATTACTCCACGTATGACAAAGAGCTATACGCTCTTGTGAGATCCTTACAAACGTGGAGCCATTATCTTCGCCTAGAGAATTCGTAATCCATACGGATTACTTGTCTTTGAAGTACCTTCAAGGACAAGGAAATTTGAGCAAAAGGCATGTTAGGTGGGTAGAGTTCATTGAGTCTTTCTCCTATGTTATTAAGTATAAAAAGGGCAAAGACAATGTCGTTCTGATGCTCTATCCAGGAGATATGCATTACTCATGACTCTCGATACGAGGATTGTTGGTTTTGAGGGTTTAAAAGGAATGTATGAACATGACGTGGATTTTGGTGAAATATTTGCCAAGCTGTGTTAAAGGAAGCCAAAGAGGCTACTATGTTTTTGATGGTTTTCTGTTTAAGTTGAAAAGGTTGTGCGTTCCCGGAGGGTCAATGCGCGAAGTGATCATCAAGGAGGCACATGGAGGTGGTCTCATGGGACACTTCGGTGTCAAAAGACGCTTGAGGCCGTTAAGGAGAACTTCTTGGCCCGGCATGAAGAAGGATGTCACCAAAGCTTGCGCCGGATGTGTCACATGCCACCAAGCCAAGTTGACTCTCCAACCGAAAGGGAAGTACACTCCTCTTCCCACACCTTCTATTCCTTGGGTTGAAATAAGCATGGACTTTATAAGTGGTTTACCTAGGACATCGCATGGTCATGATGCTATATTTGTGGTAGTTGATAGGTTCTCCAAAATGGCCCATTTCATCCCATGTCATAAAGCGAAGATGCATCTCATGTGGCGGAATTGTTCTTTAATAACATCGTTAAATATCATGGCCTCCCGCGATCCATTGTTAGCGATAGAGATTCGAGATTCCTAAGCCATTTCGCGAACCCTTTAGTCTAGGCTAGGCACCGGTCTGATGTACTCCACATCCAGTCACCCTCAAACAGGCGGCCAAACCGAAGTGACTAATAGGACCCTCACCACTATCCTGCGCACCCTCCTTAGAAAAATCTGAAAGAATGGGAAAAATGCTTGCCTCATGTAGAGTTTGCGTATAACCGAGCCTACCATTCCTCTACATCCCATAGTCCTTTTGAGATTGTATATGGCTTCAATCCTTTAACCCCTTTGGACTTAATCGCATTAGACTACACTGAGCAATTGGACGTAGATGGGAAAGAAAAGCCCGACGCATGAAGGACTTGCATGCTAAGATTCACAAACAACTTGAGAAAATTAATGAGTCTTACGCATAGCGAGTTAATAAGGGCAGAAAATTTAGAAGTTTTCAAGTCGGGGATTGGGTATGGTTACATTTAAGAAAAGATCGATTTCCCAGGCTAGGAAAAGCGGCGGCGCCCGAGGCGATGGCCCCTTTCAAATCACTAAAAATAGGAGAAAATGCTTATGTACTTGACTTACCTTGCGATGGCTCTTATAATGTACATGCAACTTTTAACGTTTGTGATTTAGCTCCCTTTGAAGGACAAGCAGATTTTAAGAATCCGCGGACGGATTCTTTTGAAGAAGGAGAGTATGATGAGGACATCGCCCCAAAGGATCCTCGGGTTCGGAAGAACCACAACCTCAGCGCGCGCGACCACGGTCCGTTCCAAGGCCTTGGCGGACCCATGACCAGTCCCGGCTGAAACAAGTCCAAGCGAACCTTAATGCTTTCATGAGGCTCATGGCGCGGGACGATCGAGAGGAGTCTCGGGAGAAGGCCTTACAACCGCCAACTCGGTATCGCGGCTGGACGAAGAGTGTGCGAAGCCCCTTGGAGTCTTAAGCATAAGCGTTCTTGAAGAAGGGAGCAGCCCAGTCTTAAGCGCGCGAACACTTGGCGAAGGAGAAGGCCTCAGCCAAGGGCAACTCCGCGAAGGCACCCGGCGGAGGCATTCTAGCGAAGGCTCCTAGCGAAGGCCTTTCGCGTAACCTCCAGGCTTCGCCAGTTGACAGACCAAACTCGACACATGGTGTCTTTTCTCCGCCGATACTTGGAAAGACAAACAACCACTTTTAGGCTAGCCTTACCTTTTTACCTTTTTAGAAGCTTTTCACTCTGTAAGCGTGCAAAAGTACTTTGTACTTTCTGCACGCATGCACATTCGAAATACTCCTTTTACTTCTTCCATTTCACTTCACTATATAAGCTAAGTGGCAGTCACCATTGTAACCTAGAACATATTTATAAGAAATCAGAAATACTCCAAGTGAGGTTTTGGCTTTCTTGTTCTCATTTCTTGCATTCCATCTCCTTAAGTGATCCTTGCAAGAGGATCCAACATAATATCTAGTATTGTTTGAACTTGTATTCAAAAGGTGCTAGATCCCATCTCACTTCCCAGGCATTTTCAAGGGCATTGCCTCACCTCGTAGTGAGGAGGTTCCCTTGGCCGATTCTGTTTCCTTCGTGTTCTTCCTCTGTTCTTCGTTTCCATTCTTGCTGGAAACCGCCTCCTCCGAGCTAGATCCGAGCTCGTGATCACTTACCCCCCCCCCCCCCCGTGATCACATCAAAGTGCCTCCCCCAGTTGAAGCCTTGGACAGGCTGTGAGACAGGACTGACAAGTCTGTCAGATTTAAGGAGATAAGTCTGTGTCAGGCTGTGAGACAGGACTGACAAACCACCTTAGAAGATTCACCTGTAAGGGAATGTTTGGCATACAAATCTGGTGAAGATCACTCAGACTCGTGATGGCCTCCTTATTGGCTGATTGATGTCAGATGACCAAGTGGTCTATCTCCAAGTGGAGTAAGTGGCAGGCGAAGGCCTACAAGGGGCGAAGGCCCAGATAGAATATAGCCAAATAAGGAGTGAGGGTCGCACGAACCTGAGTATAAGGGCCTTATCTGGGCGAGGCCAGTATAGGCAAGAGAGTCCTCGCGAAGGCGAGTGAGATCGCAAGGGCGATACCTGAGACCGCGAGGGCAACCCGTGCAGGCCTAAGAGACGCAAAGGCGAGTGTGAGACTTCGCCAAGGCGAGGCTTAAAGCCCACGAGGGCAAGACCTCGCGCAGGTGAGACTGGAGACCTCGCGAAGGCGAGACTGGAGGCCGCAAGGGCGAGACCTTGCGAAGGCGGTACTGGAGACCGCAGTGGTGAGACATACGGGGCTGTGTAAGGAGATAAGTCTGTGTCAGACTGATTGGAGATAAGGCGGCTGTGATGATGAAGATCTCAGCAAACCGCCTTAGAAGATTCACCTGTAAGGGAATGTTTGGCGTACAAATCTGGTGAAGATCACTCAGGCTCGTGCTGGCCTCCTTATTGGCTGATTGATGTCAGATGACCAAGTGGTCTGTTTCCAAGTGGAGCAAGTGGCAGGCGAAGGCCTGCAAGGGGCGAAGGCCCAGATAGAATATAGCCAAATAAGGAGTGAGGGTCGCACGAACCTGAGTATAAGGGCCTTATCTGGGTGAGGCCAGTATAGGCAAGAGAGTCCTCGCGAAGGCGAGCTGAGGCTGCGGGAGTAAGACCCGCGAAGGTGAGCGAGATCGCAAGGGCGATACCTGAGATCGCGAGGGCAATCCGCTCAGGCCTAAGAGACGCAAAGGCGAGTGTGAGACATCGCCAAGGCGAGGATTAAGGCCCGCGAGGGCAAGACCTCGCGCGGGTGAGATTGGAGACCACAAGGATGAGACCTCGTGAAGGCGAGGCTGGAGACCCCAAGGGCGAGACCTTGGGCAGGCGATACTGGAGACCACAAGGATGAGACCTTTCAAAAAGGCCTTGTATGATTCTAATGCGACGCGAGGACGCGTTTGCTTGGGTAGTGTACCAACCAGGCGATGACCTGGTCCTTTACCTTGCCACCTCTGATAGAAGCGTCGCCTCTGTCCTTATCAAAGAAGAGGCTGCCAAACAATGGCCAGTCTACTACACCAGTCACACCCTCCAGGATACAGAAACAAGGTATCCTCCTCTCCAAAAAGCTATATTATCTCTTGTATATGCAGCAAGGAAGCTCAAGCCCTACTTCCAAGGGCACACAATTATAGTCCGAACGGACTTGCCAATCCAGGATATTCTGAGGCAGCCCGAACGCTCAGGGCGCCTTGCCAAATGGTGTATAGAGCTTGGTGGCTTTAACATCAACTATGAGCCTAGAAAGGCAATTAAGGGCCAGCCCCTCGCCGACTTCATTGCGGAATTTTCGGATGTGGACGTCATCCCAGCCCCTGAGCAGGGCCCTGCACCACAACCCATTCCCCCGGAGTGGGACATGTTCGTGGATGGCTCATCCAAGCTTGGATCCCCCGCATGGGCGTATATCTGCGCGGACCCCTAGGTATGGAAGTATCCCTTCGTGTCTCTTTCCAATTCCAAGTAACTAACAATGTTGCAGAATATGAGGCCCTCATCGCGGGACTCAAGCTCGCCATAAGGGCAGGCATTCGCCGCCTTCATGTCCACAGCGACTCGCAACTGGTGATTCACCAAGTCCAGGGGTGCGCTGAATGCAAAGACGCCACTCTGACCAAATAACTCAAATTAGTGAACGCCTTGCGGACCAACTTTGAGGAGGCTATTTTTCTCCACATTCCTCGTTCTGAGAACACCACAGCAGACATGCTAGCCAAGGGAAAGACTCCCTCTACCATGGCCACCCTGGCCAGCCCTTCCATTTCAGAGGCTATTGATATTGGCTCACTGGCAACACAGGATCCGGTCCTCGACTGGAGAGACCCTATTATTGCTGAGCTAAAAGCTAGTACCACGAACCCCCAAGCTCGCACAAGGGCCATCCGTTTTGTTCTCATTGATGACCAATTATGGCATCGCTAGTTCGCAGCACCCCTCCAATGATGCCTCAGCACCCTTGAGGGACACTCTGTCTTGGATACTCTCCACCAAGGCAATTGTGGTGCACACATTGCTGCGGAGGCACTGGCTCACAAAGCACTTCGTCAAGGGTACTACTGGCCTACCTTGAAAAAGGACGCCGTTGCACTGGTCAAAACATGCCACCAGTGCCAGATCAACTCTCGCATCCAGCGACTGCCATCTACGGAATCTCCAGCACTGACAAACCCAGTGCCCTTTGCCCTGTGGGGCCTTGACCTCATTGGTCCTATGCCGACCGCTCCAGGTCAGTACCGCTTCTGTGTGGTCGCAGTTGATTATTTTTTTAAGTGGGTCGAAGTAGAACCCCTGGTCTCTATCACTTCCGCCAAGATCATCAAATTCCTTTGGAAAAATCTTGTCTACCGGTACGACAGTCCTCGTGCTACTATTACAGATAATGGCACTCAGTTTGCCAGTCACAGCGTCCAACAATGGGCCCAGGACAACAATGTCCGCATGCTTTTCGCCCTAGTGGCGCACCCCCAGTCTAATGGGCAGGTTGAGGTCACCAATCGTACCGTCAAGGAGGGCCTCAAGAAGCGCCTTGAGGGGGCCAAAGGCCGCTGGGTAGATGAACTCCCACGTGTCTTGTGGGACTATCGCACCACAACGCAAACCCCAACGGGCGAGACGCCTTTCTCTCTGGTATATGGCGCAGACGCGCTCCTGCCTATTGAGGCGGACCTCCCTACGATCCGCATGATCAACTTCACCAGCGAGGCCAATGCTCAAGGGCTCCGAGCCAAACTCGACTTAATCGAGGAATTGCGCGAGGGCGCTCGCCTTCGCATGTTTGCCCTCAAACAGAGGCTCAGTCTTCACCATAATGCCAGGGTAAAGCCCAAGGCACTACAACAAGGAGGCCTTGCCTTGCTCAAGTCGACCCTCACCTCTCGCGACCCCAAACAGGGTGTCTTGCGACCCAACTGGGACGGTCCCTATATTGTTCATAAACAAGTCCGCCCAGGAGTCTAAGAACTTCAAGACCATAATGGTCGTCTTCTTCCCCGCAACGTTCATGCGGATGACTTACGCCCATATTACGTGTAAGTCCTCAGTCTTACGTCTTCAATTCAATAAAATACATGTGTATTTCTTCCTGACTTATAGCTTTACATAGCATTACAAATGCCCTCCCAATCTTGTCTACCGGTCAGACTGGCCACTCGCCAAAATCACGGCATCAGACCTTGTCAGGTCTCACTTGCGCACCCACACAACGGGAAGCCCCCTGCGGTCGCTCCAGGTAGTTGCGGGTCTCGTCCCCAACTGACCTTCAACTCGCCCCGCCCCAAGGGTAACCCCCTTGCGCTGCGGAAGGGTAACCCCCTTTTGGCTCCTTCAGGAAGGTCTATGTGTAAGTCGCCCTCGCGCGCCACAGCAGACCTTCCGCACGGACTTCTCCACACAGGTAGTTACGGGTCTCGTCCGCAACTGACCTTCAACTCGCCCCGCCCCAAGGGTAACCCCCTTGCGCTGTGGAAGTGTAACCCCCTTTTGGCTCCTTCAGGGAGGTCTATGTGTAAGTCGCCCTCGCGCACCACAGCAGACCTTCCGCACGGACTCCTCCACACAGATAGTTGCGGGTCTCATTCCCCAACCGACCTTCAACACGCCCCGCCCCAGGGGTAATCCCCTTGCGCTGCGGAAGGGTAACCCCCTTTTGGCTCCTTCAGGAAGGTCTATGTGTAAGTCGCCCTCGCACGCCACAGCAGACCTTCCGCTCGGACTCCTCCACACAGGTAGTTGCGGGTCTCGTCCCCAACTGACCTTCAACTTTTGGCTCCTTCAGGAAGGTCTATGTGTAAGTCGCCCTCGCACGCCACAACAGACCTTCCGCACGGGCTCCTCAACACAACTACGGGTCTCACTCCCCAGAACTCCACTTGGCTCTTCACTTAGTACTCCATTGCCTTCGCCATCGTGGGACTTCAGGCTCGAGGTAACCTGAGTTTTTACTTCATTCTTATCATAAATGATGAGCGTTCTGCAGATATCTCCTACTTGGTACACTGTACACTACCCAAGGGCTTACTCCCTGAAAAATCACCAGGAAGGTCTCTGTGTGAGCCGCCTTCGCGTGCCCCAGCAGACTTTCCATCATGGAGAAATCTCATCCATGGTCTTCAAAGGCATCGCCTCTGCGAACCCTAAACGGGTCTTCAAACTTATCTCAGCAAGTGAACCCACAAAATTATCTGGAAGGATATATGTGGCTCCGCCGTGGCGGATTTTAAAGTGCCTTGCCACTATGAACTCAAGATGAGTTTCCAGTTTCTTGACAAGTGATCTCTGTGGCTTCGCTGTTGCGGACCCCAGTGGACTTCTCTCCACAAACGGGACTTAGCTTATGAACCTAAGCTAACGTACCCTACACCGTTATCGCAAGACAGAAACAAGGCTACAAAACAATGAAGGTAAAATAAAATTTTACTTCATCTACTATTATCAAAATTATGCATGAATGCAGGTGTCTTTTATGCACAAAAAGAGGGGGCATCCACATGTTGGAGCCTCCACCCTAGTCCAAAAGGGCATACCAGGCTTCGTCAATCTTCTTTCCCTGCTCCCCCCAGTCGAGCAGGGTCTCTACTGTTGGATTGCTGGTGTTAGCAGCATCCAGAATCCCAAGACTCAGCTCTGGGAACGCCTTCTCCACTTGGAAGCGGCATCGCAGCCAGCCCTCCTCGTAGGCTTGCGCCCCTGCTTCACCTTGAGCTTGGATCTCACCAAGCTTCTCCATCAGTTGAGGCATTCGCTCAGGGATGGGCACCTTGATAGAGGAAGAGGACTCAGGATCCTCACCTTGAAAGGGAGGGAGGCCCAAAGCCTTCTCCATCTCCCATACTGAGGCCATCACCTTCTCCAGGTCAATGGCGACCTCCAGGCGTGCCTTCATAGCAGCCTCAGCAGCAAGCCTGCCCTCCTCTACCTTCTTCTCTGCCAACTTGGCCTGGGCAATAGCCTGGCGCTCCACTTCCTCGGTTGTAGCCCTCGCCTGCTCGACTTCACCCTTCGCTGCTAGAAGGGACTCCTTCAGGACAGTAGCCTCGATCTGCTGGGCTTCCAATCCTGCTGCCTGCTGAAGGAAGCGTTGCTTGAACGCACCAATAAGGCTGGCCTGCTCGCACCGGTACAGCCTGCTAGCTGCCCGCTCCTTGTTGACATAGTCACACCAACTCTCCAGTTGGGCCACACGCTTGGCATGCCCCTCTTGGAGCTCCTCCTCCCTTTTCTGGGCAGCCTCCAGCTCCCTCCTGAGAGAGGCAATCTCTGTTACTTGGGCGTCGTCCCGTTTGTTGGCATAGTTCAGGAAGTCATGCCATTGCTCCATCGCAGCATATCCCTTGACGGCAGCCTACATCCAGGTTTACTTAAACAAAGGCAGAAAGAGGGCAAGCTAAACTCATATAAAGACCAGAAGTTGTCTTACCTGCAGGCTTTGTTGAGCTGCCTCCTTCATAAACTCGGCAGGAGAGTCCAGACTCCGCTCTGTCACCTCCCTATCATAGGGGGTGCGCAGCCCCTCCAGGCAAGATAGGAGGGTTTGCTCCCCTCCCCTCAGCAGTGAACTGCTGTTCCTAAGAAGGAACACTGGGTCCCATGCATCGCCCAGGAGCTTCCCCTGCTCCCTGTACACCCTGGCCCTGGCCTCATGCCTGCTGACCCTTAGGGTGTCCGGCTCCTCAGACCACTTGAGGGCTAACTTGGCGGCTTCGCCTCCGCTCCAAGAAATGGGACCAAACCCCAGCCTCTTCAAGGACCTCGGTTCTGGTCCCCAGATCTGCAGGGACCTCGGTCATAGTCCCTTGATCCACTAAGACCTCGCGAAGGCCAAGCTCTTGCCCAGAAGGCCCCGCACCTACAAGAGTTGCAAATATCAATACAACTAAAAGAGCTGAAGTACAAACTCAAAGCAAGAAAAGCACTGTCAAGTTAAAAGACTTACCAGCAGAAGGACGCCCCCATCCACTGGTTTCCAGCTGGCTGCTGCAAGGTTGGGCTATCTCCCAACCACTTGTCCTCGCAGAGGACCGTGCTGCCAGACCCCCCTCCTCTGGGGCCTCACCGTCAGAAGAAGAGGAAGTTTCCTCAATCCTCAGGACCCTCTTCCCCTTTGCCGCAAGGGCCTTCTCCCCTGAAGGAATCACTTCAGGGACCCTCTCCCTAGAAGGGGTTATTGCAGGGGCCTCCTCCCTTGCAAGGGTGGCCAACACCCCCTCCTCCACAAGAGTGACCATGACCCCCTGCTGGCCAAAGCTGCCAATGGCTTTAGCAGCCATCCTACCTTTCCTCCTTATGGAGATCAGGATCTCCCCTGCTGACATCTTACCCTTGGGAGGAACCACCTTGCCTCTGGTGAGGATCTCCGCCGCGACCACATGCCCAGGCAAGTCTTCGCCTTAGGCTGGAGAAGGGCTCGCAAAGAGCCCAGACACAAAGGCTTTAGCAGCAGCCTCCTCAGGAGAGATTGGCTGCACCACTGTTATAGGCACAGCCTCTATGGGAGCAGCATTACCTGCCTGCACTCCCTCTAAGCCCTCTGCTGAAGGCATGGCTTCTTCAGTAGTGGAAGGAACTTCCACCTCCACTTTCCTGGCCTCCTCAACAACAGGCTCCTCGGCCTCCTCCACAACACTGGGGGCTTCCTCCCCAACAGGCTACTCAGCCTCTTCAGTTAAAGGGACTGCTGCAGACCCCTCTGTCTCAGCAAACCCCTTGGCCTCTTCAGCCGGCCTTGCCGCCTCTTCAGTAGACGGGATCGCAGCAGATCCCCTCGCCTCAACAGGCCCCCTGGCCTCCTCAACAGTAATAGGGGCACCCCCTCTCCAGGCTGCGCTGCACTGGCAGCCACTCTCCTCTTTTTTCCTTGAGGGGGCACCGATGACTTAGCGCCAGCCCTCTTCTTCTGCGGCTTAGGCGTAATGCGCCCCAACGCCTTGACAGCCCCAGCAGGGGCATCCTTCCCAAATGCACATGCCAGGTGCACTTGTTGGGCAATGCGCATGGACGCTCTCTTGCCCCGGCCTTCGCCAGACTCCACAGAGACATCTACAAACAAAAGAAAAGCTTCAAACCAGGTTTTACTAAAGCCTCTTACACTTATGCATTACACTTATATATGCAAAACATACCTTTAGGTCTGCCACGGCTCTCGAGCCTTATCCGAGCATCATTCTGGTGAGTCCTTTCATGTTTGAGGTCGTGTGGGTCCCCCGGACGTTTCCGCCGAAAATATTTTTTCCGGCGCCGGGGAGTTGTCGGGGTTGGCTCGGGACGTACAGCGGGCCCGGTAGCGCTCCCAGGACCTCAGATTGAGGAACCGTTTGCGGATTTGGAATCGTGGGAGCGTCCCGGAGATTTTTACGGAGCATATGTTTCGGGACGGGACGTGCGGTCTCGGGCGACTCCCGAGCTGCAGGCGGAATCCCGGGGCTCGGGATGGAATTTCTCCGGCGGCTCTGGGGTAAGTCATGTTATATTTTAAGGTGGATTTTATGGACATTTTTGTGGAATTTTGTCGTGACGGGTTGTGGCTCGAGGTTATTATGCGGCCGCGCAGGATTTGTTCGGGATCAGCGAGCTCGGTAGGGCCTTCTGGAAGGGTAAATAATTATTTGAAAAATGTTTTATTAATGTTATGATATTCTGAGGATTCTGGTCAGTTTTGGGTTCGTTTGGAGTTCGTTACCTATAATTGGGATTTAATTGCAAAGATTTGGAGAATTAGGGGTTAAATTGTAATTAACCCAAAAGTATTAATATTTTTGGGCCAGAACTGGGCCTGAGTCGGCAGCAGCCATGGGCTGGGACACTTGTCCCATTTTTATTAAGTGTGAAAAAGAGGAAAAATATAAAAGGCCTAAAATCAAACAAAATTCATTTTAATCTCATTTTCTTTCTTCTCCTTCTTCCTTCTCCCTTCTCATCCGCCATAACTACTGTTCACAGCAGCTCCAAGACCTTCAATTCTTGCTGAAACTTCAAGGTTTAAGGCTCCAAAGATAGGTAAGCTTCCATCTTTCTTCTCTTTTGTAGTTGATTTCATAAAATGGTGAAGAAAAGAGAGCAAATTTGGAAAATTGGTTTGTTCTTGGCTAAGTGTTTGAGTGATCCTCTCCCTCCCAAATTTTAGTATGTTGTTCTTGGGCTTGGGAGGAGTAAGAATCTATGGTTAGATATTGGAAAACTCCATGGATAGTGAAACCCTAGGGGTGCCGAATTCATGCTAAAATTTCTAAAATTGTGTGTGTTTGTGTTCTTGAATCATGCTTGAGATATGTTGTTCCATGCATGATTCTAAGACAATCTATGGTTTCAATTTGAAGGAAAACAAGTTGGGTTAAAAACCCCTCTTTGGCTGAAATGTGGAGTGAAGAGGTTTTGGTTGTTTAGGTGAAATTGGTTAGTAATCTTGCTTAATAATTGCAATTGGTGATTAAAGAGTGCTAATGGAACTTTGTTTGGATTGAAATGGAAGTTGGGTGAGAAATCCCCATTAAGGCCGAAATGTACATGAAAGGGGTTTGTTGATTTTGATGCAATTGGTTAGTAATCTTGGTTAAGAAGTGTAATTGGTGGTTGGTAGGATTAATTGGAAGCTTGAATGGTTTGATTTGGAAGTGTGGTGAAAAATTGGTTAAGGGTCGGATTGTTGAAGTGGTTCTTTTTCCATGTTGGTGATGTGTTTTGTTTAAATTGGTTGGTAAAGTGGTGTTGTGAATAAAAGTAGGTGCGATATGGCGTTTGAAATATTGTTTTCGGGTTAGAAATGAGAAAGTTAGGTTTATGCGGGTTTTTCGGGAAAAGTGTCTGGAATGCGGGTTTAAGGGTTGGAATATGTCTGTGAGTGTTGGAATAACAAGGTTCTAGCTCGGTTCGTAAAACCGAGCTTTCTGTGGAATTTTGCGGGAAAGTGCGGGTTTGTGCAGAAATTTCTATCTGGGGTTTTTTGGGTGTGTTCTGACCCAACTACGGTTATCGGCTTGATTACTGCGTTGGTGGGGTAGCGTGGAACCGTAGGAGCCAAGTTGTGCATTTCGGATCGGGAGGCCAGGGTTTCCCGAGCTTTGGTGTTGCGGGCGGCGTTTACGAGGTAAGGGCTTAATTTGGTAAAATGTACGTTTGTTACGCTCCGTATATGTTATCGGGTATGATATTTACGGTGTATTTGTATATTTTATTATATGTTACGATTACGTGACGAGACCCGTATGGTTGGAGAGACCACGGGTACTCTTTGGTTACATTACGTATCCGCACCGGAGTGCCGATACTTACGCGCTCTGTGACCTACGGCAGTTTGGGGATCGCGACCCCGGCCGGTACCGTGCTATACATTACATTACGTCTGTATATTCGACCTCTGTTGAGGGCTGTCGTTCTGAGTCGTTACGGCGGTTGGACCGCATATGATGGGTTCCGATTTACTTTATATTTTATGTGCATATGTGTATGTATATGTTGTGGTATTCTGTTTTGCGAGTTCGGATTGTTGCCACATGGGCAAACCGCACTTTTACCTTAAGCCCTTCTTGGGTCCTTTCGAGGACTCACCCTTTTTCTGTTTACCAATTTCAGGCCGTTCTGATAAGCAACCGGCGGAGTAGAGATCCGCGGTGTTTCCTACTTTTGGGGTTGTGGTTGTGGTTGCAGCAGCAGTACCACGTGCGGAGGTCGCTTCAGATTCCGCGCTAGGTATTTATAGGATTTTGTTTATTGGCTCTGTAGCTGTAACTGCATGCATATAGATCAGATCATGTATTTGTGAATGTTGTATAACTTTGAGTTATATTCGCTTTTGTTTGTCTTGAGTCGTGGCGGAGCCCCGACTTGCCTATATCGGAATTGCTATACTATGGACTTGGTGCTTTTGTGTTGTGGCGATAATTGAAATGTAATTTACCATGAACTGCTTGTTGGTGGAAGTTGATTGCTATATATATATGCTTGCCTTGCTTGAGTATTTAGGTTGCTAGTGGTTACTTGCTTATTTTGCATATGAGCTCGATGCTCTGTTGCCACGCTTCCTGCTTCATCTCCGTTCCGACGTCGCGGCCGGCTCCGCCTCCGCAACCGGGCGGGGTGGCTGTGACACCCAAACGGTCCGCAAACGGCCTGAGCGCCTTCGCCAGCTCCAAAGATTTGGAATATGAACAGAGTGCGGGGCCCTGCCCATACTCTGCCTTCAGGAGGAGGCATCTTGGTACACTACCCAAGCGAATGCCCCCCCAAAAACTCACAAGGATCATGAAGGATCCAACACAAACTATCGGATCATAAAAGGTCTTCACTTGTGGCTACTACACCAGTCCTCAGCAAAGTACTTTCAAAAAACGGAGTACAGGACCCTGCCCATACTTCGCTCTCAGGAGGAGGCATCTTGGTACACTACCCAAGCAAACGCGTCCTCGCGTCGCATCAGAATCATACAAGGCCTTCTGAAAAGGTCTCACCCTTGTGGTCTCCAGTATCGCCTTCGCAGGGTCTCACCCTTGTGGTCCCCAGTATCGCCTTCGCGAGGTCTCATCCTTGTGGTCTCCAGTATCGCCCAAAGCAAGGTCTCACTCTTGCAGTCTCCAGTACCTACGATTGGTAGTGAAAATAAGTTGCGAGGAAACCAGAAAAGAAAAACTATGATGACTGATGAGATTCATGAGAATGTCGAGATCTCACTCGCCTTCACGGGTCTTACTCCCGCAGCCTCAACTCGCCTTCGCGAGGACTCTCTTGCCTATACTGGCCTCGCCTAGATAAGGCCCTTATACTCAAGTTCGTGCGACCCTCACTCCTTATTTGGCTATATTCTATCTGGGCCTTCGCCCCTTGCAGGCCTTCGCCTGCCACTTGCTCCACTTGGAAACAGACCACTTGGTCATCTGAATTCAAGCAGCCAATAAGGAGGTTAGCACGAGCTTGGGAGATCTTCACCAGATTCATACGCCAGACATTCTCTGACAGGCGAATCACTTAAGGCGGTTTGCTGAGATCTTCATCATCACAGCCGCCTTATCTCCAATCAGTCTGACACAGACTTATCTCCTTACATCTAATCTGACAGACTTGTCAGTCCTGTCTCACAGCCTGTTCAAGGCTTCAACTGGGGGAGGCTCTTCTCCTGGCATCTCCCTATAAATAGGGGGATGTCCACCCTAAACTGGGTAAGCTACTACACGCCCCCCACTCCTCTCTTGCTACTTCTGAGTATTCTCCTTATCTTTTATAGATTACTCTGAACAGCAAGCTTGGAGTCTCAAGAACACCATCATCACCAATCACTCAACTGGGATTCCGCTCGTACTCCGGGAACGAGAATTTCATCAACCAAATCCGTAAGAAAAAAGCTTGCAAATAGACAGAAGAATGCCAGGAGGCATACGACTCAATCAAGCAACACTTACAAGAGTTGCCTGCACTCAAGTGCCCTAGGCCAGGCGATGACCTGGTCCTCTACCTCGCCACCTCTGACAAGAGCGTCGCCTCCGTCCTTATCAAGGAAGAGACTCCCAAGCAATGGCCAGTCTACTATACCAGTCACACTCTCCAGGATACGGAAACAAGGTATCCTCCCCTCCAAAAAGCTATCTTATCTCTTGTATAAGCAACAAGGAAGCTCAAGCCCTACTTCCAAGGGCACACAATTATAGTCCGAACGGAATTTCCAATTCAGGATATTCTGAGGCGGCCCGAACATTCAGGGCGCCTCGCCAAATGGTGTATCGAGCTGGGTGGCTTTAACATCAACTATGAGCCCAGAAAGGCAATTAAGGGCCAGGCCCTCGCCGACTTCATTGCGGAATTCTCAGATGTTGACATCATCCCGGCCCCTGAACAAGGCCCCATACCACAGCCCATTCCCCCGGAATGGGACATCTTCGTGGATGGCTCATCCAAACTCGGATCCCCCGCAGGGGGCGTGTATCTCCGCGGACCCCTAGGTATGGAAGTATCCCTTCCTGTCTCTTTCCAATATAAAGTAACTAATAATGTTGTAGAATATGAGGCCCACATCGCGGGGCTCAAGCTCGCCATAAGGGCAGGCATTCGCCGCCTCCGTGTCCACAGCGACTCGCAACTGGTGATTCACCAGGTCCAAGGGTGCGCTGAATGTAAAGACGCCACCCTGATCAAATACCTCAAATTGGTGAACGCCTTGCGGACCAACTTTGAAGAGGCCATCTTTATCCATGTTCCTCGTTCTGAGAACACCACAGCAGACATGCTGTCCAAGGGAAAGACTCCCTCCACTACCGCCACCCTGGCTAGCCCTTCCATTGCGGAGACTATTGATATTAACTCACTGACAACACAAGACCCAGTTGCAGACTGGAGAGACCCTATTATCGCCGAGCTAAAAGCCAGCACCGCCAACCCCCAAGCTCGCAAGCGGGCCATCCGCTTTGTTCTCATTCATGACCAGTTATAGCATCGCGGGTTTGCAACACCCCTCCAACGATGTCTCAGTACCCTTGAGGGACACTCTGTCTTGAACACTCTCCACCAGGGCAACTGTGGCGCACACATTGCTGCAGAGGCACTTGCCCACAAAGCCCTTCGTCAAGGGTACTACTGGCCTACCCTAAAAAAGGACGCCACTACACTGGTCAAAACATGCCACCAGTGCCAGATCAACTCTCGCATCCAGCGATTACCATCTACGGAATCTCCAGCACTGACAAACCCAGTGCCCTTCGCCCTATGGGGCCTTGACCTCATTGGTCCGATGCCGACCGCTCCAGGTCAGTACCGCTTCTGTGTGGTTGCAGTTGATTACTTTTCTAAATGGGTCGAAGTGGAACCCCTGGTCTCCATCACTTCCGCCAAAATTATCAAGTTTCTTTGGAAGAATCTTGTCTGCCGATACGGCAGCCCTCGCGCTATCATCACAGATAATGGCACTCAGTTCGCCAGTCACAGCGTCCAACAATGGGCCCAGGACAACAATGTCCGCATGCTTTTGCCCCAGTGGCACTTTGATCTAATGGGCAGGTTGAGGTCACCAACCGCACCCTCAAAGAGGGCCTCAAGAAGCGCCTTGAGGGGGCCAAAGTTCGCTGGGTAGATGAACTCCCAAGTGTCCTATGGGACTACCGCACCACAACACGAACCCCAACAGGTGAAACGCCTTTTTCTCTGGTCTATGGCGAGGACGCGCTTCTGCCTATTGAGGCAGACCTCCCTACGATCCGCATGATCAACTTCACTGACGAAGCCAATGCTCAACAGCTTCGTGCCAAACTCGATTTAATCGAGGAATTGAGCAAGGGCGCTCGCCTTCGCATGTTCACCCTCAAACAGAGGCTCAGTCTTCACCACAATGCCAGGGTAAAACCCAAAGCACTGCAACAAAGGGGCCTTGCCTTGCTCAAATCTTCCCTTACCGCTCGTGACCCCAAACAGGGTGTCTTGCGACCCAACTAGGACGGACCCTATATTGTTCATAAACAAGTCCGCCCAGGAGTCTATGAACTACAAGACCATGATGGTCGTCTTCTTCCCCGCAACTTTCATGCGGATGACTTACGCCCATATTACGTGTAAGTCCTCAGTCTTACATCTTCAAATTCAATAAAATACATGTGTTCCTCCCTCTCTTGCAGTATTACGTGGCATTATAAATGCCCTCTCAAATCGCCCTCTGTACCCGACCGGGCAGACTGGCCACTCGCCTAAATCACGGCACCAGGCCTTGTCAGGTCTCACTTGCGCACCCACACAAAGGGCAGCTCCCTGCGGTCGCGCTAGGTAGTTGCGGGTCTCGTCCCCAACTGACGTTCAACTCGCCCCACCCCAAGGGTAACCCCCTTGCGCTGCGGAAGGGTAACCCCCTTTTGGCTCCTTCAGGGAGGTCTATGTGTAAGTCGCCCTTGCGCGCCACAGCAGACCTCCCGCACGGACTCCCCCACACAGGTAGTTGCGGGTCTCATCCCCAACTGACCTTCAACTCGCCCCGCCCCAAGAGTAACCCCTTTGCACTGCGGAAGGGTAACCCCCTTTTGGCTCCTCCAGGGAGGTCTATGTGTAAGTCTCCCTCGCGCGCCACAGCAGACCTCCCGCACGGACTCCTCCACACAGGTAGTTGCGGGTCTCATCCCCAACTGACCTTCAACTAGCCCCGCCCCAAGGGTTACCCCCTTGCGCTGCGGAAGGGTAACCCCCTTTTGGCTCCTCCAGGGAGGTCTATGTGTAAGTCGCCCTCGCGTGCCACAGCAGACCTCCCGCACTTCAGGCACTGGCCTGCTGCTCTGAAGCACGTCCGACCCTCATGACGTCTGCCGCAGTCTCGGCATACTGGCAACTGTGTAAAAGGAGTCCTGCTCATGCCCTGGCCAAATCTGCCCGGCCTGCTCTGTCCACGCTGCTGCCCTTGGCCCTGCTGGCCCGACGGCTTCCTGCTGCTCTGTGGTCGGGAAGGTGTGGCTACAGCTCCGATCCTCTCAGTCTCCAGCAAAAGGGCCTTCTGGATGGCCTCATGATAAGCAGAAATACTGAGAGCAATCAGGTGCTCCCTGATCTGAGGGCGCAAGCCCCGGATGAACCTCCTCGTCCTCTCTCGCTCTGAAGAGTCAGACTGGGAAGAGTTGCTGATCAGTCGGCTGAACTCTAGCTCGTACTCGGTGGTGATCGGCTGCCACAGGTGAGTGCGTCGAACTCAGCTGTCGGCGCTCTCGATAGCATACCCCAACCATCTCTCATGGTAAAGACGGAAAACTCCTCCCAAGACATCCCCGGGTCAACATGCACGATCTCCCGATCTTGTGCCGCCCGGTCTGAACTATCTCGCCACCGGTTGTGAGCTGCGTCACGGAGATAAAAGGTAGCAAGAGATACCATCGCCTCGGATGGCAACCTAATCTGGTCACCAGCCGCTCCATATCAGTCAGCCAACTCTCGGCTGCGTCTGGCCCCGTCTTGCCCGAAAACTTGGGCGGGCTGAAGCGCTGCAAGCGCTCCATCATCCCAACCTCATCATAACCGGCAGTGCCCTCTCTGCGCGGTCTCGGGGTCCCCCGTGTATCCCCGGAGTCAGAAACGGACTCATCCCTCGGTCGGCGACGATGTACCGGTGATCGACCCCTCCGATCCCTACGAGCACAACGTGTGGTGCGAGCGGTACTGGCCGCTGTCCTGGTCCTCCGAGAGTGGGTGCGACTCCGCGACTCACTCTGATCTCCCTCCTCAGAAATCGAAGCAAATCTATATCGCGTGGAATCGGTACATGTAGTCTCCGTGTCTGTGGGTGTAACGGTCGGTGCATAGTCACTGTCGCTCTCCCCGCCAGACAGTACATCCCCTCGTCTCAGCACATCAACCAAAATAAAGGCGTATGATCTCCACCAAATGGTCGGGCTCCTGGCGTCGCCCAGAACTCTGTTGGGACTGTGATGAAGATCGCGGTGTAAACTGCCTATCCCGACGCTGGACCCTCCTCTTGGGGTCACTCTCCCGGGAGGGGTCCGAAGTATCCGAACGAATAACGCGGTCTTGCCTCATGCGTACCATCTAAAAACCCACAGTATCAAACAAAAAGACAAATTATTCTCCAAGTTAGCAACCAGCAGTTTCCTAATGGCTCTGTAAATGATATGCATGCAACTAAAACAAAGAATTTCGGCAGCAATTCCTTTGCTTGCCTAACTTGAAAAGATTAGATAATCCACATCCTTCGTGGATCATCTAGCGCGATATTCATTAACCACTTTGAGTTTCGTAGGTTATGCTAGGTTATGGTGCAAACTAACCAATCCTAAATCTTCCTAAAGTTCTAGTGTAATTTTAGTAAAAGTTTGCAACTCTTTTATTTAAATTACCCTAGAGCTAAAAGCAGATTTTAGGTCGGAAAGTCTAACCATTCCTAACTCTAACCCTAACATGGCTCTGATACCAAATTGTCACCCCACCGCCCGGAATGCCGAAAGCGCGGTTGTCGAGTGGTTGCGGAAGCTTGCGAAAAACGGCGGCGGGTGAACACGGAGTTCTCTTAAATAGGTTTTGAGTGGACCCGAAACCCAACCCTTAAAACGTTTTCCTTTCAGTTTTAAGGTTAAGTCGTGTTGCAGATTTTACGACACCTTTCTAGTCCTAAACCTGCACCCGAGACACGTTAGTGGTTTTACAGAATATCGCGCGCGCTGAAAAGCAGATAAGATATACAGGCAGAAGAAGTTCCGCCCTCTTCGTAGGGCCGGAAACTTCCTACGAATAAGATACAACCCAAGTACTGAAACTAACCTACATGCAACATATACAGAGCCGAGTCCAAAACAGTAATAATACCTTGCTAGCTAGTACTGCTGTGCTGCAGAACATAAACAGGAGAATATAAGTCAAACCCAACTCAAAAAAGATCACACAAGTATATAATGAGAAAACACCCCAACTTAACAAATAGTACCTTATAGCCAAAAACGCACAACGATAAGCTGGGAAATCTACACCGCAGGTCGTTTGCCCGGATCCCCTGAAACCATAATAAGTGGGGGTGAGTTCTCGAAAGAACTCCGTAAGGGGGTAGGTACGGTAGTGGTAAAACCTTTAAAAAACATTTCCCTGCATAAAAGGGTTAGAATGCCATGAACTAGATAATACAGTCCTAAATATATCAGGATTATGACATGCATATGTGATGATGCTCTTAAATCCCGTCGGACAGGTGGTACACCAATACAAATGTTCCCCGAACCCTCGACAGCACTCTACAGCGGCTTGTTAAGCTCACACTGATGATCGGGTCATAACGCGTGGTACCAGCGAGGGGATATCGCCCCTAACTGTCGGCCCAAAACGGCGTAAAGCCAACACATAACATCGTGAGTTAACGACCACGGTTGGCATACCGGCTTAGGTCCCGGTGTCCCCGTCAGCCGAACTCACGGACTTCTTACGTACCAATATAAATATGGGTCCGTTGTCGACCCCCGATAAGCAAGTCCGATATGATAAAAGTCCAACCCATATTTAAGCAAAAAACCCTGCAGACCACTACGTACCATGTGACTAGACCCGGGAGTCACCGGGCCCCACCTCGACCCAAGTACTAGCCCTTAACTAACCTAATACACATGAAATGTGCATTAAGGAAATTAAACCCCTTACCTTGGCCAAACGGAAACTCTACCGAGGCCTCCTACACCTCGCAAAGCAAACCCCGGGAAAAACCCGGCTCCGCCCGAAAAGTGGTAGTGTGACTTTTGAAGTCCCGCACTACACCACCAACACTTAATCAAGCTGAACAACCAAACAGAAGTCAGAAACTACCAAAACACGACCCTGGAACCCAAACCCGCACAATCCCGCACTTTCCCGCAAAATTCCACAGAAAGCTCGGTTTCTCAAACCGAGCTAGAACATCCTTACCCAAACATCCACAAACACAACCAAGCCATAAAATCCAGATTCCAGACACTTTTACCCGCAACCCCGCAAAAGGTAACTTTTTCACCTATTGTCCGAAAATGACGTTCCAAACATCATTACGGACCTACTTCCATCCACAATACCAATTCACCATACAAAACATCCAAAACACAACACCAACCTAACTAAAGTTTCATTTCAATTTTCGGCCAACCACCAACTTTTTACCATTCATCCAAATCAACTCAAACAAAGTTCCAACTGCTTACTTTAACCACCAATTTCACTTCTTAAGCATGGTTACTAACCAATTACACCTTATCACCCAAAATCAATCAAAACCCTTAACCAAATAATTCGGCCATTTGGGCATTTTTTACTCAACATGCTTACTTCCAAATTGAATCCATACAACACCTTAGAATCATGCTAGGAACAACATATTTAAAGCATGATTCAAGAACACCACTAATCACCAAGTTAGAATTTTTCAACTTAATTCGGCAATTAGGGCTTTTCTTTAAACATGGTGTTCTTCCAAAATTAAACCTTGATTCCTACTCTCCTCCATATCAAGAACAACATACTTAAACATGGAATCAAGAGAATCATCACAACACATAGCAAGGAGTAAACTCAATTCGGTTTCAACTCTTCTTTTCCAACCAAAATTCATGCTTCGAACTGGCTAAAACATGAAGAAGAAAAGCTTACCAAAAGATTAAACCCAGCTTGTTAAACCTCAAAACCCGAAACTTCAAGTTTGAGTTTTCAGCACCAACATCACATGAGACCCGTTTTCGTGCGGCTCGAGGTGGAGGTCTTCCAGCGTTTTGGACCATGGCCCCTTCAGCAAAGTTGTAGCCAAGAGGTTAAGGAAGATTTCTTCTAACAAATTCTTAAGCTCAACCTTGAAGATTCCAGCCAAGAATGAAGAAGAAAAAGCTTGCTGAATGTTGAAGATGGTGGCGGATACAAAGGGAGAAGAAGAAGAAATGTTGGTTAATGGCAATTTTAGCATAAAAGACTCTCTTTTATGCCAAAAATGTGGTGGGCCATGGGACACTTGTCCCATGACAAAATAGTCATACCCATGACTCACCACATTCCAAAAAAAATCTGAAATGCCAAGTGTTGGCGTGCCACGCCAACCGCGTAATTCCCGACGTACGCGCGTGAAAACCCGAACCAAAATCCGGCCATGCCAAAAATCCACAAAAATTACCATAAAAACCGTCTCGTGAAATAACACGTCAAACACCGAAGCCGTCGAAAAATCTTCATCCCAAGCCCCGGGAATCCGGCCCCGAGCCTCGAGTCGCCGGGACCGAGCGTCCGTCCCAAAAACAATACTCCGTAAAGGTGCGGAATGTTCCCACGATCCCAAATATGCAAACGGTTTCTTTTTCCGAGGTCCAGGAGGGCTCACGAGCCAGACGTCCCAGACAAGTCCCGGCCCCGGAAAAATATTTTTCGCGGAAATGTCCGGGGTACCTGTAGGACCTCAAATCCAGAAGGATTCCCAAAAATAATCCCCAGGTAAGACTCGGGAGCTCGCTGACCGCCCGAAAACATGACCCGCAGGCCAAAACCGAAGCCCCGGGTCACCCAGGTCACAATCCGCTCGGGGTGACCGTACCAGTTTTCCCACTACGCAAAACACTTAATTAACCATATAATTAACATTCAAATACTGATTCCATAAAATAATCACAAGTCATATGTGACCTGAAAGTTACAGTATTTGACCTTCCGGCCGATATTTACAGAAAAGGCAAAACGCCGGGGGTGGGTGTAACAAACTCTCCAGTTGAGCCACACGTTTGGCCTGCTCCTCTTGGCGCTCCTCTTCCCTTTTCTTGGAAGCTTCGAACTCCTTCCTAAGGGAGGCAATTTCCGCTACTTGGGAGTCGTCCCGCTTATTGGCATACTTCAGAAAGTCATGCCATTGCTTCATTGCAGCGTATCCTTTGACGGCGCTCTGCATCCAAGTTTATTTAAAAACAAAGACAAAAAGAAAGCAAGCCAGGCTTATGTTTAAAGGCCAGAAGTTGTCTTAACTGCAGACTCTGTTGGGCTTCCTTCCTCCCTATACACCTTGGCCCTGACTTCCTGCCTCTGGACCCTCAGGGTGGCTGGCTCTTCAGACCACTTGGGGATGGACTTGGCAGCAATTCGCCTTCGCTCCAAATAGTGGGACCACACCCCGGCCTCCTCAAGGACCTCAGTCCTGGTCCCCAGGTCCGCTGGGACCTCAGTCATGGCCCCTTGGTCCACTGGGACCTCACGGGGGCCGAGCTCTTGCCCAGAAGGCAATTGAAGCAAACTTTCAAAGTAAAAAGACTTACCAGCAGAGGGCGGCGCCCATCCACTTGCCTCTGGTTGGCTGCTGGAGGGTTGGGCTACGTCCCAACCACTTGCCCTCACAAAGGACCGGGCCACCATTACTCCCTTCTCAAGGGCCTCGCCATCAGAAGAGGAAGAAGTCTCCTCAATCCTCAGGATCCTCTTCCCCTTCGCTGCCAGGGACGCCTCCCTTAAAGGAGTCACTACAGGAGTCTCCTCCCTTGAGGGGATCGCCGCAGGGGCCTCCTCCCTTGGAGTTGGGGCCTCCACCTGCATTGCGGGAGCGATCACGCCTCCTGCTGGCCAGGACTGCTTATGGCCTTAGCAGCCTGTTGGCCCTTCTTCCTCATGAACAGCAGGACTTCTCCTGCTGATATCCTCCCCTTTTTGGGAAGGGCACTCCCCCTCGCAATGATTTCTGCCGCGACCACATGACCGGGCAGGTCTTCGCCCTGAGCTAGAGAAGGGCTCGCAAAGAGCCCTGACACGAAGTCCTCAAGTTGGACGGAAACATCCTCATGGGAGACTGGCTGCACCACTGATATTGGCACAGCTTTTAGGGGCGTAGCCCTTTCAGCAGTGGAAGGGACCTCCACTTCCACTCCCCCGGCCTCCTCAGCAGGCCCTGTGGCCTCTTCCACAATGATGGGGTCCTCCTCCCCAACAGACTCTTCAGCCTCTTCAGTAACAGGGACTGCTACAGATTCCTCTGCTTCAGCAGGCCCCTTGCCCTCTCCAACCGGCCTCACCACCTCTCCAGTAGAAGGGACTGTTGTAGACCCCTCCGCCTCTGCAGGCCCTCTGGTCTCCTCAGCGATAGCGAAGGCACTCCCCTCTCCAAGCTGCGCCTCGCCAACAGTCACCTTCCTCCTCTTCTCTTTTTAAGAAGACGCCAACGGCTTGGTGCCAGCCCTCTTCTTCTGCGGCTTAGGGGTAATGCGCCCCAACGCCTTGACAGCTCCAGCTGGGGCATCCTTCCCAAATGCACATGCCAGGTGCACCTGCTGGGCAATGCGCATAGACGCCCTCTTGCCCCTGCCTTCGCCAGTCTCTGTGGAAGCATCTGCAACGAAAGGGAAAATCTCAGGCCAGGTTTTACTAAACCTCTTACACTTGTGCTTTACACTTATATATGCAAACATACCTTTGGGCCCTGCCAGCGCGGCGTAAAGAGAATCTACCACCGTCCCACGGTGGGCGGGGGCCCATCCCTCGTACGGCGGGGGCACCTCAGGATCCAGCACGAAACCCGTGCTAATCCCAGCCCACCGCAAGGTGGTCTCGTCTAATTGGGCGGTCGAGAAGGGGAAGAGCTCGTCACAAGCGCTCCTTGAGTAAACATCGTCCAACCACCCCAGTAGTTGGACGTATGCCCGCCACCACACTCCTTCAGAAGACAATTCAGGCCTCCGCGCAATGCTTTGCACGGATAGCTGCGTCCTCAACACCGGAAAGTCCCATGAGTTATCACGGGGCAGAAAGAAAAAAGACCCGTGCCAGTTGTGGTAGGACTTGGGCGAGGCGGTGAAGGATATGGAGTGATTGCCCCCAACATTTATGGGAGTGACGTAGAAAAACGCACTCCCACTCCTCAGCTCCAGCCGGTAGAACCGATGGAAGACGTCGGCAAAAGGCTTCACGCCGGCCATATGACAGGCAACGATGAAGCCCGCTATGGTCAAAAAGGTGTTGGGTGCCAACTGAGTTGGTGGCAGCCCCCACCCTGCACACAGGTCCTGCACCAATTGTGGAAGGGGAAACCGCAGCCCTGCTGCAAGCTGTGTCGTGTATAGGCACAACACCCGGTTCTCCATATTCTCTTTAGTCACGGGCCAGCCAATCGCCCGACAGTCGCCCGAGCGGGACGTACATACAGGGACTTTCTCCACAGGCCAGAAGGCCTCCACCATATCCTGATGGATCTTGTCGAATTTCACCATGGTCTTATCCACGGTGGCAAGCACTGGACGAACAGCTTCTTTGGACTCCATTTCTGCAAAAAGTAGAGCAACAGGCGTATATATCGGAATGTTGGAATTCTTGCGCACCAAGATGACTGGGCTAGCTAAAGTAGCTAAGCACGGCTCAACTCGGCTCAATCTGAGTGTTTGAGCTAGAGAGATGTGTATCTGCTCTTAGTGAGCTGATATGAGCTCAAGGAGCTCAATGGATGATTTAATATGTCTTGGACTAGCTCTATGTGAGCTTGGTACAAATGTGTCTAGGCACCTTTTGGCGAAGAGACGTGTCTCTTGGCGGAAAGGTGCGTAAATTGGTGAAAAGGTGTCGGAGAGGGCCAAGCACACCTTCGGCTTAGGCCGAAGGGTGCGTAGCACCCTTGGGTGCCGAAAGGGCACCCTAAGGTGGCCTTACACCCATTCGGCCATGGGCCTAGGGGTGTGAGTGCCCCTTCGCCCTAGGTGCCTCTAGGCAGGGTGCACCCCATGCCTTGCACCATTCGGCCAAAGGGACATGTCTCATGTCCCATGGCCGAATGGGCAAGGGCATGGGTCACCTCCTTACCTCTTCACCATATTTGGATAATTAATTAATTAGTTAATTAATTTCCTATTAGACACAATTATTTATTTATTCCTTTTCTAATTAATTACTTAATTGAAAAGGCAAAGGCATGAGACATGTCTCATGGACCAAGGGCATTGGTTGCAGCCCTTGGTCCTAGGGACATGTTATTTCGCAAATGAAAGGGCATTGTGCCCTCTCATTGGCAGCCCATCCTCCTCTATAAATAGAGGGAGGATGCGCCATTTCTATCCATCCCACAACCAGCATTGGTTCTCTCTTCTCTCTTCATACTTCCTCTTGCGAAACTAGAAGGCATTCTAGGAGCATTGTGAGTGGAACTCACCTTGGAGACAAATCATCTTCAAGCCGCCCTTAAGGTGTTCCCCAGGCCGAGTCTTCTACATCAACAAGGAGCAAGAATCTCTAAGATTCTTAAGCTGAGTCCAGAAGAAAGGTACATACTCTTAATCCCTTCTTCGGTATTGATGAATGCGAACATGAGAAGCATGTTAAAGACGATCCTAAAATTAACAAATGGTATCAGAGCTTTCGGTTTCTCTTTGTGATACATGCTTACTTGTTCGACATGTTTATATGAAGTATGATACATGTTAGTTGAATTCGAAATAACATGTATGAATGTATGATTGTATGTAATCGGACTAAACATGAATACATGTAAAATTCGGCTGAAACATGCAAGTTTAAATGAAACATTGAATGAGACCCCCGGTAAGGTTATTCGAAGGGGTTATATTCGTTTAAATGGAAAAAGGAAGCATGAATGTTATATGTGTTTTGAATCATGCTTGAATGTTGTATGATGAAAATGGTTGTATAACATGTTGACTTGCCTATTTGTTCCATGAATGATTAAATGAACCTAAAGAAAATGTGTGCCAAAGTTCTATATCACATTATACCTTGAGGTAATTGCCGGAATGTGCTCTGTCTAGGAGGTGGGTTTTAAGTGGGACCGTCTGTGACCCCTCCATCTTTCTGGGAGCGCTCCTCTCGTGGTTCCTAAGGTCCATGTGTGACATAGACTTGGCATGCATGTGACATTTATTCTTAACCTAATTTAAGAATTTCAGCCCCTTGATAGTCTTAATACTGGTATTGAACCACTATGATGGACTTGAGGAATTGAAGCTTAAATTAAGTGAGGGAACATACGTCTATTGAAACAAGAGATTCTACCTTAAGATAGTTCAAGTACTTGTACGGTGAACTTGAAGGACTTGAAACTTGATTCAATTGATGAGACACTTCATTAAACTAAGGTCTCTAGGGATGTCAAGCTAATATAATGCTGTCTAAGGAAGTGGTACTTAAGTGAGACCGTTTGTGACTCCACCAACGACCTGGGCATTGTATTAAGGAGACTTATGGGTGATGAGACTAAGGTTTAAGTGAAGTGCTATGGTTGTTACGATCACGCATGAGTGCGTGATTCAGGCCTTCTTGGAAGGTCAAGTGAGGTTATAAACTGATGTATGCTTGGTTGCCCTTGATTGATTTAATGTATAGGCTTGTTAAGGGTATGTTCATAAAATGGCAAAGTTGTGCTTAGGCGTTTCTGATCGGATGCTATATGCATACCTTTTGCTACGTCTGGGTATAAACTAAGTTATTTCATGAACATATTGCTTGAATAAGTCTAATTGTGTGAATTGGAATCTAAAACATGTGAATTGCATATTTGTAGATGGCTACTAAGAACATAGTAGCGAGTTGAACCGTGACCTCAAATTGGATGGTGAAAACTATCTAATTTGGCAGCAGAAGGTCAAGTTCATCTTAACTGAGCAAGAGACACTTGAGGTGCTCGATGCTGAGGTCACCTTAAAAAGCCTACCTTAAAAAGAACTCTATGTGTAGAGTCACACTCTTGTCCACAATGGTGGATGAGATCATGGTGGAGTTCTCCATGCTACCCTCGGCCAAAGGCATCTGGGATGATTTGAAGGCAAAGTATGGATATTTTTCCGTGGAGAAACAACGCTCAATGATACTAAGGTTTGAGAACTATGGTAAGCGAGCAGATCACACCATGAGTGCCCACCTTCGTGA
The DNA here is from genome assembly GCA_024586325.1 of Stellera chamaejasme. Lineage (NCBI taxonomy): Eukaryota > Viridiplantae > Streptophyta > Magnoliopsida > Malvales > Thymelaeaceae > Stellera > Stellera chamaejasme. The sequence goes on from CM044981.1 coordinate 23,147,519, forward strand.
GATGTCACGAATGATTCATCAGCTTAAACAAGCTGGGCACGACCTCACCGACGAGCGGCAGTGCAAGCAATAATAAGGTCCTTACGATGAGGAGTGGCGGTTGATGAAGGTCAACTTACGCCACAACCCTCAGATTAAGACCTTTGATGACATCGCCCGTCACCTTTTACTTGAGGCTGAAGTAATGGCTCTCAAGGACCACTCCAAGGCATATGTTGCCAATACCTCCGATAACAACGGGGGTAAAAAGAAGAAGTGGTTCAAGGGTGGGAAAAGGGCGGCTTCAAAGGCAAGGGTAAGGGAAAGGGCAAAGGAAAGCGGGCCGGAAAGAAGAAAAGGGACGTTTGAAGCTCAAGTGCTTCAAGCTGTGGCAAGAAAGGACACTTTGCAAAAGATTGCAAAAGTGCACCTAAGGTACATTTTGAACCTTCTACTTCAATAGCACATGTGACGTCATGTACTATGCTAAGCTGAAAGCAATTCTTTGTGGATTGTAGACTCGGGAGCAACAGACCACATAGCTCGGGACAAGTCTGGTTTGTGGCGTACCGCAAGCTCCCAAGAGGTGTGAAGCACGTCTCGGTGGGGAATGAGGCAAAATTAGAAGGAGTTGGGATAGGAGCCGGTAAGGGTCCCTTGGGTAATAGATATTTGTATCTTGTGGACACATTATATGTACCTGATATTTGTAGAAATTTAATTTCTATTTCTGCCATGTTGAAATACAATTATTGCTTTCAATTCTTTAATGATAGTGTAACTATATTAAAGGATAATCAAGTTCTCACAAAATGCTTCGTTAATAATGGATTGTATGAGTTAAGGCCCGATGGCCATTCTGTTGCAACTCCTAGTTGCCACGTGACTAAAGTCATAGATCAAAATCTGTGGCATGAGCGGTTGGGACATATAGGACAAGATAGGATGAATAAGTTAGCCAAAAGTGGCTTGCTTGAATCCTTGACCAAGGTTGTCCTGCCAACTTGTCAACCTTGCTTAGAAGGCAAGGCAACGAGAAAGCCCTTTGGGAGGGCAACTAGGAGAACCGAGGCACTAAGTTTAGTCCATTCTGATCTTTGTGGACCTATGAGAATTGAATCCAGAAATGGGTTCAAGTACTTCATCACTTTTACGATGACTGTACACGATTCACCCACGTCTTCTTACTCAAAACCAAGGCAGAGGCCTTAGCATATTTTCAGAAATATGTACACTTGGTTGAGAACCAAGTAGATAAGAAGGTGAAGTCCTTAAGGACTGACGGAGGTGGTGAGTACGGTTCACTTGCATTCAAGGCCTTTTGTGAGTCAAAAGGCATTGCTAGAAAGTTCACCCTTTCTTGGACACCCCAGCAAAATGGTGTGTCGAAAGAAAGAACCGAACTTTGATGGACATGGTACGTTCCATGATGGCTAAAGCCAACTGGATGTGACCTATTGGAGTGATGCGCTGCTATGTGCGGTGCACATTCTCAATAGGGTACCTACCAAGGACATCGACTCCTCTCCATATGAGTTATGGATGAAGAGGACCCCGAACTTAAGCTACTTGCGGCCTTGGGGTTGCTTAGCTTACGTACATGTTCCCGACCATCCGTTGGGAAAATTGGGACCAAGAGGAAAGAAGTGTGCTTTTCTCGGATATTGTACGGAATCCAAGGGCTATGTGTTCTTGGATCTCGGTTTAAAGAAGGGTTTGGTGTTTGATGCAAGAAACGCCAAGTTTGTGGAAACGGAGTTTCCAAAAGTTGGCGAAAGTGATGATTTAGCCTCAATAGGCCCGATCCTAGAAGAAGGTCAACCGGGCACTTCACAAGTGCCGGTTACAAGGCTGTACCTACTCCGGAGGAGTACCTCAAGCTGGAACAAGCTGAGGCTTTCCAGAATGAGCCCATAAACATGGACTCAAATGAGCAGGATCACAGGCGGGGATCTGTTCAAGAGGAGTTGAGGTACTTCAAGAGCCAACACCTCCACCCCGGTTGAGAAGATCAACTCGGGAGTCCAAAGCACCTAAAGGTGGGGACTATCGGAAGGTGAGACATACTTGGTCTCGTGCGAGATCGATGAGCCAAGTAATGTCAAAGAAGCTCTTGAAGGGGCACGAGAAAGAAGAGTGGCTAAAGGCAATGAATGATGAGTTGCATTCAATGCATGAAAATGAGGTATGGGAATTGTCTGATCTTCCTCGTGGCAGCGATCGGCAATAAGTGGGTTCTTAAAATAAAGAAGAACTCGATGGGAGTATCGAAAGGTACAAGGCCGGTTGGTGGCCAAAGGCTTTACGCAGAAGGAAGGTGTTGATTTCAAAGACACTTTCTCTCCTGTGGTTAAGTTTAATTCCATCAGATTGCTACTTGCGATAGTGGCAAACTTGGACCTTGAGTTGCATCAGATGGATGTGACCACAGCCTTCCTCAACGGTGAGTTGAGTGAAGAGATCTACATGAAACAACCCGAAGGGTTTGTACAAGTAGGTCAAGAAGACAAGGTATGTAGACTAAAGAAGTCTATATATGGTCTCAAACAAGCTTCAAGACAATGGTACTTGAAGTTTCATCATGCAGTCACAAGCTATGGTTTTGTGATGATGCATGAAGACCATTGTGTGTACTTGTTCTTCAAAGAGTCCAGTTTTGCCATTATGACATTATATGTCGATGACATTTTAATTGCAAGTAGTAGCTTGGAGTTGTTGCTCGCCATCAAAGGATGGTTGTCCTCCACCTTCAAAATGAAGGACCTGGGGGAAGCTTCTTATATCCTAGGTGTTAAGATACATCGGGACAGAAAGAAGCATATGTTAGGACTTTCACAAGAGCTTTATATAGATAAAGTTCTTGAGAGGTTTAACTTGACCAACTCTAAGCCAATGAACACCCCACTTGCATATGGTTGCAAAATTGGAGAGGACTTATGTCCTAAGACTCCAAAAGACAAGGAAGAAATGACTAAGATACCTTACCTTAGTGCCATTGGTAGCCTTATGTACGCCATGATTTGTACACGGCCAGACATAAGTCAAGCGGTCGGTTTACTTGCTAGATATTCTTCGAACCCTGGCATGGAGCATTGGAAGAATGTCAAGAGGATCCTTAGATACCTTAAAGGTACTAAGGATTATTGGCTATGTTATCAAGGAAAAACCCTTGGTTTACACGGCTATTCCGATGCCGATTGGGGAGGAGATAGAGATTCTAGCAAATCTACAAGTGGTTATATTTTCTTGCTAAATGGGCGCCACTACTTGGTGTAGTAAGAAACAAACACATACAGCCTTATCAACCATGGAGGCAGAATTCGTTTCTTGTGCCTCGGCTGTCCAGGAAGCCACGTGGCTTGGTTATTTTCTTAAAAACTTGGAGTCGATGGTCAAAATAAGTAAGCCCATTACTATCTACGGTGATAGTATGGCAGCTATGGCCTACACCAAGGACCCCAAGTATCATGGAAAAACCAAACACATTAGCATGAAATATAATTTCGTTCGAGATGCAGTTGAAGAAGGTGAAGTCAGAATTGAATACATCTCAACAGACCTTATGGTGGCAGATCCTCTCACTAAGCCATTGCCACCCATTGTGTTTGCTCGTCATGTCCGAGCAATGGGTCTTAGGAGATTGTAAATATACTAATTGTTGTATGACTTTCACCACTTTGGTGTCACACATGTATATATGTATAATGATGATCAATAAAGACGTTACTTGATGTCATTTACTTGGTTCCATTAATAACACACAATGAACAAAATGAACATGTCCACCATAGGCATTGAGAATGACTTTCTCACACCAAGTCATTCGCCCTTGATCTTAAGTAGACCAAGGATGAGACTACCAAAGGCTCAATAGTGTGTTGTTTCTTCAAGAAACATGTGACATGCAAAGTTACTCTATTGAGTGGGAGTCATGTTACAACACATGACACTTTGGTATACTTTTATGTCGCCTTGATTTGAATAATCAAGATGAGGTGCTCTGCACTGATTTTGTATGACACTGATACATTCTAGCCTATGTGTGAGTGTAAGCTCGGGCTTGCACAGACATTTCATGGCTTGTGACATGTCCTCCTTTTATATGTTAGAAGGAGCACACTCTGAGGTGTTTTAAGAGGGAGAAATGACACACCCCTCATTCTAAGTGATATCACTCCAAGTGGGAGTGGTGTTTGTAAAACACCCTAAGAAGTGTTAATAGAATCTTTGTAAGTATGTTGCAAAGATCCTATGACCATGAAATTCGACCAAAAGAAGAATTTAAGCAAGTTGTCTCTAACCTTGCGTAGTGTGAGAATTCTTCGATTGGACCCTTAATCACTTTAACTATCTGTTAATGATTCACATTGACAAAGTTACTTTGATTGGTTGTCGAAGGTCGCAGATGAATGCGGCTGGAGTATCCTCCTTTTGGGTAACTAAATCTATATGGATCATTAAGCAGGTAGAGTGTAAAGGAAAGACAAGTGAAACTTGGTACGTGAGTCCTAAATTCAACCTTTGAGCTCACATGTTGCATTGGTACAACATGATAAGGTCTGAATTGGGGATAATACGAATTAAAGAGTACTCGACACTTAACACAGTCATCATTAAAATGAAAGAGACTGACTGTGGTTAAGAATACGTGCCATATGTCTTGGGGTTCTAAAGGCACTACTTGAAGTAGTTCAAGGAAAGCTTGAAGATGTTCAAGCATGTCTTGTTAAGTTCAAGAAAATTTGAATAACACACAAACACTTGAAGTGTTCAAGTGAGTTTGAGAGGACAATCTTCCATTTGAGAGTCTAACAACCTCAATGGAAGAGTGCAGTGTGGATGCCTTAAGGTCGCACTCACAACTCCTTTTATATAGTTTGCCAAAGTGTTTGGTTTAGTATGAGGAAGTGTTTTATTCGAGTGGGAGCTTGTGCTCAAAGATCATCATTGGTGCGAGTGGGAGTTTGTTGGAATTCTTGCGCACCAAGATGACCTGGGCTCGCGAAAGTAGCTAAGCACAGCTCAACTCAGCTCAATCTGAGTGTTTGAGCTAGAGAGATGTGTATCTGCTCTTAGTGAGCTGATATGAGCTCAAGGAGCTCAATGGATGATTTAATATGTCTTGGACTAGCTCTATGTGAGCTTGGTACAAATGTGTCTAGGCACCTTTTGGCGAAGAGACGTGTCTCTTGGCGGAAAGGTGCGTAAATTGGTGAAAAGGTGTCGGAGAGGGCCAAGCACACCTTCGGCTTAGGCCGAAGGGTGCGTAGCACCCTTGGGTGCCGAAAGGGCACCCTAAGGTGGCCTTACACCCATTCGGCCATGGGCCTAGGGGTGTGAGTGCCCCTTCGCCCTAGGTGCCTCTAGGCAGGGTGCACCCCATGCCTTGCACCATTCGGCCAAAGGGACATGTCTCATGTCCCATGGCCGAATGGGCAAGGGCATGGGTCACCTCCTTACCTCTTCACCATATTTGGATAATTACTTAAGTAGTTAATTAATTTCCTATTAGACACAATTATTTATTTATTCCTTTTCTAATTAATTACTTAATTGAAAAGGCAAAAGGCATGAGACATGTCTCATGGACCAAGGGCATTGGTTGCAGCCCTTGGTCCTAGGGACATGTTATTTCGCAAATGAAAGGGCATTGTGCCCTCTCATTGGCAGCCCATCCTCCTCTATAAATAGAGGGAGGATGCGCCATTTCTATCCATCCCACAACCAGCATTGGTTCTCTCTTCTCTCTTCATACTTCCTCTTGCGAAACTAGAAGGCATTCTAGGAGCATTGTGAGTGGAACTCACCTTGGAGACAAATCATCTTCAAGCCGCCCTTAAGGTGTTCCCCAGGCCGAGTCTTCTACATCAACAAGGAGCAAGAATCTCTAAGATTCTTAAGCTGCGTCCAAAAGAAAGGTACATACTCTTAATCCCTTCTTCGGTATTGATGAATGCGAACATGAGAAGCATGTTAAAGACGATCCTAAAATTAACATTGCTGTCCGGGGAACTGAGGACGAGAAGTCCTCCTTTGGTCTCGAACAATGTTCGGGTTTTGGAGACGTTTCCCGTACTATAATGTCCGGGAAACTGAGGAAGTGAATTCCTCCTTTTGTCTCGAACAATGTTCGGGCTTTAGAAACGTTTCCCGTACTATAATGTCCGGGAAACTGAGGAAGTGAATTCCTCCTTTTGTATCGAACAATGTTCGGGCTTTAGAAATGTTTCGCGTACTATAATGTCCGGGAAACTGAGGAAGTGAATTCCTCCTTTTGTCTCGAACAATGTTCGGGCTTTAGAAATGTTTCCCGTACTATAATGTCCGGGAAACTGAGGAAGTGAATTCCTCCTTTTGTCTCGAACAATGTTCGGGCTTTAGAAACGTTTCCCGTACTATAATGTCCGGGAAACTGAGGAAGTGAATTCCTCATTTTGTCTCGAACAATGTTCGGGCTTTAGAAACGTTTCCCGTACTATAATGTCCGGGAAACTGAGGAAGTGAATTCCTCCTTTTGTCCCGAACAATATTCGGGCTTTAGAGATGTTTCCCGTACTGTAATGTCCGGGAAACTGAAGTCGGATCTGGGATTATCTCCTCGGGATCTGTGACGGTTCATCTGCCACCTTTTGAATCGACGGTAGGGATTGAGTGACTTTTGACGTTTCATCTGCCCGATCTTTTCTATAAATGTGAGTTGAGCGTCACTTTCATTTGCACCTCAAGCTCTCTTCTCTCCTTTCACAATAAAATCACGACGGATAATCCTACGCTCCAGGAGGCGGTTAATATCTTCAAGAGGTGGAGAACTGTTGAAGAATCTAATCCAGAAGACTTCTTCCCCCCTTTCCTCGGCGAAGCCACCGTACCGGAAGGTTATAGAGGTTCGTCCGCCGTCCATCAGTTCTACCGACTCCACCGTCGGGTTGTTGACGCCGCTGCTGTCAGCCTGTCTTTTAGCCTTCTTCTAGCGAGCCGTCCTTGTCTCCTCCGGCCATCTACCCGAGGTACATGAGAATGGCTCCTACTTTTCCCACCCCTTCTACTATTCGTCCTTCAGGTTGCCTTTTAGGACCAAGGGCGAGATTCCCGAAGGTTGGTGGTCCGAGATAGAGAACTACTGGAGCAAGGCAACTCCGGAGTTAATAAAAGAGTGGCAATCCACTCATTTTGTCCCGATGACGGTTCGTACTCGGGTTCCTTCTCCGAAATGCTGGGCGTATGAGCCTGGGAAAGGCTGGTTGGTGATCTTTAAGGATCAACTGCTGTGTGGGCTCCGCTTCCCCCCGCACCCATTCATTCGGCAGCTGGCGGAATCCCACGGGCTAGCGGTTAACCAATTCAGCCCGAATACCTCGCCACATAAACGCCTATCTCATTCTTTGTGCTCTGTTCGAGACAGAGCCAACCGTATCCACTTTCCTCCAGTACTATAAAGTTAACGTGATCCCGAGGAACTGTTTCTACTTCTTCAGTGCCCGGTGTTCTCCTACTGTGAAATTCAGCTTCGTATGGAACTTGCCAACCAGCCGCAAGGGATGGCATCGGGAATTTTTCTTCATGAAGCTTTGATGCGTCATGGGGCTTGCAACTGCGCAGAAGGTAGGAGGACTACCGGAAGTGCAGAATCCACGGCGCGTGCTGAAGGGGCCTGCTGCCAAGGATAAATATGACCGGTTCTATCGTAAAATCCGGACCATTGCTCCTTCGGGCGGGGCAGCACCCAAGGAAGACCTCCCCATTCCTTTGTACTGGAGGTTGATTACTCAAGGGGTCCTTTCTCACTTGGGTATTATCCAGGGGGACTTGGGGGAGTTGGGCATCCGGGAATCTCCCCCTTCAACCCGAGACTTGGCCTTGGTGCACCGTCTTCGGGCGAGACGTCCTTCGAGGACTTCAAGAAAGGTTTATATTGTTCTTCTGTTTATTGATGCATTCGTTTGATATTAACTAATTCTTCCCCTTTTTGCAGAAATGGAGCCCGAGTTTGATCTCAGCGCCATCTTCCGGGACGCGAGGGAGAAGAAACCGGGCTCTAAAGCCGGACTGCTTCGGTTGATGTTGAGGCTGCGGGCCAGCCTGCTGAGAAGTCGGCCGAGGAAGTTCCATCTCCGGTTCATGTTGAAGGTCAGCCCACTCGGGATGACGTTTACGAGATGCTCCAGAACTCCCCCGAACGAGTCAGAAGGGCTAGGGGAAAGTTCACGGCCTCGAGGGTGACCAATCGAGTTCCAATTAGGTAACCAGTTTGTGAAGTTACGTAATCTCTGCTTTTGGAACTTGTTCGGAAATCTTTCCCGAATGTTTGGTGAAGACCCGCTGCATGACGTGGTTCGATCTCATTTTTGTACACTAGGTCCGGACTGGAAAGAGTCCCAGGAAGAGAAGAGGCGGTTGCGGGACGAGAAGCTCTCGCACTTCGGGAACAATCTCATTCCCCGGGAGACGGGGTGGCTGATCCATGAGGATCAGAACATCCTGATGATGAAGACGCCAAAGACATGGCTCCCGAGCTATTTGAAGACCGCCACTGCCCGAACTATGGAGTGCTTAGAACACTTCTACCCTGACTTGGATGTCGCCGCTTCAAAAATGGCCGTCCTTGGGTATCAGGTTAGAAAACGGTTTTTTATTTCCTAAGTCTGAGCTTTTGTGGTACGTCCGCGGGAAGGTAATCCTTCCTCTTTTTTTTTTGTGAACAGATGGCAACAATGGGCGGGTGGGTTTCCCGAGTCATCCGAGCGTTAAGCCGGATACGGTCCAGCCGAGCGTGGCGACCAAGGCCATAGCTGTGGTGGCTAAGGCGATCCAGCGAGTCCACCATTATGAACAGCTGCGGCTCTCCCGTACTTCCCCCGTACTCGAGCTTCCCGAGGGTTCTCACATTCGGGAGAACCTCAGCCTGGCCGAAGCTGATGATTTTGCCTTGGCTGAGGTTGCATTCCTGAGCGCGGTGAAAGAAAACCGCCATTCTGAAGACGCTCTTCGGGAAGAAGTTCGGAAGCTCGAAGCTGAGAAAGACAAATTTCAGGTTGACTTCGCCAACCTTAAAGAGCATTATGAGCACGAGCATCGGGCCAAGGATGAGGAGATCCGCAAGCTTCGGGAGGAGCAGGATCTGAAGGCCAAAGATGAAGAAATTCTGAGACTTCGGGATGCACTTGCTACAGCTGAGGATAGAATCCCGAAGTATCAGAAGGCGCTGAAAGACTCCATAAATCTGGCCGTCGACAAATACACCTTCGAGTTCTGTCTGGCTAGGAAGCAAATTGTTGAGCGCAATCCTCATGTTGACCTGACCGGGCTTGACGGGAATGACGAGCCCGAAGAAGATCCTAGTTGGTATGGCGAGGAGTTTATGCAACCGCCCGAGCGATCCTGATGGGCGACTTTACTGACCCCCAATGATGTAACTTTATTTTCGAGTCCATTTTTTGTAATCCAGTCTCGGGCGCTTATTAATGAAAATATTCAAGGATTGGTTCAACACTTGTCTCCAAATTCAGTCACGCTTTATTACTCTTCGGTGATACAAAATATTTCTTCAATGCCTCGGAATGATAAGAATTTGCTAATTCCCTTCCTTCGGGATCCAACAACTTGTAAACTCCTTTCCTTTCTTCAGCGATAACCTCGAATGGTCCTTCCCAGTTCGGGGCGAAGGCACCCCCTTTTGGTCTTCGGGATCCCAGTTTGGTTTGCCGTAGGACCAAATCACCCACTTTGATATTCTTTGCCTTTACTTTGGAATTTGTTGTTGATGCGGTTCGTTGTTGGAAAGCTTTCCTTCGTAACTCTGCTTCATCTCTTCTTCCTTCGAGTAGGTCCATATTCGCCCGCAAACCTTGCCCATTCGCCGTTTCTTCGAACACCTCGGCTCGGAGGGAAGAGTTCGCTACTTCGATCAGGATGAGCGCCTAGGTCCCGTACTCAAGAGAGAACGGGGTTTCTCCAGTAGACCTTCGGGGCATGGTCCGGTAGCTCCATAAAACATGAGGGAGTTCTCCGGGCCATTTCCTTCGCTTTTCCAAGTCTCGTTTTTAATCCATCCTTCAAAGTTCGGTTGGACACTTGACTTGGCCATTGCTCTGCGGGTGGGCAACCGGAGCAAAATGAATTTTGATCCCGAATTCCTCGGCGAAGTCCTGGAATCCACTATCAGTGAACTGAGTTCCGTTATCGGCGACTAGAACCTTCGGGCATCCGAACCTGCAAATGATGTTCTCAGCCATAATTGTGGCCAGTGGTTCGGCTTCTATCCACTTGGTAAAGTAGTCCACGGCGACTACGCAATACTTCAGTCCTCCGGGGGCGGTAGGCAAGGCCCCGATCAGATCGATTCCCCATACAGCAAATGGTATGGGGTAGTCCGAAGACGATACGTACTCCGAGGGAATTCTTTGTATTCGGGTGTGTTCTTGACAGTTCCTGCACTTGTTAACTAGCTTCCTTGCGTCTTCCTTGAGGGTAGGCCAAAAGAACCCTTGTCTCAGTATCACCGCGGCCAACGCATCTGATTTAATGTGCGACCCGCAGGTGCCTTCATGGGTCTCCCTCTGAATGTCCTCGATGTCTGCCTCTCCGACGCATTTTTGCATCGGGGAAGAGAATCCCTTTCGGTACAGATTATCTCCAATGATAACGAACTTGCTTGCCTTCTTCCTGATGTTCGCAGCTTCGACCGGGTTGTCCGGGAGTATCCCTTCATCGAGGTACTTCCAATAAGGGACCCTCCACCCCGAGGTAATGCAGCATATTCGGGAGTAGTCAATGCAAGGTTCACTTCTTACTTCGTCGTAAGAAGCTGACTTGAAAGTCAGCTTCGAATTGAGCGACAGCGGGATCTTCTCGATACATAGCTTCTCGAAATCCGCGGCCAATTTTCTAGCTACCTCGGCGTATTTCTTGAGACTTGGATCCTTGATCTCGTACTCCCCATTCATCTGCTGGACGAGGAGGTTTGAGTCGCTACATGCTTTTAGCGATCGGATTCCCGCTTTCTTGGCCAGTTCTAGACCAGCGATAAGGGCTTCATACTCGGCCGCGTTGTTTGTTACCGGGAAAGTGAACTTGATAGATTTTCTTGCTTTCATTCCTTCTGGGCCTTCGAGGACTAGTCCGGCACCTTGCTTGTCCGATCCCGAAGCTCCATCCACATGTAGGGTCCAGACCGGGCTATCCTCATTCGAAGAGTCCTCGCTTTCGGATTCCTTGGGCAATTCTGCGATAAAATCTGCTAACGCTTGTGCCTTGATCGCTCTTCGAGGTTCGTATTTGATCTCATACTCGCTCAGTTCTATGCACCATTTTGTGATCTCCGGAGTGGTCTACCCGTTTTAAGATGTCCTTGATAGGGACATTACTTCGGACAATGATGGAAAATCCGAGAAAGTATGGTTTCAATCTTCTGGCTGATAGGACTAGAGAGTACACCGCTTTCTGGATCATCGGATAATTGAGCTCGACTCCGTGCAACGATTTACTTACGTAATAGACCGGCCACTGTTTCCCTTGGTCGTCTTCTTGGACAAGTACCGAACTTACGGCCTTTTCTCCTACCGCCAAGTATACAATGAGGGGTCTATCCTCGGTTGGTTGCCGAAGCGTAGGCATTTCCAAGAGGTAGGTCCTGATTTCCTCCCAGGCCTTCTGACATTCGGGATTCCAACTAAACCTAGCTCGTTCCCTTGCGTTCTCGTCCTTAGATTTCTTCTCTCCTTTTCGTTCCCCGATCCTCCCGGGCTCCGCACCTTCTTTGATCAGGAGTTTGAAGAAAGGGCAGCACTTGTCTCCATATCGAGATATAAAACGACTTAAGGCCGTAATTTTCCCGAGAAGTCTCTGCACGTCCTTTATCGATGAGGGTGTCCTCACGTTTAGAAGAGCTTCGATCTTTGCTGGGTTCGCATCGATGCCGCGCTCGGACACCATAAACCCGAGAAATTTCCCGGATGTTACTCCGAAAACACACTTGTCCGGATTCAATCGTAGTCCATACTTTTGGATCTGTCCGAACACCTCTTCAATATCGCGGACGAGGTCCACTTCCTCCTTGCTCTTGATGATGATATCGTCAACGTAAACTTCAAGAATTCTTCCTATCTGTCCGGAGAATACCTTATCCATCAATCTTTGGTAAGTCGCCCCGGCGTTCTTAAGCCCGAAGGGCATCCAGTACAACAGTGTGTCCCGGCGTCGCTTATGAATGACGTCTTTTCTTCATCTGCCTGGTTCATCCTGATCTGATGATAACCACTGTAAGCATCGAGGAAAGAGAGCCTTGCGTGTCCGGCCGTGGAGTCCACAAGCCTGTCGATCGGAGGAATCGGGTACGAATCCTTCGGGCAAGCATCGTTCACGTTAGTAAAGTCGATGCACATGCGCAACTTATTGCTGTCTTCTCGGGTTGCAACCACGGGATTGCTTAACCATTCGGGATACGATACTTCTCTTATGACCCCGGCATCGAGAAGCTTCGAGATTTGCTCTTTGATGAAGGCCCTCTTGAAGGGGGCGTTATTTCTTTTCTTCTGTCTTATAGGTCTTGAATTCGGGTCAATGTGCAGGCTGTGTTGGATGGCTTTCGGGTCGATCCCGGGCATATCACTCGGAGAGTAGGCGAACAAGTCTTTATTCATTTGAAGAAAGTTTACAAGATTTTCCTTACTGCCCTCGGGCAAGTCTTTCGCAATTCTTGTTGTTCTATTGATGATTTTAGGATCATCTTTGACATGCTTCTCATGTTCGCATTCTATAATACTGAAGAAAGGATTAAGGATGTGTACCTTTCTTCTGGACGCAGCTTAAGAATCTTAGAGATTCTTGCTCCTTGTTGATGTAGAAGACTCGGCTCGGGGAACACCTTAAGGGCGGATTGGAGAGGATTTGTCTCCAAAGTGAGTTCCACTCACAATGCTCCTAGAATGCCTTCTAGCTTGGAAGAGGAAGTATGAGGAGAGAAGAGAGAACCAATGCTGGTTGTGGGATGATGGAAATGGCGCCACCCTCCCTCTATTTATAGAGGAGGATGGGCTGCCAATGAGGGGCACAATGCCTCCTCATTTGCGAAGTAACATGTCTCTAGGGCCAAGGGCTGCAACCAATGCCCTTGGTCCATGAGACATGTCTCATGCCTTTTGCCTTTTCAATTAACTAATTAATTAGAAAAGGAATAAATAAATAATTGTTTCTAATAGGAAATTAATTAACTAATTAATTAATTATCCAAATATGGTGAAGAGGCAAGGGAGGTGACCCATGCCCCTTGCCCATTCGGCCATGGGACATGAGACATGTCCCTTTGGCCGAATGGTGCAAGGCATGGGGTGCACCCTGCCTAGAAGCACCTAGGGCGAAGGGACACTCACACCCCTAGGCCCATGGCCGAATGGGTGTAAGGCCACCTTAGGGTGCCCTTTCGGCACCCAGGGTGCTACGCACCCTTCGGCCTAAACCGAAGGTGTGCTTGGCCCTCTCCGACACCTTTCCACCAATTTACGCACCTTTCCGCCAAGAGACACGTCTCTTCGCCAAAAGGTGCCTAGACACATTTGTACCGAGCTCACATAGAGCTAGTCCAAGACATATTAAATCATCCATTGAGCTCCTTGAGCTCATATCAGCTCACTAAGAGCAGATACACATCTCTCTAGCTCAAACACTCAGATTGAGCTGAGTTGAGCTGTGCTTAGCTACTTTAGCTAGCCCAGGTCATCTTGGTGCGCAAGAATTCCAACATCTATCTCCTTCTAAAACGACTTCTTCGGTATCCTCTTTTCCCTTGTCATCCTTCGAGCAGCTTGGAGTAGGATCCTTCTGAGCTATAGCCATGACGTCCTTGACCTCTCTTTGGCTTACGTATATCAAGGCGTCGCCCTCATCTGTATCGAAAGTGATGGTCAAGTACTTCACGTCGGTTCTCATGTGGATAGCCACCTGGGTTTCTCTCCTGATGATAGCGTTGTACGCAGAGGGGACATCGATGATAAGCCATTTGACCATCAATGTCGTGTATCGGGATTGAGCTTCGGGACCGACTACAAGGAACATCGTAGGTAGCTCGATAGAACCGAGCACCGGCAGCTCATCCGGGCCTACGCCGTAAGTCGCTGTCTTGACAGGGTTCAGTCGGCTTGACTTAAGCTTGTGGACTTCATAGGCCTTCCCGAATAGAACATCTGCGTTTGAACCATCGTCGCAGAGAACCCTCTTGACATCTATGGTTCAAATTCGGAGGGTGATGATGAGCGGGTCGTAATGCGGAAAACGCACTTCGGACCCGTCCGCCCGTTTCACCCTCGAAGACGATTAACCGTAGCTCAATGAGGCCACCTCCCTCGCTTTTCTTTTCCTTGCGTTTGAACCCAGGGTGGTCGTTATCGTATTCAGCACTCCGGTTGGTTGAGGTGGGGATCTCTTCTCTTTGCCCTTCTTGTTCGGTCCCGAAGTGTCTTCTTCAGCCTTCCCCTTGCCCCGGGAAACTTCCTCGTTCCGAGGCATCTTCAGATACTCGCCCAGAGATCCCCTCTTGATGAGATGTTCGATGTATCTCTTCAAGCGATGGCTTTGCTCGATCTCATGCCCGGTGTCCCTATGAAACTGGCAGTACTTGGACGAATCGCCCTTTGCTCCCTCCGGCATGGCTCTGGGCCAGTTAATGTTTCCCGCACCTTGTCTCTGGAGGGCTGCGAGGATGCTAGCTCGAGTTGTATTGAGGGGGGTAAAACTCGGGCTTCTCTCGAAAGTTCTATTCGGTCCTCCCCAATTCCCTAGCTGTTTGACCTGCGGGGTTCTGATGTTCTCCTTCCTTGGCTCTCGGTTATCTCTGCTGTCCTGCTTCCCTTCACGTTGGGACAACATCTCTTGAGCGATCATATGCTCCTGTGTGACACCGTACATTTCCTCGATGCTGGTGAAATTCTTTCGAGATAATTCATAAGCCAGGCGCGAATTGGGGATGAGCGCCTTTATGAATGCCATGATCCGAATGTTGTCCGTCAGATCAGACGCATGTACGGCTTCTCGGTTGAATCTTTCGACGAACTCTCGAATACTCTCGTTTGGTCTTTGTTTGATGTCAAACATTTGGATGGCCCTTTTCGCTGACCTCTTACATCCGATGAAGTGTGTTGTGAGGAGTGAGTTATACCAGGCTGAAGCCGGACCTCCTAGAGCTACTTCGAAACACTTGCACAGGGCCGCCTCGTTGGCTCCTTTCAGCTCCATCGCTCTTTTGTACTTGCGGACAAAAGCGTGTGGTCTCTGAACCTTGGTATACCTCCAATGAGTGCGGTAAGTTAAACACTCGGGGCATCTAGGCGTCCCGAATCCTGCTGGTGAATGGCCCGTCATCAGGGATGACTTCGCACTTGGGTTCGGGAACGCCCGAATTTCTCTCGACTTGTTCCAGACGATGCAACATTTGCCTGATCACATCGTCCCGAGGATCTCCACGTACCAGTCTCTCCGGTCTGGGGGATCGGTCTCTCTTGTACTCCCTCGGGGATCTTGACCGCTGTCGGCTTTGACGGTCCGGGGAGCCAGCTTGCTGTGAAGCTGCCTGCTGTCTACCATGGTCCGGTCGTTTCTGCCGGGGCAACGAGCTGTCCCGAGGAGTATAAGATTGACTGGCCTAGTCGTCTCGGTTTCTTCGCTCTTCCTGATGAACCATCCGAACTGCTTGGACAAGATCAGGGTCCAAGTGTCGAATGTCGCTTCGACGGAAGCTGGATGTAGGCCGTAGGGAGGTTGCTCCATTGGACGATTCCTCTGGGGAGCCCTTGTAACTGGGATCGGCCGAACGGCCGTTGGTGGAGCCTTCTCCCTCCGGTCTAGTTGATCGGGAATGGGAATGGCCCCCACGTTCAATCTGATTTTGGGGACCACCGCCTTTCCCACAGACGGGGCCATTTGGTGGCTGATCTGTGCGCGTGATTGCCACGTTCCGGTTTGACTTACGTGTCACGATGTTGACAGAAGCCATTAGGTCGACTTTGCGTGTTAGAACGCGATTGTCGAGAAAAAGAGTGATCCTCTGAGGTGGTGATTTGACGAGTCGTGTTGAGTAGTTGTTAAACGTTACCCCTTTAGGTATGAATAGTGAATGTATTTATAGTCCTATGTTTTAGTGGCATTATTGTAATATCTCAATATACGGTGATTATGTATTTTAGGTCATATATACCCTTCGGGAAGTATGGTTCGGGAAAGTCCTTAAGCTTTATTCGGGTTATATGCTAGTTTTTTAATGGGGCCCTTATTTCGAGCTTATGTGTGGGCCTTTTGACAGGCCTTTTATGCGTATTTAGGCCTAGCGGCCATCGGCTGGAGAACGAGATCTTACCGGATCAGTTACCAGTGAGAAAAGCGGAAGGGACAGTCGGTAAACAGCGGATGAACGGTGAAATCTCGAAAGAAAAGTAGAGAACCACCACAAGAAAGCTCCCAACAGCCGATGAACGGTTTGAAAAACGCACGAAATGCGAAAAGACTACTCAGCGCAAAAGTGAGGAAATACGAGAATGAAGATGGAACCCTTCAATCTTCTCAGATACGCTTTTATAAGCCCGCCAAAATGGAAAAAAGCTTTTAAGCGAAATCAGCTCCTGAGGCGCCACGTGCCAACATCTAGCGGTTAGTAAACCCTTTGCCTCCCGTGCAGAAATGGAAAAGCGCCTTTTAAAGCGTAATCGACTCCTAACGCGCCACGTGTCGCGCCCCATAACGGTTAGTAAACCTTTCACCTCCTGTTATCTCTCCTGCTTTAAATGCTGAAAGGACCCTTCACTGCCGCTGCACTCCAAACGGTCCACAAGCAGCATAGCGCCTTCGCCAGCTCTAAGACTTGGGATTTTAACAGAGTACGGGACCCTACCCATACTCTGCCTTCAGGAGGAGGCATCTTGGTACACTACCCAAGCGAATGCCCCTTCAAAAGCCACAAGGATCGTGAAGAATCCGACATTTTAAATCAGATCGTAAAAGGTCTTCACACTCCACACAAGTCCAGACCTGTGACTGCTACTGTCTTCAACAAAGTACTTTCAAAACGGAGTACAGGACCCTGCCCATACTCCGCTCTCAGGAGGAGGCATCTTGGTACACTACCCAAGCAAACGCGTCCTCGCGTCGCATCAGAATCATACAAGGTCTTCGCAAGGTCTCACCCTTGTGATCTCCAGTATCGCCTTCGCAAGGTCTCACCCTTGTGGTCTCCAGTATCGCCTTCGCAAGGTCTCGCCCTTGTGATCTCCAGTATCGCCTTCGCAAGGTTTCACCCTTGTGATCTCCAGTATCGCCTTCGCAAGGTCTCGCCCTTGAAGTATCCAGTCTCACCTACGAGAGGTCTTGCCCTCGTAGGCCTCAAGCCTCGCTGGGGCGATGTCTCACACTCGCCTTCGCGTCTCTTAGGCCTTCACGGGTCACCCTCGCGATCTCACTCGCCTTCGCGGGCCTTACTCCCGTAGTCTCAACTCGCCTTCGCGAGGACACTCATGCCTATACTGGCCCCGCCCAGATAAGGCCCTTACACTCAGGTTCGTGCGACCCTCACTCCTTATTTGGCTATATTCCATATGGGCCTTCGCCCTTGCAGGCCTTCGCCTGCCACTTGCTCCACTTGGAGATAGGCCACTTGGTCATCTGACATCAAACAGCCAATAAGAGGGTCAGCACGAGCCTGGGCGATCTTCACCAGATTCATACGCCAGACATTCTCTGACAAATGAATCACTTAAGACGGTTTGCTGAGATCTTCATCATCACAGCCGCCTTATCTCCAATCAGTCTGACACAGACTTATCTCCTTACATCGAATATGACAGACTTGTCAGTCTGGTCTCACAGCCTGTCCAAGGCTTCAACTGGGGGAGGCTCTTCTCCTGGCATCTCCCTTTAAATAGGGGGATGTCCACCCTAAACTGGGTAAGCTACTACATGCCCCCCACTCCTCTCTTGCTACTTCTGAGTATTCCTCTTATCTTTTACAGATTACTCTGAACAGCAAGCTTGGAGTCTCAAGAGCACCATCATCATCAACTACTCAACTGAGATTCCACTCCTATCCTGGGACTGAGAATATCAGTAATGGAAGCGGGGAAGTGCCCTAGTGCCAAAGCAGGAGACATAAAAATTGTCACCGCACGCCGCCCGAGCCCGGTTGCGGAGGCGGGGCGCCGGGACGCCGGAAGCGGAAGCCGGAAAACAAGAGATGGCAGGTCCATCGAGACCCGCCGCGCGTAGCGGACCCGAAAACGGAAGGATTGTGGAAGCAAACTAACGGAAATTTCATGCGTATAACCAAAATAAAATGCAACCATACAATTCATGCATTAGCAATGAGTAAGCCCCGCCCTCCGTGGGACGAGTGCTTACGCACCAAAACATAGACGCATACAGAGTTCACAGAACCTAAAGTATCTAGCAAGCGCCAAGCGCGAGAACATCTGAGCAGAACATATGAATATATACGAAATACAATCATCACAAGAATCCAGAAAATATGCACATGCGGCTACGAGCCAACCCTAGGCCTAAACATCAAATACCTCGCGGGATTCAGACCAAGTAGACAAAATCCCAGCCCACAAGGTACTGCTGCTGCTCAACACAACCAAGGCAGAAGCCTCGCGGAAACCTACCCCGCTGGCTGCTTACCAGACCTACCTGA
The DNA here is from genome assembly GCA_024586325.1 of Stellera chamaejasme. Taxonomy (NCBI): domain Eukaryota; kingdom Viridiplantae; phylum Streptophyta; class Magnoliopsida; order Malvales; family Thymelaeaceae; genus Stellera; species Stellera chamaejasme. The sequence goes on from CM044981.1 coordinate 23,166,165, forward strand.
AATCCAAAAACAGAACCCAAAAAGGGTGAGTCCTAAAAGGACCCCGTAAGGGATTTGGGGTAAGATAAGCATATGTAACCCTGCAAAACAGAAAGATAGCAATATACAGAATATATGCAACTGAATACAGAATATCGTGCATGTAATAAAAACAGATCAGAATCCCGAAGGATGTGCGATACTAAATCGCCATAAACCCTTATAACCAATCAGAACGACAGCCTCCCTCTAAGGGAGTCAGAAGCCGAAGCTATTACAGAAGCATGGTGCACCAGCTGGGGTAGCGAACCCACAACTGTCGTAGGGTTAACAGACAAAGTATGCCACAAGGCATACACCTACAAACGTAGGGTTAACAGACAGGGTATGCTACAAGGCATACACCTACAGATCACAGAACGTACCTTAAAGCAGAAATTTCCGAAATACCTGCAAAACAGAAGTGCTACAATACATACACCTACAGACTACAGAATATGCTCTAGGCATATAATACTGAAATACCTGCAGAACAGAAAATGAAACTAAACATACACCTATCTTACCAAAAATAGCAGAACCAAACCCTTACCTCACAATTCCAGAGTATTTGACCGGTTCTGGACGATTTCCAAACCACGACCCGAAACCCGAAAACCTCTCTTTTTCTCACCTCAGAACCTCAGAATCACTTTTTGGAGTCCACCCATGGTGAATTTCAGCCAAGAAAATAAAGAATCCAAAGCTTGAAGAAAATGGAGGCTATGGCGGCAACGAGTCGGAGAAATGAACGAAGCAGAAGGAGAAATGAAGTGAAAGTAGCTCCTGTACGCTTTCCACAATCCTTTTAAAACTTCTTCCCTTCCCATCTCTAATATGGGCATGACAAGTGTCCTCTTTCCTTTCCATCTTTAATATGGCCATGACAAGTGTCCTTTCCCCTTTGGTCAACACTTAAGAGTCAACCTTATCCACCAGAAATCTGAAATTGGCTAAGTCATGCCTTCTTCGGGAGAAGGCCCATGCCTTCTACGGGAGAGGGCCTCCTGCCTTCTTCGGGAGAGGGCCTCCTGCCTTCTACGGAAGAGGGCCTATGCCTTCTACGGAAGAGGGCCTCCTGCCTTCTACGGAAGAGGGCCTATGCCTTCTACGGAAGAGGGCCTATGCCTTCTACGGAAGAGGGCCTATGCCTTCTACGGAAGAGGGCCTATGCCTTCTACGGAAGAGGGCCTATGCCTTCTACGGAAGAGGGCACTATGCCTGCTACGGAAGAGGGCACTATGCCTGCTACGGAAGAGGGCACTATGCCTGCTACGGAAGAGGGCACTATGCCTGCTACGGAAGAGGGCACTATGCCTGCTACGGAAGAGGGCACTATGCCTGCTACGGAAGAGGGCACTATGCCTGCTACGGAAGAGGGCACTATGCCTGCTACGGAAGAGGGCACTATGCCTGCTACGGAAGAGGGCACTATGCCTGCTACGGAAGAGGGCCTATGCCTTCTACGGAAGAGGCCTATGCCTTCTACAGAAGAGGGCCTATGCCTTCTACGGAAGATGGCACTATGCCTTCTACGGAAGATGGCACTATGCCTTCTACGGAAGATGGCACTATGCCTTCTACGGGAGAGGGCACATGCCTTCTACGGGAGAGGGCACATGCCTTCACAGCGAACGTCCCGCCCCAAAAATATTTTATAGCGTAAAAAGCTCCGGGACGTTCCCACGATTCCAAAACCGCAAACGGTTTTCCAAACCGAGGTCTCGAGAATGCTACCGAACCCGCTGTACGTCCCGAGACGACCCCGACAACCCCCCGGCGCCAGAAAAATATTTTCGGCGGAAACGTCCGGGGGACCCACACGACCTCAAATACGGAAGGGTTCGCCAAAATGATACTCGGATAGGGCTCGGGAGCCGCCTGAACGCCGAAAAACGTGACCCGCAGGCCAAAACCGGAGCCCCGAGTCATCCGGTCGCAACCCGCTCGGGGTGACCGTAACAAAAATGGAAGGCGAAAAGGTTTCTAACCGTTAGGACGTGCTAGCACGTGGCGCTTCAGGAGTTGATTACGCTTCAAAAGTGCCTTTTCGTTTTTGCGGGCCTCTAAAAGGGTCCTGAGGGGAGAGAACGATTCATCTCTCATCTTTGCATTCCTTTGCTTTCGTTCTCCAGAGCTTCTTGCGTTTAAACTTCTTCGTAACCGTTTCGAGTGATCGTTCTGTGAAGCCGAGTCCTTTAGTCCGTGATTCAGTCACCGGAGCATTCGTCGTTTGACTGTCTCTTCACTTCCCTTACGGTTACGTAGCGGTACACTTTTTGGTTTTGTGCGTAGTGGGTGTTCGATGAAATGCCTCTGTTGGATGTTTGTGATTTATGGGTCTGTGGCCCAACTTTTGCAGGAATGGAGTCGAAAGAAGCCGTTTATCCTTTGATTGCTCCCGTGGAGAAGTCCACGGTGAGCTCCGAGAAGATTCACCAGGAGCTGGTGAAAGCCTTCTTCCCGGTGGAGAAGGTGTTGGTGTACCCGACGCGCAATGAGATCTAGCACCTCTCAACTACGAGATTGAGCAATACTAGATATTAAACTTGATGATATTAATCTATCAAGGGGGATGGCGGAAAATAGCAAGGGGGGGTGAGAACCGGAGCTTAAGGAATTGTCCTTCTTAAGCTTTACATATATTCTACCTATTCTAGGAGTTTGCCTTTCCTTTTATAGGGAAGGAAGGGAACATTCTCTTAAAAAATACGCATGCATGACATAAAGTGTACAGTACTTTTGCATGCATGTCAGCGAAAAGATAAAAAGGTAAAAGTAGGTAAGTTCGCTCCCAAGTGTCAGCGTATAAGGCGGGAGGGGCCAGAATGGTCGGGAGTGGTTGGCCGACTGGATAAGCTGAGGTGGCTCTGCTTTAGGGCTCTTTTGATGGGAGGCCCGGCTTGAAGGCTTCGCCTTTGTTGGGAAGCTTTCTCAGAGGAGGCTTCGCCTAGTGGCCTCGCCTTTCCCTTTGAGACTTGCAACGAAGGCTCCGCCTTCGTTCGGAGACTCCGCAGAAGAATATCCCTTAGTTAGCGTCTGAACTGGAAGTCTTCTTGTTGTAGACGTGGCCTTTACCAGGAGACTGGCTGGGATGGCGTCGCCCAGGGGCTTTGCCTTCGCCAGGAAGCTTCGCAAGGAAGTTCCGTCTGTATCTTAAAGACTTCTCGTGGACATTGTTGCATGAGGGCTTCACAATGGGGAGGGTTATGGAGATGGCTTCGCCTGAAGGTTTGGCCATCGCCAGAACTCCTTTGTTGGGGAAGCCTAGCCCTCGCCTCGGGGCTTCGCAGAATGGCTTCGCACTGGGGCTCCGCCGATGTTCAGATGCCTTAGCATGATGCAGTTCATCCTTCGCCTTGAGACTTCACAGGGACGGCTTTGCCAAAGTGGCTTGCCTTCGCCTGGATGCCTTTTGCACAGAAGCCTCTCCTACGCCTTGAGGCCTCTTTTAGGGTCCTCGCGTGAAGGCATTGCCCTTTCCATGTCCGGGGTTAATCCAGGACCATCGGATTAGGCCGCCTGGGCCTCTGAACCCACTCGCCAAGGGTTTGCTCCGAGCTTCACTCGACTGCCTCTTCGTCTGGGACGTCTTGTTGTCGCTTGGGGACCCCATGATCACATCATTCCCTCCCTCTTAAAAAGATTCGTCCTCGAATCTTAAGGGAAGAAATTTTTCCTACAATTGAAAACAAGCACAACAAACTTTGGAGAGCATTAGAGGTTAGTAAATGAAACTTAACCGGAGACTGGGGGGGTCGCGGTGGCGATGCATATGTATGCATGAGCATGACAACTCCTATATGCATCGTGATCATGAGAAGTCTATAAAAATTCATGACATGCTTCCTAGAGTATTGTAGACATTTAACAAGAACTTTATACTCAAGGAAAGCATGCGGTCTAAAGCCTTTAGACCTCTGCTCATGGAAGGCTGGGGTGGGGGTCAAGGGAAGCTTTACCTTCGCCAAGCACATGCATATGTGCTTCCCGAGACCAAGAAGAAAAACTAAGCTAGTCGTAGAAAGAACTTGGACTGCAACGCGCAGAGACTAGCATTAGCGTAAGCTAGAGGTTGAGAGATGAAAAGGTCGCTCTCTCTCTCCACCTCAACCATTAACATGGTTTCAGCTCGATTTATTTTAAGATGCTCATGTTTGTTAAGGAAAGGCATGGATGTCTCTCGTGGAACAAAGGGGTCTTTCCTTAACGCATGCATTCTAAGCATGTCAAACATGGCATCTGGGGGGTCCCGTATATATATTCGAACAATGGGTGCGGTGTCGAACCAATGTCTGATCCATCACCCCTGTTCGTAGCATGCAGACTCAAGGAAACCATAGATTCGCACTCTTGCGTATACTGCGTACTCTTTGGAAGGAAGAGACAAGTTACCTTCCCCCAAGTTAGGGAGACGTAGACCTGCTTCGCATATCATCTTCTTCTCCTTCAGCAACGGTGTGGCTTCTTCCTCAAGTACGGATTTAGTTGGGACTCCCGCATGAGCTCTGCCTTCTTCCAAAGCGCCTTCGCTTTCTTCAACTCTTCGCGCGTCCGTGGCCTCTTCTCCTTCCTGCACAGCCAAAGAAGAACAACAATTTTGAGAAGATGAAGCGGTTAGTTCTTCTTGGGGTATGGTAGAGGGCCGGGTGAGTCTTTCTTTTCACTCATTTGGCTTTGGAGAGCTCTTTCTTTTCTTCTCTCTTTCCTTTTCTCTCTCGCCCGCTCATATTCTAAGTACTCATCTTTGAGCCTTTTAATCTCTTGGGCGAGTCTCTTCTTTGGATTTTGGTGAGGTTGGGATTTGTGGTGTAGGTATGGGCTGCGCCGGTATTGGGCGGTGGGGTGCGCGGCCCAACCAAGGGGTTTGTGGCGATGGGGTCCTCGCCTCCTCTCTGGAAGGAAGTTGGTTCGCCCGAGGCGAAGACCCGTCAGTGGAGTATGGTGGCGGAGCTGGTGGGGAATCTTGGGTGTAGGGCGCATGGGGGCCCTCGCTTGGGAGTAGTATGGAGGGTGGCTCTTTTGTGAGTCCATATCGTCGCCACAGCAACCTCTTCAACTCACTCCAAGGCTGGATGGGGGCTTCAGCGGACCGTTCTCTGTCGAGAGAACTCTCGGCGACACCATTCCTTGGCCTCTCCTTTTAGGCTTCTTATGGCTTGGCTCAACATTTTTCACCACGAAGGGGAAGCACCAAAAGTGGTACTCCCACCTTTCCATCCAATGCCATAAGTCTTTTCCAAGTGGTACCGCCCCACTGATAGTTCAACCCCATAGAAATATTTATTCGCCATGGGATCTCCTGCACATTTAAATAATAAAATTAGTCCGCTCAAGCTCCTCACGTGTTTGGGGTCTCTCCTGCCGCGAAGGGTTCCGCCCTTTCGCGAGGGGTCACACTCGGCTTCCTTTCTTTCCTCTTGCTCAGCTCTCAGAGCTTGCTCTTTCCAAGGCCAAAACCCGACAATGAATATCACAAGATAATCACTAGCATGCAAAATCTTTAAGCAAGAAGTACTAGTTCTGGAAGCAAGCTAGGTTAAAATGGGGGGTCTCATCAACAGATATACAAGAGGGTTAGAAATGAGGTTTTTGGCGCACAAACACTTTTGGCTCAAATTTGAAATCGAAATTAGATCAAGGTCACTGTTCATATGAGTTGTGGAATGAACAGATATGAACATTCATATGAACACCAAGAACAATAAGAACACAGATCCGATTTCTTCTACGCTTTTCACAACCAAGCCTTATACACCACTTCTCTTCACTTTTCAACTACAACCTCACTCTTTTGAGCGTATAAATCTTTGCACGTTGCGGTTTCGAATAAAACTGAGATTTTGCGACTTTCGCAAAACCGCATATCGCTTTCTTTTCTTTTTCTTCTCCTCCTTCTCTGTTTCTCCTTTTTTTTTTGACTTTTGGATTTATGAAGTTGCTAACACCACAACAACTCCTAACACAGAAACAACACAACAGATAAACCGAAATGAAAGCGGATGGGGGGTTCAGAAAACGGATAGAATATAACACGGTTTTGAAAAACGCAAAGATAAATCTTTCTTCAAGTAGAAGTAAAAAGGGTTTAACCTTGAAGAAATCACAACAACTCCAGCAAGCGATCTGGCTCTGATACCACTTGATACGACCACGGGTACGCTTGACGCGAATCCGCGAGATCGTACGGAAGCGCAGATCTTGCTCGGTGGAGTCGATTGAACAAAGAAGGATAGAGACGGCCACAGACACCTCCCAACTACGAGGTTGGGCAATATCTGCGATAAGCCTGGGGAGTATGGAAGATCTAGCACCTCTCAACTACGAGATTGAGCAATACTAGATATTAAACTTGATGATATTAATCTATCAAGGGGGATGGCGGAAAATAGCAAGGGGGTGAGAACCGGAGCTTAAGGAATTGTCCTTCTTAAGCTTTACATATATTCTACCTATTCTAGGAGTTTGCCTTTCCTTTTATAGGGAAGGAAGGGAACAGTCTCTTACAAAAGACGCATGCATGCCATAAAGTGTACAGTACTTTTGCATGCATGTCTGACGAAAAGATAAAAAAGGTAAAAAGGAGATAAGTTCGCTCCCAAGTGTCAGCGTATAAGGCGGGAGGGGCCAGAATGGTCGGGAGTGGTTGGCCGACTGGATAAGCTGAGGTGGCTCTGCTTTAGGGCTCTTTTGATGGGAGGCCCGGCTCTGAAGGCTTCGCCTTTGTTGGGAGGCTTTCTCAGAGGAGGCTTCGCCTAGTGGCCTCGCCTTTCCCTTTGAGACTTGCAACGAAGGCTCCGCCTTCGTTTGGAGACTCCGCAGAAGAATATCCCTTAGTTAGCGTCTGAACTGGAAGTCTTCTTGTTGTAGACGTGGCCTTTACCAGGAGACTGGCTGGGATGACGTCGCCCAGGGGCTTTGCCTTCGCCAGGAAGCTTCGCAAGGAAGTTCCGTCTGTATCTTAAAGACTTCTCGTGGACATTGTTGCATGAGGGCTTCACAATGGGGAGGGTTATGGAGATGGCTTCGCCTGAAGGTTTGGCCATCGCCAGAACTCCTTTGTTGGGGAAGCCTAGCCCTCGCCTCGGGGCTTCGCAGGAATGGCTTCGCACAGGGGCTCCGCCGATGTTGCAGATGCCTTAGCATGATGCAGTTCATCCTTCGCCTTGAGACTTCACGGGGCGGCTTTGCCAAAGTGGCTTGCCTTCGCTGGATGCCTTTTGCACGAAGCCTCTCCTACGCCTTGAGGCCTCTTTTAGGGTCCTCGCGTGAAGGCATTGCCCTTTCCATGTCTGGGGTTAATCCAGACCATCGGATTAGGCCGCCTGGGCCTCTGAACCCACTCGCCAAGGGTTTGCTCCGAGCTTCACTCGACTGCCTCTTCGTCTGGGACGTCTTGTTGTCGCTTGGGGACCCCATGATCACATCGATACCCCGCGACAATGCCTAGAACTTTTCAGTGGCGAGGACCAAGCGGTCAGTGCAAAGCATCTCGCGGAGACCCGAGCTAACCGTCAATGAGCAACGGTGGCAGGCATACGTCCAGCTATTGGGATGGTTGGATGATGTGTTCGCCAGGAGTGCCTGTGATGAGCTCTTCCACTTCTCTGCCAGTTAACTTGACGAGACAACACTGAGGTGGGCGGGGATTAGCACTAGCTTTCTGCTAGATCCCGACATGTCCCCGCCATACGAGGGATGAGCCCCCGCCCATCGTGGGGAAGTGGTAGATGCCCTCGGTAGCGGCTGGCAGCCCCATAGGTACGTTATATATATGTGTACGTATATATACATGTGTATTATGTATTTGGACCTGATCTGAAATCTGTGCAGATGCCTCCTCCGAGCCTGGCGAGGGCAGGGGTAAAAGGGCGTTCATGCGTGCTGCACAGCAGGTGCATATGGCCTGCGTGTTTGGGAATAATGCCCCTGCCGCGGCTGTCAAGGCATTGGGCCCCATTGTCCCTGCGAGGAAGAGGAGGGGTACCACCAGCCTGCTGGCGCCCCTACACGGAGAGAAGAGGAAGAAGGTGGCTGCTGGTGACGTGCAGCCTGAAGAAGGGAGCGTTCCCACTGTCGTTAAAGAGGCCATGGGGCCTGCAGAGGCAGAGGGGTATGTGGTGGTCCCCTCCACTGTTGAAGAGGCTTCTCCTACCATGGCAGGCCTAGAGATGGTGAGGGTGGAAACCATCGTTCTTATAGAGGCTGCCCCCGCAGAAGTAGTTGAGCCAGTCTCCACCGAGGAGCCCTCCAACCTCGAGGCCTTCGTGTCCAGGCTCCTTGCGAGCCCTCCTCAAGACAAAGGTGAAGACCTGCTTGGGCATGCGATTGCGGTAGGGATTACCTTCAGGGGAACCTCCCCCCCTCACAGAGGCAGGATGTCAGCAGGCGCTGTCCTGTTGTCTATGAGGAGGAAGAGCAAGCTGGCTGTGAGGGAGGTCAGCAGCACCAGCCAGCAGGAGACTGTGGCCATCCCTTCAGGAGATGAGGTCCCTGTGGAGAGGGAGCAGGAGGCTTCATGTGCCCAGGAAGTCTCTCCAGTCAAAACTCCCGCTCCTCAGGGAGGAATTGTAGGGGAAGTGTCCTCTGACAGCAAGGCCGCTGTGGACGGGGTTTTGGCGAAAAGGACTCCTGAGAGGGCTGATTCTTGGGGGGCAGTCTTGCCTCCCAGCAGTCAGCTAGAAGCTAGTGGGTGGGCGCAGCCACTGAGGCCATCTTCAGCCCGCGGGGGCCTTTTGGCACTGGAGCCAGGTTCATCCTCTGGTAAGTCACTTATTTTGAGGCTGCCCCAATCCTTTCAGCGATACTGATATCTTCAACTGCTATAGGTGCGGGGTTTTCTGAGCAAGGCCGCGGCCTTCGCGAGGTTGTGGTTGACCTGGGGGCCATGTCTGCAGTCTTGGAGGAGACTGGGGTGTGGTCTCACTACTTGGAGCGGAAGCGTGTTGCTGCTGCAAAGGTCCTCAAGTGGTCCGACAAAGCGGCTGCGTTGAGGTCCATGAGGGAAGACCTCAGGGCCAAAGTGTACAAGGAGGAGGGGAGGCCATTGCATGAGGCGTGGGACCCGGTCTTCCTTCTTAACAACAAATCCTCCTTGTTGTTAGGAGGGGAGAGCACCCTCCTGTCCTGCCTGGATGGGCTGCATACCCCTTTTGACAGGGAGCTAATTGGGTGAAGCTTGGACTCCCCTGTTGAGCTTATGAAGGAGGCAGCCAAGCAAAATCTGCAGGTAAGACAACCTTTGGTCTATGTTTATAAGTTTTGTTGTTTCCTTTCTTTTCTGCCTTCCTGAGTAATCTTGGATACAGGCCGCTGTCTAGGGGTATGCTACCATGGGGCAATGGCAAGACTTTCTGAAGTATGCCAACGGCCGGGATGGTGCCCAAGTCGTAGAGATTGCACGCTTTAGGGGAGAGCTGAAAGCTGCCCAAGAAGGGAGAGAGGAGAAGGCCAAGCGGGTGGTCCAGTTGGAGACCTGGTGCGACTACCTCAATAAGGAGCAGACTGCTTGTAGGCTGCTTCAGTGGGAGCAGGCGAGCCTGATAGGTGGATTTCAGCGCCGCTTCCATCAACAGGATGTGGAGCTGGAAGCCAAAAATACTGAGGTTACCGTCTTGAAGGAGTCACTCCTCTCCCTGAAGGCCGATACCCAAGCTGCCCTTGCAGAGGCAAAGGCTGAAACTGGACTGGCGAGAACTGCAACTGAGGCGGCGGAGCGCAAGGTGGTCGCCCAAGTCAAGGTGGCAGAGGAGAAGGCTGAGATGCCAGGCTTGCCGTGGAAGACCTTGCGCGGGCGCGCCTTGAGGTTACTACTGACTTCATGAATGCAGTGGGCGCAGTGTGGGAAATGGAGAAGGCCCTGGGCCTTCCTCCCTTTACTGGTGAGGACCCTGAGTCCCCTGCATCCATCAAGATACCGATCCCAGAGAGGATGCCGCGACTGCAGGAGAAGCTTGGTGAGCTCCAGGCTCAAAGTGAAGCTGGGGCGCAGGCCTATGAGGAAGGATGGCTGCGGTGCCGCTTCCAAGTAGAGAAGTTGTTCCCAGAGCTGAGTCTTGGGACTTTGGATGCTGCGAACACCAGCGATCCAGAAGTAGAGGCCCTGCTCAGCTGGGGGGAGCAGGGGAAGAAGATGGGGGACGCATGGTATACCATGCTTGACTAGGGTGGAGGCTCCAACTTGTGGATGACCCCCCCTTTTTTGTACATGAAGGAACTCTGCAAAATTTGCATAATTTTTCATAATAGTAGTGCAGTAAATGTTCAATTTCCCCCCCTTACTTGTGGAACGTTAGCTAGGTTAACAACCGTAGGCTAAGTCCCGTTCATGGCGAAGGGCTTGCTAGGGTTCACGACGGCGAAGCCACAGAGATTACTTGTTGAGACATGATGAAGATCAGTCTTGCAACGGCAATGCCCTCAAAGATCATGGGCGAGATTTTCCCATCTGGAAGGTTTAGCCCGCAGAGGCGGGTCCCACAGAGACCTTCCTGGGGAGACCACAAGGGGAAAGCCCTTAGGTAGTGTACCGAGAAAAGGAAAACTTTTCTGATGGATGCAAGGACACCTGCAGGGGCCACACGATGTCCACAAGTTGCAGAATAGTAATGAAGTAAAATGCTCAATTTACCTTGATGGTCTATAAGTTCGCAACTGCGAAGTCAAAGGAGCATGTGGCAGGACAAGTTGAGGGTTAGTTGGGGTTCGTAGAGACGAGACCCACAACTACCTGTTTTGGGGTGCCCGCGCGGAAGGTCAAGTGAGGTGCGCGAGGGCGGTTTACACGGGTCTTTCTGAAGAAGCCAATAGGGGACTATCCTTTCATACCGCAAGGGGATTACCTTTGGGACTAGGCGAGTTGAAGGTCAGTTGGGGTTCGTAGAGACGAGACCCTCAAAGACTATTGGTGCGCCCGAGTTGAAGGTCAGTTGGGGTTCGTAGAGACGAGACCCTCAAAGACCATTGGAGTGACCGAGTTGAAGGTCAGTTGGGGTTCGTAGAGGCGAGACCCTCAAAGACCATTGGCGCGATCGAGTTGAAATCGCCCTTAGTGGGTGGGCGTAGGCGGAACCTGACAAGGTCTGGTGCCTTGGACTTATGACGTCCGACGAGTGGCCAGTCTGACCAGTTAGGTAAAGAGGACGAGTGGGAGGGCAATTGTGTTGCCGTGTAATGCTGTAAGAGAAGAGGAAATACACCAATATTATATTGGAATTAAAATATGGAGCTCTGCCTCAATAGTGTAATGCTGTCAGTGAAGTTGGTCATGCGGATCGTGGGGAGATCTGCCTCAATAGGGAGAAGCGCGTCTGTGCCGTAGACCAGGGAGAAAGGTGTCTCGCCCGTTGGGGTGCGGGTTGTTGTGCGGTAATCCCATAAGACGCTTGGGAGTTCATCCACCCAACGCCCTTTTGCCCCCGCGAGGCGCTTCTTGAGGCCCTCCTTGAGGTTTCGGTTGGTGACCTCTACTTGGCCATTGGACTGGGGGTGCGCTGTCACGACCACCCCGCCCGGTTGCGGAGGCGGGGCCGGCCGCGACGTTCGGAAGCGGAAGCTACGGCGGAAAGCGCGGTAACGGTACTACCGAAACCCGCTACGTATAGTGGTCCCATGACCCGGCCCGTAATAACGGAATGGTCGTACTACGACCCGCAACCTACAAAACTCATACATGGCAAGTATACAAAACAACTTAACACACCAACATGCAGTTCATGGAATACCTTTCATTATTCATGATATCCAAATCACCGAAACCATTTCATATACGTAACCAATATAGGCAAGTTGGGACTCCGCCCTCGACTCAGAAGACAGATACAGAACCAACACATCTTCCAGAATACACGTCATATACACTATTATGATCTGATATTCATGCATGCAACTACACCTACAAAGCCAGCAAAGTAAACCCTAGAATACCTAGGTGCGGAATCAAGAAAACCTCTCGCCCAGAAGATTCCCGCACGAGGTACTGCTGCTGCTGCTAAAAACCAAAACAGAAAGCACCGCGGATCTCTAGTCCGTTGGTTGCTTGTCAGGTAGACCTGAAAGGTGGTAAACAATAAGGGGTGAGTCCTCGGGAGGACCCAGTAAGGGCTGAGGTAAGATACAGTTTGTACAAGTGCTGCTGAACCGAACCTGCAAAACAGAACGAACGAAAACACAAATATACATATATATGAATGTATGCAGAGTCAGAGGTGAGCCGGAACCCATTATACGCGGTCCAACCGCCAGAACGACCCAAAATGACAGCCCTCTCTAAGAGGTCAGAATATACAAAACAGAACAGAAGCACGGTACCGGCTGGGGTCGCGATCCCCAAACTCTTGTAGGGTCACAGAAGTATACCTGCACTCCCAGTGCATGTATACGTAAAGTGTCGGCACCCTCCAGTGCGGACACACAGAACAGAATATCAGCACTCCTGGTGCGGATACAAACAAAGTGTTGGCACCCTCAGTGCAGACACTACAGAACAGAACCAAGGAGCACTCGTGGCCTCTAAGACCATCCAGGTCTCGTCACAGAACAGAACCATATAATAATAATGCATATGCAAAATGTCAGAATATACCAAAGCGTATAAACAGAAATATCAGCGCCTAGCGCGGATATGCAGAACAACATATAAACCCGTGGCCTCCAAGACCATCCGGGCCTTGAAGCAGAACAAGCTACAAACAGTATCCTACCATGTGACTGGTCCCGGGATCACCGAACCACCGTCCTCAACCCGGAACCCGCCTCAACTAAACCCGGTATACATAATGTCCCATTCCAGAATGCATAACGAGAAAAGTTGAACCGTTAACTCAGAAATACCGCTCCGCTGCACAAACCCCGGGAAATCCTTGCTCCCGGCCCGAAATGTGACAACTCGCCTTTTAAGGTCCCGCACTAATCCACCACTGCGGAAACAAGCTGAACAACCACACACAAGTCAGAACTCACCAAAACAGACCCCCAGAACCAAAACCGCACAATCCCGCACTTTCCCGCAAAAATCCACAGAAAGCTCGGTTTCACGAACCGAGCCAGAACATTGTTATTCCAACACCCACAAACACATTCCAAACTTTAAACCCACATTCCAGACACTTTCACCCGCGATTAACCATAAAGGTGAATTTTGCTACCAACGCCCGAAAACAACATTTCAAACATCAATACGAACCTACTTCCAACCCCGATACCAATTTACCATCCAATACATCCAAAACACAACCCAAACATGGATAAAGTTTCCATTTTCAATTTCGGCCCTTTACCGCTTTTCCACCAAACTTCCAATTCAATCCAATTAAGGTTCCAATTGCATACTTTAACCACCAATTACACTTCTTAAGCTTGATTACTATCCAATTACACCTTAATCACCCAAATCAAGTATGAACCCTAATTAAACTATTCACTCAATTTGGGGCTTTTCCGCACAACCTGTTTCCCATCAAATTGAAACCATAGAAAGCCTTAGAATCATGCTAGGAACAACATATCCAAAGCATGATTCAAGAATCCAACAAAACACCAAGTTTAGAATTCCATCAAATTTTCGCCAAATTATGTTTCCATCTTCCATGATGTTTTTCCAAAATCTAAACATAGATTCTTACTCCTCTCCACACCAAGAACAACATAGTAAAAGATGGGAGCAAGAGGATCATCAAAACCCATAGCAAAGAACAAACACAAAATCCTCTCTAAACCCACTTTCCACCCAAAATCCATGCTTCCAACTTGTAGATTCTTAAAGAGGAGAAGCTTACTAAGCCCAAATCCTTGTTAATTCCTTGGCAAAAGTGAAAAACACCATGGAGCTTGGAAGAGGTTGAACATGGCGGCACTTGGAGAGGAAGAAGAAGAAGAAGAAGAAATGAAGAAAATGAAGTAAAATACCCTTTATATATTTTCCATTCTCTTTTCTTTTCTTTTTCCCTTTTCTTTTTCCTAACTCATGAGAATGGGACACTTGTCCCATTAGTCTCTTGCTGCCGCCTCATTCTCTTGTCCTTTCCCAAATATTGCTGATTTGTGGGCTAATTGCAATTTAGTCCTCCAACTCTCTAAATCTTTGCAATTTAACCCCTAATGCACCTAACAAACTCCAATTGAAACCAAAACTGACCACAACCCTCATAATATCATAACACACCCAAATCCTGTTCCCAAAGTCCATTTGCAAATCCAGAGTGTCCTACCGCGCCCGTTGAACCCGAGCAAATCCCGACGTGCTAACCCAGATCAAAACCTGTCATGCCAAAAATCCACAAATAATACCATAAAATCCGTCTTAAAATATAACATACTTTACACCCAAGCAGTCGGAAAATTTCCATCCCGAGCCCTGGGATTCCGGCCCGAGCCCCGGGAGTCGCCCGGTACCGAACGTCCCCACCTAAAACATATACTTCGTAGAAAGCTTCGGGACGTTCCCACGATTCCAAATATGCGAACGGTTTCCCAATCCGAGGTCCCGGAAGCGCTACCGAGCCCGCTGTACGTCCCGAGACAACCCCGGGCCACGAAAAATATTTCCGACGAAAATGTCCGGGACCCACACGACCTCAAAACACGAAGGATTCCCAAAAATAATGCTCACATAAGTCTCGGGAGTCGTTTAACCGCCCAAAAACTTGACCCGCAGGCCAAAACCGGAGCCCCGGGTCACCCAAGTCACAACCCGCTCGGGGTGACTGTAACATGCGCCACTGGGGCGAAAAGCATGCGGATTTTGTTATCCTGGGCCCATTGCTGGACGCTATGGCTGGTGAACTGAGTGCCATTGTCTGTGATGATGGTGCGGGGGTGAGGTTCTTCCAGAGAGACTTGATGATTTTGACGGAGGTGATGGAGACCAAGGGTTCTACATGGAACCATTTGGAGAAGTAATCGACCGCGACAACACAAAAACGGTACTGACCTGGTGCGGTCGGCATTGGGCCAATGAGATCAAGGCCCCATAGGGCGAAGGGCACATGATTCGTCAGTGCTGGAGACTCTGTAGATGGCAGCCAATGAATGCAAGAGTTGATCTGGCATTGGTGGCATGTTTTGGCCAGCGCGACGGCGTCTTTTTTTAGGGTGGGCCAGTAGTATCCTTGGTGGAGGGCCTTGTAGGCATGTGCCTCCGCCCCTATGTGGGCACCGCAGCTGCCTTGGTGGAGAGTGTCCAGGACGGAGTGTCCCTCAAGAGTGCTGAGGCAGCGTTGGAGGGGTGATGCAAATCCGCAATGCCATAGTTGCTTATCAATGAGAATAAATCGGATGGCATGCTTGCGAGTTTGGGAGTTCGCGGCGGTGGCCTGAAGCTCGGCGATGATGGGGTCTCGCCAATCCTTAACTTGGTCTTGTGTTGCCAGTGAGGCAATATCGATAGTCTCCGCGATTGAGGGGTTGGCGAGAGTGGTCAAGGCGGAGGGTGTCTTTCCCTTGGACAACATGTCTGCTGTGGTATTTTCAGAACGGGGATGTGAATGAAGATAGCTTCCTCAAAGCTGGTCCGCAGGGTGTTCACTAATTTTAGGTACTTGCTCAGGGTGGCGTCTTTGCACTCAGCGCACCCCTGGACCTGTTGGATAACCAGTTGCGAGTCGCTGTGAATATGGAGGCGGCGAATGCCTGCCCTTATGGCGAGCTTAACCCCCGCGATAAGGGCTTCATACTGTCACGACCACCCCGCCCGGTTGCGGAGGCAAAGCCGGCCGCGACGTTTGAAAGCGGAAGCTACGGCTGAAAGCGCGGAATCGGTACTACCGAAACCCGCTGCATGCAGTGATCCCATGACCCGGCTCGCAAAAACAGAATGGTCGTACGACGACCCGCAACCTACAGAACACATATATGGCAAGTATACGAAACAACTTAACAACCAAACATGCAGTTCATGGAATACCATTCATTACTCATGTCAACCAAATCACCGAAATAGTTTCATACATACAGCCAATATACGCAAGTCGGGGCTCCGCCCTCTACTCAGAAGACAGATACATAATCATCACATATCCCAGTATATATGTCATATACAAAGTCATGTTCCGAAATTCATGCATGCAACTACACCTACAGAGCCACCAAAGTAAACCCTAGAATACCTAGGTACGGAATCAAGAAAACCTCTCGCCCAGAAGATTCCCACACGAGGTACTGCTGCTGCTGAAAACCAAAACAGAAAGCACCGCGGATCTCTAGTCCGCTGGTTGCTTGTCAGGTAGACCTGAAAGGTGGTAAACATATAAGGGGTGAGTCCTCGGGAGGACCCAGTAAGGGCTGAGGTAAGATACAGTTTGTACAAGTGCTGCTGAACCGAACCTGCAAAACAGAACAAACACAAGCACAAATATATACATATATATGAATGTATGCAGAGTCAGAGGTGAGCCGGAACCCATCACATGCGGTCCAACAGCTGACCACAGTAGGCCCTCTCTAAGAGGTCAGAATATACAGAACAGAACAGAAGCACGGTACCGGCTGGGGTCGCGATCCCCAAACTGTCGTAGGGTCACAGAAGTATACCTGCACTCCCGGTGCGTGTATACGTAAAGTGTCGGCACCCTTTAGTGCGGACACACAGAACAGAATATCAGCACTCCCGGTGCGGATACAAACAGAATGTAGGCACCCTCAGTGCGGACACAACAGAACAGAACCAAGGAGCACCCGTGGCCTCTAAGACCACCCGGGTCTCGTCACAGAACAAAACCATATAATAATGCATATGTAAGACAGAACTGAATATACCAAAAACGTATAAGCATAAATATCGGCGCCTAGCGCGGATATACAGAACAAAATATAAACCCGTGGCCCCCAAGACCATCCGGGCCTTGAAGCAGAACAAGCTACAAATAGTATCCTACCATGTGACTGGTCCCGGGATCACCGAACCACCGTCCTCAACCCGGAACACGCCTCAACTAAACCCGGTATACATAATGTCCCATTCCAGAATGCATAATGAGAGAAGTTGAACTCTTACATCGGAAAGCTGCCCTGTTACGGTCACCCCGAGCGGGTTGCGACCGGGTGACCCGAGGCTTCGGTTTTGGCCTGCGGGTCACGTTTTTCGGCGTTCAGGCGGCTCCCGAGCCCTATCCGGGTATCATTTTGGCGAACCCTTCCGTATTTGAGGTCGTGTGGGTCCCCCGGACGTTTCCGCCGAAAATATTTTTCGGGCGCCGGGGGGTTGTCGGGGTCGTCTCGGGATGTACAGCGGGCTCGGTAGCACTCTCGAGATCTCAGTTTGGGAAGCCGTTTGCAGTTTTGGAGTCGTGGAAACATCCCGGTGGTGGTTGTGGAGTTTAATATTTGGGGCGGGACGTTCGGTTCCGGGCGATTCCCGGGGCTCGGGACGGGAATCCCGGGTCTCGGGATGGAAATTTTCTGACGGCTTTGGGGTAAGTTGTGTTATAATTTAAGATGGAATTTATGGGTATTTTTATAGAATTTTGGAGTGACGGAATTTCGGTTCAGGTTGACACGCTCGCACGTCGGGTTTTGGTTCGGGTTCAGCGAGCTCGGTAGGACACTCCGGAATGGTAAATGAACTTTTGAAATATGTTTTGTGAATGTTATAATATTCTGAGGGTTGTGTCCAAGTTTCGTTAATTTTGGAATTCGGTAATTATTTTTGGGCAAAAAGAATTGGAACTTTCGGAAAAGTTGGGAGTTAATTTGTATTTGGTTACAAAATAAAAATTATGGAGTATGGGCAGCAAGAGTTATTCGGCTGGAATGGGGAGAGATAAGGGACACATGGCTTGCTCTCATTTAAGATGAAATAGTATGGGTTAAAGAGAAGGGAAATTATAAGTTGACTTATTATTTCATAAAAATGAGTTTCATCTCATTTTCTTTTCTTCTCTTCTTCTTCTTCTCCATTGCTGCTGCCGCCATCTTTGAAGCTCAACCTCAAGCTTGAAGTTCTTCATCTTGGAAGGAATCAAAGAGGAATTGGGTGCTTTATGTGGTAAGCATCCTTCCTTCTTCTCTTTACTTGTTGGTTTAGGGATTTAGTGAAGAAAAGTGTGGTTTTTGGAGAATGATGGGTTTGTTCTTAGCTATAAGCTAGGATGATTCTCTCCCTCCCATCTTTTAGTATGTTGTTCTTGGGTAGTAGGGGAGTGTTAATCAAGTGTTGGATTTTGGAAAACACACTTTGGATGAAGAACCCTTGTTTGGCCGAATTTTTGGAAAAATTCCAAAATGATGTGTGTTTGTTATCTTGGTTCATGCTTCAAGTATGTTAATCCTAGCATGATTCTAAGCTTATGTATGGATTCAATTTGATGGAAAACAAGTTGAGGTAAAAACCCCCTTTTGGCCGAAAGTTTAGGTTGATGTTCAATATTGAATTTTGTTGTTTTGGATGCAATTGGATAGCATTCTTGGTTTAGAAGTGAAATTGGTGATTAGATTGGTTGTTTGGTAGCTTGAATGGGTTGAATTGGATATTGGGTGAAATGTTGGTTAGGAACCGAAATGTTGGAATGAAACTTTCTCTATGTTGGGGTTTGTTTTTGGTTGAGTTGGATGTTAATATGGTGTTGGGGTTGAATTTAGGAGTGGTTGGAAGTTTGAAACGTTGAATTCGGATAAGAAATGGAAAAGTTGCAATTATGCGGGATTATCGGAAAATGTTGGGTAATGAAGGGTTTTAAGGTAGGTTTTGGTCGGTTCTGCTTGTTGGATGATGTTTGTCAATGTATAATCTTGCATTGTCTAGGTTGGTTCTGAATTCTGACATTTCTGTGGAAATCTGGAATTTTACGGAAATTCTGCCGGATTTTCGGTTTTGGGGTCGAGGGTGTAGTTTGGTAGTATGGTCGATAAGGATTCTAATTCAACTTGGTTTGACAGATTCTGAGGTTCGGAGGTGAGAAAAAGAGGGGTTTCTGAGTTTCGGGTCGTAGTGTGGAAGTTGTCCAGAAGCGGTCAAATACTCTGGATTTGTGAGGTAAGGGTTTGGTTCTGCTATTTTTGGTAAGATAGGTGTATGTTTAGTTTCACTTTCTGTTCTGCAAGTATTTCGGTATTATATGCCTAGGGCATATTCTGTAGTCTATAGGTGTATGTTTTGTTGCATACATTTTGCAGTATTTCGGAATTTGTGCCTTAAGGTACGTTACGTGATCTGTAGGTGTATGCCTTGTAGCATACCCGTCTGCATTAACCCTACGTTTGTAGGTGTATGCCTTGTGGCATACTTTGTCTGTTAACCCTACGACAGTTGTGGGTTCGCTACCCCAGCTGGTGCACCATGCTTCTGTAATAGCTTCGGCTTCTGACTCCCTTAGAGGGAGGCTGTCGTTCCGATTTGTTATAAGGGTTTATGGCGATTTAGAATCGCACATCCTTCGGGATTATGATCTGTTATCTTTACATGCACGATATTTTGTATTCTGTTTCATATATTCTGTATATTGCTATCTTTCTGTTTTGCAGGGTTACATATGCTTATCTTACCCCAAATCCCTTACGGGTCCTTTTTAGGACTCACCCTTTTTGGGTTATGTTTTTGGATTTCAGGTAGGTCTGGTAAGCAGCCAGCGAAGTAGGTTTCCGTGAGGCTTCTGCCTTGGTTGTGTTGAGCAGCAGCAGTACCTTGCGGGCTGGGATTTTGTCTACTAGGCCTGAATCCCGCGCGAGGTATTTTGATGTTTAGGCCTAGGGTCGGCTCTGTAGCTGCATGTGCATACTTTCTGATTTGTTGTGATGATTGTATATATGTGTATATATTCTGTTCTGTTGCATGTTCTGAGCGCTTGGCGCTTGCTAGATACCCTAGGTTCGGTGAATTCTGTATGTATCTATGTTGTGTGCGTAAGTACTCGTCCTTGGAGGACGGTGCTTACTTTGTTGTTATTACATGAACTGTTTATTTGGTGATGGTGATGTGCTCGTCCGTTTCGAGGGGCGAGACTCACCATGGATTTCATTTTAGTTATGTGTATGAAAATTTCAGGTTGCTTCCACAATCACTTTTCGGGTCCGCTACGCGCGGCAGGTCTCGATGGACCTGCCATTCTGTATCATTCCGGCTTCCGCTTCCGACGTCCCGGTGCCCCCGTGATGTGAGCATGGCCAAGACCAAACCAAATGATGTGGATCTGTAATCATCCAAAGCTGGAGCAATGGACTTCTTATTGAGGCTCCGGCGCCCCGACCTTAATCCTAGGAAGCTTGTCCCTATGCCTCCTCTCTCCTCCCTTCTCTCACCATCTTAGTTAGGCTTGGAGACCATTTGCAACTTAGAACTCATTTTGTAAGAACTCTTGTTGCCGAAAATATCAAGGCCATTTGTTCTTCATTTGTTCTCAAATCTTGCTTCATCAATCCATTAGTGATCCATGCAAGAGGGTCCAATTAAATACCTAGCATTGTTTGATCAAGTAGTCAAAAGGTTCTACGTTCCATTTCCCTTCCCCCATTGCCGAAATTGTGGCTCCATTTCCTTGGAGTTCTTCCTCACTCAAGCTAGATCAAAGCTCATGATCATGCAACCCTTGTGTTGAAAAGCATTTTCGGATTTGAAGAAGAAAGAGAAAGTGTTGAAAAGAATATTTGTGAAAAAAGAAATGCAAAAGTGTTCTTGGTGTTCTTGAGTGTTCTTGGTGTTCATGCAAAGTTCATGTGAAGTTCATGTCAAACACATGTGAATAGTAACTTTGATCCAAAAATATTTTATGAACTTGCACAAAAGGTGTTTGTGATTATAAAAGAGCCTTTCTATATCACACCTAATTTCTTTCAACCACCAACCAACCTCATTTCTCAAAACCCTAGTTCAAGTAACTAGAACTTTCTTGATATGATCACACAAGGGTTGCATGATCATGAGCTTTGATCTAGCTTGAGTGAGGAAGAACTCCAAGGAAATGGAGCCACAATTTCGGCAATGGGGGAAGGGAAATGGAACGTAGAACCTTTTGACTACTTGATCAAACAATGCTAGGTATTTAATTGGACCCTCTTGCATGGATCACTAATGGATTGATGAAGCAAGATTTGAGAACAAATGAAGAACAAATGGCCTTGATATTTTCGGCAACAAGAGTTCTTACAAAATGTGTTCTAAGTTGCAAATGGTCTCCAAGCCTAACTAAAATGGTGAGAGAAGGGAGGAGAGAGAGGAGGCTTAGGGACAAGCTTCCTAGGATTAAGGTGGGTGAGGTGAGGGGTGTAAGAGATGGATGGGAAGGGTTGAAAACCCTTTTCTCTAATTTCCATAAATCATATAACTCATGTTTATGAAGTTATATGGTTTATAGAAACCAAAGAAATTACAAAAGGGGCTGAAAATAGGAGTTAAAATTACAAATAGTGATAGTCAACAAAAATGGCTAGGTTTCAAAAGTGGAGGGAAGCTGATTTCCGGAGAGCGTGCGATCGCCCGATCCAGGCTTTGGTCGCTGGTTCTCGCCTGGTCGAGGGAAGGCATCTCGAGGAGCCAGGCGATCGCCTGAGCCAGGGTATTGGTCGCCTGGTTCTCGCCTGGTCACCTGCCATCACTTGTTGACAAGCCATCCTGAGCTGGGTGATCGCCTGATCCAGAGGCTGGTTCGCCTGGTCCTCGCTTGGACCGGGCGACCGCCTGACTTCAAGTTTATGTCGCCTGGTTCTTGGATCTTCACGGTTTTCTGAATATCTTGAGCTCCGGAACTCCGATTGAGGTGATTCAAAAGCCATTTTTCTCCTCTTGAAAAGAGCCTCAATAAGAAGTCCATTGCTCCAGCTTTGGATGATTACAGATCCACATCATTTGGTTTGGTCTTGGCCATGCTCACATCACCCCGCCTCCGCAACCGGGCTCGGGTGGCGTGCGGTGACATGCCCCGCAGTACAAAACACGGGGAATCCCGGCTCCCGGCCCGAAAAGTGAAACTTGACTTTTATGGTCCCAAACCACTCCACCCATGGTGAAACAAGCTGAACAACCACAAACCAATCAGAACTCACAAAAACAGACCCGCAGAACCAAACCCGCACAATCCCGCACTTTCTCGCAATAATCCACAGAAAGCTCGGTTTTACGAACTGAGCTAGAACATCCTTATTCATACACCCACGACCACATCCAAGCCATTAAATTCCAGATTCCAGACATTTTACCCGTAATCCCGCATAAAGGTGAATTTTGCTACTAACGCCCGAAAACGACGTTCCAAACATCGTTACGCATCTAATTCCAACCCCGATACTAAATCACCATCCAATTAATCCAAAACATAACCCAAACATAGATAAAGTTTCCCTTTTTAATTTCGGCCCTTTGCCAAATTTCCACAAAACTTCCAATTCAATCCAATTAAGGTTCCAATTGCATACTTTAACCACCAATTACACTTCTTAAGCTTGATTACTATCCAATTACACCTTAATCACCCAAATCAAGTATGAACCCTAATTACACTATTCACCCAATTTGGGGTTTTCCCACACAACATGTTTTCCATCAAATTGAAACCACACAATGCCTTAGAATCTTGCTAGGAACAACATATCCAAAGCATGATTCAAGAATCCCATTAAACATCAAATTTAGAAAATTATCAAAATTTCGCCATTTTAGGTTTCCTTCAACCTTAATGTTTTTCCATCAATTAAACCCTAATTCCTACTCTTCTCCATCCCACCAACAACATACTCAAAGATGGAAGCAAGAAGATCATCACAACATGTAGCCAAGAACAAACACAAAATGGTTTCTAAACCCATCTTCCAACCAAAATCATGCTTCAAACTTGCCAAATTCTTGAAGAGAAGAAGCTTACCAACAAATTGAACCCAAAACCTTGACGTTTCCTTGCCAAAATTGAAGAACACTTGGAGCTTGGTGAATAGTAACGATGGCACATGAAGGGAGGAAGAAGAAGAAGAAGAAGAAAATTGAAGAAAATACATTTTCTTCCCTTTATATATTTTTCCATTCTTTTCTTTTCTTTTTCTTCCTTTTTTTCCATATTTAACATAAAAGAGACAAGTGTCCTTATCCTTCTCCTTCCCAGCCGACTTATCCTTCCTCTTTTTCCATAGTTACTGATTTTTTGGGCTAATTACAACTTTAATCCTCCAACTCTCCAAATCTTTGCGATTTAGCCCCAAACGCAACTTCCTAACCCCAATTGAAACCAAAACTGAACATAACCCTCAGAATATCATATCACACACAAATCCTATTCCCAAAGTCCATTTGCAAATCCAGAGTGTCCTACCATGCCCGCTGAACCCGAGCAAAACCCGACGTGCGAGCGTACTAACCCGAACCACAAATCATACGATGCCCGAAAATACTCAAATATTACCACAAAATCCATCTCGTGACATAACATACTTTACACCCAAGCCGTCGGAAAATTTTCATCCCGAGCCCAGGGAGTCGCCCGGGACTGAACGTCCCCACCCAAAATTTATACTTGGTAAAAAGATCCGGGACGTTCCCACGATTCCAAATATGCAAACAGTTTCCCATTCCGAGGTCCCGGGAGCGCTACCGAGCCCGCTGTACGTCCCGAGACAACCCCTTGGCTCCGAAAAATATTTTCGTCGGAAATGTCCGGGGGACCCACACGACCTCAAAAATGAAAGGGTTCTCCAAAATGATGCTCGGATAAGGCTCGGGAGCTATCTGAACGCCCAAAAACGTGACCCGCAGGCCAAAACCGGAGCCCCGGGTCACCCGGGTCACAACCCGCTCGGGGTGACCGTAACACATACTCTGCAACATTGTTAGTGACTTGAAACTGAAAAGAGACTCGAAGGGAAGCTTCCATACCTAAGGGTCCACGTAGGTATACGCCTCCCGCGAGGGATCCGAGTTTTGATGAGCCATCCACTAACATGTCCCATTCTGGGGGAATGGGCTGGGGCATGGGGTTCTGCCCAGGGGTCGGGATGGTGTCGACATCCGAGAATTCTGCAATGAAGTCGGCGAGGGCCTGGCCTTAAATCGTTTTTCTGGACTCGTAGTTGATGTTGAAGCCACCTAGTTCAATACACCATTTGGCGAGGCGCCCTGAATGTTCGGGTCGCCTGAGGATCTCCTGAATTGGTAGGTCCGTCCGGACTATAATCGTGTGCCCTTGGAAGTAGGGCTTGAGCTTCCGTGCTACATATACCAGAGATAGAATAGCCTTTTGAAGAGGAGGATACCTTGTTTCCACAGCATGGAGGGTGTGGCTGGTATAGTAGACCGGCCACTGCTTGCCAGCTTCTGCCTTGTTGAGGACAGAGGCTACGCTGTTGTCTGAGGTGGCAAGATAGAGGACCAGGTCATCGCCGGGTCTGGGACACTTGAGTGCAGGTAGTTCTTGCAAGTGCTGCTTGATTGAGTCATATGCCTCCTGGCATTCTTCTGTCCATTTGCAAGCCTTCTTCTTGCGGATTTGGTCGAAGAAAGGTCTGCAGCGGTCACTGAGTTTAGAGACGAAGCGTCCTAAGGCCACCAGCTTCCCTGCCAGTTGCTGTACTTCTTTGAGTCCCCTAGGGGTGCGAAGATTGGTGATGGCTTCGATCTTCTTGGGATTCGCATGAATCCCTCCTTTGGAGATTTGGTAACCCATAAATTTGCCTTCGCCGAGCCGAAGATGCACTTTTTTGGGTTTAAGCGCATGTTATACTTGCGAAAGTTGGCGAATGTTTCCTCCAAGTCTGTTAGATGTGTCAAGGTGGCTTTGCTTTTGACCACTATGTCATCAACATAGGCCTCAAGGTTTCGGCCAACGTGATCTGCGAAGACCTGATTCACAAGTCTTTGGAAAGTGGCCCCTGCGTTTTTTAAACGAAAGGGTATCCGGATGTAGTGGTAGACTGCTACCCCGGTGGTAAAGGCAGTTTTTACCGCGTCCTCTGGGTCCATAAAAACTTGATGGTATCCACTATACGCGTCGAGGAAACAGAAGACTGAGTGATGGACGGTTGAGTCTACTAGTTGGTCAATAGAGGGTAGGGGATAGGGATCCCTTGGGCAGACACTATTGACCCCTTTGTAGTCTACACAAAGTCGCCACTGGCCTCCTTCCTTATCTGCGAGTACTATTCTGGCGACCCACTCAGAGTAGTGAACTTCCTTGATTATATTGGCCTTAAGCAATTTTTGTACTTCCGTGCGTACAAAATCCTTACGATCGGGGGCCATCCCCGTAGTTTTCTGCCTAACCGGGCTAAAGCCAGGGAGTACACTTAGTTTATGGGAGATAATGGAAGGGTCCACACCTGGTAAGTCGTCAGGGCTCCACGCGAAGACGTCGATATTGGCATGGAGGAGATGGATTAGTGCTTGCTGGTCCAGCTCCTGGAGGTCTTTTCCCACCCGAAACTTCTTTCCAAGAGAGATCCCAACCTCTTCGAAGGCCCCAGACAGGTCAGGAGCGGCCTCACCTGCGGGGCTGGCCTCTTCCATGGGTGCCTTCCTCTTAGGTTCTGATGGTTTGGGAAGCTGAGGGGGTCTGCGAGGCGAGGCGTAATTGCCCCGACCACGTTCAGTTAACGAATTTGTAGGCATCCCCGCTGCGGTGTGGAACACCGAGTTAAGGCCCGCACATCGCGGTGGGACGTGGAATTCAGTCTAGGTGTGACGCCCAATGATGGCATTGTACGGTGTGGGGAGATCAAGGACAATGAAATCCACAAAGCTAGAATGGCAGACCTGCTTCTTCTCCTTGGTGACCCCCATCATCATGAAGGGGAGTGTGATTGTTCCCAAGGTTGGGATCTCTTCCCGTCCTACTCCAAAGGTGGCCCCCTTCGCCGGCTGGATCTGCGATAGGGGTACCTTTGCTTCAACGAGAGTGTGTTTGTAGACAACATTGGCGTTCGCCTCGGTGTCCATGTAGATTCTATCTGTGTCCCATCCGGCAATGCGGGCGGTGATGATCAAGGGGTCTGCGTGGGGTATTGCGACGGAGGTCCCATCGCGGCGATGAAGTAGGTAAGTTGTGGTATGATCAATTTGATAGATCTGCCTCATGTAACGGCGTCTTGCCACCGCGCCTTCGCATTGTGTGATTACGCTGATGTGTCCCCTAGCTGGGGGAATTTGGTCTGTATTCTCTTGATCCGGGTTCTGTTGGGAGCGACCCGCTGCGGTCCTCCCGCCTGCGGTCCTCCGGATTACCTTCTCGCCATGACCCCTATTTGAGTCGTGAAGCAAGAATCCCTGAGTTTGCCTTGAGCGAGCATGTCTCCGATCATGCGTTTAAGCTCGAAACAATCCTCAGTGTCGTGACCTTTGTCGCGATGGTAGCGGCAATACTTACTACTCTACCTAATCATCTCCTGGGAGAGGGGGCGAGGCCACTTGGGGACCTCCCTCTTGTTCCGGGGCATGATAGTCGCGTTCCTGAGGCAGGTGCGGACTCTCAGTTGAATTGTTGATGGTGTTGTGTTCTTGAGGACTCCAAGCTTGCTGTTCAGAGT
Organism: Stellera chamaejasme; assembly: GCA_024586325.1. Lineage (NCBI taxonomy): Eukaryota > Viridiplantae > Streptophyta > Magnoliopsida > Malvales > Thymelaeaceae > Stellera > Stellera chamaejasme. The sequence goes on from CM044981.1 coordinate 23,192,610, forward strand.
GATCTGTGGAAAGATAAAGAGAGCACTCAGAAGTAGCAAGAGAGGAGTGGGGGGCGTGAAGTAGCTTACCCAGTTTAAGGTGGACATCACCCTATTTATAGGGTGATGCCAGGAGAAGCCTCCCCCAGTTGAAGCCTTAGCCAGGCTGTTGGAGATAAGGCGGCTGTGATGATGAATATCTCAGCAAACCGCCTTAGTCGATTCGTTTGTCAGAAGATAGAAGATGTCTGGCGTGTGGATCTAGTGAAGATCACTCAGGCTCGTGCTGAGTTCCTTATTGGTCGCTTTAACGTCAGATGACCAAGTGGCCTATCCTTAGTTGAGTATGCAGCGGCGAAGGCCAGCAAGGGGCGAAGGCCCAGATAAAGCGAAGCCAATAAAGGCAAGAGCAAGGGTCGCACGAACCGCGAGTGCAAGGGCCCAGTCTGGCGGGGCCAGTAAAGGCGTGAGAGACCTCGCGAAGGCGAGTTGAGACCGCAAGGGCGAGACCTGCGAAGGCGAGTGAGACCGCGAGGGCGAGACCCGCGAAGGCGAGTGAGACCGCAAGGGCGAGACCTGCGAAGGCGAGTGAGACCGCGAGGGCGAGACCCGCGAAGGCGAGTGAGACCGCGAGGGCGAGACTTGAGACCTGCGAGGGCGAGACTTGAGACCTGCGAGGGCGAGACTTGAGACCTGCGAGGGCGAGACCTTGAGACCTTGTGCAGGCTTGAGACCGCAAGGATGAGACCTCGCGAAGGCCAGACTTGAGACCTACGAGGGCGAGACCGTGAGGGTGAGACCTCGTGAAGGCGAGACTTGAGATCTGGGAGGGCGAGACCTCGCGCAGGCGATACTTGAGGAGCTTTGTCTGATTCTGATGTGATGCGAGGATGCATTTGCTTGGGTAGTGTACCAAGATGCCTCCTCCTGAGAGCGGAGTATGGGTAGGGTCCTGTACTCCGTGTGTAGCCAGAGGACTGAATTTGTGCGGAGCGCGATGACCTTTTCATGATCATGGCGAAGGGCTTGCTGGGATTCGCGACGGCGAAGCCACAGAGATTACTTGTTGAGACAAGCTGAAGATCCGTTTAGGGTTCGCAGTGGCGATGCCCTTGAAGACCATGGATGAGATTTTCCATGTGGAAGGTCTGCTGGGGCTCGCGAAGGCGGCTCACCCAGAGACCTTCCTGGCGAGACCACAAGGGGATAGCCCTTGGGTAGTGTGAGTGTACCAAGAAGAGGGCACCTGCAAGGTGCTCACCAGTTGCATGATAAGAGTGAAGTAAAGCTCAGTTTACCTTGAGCCTGTAGTCGCGTGATGGCGAAGGCAGAGGAGCACTTGTTGAGACAAGTGAAAAGTCAGTTGGAGTTCTGAGAGATGAGACCCGCAACTATCTGTTGGGGAGGCTGCGCGGAAGGTCTGCTGCAGCGTGCGAGGGCGACTTACCCCTTTCGCACCGCAAGGGGATTACCCTTGGGGCGAGATCTGTTGAAAGTCAACTGTGGTTTGTAGAGACAAGACCCACAACTACCTGTATTGAGGGTGTCCGCGCGGAAGGTCCAGCGAGGCGCGCGAGGGCGGCTTATATAGGGACCTTCCTGAAGGAGCCAAAAGGGGATTACCCTTGGGGCGAGGCGAGTTGAAGGTCAGCTGGGGTTTGTAGAGATAAGACCCGCAACTACCTGTTGAAGGTGTCCGCGCGAGAAGGTCCTGTGAGGCGCGCGAGGGCGGCTTACACAGGGACCTTCCTGAAGGAGCCAAAAGGGGATTACCCTTTCGCACCGCAAGGGGATTACCCTTGGGGCGAGGCGAGTTGAAGGTCAGTTGGGGTTTGTAGAGACAAGACCCGCAACTACCTGTTGAAGGTGTCCGCGCGGAAGGTCCGGTGAGGCGCGCGAGGGCGGCTTATACAGGGACCTTCCTGAAGGAGCCAAAAGGGGATTACCCTTTCGCACCGAAAGGGGATTGCCCATGGGGCGAGGCGAGTTAAAGGTCAGTTGGGGATTACCCTTGGGGCGAGGCGAGTTGAAGGTCAGTTGGGGTTCGTAGAGACGAGACCCGCAAAGACCATTGGCGCGACCCGATTGGCGCGACCCGTAAAGACCATTGGCGATGAGTGGCCAGTCTGACCGTTTAGGTACAGAGGGCGATTTGGGAGGGCAATTGTGTTGCCGTGTAACGCTGTAAGAGAAGAGCAGATACACCAGTATTATATTGAAACTATAATATGGAACTTAGGACTTACTTGCTCCGTGAAGTTGATTATGCGGATCGTGGGGAGATCTGCCTCAATAGGCAGAGGCGCGTCTGCGCCATAGATAAAGGAGAAAGGTGTCTCCTGAGGCCCCCCTTGAGGGTTTTGTTGAGGACTAAGTAGAGGTCCCTGGACTGGGGGTGCGCCACTGGGGTGAAAAGCATGCGGAAACTTTATCCCGGGCCCATTATTGGACACCATGGCTGGCGAACTGAGTGCCATCATCTGTAATGAAGGCGCGGGGGCTGCCGTATCGGCAAACGAGGTCCCCCCAGAGAAGCTGGTGTGGTCGACACTGGGCCAATGAGATCAAGGCTCCCTAGGGCGAAGGGCACTGGATTCGTCAGTGAAAGAGGCTCCGTAGATTGCAGCCGTTTGAATGTAAGAGTTGGTCTTGCATTGGTGGCATATTTTAACCAGCGCGGCGGCGTCCCTTGGCGAGGGGCCAGTAGTATCCTTGGCGGGGGGCCCTATAGGCAAGTGCCCCCGCCAGTAGTATTCCTTGGCGGGGGGTGTCCAAGACGACGTGTCCCTCAAGAGTGCTAAGGCATCGCTGGAGGGGTGATGTAAATCCGCGATACCATAGTTGCTTGTCAACGAAAACAACTCATATGACATGTTTGCCAGAGGCAATATCGCTAGTCTCCACGATTGGGGAGTTGGCGAGGGCGGTCAAGTGACCTCTTCTGCGTTCATAAACCGGGATGCCGTGTTCAGGAACTGCTCCATGTTGTAGGGGGGATTGGTGTGTACTTCGACAAAGAAAAGAGAGTCCCAACGGAGACCCTGAATGGCTGTGAGCAGACGGGCCTCCTCCCCCAGATTTGGGACTTGGATGGATTCCGCCTGAAATCACTGAACATATTCCCTGAGGGATTCTTCTTTCTTCTGTCGTATCTGAAGGAGGTGTCCTGCCGTTTTTCGAGGAGGCTTGGACATCATGAAGTGATTGGAGAAACTGCGGGAGAGTTCCTCAAAGGAATCAAACCGCTTATTGCGAAAGGTGGCATACCAGTTCACCGCGGCCCCTATGAGTGTGGAGCTGAAAGCCCAACAAAAGGTGTTGTCATATGCCCTCGCGATGGCCATCGCGGAGACATAACGTTGCAAATGAACATCTGGGTCTGACAGACCGTCGTAAGCGTCTAGCTTGGGCTGGCGAAACTGATCCGGAAGAGGTGTCTCGAAGACCCGCTGAGTGAAAGGCTTGGTCCAGAGGTGACCCAAACCCATCCTGGCGATGTTATGGACACTAGACCTCTCCTCCCTTTTCTCTATTTCTTCTATCCGCCTAGTAGGTGCTATAAGCACAGACGGAGGAGGGTCAGAATGACTTACTTGTTGCGGCGGGGTGACAGGGCGCTCAGTTTGACTGGTTCATAGTGTTCCCACACTATCCAAAACTCCTCTCAGAGTACCGCCTCTGTGATTGATTACAGAATGGCCGGATGAAGGCCTGTTGGTGGAGGATTTGCTGGTGGGGTGGTGCGCCCCTGAAGCACGTTGCGGTTAACGTGGGAGGAGCTCTCCTCCGTCGAATGAGCCAGGAGTTCCCCTTGTTGTGCGCGGACGCTGTCCGGGGAGGTTTCCGTTGGTGGATCGTTGTTGGCGACCGTAACGGGCGAATTCCTCCTTCCCTGGTGATTTTGCCTACTTGCGCTTCGAGTAGTTGGCATGGCTTGTTTCTTGTGGTTTTTGATATGAGTTTTTGATGAGAACTTTAGTTTCCCACAGACGGCGCCAAACTGATAGTCGCGTTCCTGAGGTAGGTGCGGACTCTCAGTTGAATTGTTGATGGTGTTGTGTTCTTGAGGACTCCAAGCTTGCTGTTCAGAGTAATCTGTAGAAGATAAAGAGAGTACTCAGAAGTAGCAAGAGAGGAGTGGGGGCGTGAAGTAGCTTACCCAGTTTAAGGTGGACATCACCCTATTTATAGGGTGATGTCAGGAGAAGCCTCCCCCTGTTGAAGACTTGGCCAGGCTGTTGGAGATAAGGCGGCTGTGATGATGAATATCTCAGCAAACCGCCTTAGTCGATTCGTTTGTCAGAAGATAGAAGATATCTGGCGTGTGGATCAAGTGAAGATCACTCAGGCTCGTGCTGAGTTCGTTATTGGTCGCTTTAACGTCAGATGACCAGGTGGCCTATCCTTAGATGAGTATGCAGCGGCGAAGGCTAGCAAGGGGCGAAGGCCCAGATAAAGCGAAGCCAATAAAGGCAAGAGCAAGGGTCGCACGAACCGCGTGTGCAAGGGCCCAGTCTGGCGGGGCCAGTAAAGGCGTGAGAGACCTCGCGAAGGCGAGTTGAGACCGCAACGGCGAGACCTGCGAAGGCGAGTGAGACCGCGAGGGCGAGACCCGCGAAGGTGAGTGAGACCGCGAGGGCGAGACTTGAGACCTGCGAGGGCGAGACCTCACGCAGGCGAGACTTGAGACCGTGAGGGTGAGACCTCGCGAAGGCAAGACTTGAGATCTACGAGGGCGAGACCTCGCGCAGGCGATACTTGAGAAGCTTTGTCTGATTCTGATGTGATGCGAGGACGCATTTGCTTGGGTAGTGTACCAGTATATCAGTTTGCCTCGGCCCCCGTGAGTGTGGAGCTGAAAGCCCTACAGAGGGTGTTGTCATCTGCCCTCGCGATGGCCATCGCGGAGACGTAGCGTTGCAAATGAATATCTGGGTCTGACAGACCGTCGTAAGCGTCTAGCTTGGGCTGGCGAAACTGATCCGGAAGAGGGGTATCCAAGACCCGCTGAGTGAAGGGCTGAGTCCAGAGGTGATCCAAACCCATCTTGGTGATGTTATGGACACTAGCCCTCTCCTTCCTTTTCTCCATTTCTTATAACCGTCTACTAAGTGCTATAAGTACAGACGATGGAGGAGGGTCAAGATGACTTACTTGTTGAGGCGGGGTGACAGGGTGTTCGGGTTGACTAGTTCATAGTGTTCCCATATTATCCAAAGCTCCCCTGAGAGTACCAGCGAGTGTTTCGCGCAGGTTCTGAGCAACTGCCTCCGTGATTGATTGCAGGACGGTTGGATCAAGGCCTGTTGGTGGAGGATTTGTTGGTGGGGTGGTGCGCTCCTGAGGAATTTTACGGTTAACGTGGGAGGAGCTCTCCTCCGTCGAATGAACCGAGAGTTCCCCTGGTTGTGGGCGGATGTTGTTTGGGGAGGCTTCCGTTGGTAGGTCGTTGTTGGTGACCGTGACGGGTGGATTCCTCCTTCCCTGGCGGCTATGCCTACTTGCGCTTCGGGTAGTTGGCATGGCTTGTTTCTTGTGGTTTTCTTTATGGGTTTTGATGAGAACTTTCGTTCCCACAGACGGCGCCAATCTGATATCTCGTTCCTTTGCAGGTCCGGACTCTCAGATATTCTGTTGATGGTGTTGTGTTCGTGAGGACTCTAAGCTTGCTGTTCAAAGTGGTCTGCAAGAGATAAAGAGAACACTTAGGAGTAGCAAGAGAGGAGTGGGGGGGCGTGTAGTGTCTTACCCAGTTTAAGGTGGACATCACCCTATTTATAGGGTTATGCCAGAGCCTCCCCCAGTTGAAGCCTTTCAATAAAGTGTGTCAGGCTGTTTGAGATAAGTGTGTAAGGCGGCTGATGAAGCGTGTGTCAGTAAACCGCCTTTGTCAATTCCTTTGTCAGAGGATATCTGTCGTGCGAATCTGGTGAGGATCACTCATGCTTGTGCTGATCCTTGTCTAATTCTGATGTGATATGAGGATGCATTTGCTTGGGTAGTGTACCACGACGGGACTTCTGTGTTATGGTCACCCCGAGCGGGTTGTGACCCGGGTGACTCGGGGCTCCGGTTTTGGCCTACGGGTCACGGTTTTGGGCGGTCATACGACTCCCGGGACTTATCTGAGTATTGTTTTTGGGAATCCTTCGGGTTTCGAGGTCGTATGGGTTCCCCAGACATTTCCGCCGAAAATATTTTTCTGGGGTCGGGACTTGTCTCGGGACGTACAACGGGCTCGGTAGCGGTCCCAAGACCTCGGAATGGGAAGCCATTTTCATATTTGGAATCGTGGGAACTTCCTGCATCGTTTTACGGAGTATGTTTTCTGGGACGAGACGTTCGGTTCTGGGCGATTCCCGGGGCTCGGGATGAAAATTTTGCGACGGCTTGGGTGTAAAGTATGGTATATTTTGAGACGGATTTTATGGTGATATTTGTGGAATTTTGGCATGGCGGGATTTGGATTTGGGTTAGCACGCACGCACGTCGGGATTTGCTCAGGTTCAGCGGGCACGGTATGATACTCTGGACTTATAATTAAACATGTGAAACATGTTTTGGGGGTGTTATGATTTTCCGAGGGTTGTGTTCAGTTTTCGTTCCAATTGGGGTTTGGAAACTGCGGTTGGGCTAAATTGCAACTTTTTGGGAAAGTTTGGGGACTAAGTTGTAATTAGCCCAAAAGTCAGCAATATTTGGAAAAGAGAAGGGCTGAAGTCGGTTAAGTGGGAGAGGGATAAGGACACTTGTCTTATTGTGGTAAAAGATGGAAAAAGAAAGAAAAGGATGAAAATATATAAGGAAGGAAATTATAATTTTCTTCATGCTTCTTCTTCTTCTTCTTCCTCTTGGTGCCGCCATGTTCATCATCTCTCAAACTTCATGTGTTCTTCATCTTGGCTGAAATTCAACAAGGATTTGGGCTTAAGTGTTGGTAAGCTTCTTCTCTTCATCTCTTGGCAAGTTTGAAGCATGTTTTGGTTGAAAAAGAGAAGGTGAATCCGATTTTGATGTTACTCTTAGATACAAGTTGTGGTGATCTTCATGCTTCCAAATTCAAGTATGTTGTTCTTGGTATGGAGAGGAGTAAGAATCAAGGTTTAGATTTTGGAAAAACATCATGGATGGTGGAAACCTAATTTGGAGAAATTTTAGTTGTTTTCTAAAGTTGGTGTTTAGTTGTGTGTTTGAATCATGCTTTGGATATGATAGTCTCGTTCCTAAGAAAGGCCCGGACTCTCAGTTGATATGGTGGAGAAGATGATGTTCTTGAGACTCCAAGCTTGCTGTTCAGAGTAATCTGTAAAAGATAAGGAGAATACTCAGAAGTAGTAAGAGAGGAGTGAGGGGCGTGAAGTAGCTTACCCGATTTAGGGTGGACATCACCCTATTTATAGAGTGATGCCAGGAGAAGAGCCTCCCCCAGTTGAAGCCCTTAGACAGGCTGTTGAGATAAGTCTGTGTCAGACTGATTGGAGATAAGGCGGCTGTGATGATGAAGATCTCAGCAAACCGCCTTAAGTGATTCGTTTGTTAGAGGATGTTTGGCGTATGAATCTGGTGAAGATCTCCCAGGCTCGTGCTGTCCTCCTTATTGGCTGGTGAGATAACTTCCTCGAAGTTGGTCCGCAAGGTGTTTACCAATTTGAGGTATTTGGTCAGGGTAGCGTCTTTGCATTAAGCGCATCCCTGGACCTGGTGAATCACCAGTTGCGAGTCGCTGTGGACATGAAGGCGGCGAATGCCTGCTCTTATGGCGAGTTTGAGCCCCGCGATGAGGGCCTCATATTCTGCAACGTTGTTAGTTACTTGGAATTGGAAAGAGACGCGAAGAGATACCTCCATACCGAGAGGTCCGCGTAGATATACGCCCCCGCTGGGGATCCAAGCTTGGATGAGCCATCCACAAACATGTCCCACTCTGGGGGAATGAGTTGTGGTGCGGGACCCTGCTCAGGGGCCGGGGTGACGTCGACACCCGAAAATTCCGCAATGAAGTCGGCGAGGGCCTGGCCCTTGATCGCCTTTCTAGGCTCATAGTTGATGTTAAAGCCACCAAGCTCTATACACCATTTGGCAAGGCGCCCTGAGTGTTAGGGCCGCCTCAGAATATCTTGGATTGGTAAGTCCGTCCGACTATAATCGTGTGCCTTGAAAGTAGGGCTTGAGCTTTCTTGCTGCATATACAAGAGATAAGATAGCCTTTTGGAGAGGAGGGTACCTTGTTTCCGTATCCTGGAGGGTGTGACTGGTGTAGTAGACTGGCCATTGTTTGGCAGCCTCTTCTTTGATAAGGACAGAGGCGACGCTCCTATCGGAGGTGGCAAGGTAGAGGACCAGGTCGTCGCCTGGTTTAGGGCACCTGAGTGCAGGCAATTCCTGTAAGTGTTGCTTGATTGAATCGTATGCCTCCTGCCATTCTTCCGTCCACTTGCAAGCTTTTTTCTTGCGGATTTGATTGAAGAAAGGTCTGCAGCGATCGCTGAGTTTGGAGACAAACCGTCCCAAGGCAACCAGCTTTCCCTGCCGGTTGTTGAACGTCTTTGAGCCCCCTAGGGTGCGCAAAGTGGTGATGGCTTCAATTTTTTTAGGATTCGCGTGAATCCCTCCTTTGGAAATCTGGTAACCCAGAAACTTGCCTTCGCCAACGCCAAAGATACACTTCTTTGGGTTCAACCGCATATTATACTTACGGAAGTTGGCAAATGTTTCCTCTAAGTCTGCGAGGTGTGTGGAGGTGGCTTTGCTTTTGACCACAATGTCATCGACATAAGCTTCAAGATTCCGGCCGATCTGGCCGGCGAAGACCCGATTTACAAGCCTTTGGAAAGTAGCCCCTGCATTTTTTTAAGCCGAAGGGCATTTTGATATAATGGTAGACGGCTTCGCCGGTAGTGAAGGCGGTTTTTACCGCGTCCTCTGGGTCCATAAACACTTGATGGTACCCGCTATATGCGTCGAGGAAGGAGAAGACAGAGTGATGAACGGTTGAGTCAACTTGATTGATCGATGGAAGGCAGGAGATAGGGATCCCTCGGGCAGGCCCTGTTTACCCCTTTGTAGTCCACGCAAAGTCGCCACTGACCGCCTTCTTTGTCGGCGAGGACAATATTAGCGACCCACTCAGAGTAGTGAACTTTCTTGATTATATTTGCCTTAAGCAATTTCTGCACATCCGTGCGTACAAAGTCCTTACGGTCGGGGCCATGCCCCTTGTTTTTGTCTAACCGGGCTAAAGCCGGGAGTACACTTAACTTGTGAGAAATGATAGCAGGATCCACACACAGTAAGTCCTCTGGAGCCCATGCGAAGACATCCCCATTGGCCTGGAGGAGATGGATGAGTGCTTGCTGGTCTTTTTCTTCAAGGTCTTTTCCCACCCGAAATTTCTTGCCAGGGGAGATTTCAACCTCCTCAAAGGCCCCAGATAAGTCAGGAGCGACTTCGCCCGCGGGCCCGGCTTCTTTCATTGGCGCCTTTCTTTTAGGCTCAGACGGCTTGGGGAGCGGGGGAGGTCCCGCTAGGGCAGAGACATAATTGCCCCTGGTCACATTTTGGTTAACGAAGATATAGGCATCCCCCGCCACAGTGTGGAAAACCAAAGTCAGAGCCCGCACATCACAGCGGACGTGAAACTCAGTATGAGTATGGCGCCCAATGATGGCGTTGTAAGGTGTAGGGAGATCTAGGACGATAAAGTCCACAAAGCTGGAGTGGCATACCTGCTTCTTTTCCTTGGTGGTCCCCATCATCATATAGGGGAGTGTGATTGACCCCAAAGTTGGGATTTCGTCCCGTCCCACTCCAAAGGTAGCCCCCTTGGCAGGTTGAATTTGTGACAACGGCACTTTGGCCTCAACAGTGTGCTTGTAGATGACGTTGGCATTTGCCCGGTGTCCATGTAGACTCTGTCAATATCCTATCCGCGATGCGGCGGTGATAACCAAAGGGTTCGCGTGGGGTACCGCCACCGAGGTGCCATCGCGACGATGAAGTAAGTGAGTGGAAGAGTGATTGACCTGGTAGATCTGTCTCATATGACGGCGTCTCGCCGATGCGCCTTCACATTGCATGATTACGCTGATGTGCCCCCTTGGTGGGGAATCTCAACCAGACCTTCTCGATCTGGGTTACTGCTGGGAGCGACCGTCTACGGTCCCCCTGGCGGCGGTCCTCCTGGTTATTTTCCCGCCTGCCTTCCCCATCATCGTGGAGTAAGAACTCCCTGAGTTTGCCTTGAGCGAGCATTTCTCCAATCATGCGTTTAAGCTCAAAACAGTCCTCAGTGTCATGTCCTTTGTCGCGATGGTAACGACAATACTTGGTGCTAGATCTGACAACCTCCTGGGAGAGGGGGCGAGGCCACTTCGGAACCTCCCTCTTTTGCTCCAGGGCATGGAGTATGTTGGTGCGAGATTCCCTTAGCGGGGGAAGAATAAAATATGCCCCCTCTCTGTTGGGTGGTGTAGGGTACTGTCTCTGGTTCCTGGAGTCTGGTCGCGAGGGCTGTCCCTTCGCATCCGCCGTGGCGGTTCTGGCGAGTGGTCGAGTGACCTCTTCCGTATTCATAAACCGAGACGCCGTGCTCAAGAACTGTTCCATATTGGTGGGAGGGTTGGTGTGCACATCCACAAATAAAAGGGATTCCAGTGGAGGCCACTGGATGGCCGCCAGATGGCGGGCTTCCTCCCAGATTAGGGACTTGGATGGATTCAGCCTGGAAACGCTAGATATATTCCCGAAGCGGCTCCTCCTTTTTCTGCCGTATCTTAAGAAGATGTCCCGCCGTTTTAGGGGGAGGTTTTGACACCACAAAGTGGTTGGAGAAGTTGCGGGAGAGTTCCTCAAAGGAGTCAAACCGCTTATCGCGGAGAGTGGTATACCAATTGGCAGCGGCTCCAGTAAGTGTGGAGCTGAAAGCTCTACAGAGCGTGTTGTCGTCCGCCCTCGCGATTGCCATCGCGGAAACGTAACGCTGGAGATGAATATCAGGGTCTGAGAGACCATCATAGGCGTCCAGTTTAGGCTGGCAAAACTGATCCGGAAGAGTTGTTTCTAATGTTGGATTTCTTGCGCACATCTCAACTCAGCTCAATCTGAGTGTTTGAGCTAGAGAGATGTGTATCTGCTCTTAGTGAGCTGATATGAGCTCAAGGAGCTCAATGGATGATTTAATATGTCTTGGAATAGCTCTATGTGAGCTTGGTATAAATGTGTCTAGGCACCTTTTGGCGAAGAGACGTGTCTCTTGGCGGAAAGGTGCGTAAATTGGTGAAAAGGTGTCGAAGAGGGCCAAGCACACCTTCGGCTTAGGCCGAAGGGTGCGTAGCACCCTTGGGTGCCGAAAGGGCACCCTAAGGTGGCCTCACACCCATTCGGCCATGGGCCTAGGGGTGTGAGTGCCCCTTCGCCATAGGTTCCTCTAGGCAAGGGGGTGCACCCCATGCCTTGCACCATTCGGCCAAAGGGACATCTCCCTTGCCTCTTCACCATATTTGGATAATTAATTAATTAGTTAATTAATTTCCTGTTAGACACAATTATTTATTTATTCCTTTTCTTATTAATTAGTTAATTGAAAAGGCAAAAGGCATGATACCCCCGGTAAGGTTATTCGAATTCTTAAGCTGCGCCCGTAAGAAAGGTACACATCCTTAATCCTTACTTCAGTATTATAGAATGCGAACATGAGAAGCATGTTAAAGACGATCCTAAAATCAACAAATGGTATCACTATCACATGGAAAAGGGAGACCCCCGGTAAGGTTATTCGAAGGGGTTATAGTCGTTTAAATGGAAAAGGAAGCATGAATGTTATATGTGTTTTGAATCATGCTTGAATGTTGTATGATGAAAATGGATGTATAGCATGGTGACTTGCCTATTTGTTCCATGAATGATTAAATGAACCTAAAGAAAATGTGTGCCAAAGTTCTATATCACATTATACCTTGAGGTAATTGCCGGAATGTGCTCTGTCTAGGAGGTGGGTTTAAGTGGGACCGTCTGTGACCCCTCCATCTTTCCTGGGAGCGCTCCTCTCGTGGTTCCTAAGGTCCATGTGTGACATAGACTTGGCATGCATGTGACATTTATTCTTTACCTAATTTAAGAATTTCGGCCCCTTGATAGTCTTAATACTGGTTTTGTACCACTATGATGGACTTGAGGGAATTGAAGCTTAAATTAAGTGAGGGAACATACGTCTATTGAAACAAGAGATTCTACCTTAAGATAGTTCAAGTACTTGTACGGTGAACTTGAAGGACTTGAAACTTGATTCAATTGATGAGACACTTCATTAAACTAAGGTCTCTAGGGACCTGTCAAGCTAATATAATGCTGTCTAAGGAAGTGGTACTTAAGTGAGACCGTTTGTGACTCCACCAACAACCTGGGCATTGTATTAAGGAGACTTAAGGGTGATGAGACTAAGGTTTAAATGAAGTGCTATGGTTGTTGCGACCACGCATGAGTGCGTGATTCAGGCCTTCTTGGAGGGTCAAGTATGGTTATAAACTAATGTATGCTTGGTTGCCCATTGATTGATTGAGTGTATAGGCTTATTAAGGGTATGTTCATAAAATAGCAAAGTTATGCTTAGGCGTTTCTGATCGGATGCTATATGCATACCTTTCGCTACGTCTGGGTATAAACTAAGTTATTTCATGAACAAATTACTTGAATAAGTGTAATTGTGTGAAATGGAATCTAAAACATGTGAATTGCATATTTGTAGATGGCTACTAAGAACATAGTAGCAGAGTTGAACCGTGACCTCAAATTGGATGGTGAAAACTATCTAATTTGGCAGCAGAATGTCAAGTTCATCTTAACTGAGCAAGAGACACTTGAGGTGCTCGACGCTGAGGTCAACCCCCCGGAGGAAGGGGGAAGTAGGGTGGCTTATGAAGCCTACCTTAAAAAGAACTCTATGTGTAGAGTAACACTCTTGTCCACAATGGTGGATGAGATCATGGTGGAGTTCTCCATGCTCCCCTCGGCCAAAGGCATCTGGGATGCTGTGAAGGCCAAGTATGTGGATGTTTCCGTTGAGAAACAACGCTCGATGATACTAAGGTTTGAGAACTATGGTAAACGAGCAGATCACACCATGAGTGCCCACCTTCGTGAGATGTCACGGATGATTCATCAGCTTAAACAAGCTGGGCACGACCTCACCGACGAGCAGCAGGTGCAAGCAATAATAAGGTCCTTACCTGACGAGGAGTGGCAGTTGATGAAGGTCAACTTACGCCACAACCCTCAGATTAAGACCTTTGATGACATCGCTCGTCACCTTTTACTTGAGGCCGAAGTAATGGCTCTCAAGGACCACTCCAAGGCATATGTTTCCAATACCTCAAATGACAACGGGGGTAAGAAGAAAGGGAAGTGGTTTAAAGGTGGGAAAAAGGGCGGCTTCAAAGGCAAGGGAAAGGGAAAAGGCAAAGGAAACGGGTCCGGGAAAAAGAAAAGGGACGTTTCGAAGCTCAAGTGCTTCAACTGTGGCAAGAAAGGACACTTTGCAAAAGATTGCAAAAGTGCACCTAAGGTACATTTTGAACCCTCTACTTCAATAGCACATGTGACGTCATGTACTATGCTAAGCGAAAGCAATTCTTTGTGGATTGTTGATTCGGGAGCAACAGACCACATAGCTCGGGACAAGTCCTGGTTTGTGGCGTACCGCAAGCTCCCAAGAGGTGTGAAGCACGTCTCGGTGGGGAATGATGCAAAATTAGAAGTAGTTGGAATAGGAACCTGTAAGGTTCCCTTGTGTAATAGATATTTGTATCTTGTTGACACATTATATGTACCTGATATTTGTAGAAATTTAATTTCTATTTCTGCCATGTTAAAGTACAAAATGCTTCGTTAATAATGGATATGACTTAAGGCCCGATGGCCATTCTGTTGCAACTCCTAGTTGCCACGTGACTAAAGTCATAGATCAAAATCTGTGGCATGAACGGTTGGGACATATAGGACAAGATAGGATGAATAAGTTAGCCAAAAGTGGCTTGCTTGAATCCTTGACCAAGGTTGTCCTACCAACTTGTCAACCTTGCTTAGAAGGCAAGGCAACAAGAAAGCCCTTTGGGAGGGCAACTAGGAGAACCGAGGCACTAAGTTTAGTCCATTCTGATCTTTGTGGACCTATGAGAATTGAATCCAGAAATGGGTTCAAGTACTTCATCACTTTTACTGATGACTGTACACGATTCACCCACGTCTTCTTACTCAAAAACAAGGCAGAGGCCTTAGCATATTTTCAGAAATATGTACACTTGGTTGAGAACCAAGTAGATAAGAAGGTGAAGTCCTTAAGGACTGACAGAGGTGGTGAGTACAGTTCGCTTGCATTCAAGGCCTTTTGTGAGTCAAAAGGCATTGCTAGAGAGTTCACCCTTTCCTGGACACCCCAGCAAAATGGTGTGTTCGAAAGAAAGAACCGAACTTTGATGGACATGGTATGTTCCATGATGGCTAAAGCCAACCTGGATGTGACCTATTGGAGTGATGCGTTGCTATGTGCGGTGCACATTCTCAATAGGGTACCTACCAAGGACATCGACTCTTCTCCATATGAGTTATGGATGAAGAGGACCCCAAACTTAAGCTACTTGCGACCTTGGGGTTGCTTAGCTTACGTACATGTTCCCGACCATCCGTTGGGAAAATTGGGACCAAGAGGAAAGAAGTGTGCTTTTCTCGGGTATTGTACGGAATCTAAGGGCTATGTGTTCTTGGATCTCAGTTTAAAGAAGGGTTTGGTGTTTGATGCAAGAAATGCCAAGTTTGTGGAAACGGAGTTTCCAAAAGTTGGCGAAAGTGATGATCTAGCCTCAATAGGCCCGATCCTAGAAGAAGATCAACCGGGCACTTCACAAGTGCCGGTTACAAGGACTGTACCTACTCCAGAGGGAGTACCTCAACCGGAACAAGCCGAGGCTTCCCGAATGAGCCCATAAACATGGACTCAAATGAACAGGATCCTGAAACCGAGGGATCTGTTCAAGAGGGAGTTGAGGTACTTCAAGAGCCAACACCTCCACCCTGGGTTGAGAAGATCAACTCGGGAGTCCAAAGCACCTAAAAGGTGGGGACTATCGGAAGGTGAGACATACTTGGTCTCGTGTGAGATCGATGAGCCAAGTAATGTCAAAGAAGCTCTTGAAGGGGCACAGAAAGAAGAGTGGCTAAAGGCAATGAATGATGAGTTGCATTCAATGCATGAAAATGAGGTATGGGAATTGTCTGATCTTCCTCGTGGCCAAAAAGCGATCGGCAATAAGTGGGTTCTTAAAATAAAGAAGAACTCTGATGGAAGTATCGAAAGGTACAAGGCCCGGTTGGTGGCCAAAGGCTTTAAACAAAAGGAAGGTGTTGATTTCAAAGACACTTTCTCTCCTGTTGTAAAGTTTAATTCCATCAGATTGCTACTTGCGATAGTGGCAAACTTGGACCTTGAGTTGCATCAGATGGATGTGACCACAGCCTTCCTCAACGGTGAGTTGAGTGAAGAGATCTACATGAAGCAACCCGAAGGGTTTGTACAAGTAGGTCAAGAAGACAAGGTATGTAGACTAAAGAAGTCTATATATGGTCTCAAACAAGCTTCAAGACAATGGTACTTGAAGTTTCATCATGCAGTCACAAGCTATGGCTTTGTGATGATGCATGAGGACCATTGTGTGTACTTGTTCTTCAAAGAGTCCAGTTTTGCCATTATGACATTATATGTCGATGACATTTTAATTGCAAGTAGTAGCTTGGAGTTGCTGCTCGCCATCAAAGGATGGTTGTCCTCCACCTTCAAAATGAAGGACCTGGGGGAAGCTTCTTATATCCTAGGTGTTAAGATACATCGGGACAGAAAGAAGCATATGTTAGGCCTTTCACAAGAGCTTTATATCGATAAAGTTCTTGAGAGGTTTAACTTGACCAACTCTAAGCCAATGAACACCCCACTTGCATATGGTTGCAAAATTGGAGAGGACTTATGTCCTAAGACTCCAAAAGAGAAGGAAGAAATGACTAAGATACCTTACCTTAGTGCCATTGGTAGCCTTATGTACGCCATGATTTGTACACGGCCAGACATAAGTCAAGCGGTCGGTTTACTTGCTAGATATTCTTGAACCCTGGCATGGAGCATTGGAAGAATGTCAAAAGGATCCTTAGATACCTTAAAGGTACTAAGGATTATTGGCTATGTTATCAAGGAAAAACCCTTGGTTTACACGGCTATTCCGATGCCGATTGGGGAGGAGATAGAGATTCTAGCAAATCTACAAGTGG
Organism: Stellera chamaejasme; assembly: GCA_024586325.1. NCBI lineage: Eukaryota > Viridiplantae > Streptophyta > Magnoliopsida > Malvales > Thymelaeaceae > Stellera > Stellera chamaejasme. The sequence continues at coordinate 23,208,897 of CM044981.1, forward strand.
TTATATTTTCTTGCTAAATGGGGGCGCTACTACTTGGTGTAGTAAGAAACAAACTTGTACATGCCTTATCAACCATGGAGGCAGAATTCGTTTCTTGTGCCTCGGCTGTCCAGAAGCCTCGTGGCTTGGTTATTTCCTTAAAAACTTGGAGTCAATGGTCAAAATAAGTAAGCCCATTACTATCTACGGTGATAGTATGGCAGCTATGGCCTACACCAAGGACCCCAAGTATCATGGAAAAACCAAACACATTAGCATGAAATATAATTTCGTTCGAGATGCAGTTGAAGGAGGTGAAGTCAAAATTGAATACATCTCAACAGACCTTATGGTGGCAGATCCTCTCACTAAGCCATTGCCACCCATTGTGTTTGCTCGTCATGTCCGAGCAATGGGTCTTAGGAGATTGTAAATATGTTAATTGTTGTATGACTTTCACCACTTTGGTGTCACACATGTATATATGTACAATGATGATCAATAAAGTAATTATTTGATGTCATTTACTTAGTTCCATTAATAACACACAATGAACAAATGAACATGTCCACCATAGGCATTGAGAATGACTTTCTCACACCAAGTCATTCGCCCTTGATCTTAAGTAGACCAAGGATGAGACTACCAAAGACTCAAATAGTGTGTTGTTTCTTCAGAAACATGTGACATGCAATGTTACTCTATTGAGTGGGAGTCATGTTACAACACATGACACTTTGGTATACTTTCATGTCGCCTTGATTTGAATGATCAAGATGAGGTGCTCTGCACAGATTTTGTATGACACTGATACATCTTAGCCTATGTGTGAGTGTAAGCTCGGGCTTGCACAGAAATTTCATGGCTTGTGACATGTCCTCCTTTTATATGTTCGAAGGAGCACACTCTGAGGTGTTTTAAGAGGGAGAAATGACACACCCCTCATTTTAAGTGATATCACTCCAAGTGGGAGTGGTGTTTGTAAAACACCCTAAGAAGTGTTAATAGAACCTTTGTGAGTATGTTGCAAAGATCCTACGACCATGAAATTCGACCAAAAGAAGAATTTAAGCAAGTTGTCTCTAACCTTGCGTAGTGTGAGAATTCTTCGATTGGACCCTTAATCACTTTAACTCGCTGTTAATGATTCACATTGACAAAGTTACTTTGATTGGTTGTCGAAGGTCGCAGATGAATGCGGCTGGAGTATCCTCCTTTTGGGTAACTAAGTCTATATGGATCATTAAGCAGGTAGAGTGTAAAGGAAAGACAAGTGAAACTTGGTACGTGAGTCCTAAATTCAACCTTTGAGCTCACATGTTGCATTGGTGCAACGTGATAAGGTCTGAATTGGGGATAATACGAATTAAAGAGTACTCGACACTTAATACAGTCATCATTAAAATGAAAGAGACTGACTGTGGTTAAGAATACGTACCATATGTCTTGGGGTTCTAAAGGCACTACTTGAAGTAGTTCAAGTAAAAGCTTGAAGATGTTCAAGCATGTCTTGTTAAGTTCAAGAAAATTTGAATAACACACAAACGCTTGAAGTGTTCAAGTGAGTTTGAGAGGACAATCTTCCATTTGAGAGTCTAACAACCTCAATGGAAGAGGTACGGTATAAATGCCTTGTGGTCGCACTCACAACTCCTTTTATATAGTTTGTCAAAGTGTTTGGTTTTGTATGAGGAAGTGTTTTATTCGAGTGGGAGCTTGTGCTCGAAGGTCATCATTAGTGCGAGTGGGAGTTTGTTGGAATTCTTGCGCACCAAGATGCCCTGGGCTAGCTAAAGTAGCTAAGCACAGCTCAACTCAGCTCAATCTGAGTGTTTGAGCTAGAGAGATGTGTATCTGCTCTTAGTGAGCTGATATGAGCTCAAGGAGCTCAATGGATGATTTAATATGTCTTGGAATAGCTCTATGTGAGCTTGGTATAAATGTGTCTAGGCACCTTTTGGCGAAGAGACGTGTCTCTTGGCGGAAAGGTGCGTAAATTGGTGAAAAGGTGTCGAAGAGGGCCAAGCACACCTTCGGCTTAGGCCGAAGGGTGCGTAGCACCCTTGGGTGCCGAAAGGGCACCCTAAGGTGGCCTTACACCCATTCGGCCATGGGCCTAGGGGTGTGAGTGCCCCTTCGCCCTAGGTGCCTCTAGGCAAAGGGGTGCACCCCATGCCTTGCACCATTCGGCCAAAGGGACATGTCTCATGTCCCATGGCCGAATGGGCAAGGGGCATGGGTTACCTCCCTTGCCTCTTCACCATATTTGGATAATTAATTAATTAGTTAATTAATTTCCTATTAGACACAATTATTTATTTATTCCTTTTCTAATTAATTAGTTAATTGAAAAGGCAAAAGGCATGAGACATGTCTCATGGACCAAGGGGCATTGGTTGCAGCCCTTGGCCCTAGAGACATGTTACTTCGCAAATGAGGAGGCATTGTGCCCCCTCATTGGCAGCCCATCCTCCTCTATAAATAGAGGGAGTGTGGCGCCATTGATAGTCTCGTTCCTAAAGAAGGCCCGGACTCTCAGTTGATGTGGTGGAGAAGATGATGTTCTTGAGACTCCAAGCTTGCTGTTCAGAGTAATCTGTAAAAGATAGGAAGAATACTCAGAAGTAGCAAGAGGGGAGTGGGGGGGGCGTGTAGTAGCTTACCCGATTTAGGGTGGACATCACCCTATTTATAGAGTGATGCCAGGAGAAGAGCCTCCCCCAGTTGAAGCCCTTTAGACAGGCTGTTGAGATTAGTCTCGTGTCGATCGATTGGAGATAAGGCGGTTGTGATGATGAAGATCTCAGCAAACCGCCTTAGGTGATTCACTTGTCGAGAATGTCTGGCGTATAAATCTGGTGAAGATCTCCTAGGCTCGTGCTGCCCTCCTTATTGGCCGGTTGATGTCAGACGACCAAGTGGTCTATCTCCAAGTGGAGCAAGCGGCGGGCGAAGGCCTATAGGGGCGAAGGCCCAAATAGAATATAGCCAAATAAGGGGTGAGGGTTGCACGAACCTGGGTACCAGGGCCTTATCTGGGCGGGGCCAGTATAGGCAGGAGACTGGGAGTAAGACCCATGGAGGCGAAGGAGATCGCGAGGGCTCGCCCTAAGACCGCGAGGGAGGCTCGCGCAGGCTTTAGAAACGCAAGGGTGAGTATGAGACGTCGCCCCTGCGAGTCTTGAGGCCCGCGAGGCGTGACCCCGCGTAGGTGAGGCTGGAGACCACAAGGATGAGACCTCGCGAAGGCTATTGCGAACTTGGAGACCACAAGGATGAGGCTTCCTCAAAGGCCTTGTACGATTATAATATGACGCGAGGGCGCGTTTGCTTGGGTAGTGTACCAAGATGCCTCCTCCTGAGAGCGGAGTATGGGCAGGGTCCCGTACTCCGTTTTTTCGAAAGTACTTTGAGGCCGAGGACCGACGTAGCAGCCATAAGTAAAAATCTTGCACGAGGACGCGAGGACCGACGTAGCAGCCATAAGTGAAAATCGTTTGTGATCCTTGTGAGTTTTTGAGGAGGGGGGCATTTGCTTGGGTAGTGTACCAAGATGCCTCCTCCTGAAGGCAGAGTATGGGCAGGGTCCCGTACTCTGTTCAAATTCCAAGTCTTTGGAGTTGGCGAAGGCGCTTGGGCCGTTTGCGGACCGTTTGATTGTGAAGGCAGCGAAGAGTCCCTTCAGCATTTAATGCAGGAGAGATAAAGGAAGATGAGAGGTTTACTGACCGTTATGGGACGCAACACGTGGCGCCGTAGGGGTCGATTACGCTTTGTAAAAGCGTTTCTTCTTTTTTGTACGGCAGGGGAGAGGTTTAATAACCGCTGGATGCTGGCACGTGGCGCCTCAGGAGCCGTTCACGCTTAAAAGCGCTTTTTCATTTTGGCGGGCTTATAAAAGCGTGCCCGAGAAGATTGAAGCCTTTCTTCTCCACTCTTGCATTTGTTCGCTCTGCTTCGAGTAACCCTTTCGTATTCTTGCGTTTCTTGGCGATTTCATCGGCAGTTGAGAGGTGATTTGCGGTGGTTCCTCCTTTTCGTTTGAGATTCCTCCGGTCAACTGTTCATTTGCCAACCGCTCCGTCCGTTCTTGCTTACTGCTTAACTAATCAGGTAAGTTTCCGCTCCCTGCACACTGAGTGCCTCAAGTTCTCTGAGCGCACTGAGCGTTTGACGAAATGCCTTTGCTGGGCTGTTTTGATTTATATGCCTATCTGTTCTTCTTTTTGTAGAGATGGATTCCAAGGAAGCTGTTCGCCCGATGGTCGCTCCTCTCGAGAAGACCACGGTGAAGTTTGAGAGAATTCACCAGATATGGTGGAGGCCTTCGGCCCGTGGAGAAAACGCCGGTATATGCGTCCCGTGCGGGTGTTTGTCGGGCGATGGGTTGGCCCGTTACCGAGGTGAACAAGGAGAACCGGGTGCTGTGCCTGTACACGGCGCAGTTTGCGGCGGGATTACGGTATCCCTTTCCGCAACTGGTGCAAGATCTTTGTGGTGATTGGGGAATGCCCCCAACTCAGTTGGCGCCCAATACTTTCCTGAGTATTGCGGGCTTTATTGTCGCCTGCCACATGGCCGGCGTGAAGCCATTCGCCGACGTGTTCAACCGTTTCTATCGGTTGGAGCTGAGGAGTGGGGGCGCGTTCTTCTACGTCACTCCCATAAACGTTGGAGGTAACCACTCCATCTCCTTCACCGCTTCGCCCCGATCCTACCACAACTGGCACGGATCCTTTTTCTTCTTGCCGCGCGAAGGCACATGGGACTTTCCCGTGGCGAGGACGCGACAATCCGTGCAAAGCATTGCGCGGAGGCCTGTGCTGACTCACGGGGAGTGCGGTGGCAGGCATACGTTCAACTACTGGGGTGGTTAGACGATGTCCTTTCGAGGAGCGCGTGCGAGGCGTTCTTCCCCTTCTCAGCTGCCCAACTGGACGAGACCACCCTAAGGTGGGCTGGGATTAGCACGGGTTTCGTGCTGGACCCTAGGGTGCCCCCGCCATACGAGGGATGGGCTCCCGTCCATCGTGGGACAATGATAGACTCTTTCTTCGCTGCTCTAGCGGCGCCCAAAGGTACGCTGCGCATACATACTAATATACTGTAAATTTGTAAGAGGTGCAGTAGAACACGGTCTGAAGTCCCTCTTTGTCTGCAGATGCCGTTGCAGAGTCCGGCGAAGCCTGTGGTAAGAAAGCATCCATGCGTATCGCCCAACGAGTGCACTGGCCTGTGCACTTGGGAAGACGCCCGCCGGGCGGTCAAGGTGTTGGGACCCATTGTCCCCAAACTGTCCAAAAAGAGGGCTGGTATCAAGCCTTCGATGGCTTCTCACCGGAGAAGAAGAAGAGAAAGTGGCTGCCACGCAGCCTCGAAGAAGAGAGAGCCCCGCCGGCCGAGGGACCCCGGCCGAAGGGCCGGGCCGGGAGGCTGAGAATCCCGCTGGAGCAGAGGGGCCTACTCCAGTTATTTTAACTGAAGAGGCCAGGGAGCCTGCTGGGGAAGAGGGTCCTATTCCAGTCATTTCAGCTGAAGAGGCCAGGGAGCCCGCTGGGGAAGAAGTTCCCAGTGGGGAGCCCCTGGCTGAAGAAGCCAGAAGAGTGGAGTTTGAAGTGCCTCTTACTGTTGAAGAGGTCGTGCCTTCTGCAGAGGGCCCAGAGGGAGCGCGAGCAGATAGCGCTGTTCCCATAGAGGCTGTGCCCATCTCAGTGGTGCAGCCTATTTCTTCTGAGGAGGCCGCTGCTGAAGCCTTTGTATCTGGGCTCTTCGCGAGCCCTTCACCAGTTCAAGGTGAAGACTTGCCCGGTCATGTGGTCGCGGCAGAGATCATCACCAGAGGAAGAGTGCCTCCTCCCAAGGGTAAGATGTCAGCGGCCAACATCCTGATCTCTATGAGAAGGAGGGGCAACCAAGCTGCAAAGGCCATTGGGAGTCCTGGCCAACGGGAGGTACCAGTCATTCCTACGGAGGAGGCGGAGACCACTAATGCAAGGGAAGAGATCCCTGCAGCCATCCCTTCTGGAGAGGGGATCCCTGAAGAGGCCCCTTCAGGGGAGAAGGCCCCTGCAACGAAGGGGAAGAGGATCCTGGTGGTTGAGGAGACTTCTTCCTCTTCTAATAGTGAGGCCCCAGAGGAAGGGATTCTGGTAACACGGTCCTCTGCGAGGACAAGTGGTTGGGAGGTTGCCCAACCTTCCAGCAGCCAGCTGGAAGTCAGTGGATGGGGGCGTCCTTCTGCTGGTAAGTCTTTTTGACTTTGTCTGTATTTTCTTTGTTTTTGAGTTAATACTTCTGCTTCCTTGTTGCTTGATGCCTGTTCTTTGTAGGCGAGGGCCCTTCAGGCCAAGGGGCCGGTCCCTGTGAGGCTCTTGTGGACCAAGGGGTCCTGACAGAGATCCCTGCCGATTTGGGGACCAGGACCGAGGTCCTTGAGAAGACCGGAGTCTGGTCTCACTATTTGGAGCGGAGGCGCGTTGCTGCCAAGTCGGTCCCCAAGTGGTCTGAGGAGCCAGACCTCCTGAGAGTCCAGAGGCACCAGACCAGACTCAGGGTGTACAGGGAGCAAGGGAGGCTCCTGAAAGATGCATGGGATCCGGTCTTCCTTCTTAGGAACAGCAGTTCACTGCTGCGGGGAGGGGAGCAAACCCTCCAATCCTGCCTGGAGGGGCTGCGCACCCCCTATGACAGGGAGGTGACCGAGCGGAGCCTGGACTCCCCTGCTGAATTCATGAGGGAGGCAGCTCAACAGAGTCTGCAGTAAGACAGCTTGGTCTTTATGTATAAGTTTAGTTTAGCCTTTTTCTCGCTTCGCTTTAATAGCATTGGGATGTAGGCGGTGTCAAAGGTCATGTCATTGCTGAGCAATGGCATGACTTCTGAAGTATGCCAATAAGCGGGACGACGCCCAGATATCGAGATTGCCTCTCTCGTGAGGGAGCCGGAGTCCTCAAAGAAGAGGGAGGAGGAGCTTAAGGAGGAGCATGCCAAGCGTGTGGCCCAACTAGAGAGTTGGTGCGATTATGGCAACCAAGAGCGGGCAAACAGCATGCGGTACCGGTGGGAGCAGGCCTGCTTACTTGATGTTGCGAAGCAACGCTTCCTTCAGCAGGTAGCAATGCTGGAAGCCAAGCAGCTTGAAAATGCTGTCTTGAAGGAGTCCCTCCTTTCTTTGGAGGCAGAAACCAAAGCTGCCCTTGCAGTGGCGAAGGCCCAGGTTGAGCAGGCAGAGGCCGCAGCTGAGGAGGCGAGGCGCCAAGCTATTGTCCAAGCTCAACTGGCAGAGAAGAAGGTGGAGGAGGGCAGGCTTGCTGTTGAGGTTGCCCTGAAGGCACGCCTGTAGGTCGCCATCGACCGGAGAAGGCAATGGCCTCGGTGTGGGAGATGGAGAAGGCTCGGGCCTTCCCTCCTTTGAAGGTGAGGATCCCGAGTCCTCTTCCTCCATCAAGGTGCCCATCCCTGAGCGGATGCCTCGACTGGTGGAGAAGCTTGGCGAGATCCAAGCCCTGGGCGAAGCGGGGGCGCAGGCCTATGAGGAGGGCTGGCTGCGATGCCGCTTCCAAGTGGAGAAGGCGTTTCCAGCTCTAAGTCTTGGGATCCGGGATGCTGCCAACACCAATGAGCCAACGGTAGAGGCGCCGCTCTCTGGGGGAGCAGGGAAGGAAGATGGGCGATGCCTGGTATGCCCTCTTAGACTAGGGTGGAGGTTCCAACATGTGGATGCCCCCCCTATCTTTGTATAAAGACCTGAATTCACACACTTTTTGGGAACAATAGATGAAGTAAAATTTCCTTTTACCTTCACTGTTTTGTAGATTCGCTTTATCTCGCGATAGCCCTGTAGGGTACGTTAGCTAAGTTTAACAACCATAGGCTAAGTCCTGTCTCATGGAGAGATGTCCTTCTGGGTCCGCGAAGGCGAAGCCACAGGACTACTTATCAAGGAGCCGGAGACTCGCTTTAAGTTTATAGTGACGAGGCACTCAAGATCCGCAACGGCGGAGCCACATGAGTCATTCCAAATGACTTGTGGGTTTACTTGTTGAGCCAAGCTGTGATGGAGACCACTTTTTTGAGATAAGTTCAGGGCCCTTTCTTGGACAACTGTTTAGGAGTAAGCCCTTGGGTAGTGGACGGTGTACCAAGTAGAAGACCCCGTAGTTTGCTCATCATTTATACGATAAGCATGCAGTAAAAAGGTTCGGTTTACGGAGCCCGGAGTCGCGCGTTTGGCGAAGGCGAGGGACGCTTGTTGAGACAAGTGGAGAACCATCTGAGGTTCTGGGGGGTAAGACCCTACTGCTGTGTCTGGGGGTTACCCTTCCGCAGCGCAAGGGGATTACCCTTGGGGCGGGGCGAGTTGAAGGTCGGTTGGGGAATGAGACCCGCAACCACCTGTGTGGAGAAGTCCGAGCGGAAGGTCTGCTGTGGCGTGCGAGGACGACTTACACATAGACCATCCTGAAGGAGCCAAAAGGGGGTTACCCTTCCGCAGCGCAAGGGGATTCCCCTTGGGGCGGGGCGAGTTGAAGGTCGGTTGGGGAATGAGACCCGCAACCACCTGTGTGGAGAAGTCCGAGCGGAAGGTCTGCTGTGGCGTGCGAGGACGACTTACACATAGACCTTCCTGAAGGAGCCAAAAGGGGGTTACCCTTCCGCAGCGCAAGGGGATTACCCTTGGGGCGAGGCGAGTTGAAGGTCGGTTGGGAATGAGACCCGCAACCACCCGTGTGGAGAAGCCCGCGCGGACTGTCTGCTGTGGCGTCAGAGGACGACTTACACCTAGACCTTCCCGAAGGAGCCAAAAGGGGGTTACCCTTCCGCAGCGCAAGGGGATTACCCTTGGGGCGGGGCGAGTTGAAGGTCAGTTGGGGAATGAGACCCGCAACCACCGTGTGGAGAAGTCCGAGCGGAAGGTCCGCCGTGGCGTGCGAGGACGACTTACACATAGACCTTCCCGAAGGAGCCAAAAGGGGGTTACCCTTCCGCAGCGCAAGGGGATTACCCTTGGGGCGGGCGAGTTGAAGGTCGGTTGGGAATGAGACCCGCAACCACCTGTGTGGAGAAGTGAGACTCGACAAGGTCCGATGCCATAACTCGTGCAGTAGCCACCCGACCGGCCGGGCACAGAGGGCGATGAAGAGGGCATTTGAAATGCCATGTAAGTCAGTAAGACAGAAGAAATACATATGTATTTTATTGAATTTGTAAGACTAAGGACTTACACGTAATATGGGCGCAAGTCATCCGCATGAAAGTCATGGGGAGCAGACGACCATCATGGTCTTGTAGTTCATAGACTCGGGCGGACTTGTTTATGAACAATATAAGGCCCGTCCCAGCTTGGGTCGCAGGACACCCTGCTTGGGGTCGCGAGCGGTGAGGGTCGATTTAAGCAAGGCAAGGCCTCCTTGTTGCAGTGCCTTGGGTTTTACCCGGGAATTATGGTGAAGACTGAGCCTCTGTTTGAGGGTAGTCATGCGAAGGCGAGCACCTTCGCGTAATTCTTCGATTAAGTCGAGTTTAGCACGGAGCCCTTGAGCATTGGCTTCGGTGAAGTTGATCATACGGATTGTAGGGAGGTCTACCTCAATAGGCAGGAGCTCATCTGCGCCGTATACTATAGAGAAAGGCGTCTCTCCTGTGGGTGTTAGTGTTGTGGTGCGATAGTACCATAAGACACTTGGGAGTTCATCTACACAGCGGCCCTTGGCACCTTCCAGGCGCTTCTTGAGGCCTACCTTGAGTGTTCTGTTGGTGACCTCAACCTGCCCAGTACAATGGGGGTGCGCCACCGGGCCAAAAAGCATGCGGACATTATTGTCCCGTGCCCATTGTTGGACACTGTGATCGCGAACCGAGTGCCATTGTCTGTAATAATAGCACGAGGGCTGCCAGATCGGCAGACAAGATTCTTCCAAAGAAACTTGATAATCTTGGCGGAAGTGATGGAGACCAGGGGTTCTACCTCGACCCATTTAGAAAAATAATCAATCGCTACAACACGAAGGTTGCACCGACTGAGCGCTCGGCATTGGACCGATGAGGTCGAGGCCCAACAGGGCGAAAGGCACTGGATTTGTCAGTGCTGGAGATTCTGCGGATGGTAGCCGCTGGATGCGAGAATTGATTTGGCACTGGTGGCACGTTTTGACCAAAGGCGGCGCGCCCTTTTTCAAGGTAGGCCAATAATACCCTTGACGAAGGGCTTTGTGGGCAAGTGCCTCCGCAGCGATGTGAGCGCCACAATTGCCTTGGTGGAGAGTGTCCAAGACAGAGCGTCCCTCAAGGGTGCTAAGGCACCGTTGTAGAGGCGCCGCAAACCCGCGATGCCATAATTGGTCATCAATGAGGACGAAGCGGAGGGCTTGCTTGCGAACCTGGGGATCTGTGGTGCTGGCTTTTAGCGCAGCAATGATAGGGTTTCTCCAGCCTCAGGATCGGATCATGCGTTGCTAGAGAGGCAATATCAATATCTTCCGTGATGGAAGGACTGGCCGAGTGGCTGTGGTGGAGGGAGTCTTTCCTTTGATAGCATGTCTGCTGTAGTGTTCTCGTAACGAGGAACATGTATGAAGATGACTTCTTCAAAGTCGGTTCGTAGGGTGTTTACCAACTTAAGGTATTTGATCGTGGTGGCGTCCTTGCACTCGGCGCACCCTTGAACTCCGGTGAATCACCACCGCGAGTCGCATTGTGGACATGGAGGCGGCGAATGCCTCGCCCTTGTGGCGAGTTTCAGCCCGGCGACGAGGGCCTCATATTCGCAACATTGTTAGTTACTTGAAATTGAAAAGAGACACGAAGGAATACTTCCATACCTAGGGGTCCACGTAGATACACACTTCGCGGGGATTCAAGTTTGGATGAGCCATCCACAAATAAGTCCCATTCGGGAGGAGTGGGTCGAGGTGCGGGGCCCCGCTCGGGGCCGAGAGTATATCAGCATTCGAGAATTCCGCAATAAAGTCGGCGAGGGCCTGGCCCTTAATTGCCTTTCTGGGCTCATAATTGATGTTAAAACCGCCAAGTTCGATACACCACTTGGCGAGGCGTCCTGAATGTTCGGGGCGCCTTAGGATGTCCTGAATTGGCAAGTCCGCTCGACTATAATAGTGTGCCCTTGGAAGTAGGGCTTGAGCTTCCTTGCTGCATATACAAGAGACAATATAGCCTTTTGGAGGAGAGGATACCTTGTTTCCGTATCTTGGAGAGTATGGCTGGTGTAATAGACCGGCCATTGCTTGGCGGCCTCTTCCTTAATAAGGACAGAAGCGACACTTCTTTCTGAGGTGGCGAGGTAAAGGAACAGGTCATCGCCGCCTAGGGCACTTGAGTGCCGGTAGTTCTTGCAAGTGTCGTTTGATGGAGGCATATGCCTCCTGACATTCCTCCGTCCATTTGCAAGCTTTTTTCTTGCGAATCTGATCGAAGAAAGGTTTGCAGCGATCACTTAGTTTGGAGACGAATCGTCCCAAGGCCACTAGCTTTCCTGCCAGCTGTTGGACTTCCTTGAGCCCCCTGGGGGTGCGCAAGGTAGTGATTGCCTCAATCTTTTTGGGATTTGCATGGATTCCTCCTTTGAGATTTGGTATCCCAGGAACTTCCCTTCGCCCACGCCGAAGATACACTTCTTTGGATTTAATCGCATATTGTATTTGCGGAAGTTGTCGAATGTTTCCTTCAAGTCTGTGAGATGGGTTGAGACGGCCTTGCTTTTGACCACAATGTCATCCACATAAGCTTCAAGATTTCGGCCAATCTGGCCTGCGAAGACTTGATTTACAAGCCTTTGGAAGGTAGCCCCCGCATTCTTTAAGCCGAAGGGCATTCTGATATAATGATATACGGCCTCGCCAGTAGTAAAGGCGGTTTTTACAGCGTCCTCCGGGTCCATAAAGACTTGGTGGTACCCGCTGTAAGCATCGAGAAAAGAAAAGACCGAGTGATGAACGGTTGAGTCAACCAGTTGGTCAATGGATGGTAAAGGATAGGGGTCCCTTGGGCAGGCCCTATTAACCCCCTTGTAGTCCACACAAAGTCGCCACTGACCGCCCTCTTTATCGGCGAGGACAATATTCGCAACCCATTCAGAGTAGTGAACTTCCTTGATTATATTTGCCTTAAGCAATTTCTGCACTTTCATGCATAAAGTCCTTACGGTCAAGGGCCATGCCCCTTGTTTTCTGTCTAACCGGGCTAAAGCCGGGAGTACACTTAACTTGTGAGAAATAACAGCAGGATCAACTCCGGTAGGTCCTCGTGGCTCCATGCGAAGACATCACCGTTGGCATGGAGGAGATGGATGAGCGCTTGCTGGTCTTTTTCCTCGAGGTCCTTTCCCACCCGAAACTTCTTCCCGGAGAGATCTCAACTTCTTCAAAGGCTCCAGACAAGTCAGGCAGTTTCGCCACAGTGACCAGCTTCCTCTGCGGGTGCCTTCCTCTTAGGCTCGGATGGCCGGGAAGGCTGGGGCCCGGCGAGGGCAGAGACATAATTGCCTCCGGCCACATTCTCGTTGACAAAGATATAGGCATCCCCACCGCAGGTGAAAAACTAGAGTCGTGGTTCGCACATCACAGCGGACATGGAACTCGGTTTGAGTATGTCGCCCGATGATGGCGTTATATGGCGTAGGAGATCCAGACAATAAAGTCCACATAGCTCGAATGACATACCTGCTTTTTTTCCTTGGTGGTTCCCATCATCATGTAGGGCAGGGTGATCGACCCCATGGTTGGGATTTCATCCCGTCCTATTCCAAAGGTGGCCCCCTCAACCAGAGTGTGCTTGTAGATCACGTTGGCATTTGCCCCCGTATCCATGTAGATTCTGTCGACGTCCCATCCCGCAATATGGGCAGTGATAACCAAGGGGTCAGCGTGCGGTATTGCCACAGAGGTGCCATCGCTGCGATGCAAAAACCGAGTAGAGGAGTGGTCTATCCGGTAGATCTGCCTCATATGACGGCGTCTTGCCAAGCGCCTTCACACCGTGTGATTACGCCGATATGTCCCCTTGCCGGGGACTCGAACCAGATTCTCCCGACTGGGTTTTGTTGGGAGCGCCCGCCGGCGGTCCTCTCGGCCGGCGCCCTTCACGGTCACCTTCTCTTCTACGGCCCTCCTCGGTTTGGAGCAAGTACTCCCGAGCTTGCCTTGAGCCAGCATTTCTCCAATCATGCGCTTGAGCTCAAAACAGTCCTCGTGTCGTGACCTTTGTCACGGTGGTAGCGGCAAAACTTGTTGCTTTGCCTTGTTATTTCCTCGGGAGAGGGGCGAGGCCAAGTGGGGACCTCCCTCTTTAGTTCCAAGGCATGGAGGATGTTGGTACGAGATTCCCTCAACGGGGGAAGAGAGATGTATGCCCTCTCCCTACTGGGGGGCGTGGGGTACTGCCTTTGAGACCTAGGGTCCGGTCGCGAGGGTTGTCCCTTGGCGTCCGCCGTGGCGGCTCTGGCGAGTGGTCGAGTGACCTCTTCCGTATTCATGAACCGCGACGCTGTACTTAAGAATTGTTCCAGGTTGGTGGGCGGGTTAGTGTGGACATCCACAAAGAAAAGGGACTCCCAAATGAGGCCTTGGATAGCTGCAAGCAAGCGAGCTTCTTCTCCCGCATTAGGGACCCGGATAGACTCGGCCCGGAAGCGTTGAATATATTCTCCGAGGGGCTCATCCTTTTTCTCGCCGTATCTTAAGAAGGTGTCCCGCCGCTTTAGGAGGTGGTTTGGATACCACAAAATGGTTGGAGAAGTTGCGGGATAGCTCCTCGAAGGAATCAAACCGTTTGTCCCGGAGAGTGGTATACCAGTTGGCAGCGGCCCCAGGAAGTGTGGAGCTGAAAGCTCTACAGAGCGTGTTGTCGTCCGCCCTTGCTATTGCCATTGCGGAGACGTAACGCTGGAGATGAATATCGTGGTCCGACAGGCCATCATAAGCATCCAGCTTAGGCTGACGAAATCGTCCTAAGAGGGGTTTCTAAAACCCTCTCGAGTAAAAGGTTGGGTCCAGAGGTGGTCCGCACCCATCCTCGGAGATATTATGGACACCGGCCCTTTCATCTCTTTTTCCACTTCCTCTAATCGCCTAGTAAGCGCGATAAGTAATGACGAAGAAGGATCGTGGTTACTTACTTGCCGAGGAGGAGTAGCCGGGCGTTCAGCTGATTAGTCCGCAGCTGCCCAACGCTATCCAGAACGCCCCGAAGAGTGGTGGCGAGAGTTTCACGTAAGTTGAAAGCAACCGCCTCAGTGATCGTTTGCAGGACGGCCGGATCCAGGCCCGTTGGAGGGGTGTTTGGAGGTGGAGTGTTATGCTCCTGAGGCATGTTACGGTTAACGTGGGAGGAGCTTTCCTCCGTTGAGTGAATAGAGAGTTCTCCCCGTTGTGGGGGAACGTGGTTCGTGGATGGCTCGATGGTGGATCATTGTTCGTATTTGTCCCGGAGGATTCCTCCTCCCTTGACGACTATTCTGTTGGCACTCCGGGTGGTTGGCATGACTTATTGCTTGTGGTTTGTAATATGGGTTTATAGTAAGAACTTTCGCTCCCACAGACGGCGCCAAACCGATAGTCTCGCTCCTAAAGAAGGCCCGGACTCTCGGTTGATGTGGTGGAGAAGATGATGTTCTTGAGACTCCAAGCTTGCTGTTGAGTAATCTGTAAAAGATAGGAAGAATACTCGAAGTAGCAAGAGGGGAGTGGGGGCGTGTAGTAGCTTACCCGATTTAGGGTGGACATCACCCTATTTATAGAGTGATGCCAGGAGAAGAGCCTCCCGCTTGAAGCCCTTTAGACAGTTGTTGAGATAAGTCTCGTGTCGATCGATTGGAGATAAGGCGGTTGTGATGATGAAGATCTCAGCAAACCGCCTTAGGTGATTCACTTGTATAAATCTGGTGAAGATCTCCCAGGCTCGTGCTGCCCTCCTTATTGGCCGGTTGATGTCAGACGACCAAGTGGTCTATCTCCAAGTGGAGCAAGCGGCGGGCGAAGGCCTATAGGGGCGAAGGCCCAAATAGAATATAGCCAAATAAGGGGTGAGGGTTGCACGAACCTGGGTACCAGGGCCTTATCTGGGCGGGGCCAGTATAGGCAGGAGACTGGGAGTAAGACCCATGGAGGCGAAGGAGATCGCGAGGGCTCGCCCTAAGACCGCGAGGGTGGCCCGCGCAGGCTTTAGAAACGCAAGGGTGAGTATGAGACGTCGCCCATGCGAGTCTTGAGGCCCGCGAGGGCAGGACCCCGCGTAGGTGAGGCTGGAGACCACAAGGATGAGACCTCGCGAAGGCTATACTGGAGACCACAAGGATGAGGCTTCCTCAAAGGCCTTGTACGATTATAATATGACGCGAGGGCGCGTTTGCTTGGGTAGTGTACCATCTAAGACCCGTTGAGTGAAAGGTTTGGTCCAGAGGTGATCTAGACCCATTCTGGAAACATTATGAACACTGGCTCTTTCGTCCCTTTTTTCCACTTCTTCCAATCGTCTAGTAAGCGCTATAAGTAATGACAAAGAAGGGTCAGGATTACTTACTTGTTGAGAAGGAGTATCTGGGCATTCGGGCTGATTAGTCCGTAGCGTTCCAACGCTATCCAGAACGCCCGTCAAAGTAGTGGCGAGTGTTTTGCGCAAGTTGAGAGCAACCGCATCCGTGATTGTTTGCAGAACGGTCGGATCAAGGGCCGTTGGTGGAGTGTTTGGTGGTGGAGTGTTACGCTCACGAGGTGCGTTCTTGTTCAAGTGGGAGGAGCTCTCCTCCGTTGAGTGAACAGAAAGTTCTCCCGTTGTGGGGAACGTTACTTGGAGACGGTTCCGATCGTGGATCATTGTTTGTGTTTGTCGTGGGAGGATTCCTCCGTCCCAGACGACTGTGCCTGCTTGCACTTCGGGTAGTTGGCATGGCTTACTACTTGTGGTTTGTAATATGGGTAAATGAGAAGAATTTTTTGTTTCTTTCGTTCCCACAGACGGCGCCAAACTGATAGTCTCGTTCCTAAGAAAGGCCCGGACTCTCAGTTGATATGGTGGAGAAGATGATGTTCTTGAGACTCCAAGCTTGTTGTTCAGAGTAATCTGTAAAAGATAAGGAGAATACTCAGAAGTAGCAAGAGAGGAGTGGGGGGGCGTGAAGTAGCTTACCCGATTTAGGGTGGACATCACCGTATTTATAGAGTGATGCCGGAGAAGAGCCTCCCCCAGTTGAAGCCCTTAGACAGGCTTTTTGAGATAAGTCTGTGTCAGACTGATTGGAGATAAGGCGGCTGTGATGATGAAGATCTCAGCAAACCGCCTTAAGTGATTCATTTGTCAGAGGATGTCTGGCGTATGAATCTGGTGAAGATCTCCCAGGCTCGTGCTGTCCTCCTTATTGGCTGGTTGATGTCAGATTACCAAGTGGTCTATCTCCAAGTGGAGCAAGTGGCAGGCGAAGGCCTGCAAGGGGCGAAGGCCCAGATAGAATATAGCCAAATAAGGAGTGAGGGTCCTCCTTATTGGCTGAGTATAAGGGCCTTATCTGGGCGGGGCCAGTATAGGCAGGAGACTGTGGGAGTAAGACCCATGGAGGCGAATGAGATCGCAAGGGAGAGACCTGAGACCGCGAGGGTGGCCCGCGAAGGCCCAAGAGACGCAAAGGTGAGTGTGAGACATCGCCCCTGCGAGACTTGAGGTCCGCGAGGGCAAGACTCCGCGCTGGTGAGACTGGAGACCTCGCGAAGGCGAGACTGGAGACCACAAGGATGGGACCTCTTCAAAGGCCTTGTATGATTCTGATGCGACGCGAGGACGCGTTTGCTTGGGTAGTGTACCAGGATATATGGTTCCTAGCATGATTCTAAGGTGTTGTATGGTTTCAATTTGATGAAAAACATGTTGGGTAAGAAACCCCCAATGGCCGAATTTGAGATTAGGGTTCATGTTTGATTTTTGGTGTTTACGGTGAAATTGGTTAGTAATCAAGCTTAAGATGTGGAATTGGTGGCTTAAGTATGCATTTGGAACCTTGAATGGATTGAATCGGAAGTTTGGTGAAAAATGGGTAAAGGGCCGAAATTTAAAGGAAGACTTTATCTATGTTTGGGTTATGTTTTGGATGATTTGGATGGTGATTTGGTATCGGGGATGGAATTAGGTGCGTAACGATGTCTGGAACGTCGTTTTCGGGTGTTGGTAGCAAAATTCACCTTTATGCTCGGTTACGGGTAAAGTGTATGGAATGTGGGGTTTAATGGCTTGGATGTGTTTGTGGGTGTATGAATAACAATGTTCTAGCTTGGTTCGTGAAACCGAGCTTTCTGTGGATTTTTGCGAGAAAGTGTGGGATTGTGCGGGTTTGGTTTCTGGGGGTTTGTTTTGGTGAGTTCTGACTTGTTTGTGGTTGCTCAGTGTGTTTCTGCATTGGTGGAGTTGTGCGGGACCTTACAGGCACACTGCCACTTTTCGGGCCGAGAGCCGGGATTTCCCGGGGTTTGTGCTGCAGAGCGGTATTTCTAAGGTAAGGGTTCAACTTCTCTCGTTATGCATTCTGGAATGGGACTTTATGTATATCGGGTTTAGTTGAGGTGGGTTCCGGGTAAGGTATAGTTTGTGGTTTGTTCTGCTTCAAGGCCCGGATGGTCTTGGAGGCCACGGGTTCCATTTCTGTTATGTATATCCGCACTAGTTGCCGATATTCTGCTTATACCTTTTGGTATTTATTCTGTCTGTTTTGCATATGCATTATTATATGGTTCTGTTCTGTGACGAGACCCGGATGGTCTTACAGGCCACGGGTGCTCCTTGGTTCTGTTCTGTTGGTATCCGCACCTGGGGTGCCGATACTTCTGTTTTGTTGTGTCCGCACTGAGGGTGCCGACATTCTGTTTGTATCCGCACCGGGAGTGCTGATATTCTGTTCTGTGTCCGCACTGGAGGGTGCCGACATTCTGTGTATATCCGCACCGGGAGTGTCGATATACTTCTTTGACCCTGCGACAGTTTGGGGATCGCGACCCCAGCTGGTACCGTGCTTCTGTTATGTTTTGTTCTGTATATTCTGACCTCTTAGAGAGGGCTGTCATTTTGGGTCATTCTGGCGGTTGGACCGCGTATGATGGGTTCCGGCTCACTTCTGACTCTGCATACATGTATATATATGTATATATTTGCTAGTGTTTGTTCTGTTTTGCAGGTACAGCTCAGTAGCACATCTGCAAACTGTATCTTACTTCAGCCCTTACTGGGTCCTCCCGAGGACTAACCGCTTTCTGTTTACCACCTTTCAGGTCGATCTGACAAGCAATCAGCGGACTAGAGATCCGCGGTGCTTTTTGTGTTTTGGGTTTCAGCAGCAGCAGCAATACCTCGTGCGGGAATCTTCTGGGCGAGAGGTTTTCCTGATTCCGCACCTATGTATTCTAGGGTTTACTTTGGTGGCTCTGTAGGTGTAGTTGCATGCATGTAGATCAGATCTTGACATTGTATATGACGTATATTCTGGAATATGTGTTGGTTCTGTATCTGTCTTCTGAGTCGAGGGCGGAGCCCCGACTTGCGTATATTGGCTGTATGTATGAGATGGTTTCTGTGATTTGGCTATCATGAGTAATGAATGGTATTCCATGAACTGCATGTGTGATTGTTAAGTTGTTTGTATATTTGCCATGTATGAATTTTGTAGGTTGCAGGTCGTAGTACGACCATTCCGTTATTGCGGGCCGGGTCATGGGACCACTGCACGCAGCGGGTTTCGGTAGTATCATTACCGCGCTTTCCGCCGTAGCTTCCGCTTCCGAACGTCGCGGCTGGCCCCGCCTCCGTAACCGGGCGGGGTGATCGTGACATTCTGAGTATCATAACATCGCATATCATATTTCTGTTTGTATAATTAGGTATGTATTATCTGATAGATCATTGCACGCTAACCCTTTCATGCAGGTAAAAACTTTTCTAAAGATTCCGCCCGTTATCGTACCTACCCTCTTACTGGGTTCTTTCGAGAACTCACCCCTAAATATTAAACTTTTTCAGGGGATCCGGGCAAACGACCTGCGGAGTAGATCTCCCGCGGTGCTCGTTTTGCATTTCTGTTTGTTTGAGGTATTGGTCTGTTTTTGATTGGGGGTATTCTCGTTAGATCCCTTTTGTGATCTGTTTGGGTAATCTGACGTTATCTCTTCTGTTTGTGGTTTAGGAGCAGCAACAGTACTATGTGCGGGAATCTTCTGATCGGGAAGTTTTCCAGATTCCACACCTAGGTATTCTAGGGTTTTACTTTGGCGGCTCTGTAGATGTACGTGCATGCATGTTTTGATCAGATCATCGTGTATGTTATGTATTTTGGGATACATTCTGATTCTGTACTTCTGTCTGACTGGAGGGCTCGCCCATTTCAGTAGAGGGCGGGACCCGAGGCATGTTCATATTGGTTATATATAGCGGATGGATTCTGTATTCTGGTTGTTTGTGATTGATGAATGATATTTCCATGAACTGCATGTTTGGTGATGGTCAGGTGCTCGCCTATTTCAGTGGGGCGGAGCTCACCATGGATAGTTAAGAATATATCTTTGAGTTTTGTAGGTTGCGGGCTGTAACACGACCAAGTTGTTAAGTGAGCAAAGTGTTCTCAGGCACCGGGCCTTTGAGAGCGAGACTTTGCGGGCCGGGTCTTGGGACCACTGCACGTAGCGGAATTCGGTTGGTCCGTTTCCGCGCTCTCCGTCGTAACTTCCGCTTCTGATGTCACGGGCGGCCCCGCCTCCTCAACCGGGCGCGGGTGCTCGTGACACTCCACCTCCAAACCCTACCAAACCACCACCTCCAAGCCTCCTTATCACTCCCACACACAACCGAAACCACCATCTCACCCCACTCCCTATTCCAACCCACATCCGAAACCAACCTACCCCTCCAAACCCACAAACCCGCCACCTCAATCAAGAACCGTTGAATGTTTCAAGTGTCTTGGCAAAGGACACTATGCAAGAGAATGTCCCAACAAGAGAGTTATGGTGATTAGACCTAATGGTGACATTTCAAGTGAAGATGAGGAGGAAGTCCCACATGAGCTTCCAAATGAAGAAGAAGAAGAAGAAGAAGAAGAAGAAGAGGGGGAGTTCCCTCTTGAAGGTCACATTTTGGTGACAAAGAGAGTTCTTCAAAGTTCTCCTAGAGTGGCCGAATCTTCCCAAAGAGAAAACCTCTTCCAAACAAGTGCATTGGTGAATGGGACTCTTTGTAGTCTCATTGTGGATAGTGGAAGTTGTGTCAATGCCGCTAGTGAAGACATGGTGAATGAGCTTAACCTTCCCACCAAGCTCCATCTGAAACCCTACCAACTCCAATGGGTGGATGATAGATCATTTGTCAAAGTGGTCAAGCAAGTTGAAGTTCCCATCCAAATCGGCAAGTATGAAGATACCATCACATGTGATGTGGTGAGAATGCAAGCAACTCACATCTTGCTTGGGAGACCTTGGCAATTTGACAAACATTCCATTCACCATGGAAATGCCAACAAGTTTGTCATCACCCATGAAGGCCGAAACCTCACACTCCTTCCCCTTACACCTACCCAAGCCTTGCAAGATCAAGTCCATCTAGCCTCCAAGGCCGAAGCTTCAAGAAGGAAAGAGGGAAATGGGAAGGGAGAAAAGAATGAGAAGGATCAAGGATCCTTGAGAGAAAAGAAAGAGAGTGCATTTGTGGGAAACACTTCAAAAGAGAATGAGAGAAAACAAGAGTGCATCCTCCACTTGGCTAAAGAAAAAGATTTCAAAAGAGCACTTTTGCAAAATAAAACTTGTTTTCTCATGGTTCCAACTTCATGCATGCTAACACTTGAGCAAGTATCTTCTCTTTCTTTGGATGTGCAGGACCTCTTGAAAGCTTATGATGATGTATTTGAAGACCCTTGCGGCCTTCCTCCATATAGAGGGATTGAGCACCAAATTGACTTGGTTCCGGGTGCCCCCTTCCCAACAAGGCCGCCTATCGAACTAACCCTCAAGAGTCCAAGGAGATTCAAGCACAAGTGCAAGAGTTGGTCCAAAAGGGTTTCATCAAAGAGAGCCTTTCTCCATGTGCCGTGCCGGTCATCTTAGTGCCCAAAAGTGATGGCACTTGGCGGATGTGTATGGATTGCCGACCCATCAACACCATCACTGTAAAGTATAGACATCTTATCCCTAGACTTGATGATATGCTTGATGAATTGAGTGGTTCATGTGTTTTCTCTAAGATTGACTTGAAAAGTGGTTATCATCAAATTCGAATGAAAGAGGGTGATGAATGGAAAACGACATTTAAGACTAAAATTGGCTTGTATGAATGGAATGTTATGCCATTTGGATTAACCAATGCATCTAGTACTTTCATGAGATTAATGAACCATGTTTTGACGCATTTCATTGGAAAGTTTGTGGTTGTTTACTTTGATGACATTTTGGTGTATTCCAAGAATCATGTTGAGCATATTGATCACTTGAAGCATGTTTTAGATACACTTAGACTTGAGAAGTTGTATGCTAAGTTTGAAAAATGTGTCTTTGCTACAAGTGAAGTTAATTTTCTTGGTTTTTTTGTGGGGAAGCATGGAGTTAGAGTTGATGAAAGTAAAGTGGTAGCAATAAAGGAATGGCCCATTCCTAAGTCCCTAATCGAAGTGAGATAATTTCTTGGTCTTGCTAGTTTTTATAGGAGGTTTATCAAGGACTTTTCCTCTATTGCCGCCCCTTTACATGAGTTAACTAAGAAAAATGTTGTGTTTGCATGGGGTAAAACCCAAGAGGAGTCTGTTCGTGCTTTAAAGTCCAAATTGATGAGTGCTCCCTTGCTTGCTTTGCCTAATTTTGAGAAGTTCTTTGAAATTGAATGTGATGCAAGTGAGATTGGCATTGGTGCCGTTTTGCACCAAGAGGGTCGCCCCATTGCCTATTTTAGTGAGAAATTGAATGGTGCTACATTGAACTACTCCACTTATGATAAAGAGCTTTATGCTCTTGTGAGATCCTTGCAAGTGTGGAGTCATTACTTGTTGCCTAAGGAGTTTGTGATTCATACGGATCACCTCTCCTTGAAGTACCTTCAAGGTCAAGGCAACTTAAACAAAAGGCATGTTAGATGGATAGAATTCATTGAATCATTTTCCTATGTGATTAAGTACAAGAAAGGAAAAGAGAATGTTGTAGCTGATGCCTTATCTAGGAGATATGTGCTCTTTCTTCTCTTGATGCTAAGATTGTAGGATTTGATTGTTTGAAGGATATGTATGAGCATGACCTTGATTTTGGTGAGATATATGCTTCTTGTGCTAAGGGTGGCCGAAATGGCTACTACATATTTGATGGCTTCTTGTTTAAGTTTAAAAGGTATGCATACCAAGGATTTCCATAAGAGAAGTCATCACTAAAGAAGCACATGGTGGCGGCCTAATGGGCCATTTTGGTGTCCAAAAGACACTAGAGACTTTGAAGGAAAAATTCTATTGGCTGGACATGAAGAAAGATGTCACAAGGATGTGTGCAAGATGCATCACTTGTCACAAGGCAAAAGTCACTCTCCAACCGAAAGGGAAGTACACTCCTCTTCCTTCTCCTACTCTCCCTTGGGTTGATATTAGCATGGACTTTGTTAGTGGTTTGCCTACAACCTCTCATGGACATGACGCTATTTTTGTGGTTGTTGATAGATTCTCTAAAATGGCACATTTCATTCCATGTCATAAGAGTGATGATGCATCTAAAGTGGCCGAATTGTTTTTCAAGCATGTTGTTAAATATCATGGACTTCCTAGGTCAATTGTGAGTGATAGGGATTCTAGGTTTCTTGGACATTTTTGGAGGACCTTGTGGTCTCGGTTAAGAACTAGCTTAATGTTTTCTACATCTAGACATCCACAAACCGATGGTCAAACCGAGGTTACTAATAGAACCATAATCACTATCTTGAGAACCATACTTAGGAAGAATTTGAATGAATGGGAGAAATGTTTGCCACATGTTGAGTTTGCTTATAACCGTGCATACCATTCTTCCACCTCATTTAGTCCATTTGAAGTTGTGTATGGTTTTAATCCTTTAACCCCTTTGGACTTGATTGCTTTAAACCATGATGATCATATTGATGTAAGTGGTCAAAAGAAAGCTCAACAAATGAAAGACTTGCATGCTAAGGTTCATGAACAACTTAACAAGATCAATGAAGCGTCTGCAAAAAGGGTAAATAAAGGCAAGAGGTTTCGGACTTTTGAGGTAGGGGATTGGGTTTGGTTGCACCTTAGGAAAGAAAGGTTTCCACAAGCTAGGAAGAGCAAACTTTCACCTAGAGGAGATGGACCATTTCAAATCACAAAGAAGATCAATGATAATGCATATGTTCTTGACTTGCCATATGATGGATCATATAATGTTCATGCAACATTTAATGTTTGTGATTTACTTCCTTTTGAAGGTGATATGGAAGAACTAAATCCGAGGTCGGATTCTTTTCAAGTGGGAGGGAATGATGTGGACATCCACCCAACTTCCACACAAGAGACTCCAAGTCCCTTCCAAGGCCTCAATGGACCCATGACACGATCTAGGTTAAAGAAGGTGCAAGAGAAACTCCAAGCTTTTGTGAAGATCATGGCACAAGGTGAGGAGCGGAATGAAGATCAAGATCAAGACCTCAAGCTCCAACGCATGGGAATTTAAGTGGAAAAGACCCCAAACCTTTTGGGAAGTATCACCTTCACCTCCCTTGAAGCCGAGAAGGTTTCCACACACCCCACGCGCCTCCACCACCTCCCGGAAGATGCCCCACCACCCTTGGAATGCTTCACCACGTTCCCAAGCCTTGGAAAAGCCGGAAGGTAGCTCGGGCGCGCCAGCCAAGCCCGCAATGCACCTCCACGCGCCACCTCCCTCCAAGCGCGTGTGTGACACGCCCCACCATGGGCAATTCGGATATTTCACCTTTTCCATCAGATTTCAGCTTAATTGACTTGTATTTGAATGTTATTTGTGATATTTAGGAAATGAGAGGGAAAGTGAGTTAGTGGAGGTCCTTACTTACTAGTTTGAAGTAATGGTTGGTCCTTACCCTCCATTACCAAAAATGGTGGAATCCTCCCACTCTCCCTCACCGTTTTAGGTAGTGTCATAATGCCTTTTGCTTTATGCATGAAAATGGTAGGAAGACTTAAGGGGTTGTTACCAAAAGTGTTAGCCACACTTTGGGAAATAACCTCCACTACCACCATTCCATGTATTTAGGTTAGCAACCCACATTTCAGCCATTTAGAACTCATATTGTCGAAAATATTGACTCCATTTTGAGAGCATTTTGGCTTTGGTTTCTCACTTCGTCAATCCATTCCCTTGTTCCATAATTTTGGTTCAAGAATCATATCTAGTATTGCTCAATCAAGTAGTTGAGAGGTGCTAGATCCATCTTCTTTCCTTAGCATTCCAAGCATTGCTTCATCTTGTTGTGAAGAGGTTCTTGGTTAGGCCGAAAGTATCACCTTGAGAGAGCTCTGATGAGAGCCAATGTCAAGGACGACGATGAGGCCAAATTGGCCAGATTCTGATACGGTTTAAGAAAGGATATCGCTAAAACAGTGGAGCTTTGTGATAATCTAGATTACCAAGATCTGGTGCACAAGGCTATACAAGTGGAGAAGCATCTGAAGAAGGGAAACTCCTATTATTCATCCCATGCGCCTATCCGAGGCTCAGGGAGCAAGTCTACGCCCTTCGCCAAGCCGGCACTTTCAAAACCCTACCAACCAGCCACGGCGATACCCCCCTCTAGCCCCAACTGTTACGGTCACCCCGATCGGGTTGCGACCGGGTGACCCGGGGCTCCGGTTTTGACCTGTGGGTCATGCGTTTCGACGGTTAGACGACTCCTGGGACTTATCTGAGAATTATTTTTGGGAATCCTTCAGGTTTTGAGGTCGTACGGGTCCCCCGGACATTTCCGCCGAAAATATTTTTTCGGAGACGGGACTTGTCTCGGGACGTACAGCGGGCTCGGTAAAGCTCCCGGGACCTCGGAATGGGAAACCGTTTGTATATTTGGAATCGTGGGAACGTCCCGAATCTTTTTACGGAGCATATATTTTGGGTTGGGACGTTCGATCCCGGGTGACTCCCGGGGCTCGGGATGGAAATTCTCCGACGGCTTTGGTGTGAGATATGTTATATTTTGAGACGGATTTTATGGTAATATTTGTGGATTTTTGGCATGGCGGGATTTTGGTTCGGGCCAGCACGCGCGCACGTCGGGAATTACGCGGTTGGAGTTGGCGCGGGTTTGGCGCACCAACACTTAGCCATTTTCAGATTTTTGGCTAAGTGTTGAGTCATGGCTTTGACCAAGGGGGAGTGGGACAAGTGTCCCATGACTCACCCCTTGGAAAATATAAAAGGAGGCTTTTTTGGAAGAAAAGACAAGTGTTCTTCATTTCTTCTTCTTCTTCCTCCTTAGTGCCGCCACCATCTTCATCTTCCTCCAAGTTCTTGTTCTTCGTCTTGGCTAGAAACATCAAGGATTTGGGCTCCATAAATTGGTAAGCTTCTCTTCTCCATGAGTTTGCAAGTTGGAAGCTTGATTTTGGGTGGAAAAGAGAGGTAGTTTCGAATTAGGGTTTACTCTTTGCTATGAGTTGTGTTGATCTTCTTGCTCCCATCTTTTAGTATGTTCTTATTGGGTTGGAGAGGAGTAAGAATCATGGTTTAGATTTTGGAAAAACTCCATGGATGAAGAAACCCTAAAATGCCGAAATTAAGGGTGATTTTCTAACTTGGTGATTAGTTGTGTTTTTGAATCATGCTTTGAGTATGTGGTTCCTACCATGATTCTAAGGCTTTGTATGGTTTCAATTTGATGGAAAACATGTTGGGTGAAAAACCCCCTTTTGGCCGAAACTTAAGGCTAGGGTTTATGTTTGATTTTTGGTGTTTAAGGTGAAATTGGTTAGTATTCTTGCTTAAGATGTGTAATTGGTGGTTAAAGTATGTGTTTGGTGGCTTGAATGGATTGAATTAAAGTTTGGTGGAAAAATGGGTAAAGGGCCGAAACTTAGAAGGGAACTTTAGTTATGTTAGTGTTGTGTTTTGGGTGATTTGGATGGTGATTTGGTATCGGGGATGGAGTTAGGTGCGTAACGATGTTTGGAACGTCGTTTTCGGGTGTTAGGAGCAAAATCCACCTTTATGCTTGGTGACGGGTAAAGTGTCTGGAATGTGGAATTTAAAGGTTGGAATGTGGTTGTGGGTGTGTGAATAACAATGTTATAGTTCGGTTTGTGAAACCGAGCTTTCTGTGGATTTTTACGAGAATGTGCAGGAATGTGCGGGTTTGGTTTCTGGGGGTCTATTTTGGTGAGTTCTGATTTGTTTGTGCTTGTTCAGCTTGTTTCTACTTTTCGGGCCGGGAGCCGGGATTTCCCGGGATTTGTACTGCGGAGCAGATTTTCTGAGGTAAGGGCTCAACTTCTCTCGTTATGCATTTTGGGCTGGATTATGTGTATATCGGGTGTAGTTGAGGCGGGTTTCGGGTGAGGACGGTGGTTCGGTGATCCCGAGACCCGTCACATGGTAAGATGCTGTTTGCTTTCTGCTTCAAGGTGCGTTCTCGCCCCAACATCAAGGAAGAATTATTGTTCAGGAGGAAAACAGGATCCCAAGCTCCTTCCAGGGGCATGTCCTCCTCCTTATATACCTGCGCCCTCAGGTCCTCCCTCAAGGCTTTCAAGGCAGCGGGATCCTCAGTCCACTTGGGGGTCTGGTTGGCGATCACACGCTTCCTCTAAAGGAAGTGCGACCAAACCCCAGTCTCCACCAGCACAGTCGCCGCCGCGCCCAAGTCAACCACACTGTCGCTAATGCTGCTTGGCGGGTGGGAAGGCTCCGCCCCTGCTCCAAACGACTTGTTAGCACAACAAAGGAAGCTTGAAAAACAAGGAAACGAGGAAAGGAACTCACCTTGCGAGGGGTCTTGACCCAAGGCAGGAATGGCCTCGCCAGAAGGTGGCTTGCACTGCGGCTTCATCCAGGCACAGCTCCCAGAGGGTTCGTAGGGAAGACGAACTACATCCCAAGCACTCGTTTTAGAGGGGACCTCCTTTGACACCAAAGCGCCATCGACAGCGTCGCTGGGAAGGTCTGGGGGTGCTTCCTCTGGAGCCCTTTCCCTCCGGGAAGCCTGACCGCTTGTTGGAAGAGCGCCCCCAACATCTCTCCCTACTCCCAGCTGAGTATCACCCAACACGAGAGCGCCACTCTTCGCGGGGGCTGCTGACGCCTTGACCCCAGTAGAGCTGCTGGCTTTCGCTGCAGACTTGGATTTCCTTCTCATGGCCAGCAGGAGATCGCCGGCCGAGGTTATCTTCTTTGAGAAGGGTCCTCCCACCTGGGGAGAAACCTCAATTTGAGGAGAAGCCTCCGCTTGGGAAGAGAGAGGCAAAACAACACTCTCAGGAGGAATTTCATGACTCGTCCTAGGAGGGCTCGCCAGCAACTCATAGACAAAGGCATCTATCCTGACGTCTTCAGCCGATGCCGCCACTTTCAACGAGGGGCCAGGGGCCTCCATCACCGGGGTCTCGCGAACCCCCTTCTCCGCAGGAACACCTTCGGGAGAGCCCTCCTTGGCCACTTCGTCCACATTGGAAAGTTCTCCCTGGGAAGGCCCTTGCAGAGTGGCCTGGTCTATTCCGCGAGGAGTTTTCTCCACGAGTCGTTGCACCATGTCACTGGACACCTTCTTCCTCTTCGCCTCTCCTACGAGCGGCACACCTACACCTGACGCTGGCCATTTCTTTCGCGGGGGCTCAATAGCACCCAAAACCTTCTCCGCAGTAGGAGAAGCATTCTGCCTATACGCACAGGCTAGGTGAATTTGAAC
Organism: Stellera chamaejasme; assembly: GCA_024586325.1. Taxonomy (NCBI): domain Eukaryota; kingdom Viridiplantae; phylum Streptophyta; class Magnoliopsida; order Malvales; family Thymelaeaceae; genus Stellera; species Stellera chamaejasme. Next base: position 23,236,752 of record CM044981.1, read on the forward strand.
CGCAGCGCGCATAGATCCTCTCTTTCCAATCATTGGTAAGCTTCTTCTCTTCAAGAATTTGGCAAGTTTGAAGCTTGATTTTGGTTGGAAGGGAGGTTTCGAAACCAATTTATGTTTGTTCTTTGCTATAAGTTTGGATGATCTTCTTGCTTCCATGTTTAAGTATGTTGTTCTTGGTATGGAGAGGAGTAAGAATCAAGGTTTAGATTTTGGAAAAACATCATGGATGGTGGAAACCTAATTTGGCGAAATTTTGGTTGTTTTCTAAACTTGGTGTTTAGTTGTGTGTTTGAATCATGCTTTGGATATATGGTTCCTAGCATGATTCTAAGGTGTTGTATGGATTCAACAAGGATTTAATTTCCCCGCACTTCGTAGCGGTGTAAATTGCAATAATATATAAGAATTTAATAAGGATGTAATAATAAGTGAAATAAATGTATATTTTTATGAAATAAATGTACATTTTTATGAAATAAATGTACATTTTTATGAAATAAATGATAAAGTATATAATTATTATAGGTGAAAAAATTAGGTCTCAGAATTTTTACATTTTATCATATGAAGTCTAAACCATTAGGGACAAAACGCAAAATAATAAGAAATAAAAGTAAAATAGAGATTTAGTTTTTTAAACAATTTGAAACGCAAATAGATCAAATCACTAAATTATGATGAGGTGACACAATCTTATTAGGTGGATATCATTCATACAAAATTTTATGTATATGTATAGAGTTTTAAATACAAATACTAATTACACATTATTACTTTTCATTAAAATCATCAACGCTCAAAGGAAGAAAAAAACTATTTCATAAGAATTGAAACTTTGATGACAACATGCTACTTTTTAAATAGTTATAAATTGTAATGAAATTTTTTTTGAACAAAAAAATGACATACTTTCAAAATAGTTAAAGGTAAGTAATGGAAGAAGAGAATTTACAAAACTGTATTTTTTACAAATTTTATATTCGTTTTCAAAATTATTAAAACTTTCGATCTTCATAAAAAGCATTAACTAACACACTTTAAAGTAATCAAAATGAAGAAGAAAAAGTGAAGAAATAAGACGGATGAGGTGCGTATTCATCAACTAAACTACCAAATATTTGTGGTCTACTTTCATGAAATAAAAGCGAAAATAAGTAATAATGATTGTAGGTAAAAATTTCGGCTTAATTAAAAACTAAGATTTTCAAAAATTTGAGGACCAATACACATAATAATTAGAAATAAAAGTCAAAACATTGTTTTTTAAAAGTGTTTTCTCTCATAAATTTTATTTCATTTTTAAAATTTACAAACTTTCCCTCTATAAATAGTAAATGAACACACTTTAAAAGAACAAAATGCAGGAAAAAATAGATAACGTGATACAACAAAATTAATTTCATACTAATTTTCAAAATTACCAATTTCATACTAATTTTCAAAATTACCAATTTTTCCCTATTAGTAACATAATAAATATAATTAAAAAATTAATGAAATAAATAATAAAGTTAATTAAAAATTTTAATTTAATAAATATAATTTTAAATTTTTAAAAAAATTAATTTAAAATTTTTTAAAATTTTTTATATTAGTGACATAATAAATATAATTTTAAAAATAAATAATAAATAATATAATTTTAAAAAATGAAAAAAAGAGTTAATTTAAATTTGTTTTTAAAAAGTAATGAAATAAATAATAAATATAATTAAAAAAATGGGAAACAATAAAAAATTTAATGAAATAAATAATAAATATAAATTAAAAAATTTAATTTAAAAAAATTAAAAACATTTAATTTAAAAAAAATGGATGACGTGGCACGACCCTATTGGGCGTGCCACTGTTCACCAGCAGTGAACCATCCCCATATATAGAGTATATAATTTGATGGAAAGCATGTTGAGTGAAAAACCCCTCTTTGGCCGAATTGATAAGCTAGGGTTTATGTGTGATTTGGGTGTTTAAGGTGTAATTGGTTAGTAATCAAGCTTAAGAAGTGAAATTGATGGTTAAAGTGAGTGATTGGAACGTTGAATGGATTGATTTGGAAGTATGGTGAAAAGTTGGTGTTTGGCCGAAACTTAGAATGAAACTTTAGTTATGTTTGTGTTGTGTTTTGGACATTTTGGATGGTGAATTGGTATCGGGGATGGATTTAGATGCGTAATGGTGTTTGAAACGTCGTTTCTGGATAATGGGAGAAAAAAGTTATCTTTATGCGGGATTACGGGTAAAGTGTCTGGGAACTGGGATTTAAAGGTTGGATTGTGTTTGTGGGTATATGAATAAGGATGTTCTAGCTCAGTTTGTTACGGTCACCCCGAGCGGGTTGTGACCCGGGTGACCTGGGGCTCCGGTTTTGGCCTGCGGGTCACGGTTTTGGGCGGTCAGGCGGCTCCCGAGGCTTATCTGAGCTTTATTTTTGGGAATCCTTCGGGTTTGGAGGTCGTGTGGGTCCCCCGGACATTTTCACAGAAAATATTTTTCGGGATCCCGGACTTGTCTCGGGACGTACAACGGGCTCGGTAGCGCTCCCGGGACCTCGGAATGAGAAACCGTTTACATATTTGGAATCGTGGGAACGTCCCGGATCGTTTTATGGAGTGTTTATTTTGGGTCAGGACGTTCGGTCCCGGGCGACTCCCGGGACTCGGGATGGAAATTTTCCGACGGCTTTGGTGCAAAGTAGGTTATGTTTTAAGATGGATTTTATGGTAATATTTGTGGAGTTTTGGCGTGGCGGGATTTTAGTTCGTGTCGAGACGTGCGCACGTCGGGAATTGCGCGGTTGGCGTTGGCGCGGGTTTGGCGCACCAACACTTGGTAATTTTAGATTTTGGCTAAGGGGTGAGTCACAAGGGTGACTAAGGTGTTTAGAAGTGATAAGGGACACTTGTCAAATTGTGGTAAAAGATGGAAAAGGAAAGAAATGGATGAAAATATAAAAGGAAGGAAACTGTAATTTTCTTCATTTCTTCTTCTTCCTAGCTCCATCCGCCATTCTTCTTCTCTTCCAAGCTCCTTCTTGTTCTTCAATTCCTTGGCTGAAAATCATCAAGGTTGGACTCCAACAATTGGTAAGCTTCTTCTCTTCATCTCTTTATAACTTGGAAGCTTGAAATGGGTGGAAAAAGAGAGGAAATTGCAAGCTAGGGTTTACTCTTTACTATGAGTTTGGTTGATCTTCTTCCTCCCATCTTTTAGTATGTTCTTCTTGGGTTGGAGAGGAACCATGGTTTAGATTTTGGAAAAAACATCTTCGATGAAAAGCCCTAAATTGCCGAATCATTGATGAATTTTCTAAAATGGTGTAGAGTTGTGTTCTTGAATCAAGCTTTGGATATGTTGTTCCTAGCATGATTCTAAGGCATCTATGGTTTCAATTTGGTGGAAAACATGTTGGGTAAGAAACCCCCATTTTTCCAAAATTGTGAGTTAGGGTTTATGTTGATTTTTGGTGTTTAAGGTGAAATTGGTTTGTAATTGTGCTTAAGAAGTGAAATTGGTGGTTAAAGTGAGTAATTGGAACCTTGTATGGATTGAATTGGAAGTTGGGTGAAAAATTGACAAAGGGCCGAAACTTTAAGTTAAACTTTATCTATGTTTGGGTTATGTTTTGGTTGATTTGGATGGTAAATTGGTATCGGGGATGGATTTAGGTGCGTAACGATGTTTGAAACGTCGTTTTCGTATAATGGGTGCAAAAGTTACCTTTAAGCTTGGTTGCGGGTAAAGTGTCGGGAATGAAGGGTTTAAAGGTTGGAATATGTTTGTGGGTGTATGAATAACAATGTTCTAGTTCGGTTCGTGAAACTGAGCTTTCTGCGGATTTTTACGGAAAAGTGCGGGATTGTGCGGGTTTTGTTCTGGGAGTCTAATTTGGTGAATTCTGATTGATTTGTGGTTGTTCAGCTTGTTTCAGCATTGGTGGAGTGGTTTGGGACCATAAAAGTCAAGTTTCACTTTTCGGGCCGGGAGCCGGGATTTCCCGGGATTTGTGCTGCGGGGCAGCTTTTCTGAGGTAAGGGTTCAACTTCTCTCGTTATGCATTCTGGGAGTATTTGCATGTATATCGGGTTTAGTTGAGGCGGGTACCGGGTGAGGGCGGTGGTTCGGTGATCCCAAGACCCGTCATATGGTAAGATGCACGTTTGTTCGGTTTCAAGGCCCGGATGGTCTTGGAGGCCACGGGTTTATGTTCTGCTCTGTATATCCACACTAGGCGCCGGTATTCTGTGTATACCTTTTTGGTATACTTCTGTTTACATTCTGTTCTGTTTTGCATATGCATTATTATTATATGTTCTGTTCTGTGACGAGACCCGGATGGTCTTGGGAGGCCACGGGTGCTCCTTGGTTCTGTTCTGGGTATCCGCACCTGGGGTGCCGATACTTATGTTCTGTTGTGTCCGCACTGAGGGTGCCGACATTCTGTTCTGTGTCCGCACTGGAGGGTGCCGACATTCTGTGTATATCTGTACTGGGGGTGCCGATATACTTCTGTGACCTTACGACAGCTTGGGGATCGCAACCCCCAGCCGGTACCTTGCTTCTGTTATGTATATTCTGACCTCTTGGAGAGGGCTGTCGTTCTGAGGGTCAGCGGTTGGACCGCATGTGATGGGTTCCGGCTCACCTCTGACTTTGCATACATGCATATGTATATGTATTGTTTGTGTTACGGTCACCCCGAGTGGGTTGCGACCGGGTGACCCGGGGCTCCGGTTTTAGCCTGCGGGTCACGTTTTTCGGCGTTCAGCGGCTCCCGAGCCCTATCCGAGTATCATTTTGGCGAACCCCTCCGTATTTGAGGTCGTGTGGGTCCCCGGACGTTTCCGCCGAAAATATTTTTCTGGCGCCGGGGGGTTGTCGGGGTCGTCTCGGGACGTACAGCGGGCTCGGTAGCACTCTCGAGATCTCAGTTTGGGAAGCCGTTTGCAGTTTTGGAGTCGTGGAGACGTCCCGGTGATGGTTGTGGAGTTTAATATTTGGGGCGGGACGTTCGGTTCCGGGCGACTCCCGGGGCTCGGGACGGGAATCCCGGGGCTCGGGATGGAAATTTTCTGACGGCTTTTGGGTAAGTTGTGTTATAATTTAAGATGGAATTTATGAGTATTTTTATAGAATTTTGGAGTGACGGAATTTCGGTTAAGGTTGACACGCTCGCACGTCGGGTTTTGGTTCGGGTTCAGCGAGCTCGGTAGGACACTCTGTACTGGTAAATGAATTTCTGAAAAATGTTCTGTGCAAGTTATAATATTCTGAAGATTGTGTCCGAGTTTCATTAATTTTGGAATTCGGTAATTATTTTTGGGCAAAAAGAATTGGAACTTTCGGAAAAATTGGGAGTTAATATGCAAATGGGTGCAAATTTAATAAAAATCAGCATGGGCAGCCTTGGTTATTTTCGGCAGAATTTTGGAGGGAGGAGAGGGACACTTGGCTTGTTTTAATTTATGTTGGGAGCTATGGGTTTAAAGTGAAAGGAATATATATATATATATATGGTTTAATATTTCCAAAATGAGATAAGTCTCATTTCTATTTCTTTTCTTCTTCTTCTTCTTCCTCACTTGCTATCCGCCTCCATGGGAGCTTTCTTCAAGCTTTGAAGTTCTTCATCTTGGCTTGATTCATCAAGGGTTTAGCTTCAATCTTGGGTAAGTTTCCTTCCTAAGCTCTCTTTTCTTATTGGAATTAAGATTGGAAGGAAAAAGAGAAAGATTTGTGAATTTTGGGTTTGTTCTTCACTACATGCTAGGATGATTCTCTTCCTCCCATCTTCAAGTATGTTGTTATTGGGTTTTATATAAGTGATAATCAAGTGTTAGATTTTGGAAAAAACTCCTTGGATGAGAAACCCTCTTTGGCCGAATTTATGGTGAAATTCTAAAATAATGTGTGTTTGTCTTCTTGAATCATGCTTCAAGTATGTTAATCCTAGTATGATTCTAAGCTTATCTATGGTTTCAATTTGAAGGAAAACATGTTGGGTAGAAAACCCTCTTTGGCCGAAATGTTAAGTGAAGAGGTTTTGGTTGTTTAGGTGAAATTGGTTAGTGATCTTGCTTAATAATTGCAATTGGTGATTAAAGAGTGCTAATGGGACTTTGTTTGGATTGAAATGGAAGTTGGGTGAAAAATCCCCAAATGGCCGAATTATGGGTTGATTTTCAAAAATGGATTTTGTTGTTTTGGATGCAATTGGATAGCATTCATGGTTTAGAAGTGAAATTGGTGGTTAGAATGATTAATTGGAAGCTTGAATGGATTGATTTGGAAGTTGGATAAAAAGTTGGTTAAGAACCGAATCTTTGAATGATTCTTTTTCAATGTTGGAGGTTCATTTTGGTTGAATTGGATGTTAATATGGTGTTGGGGTTGAATTTGGGAGTGGATGGAAGTTTGAAATGTTGAATTCGGTTAAGAAATGGAAAAGTTACAATTAAGCGGGATTATCGGAAAATGGCGGGTAATGAAGGGTTTAAGGTTGGATTTGATCAGTTCTGCTTATTGTATGATGTTTGTCAATGTGAAATCTTGCATTGTCTAGGTTGGTTCTGAATTCTGACGTTTCTGTGAAAATCTGGAATTTTACGGAAATTCTGTCGGATTTTCGGTTTTGGGGTCGGGGGTTGTAATTTGGTAGTGTGGTTGATAAGGATGCTAATTCAACTTGGTTTGGCAGATTCTGAGTTTCGGTGGTTAGAAAAAGAGGAGTTCTAAGTTTCGGGCACGGTGTAGGTGTTATCCAGAATCGGTCAAATACTGGATTTTGAGGTAAGGGTTTGGTTCTGCTATTTTTGGTAAGATAGGTGTATGTCTGGCCATTTTCTGCTGCAGTATTTCAAGATTATATGCCTAGAGCATATTCTGTAGTCTGTAGGTGTATGTATTGTAGCACTTCTGTTTTGCAGGTATTTCGGGAATTTCTGCTTTAAGGTACGTTCTGTGATCTGTAGATGTATGCCTCGTAGCATACCCTGTCTGTTAACCCTACGTTTGTAGGTGTATGCCTTGTGGCATACTTTGTCGGTTAACCCTACGACAGTTGTGGGTTCTCTACCCCAGCTGGTGCACCATGCTTCCGTAATAGCTTCGGCTTCTGACTCCCTTAGAGGGAGGTCCGCTGCTCGATTGGTTATAAGGGCTTATGGCGATTTAATATCGCACATCCTTCGGGATTCTGATCTGTTTTATTACATGCACGATATTCCGTTTTCTGTCGCATATATTCTGTATATTATTATCTTTCTGTTTTGCAGGGTTACATATGCTTATCTTACCCCAAATCCCTTACGGGGTCCTTTTAGGACTCACCCTTTTTGGGTTCTGTTTTTTGGATTTCAGGTAGACTTGGTAAACAACTAGCGGAGTTGGTTTCCGTGAGGCTTCTGCCTTGGTTGGGTTGAGCAGCAGCAGTACCTTGCGGGCTGGGATTTTGTCTACTTGGTCTGAATCCCGCGCGAGGTATTTTGACGTTTAGGCCTAGGGTCGGCTCTGTAGTTGCATGTGCATATTTTCTGGATGATTGCGATGATCGTATAAGTATGTGTATATTCTGTTGCATGTTCTGAGCGCTTGGCGCTTGCTAGATACCCTAGGTTCTGTGAACTCTATATGTATCTATGTTTGGTGCGTAAGCACTCGTCCAGGGAGGGCGAGGCTTACTCTGTTGCTAATGCATGAATTGCATGTTTAGATTTTGTTTTAGTGATATGTATGGAATTTTTGTTAGTTGCTCCCACTTTCGTTTCGCTCTTTGGGTCCGCTACGCGCGGCGGGTCTCGATGGACCTGCCACCCCTTCCATTCCGGCTTCCGCTTCCGGCGTCCCGGCGCCCCCGCCTCCGCAACCGGGCTCGGGCGGCGTGCGGTGACAGTTTGTGTTTGTTCTGTTTTGCAGGTTCGGCTCGGCAGCACTTGTACAAACTGTATCTTACCTCAGCCCTTACTGGGTCCTCTCGAGGACTCACCCTTTATATGTTTACCACCTTTCAGGCCGTCCTGACAAGCAAACGGCGGAGTAGGGATCCGCGGTGCTTTCTGTCATTTTGGTTTCGGTAGCAGCAGCAGTACCACGTGCGGGAATCCTTTGAGCGAGAGGCTTCTGATTCCGCACTTAGGTATATATAGGATTTTGTTTTGGTGGCTCTGTAGCTGTAGTTGCATGCATGTATATCTGATCATGAGTTTGTACTTGATGTAACTTCTGGGATATATTCTGCCTTTGTTTGTCTTCTGAGTCGAGGGCGGAGCCCCGACTTGCCTATACTGGATATGTTTGGAATGGATTCAGTGTTTATGTGTTTGTTGCGATGATCAATGTTTGGTACACCATGAACTGCATCTTTGGTAAATGTTGGGTTTTTTATACTTGCCATGTATGAGTTTGTAGGTTGCAAGTCGTTGATCGACTAATCCTTTATTTGAGCAAAACGCTCTGTTACCGCGCTTTCCACCGTAGTTTCCGTTTCCGACGTCGCGACCAGGCGGGGTGGTCGTGACAAGTTGGTATCAGAGCAGGTCGGGTCGGTGTAACCCGAGAGCCAAGGTATGGTCAGTTTTGGTATGGATTCTGGATGGCAAGTATACTGGTCCAGGAGTGGACTTTGGCGGCTCCCGAGGTTTATCTGAGCTTTATTTTTGGGAATCCTTCGGGTTTGGAGGTCGTGTGGGTCCCCCGGACATTTTCGCCGAAAATATTTTTCGGGGGCCGCGACTTGTCTCGGGACGTACAGCGGGCTCGGTAGCGCTCCCAGGACCTCGGAATGAGAAACCGTTTGCATATTTGGAATCGTGGGAACGTCCCGGATCGTTTTACGGAGTGTTTATTTTGGGTCGGGACGTTCGGTCCCGGGCGACTCCCGGGGCTCGGGATGCAAATATAAAAGGAAGGAAACTGTAATTTTCTTCATTTCTTCTTCTTCTTCCTAGCTCCATCCACCATTCTTCTTCTCTTCCAAGCACCTTCTTGTTCTTCAATTCCTTGGCTGAAAATCATCTTTGGTACACTACCCAAGCAAATGCGTCCTCGCATCACATCAGAATCACACAAGGCTCCACCAGGCAAGGCCCCGCAGGTCTCGCCCTCGCGGTCTCAAGTCTCGCCTTCGCGAGGTCTCGCCCTCGCGGTCTCAAGTCTCGCCTTCGCGAGGTCTAGGTCTCGCCCTCGCTGTCTCAAGTCTCGCCTTCGCGAGGTCTCGCCTCACGGCCAAGTTCACCCCGGGTCTCGCCTCGCGGTCTCAAGTCTCGCCTTCGCGAGGTCTTATGCCTATTGCGGTCTTAAGTCTCGCCTCGCGAGGTCTCGCCCTCGCCGGATCTCAAGTCTCGCCTTCGCGGGTCTCGAGTCTCTTATGCCTTCGCAGGTCTCGCCCTTGCGGTCTCAGGTCTGACCTTCGCGGGTCTCGCCCTCGCGGTCTCAACTCACCTTCGTGAGGTCTCTCATGCTTATACTGGCCCCCCTAGACAAGGCCCTTAAACTCACGGTTCGTGCGACCCTTACTCTTACCTTTATTGGCTTCGCTTTTATCTAAGCCTTCGCCCCTTGCTGGCCTTCGCCGCTACATACTCAACTAAGGAAAGACCACTTGGTCATCTGACATTAAGCAACCAATAATGAAGAAGGTCAGCACGAGCCTGAGTGATCTTCTCTAGATTCACACGCTAGATATCCTCTGACAAACGAATCGACTAAGGCGGTTTACTGACATTCATCATTACAGCCGCCTTATCTCAAACAGCCTGGCTAAAGGCTTCAACTGGGGGAGGCTCCTCCTGGCATCACCCTATAAATAGGGTGATGTCCACCTTAAAACGGGTAAGCTACTTCACGCCCCCCACTCCTCTCTTGCTACTCCTGAGTGCTCTCTTTATCTTTTACAGATCACTCTGAACAGCAAGCTTGGAGTCCTCAAGAACACAACACCATCAACAAATCATCTGAGAGTCTGCGCCTGCAAAGGAACGCGACTATCAGATTGGCGCCGTCTGTGGGAACTCGAAAGTTCTCATCAAAAACCCATAAAGAAAACCACAAGAAACAAGCCATGCCAACTACCCGAAGCGCAAGTAGGCATAGCCGCCGGGGAAGGAGGAATCCACCCGTCACGGCCACCCCACAACCAGGGGAACTCTCGGTTCATTCGACGGAGGAGAGCTCCTCCCACGTTAACCGCAACGTGCCTCAGGAGCGCACCGTCCCACCAGCAAATCCTCCACCCACAGGCCTTGATCCGGCCGTCCTACAATCAATCACGGAGGCAGTTGCTCATAACTTGCGCGAAACACTCGCTGGTACTCTCAGAGGAGTTTTGGATAGTGTGGGAACACTACGAACCAGCCAACCCAATTGCCCTGTCACCCCGCCGCAACAAGTAAGTCATCCTGACCCTCCTCCTTCGTCTGTGCTTATAGCACTTACTAGACGGATAGAAGAAATGGAGAAAAGAGAGGAGAGGGCTAGTGTCTATAACATCACCAGGATGGGTTTGGGTCACCTCTGGACCCAGCCCTTCACTCAGCGGGTCTTGGAGACCCCTCTTCCGGATCAGTTTCGCCAGCCCAAGCTAGACGCTTACGACGGTCTGTCAGACCCGGATATTCATTTGCAACGTTACGTCTCCGCGATGGCCATCGCAAGGGCAGATGACAACACCCTCTGTAGGGCTTTCAGCTCCACACTCATAGGGGCCGCGGCAAACTGGTATGCCACCCTTCGCAAAAAGCGGTTTGATTCCTTTGAGGAACTCTTCCCACAATTTCTCCAATCACTTCATAGTATCCAAGCCTCCCCCCAAAACGACAGGACACCTCCTTCAGATACGACAGAAGAAAGAAGAATCCCTCAGGGCATACATTCAGCGATTTCAGGCGGAATCCATCCAAGTCCCAAATCTGGGGGAGGAGGCCCGTCTGCTCACAGCCATTCAGGCTCTCCATTTGGACTCTCTTTTCTTTGTGGAGGTACACACCAACCCCCCTGCAACATGGAGCAGTTCCTGAACACGGCATCCCGGTTCATGAACACAGAAGAAGTCACTTGACCACTCTCGCCAACCCTTCAATCGCGGAGACTATCGATATTGCCTCACTGGCAAACATGTCATATGATTTGTTCTCATTGATAAGCAACTATGGCATCGTAGATTTACATCACCCCTCCAACGATGCCTCAGCACTCTTGAGGGACACTCCATCCTGGACACCCTCCACCAAGGCAGCTGCGGTGCCCGCATAAGGGCGGGGGCACTTGCACACAAGGCCCCCCGCCTAGGGACGCCGCCGCACTGGTCAAAATATGCCACCAATGCCAGATCAACTCTTGCATTCAACGGCTGCCATCTACGGAGTCTCCAGCACTGACGAATCCAGTGCCATTCGCCCTATGGGGCCTTGATCTCATTGGCCCAGTGCCGACCGCACCAGGTCAGTACCATTTGCGTATCATCACGGTTGATTACTTCTCTAAATGGGGCGAGGTAGAACCCTTGGTCTCCATCGCCTCCGCCAAAAAACATCAGTTTCTCTGGAAGGACTTCGTTTGCCGGTACGGCAGCCCCCGCGCCATCATTACAGACAATGGCACTCAGTTTGCCAACCACGACGTCCAATAATGCGCCCAGGATAAACAGTGTCTGCATGCTTTTCGCCCCAGTGGCGCACCCCCAGTCCAAATGACCTCTACTTGGTCACCAACCAAACCCTCATGGAGGGCCTCAAGAGACACCTTTCTCCTTTGCCTACGGCGCAGACGCGCTTGTACCTATTGAGGCAGATCGCCCCACGATCCGCATCATCAACTTCACTGACCAAGTAAGTCCTAAGCTCCATATTGTAGTTCCAATATAAAACTGGTGTATCTGCTCTTATCCTACAACATTACACGGCAACTCAATTGACCTCCCAATCGCCCTCTGTACCTAACCAGTCAGACTGGCCACTTGCCGGGCGACATAAGTCCAAGGCACCAGACCTTGTCAGGTCCCATACGGTCGCGCCAATGGTCTTTGCGGGTCTCGTCTCTACGAATCCCAACTGACCTTCAACTCGGTCACGCCAATGGTCTTTGCGGGTCTCGTCTCTACGAACCCCAACTAACCTTCAACTCGGTCGCGCCAATGGTCTTTGCGGGTCTCATCTCTCCATCTCAAGCTTCTTGCTTTAAGTCCACCTCCTCGCCTCCCAACCTCGTTTCCAGCCCCAACAAGCACAGCCGTTTCCAGCCCCAACAAGCACAGCAGGCGTCGCCCAGGAGGTCGTCGGACCGAGAGAAGGCCGGCAGCAGCTTCTGCTCCCCAAAAATCACCGGTGAAGGATTTTGTTTTGCAGCTTGTCTACCAGCCTCTACCCGCTGCTGCCTCCACCTGAAGTTGCTCCCTGAAGCCGCCTCTCCCACCCCCATTCGCCGGAGTACCTGTTGCAGCCCAAGTCGCCGCCGTCTGGTCGCCGTTCGCCGCGAAGTTGCGCAGCCCAGCCGCCGGACTCGTCGCGAAATCGCGAATTACAGGGAGAAGGACACGTGTCGCGTGTGTGTAAAAAGCAAACCCGGTAAAACCCCCATCCAGCCCTTACTTGTTTTTAGTTGAGTTAATAAAGTCCCTAACTTCTGTTCTTTTACGTTTTTACAGGTTTAACAAGTTTTAACTTTGTTTTCTTACAGAAAGGTCACCGGACAGAGTTGTTTATTTTGTTTTCTTCATGATTCCTAATTCTCTTTTTTCCAATTTTGTTCATAATCTATTTGTTTGTTATAATAATTAATTCTAACCATTTTTTTAATTTAACTATTATCCTTTTCTTAAATATTCATGAAAAAGTTCCTAAAAATATATTGATTGTGGTTTATTTATTTATTTGACATTGATCATTCTTCATTATTTTTGCTAACATTCTCATCTCTTATTATTTTCATCATCATAATAATTATAAGTTTTTTTTGTTATTATCATTGGATTAATTCTAGAATCTTTTTTTATTATTCTGACAGAGTTCAGCTCGGGTTTTTTAGAACCTCCAAAAAGAAGGCTATTTGACTGCCACACCGCATCAACAAATCTCCGAGGCAACTTGACCGTCTCCAACATCCAGGCAATTCGACCGCCGCTTCACCGTCTCCAACATCCAGGCAATTCTAACCCTGAGTTCTCCCGGTCCAACGGGAGCGAACTACATGGGCTTTGATCCCGATTCAAACGGGTACGTAGGCAGTTTGGAAGCCCATAATCCAGGCCCAAGTCCAATTAATTAAAACTAACCCATTGTTTGAGAATAAAAAAATTAATCATTTTGCATTAATTAATTTATGGGAATCGGCTTTTATTTTGTTTTAAAAATTATTTTCAGACAAATTGGGTGCCTAACACCTTCCCAATTTGTACCCAATCCCCGGACTTAAAATCTCTGGTTTTCGCAGAATTGCCTTTCCTAAATTTCGGAGTCAAAAATTGGGTTTTTCCTTAATTTCCCATTTTCTAAAAAAATAAAGGTGGCGACTCCCTCGTTTTTCCCGAAATTGGCGGAAAAGCCCCCGACGAGCGGCCCTCCCGCTCACGGTGGCGACTCCGCTAGGGACCATTTTCAAACTTTTTTGAAAATTAGAGGATTGAATGCTGAAAGTAATTTTTAAAACATTATGAAAGCCGATTATGTGTGTAATATTTGTTGATTGCAAAGCATGGTGATTGATAACATGGTGATTGACATATGTGTGCTCTGCATCACGGATATATTGTTCATTTGTGTGGGCATTAACCTAGGTAGTGAGCCCCGGAGACCATGTTGCATAAGAAAGTTGGTCCTCCCAACATGACTATGCACTGGTCCCAACTCCACAGCGCTTGAAGGTCGTAAAGTACCGTTTGACCAATGGGTGCTCCTCGCACCCAAAGGGAGGTATATGCACACCTAGTTGTTGGAGAACCTTTGACCAACCCATTCTCACCCTCATGTACATAATGACTTTAGAACTGAACTTTAGGTACCCAATGTTCACGGTGTATTGCATATCTTGGTGCTTGTTCAACATGTTGTTTGCTTCACACGGTGTTTGCTCATGTGCATATGAGACCTATATAAGCATTATTGGAACATAATCACCACAAAGAAAAATTAAAAAAATGTCAGGGTTAGAAAGTCAAATAACCAGGACTTATGAGGTGTCATGACAGGAATGGATCCCGAACTGTCTAAGATGTTGAAGCAATTGCTCAAGAACCAAGAAGCTCAAGACCGAAGAATGGACGAACTGGCTCAGCAAATGAAGACACTCAGTACCACTGCTAGTTCATCTCAGAAGAAGCTCCTCTTTGACAATGCTTTGTTTGAAACTCCAGTCCAGAATACTCGAGCAGACCATGAAACCCAAGGGTTCGAGTCTTCCTCAACCCTGCTCAATCAAATGACTCCAACTATGTTCAGTCAAGGACCCTCAACCATGTTCAATCATGGAGGTGAGACAAATAATCCGTTTGTCGAAAACACTCCAATCATGCAAGTAGAACAAAAGATGAAGGCCTGGAAGGTGTTGTCAAGAAGATGAGGAGAGACGATGTGTGGCTAGATCACGATAGTCTCTCACTGTTCCCACAAGCACGTATACCAAAAGAATTCAAGATGCCAGAGTTGGACAAATTTGACGGTAGTGGCTGTCCGAAGACTCATCTCAAAATGTACGCAAGAGCTATGACCCCACTTGGTGCCAATGCTGTGCTTATGGCACAAATGTTCCAACAATCTCTCACTGGCCCAGCTCTCAAATGGTTCTTGAATCTTGAGCCATCCAGGTCAAGCGTGTCACCGCACGCCACCCGAGCCCGGTTGCGGAGGCGGGGGCGCCGGGACGCCGGAAGCGGAAGCCGGAATGAATAGGAATGGCAGGTCCATCGAGACCCACCGCACGTAGCGGACCCAAAGAGCGAAACGATTGTGGAAGCAACCTAACAAAAATTTCGTGCATATAACTGAAAATAAAATCCAAACATAACAATTCATGCTTTAGCAACAGAGTAAGCCCCGCCCTCCGTGGACGAGTGCTTACACACCAAAACATATATACATACAGAGTTCACAGAACCTAAGGTAGGTAGCAAGCGCCAAGCGCTGTAACATGTACAGTAACAGAATATATAAATATATACAGACATACAATCATCACAACAAACCAGAAAAATATGCACATGCGGCTACAGAGCCAAGCCTAGGCCTAAGCATCAAATACCTCGCGCGGGATTCCGACCAAGTAGATAAAATCCCGGCCCGCAAGGTGCTGCTGCTGCAAAACACAACCGAGGTAGAACCTCACGGAAACCTACTCCGCAGGCCGCTTATCAGGTCTACCTGAAACCCAAAAACAGAACCCGAAAAAGGGTGAGTCCTAAAAGGACCCGTAAGGGATATGGGGTAAGGTAAGTATATGTAACCCTGCAAAAGCAGAAAGATAGCAATATATGCAACGAGAATACGAATATCATGCATGTACAAAAATAGATCGAAATCCCGAAGGACGTGCGATTCTAAATCGCCATAACTCTTATAACAAATAGCAACGACACCCTACCACTAAGTGAGTCGGAAGCGAAGCTAATACTGAAGCATGGTGCACCCGGTGAGGTAGCGAACCCACAACCTGTCGTAAGGTTATGCATGCAGTATGCTATAAGGCATACTCTTACAAACTACAGAATATGCCCAAAGGCATAAAATTCCGAAATACTAGCAGAACAGAAAATGAAACCAAAACATATACTTATCTTACCAAAAGAACAGAACCAAACCCTTACCTCTCAAGTCCAGAGTATTAGACCGATTCTGGACAACCTCCACACCGTGACCCGAAACTTAGAAACTTCTCTTTTCCTAACCTCCGAACCTCAGAATCTGTCAAACCAAGTTGAATTAGCATCCTTATCGACCACACTACCAAACTACACCCCCGACCCCAAAACCGAAAATCCGGCAATTTCAGAAATTCCAGATTTCCACGAAATGTCGAATTCGAACCAACCTAGACAATGCAAGATTATACATTGACAAACATCATACAACAAGCAGAACTGATCAAATCCAACATTAAACCCTTCATTACCCGCCATTTTCCGATAATCCCGCTTAAATGCAACTTTTCCATTTCTTAACCGAATTCAACGTTTCAAACTTCAAACCACTCCTAAATTCAACCCCAACACCATTTTAACATCCAATTCAACCAAAATGAAACTCCAACATTGAAAAAGAATCATTCCAACATTTCGGTTCCTAACCAACATTTTATCCAACTTCCAATTCAATCCATTCAAGCTACCAAACAACCATTTTAACCACCAATTTCACTTCTAACCCAAGAATGCTATCCAATTGCATCCAAACAACAAAATCCAATATTGAAAATCAACCCATAAATTCGGCCAAAAGGGGGTTTTTACCTCAACTTGTTTTCCATCAAATTGAATCCATACACAAGCTTAGAATCATGCTAGGATTAACATACTTGAAGCATGAACCAAGATAACAAACACACATCATTTTGGAAATTATCCAAGAAATTCGCCAACATAGGTTTTCCATCCAAGATGTGTTTTCCAAAATCCAACACTTGATTAACACTCTCCTACAACCCAAGAACAACATACTAAAAGATGGGAGGAAGAGAATCATCCTAGCTTATAGCTAAGAACAAACCCATCATTCACCATAAATCCATATTTCTTCACTAATCTTCAATTTCAACAAGTAAAGAGAAGTAGGAAGGATGCTTACCACTCAAAGCACCCAATTTCTCTTTGATTCCAACTAAGAAGAAGAACTTCAAGCTTGGAGGTGAGCTTCAATGGTGGCGTCGGCAGCAACAAGAGGAAGAAGAAGAAGAAGGAAAGAGATGAAAATGAGATAAACTCATTTTATGAAAATATTAGCCAATATATATTTTCCTCACTTTAAACCCATACTCCTACACTTAAATAGAAAATGGCCAAGTGTCCCTAATTCTCACACACATGCTGCCGAAAGAAACAAATGCTGCCCATGCTGATTTTTATTAATTTTGCAACCAATTGCAAATTAACTCCCAATTTTTCCGAAAGTTCCAATTCTTTTTGCCCAAAAATAATTACCGAATTCCAAAATTAACGAAACTTGGACACAACCCTCAGAATATTATAACATTCACAAAACATATTTCAGAAGTTCATTTACCATTCCGGAGTGTCCTACCGAGCTCGCTGAACCCGAACCAAAACCCGACGTGCGAGCGTGTCAACCTGAACCGAAATTCCGTCACTCCAAAATTCTATAAAAAATACCCATAAATTCCATCTTAAAATATAACACAACTTACCCCAAAGCCGTCAGGAAATTTCCATCCGAGCCCCGGGATTCCCGTCCCGAGCCCCGGGAGTCGCCCGGAACCGAACGTCCCGCCCCAAATATTAAACTCCACCACCACCTCCGGGACGTTTCCACGACTCCCAAACTGCAAACGGCTTCCCCGACAACCCCCCGGCGCCAGGAAAATATTTTCGGCGGAAACGTCCGGGGGACCCACACGACCTCAAATACGGAAGGGTTCGCCAAAATGATACTCGGATAGGGCTCGGGAGCCGCCTGAACGCCGAAAAACGTGACCCGCAGGCCAAAACCGGAGCCCCGGGTCACCCGGTCGCAACCCGCTCGGGGTGACCGTAACAAAGCGCATGGGAAGATATTTGTATCGAGTTTCAAAGACATTATCAGTACAACTTAGAAGTCGACGTCACACGTCGAGATCTTGAAACTACCAGGCAAACGCCGAGAGAAACATTTTCTGCCTTTATAGCACGTTGGAGAGCAAAAGCTGCTGGAATGATGAGTCGGCCAACAGAAGATGAGCAGGTGGCAATGGTTGTAAAGAATCTCTTGCCAGTTTATCACCAACATTTGTTCGCTCAGTATCTTCCCAATTTTAAAGCCTTGGTGGTCGCGGGGACTCAGATTGAAGATGCCATCAATACAGGATTGATCAAGGCCGATGAACCGAGATTCAAAAGACCGTTCACGCCACCTATGAATAAGCCGGCTGAAGTTAATATAGGTACACTACCCAAGCAATCGCGCCTCGCGTTTTATCGAATCATACGAGGCTTTGGGAGAGGTCTCATCCTTGTGATCTCCAAGACGCCTTCGCAAGGTCTCATCCTTGTGGTCTCCAGACGCCTTCGCAAGGTCTCATCCTCCTTGTGGTCTCTTCGCAAGGTCTCATCCTTGTGGTCTCCAAGACGCTACGCGAGGTCCCGCCTCGCGGGCCTCCGCACTCGCAGGGGCGACGCCTCATACTCACCCTTGCGATTCTAAAGCCTGCGCGGCCCCCTCGCGGTCTTAGGGCGAACCTCGCGATCTCCTCGCCTCCATGGGTCTTACTCCCGCCTCCCGCCTATACCGGCCCCGCCTGCATAAGGCCTTGGCACCTGTGTTCGTGCAACCTCACCCCTTATTTGGCTATATTCTATTTGGGGCCTTCGCCTTTGGGCCTTCGCCTTACAGCCTTCGCCCGCCACTTGCTCCACTTGGAGATTGACCACTTGGTCGTCTCGACATCAATCGGCCAATAAGGAGGGCAGCACGAGCCTCGGGAGATCTTCACCAGATTTATACGCCGACATTCTCTCGACAAGTGAATCACCTAAGGCGGTTTGCTGAGATCTTCATCATCACAGCCGCCTTATCTCCAATCACCGACATGACTTATCTCAAACAGCCTGCCTAAGGGCTTCAACCTGGGAGGCTCTTCTCCCGGCATCACTCTATAAATAGGGTGATGTCCACCCTAAATCGGGTAAGCTACTACACGCCCCCACCACTCACCTCTTGCTACATCTGAGTAATCTACCTAACTTTTACAGATTAATATAAAAATCAAGCTTGGAGTCTCAAGAACATCATCTTCTCCACCATATCAACTGAGAGTCCGGACCTTCTTTAGGAACGAGACTATCAGTTTGGCGCCGTCTGTGGGAACGAAAGTTCTTGCTATAAACCCATATTACAAACCACAAGCAATAAGTCATGCCAACCACCCGGAGTGCCAACAGAATAGCCGCCAAGGGAGGAGGAATCCTCCCGGGCAAGTACGAACAATGACCCACCATCGGAGCCTTCCTCGAACCACGTTCCCCACAAAGGGGAGAACTCTCTATTCACTCAACAGAGGAAAGCTCCTCCCACGTTGCCCGTAACATGCCTCGTGAGCGAAACACTCCACCTCCAAACACCCTCCAACGGACTCGATCCGGCCGCCCCGCAAACGATCACCGAGGCGGTTGCTTTCAACTTACGTGAAACTCTCGCCACCACTCTTCGGGCGTTTCGGATAGCGTTGGAACGCCGCGGACTAATCAGCCGAACGCCCAGCCTACTCCTCCTCGGCAAGTAAGTAACCCCGATCCTCTTCGTCATTACTTATCGCGCTTACTAGACGATTAGAGGAAGTGGAAAAAGAGATGAAAGGGCCAGTGTCCATAATATCTCCGTGATGGGTCCGACCACCTCTGACTCCAACCTTTACTCGAGGGTTTTAGAAACCCCTCTTCCGACTGGGCCACAGCCTAAGCCGGACGCCTATGATGGCCTGTCGACTCGATATCCATCTCCAGCCACATGCTTCCGCAATGGCAATAGCAAGGGCGGACGACAACACGCTCGTAGAGCTTTCAGCTCCACGCTTACCGGGCCGCCGCCAACCGGTACACCACTCTCCGGGACAAACGGTTTGATTCCTTTGAGGAGCTGTCCCGCAACTTCTCCAACCATTTTGTGGTATCCAAACCACCTCCTAAAACGGCGGGACACCTTCTTAAGATACGGCAGTAAAAGGATGAGCCCTCGAGAATATATTCAACGCCTGTGCCGAGTCGATCCAGGTCCCTAATCCGGGAGAAGAAGCTCGCCTGCTTGCAGCTATCCAAGGCCTCCGCTGGGAGTCCCTTTTCTTTGTGGATGTCCACACTAACCCGCCCACCAACATGGAACAATTCTTAAGTACAGCGTCGCGGTTCATGAATACGGAAGAGGTCACTCGACCACTCGCCAGAGCCGCCACGGCGGACGCCAAGGGACAACCCCCGCGACCGGACCCTAGGTCTCAAAGGCAGTACCCCACGCCCCAAGAGGGAAAGGGCATACATCTCTCTTCCCCACCGAGGGAATCTCGAACCAACATCCTCCATGCCTTGGAACAAGAGGGCGGTCCCCACTTGGCCTCGCCTCTCCCAGAAATAACAAGGCAAAGCAACAAGTTTTGCCGCTACCACCGTGACAAAGGTCACGACACTGAGGACTGTTTTGAGCTCAAGCGTATGATTGGAGAAATGCTGGCTCAAGGCAAGCTCGGGAGTACTTGCTCCAAACCGAGGACCGTAGAAGAGAAGGTGACCGTGAAGGGCGCCGGCCGAGGACCGCGGCGGGGCGCTCCCAAAGAAACCTGTGTCGGGAGAATTGTTCAGTCCCCCGGCAAGGGGACATATCGGCGTAATCACACAAGTGTGAAGGCGCTCGGCAAGACGCCGTCATATGAGGCAGATCTACCAGATAGACCACTCCTCTACTCGCTTTTGCATCGCAGCGATGGCACCTCTCGTGGCAATACCGCACGCTGACCCCTTGGTTATCACCGCCCGTATTGCGGGCTGGGACGCCGATAGAATCTACATGGATACGGGGCAAATGCCAACGTGATCTACAAGCACACTCTGGTTGAGGCAAAGGTGCCTTTGTCACAAATTCAGCCCGCGAAGGGGGCCACCTTTGGAATAGGACGGGATGAAATCCCAACCCTGGGGTCGATCACCTTGCCCTACATGATGATGGGAACCACCAAGGAGAAAAAGCAGGTATGTCATTCGAGCTATGTGGACTTTATCGTCCTGGATCTCCCTACGCCATATAACGCCATCATCGGGCGACATACTCAAACTGAGTTCCATGTCCGCCGTGATGTGCGAACCCTGACTCTAGTTTTTCACACTGCGGCCGGGATGCCTATATATTTGTCAGCCTGTAATGTGGCCAGAGGCAATTATGTCTCGCCTCGCCGGCCCCCGCAGCCTTCCCGCCATCCGAGCCTAAGAGGAAGGCACCCGCAGAGGAAGCCGGTCCTCAGGCGAAGCCGCGCCCGACTTGTCCGGAGCCTTTGAAGAAGTTGAGATCTCTCCCGGGAAGAAGTTTCGGTGGGAAAGGACCTCGAGGAAAAGACCAGCAAGCACTCATCCACCTCCTCCATGCCAACAAAGTGATGTCTTCGCATGGAGCCCCGAGGACCTACCAGAGTTGATCCCGCCGTTATTTCTCACAAGTTAAGTGTACTCCCGGCTTTAGCCCGGTTAGACAGAAAACAAGGGGCATGGCCCTTGACCGTAAGTGACTTTGTACGCACCGAAGTGCAGAAATTGCTTAAGGCAAATATAATCAAGGAAGTTCACTACTCGAATGGGTTGCGAATATTGTCCTCGCCGATAAAGAGGGCGGTCGTGGCGACTTTGCGTGGACTACAAGGGGGTTAATAGGGCCTGCCCAAGGGACCCCTATCCTTTACCATCCATTGACCAATCTGGTTGACTCAACCGCTCATCACTCGGTTTTTTCTTTTCTCGATGCTTATAGCGGGTACCACCAAGTCTTTATGGACTCGGAGGACGCGGTAAAACCGCCTTTACTATCGGCGAAGCAAAGATATCATTATATCGAATGCCCTTCGCTTAAAAATGCGGGGCTACCTTCCAAAGGCTTGTAAATCAAGTCTTCGCAGCCGATTGGCCGAAATCTTGAAGCCTATGTGGATGACATTGTGGTCAAAAGCAAGGCCGTCCCAACCCATCTCACAGACTTGAGGGAAACATTCGACAACTTCCGCAAATACAATATGCGATTAAATCCAAAGAAGTGTATCTTCGGCGTGGGCGAAGGGAAGTTCCTGGGATACCAAATCTCCAAAGGAGGAATCCATGCAAATCCCAAAAAGATTGAAGCAATCACCACCTTGCGCACCCTAGGGGGCTCAAGGAAGTCCAACAATGGCAGAAAGCTAGTGGCCTTGGGACGATTCTGCCTCTAAACTAAGTGATCGCTGCAAACCTTTCTTCGATCAGATTCGCAAGAAAAAAGCTTGCAAATGGACGGAAGAGTGTCAGGAGGCATATGCCTCCATAAAACGACACCTGCAAGAACTACCGGCACTCAAGTGCCCTAGGCCGGGCGATGACCTGGTCCTTTACCTCGCCACTTCGGAAAGAAGTGTCGCTCGTCCTTATTAAGGAAGAAGCCGCCAAGCAATGGCCGGTCTATTACACCAGCCACACTCTCCAAGATACGTAAACAAGGTATCCTCCTCCAAAAGGCTATATTGTCCCTTGTATATGCAGCAAGGAAGCTCAAGCCCTATTTCCAAGGGCACACTATTATAGTCCGAACGGACTTGCCAATTCAGACATCCTCAGCGCCCGAACATTCGTGGCGCCGCCAAGTGGTGCATCGAGCTTGGCGGCTTTAACATCAATTATGAGCCCAGAAAGGCAATTAAGGGCCAGTGCCCTCGCCGACTTTATTGCGGAATTCTCAAATGCTGATGTACTCTCGGCCCCCGAGCAGGCTCCCACTCCTCGTCCCACTCCTCCCGAATGGGACTTATTTGTGGATGGCTCATCCAAACTCGAATCCCCGCAGGGGTGTGTATCTACGTGGACCCCTAGGTATGGAAGTATTCCTTCGTGTCTCTTTTCAATTTCAAGTAACTAACAATGTTGCAGTAATATGAGGCCCTCGTAGCCGGGCTGAAACTCGCCACAAGGGCAGGCATTCGCCGCCTCCATGTCCACAAGTGACTCGCACTGGTGATTCACTGTGTTCAAGGGTGCGCCGAGTGCAAGGACGCCACCCCGATCAAATACCTTAAGTTGGTAAACACCCTACGAACCGACTTTGAAGAAGTCATCTTTATACATGTTCCTCGCTCGAGAACACTACAGCAGACATGCTATCAAAGGGAAAGACTCCTCTACCACAGCCACTCGACCAGTCCTTCCATCACGGAAGGTATTGATATTGCCTCTCTAGCAACGCAGATCTAGTCACAGATCGGAGAAACTCCTATCATTGCTGCGCTAAAGGCCAGCACCACAGCATCCCTGTGTTCGCAAGCAAGCCCTCCGCTTCGTCCTCATTGATGACCAATTATGGCATCGCGGGTTTGCGGCGCCTGCAACGGTGCCTTAGCACCCTTGAGGGACGCTCTGTCTTGGACACTCTCCACCAAGGCAATTGTGGCGCTCACATCGCTGCGGAGGCGCTTGCCCACAAAGCCCTCCGTCAAGGATACTACTGGCCTACCTTGAAAAAGGACGCCGCTGCACTGGTCAAAACGTGCCACCAAGCAAATCAATTCTCGCATCCAGCGGCTACCATCCACGGAATCTCCAAAGATCGACAAATCCAAAGGTTTTCGCCTGTGGGGCCTCGACCTCATTGGTCCAATGCCGACCGCTCCTGTGCCGCACCGCTTCGTGTTGTAGCAGCTTGATTATTTTTCTAAATGGGTCGAGGTAGAACCCCGGTCTCCATCACTTCCGCCAAGATTATCAAGTTTCTTTGGAAGAATCTTGTTCTGCCGATACGGCAGCCCTCGTGCTATTATTACGTATAATGGCACTCAGTTCGCACCACAGTTGTCCAACAATGGGCACAGGACAATAATGTCCGCATGCTTTTGCCCGGTGGCACACCCCCGCCTAATGGGCAGGTTGAGGTCACCAACCGAACCTCAAGGAAGGCCTCAAGAAACGCCTGGATGGGGCCAAGGGCCGCCGGGTAGATGAACTCCCAAGTGTCTTATGGGACTATCGCACCACAACGCGAACCCCCACAGAGAGACGCCTTTCTCTCTAGTATACGGCGCAGATGCGCTCCTACCTATTGAGGTAGATCTCCCTACAATCCGTATGATCAACTTCACCGACGAAGCCAATGCTCAAGGGCTCCGTGCCAAACTCGACTTAATTGAAGAATTGCGCCAAGGTGCTCGCCGCATGACCGCCCTCAAACAGAGGCTCGCCTTCATCATAATTCCCGGTCAAACCCAAGGTATCGCACCAAGGAGGCCTTGCCTTACTTAAATCGCCCTCACCGCTCGCGACCCCAAAGTGGTGTCTCGCGACCCAACCGGGACGGGCCTTATATTGTTCATAAACAAGTCCGCCTGTGAGTCTATGAACTACAAGACCATGATGGTCGCCTCGCTCCCCGCAACTTTCATGCGGATGACTTGCGCCCATATTACGTGTAAGTCCTTAGTCTCACAAATTCAATAAAATACATATGTATTTCCTCCGTCTGACAGCCTTACACGGCATTTCGAATGCCCTCTCCACCGCCTCTCGTACCCGGCCGGTCGATCGGGCCGCCCGCCTGAGTTATGGCATCGACCTTGTCAGTCTCACTTCTCCACACAGTGGTTGCGGGTCTCATTCCCAACTGACCTTCAACTCGCCCCGCCCCAAGGGTAATCCCCTTGCGCTGCGGAAGGGTAACCCCCTTTGGCTCCTTCAGAAGGTCTATGTGTAAGTCGCCCTCGCACGCCGCAGCAGACCTTCCGCTCGGACTTCTCCACACAGTGGTTGCGGGTCTCATTCCCAACCGACCTTCAACTCGCCCCGCCCCAAGGGTAATCCTTGCGCTGCGGAAGGGTAACCCCCTTTTGGCTCCTTCAGGAAGGTCTATGTGTAAGTCGCCCTCGCACGCCGCAGCAGACCTTCCGCTCGGACTTCTCCACACAGGTGGTTGCGGGTCTCATTCCCCAACCGACCTTCAACTCGCCCCGCCCCAAGGGTAATCCCCTTGCGCCACGGAAGGGTAACCCCCGTTTGGCTCCTTCAGAAGGTCTATGTGTAAGTCGCCCTCGCACGCCGCAGCAGACCTTCCGCTCGGACTTCTCCACACAGTGGTCATGGGTCTCATTCCCAACCGACCTTCAACTCGCCCCGCCCCAAGGGTAATCCCCTTGCGCCGCGGAAGGGTAACCCCTTTGGCTCCTTCAGAAGGTCTATGTGTAAGTCGCCCTCGCACGCCGCAGCAGACCTTCCGCTCGGACTTCTCCACACAGTGGTCATGGGTCTCATTCCCAACCGACCTTCAACTCGCCCCGCCCCAAGGGTAATCCCCTTGCGCCGCGGAAGGGTAACCCCTTTTGGCTCCTTCAGAAGGTCTATGTGTAAGTCGCCCTCGCACGCCGCAGCAGACCTTCCGCTCGGACTTCTCCACACAGATGGTTGCGGGTCCCATTCCCAACCAACCTTCAACTCGCCCGCCCCAAGGGTAATCCTCGCCCCTTACCCCCGTAACCTCGATGGTTCTCCACTTGTCTCAACAAGCGCCCCATCGCCTTCGCCAAACGCGCGACTGCACTCCGTAAACCGAACCTTTTTACTGAATACTTATCGTATAAATGATGAGCAAACTACAGGAACTTCTACTTGGTACACCGTCCACTACCCAAG
This sequence comes from Stellera chamaejasme, assembly GCA_024586325.1. Taxonomy (NCBI): domain Eukaryota; kingdom Viridiplantae; phylum Streptophyta; class Magnoliopsida; order Malvales; family Thymelaeaceae; genus Stellera; species Stellera chamaejasme. Next base: position 23,262,268 of record CM044981.1, read on the forward strand.
GGCTTACTCCTAAACAGCTTGCCTAAGAAAGGGGCTCAACAAGTAAACCCACAAGTCATCTGGAATGACTCATGTGGCTCCGCCGTCATGCGGACAGTTGCCTAAGAAAGGAGCTCAACAAGTAAACCCACAAGTCATTTGGAATGACTCATGTGGCTCCGCCGTTGCGGATCTTAAAGTGCCTCGTCACTATAAACTTAAGACTAAATCTCCAGCTCCATAATAAATAGTCCCTGTGGCTTCGCCTTCGCGGACCCTGTAAGGACATCTCTCCATGAGACAGACTTAGCCTATGGTTATTAAACTAAGCTAACGTATTCTACAAGGCTATCGCGAGTTAAAGCGAATCTACAAAACAGTTGAAGGAAAAAGGAAGTTTTCACTTCATCTATTGTTCCCAAAAAGTGTGTGAATGCAGGTCTTTTTACAAAATAGGGGGCATCCACATGTTGGAGCCTCCACCCTAGTCCGTAAGGGCGTACTGTGCATCGCCCATCTTCCTTCCCTCGCTCCCCATCAAGGCGCGCCTACCGTTGGCTCATTGGTGTTGGCAGCATCCAGATCCCAAGACTTAGAGCTGGAAACGCCTTCTCCACTTGGAAGCGGCATCGCAGCCAGCCTTCCTCATAGGCTCGCGCCCGCTTCGCCTGTGGCTTGATCTCACCAAGCTTCTCCACTGGGCCGAGGCATCCGCTCGTGGATGGGCACCTTAATGGAGGAAGAGGACTCGTGATCCTCACCTTCAAAGGGGGAAGGCCCAGAGCCTTCTCCATCTCCCACACCGAGGCCATTGCCTTTTCCAGTGCCGTGGCGACCTCTGTGCGTGCCTTCGTGGCAACCTCAGCAGCAAGCCTGCCCTCCTCCACCTTCTTCTCCGCCGCTTGAGCCTCGGACAGCAGCTTGGCCTCGCCTCCTCGCCCGCGGCCTCGCCCGCTCAACTTGGGCCTTCGCCACCGCAAGGGCGGCTTTGGTTTCGCCTCCAAGGAAAGGAGGGACTCCTTCAAGACAAAGCACTTTCAAGCCGCTTGGCTTCCAGCATTGCTTCCTCGCTGAAGGAAGCGTTGCTTCGAAACGTCAATAAGGCAGGAATGCTCCCAACGGTACCGCATGCTATGCGCCCGCTCTTGGTTGCCATAATCGCACCAACTCTCTAGTTGGGCTACGCGCTTGGCATGCTCCTCCTTGAGCTCCTCCTCCTCCTCTTTGAGGACTCCAGCCTCCCTCCCGAGAGAGGCAATCTCGATATCCGGGCATCATCCCGCCTGTTGGCATACTTCAGAAGTCATGCCATTGCTCAGCAGAAGATGACCTTTGACACCCGCCCGCATCCCAATACTATTAAAGGTAGCGGAAAAAGGCTAAACTAAGCTTATACATAAAGACCAGAGGCTGTCTTACTCGCAGACTCTGTTGAGCCGCCTCCCTCATGAAGTCAGCAGGGGAGTCCAGGCTCCGCTCGGTCACCTCCCTGTCTTAGGGGGTGCGCAGCACCTACAGGCTGGATTGGAGGGTTTGATCCACTCCACGCAGCAGTGAACTGCTTTTCCTCATTAGGAAGACCGGATCACATGCATCTTTCAGAGCCTCCTTGCTCCTCGTACACCCCGAGTCCGGTCCGGTGCCTCTCGACTCTCGTGAGGTCTGGCACCTCGACCACTTGGGGGCCGACTTGGCAGCAACGCGCCTCCGCTCCAAGTAGTGGGACCAGACTCCGGTCTTCTCAAGGACCTCGCTCCCGGTCCCCAAATCGGAAGGGATCTCTCGTAAGGACCCCTTGGTCCACAAGAGCCTCACGGGACCAGCCCCTTGGCTCAAGGGCCTCGCCTACAAAGAACAGGCATCAAGCAACTAGGAAACAAGTATGAACTCAAAAGCAAAGAAAATATCACAAAATCAAAAAGACTTACCAGCAGTAAGGACGCCCCATCCACCGACTTCCACTGGCTGCCGGAAGGTTGGGCAACCTCCCAACCACTTGTCCTCGCAGAGGACCGTGTCACTGCACCCCCTTCCTCCGGGCCTCACTATTGGAAGAGGAAGAAGTCTCCTCAACCACCAGTGATCCTCTTCCCTTCGTGGCGGGGCCTTCTCCCCGAAGGGGCCTCTTCAGTGATCTCCTCTCTAAGAGGGATGGCTGCAGGGATCTCTTCCTTGCTTTGGTGGTCTCCGCCTCCCCCAAGGGAATGACTGGTACCTCCTGTGGGCCGGTACTCCCAATGGCCTTTGCAGCCTGACCGCCCTCCTTCTCATAGAGATCGTGACGTTAGCCGCCGACATCTTACCCTTGGGAGGAGGCACTCGCCTCTGGTAATGATCTCGCCGCGACCACATGACCGGGCAGGTCTTCAGCTTGAATCGGTGAAGGGCTCAAGAGCCTGCACACAAAGGCCTCAGCAGCTGCCTCCTCGTAAGAAATGGGCTGCACCACCGAGATGGGCACAGCCTCAATGGGAACAGCGCTATCCGCTCGCGCCTCCTCCGGGGCCCTCTCGCAGAAGGCACGACCTCTTCAGCAAGAGGGGGCATTTCAAGCTCCACCCTTCGGCCTCTTCAGCCAGGGGCTCCCACCGGGAACTTCTTCCCCAAAGAGCTCCCCGGCCTCTTCAACTGAAACGGCCGGGTAGGACCTCTTCCCCAAAGAGCTCCTAACCTCTCCAGCTTAAAATAACCGGAGTAGGCCCTCTGCTCCAAAGCAGGATTCTCAGCCCCCAGCCAACCCTTCAGCCTGTGGTCCCCGCACGGCAGGGCCCTCTCTTCCTCAAAGCCGCGTGGCAGCCACTTTCCTCTTCTTCTTCTCCGGCCGAGAAGCCATCGAAGGCTTGATACCAGCCCTCTTTTTGGACAGTTTTGGGACAATGGGTCCCAACACCTTGACCGCCATGGCAGGGCGTCTTCCTCAAGTGCACATGCCAGTGCACTCTGGGCGATGCGCATGGATGCTTTCTTACCCCGGGCTTCGCTGACTCGCGACGGCATCCGCAGACAAAAAGGGACTTCTGCACTGGTTTTACTGCACTCTTACAAATTTACAATATATTAGTATGTATGCGCAGCGATTTTGGGCGCCGCTAGAGCAGCGAAGAAAGAATCTATCATTGTCCCACGGTGGACGGAGCCCATCCTCGTATGGCGGGGGCATTCTGGGGTCCAAAGACGAAACCCGTGCTAATCCCAGCCCACCTTAGGGTGGTCTCGCCCAATTGGGCAGCCGAGAAAGGGAAGAACGCCGCATGCGCTCCTCGAAAGGACATCGTCCAACCACCCCAGCAGCTTGAACGTATGCCTCGCCACCGCACTCCCCGTGAGTCAAGACAGCCTCCGCGCAATGCTTTGCACAGATTGTCGCGCCTCGCCACGGAAAGTCCCATGTGCCTTCGCGGCAGAAGAAAAAGGATCCGTGCGCTTGTGGTAGGATCTCGGGCGCAGCGGTGAAGGAGATGGAGTGGTTACCTCCAACATTTATGGGAGTGACGTAGAAGAACGCACCCCCACTCTCGCTCCAACCGATAAAAACGGTTGAACACATCGGCGAGTGGCTTCACGCCGGCCATGTGGCAAGGCGACAATGAAGCCCGCAATACTCGTGAAAGTATTGGGCGCCAACCGAGTTGGGGCATTCCCAATCAGACAGAGATCTTGCACCAGATTGCGGAAAGGGGTACCGCAATCCCGCCGCAAGCCGCGCTGCACAGCACAAGACCCGGTTCTCCTTATTCTCCTCGGTAACGGGCCAGCCCATCGCCCGACAAACACCCGCACGGGATGCGTATACCGGCGTTTTCTCCACGGGCCGAAGGCCCCCACCATTTCCTCGGTGAATTCTATCGAACTTCACCGTGGTTTTCTCGAGAGGAGCAACCACCGGGCGAACAGCTTCCTTGGAATCCATCTCTGCAAAAGGAAGAACAGATAGGCATATAAATCGAAACAGCCCAAAGAAAGGCATTTCGGCAAGCGCTCAAAGGCGCCAGAGAACTTGAAGCACTCGGTGTGCGGGAAGAAAAACTTACCCGAGTGGTTTAAAGCGGTAAGCAAGAACGAACGGAGCGGTTGGCAGTTGACCGGAGGAATCTCGAACGGAAAGTAGGAACCACCGCAAATCACCTCTCAACTGCCGATGAAATCGCCAAGAAACGCAAGAATGCGAAAGGGTTACTCGAAGCAGAGTGAACAAATGCAAGAGTGGAGAAGAAAGGTTTCAATCTTCTCGGGTACGCTTTTATAAGCCCGCCAAAATGAAAAAGCGCTTTTAAGCGTGAATGACTCCTGAGGCGCCACGTGCCAAAGATCCAGCGGTTATTAAACCTCTCCCCGCCATACAAAGGAGAAACGCTTTTACAAAGCGTAATCGACTCTACGGCGCCACGTGTTGCGCCCCATAACGGTCAAGAAACCTCTCATCTTCCTTTATCTCTCCTACATTAAATGTTGAAGAGACTCTTCGCTGCCTTCGCAATCAAACGGTCCGCAAACGCCCAAGCGCCTTCGCCAACTCCAAAGACTTGAATTTGAACAGAGTGCGGGACCCGCCCATACTCGCCTTCGGGAGGAGGCATCTTGGTACACTACCCAAGCAAATGCCCTCCTCAAAACTCACAAGGATCATGAAGGATCCAACACGTAATATCAGGCCATAAAAGGTCATCGCGCTCCACACAAACTCGCTTCGTGTCTCACACGCCTCAACATGGTATTTTCAAACAAGATCTTCAACACAGAGTAAAGGGTCGTGAAGGATCCAACACAAACTATCAGATTATAAAAGATCTTCACTTGTGACTACTACATCGGTCCTCAAAGAAAGTATTTTCAAAAACGGAGTACAGTGACCCTCGCCCATACTCCGCTCTCGTGAGGAGGCATCTTGGTACACTACCCAAGCAATCGCGCCTCGAGTTTTATCGTAATCATACGAGGCTTTGGGAGAGGTCTCATCCTTGTGATCTCTTCGCAAGGTCTCACGACGCTTCGCAAGGTCTCATCCTTGTGGTCTCCAGACGCTTCGCAAGGTCTCATCCTTGTGGTCTCCAAGACGCCTACGCGAGGTCCCGCCTCGCGGGCCTCCAGACTCGCAGGGGCGACGCCTCATACTCACCCTTGCGATTCTAAAAGCCTGCGCGGCCCCTCGCGGTCTTAGGGCGAACCTCGCGATCTCCTCGCCTCCATGGGTCTTACTCCCGCCTCCCGCCTATACCGGCCCCGCCTGCATAAGGCCTTGCACCTGTGTTCGTGCAACCTCACCCCTTATTTGGCTATATTCTATTTGGGGCCTTCGCCTTTGGGGCCTTCGCCTTACAGCCTTCGCCCGCCACTTGCTCCACTTGGAGATTGACCACTTGGTCGTCTCGACATCAACTGGCCAATAAGGAGGGCAGCACGAGCCTCGGGAGATCTTCACCAGATTTATACGCCGACATTCTCTCGACAAGTGAATCACCTAAGGCGGTTTGCTGAGATCTTCATCATCACAGCCGCCTTATCTCCAATCACCGACATGACTTATCTCAAACAGCCTGTCTAAGGGCTTCAACCTGGGAGGCTCTTCTCCGGCATCACTCTATAAATAGGGTGATGTCCACCCTAAATCGGGTCAGCTCCTACCCGCCCCCACTCCCCTCTTGCTACTTCGAGTATTCTTCCTATCTTTTACAGATTACTCGAACAGCAAGCTTGGAGTCTCAAGAACATCATCTTCTCCACCATATCAACCGAGAGTCCGGACCTTCTTTAGGAACGAGACTATCCGAGTATTCCGTTTTACATCTTGCAGATTACTACGGAGCTCAAGATCGTCGTTCTGATCACTCTTCCACCATTCAAGTATCTGGAAGCCCAGTCCCGTAAAGGAACCAGGATATCAGAAATGTGCGGAATGCTCGTGCGACCTCAAATATGTTGAAAATTCACTTTTATAAGGTATTGATAAAATTCCAGAGCTTACTGATCGACAGAAAATGTGCGGAATGCTCGTGGGACCTTAAATATAAAAACATTCCCAAAAATATTACGCAGAAAAGATCCTGGAGCCGTTTGACCAACAGAAAACATGCCCCGCATGTTGGGAACGTAGCCCCGGGACACCAAAATCACCTCTCGCTCGGGGTGACTATAACATGCGTAATAAGGAAATAAATACATTTTGGCTCATTTCTTCTTTCTCTCAAAACGGCCAATCCTCTCTTCCTCTCTACCTCTCATGTGTTCTTCATCTTTCAAGGATTAAGGATGGATTGATCTTGGTGTTGAGCTTGAGGTAAGCTTGTTCTCTTCATGAGTTAGTATGTTTGGAGCATGGTTTGTGGTTTAAAATTCATGTTGAAACCGAATTCATGTTAAACCCTAGCTACATGTTATGTTCATCTTCTTGCTTCAAGCTTTGAGTATGTTGTTCTTGGCATGTTGAAACCAAATTCATGTTAAACCGAATCAAGGGTTCGATTATAAAAGAACATCATGGTTTGGAAAACCTAATTTGGCCGAAATTCTTGTTGAATTCTAAGTATCTTGATTTATTGTCTTCTTGATTCATGCTTTGGATATGTTGTTCCTAGCATGATTATGAGTGGATATTAGGGTTCTATTTGAAGGTGAACATGTTGGGTAAAATGTACCCAAATGGCCGAATTGTTCTTTAAGTATGAATTGGTATGATTTTGGGTGATTAGGGTGAAGTATGTTAGTAAGCATGCTTGGAATGTTTAATTGTTTAATTAAGCATGTGAATGGAACCCTAATTGTATTGAAATGGAGTTTGGTATAAAAAGTGGGTTAAGGCCGAAAGTAAGGAAGGGTAGGGTTATAGTTGTGGTGTGTTTCGGGGATGTTTTGGTAGTGAAATGGTATCGGGAATTGAAGTAGGTAACAAGCGATGTTCAGAACGTCGTTTTCTGAAATTGTGGCCATAACCGACCTATTTGCTTGTTTGTGCAAATGTTGGAAAAGTATGATGTGAATGCTTAATTGTGCATATGTGAGTATAAATAACAATGTTCTAGCTCAGTTTGAGAATCCGAGCTTTATATGGAGTTTTGAGGGAATGTGCGGGATTAGTTCCCGGTGGTCTGGATTGGTGATTTCTGACTTGTATGGGGTTGTTCAGCTTGAATCAACAGTGGTGGAGTAGTGCGGGACTTCGGAAGTCACACTACCGCGTTTCGGTCCGAGCGCGGGATTTTTCCCGGGATTCTTCTGCGGATCGGTAATACTAAGGTAAGGGTTCAACTTCTCTCGTTACATATTCTATGAGGGATATAATGTATATCGGGGTTAGTTGAAGCGGGTTCCAGTTTGAGGACGGTGGTCCGGTGATCCAGGGACCAGTTATATGGTAAGGTACAGGCTTGCAGGTTCAAGGCCCGTGATGGTCTCAGAGACCTCGAGTTCTTCTTCGGTATTCTATATCTGCACTGGGTGCTAATATTCTGTATATACCTAGCGGTATATTCTGTATGTTGTATACCCTGCGGTATACTCTATCTGTTATATACCTTGCGGTATATTCTGTGACAGATAGTTAGGGGATCGCGACCCCGGCTGGTACCATCTCTCTGTTAGCATCGGCTTCTGACCTCTTGGAGAGGGCTGTCGTACTGTTGATTTTGTTTTATGGGTCTCTGCCGTCTGCACCGCGTCCTTCGGGACTCTGGCTAACCACTTCCTTCAGGACTATTTATTTATTTTGGTTATATATATTTGTATATGTGTTTTCTTTGTTTTGCAGGTACCGCGCACTTAGCACTATATGCAAACTGTATCTTACCTCAGCCCTTACTGGGTCCTTCCGAGGGCTCACCCCTTCTGTTTACCACCTTTCAGGTGTACCTAACAAGCCGCCATCGGACTAGAGTTCCATGGTGCTTTCTGTAATGTAATCAGGTATCTGCAGTTCCGACACAGAACTTCTATTAAATTTATAGGGGTAGTCTCGGTAGAGGTTATAGTCTGCTTTTAGACTTCTGATTTTATGCTAAGTATAGCATATGGGTTTTACAGTTAAGTTAACTGACTTCTCTCTTCTGTTGGTGTGTTAGTAGCAGCAGCGGTACTTGCGGGGATCTTCTGATCTTAGAGTTTCTCCTAGATCACGCACTTGGGTATGCTAAGGTTTTCCTTGGTCGGCTCTGTAGGTGTATATGCATGCATGTCATCTGTCTGATCATGTTATGTATCCTAGATACATTCTGCTTCTGTATATATGTTTTGGATACTCTGTAGGACCGGGGACTCGCCCATGACAGTGGAAGGCGGGACCCGGGATGTGATCATATTCTGATGTGTTAGACACATTCTGTATCTGTATGATTCTGTGGATCTTATGAATGATGTTATCCATGAACTGTATGTTTGGTGATGGTTGGTGCTCGCCTATTTCAGTGGGGCGGGGCTCGCCATGGATAGTTAGGGTTTATACTGTATACTTGCCATGTTTGGAAATTGTAGGTTGTGGGTCGTAACACGAACGATGGTTATAAGCGCATAACTCTGTCTGCGTACACCGTGAGCAAAGCGTTCTCAGGCACCAGGCCTTTGAGAACGAGACTTTGTGGGCCGGGTCACGGTTGGACTGACTGCTTCCATTTTCCGTTTCCGCCGCGACTTCCGCTTCCGCCGTCGCGGGACGGCCCCGCCTCCGCAACCGGGCGAAGGCGCACCCGTGACAACAAGTCCTTGAATTCCTTGTTCGGGAAAAGGTGGTGGCGTGTGGGAGGAAGCATGTAGGCGCGTGAGAGAGGTGGAGGCTGTTACGGTCACCCCGAGCGGGTTGTGACCCGGGTAATCCGGGGTTCCGGTTTTGGCCTACGGGTCAAGTTTTTGGGCGGTTAAACGGCTCCCGAGACTTATCTGAGCAGTATTTATGGGAATCCTTAGGGTTTTGAAGTCGTGTGGGTTCCTCGGACATTTTCGCCGGAAATATTTTTCGGGGCCGGGGGGTTGTCTCGGGATGTACAGCGGGCTCGGTAGCGCTCCCGGGACCTCAGAATGAGAAACCGTTTGCATATTTGGAATCGTGGGAACGTCCTACATCTTTTTACGGTGTATATTTTTTAGGTGGGGACCTTCTGTCCCAGGTGACTCTCGGGACTCGGGACGGGAATCCCGGAGCTCGGGATGGAAATTCTCCGACGGCTTTGGTGTAAAGCATGTTATATTTTAAGACGAATTTTATGGTAATATTTGTGGAATTTTGGCATGACGGGATTCTGGTTCAGATTGACACACGCGCACGTCGGGATTTGAGAGGGTTCAGCGGGCCCGGTAGGACACTCTGATTTTCCAAATGGACTTTGGAAATAAGATTTGGGTATTTTATGATATTCAGAGGGTTGTGGTCAGTTTTGGTTTTATTTGGGGTTTGTTACTTGCGGTTGGGGTTAAATTGCAAAGATTTGGAGAGTTGGAGGGCTAAGTTGTTATTAACCCTAAAACCAATAATATTTTTGGTCAGATTTGGGAGAAGGTCGGCTGCAAGTGATAAGGGTGGACACTTGTCTAATTTTTATTTAAGTTGGAAAAAGAGAGAAGTATAAAAGGGAAGAGTTTTATGAAAACATTTCATTTTTCTTCTTCTTCTTCCTTCTTCTCCTTGTCGCCATTACCTTCATCCTCCAAGCTCCATGTTCTTCATTTTTCTTGGCTGATTCTTCAACGATTTGAGCTCCAAAAATTGGTAAGCTTCTCTCCTCCATGAGTTTTCAAGTTAGAAGCTTGGTTTGAGTGGAAAAGAGAGGGTTTTTCAAGTTACGGTTTACTCTTGTCTACATGTTTGAGTGATCATCTTCCTCCCATCTTTTAGTATGTTGTTCTTGGGTTGGAGGGGAGTAGGAATCTAGGGTGGATGTTGGAAAAACTCCATGGATGGCCAAAACCTAGGGGTGCCGAAATGTTGGTGGATTTTCCAAAATAGTGTGTGTTTGTGTTCTTGGATCATTCTTTGAGTATGTTGTTCCTAGCATGATTCTAAGGCATTGTGTGGTTTCAATTTGGTGGAAAACATGTTGGGTAAGAAAGCCCCAAATTGCCAAAAATAAAGGTTAGGGTTTATGAATGGTTTTTGGTGTTTAAGGTGAAATTGGTTAGTAATCAAGCTTAAGATGTGTAATTGGTGGTTAAGGCATGCTTATGGAACCTTGAATGGTTTGATTTGGAAGTTTGGTGGAAAATGGGTGAAGGGTCGAAACTTTAAGTGAATCTTTATTCATGTTAAGGTTTTGTTTTTGTTGTGTTGGTTGGTAATTTGGTATTGTGGATGGAAGTAGGTTCGTAATGATGTTTGAAACGTTGCTTTCAGATGTTAGGAGCAAAAGTTACCTTTATGCGGGTTTACCGGTAAAGTGTCGGGAATGAAGGGTTGAAAGGTTGGAATGTGTTCGTGGGTTTTTGAATAACAAGGTTCTAGCTCGGTTTCTGGGGGTTTATTTTGGTGAGTTCTGACTTGTTTGTGGTTGTTCAGCTTGTTTCTACATTAGTGTGGGACAATTAAAGGCAAGTTGCAACTTTTCGGGCCAGGAGCCGGGATTTCCCGGGAGTTGTGCTACAGAGCGGTGTTGCTGAGGTAAGGGTTCAACTTCTCTCGTTATGCATTCTGGAATGGGACATTATGTATATCGGGTTTAGTTGAGGCGGGTTCCCGGGTTGAGGACGGTGGTCCGATGATCCCGGGACCTGTCATATGGTAGGGTACATGTTTGTACTTGTTCTGTTTCAAGACCCGGGTGGTCTTGAAGGCCACGGGTTTATATGCTGTTCTGCTTATCCGCGCTAGGCGCTGATATTTCTGTTTATATGTTTTGGTATATTATATTCTGTTTTGCATATGCATTATTATTATATGATTCTGTTCTGTGACGAGACCTGGATGGTCTTAGAGGCCACGGGTGCTCCTAGGTTTTCTTCTGTAGTGTCCGCAGTGAGGGTGCCGACATTCTGTTTGTATCCGCACCTGGAGTGTTGCTATTCTGTTCTGTGTGTCCGCACTGGAGGGTGCCGACACTTTACGTATACACGCAACGGGAGTGCAGATATACTTCTGTGCCCTACGACAGTTTGGTGATCGCAACCCCAGCCGATACCGTGCTTCTGTTCTGTTATGTTCTGTATATTCTGACCTATTAGAGAGGGCTGTCGTTTTGGGTCGTTCTGTCGGTTGTACCGCGTATGATGGGTTTCGGCTCACCTCTGACTCTGCATACATTCATATATATGTATATTTGTGTTTGCGTTCGTTCTGTTTTGCAGGTTCGGTTCAGCAGCACCTGTACAAACTGTATCTTACCTCAGCCCTTACTGGGTCCTCCCGAGGACTCACCCCTTATTGTTTACCACCTTTCAGGTCTACCTGACAAGCAGCCCACGGACTAGCGGTCCGCGGTGCTTTTGGTTTTGGTTTTCAGCAGCAGCAGTACCTCGTGCGGGAATCTTCTGGGCAAGAGGTTTTCCGGATTCCGCACCTAGGTATTCTAGGGTTTACTTTGGTGGCTCTGTAGTTGTTGTTGCATGCATGTAGATCAGAACATGAAGTTTGTATATGGTGATTATTTTGGGTTATGTTCTGGTTCTGTATCTATCTTCTGACTCGAGACCGGAGCCCCGACTTGCCTATATTGGTTATGTATATGAAATGGTTTTGGTGATTTTAGTTGTCATGAGAGATGAATGGTATTCCATGAACTGCATGTTTGTTTGTTAAGTTGTTTTGTATACTTGCCATGTATGTGTTCTGTGGGTTGCAGGACGTAGTACGACCATTCCGTTATTGCGGGCCGGGTCATGGGACCACTGCACGCTAAATGTGAATCCTCCAGGCCAAGGCAAGGCCCCATGTGAAGCTTCCAAGTGAAGGCGAAGCTGCTCCTGCGAAGCCTCCGGGCGAAGGCCTCCATGAGAAGCCCCAGGCGAAGCCACCCCTGTGAAGCCTCCAGACAAAGGCGAAGCCCTCAGGCGAAACCGTCCCTACGAAGCCTCCAGGCAAAGGCCCCATGAGAATCCTCCAGGCGATGGCAAAACCCTCAGGCGAAGCCGCCCCTGCGAAGCCTCCATTATTGACTTGTCAACCATTTTGAATTAGATATTATGTACTTTCCCTCCATTCCTCCATAATTGTATTTTATGGAAGAAATGAGAGAAGGGAGTAGGTACGGTTCAGCCGCTAAGACTGGGCTTCCCTCATGCGAAGCCTCCAAATAAAGGCGAAGCCTTCTTCGCGAAGCCTCCAGGAGAAGGCGAGGCCTTCTGGCGAAGCCATCTCCGCGAAGCTTCCTAACGAAGGCGAGGTCTTCAGTGCGAGGCTCTGAAGCGAAGCCACCTATGCTCAATAATTTAGCCGACCACTTCCAACCACTCCCATCCCATCCGGAACGCTCCCTCCTTTCAAGAAGACACTTGGGAGTATTATATTGCTTACTTTAGCTTTTACCTTTTACCTTTTAGGATGGCATGCATGCAAAAGCACTGTACGCTTTATGGCATGCATGCGCATATGTAAGAGTCTGTTCCCTTTCCCTTCCCTGTAAAAGGAACAACAGACTCCTAGAATAAGGCAGAACATGTTTAAAGCTTGAGAAGGTTAATTCCTCACGCTTTGGTTCTCACCCCCTTGCTATATTCCGCCATCCCCCTTGATTGTTTATCATCAAGTTTAATATCTAGTATTGCTCAATCTCGTAGTTGAGAGGTGCTAGATCTTCCATACTCCCCCAGGCATTTTCACAGATATTGCCCAACCTCGTAGTTGGGAGGTGTCTATGGCCGACTTTATCCCTTCCCTGTTCTTCGACTCCTTCAAGCTAGATCCGGCGCTTCCGACGATCTCATGGTTTCGCGTCAAGCGTACCCGTGATCGTATCAAGTGGTATCAGAGCCGAATCGCTTGCTGGAGTTGTTTGTGATTTCTTCAAGGTTAAAACCTTTAACTTCTACTTGAAGAAAGATTTATCTTTGTGTTTTTCAAACCGTGTTATACTCTGTTCGTTTCTGTACCCCCCCCATCCGATTTTATTTCGGTTTATCTGTTGTGTTGAATCTGTGTTAGGAGTTGTTGTTGTGTTAGCAACTTCATAAATCAAAAGTCAAAAAAAAGAAGAAAGAAGGAAGAAGAGAAACAGAGAAGAAGAAGAAAAGAAAAAGAAAGCAGTTGCGGTTTTGCAAAGTCGCAAAACCCAGTTCTTATTCAAAACCGCAACGTGCGAAGATTTATGCGCTTAAAGAGAGTGAGGTTGTAGTTGAAAAGAGAAAGGAAGTGGTGTATAAAAGCTTGGTTGTGAAAAGCATAAAGGAAATCGAATCTGTGTTCTTGATGTTCTTGGTGTTCATATGAGTGTTCATACAAGTTCATACCAAAACTCATATGAACAGTGACCTTGATCTAAATTCGATTTCAACTTGTCTCAACAAGCGAACCCACAAAATTATGTGGAAAGATATGTGTGGCTTCGCCGTTGCGGACTCCAAGTGCCTCGTCACTATAAACTCAAACCGAGTCTCCAGCTTCTTGACACGTGATCTCTATGGCTTCGCCGTTGCGAACCCCAGAAAGACTTCTCTCCACAAACGGGACTTAGCCTACGGTTGTTAACCTAGCTAAAGTGCCCTACACTGCTATCGCGAAATAAAAGCGAGGCTACAAGGCAATAAAGGTAAAATGAAAATTTTACTTCATCTACTGTTTCCAAAATTATGCATGAATGCAGGTGTCCTTTATGCACAAAAAGAGGGGGCATCCACATCTTGGAGCCTCCACCCTAGTCCAGCAAGGCATACCAGGCTTCGCCCATCTTCTTCCCCTGCTCCCCCCAATCGAGCAGGGCCTCCTCGTAGGCTTGCGCCCCGGCTTCACCTTGAGCTTGGATCTCACCAAGCTTCTCCATCAGCCGAGGCATCCGCTCAGGGATAGGCACCTTGATGGAGGAAGAGGACTCATGATCCTCATCTTCAAAGGGAGGAAGGCCAAAAGCCTTCTCCATCTCCTAGACTGAGACCACCGCCTTCTCAAGGTTAGTGGCGACCTCCAGGCGTGCCTTCATCACAGCCTCGGCAGCAAGCCTGCCCTCCTCTATCTTCTTCTACCACTCCCGCCGTGAGGCTCTGTATGGTAGTCTAAACTACCACTCCCGCCGCACCAGTACGGTGGTTCGATTGTTCTTAGTAAGGAGAATATATATATATATATATATATATATATTCTGGTTGGTAGCGACACCTGTATGGATGGTTCAGGCTACTCTTGGAGGACCAAGAGTTCTAAGGGGGGGAGAATGTTACAGTCACCTCGAGCGGGTTGCGGCCCAGGTGGGGTGCTTCGGTTTTGGCCCGCGGAACCGGGCTTTTGGCGTTCAGACGGCTCCCGAGCCTTATCCGAGTATCATTTTGGCGAACCCTTTCGTATTTGAGGTCGTGTGGGTCCCCCGGACGTTTCCGCCGAAAATATTTTTCTGGCCGGGGGTTGTTCCCGGGTGATTTTCATGGGTTCTGCGCTGGGAAACGGCCCTCGGGAGCAACACCGGACTCGGATTCGGGGTTTAGAGGCAGTTCTGGAACCGTGGAAATATTTTACATTTTCTGCGAAGAAAAATGTTACAGGTCGGGAATTTCAGTTCGGGCAGTTTTCGGGCTCGGGACGAACCGAGCGGTGACACGTGTCACTTGGAGGCTTGGTTGAAATTTTGGTGAGGCATTTGAAGCTTTGTCTTTTATGTGATGTGTGTGTGACATCATGATGATGTCATAAATGGAAGACATGTTACCTACACCCGGTACGTAATTAAGCTAATTACGTATTTAAGTTTAATTACCGGATTTTCGATAATTTTGGTTTTGGGACTTGTATTGTATGTTTGGTAATTATGGATTTAATTTGGTGAATTTTGGGGCAACCTGGGACGGATTGAGAATTAATTACGCGGCTGCGCGTAATTCCCGGGAGTTGCAATTCCGAGTGACTCGGGACTTATAATTGGATAAGAAAAATGTGTTTTATGGGTTTTAAGATGTCTTGAGTAAGTGGTTAAAGTTTGGTTCCAATCGGAGTAAGTTTGGTAAAAAGTTGCATTTTCGGGCTGAACGAAAATGCAATTTGGTAAGTTTGTGAGATAAGTAAAAATTTGACATTTTGGAAGAAAATGAATGGTTGGGGCGGATGGGTGATGGAAAGAAGGGACATGTGTCTCTTCTTTATTGAAGAAGAGAAAAGAAGAAAAGGATATGTGTGTATATATATATATATATGTATGTATGTTGATAATGCATGTATATATGTATATATACGTTTAAGTAAAGAATGGAAATTGGTATTTTGGTAGAAAAGGGAAGAGAAGTGGCGGATGTGAGAGAGAGAAAGAGACACATGTCTCTTTGTGAGTGAAGAAGAAAAGAAAAAGAAATAGAATTTTGGGTTATAAATACATATATATATATATATGTATAAGTAATAGAAAAAGGGATTGGTAGTCAACACTTCTTCTTCTTCTTCCATCCGTTTCTTTCTTTCTCTCCCTCACTTCTCTGCATCCGCCATTGTTGAGCTTGGAGCTCACAACTATTTTCCGTCAATTCGCGACCAAACTTTGAGGTAAACCGCTTAAATCGTTCATTGGGTTGTATTGATCGATAATCTGAAGTCTGTTTTGGAAGAATCAGTGTATTTTGCAAGTTAGGAGCATTTGAATTTTGGAGTGAATAGTGTCATATGCTCCTTTGTTTGATTTTTCGGTTCCTAAGCGTTCTCGGCACTTCCTGGTGCATGTTTGATAACGAGGCGTAGGAAGAAACGCACCGAGGTTGTCCGATTCGCGTCACGAAAATTTGGGTGGAATTTTCGACGGAAGAATTAGCGAAAGGTAAGGATGTTTCTGTGTTCAGAATGGAATTCTGATTCTGTTAGTATACTAGGTTCAGTTAGAAAAGGCTCGGCGTGAAAGTCGTTTTTCACGGCCGAGCCTCGTTTTGGCGCCATTGATAATGATCGATTCTGTGGATTATGAATTGAAATTGTGTATCTGTGATTGATTGTGAACAGGAAGTTGCTTTGAATTTGGGCAGAAACTCTGCCGAAATTTCTACCGGGACCGTCGATCGGGAATTCGGATTCGGACTTTAATTCGGAGGTAAGGGTTTGGTTCTGTTATTTTGGTAAGATAGGTATATGTTTTGGTTTCACTTTTTGTTCTGCAAGTATTTCGATTGATGTGAGCATGGTGAAGACCAAACCAAATGATGTGGATCTGTAATCATCTAAAGCTGGAGCAATGGACTTCCTATTGAAGCTCTTTTCAAGAGGAGAAAAATGGCTTTTGAATCACCTCAATCGGAGTTCCGGAGCTCAAGATATTCAGAAAACAGTGAAGATCCAAGAACCAGGTGACATAACCAGGCGACCCAATTCTTCATCCAGGCGGTCGCCCGGACCAGTCTACAGTGATTGGCAGGCGACCAGGCGAGATCCAGGCGACCCAAACCCTGGATCAGGCGGTCGCCTGGCTCCCCGAGAAGGCCTTTCCTCGACCAGACGAGATCCAGGCGACCCAAACCCTGGATCAGGCGGTCGCCCGGCTCCTCGAGAATGCTTTCCCTCCACTTTTTTGAACCCTAGCCATTTTTGTTGACTTTCCAATATTTGTAATTTTCAACCTATTTTCAGCCCAATTGTAATTCTTTAAGTTCCATAAAACATATAATTTCATAAGTATGAGATATATGTTTTATGGAAAATTAAAGAAAGGGAGTCAACCCCTCCCATCCACCTCTCACACCTCTCACCTCACCCACCTTAATCCTAGGAAGCTTGTCCCTAAGCCTCCTCTCTCCTCCCTTCCCTCACCATTTTAGTTAGGCTTGGAGACCATTTGAAAGTTAGAACTCATATTGTAAGAACCCTTCATTGCCGAAAATATCAAGGCTTGATTGTTCTTCATTGTTCTCATTTCTTGCTTCATCAATCCATTAGTGATCCATGCAAGAGGGTCCAATTAAATACCTAGCATTGTTTGATCAAGTAGTCAAAAGGTTCTAGGTTCCATTCTCATCCTCCCATTGCCGAAATTGTTGCTCCATTTCTTGGAGTTCTTCCTCACTCAAGCTAGATCAAAGCTCATGATCATACAACCCTTGTGTGATCATATCAAGTGGTATCAGAGCCAACTTGCTTGAATGAGGTAAATGTTTTGTGTGATTTTCTTCAAGTTATCCTCTTGAATTCCTTTTCAAAACTTGAAGAAAATTTCGGTTGGTATCTCTTGAGAGAGGCCGAAAATTTGTGAGTGGTTCATGTGCCTAGGGCAAGTTTGTGTGGTTCATGTGATTAGGGCAAAATTGATGATTGAATGTGATTGTTGAAGTGTTGTGAAAAGAAAGAGAATTTCGGATTTGAAAGAGAATTTTTATTGAAAAGAAATGCAAAAGTGTTCTTGGTGTTCTTGAGTGTTCTTGGTGTTCATGCAAAGTTCATGTGAAGTTCATGTCAAACACATATGAATAGTAACTTTGATCCAAAATATTTTATGAACTTGCACAAAAGGTGTTTGTGATTACAAAAGAGCCTTTCTATATCACACCTAAATTCTTTCAACCACCAACCAACCTCATTTCTCAAAACCCTAGTTCAAGTAACTAGAACTTTTGCATTGCTAATTTTCGAATTTTACTAGGTTTTCATTGAACTCTCCTTGTGTGTTTGCATTTGATCTTAATAGAAAATTGGTGACTAGAATTGAGATTTTTGAAGATCATTGTGTTCCAAACACGAGAGAAGAGTGTAAACACTTAGGGAGTGTGAGAGAACTTGTGAAAGCCTTGAGTGGAGAAGAAGGCAAGAGTGAAACCGAGAGGCCAACCAAACACGTGAGGAAATGAGTGGTACTAATTTTATTGTCTAAGTGTGTAGGTGTACCAAATGGAGGAAGAAAACCTACATTTCATTGGGTTTCATCCATTGAAAGGGAGGCTCAAACTTGAAGATGACTTATGGCATTGGATTGAGGAATTGGAGTACCACTTTTGGTATTACCAATTTCAAATAGAAGAGAAGTTAGACCTTGCCATAAGGTGCTTAAAGGGAGAAGCCAAAAGATGGTGTCGACAAGAGTTTGCTCAAAGAGAGCGATACAATGAAGCCCCCATTCGAACTTGGAGTGAATTGAAGAGGTTACTATTGGAAAGATATGGTTCACCTCAAGAAGAGCCACCCTCTCCATACTACTCCCAAACAAGAAGGTCCCCCTCTCGACCTACATCCTCTACCCACATTCGGAGCCCTAGCCCTTGGAGGAAACCGAGCTCCAAACCTCCACCAACACTCTCGGCCGAGCCAAGTACTCCACCTACCAACACTTGTGCAACCCGAACTCACAACCCAAACCAAAGCCCTCACCAAAATCCAAAAGAAGATCTCTCTCAAATAATTGATAGGCTTAAGAAGGAGTTTGAAGACTATGAGAGAGAGGAAAAGAAAAAGAAAGAGAGAAGAAAGGAAAGAGCTCTCCAAAGCCAATTGAGTGAAAATAATGTTGCACCCGAGCCTTCAACCGAAATCCAAGAAGAACTAACCATTTCATCTTCTAAATCTTGTTGTTCTACTTTGTTTGTGCAAGAATTTGAAGAAGAAAAGGACACGGATGTGCAATGCCTTGAAGAAGAAGAAAGAGTCTCGGTTTTGGAGGAGGATCCTCCCTTCCCTAACTTGGGGAGAGGTAACCCATCCTTTTCTTTTAGTGATGATGCAAATAAGCATGAATGTGACACTTTATCCGAAAATGAGCATGCATCACATCCATTGCTTGATTACATATATGGATCCCCTCTTGAATGCATGGAGCATGATGATTCGGTTGACCATGAAATGTGCATCAATAACTTCAACCATTATCCATATCCATGTGATGATACTTGCATTCACCCTTGTGATGATGATTGGTATGCTATTCAAGAGCATGAATTGGAATGTGAAGAGAATAATGAATCTAAGTCCATAGCATATGATTTCTCTTCCTTGAATGATGAACCTCTTGAATATGACAATAATGAAAGTGCATCTCATTCATCATATGAAGTGTCCGAGCATTATGAGCTATATCCCTCGGATGATGAGCATAACTATTATCATGATGAGATGTATGAACATGGCCTATATCCCATGTCACCCACACCTAGCCATGATCATTCTTTGATGTATGATTTAGACTCTTTGCATTTGGACAATGAGAATGAATGGCCTAAGCTCACATTTGACCCCGGGATAGACCATCGAGCATACAATGTTCAAAATGGAGGTTTGTAGAAATAGTGCCATGTTTAGCATGAGTGAAGTGCATGAATTGAACTTCTTGAGTGTACTTACTTTAATATGGATATGCATGCAACTTTTGAGAAACATGAGTATCTATATGGGATTGAATTAAAGCTATGTGTATGGTTGAAGCGAAGGGAAAGGGCGGAGTGTCCATCTCATTCCTTCAAACCATTTTTCGGACTTTGATGTTTAAGCTTTAGTTCACTAACCTCTAATATCCTCCAAGTTTGTTGCGGTGTCTTAGTTTTTGTAGGATTCATCCCATTTAGATTCGAGGACGAATCTTCTTAAGTGGGAGGGAATGATGTGAGCATGGTGAAGACCAAACCAAATGATGTGGATCTGTAATCATCTAAAGCTGGAGCAATGGACTTCCTATTGAAGCTCTTTTCAAGAGGAGAAAAATGGCTTTTGAATCACCTCAATCGGAGTTCCGGAGCTCAAGATATTCAGAAAACAGTGAAGATCCAAGAACCAGGTGACAGAACCAGGCGACCCAATTCTTCATCCAGGCGGTCGCCCGGACCAGTCTACAGTGATTGGCAGGCGACCAGGCGAGATCCAGGCGACCCAAACCCTGGATCAGGCGGTCGCCTGGCTCCCCGAGAAGGCCTTTCCTCGACCAGACGAGATCCAGGCGACCCAAACCCTGGATCAGGCGGTCGCCCGGCTCCTCGAGAATGCTTTCCCTCCACTTTTTTTGAACCCTAGCCATTTTTGTTGATTATCCAATATTTGTAATTTTCAACCTATTTTCAGCCCAATTGTAATTCTTTAAGTTCCATAAAACATATAATTTCATAAGTATGAGATATATGTTTTATGGAAAATTAAAGAAAGGGAGTCAACCCCTCCCATCCACCTCTCATGTTAATTTTAGGATCGTCTTTAACATGCTTCTCATGTTCGCATTCATCAATACCGAAGAAGGGATTAAGAGTATGTACCTTTCTTCTGGACGCAGCTTAAGAATCTTAGAGATTCTTGCTCCTTGTTGATGTAGAAGACTCGGCCTGGGGAACACCTTAAGGGCGGCTTGAAGATGATTTGTCTCCAAGGTGAGTTCCACTCACAATGCTCCTAGAATGCCTTCTAGTTTCGCAAGAGGAAGTATGAAGAGAGAAGAGAGAACCAATGCTGGTTGTGGGATGAAAGAAATGGCGCATCCTCCCTCTATTTATAGAGGAGGATGGGCTGCCAATGAGAGGGCACAATGCCCTTTCATTTGCGAAGTAACATGTCCCTAGGACCAAGGGCTGCAACCAATGCCCCTTGGTCCATGAGACATGTCTCATGCCTTTGCCTTTTCAATTAACTAATTAATTAGAAAAGGAATAAATAAATAATTGTGTCTAATAGGAAATTAATTAACTAATTAATTAATTATCCAAATATGGTGAAGAGGTAAGGGAGGTGACCCATGCCCCTTGCCCATTCGGCCATGGGACATGAGACATGTCCCTTTGGCCGAATGGTGCAAGGCATGGGGTGCACCTCCTTGCCTAGAGGCACCTAGGGCGAAGGGGCACTCACACCCCTAGGCCCATGGCCGAATGGGTGTAAGGCCACCTTAGGGTGCCCTTTCGGCACCCAAGGGTGCTACGCACCCTTCGGCCTAAGCCGAAGGTGTGCTTGGCCCTCTCCGACACCTTTTCACCAATTTACGCACCTTTCCGCCAAGAGACACGTCTCTTCGCCAAAAGGTGCCTAGACACATTTGTACCAAGCTCACATAGAGCTAGTCCAAGACATATTAAATCATCCATTGAGCTCCTTGAGCTCATATCAGCTCACTAAGAGCAGATACACATCTCTCTAGCTCAAACACTCAGATTGAGTTGAGTTGAGCTGTGCTTAGCTACTTTAGCTAGCCCATGTCATCTTGGTGCGCAAGAATTCCAACAAACTCCCACTCGCACCAATGATGATCTTTGAGCACAAGCTCCCACTCGAATAAAACACTTCCTCATACTAAACCAAACACTTTGGCAAACTATATAAAAGGAGTTGTGAGTGCGACCTTAAGGCATCCACACGTACCTCTTCCATTGAGGTTGTTAGACTCTCAAATGGAAGATTGTCCTCTCAAACTCACTTGAACACTTCAAGTGTTTGTGTGTTATTCAAATTTTCTTGAACTTAACAAGACATGCTTGAACATCTTCAAGCTTTCCTTGAACTACTTCAAGTAGTGCCTTTAGAACCCCAAGACATATGGCACGTATTCTTAACCACGATCAGTCTCTTTCATTTTAATGATGACTGTGTTAAGTGTCAGTACTCTTTAATTCGTATTATCCCCAATTCAGACCTTATCATGTTGTACCAATGCAACATGTGAGCTCAAAGGTTGAATTTAGGACTCACGTACCAAGTTTCACTTGTCTTTCCTTTACACTCTACCTGCTTAATGATCCATATAGATTTAGTTACCCAAAAGGAGGATACTCCAGCCGCATTCATCTGCGACCTTCGACAACCAATCAAAGTAACTTTGTCAATGTGAATCATTAACAGCGAGTTAAAGTGATTAAGGGTCCAATCGAAGAATTCTCACACTACGCAAGGTTAGAGACAACTTGCTTAAATTCTTCTTTTGGTCGAATTTCATGGTCATAGGATCTTTGCAACATACTTACAAAGATTCTATTAACACTTCTTAGGGTGTTTTACAAACACCACTCCCACTTGGAGTGATATCACTTAGAATGAGGGGTGTGTCATTTCTCCCTCTTAAAACAACTCAGAGTGTGCTCCTTCTAACATATAAAAGGAGGACATGTCACAAGCCATGAAATTTCTCTGCAAGCCCGAGCTTACACTCACACATAGGCTAGAATGTATCAGTGTCATACAAAATCGGTGCGAGCACCTCATCTTGATTATTCAGATCAAGGCGACATAAAAGTATACCAAAGTGTCATGTGTTGTAACATGACTCCCACTCAATAGAGTAACATTGTATGTCACATGTTTCCTGAAGAAACAACACACTATTTGAGTCTTTGGTAGTCTCATCCTTGGTCTACTTAAGATCAAGGGCGAATGACTTGGTGTGAGAAAGTCATTCTCAATGCCTATGGTGGACATGTTCATTTGTTCATTGTGTGTTATTAATGGAACTAAGTAAATGACATCAAATAATTACTTTATTGATCATCATTATACATATATACATGTGTGACACCAAAGTGGTGAAAGTCATACAACAATTAGTATATTTACAATCTCCTAAGACCCATTGCTCGGACATGACGAGCAAACACAATGGGTGGCAATGGCTTAGTGAGAGGATCTGCCACCATAAGGTCTGTTGAGATGTATTCAATTTTGACTTCACCTTCTTCAACTGCATCTCGAACGAAATTATATTTCATGCTAATGTGTTTGGTTTTTCCATGATACTTGGGGTCCTTGGTGTAGGCCATAGCTGCCATACTATCACTGTAGATAGTAATGGGCTTACTTATTTTGACCATCGACTCCAAGTTTTTAAGAAAATAACCAAGCCACAGGGCTTCCCGGCCTCCATGGTTGATAAGGCTGTACAGGTTTGTTTCTTACTACACCAAGTAGTGGCGCCCCCATTTAGCAAGAAAATATAACCACTTGTAGATTTGCTAGAATCTCTATCTCCTCCCCAATCGGCATCGGAGTAGCCGTGTAAACCAAGGGTTTTTCCTTGATAACATAGCCAATAATCCTTAGTACCTTTAAGGTATCTAAGGATCCTCTTGACATTCTTCCAATGCTCCATGTCCGGGTTTGAAGAATACCTAGCAAGTAAACCGACTGCTTGACTTATGTCTGGCCGTGTACAAATCATGGCGTACATAAGGCTACCAATGGCACTAAGGTAAGGTATCTTAGTCATTTCTTCCTTGTCTTTTGGAGTCTTAGGACATAAGTCCTCTCCAATTTTGCAACCATATGCAAGTGGGGTGTTCATTGGCTTAGAGTTGGTCAAGTTAAACCTCTCAAGAACTTTATCTATATAAAGCTCTTGTGAAAGTCCTAACATATGCTTCTTTCTGTCCCGATGTATCTTAACACCTAGGATATAAGAAGCTTCCCCCAGGTCCTTCATTTTGAAGGTGGAGGACAACCATCCTTTGATGGCGAGCAACAACTCCAAGCTACTACTTGCAATTAAAATGTCATCGACATATAATGTCATAATGGCAAAACTGGACTCTTTGAAGAACAAGTACACACAATGGTCTTCATGCATCATCACAAAACCATAGCTTGTGACTGCATGATGAAACTTCAAGTACCACTGTCTTGAAGCTTGTTTGAGACCATATATAGACTTCTTTAGTCTACATACCTTGTCTTCTTGACCTACTTGTACAAACCCTTCGGGTTGTTTCATGTAGATCTCTTCACTCAACTCACCGTTGAGGAAGGCTGTGGTCACATCCATCTGATGCAACTCAAGGTCCAAGTTTGCCACTATCGCAAGTAGCAATCTGATGGAATTAAACTTAACCACAGGAGAGAAAGTGTCTTTGAAATCAACACCTTCCTTCTGTGTAAAGCCTTTGGCCACCAACCGGGCCTTGTACCTTTCGATACTCCCATCAGAGTTCTTCTTTATTTTAAGAACCCACTTATTGCCGATCGCTTTTCGGCCACGAGGAAGATCAGACAATTCCCATACCTCATTTTCATGCATTGAATGCAACTCATCATTCATTGCCTTTAGCCACTCTTCTTTCTGTGCCCCTTCAAGAGCTTCTTTGACATTACTTGGCTCATCGATCTCGCACGAGACCAAGTATGTCTCACCTTCCGATAGTCCCCACCTTTTAGGTGCTTTGGACTCCCGAGTTGATCTTCTCAACTGGGGTGGAGGTGTTGGCTCTTGAAGTACCTCAACTCCCTCTTGAACAGATCCCTCAGTTTCAGGATCCTGTTCATTTGAGTCCATGTTTATGGGCTCATTCTGGAAAGCCTCAGCTTGTTCCAGTTGAGGTACTCCCTCTGGAGTAGGTATAGTCCTTGTAATCGGCACTTGTGAAGTGCCCGGTTGACCTTCTTCAAGGATCGGGCCTATTGAGGCTAAATCATCACTTTCGCCAACTTTTGGAAACTCCGTTTCCACAAACTTGGCGTTTCTTGCATCAAACACCAAACCCTTCTTTAAACTGAGATCCAAGAACACATAGCCCTTGGATTCCGTACAATATCCGAGAAAAGCACACTTCTTTCCTCTTGGTCCCAATTTTCCCAACGGATGGTCGGGAACATGTACGTAAGCTAAGCAACCCCAAGGCCGCAAGTAGCTTAAGTTCGGGGTCCTCTTCATCCATAACTCATATGGAGAGGAGTCGATGTCCTTGGTAGGTACCCTATTGAGAATGTGCACCGCACATAGCAGCGCATCACTCCAATAGGTCACATCCAGGTTGGCTTTAGCCATCATGGAACGTACCATGTCCATCAAAGTTCGGTTCTTTCTTTCGGACACACCATTTTCTTTGGGGTGTCCAAGAAAGGGTGAACTCTCTAGCAATGCCTTTTGACTCACAAAAGGCCTTGAATGCAAGTGAACTGTACTCACCACCTCTGTCGGTCCTTAAGGACTTCACCTTCTTATCTACTTGGTTCTCAACCAAGTGTACATATTTCTGAAAATATGCTAAGGCCTCTGCCTTGGTTTTGAGTAAGAAGACGTGGGTGAATCGTGTACAGTCATCAGTAAAAGTGATGAAGTACTTGAACCCATTTCTGGATTCAATTCTCATAGGTCCACAAAGATCAGAATGGACTAAACTTAGTGCCTCGGTTTTCCTAGTTGCCCTCCCAAAGGGCTTTCTCGTTGCCTTGCCTTCTAAGCAAGGTTGACAAGAAGGCAGGACAACCTTGGTCAAGGATTCAAGCAAGCCACTTTTGGCTAACTTATTCATCCTATCTTGTCCTATATGTCCCAACCGTTCATGCCACAGATTTTGATCTATGACTTTAGTCACGTGGCAACTAGGAGTTGCAACAGAATGGCCATCGGGCCTTAACTCATACAATCCATTATTAACGAAGCATTTTGTGAGAACTTGATTATCCTTTAATATAGTTACACTATCATTAAGGAATTGAAAGCAATAATTGTATTTCAACATGGCAGAAATAGAAATTAAATTTCTACAAATATTAGGTACATATAATGTGTCCACAAGATACAAATATCTATTACACAAGGGAACCTTACAGGTTCCTATTCCTACTACTTCTAATTTTGCATCATTCCCCACCGAGACGTGCTTCACACCTCTTGGGAGCTTGCGGTACGCCACAAACCTTAGTATCATTGAGCGTTGTTTCTCCACGGAAACATCTCCATACTTGGCCTTCACAGCATCCCAGATGCCTTTGGCCGAGGGTAGCATGGAGAACTCCACCATGATCTCATCCACCATTGTGGACAAGAGTGTGACTCTACACATAGAGTTCTTTTTAAGGTAGGCTTCATAAGCCACCCTACTTCCCCCTTCCTCCGGGGGGTTGACCTCAGCATCGAGCACCTCAAGTGTCTCTTGCTCAGTTAAGATGAACTTGACCTTCTTCTGCCAAATTAGATAGTTTTCACCATCCAATTTGAGGTCACGGTTCAACTCTGCTACTATGTTCTTAGTAGCCATCTACAAATATGCAATTCACATGTTTTAGATTCCAATTCACACAATTAGACTTATTCAAGCAATATGTTCATGAAATAACTTAGTTTATACCCAGACGTAGCAAAAGGTATGCATATAGCATCCGATCAGAAACGCCTAAGCACAACTTTGCTATTTTATGAACATACCCTTAACAAGCCTATACATTAAATCAATCAAGGGCAACCAAGCATACATCAGTTTATAACCTCACTTGACCTTCCAAGAAGGCCTGAATCACGCACTCATGCGTGATCGTAACAACCATAGCACTTCACTTAAACCTTAGTCTCATCACCCATAAGTCTCCTTAATACAATGCCCAGGTCGTTGGTGGAGTCACAAACGGTCTCACTTAAGTACCACTTCCTTAGACAAAGCATTATATTAGCTTGACAGGTCCCTAGAGACCTTAGTTTAATGAAGTGTCTCATCAATTGAATCAAGTTTCAAGTCCTTCAAGTTCACCGTACAAGTACTTGAACTATCTTAAGGTAGAATCTCTTGTTTCAATAGACGTATGTTCCCTCACTTAATTTAAGCTTCAATTCCCTCAAGTCCATGATAGTGGTACAAAACCAATATTAAGACTATCAAGGGGCTGAAATTCTTAAATTAGGTAAAGAATAAATGTCACATGCATGCCAAGTCTACGTCACACATGGACCTTAGGAACCACGAGAGGAGCGCTCCCGGGAAAGATGGAGGGTCACAGACGGTCCCACTTAAAACCCACCTCCTAGACAGAGCACATTCCGGCAATTACCTCAAGGTATAATGTGATATAGAACTTTGCACACATTTTCTTTAGGTTCATTTAATCATTCATGGAACAAATAGGCAAGTCAACATGTTATACAACCATTTTATCATACAACATTCATGCTTCCCTTTTCCATTTAAACGAACATGACCCCTTCGAATAACCTAACCGGGGGTCTCGCTCCTTGTTGATTTTAGGATCGTCTTTAACATGCTTCTCATGTTCGCATTCTATAATACTGAAGTAAGGATTAAGGATGTGTACCTTTCTTCTGGACGCAGCTTAAGAATCTTAGAGATTCTTGCTCCTTGTTGATGTAGAAGACTCGGCTCGGGGAACACCTTAAGGGCGGATTGGAGAGGATTTGTCTCCAAAGTGAGTTCCACTCACAATGCTCCTAGAATGCCTTCTAGCTTGGAAGAGGAAGTATGAGGAGAGAAGAGAGAACCAATGCTGGTTGTGGGATGATGAGAAATGGCGCATCCTCCCTCTATTTATAGAGGAGGATGGGCTGCCAATGAGAGGGCACAATGCCTCCTCATTTGCGAAATAACATGTCCCTAGGACCAAGGGCTGCAACCAATGCCCCTTGGTCCATGAGACATGTCTCATGCCTTTTGCCTTTTCAATTAACTAATTAATTAGAAAAGGAATAAATAAATAATTGTGTCTAATAGGAAATTAATTAACTAATTAATTAATTATCCAAAATATGGTGAAGAGGCAAGGGAGGTGACCCATGCCCCTTGCCCATTCGGCCCATGGGACATGAGACATGTCCCTTTGGCCGAATGGTGCAAGGCATGGGGTGCACCCCCTTGCCTAGAGGCACCTAGGGCGAATGGGCACTCACACCCCTTGCCTATGGTCGAATGGGTGTGAGGCCCCCTTAGGAGTGCCGTTTCGGCACCCAAGGGTGCTACGCACCCTTCGGCCTAAGCCGAAGGTGTGCTTGGCCCTCTCCGACACCTTTTCACCAATTTACGCACCTTTCCGCCAAGAGACACGTCTCTTCGCCAAAAGGTGCCTAGACACATTTGTTCCGAGCTCACATAGAGCTAGTCCAAGACATATTAAATCATCCATTAGGTGGTGATAGCGAGACTTAAGCCACTTTGCTCGCCATGCCTTTGGGATTGGTAAGTGAGTGACTCCGAGGAGGATGGTCACTACGACACCTAGACTTCTCGTCGGTCCTATCAACGACGGGGAGATCTAAGGCACCAGTATGACGAGGTCAGACTTCTGGAGAGGTTTCAGAGTTTGAACCCCCCGAGGTTCAATGACCGAGAAGGGCCAGAGGTAGTAGAGACTTGGTTTGCAGGAGTTGGCAAACTCCTGGGGGAGGCTACATTTTCCACCAGCAGTGCAGTGGGGATGTAGCCAGGAATCTGCGTCAGGCACAGTTTGATGAGTTTCATCAGGGAGACAGGACTGTTGCAGAGTTTGAGCGGGAGTTTGACAGGCTTATTCACTACGTACCGCAGTACCATGGTATGGAAGAGGAGGTTGAGAGTCGCCTCACCTCGCAGCGAGGTCAGGGGAGTACGAGGGGCTCCACACAGCAGGGACCCCGGCAGATTTCTGGATGGCCGAACAGGCCTGGGTAGTCTAGTAGAGGTAGAGGGGGAGCATCACCGGCACGATCTTGTCCGACTAGTAGTAGGTATCACCTCGGTCAACTTTGTTACAGGCAGGAGGGCCGATGTTTACGTTGCGGGTCTGACACTCACTGGGTACGGGATTGCCCTCTGACTGTAAGGCAGGGTTTTTGGCAGTTATTAGCGTCCATAGTCTCGGGCACAGCCCAACGCGCCGTGAGGGCATGGGTTTCAGCAGGGTGGCCCGAGACCTCAGTAGTGACAGCAGCTTCAGCCATCCCCTCCACCACAGTAGCCCAGAGTGGGCCGAGTTTTCCATTTTGAGGGGGAAGGCCTTAGTTATCAGGGAGGACCTAGTCAGCGGTCAGGTACCAGCCAGCAGGGAGGCTCGAGTCAGCAGGGAGTTCTGCAGGTACTTTAATTCGAATGATATACCGGTTCATGCAAAGATTGGATATAGGAGTATCTATTTCTGTTGTAACACAGAAATGTGTTATATCTCTGCATCTGTCTGTTAGTACCTTGCCTCAAATGTATTTAGTAAAAACTGCTGGGAGTCAGTTTCTGTTTTCCAATGAGATGGTTCGGGGTTGTACGATATCTGTAGGCGTACATCTGATAGTATCGGATTTGTTGGTTTTTGACACGCCGAACTATGATGTTATTCTTGGGATGGACTGGCTATCCAAGAATTCTGTGCACATTGATTGTGCAACCCGTACCATTAGGGTTTCTGGAGAGGTACTACCTCTCACGGCTCTGACTGGTTTGACTATCGCACAGCACAGTATAGAGTTGCAGATTCTGTATCAGCTGTCGATAGTTGGTGTAGGGGAATGCTATGATCTGAATGAGGCTGGTACTATATTGAAGTTGGGTAGTTTACCAATGGTTTGAGATTTTCCGCAGGTATTTCCAGAGGAGTTTCCCGGATTACCACCAGAGCGGGAAATTGTGTTTGAGATCCACCTGCAGTCGGGTACTGCTCCGATACCTATTCCTCCTTATCGGATGCCTATTTCTGAGATGCAGGAGTTGAAGAAGCAGCTGGAGGAATTACAGTGGAAGGGCTTCATCCGACCGAGCACTTCACTGTGGGGTGCTCCGGTTCTGTTTGTTAAGAAGAAAGATGGGACGCTCCAACTTTGTATTGATTACAGACGGTTGAATGCTCTTACTGGGAAGAATAAGTATCCGTTGCCGAGGTTTGACGATCTTTTTGATCAACTTCGGGGTTCGCGAGTTTCCTCGAAGATTGATCTCCGATCTGGGTACTTTCAGCTTACGGTGAAGGATGAGGACATACCTAAGACTGCTTTCCGCACCCGATTTGGACACTTTGGGTTTACGGTCATGCCATTCGGGCTGACTAATGCTCTAGCGGCATTCATGGATCTGATGCATCGGGTGTTCCGACCATACTTGGACTCATTTTTGGTGGTCTTTGTCGATGATATTCTGATATATTCTAGGGATGAGGATTCGCATCGGGAGCATCTGAGGGTAGTTACAGACACTTTGGGAACATCAGCTTTATGCTAAATTCTCAAAGTGTGAGTTCTGATTCGGGAAATCGTTTTTAAGGACACATTATATCTCGAGCATGGTGTCATGCGTGGATACAGAGAAAGTGAGGGCAGTTCGGGATTGGAAACAACTTACCACGATACGGGGATCGGGAGCTTCATGGGGTTAGTAAGATATTATCGGAGGTTCGTACTGGGGTTTTCTATTTCGGCATCTTCTGCATGCAGATTGACCAAGAAGGGTCAGCTTTATCCGGTCGAGAAGTGCGAGTGGAATTTCCAGGAGTTGAAGCGGGCTGACTCGACGCTCCGATTCTGACTTTTCCAGATCCAAGCTTACCGTATGTGATTTATACGGATGCTTTCACGTTCTGGTTTGGGATGTGTGTTGATGCAGGAGCGTAATGTGGTAGCTTATGGGTCGAGGCAGCTGCGACCGCATTAGCTGAACTACCCGACGTATGATCTGGAGTTGGCTGCAGTGATTTATGCGCTGAAACAATGGAGGCATTATCTGTTTGGTAATAAATTTCAGATTCTTACCGACCTTAAGAGTCTGAAATATCTGTTTACGCAGAAGGAGCTTAACATGAGGCAGCGCAGATGGCTCGAATACATTAAGGACTATGATTATTGTATCGAGTACATCTCTGGCAAGGGCAACATGGTTGCCGATGCACTGAGCAGAAAGTATACCGGGTTGGTCAAGGGAGGAGATGTTGGGGACCGATCCGAGGAGAGTGATTTGACATGCCTTTGGCACAGGGGGCAGCTCTGGGAGCGTGCTCAGGTTTATACACTTACTATACATTCTGAGTGGCTTGACAGGGTGCGCGAGGCGCAAGGTAGAGAGATCCGGGGTTGAAGAAGTTATCTGGGGAGGATAAGGGGTCTTTGTTACCGGCATTTCAGTATAGGCGAGGATTGCTGTACTTTCGAGACCGCCTTTATGTACTGTGAGGATTAGGAGCTCCGGAATGAGATTTTAGAGGAGGCACATTCGAGCAGGTTGAGTATTCATCCCGGGAGTGAGAAGATGTATCAGGATCTGCGTACTCACTTCTGGTGGCCTAGTATGAGGATACACATTGCCACACATGTGTCTAGGTGTGCCGTTTGTCAGCAGGTGAAGTTTGAGCATCAGAAACCGGCAGGGGCACTGCAGACTTTGCCCATTCCATTCCGGAAGTGGGGCAATGTTCATATGGATTTTCTGACTGCACTGCCCCTGACACGGTCTCGCCATGACGCTATCTGGGTTATTGTGGATCGGCTGACAAAGTGCGCACACTTTCTGCCTATTCGGTCGCTGACCCTGGAGAAGCTTGCCCGGCTTTACATCGTGGAGATCGTGCGATTACATGGAGTACCAGACTCCATTGTATCTCGACCGTGATCCGCGTTTTACGGCACGGTTCGAGAGCTTTTCATGAAGCATCGGGCACGCGACTCCATCTGAGTACAGCTTATCACCCACAGACCGACGGGCAGTCGGAGCGGGTGATTCAGATACTGGAGGATATGCTGCGAAGCTGTACTTTGGAGTTTGGAGGAGATTGGGACCAGCAGTTGCCTTTGATAGAGTTCTCGTACAACAACAGCTTCCAGACTACGTTTGACATGACACCATACTGTTGGACAGATGCGTCTGATAGGGTTGAGCTGGGACCCGAGCTTTTTGAGGAGACTACGGCGAAGATCAGATTGTTACTGGTGCGGATCAAAACAGCGAATGACCGCACCACCTCATGTGTGAACAGATGTCACTGGGACTTAGAATTTGAGATTGGTGATAGAGTTTGACTGGAGGTAGCACCGTTCAGAGGGACAGTAAGATTTGGTAGGCGGGGCAAGTTACCCCGAGTTATATCGGTTCTCATGAGTTTCCAGAGTAAGTTGTTAGGTTGGCCTTACCCCCCCAACTGTTTCTGTATTACGTGATGTCTTCCAAGATAGCCTATTGAGGATCAATAGATTTAGGTTCGGTACTGTCTGGGGTTGTCTGTAGAAATACCGCAATCGACTCGGGTGCAATAAGATGCACCCGGAGGGTGGGACGCCGTGAGGCTCTGTATGGTAGTCTAAACTACCACTCCCGCCGCACCAGTACGGTGGTCCGATTGTTCTTAGTAAGGAGAATATATATATATATATATATATATATATATATATATATATATATATATATTCTGGTTGGTAGCGACACCTGTATGGATGGTTCAGGCTACTCTTGGAGGACCAAGAGTTCTAAGGGGGGGAGAATGTTACAGTCACCTCGAGCGGGTTGCGACTGGGTGGCCCGGGGCTTCGGTTTTGGCCCGCGGAACCGGGCTTTTGGCGTTCAGACGGCTCCCGAGCCTTATCCGAGTATCATTTTGGCGAACCCTTTCATATTTGAGGTCGTGTGGGTCCCCCGGACGTTTCCTCCGAAAATATTTTTCTGGCCGGGGGTTGTTCCCGGGTGATTTTCATGGGTTGCTACTGAAACGGCCCTCGGGAGCAACACCGGACTCGGATTCGGGGTTTAGAGGCGATTTCGAACGGTGGAAATATTTTACATTTTTCTGCGAAGAAAATGTTCGGTCGGGAATTTCAGTTTGGGCGGCTGGGCTCGGGGACGAACCGAGCGGTGACACGTGTCACTTGGAGGCTTGGTTGAAATTTTGGTGAGGCATTTGAAGCTTTGTCTTTTATGTGATGTGTGTGTGACATCATGATGATGTCATAAATGGAAGACATGTTACCTACACCCGGTACGTAATTAAGCTAATTACGTATTTAAGTTTAATTACCGGATTTTTGATAATTTTGGTTTTGGGACTTGTATTGTATGTTTGGTAATTATGGATTTAATTTGGTGAATTTTGGGGCAACCGGACGAATTTGGAATTAATTACGCGGGTGCGCGTAATTCCGGGAGTTGCAATTCCGAGTGACTCGGGACTTATATTTGGATAAGAAAAATGTGTTTTATGGGTTTTAAGATGTCTTGAGTAAGTGGTTAAAGTTTTGTTCCAATCGGAGTAAGTTTGGTAAAAAGTTGCATTTTCGAGCTGAACGAAAATGCAATTTGGTAAGTTTGTGAGATAAGTAAAAATTTGACATTTTGGAAGAAAATGAATGGTTGGGGCGGATGGGTGATGGAAAGAAGGGACATGTGTCTCTTCTTTATTGAAGAAGATAAAAGAAGAAAAGGATATGTGTGTGTATATATATATATATGTATGTATGTTGATAATGCATGTATATATGTATATATACGTTTAAGTAAAGAATGGAAATTGGTATTTTGGTAGAAAAGGGAAGAGAAGTGGCGGATGTAAGAGAGAGAAAGAGACACATGTCTCTTTGTGAGTGAAGAAGAAAAGAAAAAGAAATAGAATTTTGGGTTATAAATACATATATATATGTATAAGTAATAGAAAAAGGGATTGGTAGTCAACACTTCTTCTTCTTCTTCCATCCGTTTCTTTCTTTCTCTCCCTCACTTCTCTGCATCCGCCATTGTTGAGCTTGGAGCTCACAACTATTTTCCGTCAATTCGCGACCAAACTTTGAGGTAAACCGCTTAAATCGTTCATTGGGTTGTATTGATCGATAATCTGAAGTCTGCTTTTGGAAGAATCGGTGTATTTTGCAAGTTAGGAGCATTTGAATTTTGGAGTGAATAGTGTCATATGCTCCTTTGTTTGATTTTTCGGTTCCTAAGCGTTCTCGGCACTTCTGGTGCATGTTTGATAACAGAACGTAGGAAGAAACGCACCCGAGGTTGTGCGATTCGCGTCGAAAATTTGGGTGGAATTTTCGACGGAAGAATTAGCGAAAGGTAAGGATGTTTCGTGTTCGTAATGGAATTCTGATTCGTTAGTATACTAGGTTCAAGTTAGAAAAGGCTCGGCGTGAAAGTCGCTTTTCCCGGCCGAGCCTCGCTTTTGGCGCCATTGATAATGATCGATTCTGTGGATTCCGAATTGAAATTGTGTATCCGTGATTGATTGTGAACAGAAGTTGCTTTGAATTTGGGCGAAACTCGCCGAGATTTCTACCGGGACCGTCGATCGGGAATTCGGATTCGGACTTTAATTCGGAGGTAAGGGTTTGGTTCATTATTTTGGTAAGATAGGTAAATGTTTTGGTTTTACTTTTTGTTCTGCAAGTATTTCGGGATTATATGCCTTAGGGCATATTCTGTAGTCTGTAGGTGTATGTGTTGTTGCACTTCTGTTTTGCAGGTATTTCAGAAATTTGTGCCATAAGGTACGTTCTGTAATCTGTAGGTGTATGCCTTGTGGCATACTCTGTCTGTTAATCCTACGACAGTTGTGGGTTCGCTACCCCAGCTGGTGCACCATGCTTCTGTAATAGCTTCGGCTTCGACTCCCTTAGAGGGAGGCCGCTGCCCGATTTGTTATAAGGGTTTATGGCGATTTAGAATCGCACATCCTTCGGGATTTTGATCTCGTTATCTTTACATGCACGATATTCTCGTATTCTGTTTCATATATTCTCGTATATTGCTATCTTCTACATTTTGCAGGTTACATATGCTTGTCTTGCCCCAAATCCCTTACGGGTCCTTTCGAGGACTCACCCTTTTGGGTTATGTCTTTGGGTTCTGTGTAAACTGTAAGCAACAGCCTTTAGTCAGACCTTGCGGGACGGGATTTTGTAGAGGTAGTGTTACGGCCGCCCCGAGCGGGTTGCGACCTGGTGACCCGGGGCTCCGGTTTTGGCCCGCGGGTCACGTTTTTCGGCGTTCAGGCGGTTACCGAGCCCTATCCGAGTATCATTTTGGCGAACCCTTCCGTATTTGAGGTCGTGTGGGTCCTCTGACGTTTCCGCCGAAAATATTTTTCTCGGCGCCGGGGTTGTCGGGTCGCCTCGGGACGTACGGGCTCGGTAGCACTCTCGAGACCTCTGTTTGGGAAGCCGTTTGCAGTTTTGGAGTCGTGGAAACGTCCGGTGTTGGTTGTGGAGTTTAATATTTGGGGCGGGACGTTCGGTTCGGCGACTCCGGGGCTCGGACGGGAATCCCGGGACTCGGGATGGAAATTTTCTGACGGCTTTGGGGTAAGTTGTGTTTTAATTTAAGATGGAATTTATGGAATTTTTATAGAATTTTGGAGTGACGGAATTTCGGTTCGAGTTGACACGCCGCACGTCGGGTTGGTTCGGGTTCAGCGAGCTCGGTAGGACACTCCGGAAAGGTAAATGAATTTCTGAAAAATGTTCTGTGAATGTTATAATATTCTGAAGGTTGTGTCCAAGTTTCATTAATTTTGGAATTCGGTAATTATTTTTGGGCAAAAAGAATTGGAACGTTCGGAAAAATTGAGAGCTAAATTGCAAATGGGTGCAATTTAAAAGGAAAATCAGCATGGGCAGCAGCAGGCCTCTCTCATTTTCGGCAGATTTGTGTGTGTGTGTGATTATTGGTGGACACATGTCTCATTTTAATTAAAAGAGGAGAGGCATGGGTATTATAAAGTAGAAAATATATATACCATATTATTACATAAAGACTTACCTCATTTCATTTCTTCTTCTTCTTCCTTCGCTTTTCTGCTGCCGAAACACCATTGAAGAAGCTCCTCCAAGCTTGACTTCCTTCATCTTTGTGGAAATCAAAGAAGAATTGCTTGCCACTTGTGATTCTGAGTTTCGGTGGTTAGGAAAAGAGGAGTGCAAAGTTTCGGGGCACGGTGTAGGTGTTATCCAGAATCGGTCCAATACTCTGGATTTTGAGGTAAGGGTTTGGTTATGTTGTTTGGTAAGCTAAGTATATGTTTTGGTTTCAGTTTCTGTTCTGAAGGTATTTCAGTATATGCCTAGAGCATATTCTCGTAGTCTGTAGGTGTATGTATATTGTAGCATTTGCTTTTGCAGTGTTTCGAAATCTGTGCTTTAAGGTAAGTTCTCGCGATCCGTAGGTGTATGCCTCGTAACATACTTTGTCTGTTAATCCTACGTTTATAGGAGTATGCCTTATGGCATACTGCATGCATTAACACTACGACAGGTTGTGGGTTCGCTACCCACTGGTGCACCATGCTTCGTAATAGCTTCGGCTTGACTCCCCTTAGTGGGAGGTCGTTGCCCGATCTGTTATAAGGTTTCGGCGATTTAGAATCGCACGTCCTTCGGGATTCCGATTTATTTTCTCGTACATGCATGCTATTCCGTATTCATTGCATATATTGCTATTTTTCTGTTTTGCAGGGTTACATATACTTACCTTACCCCAAATCCCTTACGGGGTCCTTTTAGGACTCACCCTTTTTGGGTTCTGTTTTGGGTTTCAGGTAGACCTGATAAGCGACCTGCGGAGCAGGATTCCGTGAGCGTTCTACCTGCGGTGAGATGTGCAGCAGTTGCACCAAGCGGTCCGGGATTGTGTACTTGGTGTTAATCCCGCGCAAGGTACTTTGTTACATAGGTTCTAAGGTTGGCTCTGTAGTTGCATATGCACACTTTCTGTATTGCTATGATGGTTGTATGTCTGTATATACATTTGTATATTTTGTTCTATATCTGTTCTCAGCGCTTGGCGCTTGCTAGACATTTTAGGTTCTGTGAATTCTGTATGTACATGTGTTTTGGTGCGTAAGCACTCGTCCACGGAGGGCGGGGCTTACTCTGTTTTTAGTGCATGAATTGCATGTTTTGGTTTTATTTTCAGTTTTATGCGCGAAATGTTTGTAGGTTGCTTCCACAATCTTTCCGTTTCCGGGTCCGCTACGCGCGGCAGGTCTCGATGGACCTGCCATCTCTCGTTTTCCGGCTTCCGCTTCCGGCGTCCCGGCGCCCCCGCCTCCGCAACCGGGCTCGGGTGGCGTGCGGTGACAAGTTGGTATCAGAGCAGGTAAGTGACCATATTGGTCGTCAGTGGTGACTTGTAGTGACAACTATTGTTTTACATTTTATTTTAGAATGGTTTGGTACGGAGATTGGCCACCTCCTTACTTGAACCACTTCAAAATAAAATTGTGGAACAAAGTTGATCCTTCAAGTTATCCTGATAGTTGCAGATTTCGGCACTCGGGATTTTTGGAATTCTGGTAAGATTATTACGAGTAAGGGGATTGTGGAAAAGTTTCAGGTACGTAAAATTGTGTGTTAGGAAGAGATTTGGTGAAATAAGCATGAACTGCTTCTGTGATTCTGTGAAATGCATGATTTTATCATTCTGAGAAGTAACTTCTGTGTCAAGTACTGCATTGCACTACAGAGCCTTAGGAAACTGCTGCTAACTTCTGTAGAGAGTAGGAGTGACCGATTTCTGTCTGGACTCTGTTCGGTCTGAAATTTTTGAGATATGGTTAGCACGCGTAGCTAGCGTGATTTGGTACCGGAGGGGCGGGACTGGAGTCCCACACCTCCGTGGAATAGGATACGGGTTCAGTGTAACCCAGGGTCTGAACAACCACACTCACCACCCCGAGGTTTAGTGGTCGTAAGGACCCCTCTCTGATTTGGTATTACCGCCGGCCTAGCTGGTTCAGGGGCGGCAGTAGGCAGGGGAAAATCTGTTTATGCCACGGTAAGGGCATTTTGATCAGGTGGTGATAGCAAGACTTAAGCCACTGCTCGCCATAGTTTTGGGATCGGTAAGTGAGTGACTCTGACAAGGGTGGTCACTACGACACCTAGACTTCCCGTCGGTCCTATCAACGACGGGGAGATCTGAGACACCAGTCTGACAAGGTTGGACTTTTGGAGAGGTTTTAGAGTTTGAACCCCCCCCGAGGTTCAATGACCGAGAAGGGTCTCGGGTAGTAGAGATTTGGTTTGCAGGAGTTGACAAACTCCTGGAGGGAGGCTATTCTGAGCCGGTTGGCCGCCGGGGCCAACGGCTACTCCAGTCGGATTGCTTCCAGATTCTGAACCGGAGTTCGGATTGACCCGATATCTGATTTCTAGTGTCCTGGCAGTGTACCGGACATTTCCGCGGAAAATATTTTTCGGGGCCGGGGGGTTGCCGTCGGACGATTTTCGGGGATTCTGGGCGGAGAAACGGCTCCCGGGAGTGACCCGGGACTCGATTTGCAGTTTTGAGGAAGATCTGGAGTCGGGGATATAATTTACATTTTTCTGTGAAGAAAAATGTTCTGGGTCGGAAATTACGGTTTCGGGCAGTTTAGTAGAGGTAGAGTGGGAGCACCACCGGCACGATCTTGTCTGATTTGCAGTAGGTATCACTCCGGTCGACTTTGTTACCGGCAGGAGGGCCGATGTTTACGTTGCAGGTCTGACACTCTTTGGATACGGGATTGCCCTCTTACTGTAGGGCAGGGTTTTGGCAGTCTGCAGCGTCCATAGTCTCGAACGCAACCCAACGCGCCGTGAGGGCGTGGGTTTCAGCAGGGTGGCCGAGACCTCAGTAGCGACAGCAGCTTCAGCTACCCCCTCCGTCACTGCAGCTCAGAGCAGGACGGGTTTTCCTTTTGCTGAAGGGAGGCCCTGGTTATCAGGGAGGACCTAGTCAACGGTCAGGTACCAGCCAGTAGGGAGGCTCGAGACAGCAGGGAATTTTACATGGTACTTTATTTCTGAATGAGATACTGGTACATGCAGTATTGGATACAGAGCATCTGTTTCCATTGTAACACGAAAGGTGTTACATCTCTCGCATCTGTCTGTTAGTACTTTGCCTCAAATGTTTTTAGTAAAACCGCTGGGAGTCAGTTTTGTTTTCCAATGAGATGGTTCGGGGTTGTACGATATCGTAGGCGGATATCCGATAGTATCGGATTTGTTGGTTTTAGACACGCCGAACTATGATATTATTCTTGAGATGGACTGGCTATCCAAGAACTCGTGCACGTTGATTGTGCAACCCGTACCATTATGGTTTTCGGAGAGGCACTACCTCTCACGACTCCGATCGGTTTGACTATCGCACGGCGACGAAGGAGCTGCTGATTCGGATCACCGTCGATAGTTGGTGTAGGGGAATGCTATGATCTGAATGAGGCTGATACTAGGTTGAAGTTGGATGGTTTACCATTGGTTCGAGATTTTCCGCAGTATTTCCGGAGGAGTTGCCCGGATTACCACTAGAGCGGAAATTGTGTTTGAGATTTACTGCGGCATCGTGCTCCGATATCTATTCCTCCTTATCGGATGCCTATTTCGAGATGCAGGAGTAGAAGAAGCAATTGGAGGAATTACAGAAAAGAGTTTCGTCGACCGAGCACTTGAGTGGGGTGCTCTGGTTTTGTTTGTTAAGAAGAATGATGGGACACTCGACTTTGTATTGATTACAGACGGTTGAATGCTCTTATTGGGAAGAATAAGTATCCGTTACCGAGGATTAACGATCTTTTTGGTCAACTTCGGGGATTGAGGGTCTTCTCAAAGATTGATCTCTGATCCGGGTATTTTCAGCTTAGAATGAAGGAAGAGGATATACCTAAGACTGCTTTCCGCACCCGATTTGGACACTTAGAGATTACGGTCATGCCATTTGGGCTGACCAATGCTCCGGTAGCATTCTTGGATCTGATGCGTCGGGTGTTCCGACCGTACTTGGACTCATTTCTGGTGGTTTTATTGATGATGTTCTGATATATTCTCGGGATGAGGATTCGCATCGGGATCATCTGAGGATAGTTCTGCAGACACTTTGGGAACATCAGCTTTATGCTAAATTCTCAAGGTGTGAGTTCTGGATTCGGGAAGTCACTTTTCTGGGACATGTTATTTCTGAGCATGGTCTGTCTGTGAATCCAGAGAAGGTGAGGGCAATTCGGGATTGGAAACAACTTACCACGGCACGGGAGATCAAGAGCTCCCTGGGGTTAGCAGGATTTTTATCGGAGGTTTGTACTGGGATTTTCTATTCTGGCATCTCCGCTTATGCAGTTGACTAAGAAGGGTCAACTGTATGTCTGGTCTGGTAAGTGTGAGCAGAATTTTCAGGAGTTGAGGCGGTAGTTGACTAACGCTCCAATTCTGACTCTTTCAGATCCGATCTTACCGTATGTGAATTATACGGATGCTTCCACATCTGGTTTGGGATGGGTGTTGGTGCAGAGCGTTTTGTGGTAGCTTATGGGTCGAGGCAGCTACGACCGCATGAGCTGAACTATCTGACACCTGATCCTGAAGTTGGCTATAGTAGTTTATATGCTGAAACATTGGAAGTAATATCTGTTTGGTAATAAATTTCAGATTCTTACCGACCATAAGAGTCTGAAATATCTGTTTACACAGAAGGAGCTTAGCATGAGGCAGCGCAGATATCTCGAATACATTAAGGACCATGATGGTAGTATCGGGTACATCTCTGGCAAGGGCAACGCGGTTGCCGATGCTCTGAGCAGGAAGTATACCGGCTTAATTAAGAGAGGAAATGTCGGTGATTGGTCTGAGAAGAGTGGTCTGACGTGCCTTTGGCACAGGTGGCGGCTACGGGAGCGTGCTCGTGTTATTACACTTATTATACATTCGAGTGGCTTGATAGGATGCGCAAGCGCAAGGTAGAGATTTGGTATTGAAGAAGTTATCCGGGAAGATAAGGATTTATTTGTTATCGACGTTTCAGATGGCAGGATTGCTATACTTCCGAGACCGCCTTTGTGTACTGTGAGGATCGGGAGTTCGAATGATACTTTAGAGGGGGCACACTCGAGCAAAGGTGAGCATCAGAACCGGCAGGACACTGCAGACTTTGCCCATTCCAGCCTGGAAGTGGGGTAATGTTATGATGGACTTTCCGACCGCACCGCCCGACACGGTTTCATCATGATGCTATCTGGGTTTTTGTGGATCGGTGACAAAGTGCGCACACTTTTCGCTTATTCGGCCGCTGCACCCTCCGGAGAAGCTTGCCCGGCTTTACATCAGGGAGATTGTACGTTTACATGGAGCACCAGACTCCATTGAATCTGACCGTGATCCGCGTTTTACAGCACGG
Source organism: Stellera chamaejasme (assembly GCA_024586325.1). Taxonomy (NCBI): domain Eukaryota; kingdom Viridiplantae; phylum Streptophyta; class Magnoliopsida; order Malvales; family Thymelaeaceae; genus Stellera; species Stellera chamaejasme. Next base: position 23,303,011 of record CM044981.1, read on the forward strand.
TTCCGGATTGCTTTTCATGAAGCAGTGGGCACGCGACTCCGTCTAAATACAGCTTATCACCCACAGACGGACGGGCAGTCGGAGCGGGTGATTCTGATATTAGAGGATATGCTGTGAATCTGTACTTCGGATTTTGGAGGAGTTTGGGACCAGCAGTTACTTTGATAGAGTTCTCGTACAACAATTGCTTTCAGACTACGTTTGACATGGCACCCTATGAGGTGTTGTACGGGAGGTGTATGACACTATACTGTTGGACAGATGCGTCTGATCGGGTTAAGCTGGGACCCGAGCTTTTTGAGGAGTCTACGGCAAAGATCAGATTGTTATAGGCGCGGATTAAAACCGCGAATGACTGCACTACCGTTTGTACGAACCGTCGCCGTAGGACTCTTGAATCTGAGTTTGGTAATAGAATTTGACTGGAGGTAGCACCGTTCAGAGAAACAGTAAGATTTGATAGGCGGGGCAAGTTACCCCGAATTATATCGGTTTTTATGAGTTTCCAGAGTAAGTTGTTAGGTTGGCTTTACCCCCCCCAACTGTTTCTGTTTTATGTGGTATCTTCCAGGATAGCCTGTTGTGGTCGGTTAGGTTTAGGTTCGGTACTGTCTGGGGTTGTCTGGTAGAAATACCGGCAACTGACTCGGGGTGCAATAAGATGCACCCGGAGGGTGGGACGCCGTGAGGCTCTGTATGGTAGTCTAAACTACCACTCCCGCCGCACCAGTACGGTGGTCCGATTGTTCTGGGTTAGAGTAGAGGAATAGTTATATTGTCTGGTTGGTAGCGACACCTGTCGGGTTGGTTCAGGCTACTCTTGGAGGACCAAGAGTTCTAAGGGGGGGAGAATGTTACGGTCACCCCGAGCGGGTTGCGACCGGGTGACCCGGGGCTCCGGTTTTGGCCTGCGGGTCACGATTTTCGGCGTTCAGACGGCTCCCGAGCCCTATCCGAGTATCATTTTGGCGAACCCTTCCGTATTTGAGGTCGTGTGGGTCCCCCGGACGTTTTCGCCGAAAATATTTTTCTGGCGCCGGGGGGTTGTCGGGGTCGCCTCGGGACGTACAGCGGGCTCGGTAGCACTCTCGAGACCTCTGTTTGGGAAGCCGTTTGCAGTTTTGGAGTCGTGGAAACGTCCCGGTGTTGGTTGTGGAGTTTAATATTTGGGGCGGGACGTTCGGTTCCGGGCGACTCCCGGGGCTCGGGCCGGGAATCCCGGGACTCGGGATGGAAATTTTCTGACGGCTTTGGGGTAAGTTGTGTTTTAATTTAAGATGGAATTTATGGAATTTTTATAGAATTTTTGGAGTGACGGAATTCCGGTTCAGGTTGACACGCTCGCACGTCGGGTTCTGGTTCGGGTTCAACGAGCTCGGTAGGACACTCCGGAAAGGTAAATGAATTTCTGAAAAATGTTCTGTGAATGTTATAATATTCTGAAGGTTGTGTCCAAGTTTCATTAATTTTGGAATTCGGTAATTATTTTTGGGCAAAAAGAATTGGAACGTTCGGAAAAATTGAGAGCTAAATTGCAAATGGGTGCAATTTAAAAGGAAAATCAGCATGGGCAGCAGCAGGCCTCTCTCATTTTCGGCAGATTTGTGTGTGTGTGTGATTATTGGTGGACACATGTCTCATTTTAATTAAAAGAGGAGAGGCATGGGTATTATAAAGTAGAAAATATATATACCATATTATTACATAAAGACTTACCTCATTTCATTTCTTCTTCTTCTTCCTTCGTTTCTTTGCTGCTGCCGAAACACCATTGAAGGAGCTCCTCCAAGCTTGACTTCCTTCAACTTTGTGGAAATCAAAGAAGAATTGCTTGCCACTTGTGATTCTGAGTTTCGGTGGTTAGGAAAAGAGGAGTGCCAAGTTTCGGGGCACGGTGTAGGTGTTATCCAGAATCGGTCCAATACTCTGGATTTTGAGGTAAGGGTTTGGTTCTGTTGTTTGGTAAGCTAAGTATATGTTTTGGTTTCAGTTTCTGTTCTGAAGGTATTTCAGTATATGCCTAGAGCATATTCTGTAGTCTGTAGGTGTATGTATATTGTAGCATTTCTGTTTTGCAGGTGTTTCGGAAATCTGTGCTTTAAGGTAAGTTCTGCGATCTGTAGGTGTATGCCTCGTAACATACTTTGTCTGTTAATCCTACGTTTATAGGAGTATGCCTTATGGCATACTCTGTCTGTTAACACTACGACAGTTGTGGGTTCGCTACCCCAGCTGGTGCACCATGCTTCTGTAATAGCTTCGGCTTCTGACTCCCCTTAGTGGGAGGCCGCTGCTCCGATCTGTTATAAGGTTTCGGCGATTTAGAATCGCACGCCCTTCGGGATTCCGATATAATTTATGTACATGCATGCTATTCCGTATTCTGTTGCATATATTGCTATCTTTCTGCTTTTGCAGGTTACATATACTTACCTTACCCCATATCCCTTACGGGTCCTTTTAGACTCACCCTTCTTTGGGTTCTGTTTTGGGTTTCTGTAGACTGATAAGCGACTCATGGAGCAGGATTCCGTGAGGGTTCTACCTTGGGTGTGTTGTGCAGTTGCTTGCACCTTGCGGTCCGGGATTGTGTACTTGTTGTTTATCCCGCGCAAGTTTCTTTGTTTCATAGGTTCTAAGTTTGGCTATTTAGTTGCATATGCAAACTATCTGTATTGCTATGATGGTTGTATTTCTGTTTATACATTTGTATATTATGTTCTATATCTGTTCTCAGCGCTTGGCGCTTGCTAGACATTTTAGGTTCTGTGAATTCTGTATGTACATGTGTTTTGGTGCGTAAGCACTCGTCCACGGAGGGCGGGGCTTACTCTGTTTTTAGTGCATGAATTGCATGTTTTGGTTTTATTTTCAGTTTTATGCGCGAAATGTTTGTAGGTTGCTTCCACAATCTTTCCGTTTCGGGTCCGCTACGCGCGGCAGTCTCGATGGACCTGCCATCTCTCGCTTTCCGGCTTCCGCTTCCGGCGTCCCGGCGCCCCGCCTCCGCAACCGGGCTCGGGTGGCGTGCGGTGACAGTAGCGGTTTTGATCTGGATCCCGCGTGAGGTATCTGACTTTTAGGCTTAGGTTGGCTCTGTAGCTGCTCATGCATACTTTTTGTTTGTGATGACTGGTTTCGGATTTGAGGACTGTGTATATATATATATATTCTGTTCTGTTGCATGTTCTGAGCGCTTGGCGCTTGCTAGATACTCTAGGTTCGGGGAATTCTGTATGTATCTATGTTATATGCGTAAGTACTCGTCCTTGTAGGGCGGTGCTTACTTTGTTGTTAATACATGAACTGTATATATGAATATTTTGGTTATATGTATGAAATTTTCAGGTTGCCTCCACAATCGCTTCGCTTTTCGGGTCCGCTACGCACGGCAGGTCTCGATGGACCTGCCATTCTGTATCATTCCGGCTTCCGCTTCCGACGTCCCAGCGCCCCCGCCTCCGCAACCGAGCTCGGGTGGCGTGCGGTGACAAAATAACTCTCTGAATGTATAACGAGAGAAGTTGAGCCCGAAAAGTAAATCTTGGCTCCTACGGTCCCAGGTTACTCCGCCCACGTAGAATCAAGCTGAACAACCATAATTAAGTCAGAACACACCCAAACAAACCCCAGAAACCAATCCCCGCACAATCCCGCACTTTCACGCAAAAATCCACAGAAAGCTCGGTTTCACGAACCGAGCTTGAACATTGTTATTCACACACCCCCAACCACATTCCAACCTTTAAACCCACATTCCAGACACTTTTCCCGGAAAACCCGCATAAACCTAACTTTTCCTACCATTGTCCGAAAATGATGTTTCAAACACCATTACGGACCTACTTCCATCCACAATACCACTTTAGCATCCAATTCAATCAAAAACAAACCCCAACATGGAAAAAGAATCATTCAAAGTTTCGGTTCTTAACCAACACTTTACCCAACTTCCAATTCAATCCATTCAAGCTTCCAATTAATCATACTAATCACCAATTCCACTTCCTAGGCATGCTTACTAACCAATTGTACCAAAATCAACAAAACCCCTTCCTTGAACAATTCAGCCAAAAGGGGGATTTCTTCCCTAGCATGCTTTCCATCAAATTGAATCCATACATAGGCTTAGAATCATGCTAGTAACAACATACTTGAAGCATGATCCAAGAAGACAAACATACACCATTTTAGAAAATTCTTCATTAATTCGGCATTTTAGGGTTCTAGCATCCAAGGAGTTTTTCCAAAATCTAACACTTGATTCTCACTACCCTACAACCCAAGAACAACATACTAAAAGATGGAAGCAAGAGAATCATCCTAGATGGTAGTCAAGAACAAACCCATATTTCACAAATCCTTCTCTTTCTCTTGCTAAACTTGTTTCCAACAAGAAAAGAGAGTAAGGGAGGAAGCTTACCACTTAAAGGATCCATTTTCTTGTTGATTTGAGCCAAGACTTGAAGAACACCAAGCTTGATGAATAGTGAAAATGGCGCATCCAAGGGAGAAGGAAGAAGAAGAAGAAGAAAAGTGATGAAATAATATCACATTTATGAAAATATAAGCCTTATATATTTTCTTCCTCTTTTTCCCATCCCTCTCAACTTAAATGAAAATAGGACAAGTGTCCCCTATTTCTCTCCCATTTCAGCCGAAATTCACCCTTGCCCATACCCCATTATTGCTGTTTTTTGACCAATTTAAAAGTTAATCTCCCAACTTTTCCAAAAGTTACAAATTTGGCCCAACCGCAAATACCGAATTCCAAATTAAACGAAACTTTGACACAATCCTCAGGATATTATAACATTCATAAAAGATGTTCCAAATATTTATTTACAATTCCAGAGTGTCCTACCGAGCTCGCTGAACCCGAACAAATCCCGACGTGCGAGCATATCCACCTGAACCAAAATCCCGTCACGCCAAAATTCCACAAAAATAACCATAAAATCCATCTTAAATTATAACATAACTTACCATGGAGCCGTCGGAGAAATTCCATCTCGAGCCCCGGGATTCCCGTCCAAGCCCCGAGAGTCGCCCGGAACCGAACGTCCTGCCCCAAAAATTATTCTCCATAACAATCTCTGGAACGTTACCACGACTCCAAATCCGCAAACGGCTTCTCAATCTGAGGTCTCGGGAGCGCTACCGAGCCCGTTGTACGTCCCGAGACAACCCCGACAACCCCCCGGCGCCGGAAAAATATTTTCGGCGGAAACGTCCGGGGGACCCACAGGACCTCAAATATGAAAGGGTTCGCCAAAATGATACTCGGATAAGGCTCAAGAGCTGCCTGAACGCCGAAAACCGTGACCCGCAGGGCAAAACCGGAGCCCCGGGTCACCCGGTCGCAACTCGCTCGAGGTGACCGTAACATCCCCGTTTCCGTTACACATTTCACGGTCAACAAACGGCACATCGCCCCCGCCAACTAACACACGGAGTACAGGACCCTGCCCATACTCTGCTCTCAGGAGGAGGCATCTTCGTACACTACCCAAGCAAATGCCCCCTCAAAAGCTCACACTGATCATGAAGAATTCAGCACACAGAATATCAGATTATAAAATGGTCATCACGCTCCCCGCAAACTGAGTCCTCTGGCTACACACGGAGTACGGGACCCTGCCCATACTCCGCTCTCAGGAGGAGGCATCTTGGTACACTACCCAAGCAAATGCGTCCTCGCATCACATCAGAATCACACAAGGCTCCGCCAGACAACATTGACCCCGCCTATACTGGCCCCGCAGGTCTCGCCTCCGCAGGTCTCGACCTCACAGCCACAGGTCTCACCTCCGTAGGTCTCGCCCTCGCGGTCTTAGGTCTCGCCCTCACGGTCTCACAGCTCACCTTCGCGAGGTCCCTTATGCCTATACTGGCCCCGCCAGACAAGGCTCCGTAGGTCTCGCCCTCGCGGTCTCAAGTCTCGCCTCCGCAGGTCTCGCCCTCGCGGTCTCACAGCTCGCCTTCACGAGGTCTCTCATACCTATACTGGCCCCGCCAGACAAGGTTCTTGCACTCACGGTTCGTGCGACCCTTACTCTTACCTTTATTGGCTTCGCTTTTATTTAGGCCTTCGCCCCTTGCTGGCCTTCGCCGCTACATGCTCAACTAGGGAAAGGCCACTTGGTCATCTGACATTAAGCAACCAATAAGGAAGACGGTCAGCACGAGCCTGAGTGATCTTCACCAGATTCACACGCCAGATATCCTCTGACAAACGAATCAACTAAGGCGGTTTACTGACGCATTCATCATCAAAGCCACCTTATCTCAAACAGCCTGGCTAAAGGCTTCAAATGGGGGAGGTTCCTTCTGGCATCACCCTATAAATAGTGTGATGTCCACCTTAAAACGGGTAAGACAATTCACGCCCCCCACTCCTCTCTTGCTACTCCTAAGTGTTCTCTTTACCTCTTCCAGACCACTTTGAACAGCAAGCTGGGAGTCCTCACAAACACAACACCATCAACAAATTATCTAAGAGTGCGAACCTGCAAAGGAACGAGACTATCAAATAGCTAGTTTGAGTTTGGTAGCATCTGATGTGATCACCAAAATGATCAACACTTGAAAGATCTAGCTTGGAAGATGAACACTAAACACTTGATAATTTTCGGCTTAGACAAAGAACCTCTTCACTACAAGATGAAGCGATGCTTTGAATGCCAAGGGGAGGAGATGGATCTAGCACCTCTCAACTACTTGATTGAGCAATACTAGATATAAATCTTGAACCAAAATCATGGAACAAGGGAATGGATTGATAGAAATGAGAATTCAAACCGAAATTGCTCTCCAAGAGTTCTAATTTTCAGATTTATGAATGCTAAGGTGTTCCATACATGTTGCTAGCTTAAATAGGAGAGATGGTAAGTGGAGGGTATTACCCAAAGTGTGGTAGACACTTTTGGTAACTCCCTCTTGTGTCTTCTTACCATTTTCATGTAAGAAAGGGAGGTATGATGGCACTTCCATAAATAGGAAAAGAGGATGGAAGGATTCCCCTAGTTTAGGTAAGGTGGTTAAGAACCAACCATTACTCTAACCTAGTGGATAAAGACCTCCACTAACTCCATTTCCCTCCCATTACCTAGAAAGCCTAAATATCATTTAAATTACAACACAACTTGAACAAATATATGATTTTGGGGTAGAAATGGCCCAGCCCAAACATGGAGGCGCATGGGAAAGGTGGCGCGCGTGAGGAAGCGAAGCCGGCGCGTGGGCGCACGTGGGGAGGATGACCGACACATGATCTTCACCTTCCGGCGTCTCGAAGACATTGGAAGGCGGTGCAACACTCCAAAGGTGGTGATGCTTCGGCCGAAAGTTGAGGACGGCGTGTGTGACAGGGGGCCGGGCGATTGCCTGGGTCAAGAATTCGAGTCGCCTGGAGAGCTGCCTGGCCAGGCGACCGCCTGGAATGGAGTTTGGGTCACCTGGATCTCTTCGGGCGGTCGCCTGGATTGAGGCTTGGGCCGCCTGGTTGGTCGCCCGGCCATCTGAACCTCTCCGGGCGTCCGCCTGAATTGTGGTGCCGGATCGCCTGGCTCTTCTCACGGTGGAGTTGGGTTGATGTCCACATCATTCCCTCCCTCTTGAGAAGATTCGTCCTCGAATCCGCAAGACTTGAAACCTTCAAAAACTAAGATACCAGAACAAACTTGGAGAACATTATAGGTTAGTGAATTAAAGCTTAAACATCAAAGTCCCAAAAATGGTCTGAAGGAATGAGATGGACAACCCGCCTTTTCTCTTCACTTCAACCATACACATAGCTTTAATTCGATCTCGAATAGATACTCTCAATTTTCAACATGGTATGCACAATGATCTATCCCGGGGTCAAATGTAAGCCTAGGCCATGCATCCTCATTGTCCGAATGCAAGGAGTCAAAATCATACATCAAAGAATGATTTGGGTCATGCTCATACATCTCATCATGGTAGTAGTCATGCTCATCATTCTCTTCATATTCCATTTCATGCTCTTGAGGAGCATACCAATCATCATCACAAGGATAAATGCAAGTGTCATTACATGGATATGGATAATGGTTGAAGTTATTGATGCATTCTTCATTATCAACCGAATCAGTATGCTCATTACATTCAAGAGAGGAGCCATATATGTAATCAAGTAAAGGATGTGATGCATGTTCATTTTCGATTAAGGTGTCACTTTCATGCTCATTCATGTCATCACTAAAAGAATAGGATGGGTTACCTCTCCCCAAGTTAGGGGAGTGATGATCCTCCTCCAAAACCGAGACTCCTTCTTCTTCTCCAAGGCATTGCACCTCCAAGTCCTTTCCTTCCTCAATCTCATGCACAAACAAAGAAGAACAACATGGTTTAAAACATTTAAAAGTTAGTTCTTCATTGGGCTCGGTTGGAAGCTTGGGTACTTCATTCTCATCTCTCATTTGGTTTTGTGGAGAGCTCTCTTGTCTTCTCTCATTTCTCTCTTCTCTTCTCTCCAAACTCTCAACACTCTTTCTTTTAGAAACCATTTCGGTTTCATTCTCACTTTTTCCTCTCATTCCCTCATCTTGCACTTTCTTACACATTTTCTTTCTCTTGGCCTCACTTAGCATTTGTTCCTTGAGTTCCTCGAGGATTTGCAGCATATTATCAAAAGGGCTTTGGGTTGACGGTGGTGACTCTTCTTGAATCTTTTGGGCTAAGATATTGGGTGAGTTTAAGGAGGGTTGAGGTTTCGACCTTGGGATATGGTAAGAGATCTTGTGATGTGAGGTTGGTGAAGTGGTGTAGGGATAGGGATCAAAGTCACAAGAGTCTTCAAAGAGGATTCGGCCATAATGAGAGGGGGGTTTTGGGTGGGATGGAAGATGGTTGATACGCCTAGATGGAGGTGGTACATAACATGGTGTTTCATAGTTATGGCCGATTGAAGAAGACACCTTAGAGGGGACCAAAAATCGTGAAGGGTTTCCATACCAATCGACTCCCCATCCTTGTTTCTCCATTGTTCACTTACACATGTAACAAACACAACAAGATCCTCACATGCATCTCTCGTGTTTAGCACTCAAAGTGGCTCTTGTATGATGAATCACTCTTGCCTTTTACCAATCTTTTCGGTCCAAACTCTCAAAGTACCAATCTTTCAACTTTGTTAAATGTGAACACAACAATGGAAACAAGAAATACACTAGTAAAACAGAAAACAAGTAGGTAAGAAAAATGCTAGTTACTTGAAACTAGGATTTTGAAAAGTTTAAGGTAGATGGGGGTTGAAAGAAGTAGGGTGTGGTGTAAGAAAGGATTTTTGAAAATAACAAACAAGTTGTGTGCAAGTTGTCAAGAATCCTTTGGATCAAATGTACTTTTGTGATGACCTTGGTATGAACACAAGATGAACACTCAAGAACATGCATGAACAAGCAACTTTCTCTCTCTTCAAAAGTTGCACTTTTCTTGAATCTTTTCAACAACACATCTTTCTTCAACACAACATCATAACAACACATAAACAACAACTTATTGCACTTGCACTTTGAGAATGAAGGGCCTAAAGTTTCGGCCAAAAGGTAGAAAGGTAGAAACAAGTTTCTTCAAGTTGCAAACGAATATCAAAGGGTTTTGAAGAAACTTACAACACAAATCATCAACTAAGCACCAAAGCTCTGATACCACTTGATGTGATCACCAAAATGATCAACACTTGAAAGATCTAGCTTGGAAGATTAACACCAAACACTTGATAATTTTCGGCTTGAACAAAGAACCTCTTCACTACAAGATGAAGCAATGCTTTGAATGCCAAGGGAGGAGATGGATCTAACACCTCTCAACTACTTGATTGAGCAATACTAGATATAAATCTTGAACCAAAATCATGGAACAAGGGAATGGATTGATAGAAATGAGAATTCAAACCGAAATTGCTCTCCAAGAGTTCTAATTTTCGGATTTATGAATGCTAAGGTGTTCCATACATGTTGCTAGCTTAAATAGGAGAGATGGTAAGTGGAGGGTATTACCCAAAGTGTGGTAGACACTTTTGGTAACTCCCTCTTGTGTCTTCTTACCATTTTCATGTAAGAAAGGGAGGTATGATGGCACTTCCATAAATAGGAAAAGAGGATGGAAGGATTCCCCTAGTTTAGGTAAGGTGGTTAAGAACCAACCATTACTCTAACCTAGTGGATAAAGACCTCCACTAACTTCATTTCCCTCCCATTACCTAGAAAGCCTAAATATCATTTAAATTACAACACAACTTGAACAAATATATGATTTTGGGGTAGAAATGGCCCAGCCCAAACATGGAGGCGCATGGGAAAGGTGGCGCGCGTGAGGAAGCGACGCCGGCGCGTGGGCGCACGTGGGAGGATGACCGACACATGATCTTCACCTTCCGGCGTCTCAAGACATTGGAAGGCGGTGCAACACTCCAAAGGTGGTGATGCTTCGGCCGAAAGTTGAGGACGGCGTGTGTGACAGGGGGCCGGGCGATTGCCTGGGTCAAGAATTCGAGTCGCCTGGAGAGCTGCCTGGCCAGGCGACCGCCTGGAATGGAGTTTGGGTCACCTGGATCTCTTCGGGCGGTCACCTGGATTGAGGCTTGGGCCGCCTGGTTGGTCGCCCGGCCATCTGAACCTCTCCGGGCGTCCGCCTGAATTGTGGTGCCGGATCGCCTGGCTCTTCTCACGGTGGAGTTGGGTTGATGTCCACATCATTCCCTCCCTCTTGAGAAGATTCGTCCTCAAATCCACAAGACTTGAAACCTTCAAAAACTAAGATACCAGAACAAACTTGGAGAACATTATAGGTTAGTGAATTAAAGCTTAAACATCAAAGTCCCAAAAATGGTCTGAAGGAATGAGATGGACAACCCGCCTTTTCTCTTCACTTCAACCATACACATAGCTTTAATTCGATCTCGAATAGATACTCCCAATTTTCAACATGGTATGCACAATGATCTATCCCGGGGTCAAATGTAAGCCTAGGCCATGCATCCTCATTGTCCGAATGCAAGGAGTCAAAATCATACATCAAAGAATGATTTGGGTCATGCTCATACATCTCATCATGGTAGTAGTCATGCTCATCATTCTCTTCATATTCCATTTCATGCTCTTGAGGAGCATACCAATCATCATCACAAGGATAAATGCAAGTGTCATTACATGGATATGGATAATGGTTGAAGTTATTGATGCATTCTTCATTATCAACCGAATCAGTATGCTCATTACATTCAAGAGAGGAGCCATATATGTAATCAAGTAAAGGATGTGATGCATGTTCATTTTCGATTAAGGTGTCACTTTCATGCTCATTCATGTCATCACTAAAAGAATAGGATGGGTTACCTCTCCCCAAGTTAGGGAGTGATGATCCTCCTCCAAAACCGAGACTCCTTCTTCTTCTCCAAGGCATTGCACCTCCAAGTCCTTTCCTTCCTCAATCTCATGCACAAACAAAGAAGAACAACATGGTTTAAAACATTTAAAAGTTAGTTCTTCATTGGGCTCGGTTGGAAGCTTGGGTACTTCATTCTCATCTCTCATTTGGTTTTGTGGAGAGCTCTCTTGTCTTCTCTCATTTCTCTCTTCTCTTCTCTCCAAACTCTCAACACTCTTTCTTTTAGAAACCATTTCGGTTTCATTCTCACTTTTTCCTCTCATTCCCTCATCTTGCACTTTCTTACACATTTTCTTTCTCTTGGCCTCACTTAGCATTTGTTCCTTGAGTTCCTCGAGGATTTGCAGCATATTATCAAAAGGGCTTTGGGTTGACGGTGGTGACTCTTCTTGAATCTTTTGGGCTAAGATATTGGGTGAGTTTAAGGAGGGTTGAGGTTTCGACCTTGGGATATGGTAAGAGATCTTGTGATGTGAGGTTGGTGAAGTGGTGTAGGGATAGGGATCAAAGTCACAAGAGTCTTCAAAGAGGATTCGGCCATAATGAGAGGGGGGTTTTGGGTGGGATGGAAGATGGTTGATACGCCTAGATGGAGGTGGTACATAACATGGTGTTTCATAGTTATGGCCGATTGAAGAAGACACCTTAGAGGGGGCCGAAAATCGTGAAGGGTTTCCATACCAATCGACTCCCCATCCTTGTTTCTCCATTGTTCACTTACACATGTAACAAACACAACAAGATCCTCACATGCATCTCTCGTGTTTAGCACTCAAAGTGGCTCTTGTATGATGAATCACTCTTGCCTTTTACCAATCTTTTCGGTCCAAACTCTCAAAGTACCAATCTTTCAACTTTGTTAAATGTGAACACAACAATGGAAACAAGAAATACACTAGTAAAACAGAAAACAAGTAGGTAAGAAAATGCTAGTTACTTGAAACTAGGATTTTGAAAAGTTTAAGGTAGATGGGGGTTGAAAGAAGTAGGGTGTGGTGTAAGAAAGGATTTTTGAAAATAACAAACAAGTTTTGTGCAAGTTGTCAAGAATCCTTTGGATCAAATGTACTTTTTGTGATGAACTTGGTATGAACACAAGATGAACACTCAAGAACATGCATGAACAAGCAACTTTCTCTCTCTTCAAAAGTTGCACTTTTCTTGAATCTTTTTCAACAACACATCTTTCTTCAACACAACATCATAACAACACATAAACAACAACTTATTGCACTTGCACTTTGAGAATGAAGGGCCTAAAGTTTCGGCCAAAAGGTAGAAAGGTAGAAACAAGTTTCTTCAAGTTGCAAACGAATATCAAAGGGTTTTGAAGAAACTTACAACACAAATCATCAACTAAGCACCAAAGCTCTGATACCACTTGATGTGATCACCAAAATGATCAACACTTGAAAGATCTAGCTTGGAAGATTAACACCAAACACTTGATAATTTTCGGCTTGAACAAAGAACCTCTTCACTACAAGATGAAGCAATGCTTTGAATGCCAAGTGGAGGAGATGGATCTAGCACGTCTCAACTACTTAATTGAGCAATACTAGGTATAAATCTTGAACCAAAATCATGGAACAAGGGAATGAATTGATAGAAATGAGAATTCAAACCGAAATTGCTCTCCAAGAGTTCTAATTTTCGGATTTATGAATGCTAAGGTGTTCAATACATGTTGCTAGCTTAAATAGGAGAGATGGTAAGCGGAGGGTATTACCCAAAGTGTGGTAGACACTTTTGGTAACTCCCTCTTGTGTCTTCTTACCATTTTCATGTAAGAAAGAGAGGTATAATGGCACTTCCATAAATAGGAAAAGAGGATGGAAGGATTCCCCTAGTTTAGGTAAGGTGGTTAAGAACCAACCATTACTCTAACCTAGTGGATAAAGACCTCCACTAACTCCATTTCTCTCCCATTACCTAGAAAGCCTAAATATCATTCAAATTACAACACAACTTGAACAAATATATGATTTTGGGGTAGAAATGACAACTTGAACACAACTTGAACAAATATATCATTCAAACTAAGAGGGAGGGCACAAGGCTTGGTAGCTATACTCCTAATCCCTTAGTTTCTAATCTTAAGAATGATTTGAATCAAGTTAAGCATGTTTACATTGATCATGAGCCTAATGAATGTAGTACATCCTTTGTTGATCATGCTTTGAAATTTTGTGATCATCACTTGATTTGTGCTAATAATGAAGAGTCCATGCCTACTTTAGCTAGGAAGCACATTTACCATGATGTTTTGGTTAAGGACGAAACCACACCCATGCCATGCTCCTTACAAAATAGTCATACCCAAGCCCCTTTGTTAGGAGTAGATGAAAAATGCATGCTTGGAATGAATGAAAAGCTTGGTATGACTAGATTAGTATTTGATCCTGGAGCTTGTGCATATGACTTAATAAATGTTGTTAATGTAAAACATTCTATTGGTGATCTTGTTGCTAATCATGATGAAAACATGTTGAGTGAAGCAAATGGCATGAAAATGATTGAACAAAAAGAGTTGCTCAAATCGGCCATATTAGGGACCTTAGAAAATGAGCATGTTGTGACCTTGAATGATGAGCTACCCTCGGATGAAATGAAATTGCATGATGAAATGTGTGATAAATATTGTGTTTCAAACATGATTGACCATGGAGAAACTATGAGTACATATGTCTCCAATGTACATGACAATGAGTTTAAGATGGTTAGCAACCCTTTGTTTGGGTTTAATCCATCTACCTATAGTGAGGCATATTGGAATCCAATGTTTGTTATGCAAAAAGAGGAAGCTTTGATGAATGAATTATGCTTACTGACTCATGATGAGAAAATTGCATGTTTAGATGCTTTGTTGCTAAGGAATGGCTTGAATGACAAGTTTGTTGACAAAAATACATATGATATGCATATGATTGCATTCAGCCATGTTAATGACTTTAGCCCAAGAAAGCTTGTGTGCTATCCTGTTGATGGAGCAAGAAAGAGCAGATTGTTCATCTTGCCCCAACTTGGTGTTTCCTTGTTTGCTACCTATGAGTCTAACGTTTGGAACCATGGATTACTTAGTAGCATGACTAGGATGAATCAGTTTTCCATGAGTTCTTTGATTAGAGGTAGCAAATCTTATGATCTTCACTATGGACTTCTCGGTTGGATGTGTATTTTTAATGAACATGAGCTAGGTACCATGAGATTTGAGGATGAGAATGCATATCACTTAGCCATGTATGTACTAAGCCAAGAATACCCCCACATCATGCCCCTTTGTTTGAGTAATTTGAATGAGTACCATGAAGTTTGAGTGAAGCTAAAATGCACTAGGTACATTGTCTCTCAAAAGTTGCATGAGCCTTGTTATAAAACATTTAGTTTTGAGAACAATGACACTAGTGAAAATGCATCACATTTCTCTCATGTTGATGAAACTTCAAGATCAAGTGCATATGAAAGGAATAAGGAAATTGATATTGATATTGATCTTGAGTATGATTATTACCATGATGAGATATATGAGCATGACACATGATGTGGACATCGACCAAGTGACCCCCGAGCATCCAAAAGAAGCACCAAGTCCTTTCCAAGGACTAGGAGGTCCCATGAAAAAGGCTCGGTCCAAGAAGCTTCAAGAGGATCTCCGAGCCTTCATGCGAATCATGGCACAAGGGGAGGAGCGGGATGTAGACCAAGACATGGGGATTCACAAAGAGGAGAGTCACCTTCCAAGCTCGGAAGCCCTTAGTTAAACTTCACTCACGGCTGGGATGACCTCCACGCGCTCCATGCGCCACTCCACCTCCCCCACGCGCCTCACGTGCCACCTTGAGGAACCAGACATCGAGGCACCCGTCATTGCATCTCCCGACATCTTCCCAAGCCTTTCAAGAGGCCGCGAGTAGCTGCTACGTGTCGGAAGGAGATCCCACGAGCCGCCACCTTCCTCCACGCGCCCCCACACACGCTCTCGGGCCCTATCCATTGCCCAAACCGCCGCCCCACTTCTTGGCCCATAGCATTTTGTAATATCCTTCCATTTCGTCATAAATCTATTTATGAAGAAATGAATCCATTTAGGAAGAAATGGAAGGAGAGAAATAGCCTACAATTTTTGACCTTTTCAACTCTTTTCATAATGTTTATTTCCCTCTCATTTCTCCATAAAACATTTATGGAGAGAATGGAGAGTGATTTTAGGGAAGAAGTGAAAGGGAAGATGTGAAGGCTCCTTTCACATCCTTTCTCTCTCCCTTCTCTCCCTTTCCATTTAGGCTGGTTTCTTCTCATTTGCAACTTAGAACATATTTTGTAAAACCCTAAAGGTTTTGGCCGAATTTCTCTTGAAGAAAGAAAGGTTTTCTTGTTCTCATTTCTTGCATTCCATCTCCTTTGTGATCCATGCAAGACGATCCAATCATAATATCTAGTATTTCTTAATCTTGTAATCAAGAGGTGCTAGATTCCATCTTCTTCCCAAGGCATTTCAAGAGCATTGCCTCATCAAGTAGTGAGGAGGTTCTCTTGGCCGAATTTATCATCCTTATTTGTGTTCATCTCAATCAAGCTAGATCATTGCTCAAGTGTGTTCTTTTCATGCACATATCAAGTGGTATCAGAGCCAAATTGCTTGTTGGAGGTATTTGTGTTGTTTGATTGTTTTCTTCAAGTAAAACATTTGCCTTCTTTCTTACACTTGAAGAAAAAAAATTTTGTTGTTGTTCAAGAGAAAACCGAATTGTGTTTGTGTTTGGTTCATGTGACTAGTGTAGAAGTTCATGTGTATTGAATAGTGTTCTTGAAAGTTTGATAAATTTGAGAAGTAATTTCGGATTTGAAGAAAGAGGAGAGAACTTTGTGTGCAAAGTGCAAAAGAGAAGTGTTGAAGAAAAGAAAAAGTGAAGTATATTTCGGATTTGAAGTGAAGAGGAGTTGTTGAAGAAAGAGAAAGTGTTGAAAAGAGTATGTGTTGAAAGAGAAATACAAAAGTGTTCTTGAGAGTTCTTGGTGTTCTTGAGATGTTCATATGAAGTTTATACCAAACTCAAGTGAATAGTGTTTTTGATCCAAAAATATTCTATGAACTTGGACAAAAGGTGTTTGTGTTTGTAAAAGAGCCTTCTCTCATACATACCCTACTTCTTTCAACCTGCAACCAACCTTGAATTCTCAAAAACCTAGTTTCAAGTAACTAGTCATCTTTGTGCATTGCAAGTTTCGGTTTTGCTAGGTGTTTTGTTTGCTCCTACTTGTGTGTTTGCATTTGATCTAAAGTTGAAGAGTGGAATCAAGTTTAGAAAACTTGTGAAAGCCAAAGAGTGAAACCGAGTGTGCCCTAATCACAAATGGAGTGCTCACCTAAACACGTGAGGAGAATTGAGTGGTACTAATTTTATTGTCTAAGTGTGTAGGTGTGCCAAATGGAGGAAGAAAACCTACATTTCATTGGGTTTCATCCATTGAAAGGGAGACGCAAACTTGAAGATGACTTATGGCATTGGATTGAGGAATTGGAGTACCACTTTTGGTATTACCAATTTCATAAAGAAGAGAAGTTAGACCTTGCCATAAGGTCGACAAGAGTTTGCTCAAAGAGAGCGATACAATGAAGCCCCCATTCGGACTTGGAGTGAATTGAAGAGGTTACTATGGGAAAGATATGGTTCACCTCAAGAAGAGCCACCCTCTCCATACTACTCCCAAACAAGAAGGTCCCCTTCTCGGCCTACATCCTCCACCCACACTCGGAGCCCTAGCCCTTGGAGGATACCGAGCCCCACACCTCCACAAACACTCTCGGCCGAGCCATGTTCTCCACCTCCCAACACTTGTGCAACCCAAACTCACAACCCAAACCAAAGCCCTCACCAAAATCCAAATGAAGATCTCTCTCAAATAATTGAAAGGCTTAAGAAGGAGTTCGAAGAATATGAGAGAGAAAAAGAAAGAGAAAGAGAGAAGAAAGGAAAGAGCTCTCCAAATCCAATTGAGTGAAAAGAACAATGCACCAAAGCTTTCAACCGAGCCCAATGAAGAACTAACTTTAAATCTTCTAAACCATGTTGTTCTTCTTTGTTTGTGCATGAGTTTGAGGAAGGAAAGGACACAGATGTGCAATACCTTGAAGAAGAGGAAAGAGTCGGTTTTGGAGGAGGATCTTCCCTCCCCTAACTTGGGGAGAGGTGACCAATCATTTTCTTTTAGTAATGATGTGAATAAGCATGTGATACTTTATCCGAAAATGAGCATGCATCTCATCCATTGCTTGATTACATATATGGGTCCCCTCTTGAATGCATTGAGAATAATGATTTGGTTGAACATGGTGAACATGTGCATAGTGTTGATAATGAACATGCTTGTGATGCATTATCACCTTCACATGAACATAAGCATGAAATTGATGAAGAAACCGAAAGTGCATATGCTACTCACCCATTGCTTAATTCTCTCAACCATGATGAATATGACATATTTGAATTCCCTCTTGAATGCATGGAGCATGATGATTCGGTTGACCATGAAATGTGCATCAATAACTTCAACCATTATCCATATCCATGTGATAATACTTTGTCACGACCACCCCGCCCGGTTGCGGAGACGGAGCCGGCCCCGACATCGGAAACGGAAGCTACGACGGAAAGCGCGGTAACAGAGCATTTTACTCAAATGACGGAATAGTCGAACAACGACTTGCAACCTACAAAACTCTTACATGGCAAGTATACGAAATAACTCAATATTTACCAAACATGCAGTTCATGGTGTACCAAACATTGATCATCGCAACAAACACAGAAAACACTAAACCCATTTCATAACAAATCCAATATAGGCAAGTCGGGGCTCCGCCCTCGACTCAGAAGACAAACATAATCAAAATATATCCCAAAGTATACCTCAAATACAGACTCATGATCTGATATACATGCATGCAACTACAGCTACAGAGCCATCAAAACAAAAACCTAGATATACCTAAGTGCGGAATCAGAAACCTCTCGCTCCAAAGATTCCCGCACGTGGTAGTGCTTGTTACGGTCACCCCGAGCGGGTTGCGACCGGGTGACCCGGGGCTCCGGTTTTAGCCTGCGGGTCACGTTTTTCGGCGTTCAGGCGGCTCCCGAGCCCTATCCGAGTATCATTTTGGCGAACCCCTCCGTATTTGAGGTCGTGTGGGTCCCCCGGACGTTTCCGCCGAAAATATTTTTCTGGCGTCGGGGGGTTGTCGGGGTCGCCTCGGGACGTACAGCGGGCTCGGTAGCACTCTCGAGATCTCAGTTTGGGAAGCCGTTTGCAGTTTTGGAGTCGTGGTGACGTCCCGGAGGTGGTTGTGGAGTTTAATATTTGGGGCGGGACGTTCGGTTCCGGGCGACTCCCGGGGCTCGGGACGGGAATCCCGGGGCTCGGGATGGAAATTTTCTGACGGCTTTGGGGTAAGTTGTGTTTTAATTTAAGATGGAATTTATGGGTATTTTTATAGAATTTTGGAGTGACGGAATTTCGGTTCAGGTTGACACGCTCGCACGTCGGGTTTTGGTTCGGGTTCAGCGAGCTCGGTAGGACACTCCGGAAAGGTAAATGAATTTCTGAAAAATGTTCTGTGAATGTTATAATATTCTGAAGATTGTGTCCGAGTTTCGTTAATTTTGGAATTCGGTAATTATTTTTGGGTAAAAAGAATTGGAACTTTCGGAAAAATTGGGAGTTAATTTGCAATTGGGTGCAAATTAAAAAGAAATCAGCATGGGCAGCAGATTTTCGGCAGCAAGTGGGGAGGATTTGGGACACTTGGCCATTTTTAATTTATGGTAGAGAAGTATGGGCTAAAAGTGATGAAAATATATAAGGCTTAATATTTTCATAAAATGAGACTTATTTCATTTCTTCTTCTTCTTCATCTTCTCCAAGTTCTGCCGCCACCATTGATGAGCAACCTCCAAGCTTGAACTTCTTCTTCTTAGTTGGAATCAAAGAGAAATTGGGTGCTTTGAGTGGTAAGTACCTTCCTAAGTCCTCTTTTCTCATTAGTTTTGAAGTTTAGTGGTGAAAAGAGAAATTTTGGTAAATGATGGGTTTGTTCTTAGCTATAAGCTAGGATGATTCTCTTCCTCCCATGTTTTAGTATGTTGTTCTTGGGTTGTAGGAGAGTGTTAATCAAGTGTTGGATTTTGGAAAACACAACTTGGATGGAAACCCTATTATGGCCGAATTTTTGGAGATTTTTCCAAAATGGTGTGTGTTTGTTATCTTGTTTCATGCTTCAAGTATGTTAGTCCTAGCATGATTCTAAGCTTATGTATGGATTCAATTTGATGGAAAACAAGTTGAGGTGAAAACCCCCTTTTGGCCGATTTGTTTAGGAGTGGAAGGAAGTTTGAAATGTTGAATTCGGTTAAGAAATGGAAAAGTTACAATTAAGCGGGATTATCGGAAAATGGCGGGTAATGAAGGGTTTAAGGTTGGATTTGATCAGTTCTGCTTATTGTATGATGTTTGTCAATGTGTAATCTTGCATTGTCTAGGTTGGTTCTGAATTCTGACGTTTCTGTGAAAATCTGGAATTTTACGGAAATTCTGCCGGATTTTCGGTTTTGGGGTCGGGGATGTAGTTTGGTAGTGTGGTCGATAAGGATGCTAATTCAACTTGGTTTGGCAGATTCTGAGGTTCGGAGGTTAGGAAAAGAGGAGTTCTAAGTTTCGGGGCACGGTGTAGGTGTTGTCCAGAATCGGTCCAATACTCTGGATTTTGAGGTAAGGGTTTGGTTCTGTTGTTTTGGTAAGCTAAGTATATGTTTGGTTTCATTTTCTGTTCTGTTAGTATTTCGGAATTTTATGCCTTTGGGCATATTCGTAGTTTGTAGGAGTATGCCTTATGGCATACTGTTTGTCTGTAACATTACGACAGTTACGGCGATTGTGGGTTCGCTACCCCTGGTGCACCATGCTTCAGTATTAGCTTCGGCTTCCGACTCCTTAGTGGAGGGTCGTTCCGATTTATTATAAGGGTTATGGCGATTTAGAATCGCACGTCCTTGGGACTCCGATCTATTTTCCGTACATGCATGTTATTCGTATTCTGTTGCATATATTGCTATCTTTCTGTTTTGCAGGGTTACATATACTTACCTTACCCCATATCCCTTACGGGGTCCTTTTAGGACTCACCCTTCTTTGGGTTCTGTTTTTGGGTTTCAGGTAGACCTGATAAGCGGCCTGCGGAGTAGGATTCCGTGCGGGCTCTACCTTGGGTGTGTTTTGCAGATTGCACCTTGCGGTCCGGGATTGTGTACTTGGTGTGAATCCTGCAAGGTATTTTGTTACATAGATTCTAAGGCTGGCTCTGTAGCTGCATGTGCATACTTTCTGTATTGCTATGATGATTGTATGTCTGTATATATATTTGTATATTCTGTTCTGTATATGTTCTGAGCGCTTGGCGCTTGCTAGACACCTTAGGTTCTGTGAATTCTGTATGTATATATGTTTTGGTGCGTAAGCACTCGTCCACGGAGGGCGGGGCTTACTCTGTTATTAGTGCATGAATTGTGTGTTTGAATTTTATTTTCAGTTATATGCGCGAAATATTTGTAGGTTGCTTCCATAATCCTTTCGCTCTTTGGGTCCGCTACGCGCGGCGGGTCTCGATGGACCTGCCATTCCCATTCATTCCGGCTTCCGCTTCCGGCGTCCCGGCGCCCCCGCCTCCGCAACCGGGCTCGGGTGGCGTGCGGTGACAGTGCTGCTGCTACTGAAACCCAAAATAACAGAAAGCACCGCGGATCTCTACTCTGCCGGTTGCTTGTCAGGTCGGCCTGAATGGTGGTAAACATATAAGGGCTGAGTCCTCGGGAGGACCCAATAATGGCTGAGGTAAGATACAATTTGCTCAAGCAGTAGTGAGCAGAACCTGCAAAACAAAACAACACAAGCATATATATACATATACAAACATAAAGAACAAGGTGAGCTGGAATCCCATCACATGCGGTCCAACCGCTGACCCTTATATTATCACAGAGCGACAACCCTCTCCAAGAGGTCAGAAATATACAGAAGCACAATACCGGCTGGGGTCGCGATCCCCAAACTGTCGTAGGATCACAGAAGTATATCGGCACCCCCAGTGCGGATATACACAAAATGTCGGCACCCTCTAGTGCGGACATAACCAAACCAAACCATGGAGCACCCGTGGTCTCAAAGACCATCTCGGGTCTCGTCACAGAGCAGAACATGTACATGTAAATATAAACAGAAATATCGGCACTTGGTGCAGATTTACATAACAGAATATGAACCCGTGGCATCCAAGACCATCCGGGCCTTGAGACAGAACAAACATGCATCTTACCATGTGACGGGTCTCGGGATCACCGAACCACCGTCCTCACCCGGTACCCGCCTCAACTAAACCCGATATACATACAACAATGCCCAGAATGCATAACGAGAGAAGTTGAGCCCTTACCTCAGAAAGTTGCCCCGCAGTACTGATGTGATCACGGGTAGTGTGGGTGTGATCAACGCTTACGGATCTAGCTTGGCGGAGGCGGACACAAACAGACAAAAAGTTTCGGCCAAGCGAACCTCCTCACTACGAGATGAGGCAATGCACTTGATAATGCCTGGGAATGGAGATGGGATCTAGCACCTGTTGACTACAAGGTCAAGCAATACTAGATATTATGTTTGGATCCTCTTGCATGGATCACTAGGGAGATGGAAATGCAAGAAAAGAGAACACAAAAGCCAATGTCTCGCTTGGAGAGTTTCGGCCGAATTGGTTAATTCAAAATTATGTTCTACCTTACAATGGTGTCTGTATCTAGCTTAATTAGTGAGGGGAGATGCGAGAAACAAAGCGGCTCTTACAGCCGTGCATGCGTGCAGAAAGTATAAAGTGCTTTTGCATGCATGCAACACAAAAAACTTCCAAAAAGGTGAAAAGGCAAAAGCTAGCCTAAAAAGTGTTCGGGTGTCTTTTGCTTGAAAAGTAGGCGCTTGTCTTCCCGAGTGTCTTCAGAGAAAGGACGCCTTGGATAGGATTTGTCGGCCAGTTGGCTAAGTATGGGGGCTTCGCGGGATGCCTTCGCCTGGGGCCTTCGCGGGAGCGCCTTCGCTTGAGTCCTTCACGGGAGCACCTTCGCCTGAGGCCTTTGCGGGAGCGCCTTCGCCTGAGGCCTTCACGGGGATGCCTTCGCCTGGGGCCTTCGCGAGGGCGCCTTCACCTGGGGCCTTCGCGAGGACATCTTCGCCTGGGGCCTTCGCCTGTGTCATGGTTCCGCGCTCTAGAGCTTTGAAGCTTCTTCCAAGTATGCTTATGTTCAAGGCTCCAAAGGGCTACGCATACTCTTCATCCAATGCGATGCCGAGGTGGTGAAATTGTAAGGTCTTTTCTTGAGCTTCCTCTTGATCGTCCTGCGCCATGAGCCCCATGAAAGCGTTGAGACTCGGTTGAACTTGTTTCGGCCGGGCCCTTGTCATGGGTCCGCCTAGACCTTGGAGTGGATTTGGGGTTGTGCGCGCCTGAGGTTGCGGGCCACCTTGAGCTTGGGGATCTTTCAGGGCGATGTCCACATCATACTCTCCCTCTTCGAAAGAATCCGTCCGCGGATTCTCAAATCTTCTTGTCCTTCAAAGGGAGCCAAATCACAAACGTTAAATGTTGCATGTACGTTATAAGATCCATCACAAGGTAAGTCTAGTACATATGCATTATCACCAATTTTCTTAGTGATTTGGAAAGGGCCATCGCCTCTTGGCGCAAGTTTGTTTTTCCTAGTTTGGGGGAAATCGGTCCTTTCTTAAATGCAACCACACCCAGTCCCCAACTTGAAAACTCCTAAACTTTCTACCCTTATTAACCCTTCTTGCGTAAGACTCATTAACTTTCTCAAGTTGCTTGTGAACCTTAGCATGCAAATCTTTCATGTGTTGGGCTTTCTTTTTCCCATCTACATCCACTTGTTCAGTATAGTCTAATGCTACTAAGTCCAAAGGAGTTAAAGGGATGAAGCCATATACGATCTCAAAGGGACTGTAGGATGTAGAGGAATGGTAGGCCCGGTCAAATTCGACATGGGGTAAGCACTTTTCCCATTCCTTCATGTTCTTCCTAAGGAGGGTGCGCAAGATAGTGGTGAGAGTCCAAAGGGTTCCCCAGAAATGACTGAGGAACCTCGAATCCCTATCGCTAACAATGGATCGCGGGAGGCCATGGTATTTCCCAATGTCCTTAAAAAATAAAATCAGCCACATGCGATGCATCTTCAGTTTTATGACATGGGATGAAATGTGCCATTTTTTAAAACCTATCCACTACCACAAATATAGCATCATGACCATGTGATGTCCTGGGCAACCCACTCATGAAATCCATGCTTATATCAACCCAAGGGAAAGAAGGCGGAGGGAGAGGGGTGTACTTCCCTTTTGGTTGCAGAGTAGACTTGGCTTGGTGGCATGTGACACATCTGGCGCAGACCTTGGTGACATCCTTCTTCATGCCTGGCCAAAAGAAGTTTTCTTTTACGGCCTCAAGTGTCTTTTGGACACCGAAATGTCCCATGAGACCGCCACCATGTGCCTCTTTGATGATGACTTCGCGCATCGATCCCCTTGGAACGCACAACCTTTTGAACTTAAACAGGAAGCCATTAAACACATAGTAGCCATTTTGGCTGCCTTTAGCACAGTTAGCAAATATATCACCAAAATCCGCATCATGCTCATACATGCTTTTTAAACCATCAAAGCCAACAATCTTTGTATCAAGAGTCATGAGTAATGCATATCACCTAGAAAGCGCATCAACAACAACATTTTCTTTGCCCTTTTTGTACTTAATGACATAGGAGAAGGACTCGATGAACTCTACCCACCTAACATGCCTTTTGCTTAAATTTCCTTGCCCTTGAAGATACTTCAAGGACAAGTGGTCCGTGTGGATTACAAATTCCCTAAGCAGTAAATAATGACTCCATGTTTTCAATGACCTCACAAGAGTGTATAGCTCTTTGTCATATGTGGAGTAATTCAAAGTTGCTCCACTTAACTTCTCACTAAAGAAGGCGATGGGGCGGCCTTCTTGGTGCAAGACAACGCCAATGTCTATCCCACTGGCATCGCACTCTACTTCAAAGACTTTGTCAAAGTTTGGCAAAGTAAGCAAGGGTGCATTTGTCAATCAAGATTTTAATTCATTAAAAGACTCCTCTTGTGATCTACCCCACTCAAATACTACATTCGTCTTAGCGAGCTCATGCAAAGGGGCGGCGATGGAAGAGAAATCCTTAACAAATCTCCTATAAAAACTAGCAAGTCCTAAAAAGGATCTTACTTCAGTTAAGGAGTTAGGCGTAGGCCATTCTCGAATTGTACTGATTTTATTTTCATCTACTTTGACACCCTTCGCACCCACTACATAACCAAGAAAGTTAACTTCATGGGATGCGAAGACACACTTCTCAAATTTAGCATATAATTTTTCTAATCTAAGATTGTCGAGGACTTGCCTCAAATGCTCAACATGCTCCTCATGGTTCTTAGAATAAACAAGTATGTCATCAAAGTATACTACCACAAATTTCCCAATTAACCGTCTTAACACATGATTCATTAAACGCATGAAAGTACTAGGTGCATTTAATAACCCGAAGGGCATAACATTCCATTCATATAAACCAATTTTGGTTTTGAAGGCAGTTTTCCACTCATCACCTTTCTTCATTCGAATTTGGTGATAGCCACTTCTAAGGTCAATTTTTGAAAACACGCAAGCACCACTTAATTCATCTAACATGTCATCAAGTCTAGGTATAGGGTGGCGATACTTTACAGTGATAGAGTTGATGGGGCGGCAGTCCATGCACATGCGCCAAGTGCCATCGCTCTTTGGCACAAGTATGACTTGCACCGCGCAGGGCGAAAGGCTTTCGCGGATGTGATGTGATCACAGGGGGGTAAGTGATCACGCGCTCGGATCTAGCTCGTTGGAGGCGGTTTCCAGCAAGAATGGAAACGAAGAACAGAGGAAGAACACGAAGGAAACAGTGTCGGCCAAGGGAACCTCCTCACTACGAGGTGAGGCAATGCCCTTGAAAATGCCTAGGAATGAAGATGGGATCTAGCACCTCTTGACTACAAGGTCAAGCAATACTAGATATTATGCTTGGATCCTCTTGCCTGGATCACTAGGGAAATGGAAATGCAAGAGTGGAGAACACAAAAGCCGATGACTCCCCGGGAGTGTTTCAGCCGAATTGCTTGAATTCAATAATTATGTTCTAGGTTACAATGGTGACTGCCACTTAGCTTATATAGTGAAGTGAAATGGAAGAAGTAAAAGGAGTATTTCGAATGTGCATGCGTGCAGAAAGTACAAAGTACTTTTGCACGCTTACAAAGCTTCTAAAAAGGTAAAAAGGTAAGGCTAGCCTAAAAGTGGTTGTTTGTCTTTCCAAGTATCGGCGGAGAAAAGACACCATGTGTCAGGTTTGGTCGGTCAACTGGTGAAGCCTGGAGATTACGCGAAGGCCTTCGCTAGGAGCCTTCGCTAGAATGTCTCCGCCGGGTGCCTTCGCGGAGTTGCCCTTGGCTGAGGCCTTCTCCTTCGCCCAGTGTTCGCGCGCTTAAGACTGGGCTGCTCCCTTCTTCAAGAACGCTTATGCTTAAGACTCCAAGGGACTTCGCACACTCTTCGTCCAGCGCGATACCGAGTTGGTGAAGTTGTAAGGCCTTCTCCCGAGACTCCTCTCGATCGTCCTGCGCCATGAGCCTCATGAAAGCATTAAGGTTCGCTTGGACTTGTTTCAGCCGGGACCTGGTCATGGGTCCGCCAAGGCCTTGGAACGGACCAGGGGTCGCGCTCGCTTGAGGTTGTGGGTCTTCTGGGACCTGAGGATCCTTTGGGGCGATGTCCTCATCATACTCTCCTTCTTCAAAAGAGTCCGTCCGCGGATTCTTAAAATCTGCTTGTCCTTCAAAGGGAGCTAAATCACAAACGTTAAAAGTTGCATGTACATTATAAGAGCCATCGCAAGGTAAGTCAAGTACATAAGCATTTTCTCCTATTTTTTTAGTGATTTGAAAGGGGCCATCGCCTCTTGGCGCCAGTTTGCTTTTCCTAGCCTGGGGAAATCGATCTTTTCTTAAATGTAACCACACCCAATCCCCGACTTGAAAACTTCTAAATTTTCTGCCCTTATTAACTCTGCTTGCGTAAGACTCATTAATTTTCTCAAGTTGTTTGTGAATCTTAGCATGCAAGTCCTTCATGCGTCGGGCTTTTCTTTCCCATCTACGTCCACTGCTCAGTGTAGTCTAATGCGATTAAGTCCAAAGGGGTTAAAGGATTGAAGCCATATACAATCTCAAAAGGACTATGGGATGTAGAGGAATGGTAGGCTCGGTTATACGCAAACTCTACATGAGGCAAGCATTTTCCCATTCTTTCAGATTTTTCCTAAGGAGGGTGCGCAGGATAGTGGTGAGGGTCCTATTAGTCACTTCGGTTTGGCCGTCTGTTTGAGGGTGACTGGATGTGGAGTACATCAGACTGGTGCCTAGCCTAGACCAAAGGGTTCGCCAGAAATGGCTTAGGAATCTCGAATCTCTATCGCTAACAATGGATCGCGGGAGGCCATGATACTTGACGATGTTATTAAAGAACAATTCCGCCACATGAGAGGGATCTTCAGTTTTATGACATGGGATGAAATGGGCCATTTTGGAGAACCTATCAACTACCACAAATATAGCATCATGACCATGCGATGACCTAGGTAAACCACTTATAAAGTCCATGCTTATTTCAACCCAAGGAACGAAGGTGTGGGAAGAGGAGTGTACTTCCCTTTCGGTTGGAGAGTCAACTTGGCCTGGTGGCATGTGACACATCTCGGCGCAAGCTCGTGACATCCTTCTTCATGCCGGGCCGAAGAAGTTCTCCTTAACGGCCTCAGCGTCTTTTGGACACCGAAGTGTCCCATGAGACCACCTCCATGTGCCTCCTTGATGATCACTTCGCGCATTGACCCTCTGGGGACGCACAACCTTTTCAACTTAAACAGAAAACCATCAAAAACATAGTAGCCTCTTTGGCTTCCTTTAACACATTTGGCAAATATTTCACCAAAATCCACGTCATGTTCATACATTCCTTTTAAACCCTCAAAACCAACAATCCTCGTATCGAGAGTCATGAGTAATGCATACCTCCTTGATAGAGCATCAGCAACGACATTGTCTTTGCCCTTTTTATACTTAATAACATAGGAGAAAGACTCAATGAACTCTACCCACCTAACATGCCTTTTGCTCAAATTTCCTTGTCCTTGAAGGTACTTCAAAGACAAGTGATCCGTATGGATTACGAATTCTCTAGGCAGAAGATAATGGCTCCACGTTTGTAAGGATCTCACAAGAGCGTATAGCTCTTTGTCATACGTGGAGTAATTCAGGGTGGCTCCACTCAACTTTTCACTAAAAAAGGCGATGGGACGGCCTTCTTGGTGCAAGACAAGACCGATGCCTATACCACTGGCATCGCACTCTACCTCGAACACTTTGTCGAAGTTTGGCAAAGTGAGTAGAGGAGCATTTGTCGACGAGATTTTAATTCGTTAAAAGATTTCTCTTGCGATCGACCCCATTTAAAGACGACATTCTTCTTAGCCAGTTCATGCAAAGGGGCAGCAATAGAAGAGAAGTCTTTAACAAATCTCTGTAAAAACTAGCAAGTCCTAGGAAGGACTGACCTCGATTAAGGAGTTAGGAGTAGGCCGGTCCCGAATGGCACCGATCTTACTCTCGTCTACCTTGACTCCCTCCGCACCCACGACATATCCAAGAAAGTTAACTTCGGGATGCGAATACACACTTTTCAAATTTGGCATACAGTTTTCTAACCTAAGCGTATCAAGGACTTGCCTCGGATGCTCAACATGCTCCTCATGGTTCTTAGAATAAACTAGTATGTCATCAAAGTATACTACCACAAATCTCCCTATGTAATGCCTCAAAACATGGTTCATCGACGCATGAAAGTACTTGGTGCGTTAGATAACCCGAAGGGCATAACATTCCACTCATACAAACCAATCTTGGTTTTGAAAGCGATTTTCCATTCATCACCTTCCTTCATCCGAATTTGGTGATATCCACTTCTAAGGTCAATTTTTGAAAACACACAAGCACCACTCAATTCGTCTAACATGTCATCAAGTCTAGGTATAGGGTGGCGATACTTTACAGATGATAGAGTTGATGGGGCGACAGTCCATGCACATGCGCCAAGTGCCATCGCTCTTTGGTACGCAGTATGGCTGGGACCGCGCATGGCGACAGGCTTTGCGGATGAACCCTTTGTCTAACAACTCTTGAACTTGCGACTGGATCTCTTTGGATTCTTGGGGATTGGTCCGGTGGCGGCCTTGTTGGGTAAAGGTGCCCCGGAAGCAAGTCGATTTGATGCTCGATGCCGCGATATGGAGGAAGGGTTCGCGGCTCATCAAATACTTCGCGAATTCTTTCAAGACCTTACGC
This sequence comes from Stellera chamaejasme, assembly GCA_024586325.1. NCBI lineage: Eukaryota > Viridiplantae > Streptophyta > Magnoliopsida > Malvales > Thymelaeaceae > Stellera > Stellera chamaejasme. Next base: position 23,331,985 of record CM044981.1, read on the forward strand.
ACATAGAAAGGAAGAGAAGACACATTGTCAAGTGTTAGCATGCGGTGAGTGGGGATCGGAGAAAGCAGATCCTGTTTCCAAGGAACGCTCTTTTAAAATCCCTCTCTTTGGCTATGGGAGGAAGACACTCTTGTTTTCTCGTGGGCTCTCTCGGGGTGTTTCCCATTAATGCACACCCTTTCCGTTCACTCAAGGTTCCTTGAACCTTCTCACCATTTTCTCTCCGCTCTCTGCCCTCCCCTTTCTTTTTCCCTCGGACTTACTAGCCGGATGGATTTGATCTGATGGGCTTGAGTTGGGGTGAGGGGAAGCAGGGTGTATGGTTTACTGAGGTGAGTGAGGGCATATTTGTTGGCTTTGCCATAATGTATGGCCTCCTTGTCATATTGCCAGGGTCTGCCCAAGAGGATGTGGGTCGCCTGCATTCGCACTACATCACAAGTGATGGAATCCTCATACTTGCCGATCTTGATTGGGACTCGACTTGTTTGACAACCTTTACAAAGGTTACTCGTCGACCCACTGCAGCTGATACGGTTTAGGATGTATGATGGTGGGAGGCCTAATTCAGCGACCATGTCTTCGCTGGCAGCGTTGACACAACTCCCGCTGTCAATAATGAGACTGCACAGAGTCCCATTCACCATGGCTCTTGATTGGAAAAGATTTTCCCGCTGATTACTTTCGGTGACACTTGGGGAACTTTGCAGGACCCTCTTGGTAACTAATATGAGACCATCCATAGGGAGCTCTCCCTCTTCTGCTTCACTCTCAGGTTGTTCTTGCTCGGGATAGCCCTCTCCTTCCTCTTCACTGGACAATTCCCCGTTGGGCCGCATTACCATGGCTCTTCGGTTGGGGCAATCCCTCGCATAGTGTCCCTTGCCCAGGCACTTAAAGCATTCGATGCTCCTTGACTGCCGAGGGCCTTCATTAGTGGTGGCGTTGGGTTTCGGCTGAGGTTGCGAGGAGGGTCTTGTGTTGGGGTAATTTTGGCGCGGGGGTGGCATCGCCGCAGAAGAGGCGTATGGTTTTGGCGGGGGCGGTTTGGGGAAGGGGGGGTCTTGCTGCTTGGGGCCCTGCCGAGGGTAGGAGTAGGGTAGTAAGAGTTTCCCTTCTGTAGTTGTTTCTCCACCCGAATGGCCTTATGCACCAAATCTTGGTAATCCCGGTAATCGCATAGTTCAACTGTCTTGGCGACGTCCTCCCGTAGGCCATATAAGAATCTGGCCAACTTAGCCTCCTCGTCCTCCTTGGCGTTGGCCCTCATCGGGGCCCTCTCAAGGTCCTTCGGTATTCTTCGACACTGCGATGACCTGGATAAGGCGCTGCAACCTCGAGCACAATCTCGGTCATAGTAGCTGGAGTGCGAATCGGTTCTTCATGGTTCTTTTAAGATCTTCCCACGTAGTGATAGGACGACATCGGATCCTGGCTCTCTCGTGGTGCTCTTGCTCCCACCAGGTGAGAGCATATTCATGAAACTCAATAACCACAAGTTTCAGGGCTATAGCGTCAGTGTATCCCATCATATCAATGATCCGCTCAGTCCTAGCCATCCATGTAAAGTACTCTTCCGGATCACTGGACCCGTAGAAGGGTGGTATTTGAAGCTTGATGTTGGCGAGGGCCTGTTGGTCCTGGGCTTGCGCCCTACCTCCCAGGTCTCTGTTGAACCCTCGGTGAACTCGGCCTCGCTCCGCTTCTTCCTCTTCTTCGAGGTCTCTATGGAGATAGGCTCTGGCTTGAGCTCTATCGGGAAAGACTCTTCTTTTAATAGGCTTTGGTGGTGGCTCCGCGTAATATTCCTGGTCATCACTGTCCAGGATGTCAACACCACGATCTATTCTTGTGGAAGTGGTCGGACGACTGTGTGGGGTAGCCTGTGGCTTCGTCGATGCAGGGTCGAAAGTGGTATGGGTGACTCCATCTTGAGCCCGCGATGCATGGGCGTCATCGTGGGCTTGCGAGCTTTCCGGTTGCTTCCTTGAGCTACCTCTACTTTCGTCGATCGCTCATTTGTCATGGCGACTTGAGCTCCCGATTCGTCCAACCTCTGTAAGATCTTCGTGAGCGTCTTTGTGCACGGCTATTTGGGATGGATGAGGGGGATGAGTCTGTTGAAACCATCTGCGACACGGTTACGTTAAAGATATGTAATCGAAAAGAAGCTCACCACTCCACAGTGTTTACTCTCACTCTCGTGTTTCTCTCAACAACTTTGTCACTTCGGCTGTTCACCGCCGGCTTTTACAAGTTCTCTAAACTTGATACCGTTTTCAACCTTAGATCAAAGATGAACACGCAAGGAAACACAAACAAAACTCTAGTAAAACCGCAACTTGCAACTCAAGAGAATGACTAGTTACTTGAAACCGATTTTGTGGGATATCGGGCTCGGAAGATACTTGGTTGGAAGTTTAGAAAAGGCTTTTGCAGACACAAACACTTCTTGTTTAAGTTTGGAAACTATTTGTCCGATCAATCTTACTGTTCACTTGTGTTTTGGGACGAACACGTAAGAACATTCAAGAACTTTTCCAGAACGCAGAAACTTGCTCAATACATCTCTTTCTTTAAACGTTTTTCTTTTCACACTTGTCGCTCAGGACAACTCTTTTGGCTTATTTCGAAAATACTTGGCTTACACAAGCACACTTTTAAACAACTCTTTCGGTCTCAATGAGATCATCAACCGACATTCCTTCAAGTGTAAGAAAAGGTAACAAAAGGTTTTGCTTGAAGAAAACTCAACAACTGATACGGTACCTCCAGCAAGCACTTTGGCTCTGATACCACTTGATGTGATCACAGGGGGGGGTAAGTGATCACGCGCTCGGATCTAGCTCGTTGGAGGCGGTTTCCAGCAAGAATGGAAACGAAGAACAGAGGAAGAACACGAAGGAAACAGTGTCGGCCAAGGGAACCTCCTCACTACGAGGTGAGGCAATGCCCTTGAAAATGCCTAGGAATGAAGATGGGATCTAGCACCTCTTGACTACAAGGTCAAGCAATACTAGATATTATGCTTGGATCCTCTTGCCTGGATCACTAGGGAAATGGAAATGCAAGAGTGGAGAACACAAAAGCCGATGACTCCCGGGAGTGTTTCAGCCAATTGCTTGAATTCAATAATATGTTCTGGTTACAAAGGTGACTGCCACTTAGCTTATATAGTGAAGTGAAATGGAAGAAGTAAAAAAAAGGGTATTTCGAATGTGCATGCGTGCAGAAAGTACAAAGTACTTTTGCACGCTTACAGAGTAAAAAGCTTCTAAAAGGTAAAAGGTAAGGCTAGCCTAAAAGTGGTTGTTTGTTTTTCCAAGTATCGGCGGAGAAAAGAAACCATTTGTCAGGTTTGGTCGGTCAACTGGTGAAGCCTGGAGATTACGCGAAGGCCTTCGCTAGGAGTCTTCGCTAGAATGTCTCCGCCGGGTGCCTTCGCGGAGTTGCCCTTGGCTGAGGCCTTCTCCTTCGCCCAGTGTTCGCGCGCTTAAGACTGGGCTGCTCCCTTCTTCAAGAACGCTTATGCTTAAGACTCCAAGGGACTTCGCACACTCTTCGTCCAGCGCGATACCGAGTTGGTGAAGTTGTAAGGCCTTCTCCCGAGACTCCTCTCGATCGTCCTGCGCCATGAGCCTCATGAAAGCATTAAGGTTCGCTTGGACTTGTTTCAGCCGGGACCTGGTCATGGGTCCGCCAAGGCCTTGGAACGGACCAGGGGTCGCGCTCGCTTGAGGTTGTGGGTCTTCTGGAACCTGAGGATCCTTTGGGGCGATGTCCTCATCAGGATGAATCCCTTGTCCAGCAGCTCTTGCACTTGCGATTGGATTTCTTTGGATTCTTGAGGGTTGGTCCGGTAGGCGGCCTTGTTGGGTAAAGGCGCACTCGGAAGTAAGTCTATTTGATGCTCTATGCCGCGATAGGGGGGAAGGGTTCGCGGCTCATCGAATACTTCGTCGAATTCCTTCAGAACTTTCTGCACATAAAAAGGGAGAGAAGATACATGGTCAAGTGTTAGCATTCAATGAGTTGGAATCATGAGAAAGCAGGTTTTGTTTCCAAGAAATGCTCTTTTGAAATCTCTTTCTTTGGCCCTGGGAGGAATGCACTCTTGTTTTCTCGCTGGCTCACTCATGGTGTTTCCCACCAATGCACACTATTTTCTTTCACTCAAGGTTCCTTGAACCTTTTCACCATTTTCTCTCTTCTCCCTGCCCTCGCTCTTTCTTTTTCTCTCGGCCTTACTTGCTAGGTGAACTTGGTCTTGGAGAGCTTGGGTTGGCGTGAGGGGAAGCAAGGTGTAAGGTTTACTGAGATGGGTGAGGGTATATTTGTTGGCCTTGCCATAGTGTATGGCCTCCTTGTTGTACTGCCAGGGTCTTCCCAAGAGGATGTGTGTGGCCTGCATTCGCATCACATCGCAAGTGATAGAATCTTCGTACTTGCCGATCTTTATCGGTACTTCAACTTGTTTCACGACCTTCACAAAGGTCCTATCATCAACCCACTGAAGTTGGTACGGTTTGGGATGCGCAATGGTGCGAAGACCCAACTCAGCGACCATGTCCTCGTTGGCTACGTTGACACAGCTCCCACTGTCAATAATGAGACTACACATGGTCCCATTCACCATAGCTCTGGATTGGAACAAGTTTTCCCGCTGAGTGCTTTCAATGATACTTGGGGAGCTTTGCAGGACTCTTTTGGTGACTAAGATTAGACCATCCATGGCAGCTCCCCTTCTTCTACTTCACTCTCCTGATCTTGTGGTTCAGGAGGGATCTCCTCTTCATCTTCACTAGATAACTCCCCATTAGGCCGAATGACCATGGCCCTTCTGTTGGGGCAGTCTCTCGTATAGTGTCCCTTGCCCAAACACTTAAAACATTCGATGCTCCTTGTCTGGCGAGAGGCTTCATAAGGGCGGGTGCCGGTTTTTGGTTGAGGGTGTGATGGGGGCCTCGTGTTAGGGTCGTTGTGGCGAGGGGGTGGCATCGTCGTGGGAGACTGGTAAGGTTTCGGCGGGGGTGGCTTGGCGAAGGGGGTGGTCTTGCTTCCTGAGCCCTGATGGGTGTATGGGCTGGATGATAGGAGTTCCCCTTCTTCAGTAGCTTCTCCACTCAAATAGCCTTGTGCACCAGATCTTGGTAATCCCGATAATCACACAGCTCAACTGTTTTGGCGATGTCCTCTCTTAAACCATATAAAACTCTGGCTAACTTAGACTCATCGTCCTCCTTGACATTGGCCCTCATCAACGCCCTTTCAAGGTCATTTTGATATTCTTCTACGCTGCGATGACCTTGAATAAGACGTTGCAACCTCTGGGCACAATCTCTGTCATAGTAACTTGGCACAAACCAACTTTTCATGGCCCATTTAAGATCTTCCCAAGTGGCGATGGGGCGACCGTGGGCCCTTGCCCTCTCGTAATGTTCTTGTTCCCACCAGATGAGGGCATAATCGTGAAACTCAATGATAACGAGTTTTAATGCCGTCGCATCATTATATCCCATCATGTCAATGATCCGTTCGGTTTTGGCCATCCAAGCAAAATATTCTTCCGGATCACTGGAGCCGTAGAAGGGCGGTATTTGAAGCTTTAAATTGGAGAGGGCTTGTTGATCTTTGGCTGGCGCTCTTCCTAGAAGGTTTCGGTTGAAACCTCGATGAACACGTCCTCGCTCTGCTTCTTCTTCTTCTTCTTCAAGGTCTCTCTTGAGATAAGCTCTGGCTTGAGCTCTATCGGGAAAGACCCTTCTTTTTGTTGGTTTTTGATGTGATCACGGTTAGTGTGGGTGTGATCAACGCTACGGATCTAGCTTGGCGGAGGCGAACACGGATAAACGAAGAACAGATTTCGGCCACGCGAACCTCCTCACTACGAGGTGAGGCAATGTGCGTGATAATACCTGGGAATGAAGACGGGATCTAGCACCTCTTGACTATAAGGTCAAGCAATACTAGATATTATGCTTGGATCCTCTTGCATGGATCACTAGGGAAATGGAAATGCAAGAATGGAGAACACAAAAGCCGATGTCTCACTTGGAGAGTTTCAGCTGAATTGCTTAATTCAATATTATGTTCTAGGTTATAATGTTGTCTATATCTAGCTTAAATAGTGAGAAGGAATGTGAGAAGCAAAGGGGTATTTCGGCTGTGCATGCGTGCAGAAAGCATAAAGTGCTTTTGCATGCATGCAAGGCGAAAAGCTTCCAAAAAGGTGAAAAGGTAAAGCTAGCCTAAAAAGTGTTCAGATGTCTTTTTCATGGAAAGTTGATATTTGTCTTCCCAAGCATTTGTAGAGAAAGGACGCCTTGTGTCGGGCTTGGTCGGTCAGTTGGCTAAGTATGAAGGCCTCGCGGAAATGCCTTCGCTTGGCGCCTTCGCGGGAATGCCGTTGCCAGGGGCCTTCCCAAGAATGCCTTCGCTTGGCACCTTCGCAGGAATGCCTTGGCCTGGGGTCTCTGCGGAAATGCCTTTGATTGGGGTCTTCGCAGGGTCGCCTTCGCCTGGGGCTTTTGCGGTGGCGCCTTCGCCTGGGGCCTTCGCTTGTGTTACGGGTCCGCGCTCCAGGGCTTTGCCGCTTCCATGAATTATGCTCATGTTCACAACTCCAATGGTCTTCGCATATTCTTCATCCAATGCGATGCCGAGGTGGCGAAGCTGTAAGGCCTTCGCTCGAGCTTCCTCTTGGTCATCCTGCGCCATGAGCCTCATGAAGGCGTTGAGACTTGCTTGAACTTGTTTTAGCCGGGACCTGGTCATGGGTCCGCCAAGGCCTTGGAGTAGATCTGGGGGTGCGCGCGTTGGAGGTTGCAGACTTTCTTGAACTTGTGGATTCTTTGGGGCGATGTCCACATCATACTCTCCCTCTTCGAAAGAATCCATCCGCGGATTCTCAAAATCTTCGTGTTCTTCAAAGGGCTCCAAATCACAAACGTTAAATGTTGCATGTACGTTATAAGAGCCATCGCAAGGTAAGTCTAGTACATATGCATTTTCACCGATTTTCTTAGTGATTTGGAAAGGGCCATCGCCTCTTGGCGCAAGTTTGTTTTTCCTGGCTTGAAGAAAACGGTCCTTCCTTAAGTGTAACTACACCCAGTCCCCAACTTGAAAATTCCTAAATTTCCTACCCTTATTAACCCTTCTTGCATAAGACTCATTAACTTTCTCAAGTTGTTTGTGAATCTTAGCATGCAAATCCTTCATGTGTTGGGCTTTCCTTTTTCCATCTACATCTATTTGTTCAGCATATTCCAATGCTACTAAGTCCAAGGGAGTTAAAGGGTTGAAGCCATATACGATCTCAAAGGGACTGTGGGATGTAGAGGAATGGTACGCTCGGTTGTAGGCAAATTCAACATGGGGTAAGCACTTTTCCCACTCTTTCAAGTTCTTCCTAAGGAGGGTGCGCAAGATAGTGGTGAGGGTCCTGTTAGTCACTGCGGTTTGGCCATCTGTTTGTGGGTGACTTAAGGTTGAGTAAATCAGATTTGTGCCTAACCTAGACCAAAGGGTTCACCCGAAATGACTTAGGAACCTCGAATCCCTATCGCTAACAATGGATCGCGGGAGGCCATGGTATTTCACAATGTTACTAAAGAATAAATCAGCCACATGCGATGCATCTTCGATTTTATGACATGGGATGAAATGTGACATTTTCGAAAACCTATCCACTACTATAAATATGGCATCATGACCATGCAATGTCCTAGGCAGACCACTTATAAAATCCATGCTTATGTCAATCCAAGGGAGAGAAGGTGAAGGGAGAGGGGTGTACTTCCCTTTCGGTTGCAGAGTAGACTTGGCTTGGTGGCATGTGACACATCTGGCGCAGACTTTGGTGACATCCTTCTTCATGCCTGGCCAATAGAAGTTCTCCTTGACAGCCTCAAGCGTCTTTTGGACACCGAAATGTCCCATGATACCGCCACCATGTGCCTCTTTGATGATGACTTCGCGCATTGATCCCCTTGGAACGCACAACCTTTTTAGTTTAACAGGAAGCCATCAAACACATAGTAGCCATTTTGGCTGCTTTTAGCACAATTAGCAAATATTTCACCAAAATTCGCATCATGCTCATACATGCTTTTTAAACATTCAAAACCATCAACCTTTGCGTCAAGAGTCATGAGTAATGCATATCTCCTAGAAAGGGCATCAGCAACAACATTTTCTTTTCGTTTCTTATACTTAATAACATAGGAAAAGGACTCGATGAACTCTACCCACCTAACATACCTTTTGCTCAAATTTCCTTGCCCTTGAAGATACTTCAAAGACAAGTGGTCAGTATGGATTACAAATTCTCTAGGCAGTAAATAATGACTCCACGTTTGCAAGGATCGCACAAGAGCGTACAGCTCTTTGTCATATGTGGAGTAATTCAAGGTGGCTCCACTTAATTCTTCGCTAAAGAAGGCGATGGGACGGCCTTCTTGGTGCAAGACAGCGCCAATGCCGATCCCACTGGCATCGCACTCCACCTCAAAAACTTTGTCAAACTTTGGTAAAGTCAGCAAGGGTGCATTTGTCAATCTAGATTTTAATTCATTAAAAGACTCCTCTTGTGTTCTACCCCACTCAAACACTACGTTTTTCTTAGCTAGTTCATGCAAGGGGGCAGCGATGGAAGAGAAATCCTTAACAAATCTCCTGTAAAAACTAGCAAGTCCAAAAATGGATCTTACTTCAGTTAATGAGTTAGGAGTAGGCCAATCTCGAATGGCACTGTCACCGCGGCACGCCACCCGAGCCCGGTTGCGGAGGCGGGGCGCCGGGACGTCGGAAGCGGAAGCCTGAATGAATACAGAATGGCAAGTCCATCGAGACCTGCCGCGCGTAGCGGACCCGAAAAGTGATGATTGTGGAAGCAACCTGAAAATTTTCATACATGTAACTAAAATAAAATCCATGGTGAGTCCCGCCACTCGAAAACGGGCGAGCACATCACCATCACCATATATACAGTTCATGCATTAACAATAAAGTAAGCCCCGCCCTCCGTGGACGAGTGCTTACGCACAAAACATAGATACACACAGAGTTTCCCGAACCTAGGGTATCTAGCAAGCGCCAAGCGCTCAGAACATGCAATGTATATATAATATATATATATATATACATATATACAATCATCACAACAATCCCGAAAAATATGCACATGCGGCTACAGAGCCAACCCTAGGCCTAAACGTCAAAATACCTCGCGGGATTCAGACCAAGTAGACAAAATCCCGGCCCGCAAGGTGCAACTGCTGCTCGACACAACCAAGGCAGAAGCCTCACGGAAACCTACTCCGCTGGCTGCTTACCAGGTCTACCTGAAACCCGAAAACAGAACCCAAAAGGGTGAGTCCTAGAAAGGACCCGTAAGGGATTTGGGGTAAGATAAGCATATGTAACCCTGCAAAACAGAAAGATAGCAATATACAGAATATATGCAACAGAGTACAGAATATCGTGCATGTAAAGAAAACAGATCAGAATCCCGAAGGATGTGCGATTCTAAATCGCCATAAACCCTTATAACGAATCGAAACGACAGCCTCCCTTTAAGGGAGTCAGAAGCCGAAGCTATTACAGAAGCATGGTGCACCAGCTGGGGTAGCGAACCCACAACTGTCGTAGGGTATGCCACAAGGCATACACCTACAGACTACAGAATATGCCTTAAGACATATAATCCCGAAATACTTGCAGAACAGAAAGTGAAACAAAACATATACCTATCTTACCAAAATAACAGAACCAAACCCTTACCTCACAAATCCAGAGTAGTTGACCGATTCTGGACGACTTTCACACCGCGACCCGAAACCCGAAAACCTCTCTTTTTCTAACTTCCGAACCTCAGAATCTGTCAATTCAAGCTGAATTAGCAACCTTACTAACCACACTACCAAACTACACCCCCGACCCAAAACCGAAAATCCGGCAGAATTTCAGTAAAATTCCAGATTTCCGCAGAAACATCAGAATTCAGAACCAACTTAGACAATGCAAGATTATACATTGACTAACTCAATCCAACCTTAAAACCCTTCATTACCCGACATTTTTCGATAAACCCGCATAATAGTAACTTTTCCATTTCTTACCCGAAATCCACGTTTCAAACACCAAACCACACCTAAATCCAACCCCAATACCATTTAAGCATCCAATTCAACCAAAATCCAACCCCAACATAGGAAAAGTTTCACTTTAACAATTCGGTTCCAACCCAACATTTCACCCAACTTCCAATTCAATCCAAACAAGCCACCAAACAACCATTCTAATAACCAATTACACTTCTAAACCAAGAATGCTAACCAATTGCATCCAAAACAACCAAATTCAACATTGAACACCAACATTCAAATTCGGCCAAAAGGGGGTTTCTAACCCAACTTGTTTTCCATCAAATTGAATCCATACATAAGCTTAGAATCATGCTAGGAACAACATACTTGAAGCATGATTCAAGAAAGCAAACACACACCAATTTAGAAATTACCCAATAATTCGGCATTTTGGGGCTTTTTCATCCAAAGAGTTTTTCCAAAATCTAATACTTGATTATCACTCCCCTACAACCCAAGAACATCATACTAAAAGATGGGAGGAAGAGAATCATCCTAGCTAGTAGCTAAGAACAAACTCATAATTCTCAAAACCATCTCTTTATCCATCCAAACTTGATTCCAAGAAGAAAAGAGAGCTTAGGAAGGAAACTTACCCAAGATTGAAGCTAAGCTCTTAATGATTTCAGCCAAGGAGAAGAACTTCAAAGCTTGAGAGGAGCTCCCATGGTGGCGGCAGCTTAAGGAAGAAGAAGAAGAGAAGAAAGTGAAATGAGATAATATCTCATTTTGGAAAATAAGCCTTAACATATAATTTCTTTTCTTTTTCCCATCCCTTCTCATCTTAAATGAGAAATTGCCAAGTGTCCCCTATCCTCTTCCCATTTCAGCCGAATTCAACCCTTGCCCATACCCTATTATTTTTGTTTTATGGCCAAAAACAAATTAATCTCCTAACTTTTCCAAAAGTTCCAATTTTGGCCCAAACGCAATTACCGAACTCCAAATTAAACGAAACTTGGACACAATCCTCAGGATATTATAACATTCATAAAACATGTTCCAAATGTTTATTTACCATTCCGGAGTGTCCTACCGAGCTCGCTGAACCCGAACAAGTCCCGACGTGCGAGCGTGTCAACCTGAACCAAAAATCCCGTCACGCCAAAATTCCCCAAAAATAATCATAAACTCCATCTTAAATTATAACATGACTTACCCCAAAGCCGTCAGAAGATTTTCATCCCGAGCCCCGGGATTCCCGTCCCGAGCCCCGGGAGTCGCCCGGAACCGAACGTCCCGCCCCAAATATTATTAAAACCTCCGGGACGTTCCCACGACTCCAAAACTACAAACGGCTTCCCAAACTGAGGTCTCGAGAGCGCTACCGAGCCCGCTGTACATCCCGAGACCCCGACGACCCACACGACCTCAAATACGAAAGGGTTCGCCAAAATGATACTCGGATAAGGCTCGGGAGCTACCTGAACGCCAAAAAACGTGGCCCGCAGGGCAAAACCGGAGCCCCGGGTCAACCGGTCGCAACCCGCTCGGGGTGACCGTAACATCCTCCCCCCCTTAGGACTCTTGGTCCTCCAAGAGTTGTATCAACCGCTGGTACTGCTCGGGGTATCGGTCTTGAATGTCCTTCTCTGTCTCCCAAGTCGCTTCCCGGTCGGTATGATGTGACCACTGAACCTTGACCATGGGGATCAACTTGTTACGGAGTTTCCTGACATCCCTATCCAGAAAGGCTACCGGTACCTCCTGATAAGAAAGATCGGGTTCCAGCTGTACCTCCTCCACTGGAATCGTCTGAGTCGGATCCAGAATGCACTTCTTCAACATGCTAACATGGAAGACATTGTGCACAGCAGACAGACTAGGAGGCAATGCTAACCGGTATGCCACCTTACCGACCCGCTCCAGAATCTCATATGGGCCGATATACCGTGGGGCCAACTTGCCCTTCTTCCCGAATCTGACTGTCCCTCGGATAGGTGCTACCTTGAGCCAAACCCTATCCCCAACCTCAAACTCTAGAGCCCTACGGCGGCGGTTCGCATAAGCAGTGGTGCGGTCATTCGCGGTTTTGATCCGCGCCTGTATCAATCTGATCTTCGCCGTAGTCTCCTCAATAAGCTCGGGTCCCAGCTCAACCCTATCAGACGCATCTGTCCAGCAGTGTGGTGTCATACACCTCCTCCCGTACAACGCCTCATATGGTGCCATGCCAATCGTAGTCTGGAAGCTGTTGTTGTACGAGAATTCTATCAAAGGCAACTGCTGGTCCCAATCTCCTCCAAAATCCAAAGTACAGCTTCGCAGCATATCCTCCAGTATCTGAATCACCCGCTCCGACTGCCCGTCCGTCTGTGGGTGATAAGCTGTACTCAGATGGAGTCGCGTGCCCAGTGCTTCATGAAAAGCTCTCCAGAACCGTGCCGTAAAACGCGGATCACGGTCAGATACAATGGAGTCTGGTACTCCATGTAATCGTACGATCTCCCTGATGTAAAGCCGGGCAAGCTTCTCCAGAGGGTGCAGCGGCCGAATAGGCGAAAAGTGTGCGCACTTTGTCAGCCGATCCACAATAACCCAGATAACATCATGGCGAGACCGTGTCAGGGGCAGTGCAGTCAGAAAGTCCATGGTAACATTGCCCCACTTCCCGGACTGGAATGGGCAAAGTCTGCAGTGTCCCTGCCGGTTTCTGATGCTCAATCTTCACCTGCTGACATACGGCACACCTAGACACATGTGTGGCAATGTGTCTCCTCATACTAGGCCACCAGAAGTGAGTACGCAGATCCTGATACATCTTCTCACTCCCGGGATGAATGCTCAATCTGCTCGAATGTGCCTCCTCTAAAATCTCATTCGGAGCTCCTGATCCTCTGGTACATAAAGGCGGTCTCGGAAGTATAGCAATCCTGCCTATCTTGAAACATCGGTAACAAAGACCCCTTATCTTCCCGGATAACTTCTTCAACCCCGGATCTCTACCTTGCGCCTCGCGCACCCTGTCAAGCCACTCAGAATGTATAGTAAGTGTGTATACCTGAGCACGCTCCCAGAGCTGCCACCTGTGCCAAAGGCATGTCAAATCACTCTCCTCGGATCGGTCACCAACATCTCCTCCCTTGACCAACCCGGTATACTTCACCTCGGTGCATCGGCAACCGTGTTGCCCTTGCCGAGATGTACTCGATACTACAATCATAGTCCTTAATGTATTCGAGCCATCTGCGCTGCCTCATGTTAAGCTCCTTCGCATACTGCGTAAACAGATATTTCAGACTCTTATGGTCGGTAAGAATCTGAAATTTGTTACCAAGCGAGATAATGCCTCCATTGTTTCAGCGCATAAATCACTGCAGCCAACTCCGAGATCATGCGTCGGGTAGTTCAGCTCATGCGGTCGCAGCTGCCTCGACCCATAAGCTATCACATTACGTTCTTGCATCAACACACAACCCAAACCGGACGTGGAAGCATCCGTATAAATCACAAACGGTAAGCTCGGATCTGGAAGAGTCAGAATCGGAGCGTTAGTCAACTGCCGCTTCAACTCCTGAAAATTCTGCTCACACTTCTCTGTCCAGATAAACGGCTGACCCTTCTTGGTCAGCTGTGTAAGCGGAGATGCTAGAATAGAGAATCCCGGTACAAACCTCCGATAATATCCTGCTAACCCCAGGAAGCTCCTGATCTCTCGTACCGTGGTAGGTTGTTTCCAATCCCGAACTGCCCTCACCTTCTCTGGATCCACAGACAGACCATGCTCAGATATAATGTGTCCCAGAAAAGTGACTTCCCGAATCCAGAACTCACACTTTGAGAATTTAGCATAAAGCTGATGTTCCCAAAGTGTCTTTAGAACTACCCTCAGATGCTCCCGATGCGAGTCCTCATCCCTAGAATAAATCAGAATATCATCGATAAAAACCACCAGAAATGAGTCCAAGTACGGTCGGAACACCCGATGCATCAGATCCATGAATGCCGCTGGAGCATTGGTCAGCCCGAATGGCATGACCGTAAACTCAAAGTGTCCATATCGGGTGCGGAAAGCAGTCTTAGGTATGTCCTCTTCCTTCACCCTAAGCTGAAAGTATCCAGATCGGAGATCAATCTTTGAGAAAACTCTCGAACCCCGAAGTTGATCAAAAAGATCATCAATCCTCGGTAACGGATACTTATTCTTCACAGTAAGGGCATTCAACCGTCTGTAATCTATACAAAGTCGGAGTGTCCCATCTTTCTTCTTTACAAAGCGAGCGGAGCACCCCACGGTGAAGTGCTCGGTCGGATGAAGCCCTTCTGCTGTAATTCCTCCAATTGCTTTTTCAACTCCTGCATCTCAGAAATAGGCATCCGATAGGGAGGAATAGATATCGAAGCGGTACCCGATTGCAGGTGGATCTCAAACACAATTTCCCGCTCTGGTGGTAATCCGGGCAACTCCTCCGGAAATACCTGCGGAAAATCTCGAACCACTGGTATACTATCTAACTTCAACCTAATACCAGCCTCATTCAGATCATAACATTCCCCTACACCAACTATCGACAGCTGATCCAGAATCTGCAACTCTGCATCTTTGTCTTTGTGCGATAGTCAAACCAGTCGGAGCCGTGAGAGGTAGTACCTCTCCAGAAACCATAATGGTACGGGTTGCACAATCAATGTGCACAGAATTCTTGGATAGCCAGTCCATCCCAAGAATAATATCATAGTTCGGCGTGTCTAAAACCAACAAATCCGATACTATCAGATGTCCACCTACAGATATCGTGCAACCCCGAACTATCTCATTGGAAAATAGAAACTGACTCCCCGCAGTTTTTACTAAGTACATCTGAGGCAAAGTACTAACAGACAGATGCAGAGATGTAACACATTTCTGTGTTACAATAGAAATAGATGCTCCTGTATCAAATAACGCATGAACAGGTGTATCATTCAGAAATACAGTACCTTGCAGAACTCCCTGCTGAGTCGAGCCTCCCTGCTGGCTGGTGCCTGCCTGCTGACTAGGTCCTCCCTGATGACTAGGGCCTCCCCTCTCAATATGGAAAACTCGCCCTGCTCTGGGCTGCTGTGGTGGGGGGTGGCTGAAGCTGCTGTCGCTGCTGAGGTCTCGGGCCACCCCGCTGAAACCCACGCCCTCGCGGCGCGTTGGGCTGTGCCCGAGACAGCGGACGCTAAAGACTGGCAAAACCCTGCTCTACCGTCAGGGGGCAATCCCGTACCCAGTGAGTATCAGACCCGCATCGCAAACATCGGCCCTCCTGCCGGTAACAAGGTCGACCGGGGTGATACCCACCACAAGTCGGACAAGGTCGTGGGGGTGGTGCTCCCCCTGCCTCTGCTAGACTGCCCAGGCCTGTTCGGCCGTCCAGAAATCTGCCGGGGTCCCTGCTGTGTGGAACCCCTCGAACTCCCCTGACCTCGCTGCGAGATGAGGCGACTCTCAACCTCCTCCTGCTCGAGGAGTTGAGCCTTATGAACCGCCTCCCGATAAGTAGTAATGTCTAACGGCCTCAGAGCCCACCTGTACTCGGGGCGCAGTCGATGGATAAACCTCTTTGCCTTCTCCTCCTCCATACCATGGTACTGCGGTACGTAGTGGATAAGCCTATCAAACTCCCGCTCATACTCTGCAACAGTCCTGTCTCCCTGATGAAGCTCATCAAATTGTGCCTGACGCAGATCTCTAGCTGCAGCCCCGATAAATCTCTGATGGAATAGTTGTGTAAACTGCTCCCAGGTAACGTCCACCTCCTGATCGGGTGCTAGCCCCGCATTCGCCCTCAGATTACCCTGAAGGCTCCTCCACCAATGATCTGCTCCCTCCTGAAGATTAAACGTGGCAAGGGATACCATCACTGTAGAAGGTAGGTGTAACCTCCCAAGGAGCTTGTCAATCTCCATAAACCACGTCTCCGCTGCCTCGGGACCTCCCCTGCCATCGAACTTCTTAGGGTTCAAACGCTGGAACCTCTCCAATTATCGGACATCATCAGAGTCAGAGTGATGCCCCGAACC
The DNA here is from genome assembly GCA_024586325.1 of Stellera chamaejasme. Lineage (NCBI taxonomy): Eukaryota > Viridiplantae > Streptophyta > Magnoliopsida > Malvales > Thymelaeaceae > Stellera > Stellera chamaejasme. Next base: position 23,348,124 of record CM044981.1, read on the forward strand.
TCCCCATCGTTGGTGGGTCGATGGGTGGTATCAGAATCCAGCTCAATAATCCTTCGTCGCTGTCGAGGGGGTTGATGTGTCTCCTGGTCAGAACGATCAGAGCGAGCTACGGAGCTACGCTCTGCTCGTACCCTCCGTGATCGCGGATTCCTGCGCTCCTCGTCCTCCTCAGACTCACTCTCAGATCGTGCCCGTACATGAGTGTGGGTGGTAGTCCGGGTATGGCTACTCACCCCTCCGTCAGAATGTACAGACGGTGCCACAACCGAGTCCCCCTGAACCTGGGGCTGTATTGGATCTTGTGCCGGAACTAATGTCCTCAGCAACTGCTGAACCTGTTCCAACACCTGAACCAAAACAGTAGTAGACTCCTGACCCTGCTGTGCAACCGGTGGCGGGGTATGTATCCGCTCCACTCCAGAATCCCCCTGCCTCCCCTCCCTATCTCTCGGAGGCGTGGGATTACGGTCCCCTCCCTCCGGTCGCAAATCACGCTGTCTACGCGTGTTAACCATTCCTGAAACATTTCAGACCAAACAGAGTCCAGACAAATCAGTCACTTCTAATCCCTACAGAAGCTAGCAGCAGCTTTCTAAGGCTCTGTAGTGCAATGCAGTACTTGACACAGAAGTTATTTCTCAAAATGATAAAATCATGTATTTCACAAAATCACAGAAGCAGTTCATGCTTATTTCACCAAATCTTTTCCTAACACACAATTTTACGTACCCGAAACTTTTCCACAATCCCTTTCTCGTAATAGTTTTACCAAAATCCAGAAATTCTGGATTCCGTACTCTGCAACTACCAGGATAACTTGAAGGACCAAACTTTGTTTCACAATTTTATTTTAAAGTGGTTCAAGTAAGGAGGTGGCCAATCTCCGTACCAAACCATTCTAAAACAAAATGTACAACCTTAGTTGTCACTACAAGTCACCACTGGCGACCAATATGGTCACTTACCTGCTCTGATACCAACTTGTCACCGTACGCCACCCGAGCCCGGTTGCGGAGGCGGGGGCGCCGGGACGTCGGAAGCGGAAGCCGGAATGAATACAGAATGGCAGGTCCATCGAGACCTGCCGCGCGTAGCGGACCCGAAAAGTGATGATTGTGGAAGCAACCTGAAAATTTTCATACATGTAACTAAAATAAAATCCATGGTGAGTCCCGCCACTCGAAAACGGGCGAGCACATCACCATCACCATATATATACAGTTCATGCATTAACAATAAAGTAAGCCCCGCCCTCCGTGGACGAGTGCTTACGCACAAAACATAGATACACACAGAGTTGCCCGAACCTAGGGTATCTAGCAAGTGCCAAGCGAACATGCAATGTGAGAATATATATATAACATGCAATATATATATATATATATATACATATATACAATCATCACAACAATCCGAGAAAAATATGCACATGCGGCTACAGAGCCAACCCTAGGCCTAAACGTCAAAATACCTCGCGGGATTCAGACCAAGTAGACAAAATCCCGGCCCGCAAGGTGCAGTGCTGCTCAACACAACCAAGGCGAAGCCTCACGGAAACCTACTCCTGGCTGCTTGCAGGTCTACGAAACCCAAAAGCAGAACCCAAAAGGGTGAGTCCTAGAAAGGACCCGTAAGGGATTTGGGGTAAGATAAGCATATGTAACCTGCAAAAGCAGAAAGATAGCAATATACGAATATATGCAACGGAGTACAGAATATCGTGCATGTAAAGAAAACAGATCAGAATCCCGAAGGATGTGCGATTCTAAATCGCCATAAACCCTTATAACGAATCGAAACGACAGCCTCCCTTTAAGGGAGTCAGAAGCCGAAGCTATTACAGAAGCATGGTGCACCAGCTGGGGTAGCGAACCCACAATTGTCGTAGGGTTAATGCAGACAGTATGCCACAAGGCATACACCTACGAGACTACTGAGAATATGCCTTAAGGCATATAATCCCGAAATACTTGCGAGCAGAAAGTGAAACAAAACATATACCTATCTTACCAAAATAATAGAACCAAACCCTTACCTCACAAATCCGAGTAGTTGACCGATTACGGGCGACTTTCACACCGCGACCCGAAACCCGAAAACCTCTCTTTTTCTAACTTCCGAACCTCAGAATCTGTCAATTCAAGCTGAATTAGCAACCTTACTAACCACACTACCAAACTACACCCCCGACCCAAAACCGAAAATCCGGCAGAATTTCAGTAAAATTCCAGATTTCCGCAGAAACATCAGAATTCAGAACCAACTTAGACAATGCAAGATTATACATTGACTAACTCAATCCAACCTTAAAACCCTTCATTACCCGACATTTTTCGATAAACCCGCATAATAGTAACTTTTCCATTTCTTACCCGAAATCCACGTTTCAAACACCAAACCACACCTAAATCCAACCCCAATACCATTTAAGCATCCAATTCAACCAAAATCCAACCCCAACATAGGAAAAGTTTCACTTTAACAATTCGGTTCCAACCCAACATTTCACCCAACTTCCAATTCAATCCAAACAAGCCACCAAACAACCATTCTAATAACCAATTACACTTCTAAACCAAGAATGCTAACCAATTGCATCCAAAACAACCAAATTCAACATTGAACACCAACATTCAAATTCGGCCTTACGTGTGTTTCTTACCCAACTTGTTTTCCATCAAATTGAATCCATACATAAGCTTAGAATCATGCTAGGAACAACATACTTGAAGCATGATTCAAGAAAGCAAACACACACCAATTTAGAAATTACCCAATAATTCGGCATTTTGGGGCTTTTTCATCCAAGGAGTTTTTCCAAAATCTAACACTTGATTATCACTTCCCTACAACCCAAGAACATCATACTAAAAGATGGGAGGAAGAGAATCATCCTAGCTAGTAGCTAAGAACAAACTCATAATTCTCAAAACCATCTCTTTATCCATCCAAACTTGATTCCAAGAAGAAAAGAGAGCTTAGGAAGGAAACTTACCCAAGATTGAAGCTAAGCTCTTAATGATTTCAGCCAAGGAGAAGAACTTCAAAGCTTGAGAGGAGCTCCCATGGTGGCGGTAGCTTAAGGAAGAAGAAGAAGAGAAGAAAGTGAAATGAGATAATATCTCATTTTGGAAAATAAGCCTTAACATATAATTTCTTTTCTTTTTCCCATCCCTTCTCATCTTAAATGAGAAATTGCCAAGTGTCCCCTATCCTCTTCCCATTTCAGCCGAATTCAACCCTTGCCCATACCCTATTATTTTTGTTTTATGGCCAAAAACAAATTAATCTCTAACTTTTCCAAAAGTTCCAATTTTGGCCCAAACGCAATTACCGAACTCCAAATTAAACGAAACTTGGACACAATCCTCAGGATATTATAAAATTCATAAAACATGTTCCAAATGTTTATTTACCATTCCGGAGTGTCCTACCGAGCTCGCTGAACCCGAACAAGTCCCGACGTGCGAGCGTGTCAACCTGAACCAAAAATCCCGTCACGCCAAAATTCCCCAAAAATAATCATAAACTCCATCTTAAATTATAACATGACTTACCCCAAAGCCGTCAGAAGATTTTCATTCCGAGCCCCGGGAGTCGCCCGGAACCGAACGTCCCGCCCCAAATATTATTCTCCACAAAAACCTCCGGGACGTTCCCACGACTCCAAAACTACAAACGGCTTCCCAAACTGAGGTCTCGAGAGCGCTACCGAGCCCGCTGTACATCCCGAGACGACCCCGACTGCCCCCCGGCGCCGGAAAATATTTTCGGCGGAAGCGTCCGGGGACCCACACGACCTCAAATACGAAAGGGTTCGCCAAAATGATACTCGGATAAGGCTCGGGAGCTGCTACGACAAGAACTACGCCGTTCCAAAAACGTGATTGCCCGTTGGTATTTTCGTGCCAAAGTAGTGTTTCTTAGACAATGGAATTGAGCAACATTAAGTCTTGAAGTATGGTTCAATTATCAACGGATAATATGTTGTTAGATGGAAGTGTGATATGGAAAGTGTGTGATGTGTATAGGTGTTGTGGAAGCAAGAATTGAGGTTGATTGAGGAAGGAGTTTCCGTGCTTTGATGCTTTCTTTGCTACCCTCTGCATCATTATCTGCTTTCGTTTCAAGGTAAGGTTCGACCTACCTATATTATTGTAATGTAGGATGGTTGAGGCAAGTTTTGGGCCTCGGTCTCTGACTTCGGTCTTAGGTCGGGAAAGTGGAGCCCCAAGGCTAGTTCCATGGTAGGAGTAACGGTGCGCAGGTACAGCTTTGCTTCAGTGTCGTGGTTCGTGCGTCTGTGTGACCCTAACTAACTGGGATACGGCACAACGAACGGCGTTCGCATAGGGGACCAGTCCGAGATAGGGTTACAATCCCTTGAGGACCGTACGGCCTATGGTTCGCATCATTCCGGTATGATCTGCTCTGCTATATATGTCTAGTCGCATAACCTGTCTCGTTATGGACTAGGGTCGCATAACTTGTCTCGTTATGGACCGACGGATGCATGACCTGTCTCGTCTTGATCCGTTACATTTTGTTTTGCTCTATATGTCTAGTCGCATAACCTGTCTCGTTATGGACTAGGGTCGCATAACCTGTCTCGTTATGGACCGACGGATGCATGACCTATCTCGTCTTGATCCGTTACATTCTGTTTTGCCCTATATGTCTAGTCGCATAACCTGTCTCGTTATGGACTAGGGTCGCATAACCTGTCTCGTTATGGACCAACGGACACATGGCCTGTCTCGTCTTGGTCCGTTTCATATAGGGGTTTTGGATGTTGTGCACACATCATATATTTACGCATATGTTCGATCTGTATATTCGCTATCCGTATGTATATACTGCTCGATCTGTCTTTGCAAGTTTGTCGGAAGAAACATCGTTACTCTGCCTAAGTTCTTCTTGGGTTTTTCTTTAAGAAAAACTCACACCCCCTTACATAACATTTTTCAGGAGATAAGGATTCTGGGCCAGCGGAGTAGGATTTCCGCAAGGCTGTCTGGTTTGCTATTTTGAGGGTTTAGCAGCATCTGGACTTTGAGTTCGGGCTCCTCGTCGGTTTCTTTCTCCGACGCCCGACTTTTGTACGGTTAAACCTAAAGCACTCGTAGACAGCTACTGTAGCATGATAGTCTATTGGCATGTAGTTACGAGATAACATGTCATTTTGGATTTGTCGATCATCGAATATTACGAATATGGATATGCATATATATGTTCTGCGTTTGGTGATTGTATAAGTATGGTTATACGTGCGGAAGCCTCATTCGATAGTGAAAGAACAGACTTCCTTATGATATTACGATTATGGGCGGAGCCCATTGTTTTACCCGTTATGATCATTTACGTGCATGTCTTTGTTATATTTGATCTGTTGTTAGAAAGGGACCTAATGGGTTAGTTAAAGGCCCGCGAAATAATCTAACATTAGCTGCGCGACTGGGTCCCACCTTGCTCACCACCGCCCCACCGGCCGGCGACCGCTTCCCGCCGTGTCGGAAGGTGTCGGCGGGGAGGTGGTGACAATTTGGTATCAGAGCCAGGTTAATTGGTTGGGTCAAGGGTGCGTTAGGACGGACAACCCTGGTCGACTGATCGATTCAAGGATGGTTGTGTGATGAGACTGGCCACCTCATCACAAGAACCATATTGGAATGGTAAATGGAACAGTAGGCGGTTTGTCTAAACACACTTGAGAACAACCAAGAGATGATTTCATTGGTCCTGGTAGTTTTGTGACTTGGTCTTGTTTGTGGTGATTGCGTAGAACACCGATGAATTGACTCCGGGTGCAACAAGATGTGCCAGGGGGATGAGATACTGTAAGGTGCATGATGGTAATTTAAATTACCTCTCTCGTTAAAAATAGACGGTGGATGCCGAGTGAGAAGTGTGTTAGTCCTAAGCAGTACCACGGGTTATAAGGAATTGTTTTGTATAGGTAATTTTGAGAATTGTTTTGCATCATGCATTGCATTCATGCTACAGAGCTGATAGGATTACCGATGTAGGTAATGCTAACCGTTAAGTGAACCCTTTATGTTCGGAATTTCAGAAAATGGTCAACACTCGACGGACTCGGCGTTGAATGATGAAGCGAGGAGGAGGAATCCTGCTTAAGATGTGAATAGAGGAAGAGGTAGAGGTCGAGGAAGGCCTCAACGGGAGCGGCACAAGTTCAGCTACAACCGAGACTGATCCGAACAGATGGCCCAAGTGTTTGGGCAAATGGTATCTTGCTCAATAACATGTGGGCAGGAACAAGAGTTGAAGAGCAAGGAAGTACACATGTTATGAGTTCTCAGCCTCTGCGGCGGGATCGACCGATCCTAGCTATCGAGCTCATGAGGAGGACGTTGAGGTGGATGATGTGCAATTTGAAGAGCATGTGGATACGAAGAGAGGAATCTGGATCTAAGTGCGGGAGTCGACCCACAGCCCCGACAGGGGAGAGTGCGGGCTAGGCCCGATTCCATTGTTGAGGTACCGAGAGCCCAGAGGCTCAAATCTGAGAGTGTGACTAGCTCTGATAAGCTTTCTTTGATGGAGCGGTTCGAGCGTTTCAAACCACCCCATTTTTCGGGCAAGGGTGGAATGGATTCGGCGGAGACTTGGTATAAGGACATGGACAGGTTGCTTGGGAGACTTGGTTTCCCGGAAACGAGATGGTATCTTTGGCTACCTTTTATTTGCGTGATAGGCGTATGATTGGTGGGAGACCACTTTGGCCACTCGGAAGGCCGATTTCGTGCGCAGGAAGTTGAAGGACCCGGGTATGACGTGGGATGAATTTTCCCACTTGTTTCATGAGAAGTGGATTGGTTATGCCATGTGAGATAGGCGGCAATCGGAGTTTGATACCCTGACTCAGGGAAGCAAGACTGTTGCGGAGTATGGGCACGAGTTTGAACGCTTAGTGCATTATGTGCCTCAATATAACACCAATGAGGAAGCCAAGGCAAAGAGATTCTTGAGAGGGTTGAAGCATGACATCAAGAAATACTTAGCACCGCTGAACATTGACAAGTACCATGAGGCTGTGCAGAAAGCACAGAAGATTGAGAATGAAGACATGGATACAGCTTCGGTGATTCAGCAACCGAGACTGACGGGGATTGTTATTGATGGAGTTAGAGGATCCGGCCGTTCTGGAACTCCACGACACCACAGGACCGGCGGTAACTCTGGTGGGCTTGGATCGAAGGATAAGGGCAAAGGGAAGGCAAAGGTAGCAGAGCCTTGGCTTGTTATACATGTGACCGGAATCACACCGGCCCGGTCTGTTATAAGGAGAAGGGTATGTGTTACCGATGCGGGTCTACCGATCACCTGATCAGAGATTGTCCTTTGATGACAACTCAGGGAGTTGCAAGGCCACAAGGATTTCAGAGTTATGCTCCTCGTGGGCATGGTGTTCTTCAGTTTGGACCACGACCCCGACCACCGCAGATGCGGCCACCACTACAGCAGGCCCCGCCGCCAGCGCACCAGCAGGCAAGGCAGGGACGAGTGTTTCAGATTGAGCGTGGTGGCACGGCTAAGAAAGGAGCACTAGCAGGTATGGTGTTTCTGAATGGTATTTCTGTTCGTGCTCTTTTTGACACAGGTGCTTCGATTTCTATAGTGTCACAGAAGTGTGCAAAGTTTTTGCAACTTCCTGTGACTCATCTGTCTCAAGTATTCCTGGTACGAACCGCCGGGAGTCAGTATTTGTTCAGTAATGAGCTTATTAAGGGTTGCATGTTAACTATTGGTGAGCGAAAGATTTCTTCTAATTTGTTGGTGTTGGATACATCACATTATGATGTGATTCTGGGTATGGATTGGCTCTCGGAGCATTCCATACGGATAAATTGTGCGCAGCGACAGTTAGTGGTGTCGGATCAAGTACTACCACTTGTTCCCCCTCGAGATGTAGAGATTGTTCGAGAATAGCATGGAGCTTCGAGTAATGGAGAAATTACATGGATCAAGAAAGCGAGTACTTTGGACTCAATGATGCAGTACGCGGTTGGAACTTGATAAAATTCCGATTGTTAGATACTTTCCGCAGTGTTTCTGAAGAGTTGCAGGTATGCCATCCGAGCGGGAGGTGATTTTGAGATAGTGTTACAGACCGGAGCTACACCTATCTCCATTCCTCCGTATCGCATGCCGATAGTTGAGATGAAGGAATTGAAGAAGCGATTGGATGAGTTGTTGGATAAGGGGTTTATCCGACCGAGCGAGATCACCGTGGGGAGCCCTGGTGTTATTTGTTAAAAAGAAGGATGGAACCCTCAGACTCTGTATAGATTATAGAAGGTTGAATGCGGTGACAGTTAAGAACAAATATCCGTTACCACGGATTGACGATCTGTTTGACCAACTCCGAGGAGCTAAGGTGTTCTCAAAAATTGATCTCCGATCGGGCTATTTCCAAATGCGGGTGAATGAGGAGGACATTCGAAAACTGCATTTCGTGCAGCGGTATGGTCACTATGAGTACTTTGTCATGCCCTTTGGGCTGACAAATGCCCCGGCAACTTTCATGAATTTGATGAATGAGGTTTTCCGTCCCTACTTGGACAATTTCGTTGTTGTCTTCATTGATGATATACTCATCTATTCCCTGGATGAGGACAACACATCAAGAGCACTTGAGAATTGCCTTGGAAACTTTGTCTAACAACCAATGAGAACAGAATTTCTGTCGACCCGGAGAAGGTCAAGTCTGTACAAGAGTGGAGGCAACCCCGATCAGTAAAGGATATCTGTAGTTTTCTCGGGTTAGCTGGTTACTATCGTAAGTTCGTACCAGCCTTCTCGGTTCTTGCCTCTCCACTCACACAACTGACAAAGAAGGGTAAGGCGTTTGTATGGTCGGATGAATGTGAGAAGAGCTTTCAAGAGCTCAAGTGTGGCCCGACACGAGCACCGATTCTGGTTCTACCCGACCCATCTCAGCCTTATGTCATTTATACGATGCCTCACGAACAGTGTCTAGGGTGTGTGCTTATGCAAAACCAGCAGTAATTGCTTATGGGTCGCGGCGATTGCGACCACATGAGGAAAACTATCCCACTCATGATTTGGAGCTTGCTGCGGTTATGTATGCAGTCAAGCAATGGCGGCATTATTTGTTGGGAAACAAATTTCAAATCTTTACTGATCATAAGAGCTTAAAGTATTTGTTCACGCAGAAAGATCTGAATATGCGCCAAAGAAGGTGGCTCGAGTACATGAAAGACTACGACTGTAGTATCGAGTACACCACAGGCAAAGGGAATACTGTGGCATATGCTTTGAGCAGGTCAAACACCGGGATAGTTAGAGGTGGAGAACCTGGAAACCGAACAGAGCATACGGAGCTGACTGCCTTGTGGCACCGTTGGCAGCTACAGGAGCAAGAGCAGGTATTTGTGTTGAGAGTTCAGTCTTCTTGGATCGACAGGATCCGAGAATTTCAGATGAGAGATCAGAGTTTGAAACAGGTTTCTGGAGAAGCTGAAGGAGCATTGCGTCCATTCTTTGAGTATAGGCAAGGATTGCTATACTTCAAAGGACGTTTGTATGTGTCGAATGATGTGGCTCTTAGAGATGAGATTTTGGATCAAGCTCATAATAACAATTTATGTTTTCATCCGGGCGGTGAAAAGATGTATCACGATTTGAGGTCACACTTTTGGTGGCCAAGTATGAGGAGGCATATTCTTTGAGTGTGTGGCAAAGTGTACCACTTGCCAACAGTAAAGGTTGAACATCGAAACCCGCGGGCACACTTGACGTTACCTATCCCGGATCGTAAGTGGGGAAACGTGACTATGGATTTTCTTACCGGATTACCCACTACGAGGGCACATCATGATGCCATTTGGGTAATTGTGGATCGTTTGACTAAGTGTGCACATTTCTTGCCCATTAAAGTCACCGACCCGTTGGACAAGTTAGCGCGACTTTATATCAAGGAGATAGTGCGTTTACACGGTGTACCAGATTCTATAGTTTCAGATCGGGATCCAAGGTTTACAGCCCGTTCGGAATGCTTTCCATCGAGCTTTTGGTACCGGTTGCACCTTAGTACCGCGTATCACCCACAAACTGATGGACAATCTGAAAGGGTAATACAGGTACTTGAGGATATGCTAAGGAGTTGTGCGATTGATTTCGGAGGTCATTGGGATCAACATCTACCGCTCATAGAGTTCTCGTATAACAATAGCTACCAGAGTACAATCAAGATGGCACCGTACGAGGCTCTTTATGGACGGAGATGTATGACACCTCATTGTTGGTTTGAACCGTCTGATAAGATTGAACTTGGTCCGGACTTGGTTGAAGAAACCATAGAAAAGGTCAAGACAATTCAAGCAAGGTTGAAAGCGGCAAATGATAGAACCACGACTTATGTGAAGCGAGAAGGCGTCGCGACTTGGAGTTTGAGGTCGGCGACAAAGTATGGTTGAAGGTGGCACCAATGAAGGGAATAATGAGATTTGGTCGGAAAGGGAAATTAGCTCCGAGGTATATTGGCCCATTCGATATTTTAGAAAAGATTGGAAAGGTGGCTTATCGTTTGGCACTACCGGAGAGCTTGTCAGCTGTGCATAATGTGTTTCATGTAAGCATGCTCAAAAAGTGTATATTGGATCCGATGCAAACGATTCCGGTAGAAGAAGTGCAATTGGAACCTGACCTGTCTTACAAGGAAGTACCAATTGCTCTGTTAGCGAGGGATACTCGCAAATTGAGAAGCAAGTTAATACCCATGGTGAAGGTGCAATGGTCGCACCATTCCGACAAGGAGGCAACCTAGGAAACGGAAAAGGATATTGGAGTTATTATGCTTGGAAGCATGCCATTAACTTTTATAGACTTTTGTTCATGTTCACAATGCATATTGGAGTTATTATGCTTCAACATTTATGTGCATTGTCTCCACGACAACATCGGACTCCCATTGATGAGCTTTCATTCACAAACCCCTAATGTTCTTCAAAGTTTGTTGTGTTTGTCTTCATTTGTAGGAATTTCCCCATTTAGATTCGAGGATGAATCTTCTCAAGTGGGAGGAATGATGTGGGCATCACCAAGGCCGAGCCAACAAACTTCAAGACATGAGGATTGTTCCTTTGCAGGTCCGGACTCTCAGATAACTTGTTGATGGTGTTGTGTTCTTGAGGACTCCAAGCTTGCTGTTCAGAGTGATCTGTGAAAGATAAAGAGAACACTCAGGAGTAGCAAGAGAGGAGTGGGGGGGTGTGTAGTGTCTTACCCAGTTTAAGGTGGACATCACCCTATTTATAGGGTGATGCCAGAAGGAACCTCCCCCAGTTGAAGCCTTTAGCCAGGCTGTTTGAGATAAGGCGGCTGTGATGATGAATGTGTCAGTAAACCACCTTAGTTGATTCGTTTGTCAGAGGATATCTGGCGTGTGAATATGGTGAAGATCACTCAGGCTCGTGCTGACCGTCTTCCTTATTGGTTGCTTAAAGTCAGATGACCAAGTGGCCTTTCTTTAGTTGAGCATGTAGCGGCGAAGGCCAGCAAGGGGCGAAGGCCTAGATAAAGCGAAGCCAATAAAGGTAAGAGTAAGGGTCGCACGAACCGTGAGTGCAAGGGCCTTGTCTGGCGGGGCCAGTATAGGCATGAGAGACCTCGAAAAGGCGAGCTGTGAGACCGCGAGGGTGAGACCTACGAAGGCTGGACCTGAGAAGGCGAGACCTGAGACCGCGAGAGCGACACCCGCGAAGGCGAGACTTGAGATCTGGCGAGGGCGAGACCTGCGAAGGCGAGACCTGAGATCTAGCGAGGGCGAGACCTGCGAAGGCGAGACCTGAGATCTAGCGAGAGCGAGACCTGCGAAGGCGAGACCTGAGACCGCGAGGGCGAGACTCGCGAAGGCGGGACTTGAGATCTGGCGAGGGCGAGACTTGAGACCGCAAGGGTGAGACCCGCAGAGCCTTGTCTGGCGGGGCCAGTATAGGCATAAGGGACCTCGCGAAGGCGAGCTGTGAGACCGCGAGGGCGAGACCTGCGGGGCCAGTGTAGGCGGGGCCTTGTCTGGCGGGGCTTTGTGTGATTCTGATGTGATGCGAGGACGCATTTGCTTGGGTAGTGTACCAAGATGCCTCCTCCTGAGAGCGGAGTATGGGCAGGGTTCTGTACTCCGTGTGGAGCCAGAGGACTGAGTTTGCGTGGAGCGCGATGACCTTTTTATGATCTGATATTCTGTGTGCTGAATTCTTCATGATCAGTGTGAGCTTTTGAGGGGGCATTTGCTTGGGTAGTGTACCAAGATGCCTCCTCCTGAGAGCGGAGTATGGGCAGGGTCCTGTACTCCGTGTGTTAGTTGGCGGAGGCGTTGTGCCATTTGTTGACCGTGAAATGTGTAACGGTAGCGGGGACGTGCCCCAGTGCCAAAGCAGGAGACATAAAAACGGAAGGCGAAAAGGTTTCTAACCGTTAGGACGCTGGCACGTGGCGCTCTAGCCATGCTTTAAAAGTGCCTTTTCGTTTTCGCGGGGTTATAAAAGCGTGTCTGAGAAGAGGAAACGATTCATCTTTCATCTTTGCGCTCCTTTGCTTTTTGCGTTGAGTAGTCTTTTTCGCTTTCCCGTGTGTTCGAACTGTTCAGCGATTGTTGCAAGTGCTTTTTGCGGTGGTGTTGGACTTTTCGTTCGTAACTCTGCTGCCAGGTCGTGCGTTGTTGTCTTCCTCTTCGTTTTCTTGACCAGTTTTTTAAGCAGGTACGATTTTGTCTCTGTGCATAGTGAGTGTTCGATGAAATGCCTCTGCTGGGTTCTTGTGATTTATGGGTCTGTGGCCCAACTTTTGCAGGATTGGAGTCCAAAGAAGCCGTTTATCCGGTGATTGCTCCTGTGGAGAAGACCACGGTGAGCTCCGAGAAGATTCACCAGGAGCTGGTGAAAGCCTTCTTCCCGGTGGAGAAGGTGTCGGTGTATCCGACGCGCAAGGGCGCCTGTAAGTCGTTGGGCCTTCCCCCGACCGAGGAGAATCTGGAAGGGGTGGTGTTGTGCCTTTATACGGCGCAGCTCGCGGCCGGGTTGCGGTTTCCGTTGCCGCCTTTGGTGCAAGACCTGTGCACAGAGTGGGGACTGCCACCGTCACAATTGGCGCCCAACACCTTCCTGAACATTGCAGGCTTCATCGTTGCCTGCCGGATGGCCGGGGCAAAACCGTTTGCTGATGTCTTCCAGCGGTTCTACCGGCTGGAATTGCGCAGTGGGAGTGCGTTCTTTCATGTGACCCCCATAAACGTTGGGGGAAACAATTCTATCTCCTTCATCGCTGCGCCCAGATCCTACCACTCTTGGCATGGATCCTTCTTCTTCATGCCTCGCGACAACTCATGGAACTTTCCAGTGGCGAGGACGAAGCGATCAGTGCAAAGCATCTCGCGGAGGCCTGAGCTAAGCACCAATGGGCTGCGGTGGCTTGCTTACATCCAACTGTTGGGATGGTTGGATGATGTGTTCGCGAGGAGTGCCTGTGATGAGCTATTCCCCTTCTCTGCCACTCAACTTGACGAGACAACACTGAGGTGGGCGGGGATTAGCACTAGCTTTCTGCTAGATCCCGACATGCCCGCGCCATACGAGGGATGGGGCCCCGCCCATCGTGGGGAAGTGGTAGATGCCTTCAGCGGCGCTGGCAGGGCCCAGACGTACGTTATATATAAGTGTACGTTGTATATATGTATATTACTTAGCTGAACCTGGTCTGAAGTCCTCTCTGTTTGCAGATGCCTCCCCTGAGTCCGGCGAGGGCAGGGGCAAAAGAGGAAGAGGTCCTCGGCGTTGTAGAAGAGGCCGTAGAGCTTGTGGAGGAGGCAAGGGGACCGGAAGTGGAGGTCCCTTCTACTACTGAAGAGGCCATGACTTTTGCAGAGGCCTTAGAGATGGTGAGAGCGGGAGGAGGCACCCCTGCAGAGGCTCTTCAGGCAGAGGTGGCGGAGGCGGTGTCTATTGAGGAGCCCTGCAACCTGGAGGCATTTGTCTCTGGGTTGTTTGCAAGCCCTCCCCAGGCGAGAAGTGAAGACCTGCCTAGGTATGTGATCGCAGTAGGGATCACCTTTAGGGGGACCTCTGCCCCCACAGGGGCAGGATGTCAGCATGGGAACTCCTGCCATCCATGAGGAGGAGAAGGAAACTGGCTGCTAAGGAGAGCAACAGTTTTGGGCAGTAGGACGCGGTGGCCATTCCTGTAGGGGTGGAGGCCCCTGTGGCGAAGGGGCAGGAGGCCTTGACCATTCAGGAGGCTTCTCCCTTAAAAACCCCCATTCCCTAGGGAGGGGTCGCAGAAGAGGTGCCTTCTGATAGTGAGGCCCCTATGGGAAGAAGCCCAACCTTCCAGCAGCCAGCCAGGGGCTAGTTGATGGGTGCAACCTTTTGCTGGTAAGTCATTTATTTTTAAGACTCTTCCAACTTTTCAGTGGTACTGATTTTTGCAATTTGTTGATGCTGTAGGTGTAGGGCCTTTAGAACAAGGCCACAGCCTGTGCGAAGGCGCAATGGATTTGGGGGCCATGTCTGCTTTCTTAGAAGAGACGGGGGTGTGGTCTCACTACTTGGAGCGGAAGCGTGTTGCTGCTGCAAAAACCACCAAGTGGTCCGACAAAGCGGCTGCATTGAGGTCGATGAGGGAAGACCTCGGGGCCAAAGTGTACAAGGAGGAGGGGAGGCCATTGCATGAGGCGTGGGACCCAGTCTTCCTTCTTAACAACAAATCCTCCTTTTTGTTAGGAGGGGAGAGCACCCTCTTCTCCTGCCTGGAGGGGCTGCGCACACCTTTTGACAGGGAGCTAATTGGGTGAAGTTTGGACTCCCCTGTTGAGCTTATGAAGGAGGCACCCAAGCAAAATCTGCAGGTAAGACAACCTTTGGTCTCTGTTTTAGAAGTTTTGTTGTTTCTTTTCTTTTCTGCCTTGCTGAGTAATCTTGGATACAGGCCGTCGTCCAGGGGTATGCTACCATGGGGTAATGGCATGATTTTCTGAAGTATGCCAACGGTCGGGATGGTGCCCAAGTCGCAGAGATTACACGCCTTAGGGGGGAGCTGAAAGCTGCCCAAGAAGGGGGAGAGGAGAAGGCCAAGCGGGTGGTCCAGTTGGAGACCTAGTGCGACTACCTCAGCAAGGAGCGGACTGCTTGTAGGCTGCTCTGGTGGGAGCAGGCGAGTCTGATAGGTGGATTTCAGCGCCACTTCTTTCAACAGGATGCGAAGCTGGAAGCCAAAAACACTGAGGTCTCCGTCTTGAAGGAGTCACTCCTCTCCCTGGAGGATGATAACAAAGCTGCCCTTACGGAGGCAAAGGCTGAAGCCGGCGAGGGCTACAGCTGAAGAAGCGAGTGCCATGCCGCTGTGCCCAGCCGGAAGAAAGCGAAATCGCCGAGGCTACCGCCCGGAGGCCCTGACTTTATGAACGCGGCGGTGTGGGAGATGGAGAAGGCGAAGATGCCAAGGGCTCGCCTCGACGAGGACACCGTCAAGGTGAAGTCGGGCGCACATGAGGAAGGCTGGTTGCGAGGTCAGTTGTTCCCAGCTAAGTCTTGGGACTTTATGAACGCGGTGGCCTCTAGGGTGGAGGTGTGGATGATGGTATATAAGGGAAGGCCTTGGGCCTTCCTCCCTTTGCGATAGATGAGGACCACCGTAGGCTGTCAGGGTCCGCACGCCACCCGAACCCGGTTAGGGAGGCAGTTTAGGGCGCCGGGGCGTCGGAACCCGGCGGAAGCCGGAATGATATAGAAAAGGCAGTCCATCGAGACTGCCGCGCGTAGAAGGACCCGAAAGGCGAAACGATTGTGGAAGCAACCTAACAAAACTTTCATACATATAACTAAAATAAAATCCAAACATACAATTCATGCATTAGCAACAGAGTAAGCCCCGCCCTCCGTGGACGAGTGCTTACGCACCAAAACATAGATACATACAGAGTTCACAGAACCTAGGGTGTCTAGCAAGCGCCAAGCGCTCAGAACATGCAACAGAACAGAATATATATACAAACATATACAATCATCACAACAATAAAACAGAAAGTATGCACATGCAGCTACAGAGCCGACCCTAGGCCTAAACGTCAAAATACCTCGCGCGGAATTCAGACCAAGTAGACAAAATCCCAGCCCGCAAGGTACTGCTGCTGCTCAACCCAACCAAGGGTGAGTCCTAAAAAGGACCCGTAAGGGATTTGGGGTAAGATAAGCATATGTAACCCTGCAAAACAGAAAGATAGCAATATACAGAATATATGCAAACAGAATACAGAATATCGTGCATGTAATTAGAACAGATCAGAATACCGAAGGATGTGCGATACTAAATCTCCATAAACCCTTATAACCAATCAGAATGACAGCCTCCCTCTAAGGGAGTCAGAAGCCGAAGCTATTACAGAAGCATGGTGCACCAGCTGGGGTAGCGAACCCTCAACTGTCGTAGGGTTAACAGACAGAGTATGCCATAAGGCATACTCCTACAAATTACAGAACGTACCTTAAAGCAGAAATTTCCGAAAGACCTGCAAAACAGAAGTGCAACAATACCTACACCTACAGACTACAGAATATGCCCTAGGCATATAATACTGAAATACCTGCAGAACCGAAACTGAAACTAAACATACACCTATCTTACCAAAAATAGCGTAACCAAACCCTTACCTCAAAATCCAGTATTAGACCGATTACGGACGACTTCCACACCACGACCCGAAACTCGAAACCTCTCTTTTTCTACCCTCCGAACCTCGAATCTGTCAAACTAAGTTGAATTAGCATCCTTATCGACCACTCTACCAAACTACACCCCGACCCCAAAATCGAAAATCCTACAGAATTCCGTAAAATTCCAGATTTCCACGAAACTCGAATTCGAACCAACCTAGACAATGCAAGATTATACATCGACATACATCATCCCACAAGCAGAACTGATCAAATCCAACCTTAAAACCCTTCATTACCCTACATTTTCCGATAAACCCGCTTAATAGTGACTTTTCCATTTCTTATCCGAATTCAACGTTTCAAACTTCAAACCACTCCTAAATTCAACCCCAATACCATCTTAGCATCCAATTTAACCAAAATCAAACCCCAACATGGAAAAAGAATTATCCAATAATTCAGCTTCTTTGCCAATTTTTATCCAACTTTCAAATCAATCCATTCAAACTTCCAATTAATCATACTAATCACCAATTTCACTTCTAAACCAAGAATGCTATCCAATTGCATCCAAAACAACAAAATCCACAATGAACATCAACCTACATATAATCGGCCATTTGGGGGTTTTTGACTCAACTTGTTTTCCATCAAATTGAATCCATACATAAGCTTAGAATCATGCTAGGATTAACATACTTGAAGCATGAATCAAGATAACAAACACACATCAACATAGAATTTTCCAAAAATTCGGCCATAATAGGGATTTTTACCCAAGATGTGTTTTCCAAAATCCAACACTTGATTAACACTCCCCTACTACCCAAGAACAACATACTAAAAGATGGGAGGAAGAGAATCATCCTAGCTAGTAGCTAAGAACAAACTCATAATTCTCCAAAAATCCTCATTTCAACACTAATCTTCAAAACTAATGAGAAAAGAGAAGTTAGGGAGGTACTTACCACTTAAAGCACCCAATTCCTCTTTAATTCCAACTAAGAAAAAGAACTTCAAGCTTGGAGGTGAGCTCTTCAATGGTGGCGGCAGCATGAAGAGGAAGAAGAAGAAGAAATGAAGTGAAATGAGATAATAATATCTCATTTAGGAAATTATATGCCATATATAATTTCCTTCTCTTTTACCCATACCATCTCACTTTAAAAGAAAACAAGCCATGTGTCCCTTTTAATTCTCACACAAGCTGCCGAAAAAACTGCTGCTGCTGCCCATGCTGATTTTTATTAATTTTGCAACCAATTGCAAATTAACTCCCAATTTTTCCGAAAGTTCCAATTCTTTTTGCCCAAAAATAATTACCGAATTCCAAAATTAACGAAACTTGGACACAACCCTCAGAATATTATAACATTCGCAAAACATTTTTCAGAAATTCATTTACCATTCCGGAGTGTCCTACCGAGCTCGCTGAACCCGAACCAAAACCCGACGTGCGAGCGTGTCAACCTGAACCGAAATTCCGTCACTCCAAAATTCTACAAAAATACCCATAAATTCCATCTTAAATTATAACACAACTTACCCCAACGCCGTCAGAAAATTTCCATCCCGAGCCCGGGATTCCCGTCCCGAGTCAGGAGTCGCCGAACCGAACGTCCCGCCCCAAATATTAAACTCCACAAACACCTCCGGACATTCTCACGACTCCAAAACTGCAAACGGCTTCCCAAGCTGAGGTCTCGAAAGCGCTACCGAGCCCGCTGTACGTCCCGAGGCAACCCCGACAACCCCGGCGCGAGAAAAATATTTTCGGCGGAAACGTCAGGGGGACCCACACGACCTCAAATACGGAAGGGTTCGCCAAAATGATACTCGGATAGGGCTCGGGAGCCGCCTGAACGCCGAAAAACGTGACCCGCAGGCCAAAACCGGAGCCCCGGGTCACTCGGTCGCAACCCGCTCGGGGTGACCGTAACACCCTGAGTCCCCCTCATCCATCAAGGTGTCTATTCCAGAGAGGATGCCTCGACGGATGGAGAAGCTTGGTGAGGTCCAGGCTCAAGGTGAAGCTAGGGCGCAGGCCTATGAGGAAGGGTGGCTGCGATGCCGCTTCCAAGTAGAGAAGTTGTTCCCAGATCTAAGTCTTGGGACATTGGATGCTGCAAACACCAGCGATCCAGAAGTAGAGGCCTTGCTCGGCTGGGGGGAGCAGGGGAGAAAGATGGGGGATGCATGGTACGCCATGTTGGACTAGGGTGGAGTGTCACCGCACGCCACCCGAACCCGGTTGCGGAGGCGGGGGCGCCGGGACGTCGGAAGCGGAAGCCGTGATATGATCACACAAGGGTTGCATGATCATGAGCTTTGATCTAGCTTGATTGAGGAAGAACTCCAAAGAATTGGAGCCACAATTTCGGCAAAGGGGGGATTAAAATGGAACCTAGAACCTTTTGACTACTTGATCAAACAATGCTAGGTATTTAATTGGACCCTCTTGCATGGATCACTAATGGATTGATGAAGCAAGATTTGAGAACAAATGAAGAACAAATTGGCCTTGTATTTTGGCAACAATGGTTCTTACAAAATGAGTTCTAAGCTTTTCCTAATGCCCTTGGCTAGGTTAATACCAAGGGAGAGAAAGGAGAGAGATGGGGTGATGGGAGAGGAGCCTTCACTTCATTCCCTTCACTTCCATCTCACATTTCTCCATAAAACAAAATAATGGGAAACTACCTTAATTCCTTTTAATTCTCCATAAATCAACTCATGTAGATATAAATTGATTTATGGGCAATTAAAAGGGATTTTACAAATAGGAATAAGTCCCATAAAACTTAAGTGTTGAAAAGTCAACAAAAATGGCTAGGTTTGAAAATTGGAGGAAGGCATTCTCGGATGAGCAGGCGACCGGATGAGTTTGGAGTCGCTGGATCTCGGTCGAAAGGCCTTCTCGGGGAGCCAGGCGACCGCCTGATCCAGGGTTTGGGTCGCCTGGATCTCGCCTGGTCGCCTGCCAATCACTGTAGACTGGTCCGGGCGACCGCCTGGATGAAGAATTGGGTCGCCTGGTTCTCTCTCCTGGACCGGCCGACCGCCTGACTTCAAGTTTGGGTCACTGGTTCTGTCACCTGGTTCTTGGATCTTCACTGTTTTCTGAATATCTTGAGCTCCAGAACTCCGATTGAGGTGATTCAAAAGCCATTCTTCTCCTCTTGAAAAGAGCTTCAATAGGAAGTCCATTGCTCCAGCTTTAGATGATTACAGATCCACATCATTTGGTTTGGTCTTCACCATGCTCACATCATTCCCTCCCACTTAAGAAGATTCGTCCTCGAATCTAAATGGGATGAATCCTACAAAAACTAAGACACCGCAACAAACTTGGAGGATATTAGAGGTTAGTGAACTAAAGCTTTAACATCAAAGTCCGAAAAATGGTTTGAAGGAATGAGATGGACATTCCGCCCTTTCCTTCGCTTCAACCATACACATAGCTTTAATTCAATCCCATATAGATACTCATGTTTCTCAAAAGTTGCATGCATATCCATATTAAAGTAAGTACACTCAAGAAGTTCAATTCATGCACTTCACTCATGCTAAACATGGCACTATTTCTACAAACCTCCATTTTGAACATTGTATGCTCGATGGTCTATCCCGGGTCAAATGTGAGCTTAGGCCATTCATTCTCATTGTCCAAATGCAAAGAGTCTAAATCATACATCAAAGAATGATCATGGCTAGGTGTGGGTGACATGGGATATAGGTCATGTTCATACATCTCATCATGATAATAGTTATGCTCATCATCCGAGGGATATAGCTCATAATGCTCGAACACTTCATATGATGAATGAGATGCACTTTCATTATTGTCATATTCAAGAGGTTCATCATTCAAGGAAGAGAAATCATATGCTATGGACTTAGATTCATTATTCTCTTCACATTCCAATTCATGCTCTTGAATAGCATACCAATCATCATCACAAGGGTGAATGCAAGTATCATCACATGGATATGGATAATGGTTGAAGTTATTGATGCACATTTCATGGTCAACCGAATCATCATGCTCCATGCATTCAAGAGGGAATTCAAATATGTCATATTCATCATGGTTGAGAGAATTAAGCAATGGGTGAGGAGCATATGCACTTTCGGTTTCTTCATCAATGTCATGCTTATGTTCATGTGAAGGTGAGAAAGCATCACAAGCATGTTCATTATCATCACTATGCACATGTTCAACCAAATCATTATTCCCAATGCATTCAAGAGGGGATCCATATATGTAATCAAGCAATGGATGTGATGCATGCTCATTTTCGGATAAAGTGTCACATTCATGCTTATTTGCATCATCACTAAAAGAAAAGGATGGGTTACCTCTCCCCAAGTTAGGGAAGGGGGGATCCTCCTCCAAAACCGAGACTCTTTCTTCTTCTTCAAGGCATTGCACATCCGTGTCCTTTTCTTCTTCAAATTCTTGCACAAACAAAGTAGAACAACAAGATTTAGAAGATGAAATGGTTAGTTCTTCTTGGATTTCGGTTGAAGGCCGGGTGCAACATTATTTTCACTCAATTGGCTTTGGAGAGCTCTTTCCTTTCTTCTCTCTTTCTTTTTCTTTTCTCTCTCTCATAGTCTTCAAACTCCTTCTTAAGCCTATCAATTATTTGAGAGAGATCTTCTTTAGGATTTTGGTGAGGGCTTTGGTTTGGGTTGTGAGTTCGGGTTGCACAAGTGTTGGTAGGTGGAGTACTTGGCTCGGCCGAGAGTGTTGGTGGAGGTGTGGAGCTCGGTTTCCTCCAAGGGCTAGGGCTCCGAATGTGGGTAGAGGATGTAGGTCGAGAGGTGGACCTTCTTGTTTGGGAGTAGTATGGAGAGGGTGGCTCTTCTTGAGGGGAACCATATCTTTCCAATAGTAACCTCTTCAATTCACTCCAAGTTCGAATGGGGGCTTCATTGTATCGCTCTCTTTGAGCAAACTCTTGTCGACACCATCTTTTGGCTTCTCCCTTTAAGCACCTTATGGCAAGGTCTAACTTCTCTTCTATTTGAAATCGGTAATACCAAAAGTGGTACTCCAATTCCTCAATCCAATGCCATAAGTCATCTTCAAGTTTGAGCCTCCCTTTCAATGGATGAAACCCAATGAAATGTAGGTTTTCTTCCTCCATTTGGTACACCTACACACTTAGACAATAAAATTAGTACCACTCATTTCCTCACGTGTTTGGTTGGCCTCTCGGTTTCACTCTTGCCTTCTTCTCCACACAAGGCTTTCACAAGCTCTCTCACACTCCTTAAGTGTTTACACTCTTCTCTCGTGTTTGGAACACAATGATCTTCAAAAATCTCAATTCTAGTCACCAATCTTCTATTAAGATCAAATGCAAACACACAAGGAGAGTTCAATGAAAACCTAGTAAAACTCGAAAATTAGCAATGCAAATGTTCAAGTTACTTGAACTAGGGTTTTGAGAAATGAGGTTGGTTGGTGGTTGAAAGAAATTAGGTGTGAAGTAGAAAGGCTCTTTTATAAACACAAACACCTTTGGTGCAAGTTCATAAAATATTTTGGATCAAAGTTACTATTCACATGTGTTTGACATGAACTTCATATGAACTTTGCATGAACACCAAGAACACTCAAGAACACCAAGAACACTTTTGCATTTCTTTTCACAAATATTCTTTTTCAACACTTTCTCTTTCTTCTTCAAATCCGAAAATGCTTTTCTTTTTCACAACACTTCAACAATCACATTCAATCATAAACTTTGCCCTAATCACATGAACCAAACAAGCTTGTCCTAGGCACATGAACCACTCACAAATTTCGGCCTCTCTCAAGAGATACCAACCGAATTTTTCTTCAAGTTTTGAAAAGGAATTCAAGAGGATAACTTGAAGAAAAATCACACAAATCACATTTACCTCATTCAAGCAAGTTGGCTCTGATACCACTTGATATGATCACACAAGGGTTGCATGATCATGAGCTTTGATCTAGCTTGATTGAGGAAGAACTCCAAAGAATTGGAGCCACAATTTCGGCAAAGGGGGATTAAAATGGAACCTAGAACCTTTTGACTACTTGATCAAACAATGCTAGGTATTTAATTGGACCCTCTTGCATGGATCACTAATGGATTGATGAAGCAAGATTTGAGAACAAATGAAGAACAAATTGGCCTTGTATTTTGGCAACAATGGTTCTTACAAAATGAGTTCTAAAGCTTTTCCTAATGCCCTTGGCTAGGTTAATACCAAGGAGAGAAAGGAGAGAGATGGGGTGATGGGAGAGGAGCCTTCACTTCATTCCCTTCACTTCCATCTCACATTTCTCCATAAAACAAAATAATGGGAAACTACCTTAATTCCTTTTAATTCTCCATAAATCAACTCATGTAGATATAAATTGATTTATGGGCAATTAAAAGGGATTTTACAAATAGGAATAAGTCCCATAAAACTTAAGTGTTGAAAAGTCAACAAAAATGGCTAGGTTTGAAAATTGGAGGGAAGGCATTCTCGGATGAGCCAGGCGACCGCCTGATCCAGGTTTGGGTCGCTGGATCTCCAGTCGAGGAAAGGCCTTCTCGGGAGTCGCGACCGCTTTGATCCGAGGGTTTGGGTCGCTGGATCTCGCCGGTCGCCTGCCAATCACTGTAGACTGGTCCGGGCGACCGCTGGATGAAGAATTGGGTCGCCTGGTTCTCTCGCTGGACCGGGCGACCGCCGACTTCAAGTTTGGGTCACTGGTTCTGTCACTGGTTCTTGGATCTTCTTTGTTTTCTGAATATCTTGAGCTCCAGAACTCCGATTGAGGTGATTCAAAAGCCATTCTTCTCCTCTTGAAAAGAGCTTCAATAGGAAGTCCATTGCTCCAGCTTTAGATGATTACAGATCCACATCATTTGGTTTGGCCTTCACCATGCTCACATCAATCCCACAAGCAGAACGGATCAAATCCAACCTTAAAACCCTTCATTACCCGACATTTTCCGATAAATCCGCATAAATGCAACTTTTCCAATTCTTACCCGAAATCAACGTTTCAAACTTCTAACCACTCCTAAATTCAACCCCAATACCATCTTAGCATCCAATCCAACCAAAATCAAACCCCAACATGGAAAAGAATTATCCAAAAATTCGGCTTCTTTGCCAATTTTTATCTAACTTCCAAACCAATCCATTCAAACTTCCAATTAATCATACTAATCACCAATTTCACTTCTAAACCAAGAATGCTATCCAATTGCATCCAAAACAACAAAATCCACAATGATCATCAACCTACATAATCGGCCATTTGGGGTTTTTGACTCAACTTGTTTTCCATCAAATTGAATCCATACATAAGCTTAGAATCATGCTAGGATTAACATACTTGAAGCATGAAGCAAGATAACAAACACACACCATTTTGGAATTTTTTCCAAATATTCGGCCAACAAAGGGTTCTTCACCCAAGGTGTGTTTTCCAAAATCCAACACTTGATTAACACTCCCCTACTACCCAAGAACAACATACTAAAAGATGGGAGGAAGAAAATCATCCTAGCTTATAGCTAAGAACAAACCCACCATTCACCAAATATCCTCATTTCTTCACTAATCTTCAAAACTAATGAGAAAAGAGAAGTTAGGGAGGTACTTACCACTCAAAGCACCCAATTCCTCTTTGATTTCTTGCAAGGAGAAGAACTTCAAGCTTGGAGGAAGAGCTCAACAATGGCGGCAGCAACTTGAAGAAGAAGAAGAAGAGAAGAAGAAATGAAAAGAAATGAGGTATGCTCATTTTATGAAAATATTAACCCAATATATATCTTCACTTTATAACCCATACTTCTCACTTTAAAAGAAAACAAGCCATGTGTCCCTTTTAATTCCCACACAAGCTGCCGAAAAAACTGCTGCTGCTGCCCATGCTGATTTCTTATTTATTTTGCAACCAATTGCAAATTAACTCCCAATTTTTCCGAAAGTTCCAATTCGTTTTGCCCAAAAATAATTACCGAATTCCAAAATTAACGAAACTTGGACACAACCCTCAGAATATTATAACATTCACGGAACATATTTCAAAAGTTCATTAACCATTCCGGAGTGTCCTACCGAGCTCGCTGAACCCGAACCAAAACCCGACGTGCGAGCGTGTCCAACAGAACCAAAATCTCATCACACCAAAAATTCCTCAAAAATACCCATAAATTCCATCTTAAATTATAACACAACTTACCCCAAAGCCGTCAGAAAATTTCCATCCCGAGCCCCGGGATTCCCGTCCCGAGCCCCGGGAGTCGCCCGGAACCGAACGTCCCACCCCAAATATTAAACTCCACAACCACCTACGGGACGTTTCCACGACTCCAAAACTGCAAACGGCTTCCCAAACTGAGATCTCGAGAGTGCTACCGAGCCAGCTGTACGTACCGAGGCGACCCCGACAACCCCCCGGCGCCAGAAAAATATTTTCGGCGGAAACGTCCGGGGGACCCACACGACCTCAAATACGGAAGGGTTCGCCAAAATGATACTCGGATAGGGCTCGGGAGCCGTCTGAACGCCAGCGTGACCGCGAGGCCAAAACCGAGCCGGGTCACCCGGTCGCAACCCGCTCGGGGTGACCGTAACATCCTCCCCCTTAGAACTCTTGGTCCTCCAAGAGTAGCACAGAACCAACCAGACAGTGTCGCTACCAACCAGAAAATATAAACATTCCTCTAACCCGAGAACAATCGGACCACCGTCTTGGTGCGGCGGGAGTGGTAGTTTAGACTACCATACTGAGCCTCACGGCGTCCCACCCTCCGGGTGCATCTTATTGCACCCAGTCGATTTGCAGTATTTCTACTGAGACAACCCCAGACAGTACCGGACCTAAGTCTAACCAATCTTCAACAGGCTATACTGGGAGACATCACGTAAAACAGCAACAGTTGGGGGGGGAAGATCAACCTAACAACTTATTCTAGAAACTCATGAGAACCGATAAAATTCGGGGTAACTTGCCCCGCCTACCAAATCTTACTGTCCCTCTGATCGGTGCTACCTCCAGTCAAATTCTGCCACCAAACTCAGATTCCAAAACCCTACGGCGACGGTTCGTATAAGCAGTGGTGCAGTCGTTCGCGGTTTTGATCCGCGCCTGTTACAATCTGATCTTCGCCGTAGTCTCCTCAAAAAGCTCGGGTCCCAGCTCAACCCTATCAAACACATCTGTCCAACAGTGTGGTGTCGTACACCTCCTCCCGTACAACGCTTCATATGGTGCCATGCCAATCGTAGTCTGAAAACAATTGTTGTATGAGAACTCTATCAAAGCAGCTACTAGTCACAAACTCCTCCAAAATCCAAAATACATATTATCAACATATCCTCCGATATCGAATCACCCGCTCCGATTGCCCGTCCGTGCATGGGTGATAAGGCGTATTCAGATGGAGTCGCGTGCCCAATGCTTCATGAAAAGCTCTCCAGAACCATGCTGTGAAACGCGGATCACGGTCAGAGACAATGGAGTTTGGTACTCCATGTAAACATACCATCTCCCTGATGTAAAGCCGGCAAGCTTCTCCAGAGGGTCTATGACCCGAATAAGCAGAAAGTGTGCGTACTTGTCAGCCGATTCACAATAACCCAGGTCGCATCATGGCGAAACCGTGTCAGGGGCAGTGCAGTCAGAAAGTCCATAGTAACATTACCCCACTTTCAGGTGGAATGGGCAAAGTCTGCAGTGTCTGCGGTTTCGATGCTCAAACTGCTCAGTGTGACTCCTCTAAAATCCCATTCCAGAACTCACGATCCTCCGGTACATAAAGGCGGTCTCGGAAGTATAGCAATCCTGCCATACTGAAGCGTCGGTAACAAAGAACTCTTATCTACCCCAGGACAATTCCTTCAACCCCGGATTTCTACCTGCGCCTCGCGCACCCTGTCAAGCCACTCAGAATGTATAATAAGTGTAATAACCTGAGCACGCTCCCAGAGCTGCCCCCTGTGCCAAAGGCATATCAAATCACTCTCCTCAGATCGGTCACCAACATTTCCTCCCTTAATTAAGCCGGTAAACTTCCTGCTCGAGCATCGGCAACCGTGTTGCCCTTGCCGAGATGTACTCGATACTACAATCATAGTCCTTTATGTATTCGAGACATCTGCTCTGCCTCATGCTAAGCTACTTCTGTTCAAACAGATATTTCAGACTCTTATGGTCGGTAAGAATCTGAAATTTACTATCAAACAGATATTGCTTCCAATGTTTCAGCGCATAAATTACTATAGCCAACTCCAGATCATGTGCCTACCAGTTCAGCTCATGCGGTCGCAGCTGCCTCGACCCATAAGCTACCACAAAACGCTCCTGCACCAACACACATCCCAAACCAGATGTGGAAGCATCCGTATAATTCACATACGGCAAGATCGGGCAGAAAGAGTCAGAATCGGAGCGTTAGTCAACTACCGTTTCAACTCCTGAAAATTCTGCTCACACCTATCAGACCAGATATACAGTTGACCCTTCCTGGTCAACCGCGTGCGCGGTGATGCCAGAATATAAAATCCCAGCACAAACCTCCGATAAAATCCTACTAACCCCAGGAAGCTCCTGAACTCCCGTACCGTGGTAGGTTGTTTCCAATCCCGAACTGCCCTCACCTTCTCTGGGTCCACAGACAAGCCATGCCCAGAAATAACGTGTCCCAGAAAAGTGACTTCCCGAATCCAGAACTCACACTTTGAGAATTTAGCATAAAGCTGATGTTCCCAAAGTGTCTGCAGAACTACCCTCAGATGATCCCGATGCGAATCCTCATCCCGAGAATATATCAGAATATCATCAATAAGAACCACCAGAAATGAGTCCAAGTACGGTCGGAATACCCGATGCATCAGATCCCTTAATGCCGCTGGAGCATTGGTCAGCCCGAACGGCATGACCGTAAACTCAAAGTGTCTAAATCGGGTCCGAAAGCGGTCTTAGGTATGTCCTCATCCTTCACCCTAAGCTGAAAATACCCAGATCGGAGATTAATCTTTGAGAAAACTCTCGAACCTTGAAGTTGATCAAAAAGATCGTTAATCCTCATTAACGGATACTTATTCTTCCCAACATGAGCATTCAACCGTCTATAATCGATACAAAGTCGAGTGTCCCATCATTCTTCTTAACAAACGAACTGAGCACCCCACGCTGAAGTGCTCGGTCGGATGAAACTTTTTTACTGTAATTCCTCCAGTTGCTTCTTCTACTCCTGCATCTCAGAAATAGGCATCCGATAAGGAGGAATAGATATCGGAGCAGTACCCGACTGCAGGTGGATGTCAAACACAATTTCCCACTCTTATGGTAATCCGGCAACTCCTCCGGAAATACCTGCGGAAAATCTCGAACCAACGGTAAACCATCCAACTTTAACCTAATACTAGCTTCATTCAGATCATAGCATTCCCCTACACCAACTATCGACAGCTGATCCAGAATCTGTAACTCCTTACTGTGCTATGCGATAGTCAAACCAGTCGGAGTCGTGAGAGGTAGTACCTGTCACAGCCACCCCGCCCGGTTGCGGAGGCGGAGCCGGCCGCGACGTCGGAAACAGGAATTACGGCGGAAAGCGTGGCAACGGAGCATCGAGCTCCAAACAAAACCGTCAAGTGACCACTAGCAACCTAAATACTCATGCAAGGCAAGTATACGAATAATCCAACTTTCACCACACAAGCAGTTCACGGTATATCCCATTTCAATCATCGCCGCAACACAAGTACCAAATCCATAATATAGCAATTCCGATGTAAGCAAGTCGGGGCTCCGCCGCGACACGAAGACAGATAAAGCGAAGTTATTCCAGATATAGACACATATACAAACCATGATCTGATCTATATGCATGCGATTCTGACTACTGAGCCATTAAACAAAATCCTATAAAAATACCTAAGTGCGGAATCAGAAGCCTCTCGCTCAAGAATTCCCGCACGTGGTACTGCTGCTGCTACAGAACCCAAAATGTCAGGAAGCACCACGGATCTCTATTCCGCTGGTTGCTTGTCAGACTGCCTGAAAGATGGTAAACAGATAAAAGGGTGAGTCCTCGAAAGGACCCAGTAAGGGCTTAAGGTAAAAGTGCAGTTTGCCCTGGGGCAACAAAGCTGAACACTGCAAAGCAGAACATCACAACATATGCATGTACATATAAACATAAAGTATAACGAAAATCAGAAACTAACATATGCGGTCCAACCGCGAGCGACCATGTAACGGCCCTCAACAGAGGTCGAATATACTGGTCGAGCGAGCGAAGCACGGTACCGGCTGGGGGTCGCGAGCCCCAAACTGTCGTAGGGTCACAGAACAGATGTATCTGCCCTCCTGATGCGGATACGCAGAATGTCGGCACCCCCGGTGCGGACACACGCAATGTCGGCACTCCTGGTGCGGATACGCAGAATGTCGGCACCCCTTCAGTGCGGACACAGAACAGAACATATAGTAATAACACAAATACATAAACATAAACAGAAGTAACATTACCTGATAACCATACACAGAACAGAATAGGAACCCGGGCCTCTAAGGTCATCCGGGCCTTGAAACAGAACAAACGTACATTTTACCAAATTAAGCCCTTACCTCTGAAACGCTGCCCCGCAGCCCAAAACTCGGAAAATCCCGACTTCCGACCCGTAATGCCCAACTTGGCTCCTAAGGTTCCACGCTACTCCACCAATACAGAATCAAGTTGATAACCATAGTTGAGTCAGAACACATCCACATAATCCCAGAAAGAAATTCTCGCACCAACCCGCACTTTCCCTTCATCGAAACTTACTTCTCTTCATATCTAAGTTCTTCTTGGGTGAGTTTTGGCATGTGCACAACTGTGCGCAAGCTGTCGCTGTGCACAAGCAAGCACAACTTGTGCACAATCAATGCGCAGGCTGCGCAGGTTGCGCACAAGGCTGTGCGCTGTGCGCTGCGCACAAGGTTGTGCGCAATCTGTGCGCAAGGTTGTGCGCTGCGCACAAGGCTGGCACTGTGCGCAAAGGCTGCGCTGCGCACAAGGCTGTGCACAATGCTGCTGCACATGCACATTGCATATTTGCGCTTGTAACTGCATTTACACATCAATAATTCTGCATTTAGGGTTTCTTCAAACTAAGGAGTTTTTCCAAAATCCAACCATAGATTCTTACTCCTCTCAAGCCCAAGAATAACATACTAAAATTTGGAAGCAAGAGGATCATCAAAACTCATAGCAAAGAACAAACACAAAATCCTCTCTAAACCCATTTCCATCCAAATTCATGCTTCCAACCTTACAAAGAGAAGAAGAGGAGAAACTTACCAATGATTTGCACCCAAAACCTTGTTGATTCTTGGCCAAATGAAGAACCAAAGAAGCTTCATGAATAGTACCCATGGCTGCCTTTGTTTGGCAGAGAAGGAAGAAAGAAGAAGAAAGAAGAAGAAATGAAATGAATTTCATTTCATGTAATTACCAATCCTTTTATATCTTCTTTCTTTTTCTTCTTTAATTACAAGAGGGACATGTGTCCCTCACTTTTCACACACACACACACTTGCTGCCGAAAAGGGCTGCTGCTGCCCATGCTGATTTTTTTATTAATTTGCACCCCTTTGCAAATTAACTCCCAATTTTTCCGAAAGTTCCAATTCTTTTTGCCCAAAAATAATTACCGGATTCCAAAATTAATGAAACTCGGACACAATCTTCAGAATAATATAACATTCACAGAACATTTTTCAAAAGTTCATTTGCCTTTCCGGAGTGTCCTACCGAGCTCGCTGAACCCGAACCAAAACCCGACGTGCGAGCGTGTCAACCTGAACCGGAATTCCGTCACTCCAAAAATTCTATAAAAATACCCATAAATTCCATCTTAAATTCAAACACAACTTACCCCAAAGCCGTCAGAAAATTTCCATCCCGAGCCCCGGGATTCCCGTCCCGAGCCCCGGGAGTTGCCCGAAACCGAACGTCCCGTCCCAAATATTAAACTCCACAAACACCTCCGGGACGTCACCACGACTCCAAAACTACAAACGGCTTCCCAAACTGAGATCTCGAGAGTGCTACCGAGCCCGCTGTACGTCCCGAGGCGACCCCGACAACCCCCCGGCGCCAGAAAAATATTTTCGGCGGAAACGTCCGGGGGACCCACACGACCTCAAATACGGAAGGGTTCGCCAAAATGATACTCGGATAGGGCTCGGAAGCCGTCTGAACGCCGAAAACGTGACCGCGAGGCTAAAACCGAGCCGGGTCACCCGGTCGCAACCCGCTCGGGGTGACCGTAACATTCTCCCCCTTAGAACTCTTGGTCCTCCAAGAGTAGCTGAACCAACCAGACAGTGACACTACCAACTGAATATACAACCATTCCTCTAACCCGAGAACAATCGGACCACCGTGCGTGCGGCGGGAGTGGTAGTTTAGACTACCATCCAGAGCCTCACGGCGTCCCACCCTCCGGGTGCATCTTATTGCACCCCGAGTCAGTTGCCGGTATTTCTACCAGACAACCCCAGACAGTACCGAACCTAAATCTAACCGATCCACAACAGGCTATCCTGGAAGGTACCACATAAAACAGAAACAGTTGGGGGGGTAAGGCCAACCTAACAACTTACTCTGGAAACTCATGATAACCGATATAACTCGGGGTAACTTGCCCGCCTATCACATCTTCTTGTTCCTCCGAGCGGTGCTACCTCGATCAAATTCTATTACCAAGCTCGATTCCAGAGCCTACGGCGACGGTTCGTACAAGCAGTGGTGTAATCATTCGCGGTTTTAATCGCGCTGTAACAATCTGATCTTTGCCGTAGACTCCTCAAAAGCTTGGGTTCCAACTTAACCCGATCGACGCATCTGTCCAACAAGATGGTGTCATACACCTCCCGTACAACACCTCATGGGTGCCACGTTAAACGTAGTGAAAGCAATTGTTGTACGAGAACTCTATCAAAGTGATGCTAGTCCCAAACTCCTCCAAAATCCAATATACAGATTCGCAACATATCCTCCGATATCGAATCACCCGCTCCGATTGCCCGTCCGTCTGTGGGTGATAAGCGTATTCGAGATGGAGTTGCGTGTCCAATGCTTCATGAAAAGCAATCGAACCGTGCTTGTAAAACGCAGATCACGGTCAGATTCAATGGAGTCGGTACTCCATGCAAGCGTACAATCTTCCCGATGTAAAGCCGGGCAAGCTTCTCGGAGGGTCAGCGTGATCCGAATAGGCGAAAGTGTACACACTTTGTCAGCCGATCCACAAAAAAACCCAGATAGCATCATGATGAAACCGTGTCGGGCGGTGCGGCACACCTAGAAAGTCCTCATGCCGGTTCTCATGATGCTCACCGGGGTGAATGCTCGAGTGTGCCCCTCAAAATATCATTCCAGAACTCCTGATCCTCTGATACACAAAGGCGGTCTCAGAAGTATAGCGATCCCTGCCTATACTGAAACGTCGGTAATACATAAACCCTTATCTTCCCCAGATAACTTCTTCAATACCAAATCTCTACCTTGCACTTCGCGCATCCTATCAAGCCACTCAGAATGTATAATAAGTGTAATAACCTGAGCACGCTCCCAGAGCTGCCACCTGTGCCAAAGGCACGTCAGATCACTCTCCTCAAATCGGTCACCAACATTTCCTCTCTTAATTAAGCCGGTATACTTCCTGCCCAAGGCATCGGCAACCGTGTTGCCCGTGCCAGAGATGTACTCGATACAACAACCATAGTCCTTAATGTATTCGAGCCATCCGCAATGTCTCAAATTAAGCTCCTTTTGCGTAAACAGATATTTCAGACTCTTATGGTCGGTAAAAATCTGAAATTTATTACCAAACAGATATTGATTCCAATGTTTCAGCGTATAACTATTATAGCCAACTCCAGATCATGTATCAGTCAGTTCAGCTCATGCGGTCGCAGCTGCCTCGACCCCATAAGCTACCACAAAACGCTCCTGCGCCAACACACCCCAAACTGGATGTGGAAGCCTCCGAATAAATCACATACGGTAAGTTCGGATCTGGAAGAGTCAGAATCGGAGCGTTAGTCAACTGCCGCTTCAACTCCTGAAAATTCTGCTCACACCTATCAGACCGGATATACGGTTGACCCTTCTTGGTCAACTGCGTGAGCGGAGATGCCAGAATAGAAAACCCCGGTACGAATCTCCGATAATATCCTACTAACCCCAGGGAGCTCTTGATCTCCCGTGCCGTGGTAGGTTGTTTCCAGTCCTGAACTGCCCTCACCTACTCTGAATCCACAGACAGACCATGCTCAGATATAATGTGTCCCAGAAAAGTGACTTCCCGAATCCAGAACTCACACTTTGAGAATTTAGCATAAAGCTGATGTTCCCAAAGTGTCTGCAGACCTACCCTCAGATGATCCCGATGCGAATCCTCATCCCGAGAATATATCAAAATATCATCAATAAAAATCACCAGAAATGAGTCCAAGTACGGTCGGAACACCCGATGCATTAGATCCAAGAATGCTACCGGAGCATTGGTCAGCCCAAATGGCATGACCGTAATCTCTAAGTGTCCAAATCGGGTGCGGAAAGCAGTCTTAGGTATATCCTCTTCCTTCACTCTAAGCTGAAAATACCCGGATCAGAGATCAATCTTTGAGAAAACCCTCAATCCCCAAAGTTGATCAAAAAGATCGTTAATCCTCGGTAACGGATACTTATTCTTCACAGTAAGGGCATTCAACCGTCTGTAATCAATACAAAGTCAGAGTGTCCCATCATTCTTCTTAACAAACAAAACCAGAGCACCCCACGCTGAAGTGCTCGGTCGGACGAAACTCTTTTGCCGTAATTCCTCCAGTTGCTTCTTCTACTCCTGCATCTCAGAAATAGGCATCCGATAAGGAGGAATAAATATCGGAGCTGTACCCGAGTGCAGGTGGGTGTCAAACACAATTACCCGCTCTTAGGGTAATCCGGGCAACTCCTCCGGAAATACTGCGGAAAATCTCGAACCAAGGCATACTATCTAACTTCAACCTAGTACCAGCCTCATTCAGACCATAACTTTCCCCAACACCAACTATCGACGGATGATCCGAATCTGCAACTCCTTGCTTCGTCTTTGCGCGATAGTCAAACCAGTCGGAGTCGTGAGAGGTAGTACCTCTCCAGAAACCATAATGGTACGGGTTGCACAATCAATGTGCACAGAATTCTTGGATAACCAGTCCATCCCAAGAATAAAATCATAGTTCGGCGTGTCTAAAACCAACAAATCCGATACTGTCAAATGTCCGCCTACAGATATCGTATGCCCCGATCCATCTCATTGGAAAACAGAACCGACTCTGCAGCTTTTACTAAATGCGTTTGAGGCAAGGTACTAACAGACAGATGCGAAATGTAACACTTTTCTATGTTACAATGGAAACAGATGCTCTGTATCAAGTAATACATGAACCGACACCTTATTCGAAATAAAGTACCTGCAGAACTCCTGCCGACTCGAGCCTAGTGTGGTACACGACGGGTACTGACCGACTAGGTCCTCCCCGATAACTAGGGCCTCCCCCTCACTACGAAAAACTTGTCCTGCTCGAGCTGCTATGGTGGAGGGTGGCTGAAGCCGCTGTCGCTATTGAGGTCCCGGGCCACCTGCTGAAACCCACGCCCTCGCGGCGCGTTGGGTTGCGTCCGAGACTATGGACGCTGAAGACTGCCAAAACTTAAGTCTTGTAATAATAAGTCATGTGCTTTGCACATGACATCCTTTTTGACATCATAGTGAATCATAATCACTAGAAATAACAAGAGACCAAGTCCAATACTTTCCACTAATCACATTTCGCCAAGTGTCACGGCTTGGCTCGCTTGAGCCCGAAAACTGCCCGAAACCGTAATTTCCGACCCAGAACATTTTTCTTCACAGAAAAATGTAAATTATATCCCCGACTCCAGATCTTCCTCAAAACTGCAAATCTGAGTCCCGGGTCACTCCCGGGAGCCGTTTCTCCGCCCAGAATCCCCGAAAATCGTCCGACGGCAACCCCCCGGCCCCGAAAAAATATTTTCCACGGAAATGTCCGGTACACTGCCAGGACACTAGAAATCAGATATCGGGTCAATCGAACTCCGGTTCGAGAATCTGGACGCAATCTGACCGGAGTAGCCGTTGGCCCCGGCGGCCAACCGACTCAGAATAGCCTCCCTCCAGGAGTTTGTCAATTCCTGCAAGCCAAGTCTCTAATACCTCCGGCCCTCCTCGGCCGCTGAACCTCGGGGGGGGAATTCAAATTCTAAAACCTCTCCAGAAGTCTGACCTCGTCAAACTGGTGCCTCAGATCTCCCCGTCGTTGATAGGACCGACGAGGAGTTTAGGTGTCGTAGTGACTACCCTTGTCAGAGTCACTCACTTACCGATCCCAAACTATGGCGAGCAGTGGCTTAAGTCTCGCTATCACCACCAAATCAAAATGCCCTTACCGTGGCATCAACAGATTTTCCCCGCCATCGCCGCCTCGAACCCGGCTAGGCTAGCGGTAATACCAAATCGAGAGGGGTCCCTACGACCGCTAAACCTCGGGCGGTGAGTGTGGTTGTTCGGACCACGGGTTACGCTGAACCCGTATCCTATTCCACGGAGGTGTGGGATCTCAGTCCCGCCTCCGGTACCAAATCACGCTATTCGCGTGTAGTACACAATTCCTCAAACCAAGTCCAACCAGAAAAACAACTTATCCCAAACCAAATTTCCAAACCATATACCAACTCAACCCATAACCAACAGTTCAAACCCTATCTCTCGGAGGCATGGGATTACAATCCCCTCCCTCCGGTCACAAAACACACTGCCTACGCGTGTGAATTCAACCTGAGACATTCCAGACCAAACAGAATCCAGACAACTCGGTCACTCCTAATCTCTACAGAAGCTAGCAGCAGTTTTCTAAGGCTCTGTAGTGTAATGCAATGCATGATGCAGAGATTCTTTTTCAGAATCTCACAACCAAATATTCAACTTTAAACCACAAAACCAAACCATGCTCATAACACGAAACACCACACAAATCACCCAAGATTCATCGAGTACCTCAAATTTTCCAAAGTGCTCCAAAGAACCGCCCACGCTCCACATCCATTCCGAAACGGTTCAAATAAGGAGGTGGCCAGTCTTCGTCTGAACCGCCTGAATGAAACGTAGAACGGTGGCTTGTACCTCAAGTCACTTCCACGATTACTTACCCATGAACAGACTTAACTTACTCCAAAAGTCCACCCTCGGACTTGTATACTTGCCTTCCACATTCCATACCCAAAACCAACATACTTTACCTTTTGGGTCATTCCGACCCGACCTGCTCTGATACCAACTTGTCACAGCCACCCCGCCCGGTTGCGGAGGCGGAGCCGGCCGCGACGTCGGAAACAGGAATTACGGCGGAAAGCGTGGCAACGGAGCATCGAGCTCCAAACAAAACCGTCAAGTGACAACTAGCAACCCAGATACTCATGCAAGGCAAGTATACGAATAATCCAACTTTCACCACACAAGCAGTTCACGGTATATCCCATTTCAATCATCGCCGCAACACAAGTACCAAATCCATAATATAGCAATTCCGATGTAAGCAAGTCAGGGCTCCGCCCGCGACACAGAAGACAGATAAAGCAGAAGTTATTCCAGATATAGACACATATACAAACCATGATCTGATCTATATGCATGCAGTTACAGCTACAGAGCCATTAAACAAAATCCTATAAAAATACCTAAGTGCGGAATCAGAAGCCTCTCGCTCAAGAATTCCCGCACGTGGTACTGCTGCTGCTACAGAACCCAAAATGTCAGGAAGCACCACGGATCTCTATTCCGCTGGTTGCTTGTCAGGACGGCCTGAAAGATGGTAAACAGATAAAAGGGTGAGTCCTCGAAAGGACCCAGTAAGGGCTTAAGGTAAAAGTGCAGTTTGCCCACAGGGCAACAAACTGAACCTGCAAAACAGA
The DNA here is from genome assembly GCA_024586325.1 of Stellera chamaejasme. Lineage (NCBI taxonomy): Eukaryota > Viridiplantae > Streptophyta > Magnoliopsida > Malvales > Thymelaeaceae > Stellera > Stellera chamaejasme. Next base: position 23,384,836 of record CM044981.1, read on the forward strand.
ACATCACAACATATGCATGTACATATAAACATAAAGTATAACGAAAATCAGAAACTAACATATGCGGTCCAACCGCCAGAACGACCCGTAACGACAGCCCTCAACAGAGGTCAGAATATACAGATCAGAACAGAACAGAAGCACGGTACCGGCTGGGGTCGCGAGCCCCAAACTGTCGTAGGGTCACGAGCAGATGTATCGGCACTCGATGCGGATACGCAGAATGTCGGCACCCCTTCGGTGCGGACAGGCAATATCGGCACTCCTGGTGCGGATACGCGAGAATGTCGGCACCCCGGTGCGGACACGAGCATGAACATATAGTAATAACACAAATACATAAACATAAACAGAAGTAACATTACCTGATAACCATATACAGAACAGAATAGGAACCCGGGCCTCTAAGGTCATCCGGGCCTTGAAACAGAACAAACGTACATTTTACCAAATTAAGCCCTTACCTCTGAAACGCTGCCCCGCAGCCCAAAACTCGGAAAATCCCGACTTCCGACCCGTAATGCCCAACTTGGCTCCTAAGGTTCCACGCTACTCCACCAATACAGAATCAAGCTGGATAACCATAGTTGAGTCAGAACACATCCAAATAATCCCAGAAAGAAATTCTCGCACAAACCCGCACTTTCCCTTCATCGAAACTTACTTCTCTTCATATCTAAGTTCTTCTTGGGTGAGTTTTGGCATGTGCACAACCTGTGCGCAAGCCTGTGCGCTGTGCACAAGCCTGTGCACAAAGTTTGCACAATGTGTGCGCAAGGTTGTGCGCTGCGCATAAGGCTGTGCACAATCTGTGCAAGTTGCGCTGCGCACAAGGCTGCGCACAATCTGTGCGCAAGGTTGTGCGCTGCGCACAAGGCTGCGCACAACTGTGGCGCAAGGCTTTGTGCGCTGCGCACAAGGCTGTGCACAACCTGCGGCAAGCACAAAGCTGTACTTCGCCTGCTGCGCGCACATATTTCGTGGCCGCACAATAATTCGGCATTTAGTTTCTTCAAACTAAGGAGTTTTTCCAAAATCCAACCATAGATTCTTACTCCTCTCAAGCCCAAGAATAACATACTAAAATTTGGAAGCAAGAGGATCATCAAAACTCATAGCAAAGAACAAACACAAAATCCTCTCTAAACCCATTTCCATCCAAATTCATGCTTCCAACCTTACAAAGAGAAGAAGAGGAGAAACTTACCAATGATTTGCACCCAAAACCTTGTTGATTCTTGGCCAAATGAAGAACCAAAGAAGCTTCATGAATAGTACCCATGGCTGCCTTTGTTTCGGCGAGAGAAGGAAGAAAGAAGAAGAAAGAAGAAGAAATGAAATGAATTTCATTTCATGTAATTACCAATCCTTTTATATCTTCTTTCTTTTTCTTCTTTAATTACAAGAGGGACATGTGTCCCTCACTTTTCACACACACACACACTTGCTGCCGAAAAGGGCTGCTGCTGCCCATGCTGATTTTTTTATTAATTTGCACCCCTTTGCAAATTAACTCCCAATTTTTCCGAAAGTTCCAATTCTTTTTGCCCAAAAATAATTACCGGATTCCAAAATTAATGAAACTCGGACACAATCTTCAGAATAATATAACATTCACAGAACATTTTTCAAAAGTTCATTTGCCTTTCCGGAGTGTCCTACCGAGCTCGCTGAACCCGAACCAAAACCCGACGTGCGAGCGTGTCAACCTTAACCGAAATTCCGTCACTCCAAAATTCTATAAAAATACCCATAAATTCCATCTTAAATTCAAACACAACTTACCCCAAAGCCGACAGAAAATTTCCATCCCGAGCCCGGGATTCCCGTCCCGAGCCCCGGGAGTCGCCCGGAACCGAACGTCCCGTCCCAAATATTAAACTCCACAAACACCTCCGGGACGTCACCACGACTCCAAAACTACAAACGGCTTCCCAAACTGAGATCTCGAGAGTGCTACCGAGCCCGCTGTACGTCCCGAGGCGACCCCGACAACCCCCCGGCGCCAGAAAAATATTTTCGGCGGAAACGTCCGGGGGACCCACACGACCTCAAATACGGAAGGGTTCGCCAAAATGATACTCGGATAGGGCTCGGAAGCCGTCTGAACGCCGAAAAACGTGACCCGCAGGCTAAAACCGGAGCCCCGGGTCACCCGGTCGCAACCTGCTCGGGGTGACCGTAACAGTACCTCTCCAGAAACCATAATGGTTCGGGTTGCACAATCAATGTGCACAGATTTCTTGGATAGCCAGTCCATCCCAAGAATAATATCATAGTTCGGCGTGTCTAAACCCAACAAATCCGATACTATTAGATATCCGCCTACAGATATCGTACAACCCCGAACCATCTCATTGGAAAACAGAATCGACTCAGTTTTTACTAAAAACATTTGAGGCAAAGTACTAACAGACAGATACAGAGATGTAACACATTTCGGTGTTACAATGGAAATAAATGTTCCTGTATCCAATACTGCATGAACCGGTATCTCATTCGGAAATATAGTACCTTACAGAACTTCCTGCTGACTCAAGCCTCCATGCTGGCTAGTGCCTGCCTGCTAACTAGGTTCTCCCTGATGATTAGGGCCTCCTCGGAAAATGGAAAACTCGTCACCTGCTCTGGTTCTTTGTGGTGGAGGGGATGGCTAAAGGCTGCTGTCGCACGAGGTCTCGGGCCACCTGCTGAAACCCACGCCCTCACGGCGCGTTGGTGTGCCGAGGCGTGGACGCTAATAACTGCCAAAAACCCTGCCTTACAGTCAGAGGACAATCCCGTATCCAGTGAGTGTCAGAACCGCAACGTAAACATCGGCCCTCCTGCCGGTAACTAAGTCAACCGGGGAGATACCTACCGCAAATCAGACAAGGTCGTGCCGGTGGTGCTCCCCCTCTGCCTCTACTAAACTGCCCACACCGGTTCGGCCGTCCAGAAATCTGTCGAGGTCCCTGCTGTATGGAACCCCTCCGTACTCCCCTGACCTCATTGCACGGTGAGACGACTCTCAACCTCCTCTTGCTCGAGGAGTTGAGCCCTAATAACCGCTTCCCGAAACAAGGTAATGTCTAAAGGTCTCAAAGCCCGCCTGTACTCGGACGCAGTCGACGAATAAACCTCTTGATCTTCTCCTCTTCCATACCTTGATACTACGGTACATAGTAAACCAGTCGATCAAACTCTCACTCAAACTCTCCGACGATTCTATCTCCCTGATGAAGCTTATCGAACTATGCCTGACGCGGATTCCTGGCTACATCCCCACTGCACTGCTGGTGGAAAATGTAGCCTCCCCCAGGAGTTTGTCAACTCCTGCAAACCAAGTCTCTACTACCTCTGGCCCTTCTCGGTCATTGAACCTCAAGGGGTTCAAACTCTAAAACCTCTCCAGAAGTCTGACCTCGTCAGACTGGTGCCTCAGATCTCCCCGTCGTTAATAGGACCGACGAGAAGTCCAGATGTCGTAGTGACCATCCTCCTTGTCAGAGTCACTCACTTACCGATCCCAAAACTATGGCGAGCAGTGGCTTAAGTCTCGCTATCACCACCTAATCAAAATGCCCTTACCGTGGCATAAACAGATTTTCCCCTGCCTACTGCCACCCCTGAACCAGCTAGGCTGGCGGTAACACCAAATCAGAGAGGGGTCCCTACGACAGCTAAGCCTCGGGGGCGGTGAGTGTGGTTGTTCAGACCCTGGGTTACGCTGAACCCGTATCCTATTCCACGGACGTGTGGGATCCCGATCCCGCCTCCGGTACCAAATCACGCTATCAACGCGTGTTAACCATATCTCAAAAATTTCAGACCAAACGAGTCCAGACAAAAATCGGTCACTCCTAATCTCTACAGAAGCTAGCAGCAGTTTTCTAAGGCTCTGTAGTGCAATGCAGTACTTGACACAGAAGTTACTTCTCAGAATGATAAAATCATGCATTTCACAGAATCACAGAAGCAGTTCATGCTTATTTCACCAAATCTTTTCCTAACACACAATTTTACGTACCTGAAACCTTTCCATAATCCCCCTTACTCGTAATACTTTTACCAGAATCCAGAAATCCCGAGTTCCGAAATCTGCAACTATCAGGATAACTTGAAGGATCAACTTTGTTCCACAATTTTATTTTGAAGTGGTTCAAGTAAGGAGGTGGCCAATCTCCGTACCAAACCATTCTAAAATAAAATGTACAACAATAGTCGTCACTACAAGTCACCACTGACGACCAATATGGTCACTTACCTGCTCTGATACCAACTTGTCACCGCACGCCACCCGAACCCGGTTGCGGAGGCGGGGCGCCGGGACGTCGGAAGCGGAAGCCGGAGTGATACAGAAAAGGCAGGTCCATCGAGACTGCGCGCGTAGCGGACCCGAGAGGCGAAACGATTGTGGAAGCAACCTAACAAAAATTTCATACATATAACTAAAATAAAATCAAAACATACAATTCATGCATCAGCAACAGAGTAAGCCTCGCCCTCCGTGGACGAGTGCTTACGCACCAAACATAGATACATGCAGAGTTCACAGAACCTAAGGTGTCTAGCAAGCGCCAAGCGCTCAGAATATGCAACAGAACAGAATATATATATATATATATATATATATATATATATAAACATATACAATCATCACAACAATAAAACAGAAAGTATGCACATGCAGCTACAGAGCCGACCCTAGGCCTAAACGTCAAAATACCTCGCGCGGGATTCAGACCAAGTAGACAAAATCCCAGCCCACAAGGTCCTGCTGCTGCTCAACCCAACCAAGGCAGAAGCCTCACGGAAACCAACTCCGCTGGTTGTTTACCAAGTCTACCTGAAACCCAAAAACAGAACCCAAAAAGGGTGAGTCCTAAAAGGACCCCGTAAGGGATTTGGGGTAAGATAAGCATATGTAACCCTGCAAAACAGAAAGATAGCAATATACAGAATATATGCAACAGAATACAGAACATCGTGCATGTAATAAAAACAGATCAGAATACCGAAGGATGTGCGATACTAAATCGCCATAAACCCTTATAATCAATCAGAACGACAGCCTCCCTCTAAGGGAGTCAGAAGCCGAAGCTATTACAGAAGCATGGTGCACCAGCTGGGGTAGCGAACCCACAACTGTCGTAGGGTTATGCAGACAGTATGCCATAAGGCATACTCCTACAAATTCTGAACGTACCTTAAAGCGGAAATTGCCGAAATACCTGCAAAAGCAGTGCAACAACACATACACCTACAAAGGCTACGAGAATATGCCCTAGGCATATAATACTGAAATACTTGCGTAAGTAAAGTGAAACTAAACATACACCTATCTTACCAAAAATAGCAGAACCAAACCCTTACCTCTCAAATCCAGAGTATTAGACTGATTCTGGACGACTTCCACACCACGACCCGAAACTCAGAAACCTCTCTTTTTCTACCCTCTGAACCTCAGAATCTGTCAAACTAAGTTGAATTAGCAACCTTACCAACCACACTACCAAACTACACCCCCGACCCCAAAACTGAAAATCCGGCAGAATTTCGGTAAAATTCCAGATTTCCACAGAAACTTCAGAATTCAGAACCAACCTAGACAATGCAAGATTATACATCAACAAACATCATCCCACAAGCAGAACTGATCAAATCCAACCTTAAAACCCTTCATTACCCGACATTTTCCGATAAATCCGCATAAATGCAACCTTTCCAATTCTTACCCGAAATCAACGTTTCAAACTTCTAACCACTCCTAAATTCAACCCCAATACCATCTTAGCATCCAATCCAACCAAAATCAAACCCCAACATGGAAAAAGAATTATCCAAAAATTCGGCTTCTTTGCCAATTTTTATCTAACTTCCAAACCAATCCATTCAAACTTCCAATTAATCATACTAATCACCAATTTCACTTCTAAACCAAGAATGCTATCCAATTGCATCCAAAACAACAAAATCCACAATGATCATCAACCTACATAATCGGCCATTTGGGGTTTTTTGACTCAACTTGTTTTCCATCAAATTGAATCCATACATAAGCTTAGAATCATGCTAGGATTAACATACTTGAAGCATGAAGCAAGATAACAAACACACACCATTTTGGAATTTTTTCCAAATATTCGGCCAACAAAGGGTTCTTCACCCAAGGTGTGTTTTCCAAAATCCAACACTTGATTAACACTCCCCTACTACCCAAGAACAACATACTAAAAGATGGGAGGAAGAAAATCATCCTAGCTTATAGCTAAGAACAAACCCACCATTCACCAAATATCCTCATTTCTTCACTAATCTTCAAAACTAATGAGAAAAGAGAAGTTAGGGAGGTACTTACCACTCAAAGCACCCAATTCCTCTTTGATTTCTTGCAAGGAGAAGAACTTCAAGCTTGGAGGAAGAGCTCAACAATGGCGGCAGCAACTTGAAGAAGAAGAAGAAGAAGAAGAGAAGAAATGAAAAGAAATGAGGTATGCTCATTTTATGAAAATATTAACCCAATATATATCTTCACTTTATAACCCATACTTCTCACTTTAAAAGAAAACAAGCCATGTGTCCCTTTTAATTCCCACACAAGCTGCCGAAAAAACTGCTGCTGCTGCCCATGCTGATTTTTCTTAATTTTGCAACCAATTGCAAATTAACTCCCAATTTTTCCGAAAGTTCCAATTCTTTTTGCCCAAAAATAATTACCGAATTCCAAAATTAACGAAACTTGGACACAACCCTCAATATATTATAACATTCACGGAACATATTTCAAAAGTTCATTTACCATTCCGGAGTGTCCTACCGAGCTCGCTGAACCCGAACCAAAACCCGACGTGCGAGCGTGTCCAACAGAACCAAAATCTCATCACACCAAAAATTCCTCAAAAATACCCATAAATTCCATCTTAAATTATAACACAACTTACCCCAAAGCCGTCAGAAAATTTCCATCCCGAGCCCCGGGATTCCCGTCCCGAGCCCCGGGAGTCGCCCGGAACCGAACGTCCCACCCCAAATATTAAACTCCACAACCACCTACGGGACGTTTCCACGACTCCAAAACTGCAAACGGCTTCCCAAACTGAGATCTCGAGAGTGCTACCGAGCCCGCTGTACATCCCGAGACGACCCCGACAACCCCCCGGCGCCAGAAAAATATTTTCGGCGGAAACGTCCGGGGGAGCCACACGACCTCAAATACGGAAGGGTTCGCCAAAATGATACTCGGATAGGGCTCGGGAGCCGTCTGAACGCCGAAAAACGTGACCCGCAGGCCAAAACCGGAGCCCCGGGTCACCCGGTCGCAACCCGCTCGGGGTGACCGTAACATGGAGGCTCCAAATTGTGGATGACCCCCCTTTTGTATATAAGGGATATCTGCAATTCTTGCACAATTTTGATAATAGTAATGAAGTAAGCTTTCAATTTACATTCATTGTTTGTAGCTTTGCTTTTGTCTTGCGATAGCACTGTAGGGTACGTTAGCTAGGTTAACAACCGTAGGCTAAGTCCCGTTTATGGCGAAGGGTCTGCTGGGGCTCTCGACGGTGAAGACACAGAGATCACTTGTTGAGACAAGCTGAAGGCGACTCACGCAGAGACCCTACTGGTGATATCGCAAGGGATAAGCCCTTGGGTAGTGTATAGTGTACCAGGAAGAGGACACCTGCAAAGTGCTTACAAGTTGTATGATAAGAATGAAGTAAAGCTCAGTTTACCTTGAGCCTGTAGCCGCGTGATAGCGAAGGCAGAGGAGCACGTGGCGAGACACGTGAAGGGTCAGTTAGAGTTCGGAGAGACGGGACCCGCAACTACCTGTGTTAAGGAGTCCGAGCAGAAGGTCTGCTGCAGCGTGATAGTCGCGTTCCTGGGGCAGGTGCGGACTCTTAGTTGAATGATTGATGGTGTTTGTGTTCTTGAAGACTCCAAGCTTGCTGTTCAGAGTGATCTGTAAAAGATAGGCAAAACACTATGAGTACACTGTCATGCCCTTTGGGCTGACAAATGCCCCTGCAACTTTCATGAATTTGATGAATGAGGTTTTCCGTCCCTACTTGGACAATTTCGTTGTTGTCTTCATTGATGATATACTCATCTATTCCCTAGATGAGGACAACACATCAAGAGCACTTGAGAATTGCCTTGGAAACTTTGTCTAACAACCAACTGTATGCAAAGTTTTCGAAGTGTGATTTCTGGTTGCGCGAGGTAGCATTTCTCGGGCATATCATCAATGAGAACGGAATTTGCCGACCGGAGAAGGTCAAGTCTGTACAAGAGTGGAGGCAACCCCGATCAGTAAAGGATATCTGTAGTTTTCTCGGGTTAGCTGGTTACTATCGTAAGTTCGTACCAGCCTTCTCGGTTCTTGCCTCTCCACTCACACAACTGACAAAGAATGGTAAGGCGTTTGTATGGTCGGATGAATGTGAGAAGAGCTTTAAAGAGCTCAAGTGTAGACTGACAAATGAACCGATTATGGTTCTACCTGACCCGTCTAATCCTTATGTCATTTATACGATGCCTCACGAAAAGGTCAGGGTGTGTGCTTATGCAAAACCAGGTAATTGCTTATGGGTCGCGACAGTTGCGACCACATGAGGAAAACTATCCCACTCATGATTTGGAGCTTGCTGCGGTTATGTATGCACTCAAGCAATGGCGGCATTATTTGTTGGGAAACAAATTTCAAATCTTTACTGATCATAAGAGCTTAAAGTATTTGTTCACGCAGAAAGATCTGAATATGCGCCAAAGAAGGTGGCTCGAGTACATGAAAGACTACGACTGTAGTATCGAGTACACCACAGGCAAAGGGAATACTGTGGCAGATGCTTTGAGCAGGTCAAACACCGGGATAGTTAGAGGTGGAGAACCTGGAAACCGAACAGAGCATACGGACCTGACTGCCTTGTGGCACCGTTGGCAGCTACAGGAGCAAGAGCAGGTATTTGTGTTGAGAGTTCAGTCTTCTTGGATCGACAGGATCCGAGAATTTCAGATGAGAGATCAGAGTTTGAAACAGGTTTCTGGAGAAGCTGAAGGAGCATTGCCCATTCTTTGAGTATAGGCAAGGATTGCTATACTTCAAAGGACGTTTGTATGTGTCGAATGATGTGGCTCTTAGAGATGAGATTTTGGATCAAGCTCATAATAACAGTTTATGTTTTCATCCGGGCGGTGAAAAGGTGTATCACGATTTGAGGTCACACTTTTGGTGGCCAAGTATGAGGAGGCATATTGCTGAGTGTGTGGCAAAGTGTACCACTTGCCAACAGGTAAAGGTTGAACATCAGAAACCCGTGGGCACACTTCAGACGTTACCTATCCCAGATCGTAAGTGGGGAAACGTGACTGGATTTTCTTACCGGATTACCCACTACGAGGGCACATCATGATGCCATTTGGGTAATTGTGGATCGTTTGACTAAGTGTGCACATTTCTTGCCCATTAAAGTCACCGACCCGTTGGACAAGTTAGCGCGACTTTATATCAAGGAGATAGTGCGTTTACACGGTGTACCAGATTCTATAGTTTCAGATCGGGATCCAAGGTTTACAGCCCGTTTTTGGAATGCTTTCCATCGAGCTTTTGGTACCCGGTTGCACCTTAGTACCGCGTATCACCCACAAACTGATGGACAATCTGAAAGGGTAATCTGGTACTTGAGGATATGCTAAGGAGTTGTGCGATTGATTTCGGAGGTCATTGGGATCAACATCTACCGCTCATAGAGTTCTCGTATAACAATAGCTACCAGAGTACAATCAAGAAGGCACCATACGAGGCTCTTTATGGACGGAGATGTATGACAACTCATTGTTGGTTTGAACCGTCTGATAAGATTGAACTTGGTCCGGACTTGGTTGAAGAAACCATAGAAAAGATCAAGACAATTCAAGCAAGGTTGAAAGCGGCAAATGATAGAACCACGGCTTATGTGAACAGAAGGCGTCGCGACTTGGAGTTTGAGGTCGGCGACAAAGTATGGTTGAAGGTGGCACCAATGAAGGGAATAATGAGATTTGGTCGGAAAGGGAAATTAGCTCCGAGGTATATTGGCCCATTCGATATTTTAGAAAAGAATGGAAAGGTGGCTTATCGTTTGCCACTACCGGAGAGCTTGTCAGCTGTGCATAATGTGTTTCATGTAAGCATGCTCAAAAAGTGTATATTGGATCCGATGCAAACGATTCCGGTAGAAGAAGTGCAATTGGAACCTGACCTGTCTTACAAGGAAGTACCAATTGCTCTGTTAGCGAGGGATACTCGCAAATTGAGAAGCAAGTTAATACCCATGGTGAAGGTGCAATGGTCGCACCATTCTGACAAGGAGGCAACCTAGGAAACGGAAAAGGATATTGGAGTTATTATGCTTGGAAGCATGCCATTAACTTTTATAGACTTTTGTTCATGTTCACAATGCATATTGGAGGTATTATGCTTCAACATTTATGTGCATTGTCTCCACGGAAACATCGGACTCCCATTGATGAGCTTTCATTCACTAACCCTTAATGTTCTTCAAAGTTTGTTGTGCTTGTCTTCATTTGTAGAAATCACCCCATTTAGATTCGAGGATGAATCTTCTCAAGTGGGAGGGAATGATGTGGGCATCACCAAGGCCGAGCCAACAAACTTCAAGACATGAGGATTCACACAGAGGAGAGTCACCTTCCAAGCTCGGAAGCCCTTAGTTGCACTTCACTCACGGCTGGGATGAGCTCCTTCCATTTCTTCCTAAATGGATTCATTTCTTCATAAATTGATTTATGAAGAAATGGAAGGATATTACAAAATAATATGGGCAAAGAAGTGGGCCGGCTATTTGGGCCTTGGATGGGACCCGGGAGCGCATGGGGGAAGGTGGCGGCGCGTGGGATCTCCTTCCGGCGCGTGGTGACTACTTGCGGCCTCTTGAAAGGTTCGGGAAGGCTGTGGGTCAGGCGATGTTGGGCGCCTCGATGTCCGGCACCTCGGGGTGGCGCGTGAGGAACGTGGGGGAGGTGGAGTGGCGCTTGGAGCTCATCCCGGCAGTGAGTGAAGTGCAGCTAAGGGCTTCCGAGCTTGGAAGGTGACTCTCCTCTGTGTGAATCCCCATGTCTTGATGTTTGTTGGCTCGGCCTTGGTGTGGGTCAGGCGATGTTGGGTGCCTCGATGTTCCTTTGCAGGTCCGGGCTCTCAGATAACTTGTTGATGGTGTTGTGTTCTTGAGGACTCCAAGCTTGCTGTTCAGAGTGATCTGCGAAAGATAAAGAGAGCACTCAGGAATAGCAAGAGACGAGTGGGGGGGTGTGAAGTGTCTTACCCGTCTTAAGGTGGACATCACCCTATTTATAGGGTGATGCCAGAAGGAACCTCCCCCAGTTGAAGCCTTTAGCCAGGCTGTTTGAGATAAGGCGGCTGTGATGATGAATGTGTCAGTAAACCGCCTTAGTTGATTCGTTTGTCAGAGGATATCTGGCGTGTGAATCTGGTGAAGATCACTCAGGCTCGTGCTGACCATCTTCCTTATTGGTTGCTTAATGTCAGATACCAAGTGGCCTTTCCTTAGTTGAGCATGTAGCGACGAAGGCCAGCAAGGGGCGAAGGCCTAGATAAAAGCAAAGCCAATAAAGGTAAGAGTAAGGGTCGCACAAACCGTGAGTGCAAGGGCCTTATCTGGCGAGGCCAGTATAGGCATGAGAGACCTCGCAAAGGCGAGCTGTGAGACCGCGAGGGCGAGACCCGCGGAGGCGAGACTTGAGGTCTGGCGAGGGCGAGACCCGCACAGGCAAGATCTAGGACCGCGAGGATGTGACCCGCGCAGGCAAGACTTGAGGTCTGGCGAGGGCGAGGCCTGCGGAGGTGAGACTTGAGACTGCGAGGGCGAGGCCTGCGGGGCCAGTATAGGCGGGGCTTTGTTTAATTCTGATGTGATACGAGGACGCATTTGCTTGGGTAGTGTACCAAGATGCCTCCTCCTGAGAGCGGAGTATGGGCAGGGTTCTGTACTCCGTGTGTAGCCAGAGGACTGAGTTTGCGTGGAGCGCGATGACCTTTTTATGATCTGATATTCTGTGTGCTGAGTTCTTCATGATCAGTGTGAGCTTTTGAGGGGGCATTTGCTTGGGTAGTGTACCAAGATGCCTCCTCTAGAGAGCGGAGTATGGGCAGGGTCCTGTACTCCATGTGTTAGTTGGCGGGGGCGTTGTGTGTTTGTTAACCGTGAAATGTGTAACGGAAGCGGGGAAGTGCCCCAGTGCCAAAGCAGGAGACATAAAAACTGAAGGCGAAAAGGTTTCTAACCGCTAGGTCTTGCTGGCACGTGGCACTTCAGGAGTCGATTACACTTCAAAAGTGCCTTTTCGTTTTCGCGGGCCTATAAAAGATCCCTGAAAAGATGAAACTGTTCATCTTTTAGCTTCGTGTTCTTTTGCTTTCATGTTGAGTAGCCTTTCTTGCTTTCCTGTATGTTTGAACTGCTCGGCGATTGTTGCAAGTGTTTTTGCGGTGGTGTTGGTCTTTCCGTTCGTAACTCTGCTGCCAGGTCGTGCGTTGTCGTCTGCCTCTTTGTTTTCTTCACCGGTTTTTAGGCAGGTATGATTTTGTCTCTGTGCGCAGTGAGTGTTCGATGAAATGCCCCTGCTGGATTCTTGTGATTTATGGGTCTGTGGCCCAACTTTTGCAGGAATGTAGTCCAAAGAAGCCGTTTATCCGGTGATTTCTCCCGTGGAGAAGACCACTGTGAGCCCTGAGAAGATTCACCAGGAGTTGGTGAAAGCCTTCTTCCAGGTGGAGAAGGTGTTGGTGTATCGACGCGCAAGGGCGTTTGTAAGTCGCTGGGATTTCCCCCGACTGAGGAGAACCTGGAAGGGGCGGTGTTATGCCTGTATACGGCTCAGCTTGCGGCCGGGTTGCGGTTTCCGTTGCCGCCTTTGGTGCAAGTTCTGTGCACAGAGTGGGGACTGCCACCGTCGCAGTTGGCGCCCAACACGTTCCTGAACATTGCAGGCTTCATCATTGCCTGCCAGATGGCCGGGGCAAAACCGTTTGTTGATGTCTTCCAGCAGTTCTACCGGCTGGAATTGCGTAGTGGGAGTGCGTTCTTTCATCTGACCCCCATAAACGTTGGGGGAAACAATTCTATATCCTTCATCGCTGCGCCCAGATCCTACCACTCTTGGCATGGATCCTTCTTCTTCATGCCTCGCGACAACTCATGGAACTTTCCAGTGCCGAGGACGAAGCGATCAGTGCAAAGCATCTCGCGGAGGCCTGAGCTAAGCACCAATGGGCTGCGGTGGCAGGCAAACATCCAACTGTTGGGATGGTTGGATGATGTGTTCGCGAGGAGTGCCTGTGATGAGCTCTTCCCCTTCTCTGCCACTCAACTTGACGAGACAACACTGAGGTGGGCGGGGATTAGCACTAGCTTTCTGCTAGATCCCGACATGCCCCCGTAATACGAGGGATGGGCCCCCGCCCATCGTGGGGAAGTGGTAGATGCCCTCAGCACGGCGATGGTAGGGCCCAGAGGTACGTTATATATAAGTGTACGTTGTATATATGTATATTACTTAGCTGAACCTGGTCTGAAGTCCTCTCTGTTTGCAGATGCCTCCCCTGAGTCTGGCGAGGGCAGGGGCAAAAGGGCGTCCATGCGTGCTGCACAGCAGGTGCATATGGCCTGCGCGTTTGGGAAGGATGCCCCCGCCGCGGGTGTCAAGGCGTTGGGACCCTTTGTCCCTGCGCGGAAGAAGAGGGGTACCACCAGCCTGGTGGCGCCCCTACAAGGAGCAAAGAGGAAGAAGGTGGATGCTGGTGATGTGTAGCCTGAAGAAAGGGAAGCTCCCCAAGGGGAGGAACGTGCTGAGGCAGTAAGGCCCGCTGAGGAAGAGGTCCTCGGCGTTGTAGAAGAGGCCGTAGAGCTTGTGGAGGAGGCAAGGGGACCGGAAGTGGAGGTCCCTTCTACTACTGAAGAGGCCATGACTTTTGCAGAGGGCTTAGAGATGGTGAGAGCGGGAGGAGGCACCCCTGCAGAGGCTCTTCAGGCAGAGGTGGCGGAGGCGGTTGTCCAGGGGTATGCTGCCATGGGGTAATGGCATGATTTTCTGAATTATGCCAACGGTCGGGATGGTGCCCAAGTCGCAGAGATTACACGCCTTAGGGGGGAGCTGAAAGCTGCCCAAGAAGGGGGAGAGGAGAAGGCCAAGCGGGTGGTCCAGTTAGAGACCTGGTGCGACTACCTCAGCAAGGAGCGGACTGCTTGTAGGCTGCTCTGGTGGGAGCAGGCGAGTCTGATAGGTGGATTTCAGCGCCACTTCTTTCAATAGGATGCGGAGCTGGAAGCCAAAAACACTGAGGTCTCCGTCTTGAAGGAGTCACTCCTCTCCCTGGAGGATGATACCAAAGCTGCCCTTGCGGAGGCAAAGGCTGAAGCTGAGCTGACGAGAGCTGCAGCTGAAGAAGTGAATCGCCAGGCTATCGCCCAGGCCCAGTCGGCGAGGGAGAAGGCAGAAGATGCCAGGCTCGCTACTGAGGACACCGCAAAGGCACATCTGGAGGTCACCACTGACTTTATGAACGCGGTGTGAGATGGAGAAGGCCTTGGGCCTTCCTCCCTTTGCAGATGAGGACCCTGAGTCCCCCTCATCCATCAAGGTGTCTATTCCAGAGAGGATGCCTCGACTGATGGAGAAGCTTGGTGAGCTCCAGGCTCAAGGTGAAGCTGGGGCGCAGGCCTATGAGGAGGGCTGGCTGCGATGCCGCTTCCAAGTAGAGAAGTTGTTCCCAGAGCTAAGTCTTGGGACATTGGATGCTGCAAACACCAGCGATCCAGAAGTAGAGGCCTTGCTCGGCTGGGGGGAGCAGGGGAGAAAGATGGGGGACGCATGGTACGCCATGTTGGACTAGGGTGGAGGCTCCAAATTGTGGATGACCCCCCCTTTTTTGTATATAAGGGATATCTGCAATTCTTGCACAATTTTGATAATAGTAATGAAGTAAGCTTTCAATTTACATTCATTGTTTGTAGCTTTGCTTTTGTCTTGCGATAGCACTCTAGGGTACGTTAGCTAGGTTAACAACCGTAGGCTAAGTCCCGTTTATGGCGAAGGGTCTGCTAGGGCTCGCGACGGCGAAGACACAGAGATCACTTGTTGAGACAAGCTGAAGGCGACTCACGCAGAGACCCTACTGGTGATATCGCAAGGGATAAGCCCTTGGGTAGTGTATAGTGTACCAGGAAGAGGACACCTGCAAAGTGCTTACAAGTTGTATGATAAGAATGAAGTAAAGTGATAGTTGCGTTCCTTAGGCAGGTGCGGACTCTCAGACGAATTGTTGATGGAGTTGTGTTCTTGAGGACTCCAAGCTTGCTGTTCAGAGTGATCTGTAAAAGATAAAGAGAGCACTCAGGAGTAGCAAGAGAGGAGTGGGGGGGCGTGAAGTAGCTTACCCATTTTAAGGTGGACATCACCCTATTTATAGGGTGATGCCAGGAGAAGCCTCCCCCAGTTGAAGCCCTTAGACAGGCTGTTTGAGATAAGGCGGTTGTAATGATGAATATCTCAGCAAACCGCTTTAGTTGATTCATTTGTCAGAGGATGTCTGGCGTGTGAATCTGGTGAAGATCACTCAGGCTCGTCCTGACCTCCTTATTGGTCGCTTAATGTCAGATGACCAAGTGACCTTTCCTTTAGTTGAGCAAGTTGCGGCGAAGGCCAGCAAGGGGCGAAGGCCCAGATAAAGCGAAGCCAATAAAGGTATAAGGGTCGCACGAACCGTGAGTGTAAGGGCCTTGTCTGGCGGGGCCAGTATAGGCATGAGAGACCTTGCGAAGGCGAGTTGAGACCGCGGGGGCGAGACGCGCAAAGGCCTAAGAGACTCGCGAAGGCGAGTGAGACCGCAAGGGCGAGACCTGCGAAGGCGAGACCTGAGACCGCGAGGGCCAGACCCACGAAGGCCTAAGAGGCTCGCGAAGGCGAGTGAGACCGCAAGGGCGAGACCTGCGATCTGGCGAGGGCGAGACCTCGCGTAGGCGAGACTTAAGACCGCGAGGGTGAGACCTTGCGAGGGCGAGCTGAGAGACCGTGAGGGCGAGACCTCGCGGAAGCGAGACTTGAGACCGCGAGGGTGAGACCTCGCGAAGGCGAGCTGGGAGATCGCGAGGGCGAGATTTCGCGCAGGCGAGCTGGGAGACCGCGAGGGAGAGACCTCGCGCAGGCGAGACTAGCGGAGCCTTGTATGATTCTGATGTGATGAGAGGACGCATTTGCTTGGGTAGTGTACCAAGATGCCTCCTCCTGAGAGTGGAGTATGGGCAGGGTCCTGTACTCCGTGTGTGCCAGAGGACTGAGTTTGCGCAGAGCGGGATGACCTTTTCGTGATCATGGCGAAGGGCTTGCTGGGATTTGCGACGGCGAAGCCACAGAGATTACTTGTTGAGACAAGCTGAAGATCAGTTTAGGGTTCGCAGTGGCGATGCCCTTGAAGACCATGGATGAGATTTTCCATGTGTAAGGTCTGCTGGGGCTCGCGAAGGCGGCTCACCCAGAGACCTTCCTGGCGAGACCACAAGGGGATAGCCCTTGGGTAGTGTGAGTGTACCGAGATGGCGAAGGTAGAGGAGCACTTGTTGAGACAAGTGAAAAGTCAGTTGGAGTTCTGAGAGATGAGACCCGCAACTATCTGTTGGGGAAGATGCGCGGAAGGTCTGCTGCAGCGTGCGAGGGTGACTTACCCCTTTCGCACCGCAAGGGGATTACCCTTGGGGCGAGATCTGTTGAAAGTCAGCTGGGGTTTGTAGAGACAAGACCCGCAACTACCTGTTGAAGGTGTCCGTGCGGAAGGTCCGGTGAGGCGCGCGAGGGCGGCTTATACAGGGACCTTCCTGAAGGAGCCAAAAGGGGATTATCCTTTCGCACTGCAAGGGGATTACCCTCTCCCGCGCCTCACCGGGCCTTCATGAAGGAGCCAAAAGGGGATTACCCTTATGCACCGCAGGGGATTACCCTTGGGGCGAGGCTTGTTGAAGGTCAGTTGGAGTTCGTAGAGACGAGACCCGCAACTACCTATTAAAGGTGTCCACGCGGAAGGCCCGGTGAGGAGCGCGAGGGCGGCTTATACAGGGACCTTCCTGAAGGAGCAAAAAGGGGATTACCCTTTCGCACCGCAAGGGGATTACCCTTGGGGCGAGACGAGTTGAAGGTCACTTGGAGTTCGTAGAGACGAGACCCGCAACTACCTGTTGAAGGTGTCCGCGCGGAAGGCCCGATGAGGCGCGCGAGGGCGGCTTATACAGGGACCTTCCTGACGGAGCCAAAAGGGGATTACCCTTTCGCACTGCAAGGGGATTACCCTTGGGGCGAGGCGAGTTGAAGGTCAGTTGGAGTTCGTAGAGACGAGACCCGCAACTACCTGTTGCAGGTGTCCGCGCGGAAGGCCCGGTGTGTCACGACCACCCCGCCCAGTTGCGGAGGCGGAGCCGGCCGCGACGTCGGGACCGAAAACTACAACGGAAAGGGCGGCAACGAAGCGTTTTGCTCAAACAACGGATTAGTCGAACAACGACTTGCAACCTACAAACTCATACATGGCAAGTATACAAAGTAACTCAACAATTACCAAACATGCAGTTCATGGTATTCCAAACATTGCTCAACGCAACAACCACAGAAGCACTGAATTCATTTCATAATAAATCCAATATAGGCAAGTCGGGGCTCCGCCCTCGAGTCAGAATACAAACAAGGCAGAATATATCCCAATATATGTATATATACATCATATACGAACTCATGATCTGATCTACATGCATGCAACTACAGCTACAGAGCCATCAAACTAAAACCTAGATATACCTAAGTGCGGAATCGGAAACCTTCTCGCTCAGGAGATTTTCCGCACGTGGTACTGCTGCTGCTGCTGAAACCCAGAATAACAGGATGCACCGTGGATCTCTATTCCGCCGGTTGCTTTTCAGAACGACCTGAAAGGTGGTTAACATATAAGGGGTGAGTCCTCGGAAGGACCCAGTAAGGGCTAAGGTAAGATACAATTGTACAAGTGCTGCTGAACCGAACCTGCAAAACAGAATAAACACCAACGCAAATATACATATACATAAATGTATGCAAAGTCAGAGGTAAGCCGGAACCCAACAACTGACCACAGTACGACAGCCCTCTCTAAGAGGTCAGAATATACAGAACATAACAGAAAGCACGGTACCGGCTGGGGTTGAGATCCCCAAACTGTCGTAGGGTCACAGAAGTATATCGGCACCCCAAGTGCGGATACAAACAGAATGTCGGCACCCTCAGTGCAGACACTACAGAACAGAACCACATAATAAAAATGCATATGCAAAACAGAATATAATATACCAAAACATATAAACAGAAATAACAGCGCCTAGCGCGGATAAGCAGAACAGCATATAAACCCGTGGCATTCAAGACCACCCGGGTCTTGAAACAGAACAAATACAAACATGCATCTTACCATATGACAGGTCCCGGGATCACCGAACCACCGTCCTCAACCCGGGAACCCGCCTCAACCAAACCCGTATATATAAAGTCCCATACCAGTATGTATAACGAAAGAAGTTGAACCCTTACATCAGAAAAGTTGCCCCGCAGTACAAATCCCGGGTAATCCCGGCTCCCGGTCCGAAAAGTAAAACTTGACCTTTATGGTCTCGCAACACTCTACCAAAGCTGAAACAAGCTGAACAACCATGAACTAATAAGAACTCATCAAATTAGACCCCCAGAACCAATCTCGCACATTCCCGCACATTCCCGCAAAAATCCACAGAAAGCTCGGTTTTACGACCCGAGCTAGAACATTGTTATTCATACAGCCAGAAACACATTCCAACATTTTTTTTTGATAGGGAAAGGGATCCACTAGAGTGGATCCCAAGGGGACAGTCAGCTCTCATTTTTGAAACCGAAGAAGAAGAAGATTCTAACCTAGGCCTGGATTCGTTACTTACCTACAAGAACAACGGAGAAGATACCAGGTAGAAACTCCGAGGGCCCAGTGGGGACAAGAGGGGGAGAGAGAGAATTAACAGAGGGAGGTTAGGGATTGAGAGAGACTTGTCCAAATACAAACCCGTCAAATAATAAATAATCAAGAGACTTGTCCCAATCCACATTGTCGCCTGATCACTGGACAGGGTGTATTTTGCCAGTTCATGAGCAGCCTGGTTGCCTTCGCGAAAGCAGTGGAAGAGTTGCCAAGTCTCGAATCTTGAGAGAGTAGTCCTGGTTGTGGCGATGTTGTGCCAGGCTTCTGACCGGAAGGTGCTATTGGAGAGGATAGCATCTACCACCTGACTTGCATCTGTTTCCACCATTAGCTTGTGGGAGCTGAACCTTCCAAGTCTTTTGAGCCCTTCGCACAAAGCTAAGCTTTGGAAAACGTCGGTATGGTTCCGGCTTGGAAGGGCAATAGCCGCTTTGACCTGTCCTTCACTATTCCTCAGGACAGCACCCAGGCCGGCTCTTCCTTGATCATTGACAGCCGCATCTGAATTCATTTTTGACCATCCGAGCGGCGGTGCAGCCCATTGGACGCACATGCTTGACGTATCCTTAAACTTTGTCATCTTTGCAACATTCAGTGCGCGTTCGACCTGCCAGACAACATTGTTAGTATGGAAATCAATATTCTCATGAACCTTTTGGTTTCTATGGTACCAAATCGTCCATGCAATGATGAAGATGTGCTCCCATCCTCCCTGGGGTTTGAGATTGTCAATGAACTTGAAGCACTCTTCTAGCTGGTGGGGTGATGCGGTTGGGATATCATGCAGGCCTCTCTTTCTCCACACATCCGCAACCTTCACACAATGGAAGAGAATGTGAGTCTCAGTTTCAGTTTCTCCACCGCACAAAGGGCAGAGTGGGTCATCTTCAATATGTCTCCTTGCAAGTTCAGCCTTGACAGGTAAGCATCTCCGGAGTAAACGCCACATAAAGATCTTGGTTTTCTTTAGCACTTGCGCACCCCATATCGTCTTCCACATTTTCTTCTCAGAATCGGAATTTTCAGTGTTGTCGAGGGTTTGGAGAAGGTGATACCCGCTTTTGACTGTGTACTCGCCTAGGGACTCGAATTGCCACATTAAGACATCCTCTTCATGCAGATTTCCAGGCCGGATTGAAAGGATACGGTCGATGTCAGCCGGGATAAAGGTCTGGTGTAAGAGCTCCGGCTTCCATTCACCCGTTTCGCTGTCAAGCATATCGGAAACCTTCAAAGAGGTTCCGGAGGAAGGCATCGGCCCTAACGGCCGCAAGGGAGCCGTGCCATGAAGCCACGGATCCATCCAAGCTTTGATTGATTCCCCATTCCCCACTCTCCAGCGGACTCCATGGTTGAGAATAGCCCTTCCTTCTAAAATGGTGCGCCAAGTCAAAGATGGATTACTCCCTTTCTTGACGTGGAAGAAATCTGCGCGTCGAAAATATTTGTGTTTAAGAACCTTAGCACAAAGAGAGTTTGGCTTCGTTATGATTCTCCATCCTTGTTTTGCCAAGATGGCCTTGTTGAAGTCATGCAGCCGTCGGAAACCAAGACCACCTTCCTCTTTGTTTTTGCCCAAATCCCCCCATTTAGTCCAGAAAATGGTGGCAAATCAGTGCGCGTGATTGCCACGTTCCGATTTGACTTGCGCGTCACGATATTGACGGAAGCCATTAGGTCGACTTTGCGCGCTGGGGCACGATTGTCGAGGAATAGAGAGATTCTCTGATGTGATTTGACGAGTCGTGTTGAGTAGTTGTTAAAAGTTACCCCTTTCGGTATGAATAGTGAATGTATTTATAGTCCCATGTTTCAGTGGCATTATTGTAATATCCCAATGTAAGGTGATTATTCGTTTATAGGTCCTACATGCACTTCGGGAAGTGTAGTTCGGGAACGTTCTCAATCTTTATTCGGATTATAAGTTTTTAATGGGGCCCTTGTTCCGGCTTGTCCGTGGGCCTTTGTTAGGCCTTTTATGCGTATTTGGGCCTGGCGGCCATCAAGTCCCCCCCCAAGCCCTTTTGGCCGACTAGAAGGAGTCCAAAGTTCTTTTCTTGAAGATTCATTTTAGAAAATCTGTTAGTCATGTTCGGGGAACTACTTGGTTCGGGATATGTTCCTTGCTCGGGTATCTGATTCGTCTGCTGTTCGGGCATGTGGCTTCTCTTGTGTTCGGGTAACATTGTTCGGGCATGTGGCTTCTCTTGTGTTCGGGTAACATTGTTCGGGCATGTGGCTTCTCTTGTGTTCGGTAATCGATTCAGTTCCCGTACTAGTGTGTTCGGGAATCTAAAGACGTGGATTCTCCTTTTCTCGAACAATGTTCGGGCTTTTGAATCGTTTCCCGTACTATTGTGTTCGGGAAACTGAGGATGTTGAGTCCCCCTTCTGTCTCGAACAATGTTCGGGCTTCTGAGTCGTTTCCCATACTATTGTGTTCGGGAAACTGAAGATGTGAAATCCTGTTTGTCTCGAACGATGTTCGGGCTTTTGAATCGTTTCCCGTATTATTGTGTTCGGGAAACTGAGGATGTGAAATCCTGTTTGTCTCGAACGATGTTCGGGCTTTTGAATCGTTTCCCGTACTATTGTGTTCGGGAAACTGAGGATGTGAAATCCTCCATTTGTCTCGAACAATGTTCGGGCTTTTGAATCGTCTCCCGTACTATGATGTTCGGGAAACTGAGGATGTGGAGTCCTGCATTTCTCGAACAATGTTCGGGCTTCTGAATCGTTCCCCGTACTATGATGTTCGGGAAACTGAGGATGTGGAGTCCTCAATTCTCGAACAATGTTCGGGCTTCTGAATCGGTCCCCGTACTATGATGTTCGGGAAACTGAGGATGTGGAGTCCTCAATTCTCGAACAATGTTCGGCTTTCAATCGCTCCCGTACTATGATGTTCGGGAAACCGAGGATGTGGAGTCCTCCATTTGTCTCGAACAATGTTCGGCTTCAATCGCTCCCGTACTATGATGTTCGGGAAACCGAGGATGTGGAGTCCTCTATTTCTCGAACAATGTTCGGGCTTTTGAATCGTTTCCCGTACTATGATGTTCGGGAAACTGAGGATGTGGAGTCCTCCATTTGTCTCGAACAATGTTCGGGCATTTGATAGTTTCCCGTATTATGATGTTTCGGGAAACTGAGGATGTGGAGTCCTCCATTTTTCTCGAACATTGTTCGGGCTTCAATCGCTTCGGGATTTTCATATTCGGGATCTGTTGATATTCCCAACGGTTACTTTTTGAATCGACGGTGGAGATCATGTGCTGTTTGGCGATTCATCCGCCCGATCTTTTCTATAAGTGTGATGGGCCTCATTTTCATTTTGCATCTCTCAAGCTCTTCTCTTCTCACAATAAACTCACGACGGACAATCCCACGCTCCAGAGGCTGTTAGTATCTTCAAGAAGTGGAGGACCGTTGAAGAACCTAATCCGTAAGACTTCTTCCCCTTTCCTTGGAGAAACCACCGTACTGACGGTTACAAAGGTTCGTCCGCCGTCCATCAGTTCTACTGCTCCACTGCCGGGTTGTTGACGCCGCCGCTACCAGCCCGTCTTTTAGTCTTCTTCCGGCGAGCCGTCCGTGTTTCCTCCGGCCATTTACCCGAGGTACATGAGAATGGCCCCTACTTTTCCTTCACCTTCTACTGTTCGCCCTTCAAAGGTTGCCTTTTAGAGACCAAGGGCGAGGTTCCCAAGGTTGGTGGTCCGAGATTGAAAATTACCGGAGTAAGGCGACTCCGGAGTTAATAAAGGAGTGGCAGTCCACTTACTTCGCCCCGATGACGGTCCGTACTCGGGTTCCGTCTCCTGAATGCCGGGCGTATGAGCCTGGGAAAGGCTGGTTGGTGATCTTCAAGGATCAGCTGCTATGCGGGCTCCGCTTTCCCCCGCACCCATTTGTTAGGCAGTTAGCGGAATCCCACGGATTAGCCGTTAACCAATTTAGCCCGAACACCTATTGCCACATAAATGCCTATCTCATCCTCTCGTGCTCGCTCGAGATAGAGCCAACCATATCCACTTTCCTCCAAGATTATAAAGTAAACGTAGTCCCGAGGAACTGCTTTCTACTTCTTCAAAGTGCCCGGGGTCCTCCTACTGTAAAATTCAACTTTGTTTGGAATCTGCCAACCAGCCGCAAGGGATGGCATCGGGAATTCTTCTTCATGAAGCCTGATGCGTCATGGGGCCTGCAAACGGCGCAGAAGGTAGGAGGACTGCCGGATGTGCAGAGTCCTCGGCGGCCATCAAGGGAGCTGCTGCCAAGGAGAACTATGACCGGTTTGACAATAAAATCCGGACCATTGCTCCTTGGAGCGGCGATGGGCCGAAGGAAGTCCTCCCTTTCCTTTGTATCGAGGCTGATTACCCAAGGGGTCCTTTCCCACTTGGGTATTATTCAGGGGGACTTGGGGGAGTTGGGCATCCGGGAATCTCCCCCTTCGACCCGAGACCTGGCCTTGGTGCATCGTCTTCGGGGCGAGACGTCCTTCGAGGACTTCAAGAAAGGTTTATATCGTTCTTCTGTTCATAGATGCATTCGGGTGATATTAACTAATTCTTCCCTTTTTGCAGAAATGGAGCCCGAGTTTGATCTTGGCGCCATCTTTCGGGATGCAGCACAGAAGAAACCGAGCTCTAAAGCCGGTACTTCGAGGCCCGCAGCAGCTGAAAAGAAACGGAAAAGAGCTGCTTCGGTAGATGCTGAGGCTGCGGGCCAGCCTGCTGAGAAGCCTGCCGGGGAAGTTCCGTCCCCGGTCCATATGGAAGGTCATCCCACTCGGGATGATGTTTATGACATGCTGCGGACCTCCCCTGAACAAGTTAGAAGGACAAGGGGGAAGTTCACAGCTTCCAGGGTGACCGGGCAAAGTGCCCCCGAGGTCGAGCCCATCGAGTTTCAGCTAGGTAATCAATCAGTGAAATTACGCAATCTCTGTTTTTGGAATCTATTCGGGAATCTTTCCCGAATGTTTGGTGAAGACCCGCTGCATGACGTGGTTCGATCTCATTTTTGTACCTTAGGTCCGGACTGGAGGGAGGCCCAAGAAGAGAGGCGGCGGCTGCGGGATGAAAAGCTGGCTCAGTTCGGGGATAATCTTATTCCCGGGAGCCCGGGTGGCTGATCCATGAGGATCAAAATGTCCTCGACGATGAGGACGTCAAAGACATGGCTCCCGAGCTTTTCAACGGGACCACCACCGCCCGAACAATGGAGTGCCTAGAGCACTTCTACCCCGACATGGACGTCGCCGCTTCCAAAGTGGCCGCCCTCGGGTATCGTGTTAGCATCTGTTAGTTTATTTCTTAAGTCTTGGTTTCTCATGCTCGCACTCGGGAAAATAATCTGCCTTAATACTGTCCTGTGGCTACAATGGGCGGGTGGATTTCCCGAATCACCCAAGCGCCCCACCGGATCCGGTCCGAGGCCGAACAACGGGCGACTAAAGCCGTAGCCGTGGTGGCTAAGCTGATCCAAATGAGTCCATCACTACGAGCAGTTGCTGCGGGTTTCCCGTACCACTCCTAAGCTCGAGCTTCCCGAAAGCTCACATATCCGGGAGAACCTCAGCCCGGCTGAGGCTGATGACTTCGCCTTGGCTGAGGTTGCCTTCCTGAGCGCGGTCAAAGAGCGCCGCCATTCTGAGGACGCTATTCGGGAAGAAGCTAAATCGCTCAAGGCTGAAAAGGAGAGGTTTCAAGTGGACCTCGCCAATCAGAAGGAGCACTTCGAGCAGGAGCTGCGGGTCAAGGATGAGGAGAATCAGAGACTTCGGGATGAAGTCGCCGCGCTCCAAGCCAAAATCCCGAAGTACCAGAAGGTGCTAAGTGAGGCAGTGGATCTGGCCGTTAACAAATACACCTTCGGGTTTTGTTTGGCTAGAAAACAGATAGTGGAGCGCAACCCTCATGCTGACCTGTCCTGACTCTATGGACGTGAGTAGCCCGAAGAGGATCCCACTGCACGGGACGAATTTCTGCATCCGCCCGAACCAGTAACTGTTGATGATTTTGCCGATCCTGAGTGATGTGCTTTACTTCTTTTTTATCCATTTTTGTAAATCCGACCTCGGGCATTATTAATGAAAACATTCAAGGTTTGGTTCAACACTTGTCTCTGGATTCAGCTTTATTATTTCCCGATCAAACAAAGTATTTCCTCAAAGCCTCGGAATGAAAAGAATTTGCTAACTCTCGTCCTTCGGGATCTGATAACTTGTAAACTCCTTTCCGTTCTTCGGCGACGACCTCGAAGGGGCCTTCCCAGTTCGGGGCGAACGCGCCCCCTTTTGGTCTTCGGGATCCTAGTTTGGTTTGCCGTAAGACCAAATCACCCACTTTGATATTTTTGCCTTCACTTTTGAGTTTGCCGCAGACGCGGTTCTCTCGTTGAAAAGCCTTCCTTCAAGCTCGCTTCATCTCTTCTTCCTTCGAGAAAGTCTAAGTTTGCTCTCAAACCTTGCTCATTCGCTACTTCTTCGAACACTTCGGTTCTGAGGGATGAATTTGCTACTTCAATCGGGATTAGCGCCTCGGTCCCGTATGTCGTGAGAACGGGTTTCTCCGGTTGACCTTCGGGCGTAGTCCGGTAACTCCATAAAACGTGAGGGAGTTCCCGGCCACTTTCCTTTCGCCTTTCCAAGTCTGGCCTTTAACCCATCCTTCAACGCTCGGTTGATACTTCAACTTGGCCATTGCTCGCGGGTGGGCGACCGGAGCAAAATGAATCTTGATCCCGAATTCCTCGGCGAAATCTTGAATCCACCGCCGCTGAACCGAGCTCCGTTATCGGCAACCAGACCTTCGGGCACCCGAACTCGCAGATGATGCTTTTCCAAACAAACTTTCGGATGTTCTCACTGTAATAGTAGCCAAGGGTTCGGCTTCTATCCACTTGGTGAAATAATCCACGGCGACCACACAATACTTAAGTCCTCCGGGGGCGGTGGGCAAAGCTCCAATCAGATCGATTCCCCACACGGCGAACGGTATGGGGTAGTCCGAGGATGATACATACTCCGAGGGAACTCTTTGTATTCGAGCGTGCTCGACACCTTTGCACTTGTTCACTAGCCTCCTTGCGTCTTCCTTGAGAGTAGGCCAAAAGAACCCTTGTCTTAGTATGACCGCAGCTAAGGCGTCCGATTTAACGTGCGACCCGCAGGTGCCTTCATGAGCTTCCCGTAGAATGTCCTCGGTGCCTCCTTCACCGACGCATTTCTGCAGCGGGAAGAGAATCCTTTACGGTACATCCTATCTCCACTTCTGACATACTTGCTGGCCTTTCTTCCGATGTTTGCGGCATCGGTTGGGTTGTCCGGGAGCACCCCTTCATCGAGGTACTTCCAGTAAGGTGACCTCCATCCCGAAGCAATGCAGC
Organism: Stellera chamaejasme; assembly: GCA_024586325.1. Classification (NCBI taxonomy): domain Eukaryota; kingdom Viridiplantae; phylum Streptophyta; class Magnoliopsida; order Malvales; family Thymelaeaceae; genus Stellera; species Stellera chamaejasme. The sequence goes on from CM044981.1 coordinate 23,411,252, forward strand.
CTATCCGGGAGTAGTCGATGCAAGGTTCACTTTTTTCTTCGTCGTAAGAAGCTGACTTCGAAAGTTGGTCAGCCTCCGAATTGAGCGCCCTCGGGATCTTCTCGATGCATAACTTTTCAAATCCGCGCCAACCTTTTAGCTACTTCGGCGTACCTCTTAAGACTTGGTTCTTTGATCTCGTACTCCCTGCTCATCCGCTGAACGAGAAGGTTCGAGTCACCGCATGCTTTCAGTGATCGGATTCCCGCCTTCTTGGCTAACCTGCACCAGCAATGAGGGCTTCATATTCGGCCGCGTTGTTCGTTACCGGGAAATTGAACTTGATTGACTTAGTGGCCTTCATTCCTTCCGGGCCTTCGAGTACTAGTCCGGCACCTTGCTTGTCCGATCCCAAGCTCCATCCACGTGTAGGGTCCAGACCGACTATCCTCGCTCAAAGAATCCGCACTCTCGGACTCCTTGGGCAATTCCGCGATAAAATCAGCTAATGCTTGTGCCTTGATCGCTCTTCGGGTTCATACTTGATCTCGTACTCGCTTAGCTCGACGCACCACTTTGATAGCCTTCCGGAGTGGTCTACCCGCCTTAAGATGTCCTTGATAGGGACATTACTTCAACAATGATGGAAAACCCGAGGAAGTATGGTTTCAACCTTCTCGCTGAAAGGACCAGAGAGTATACCGCCTTCCGGATCATCGGGTAGTTCAGTTCGGCCGCCCGTGCGTGGATTTGCTTACGTAATAGACCGCCACCGCTTCCCTTGGTCGCCTTCTTGAACAAGTACCGAGCTGACGGCCTTTTCACCTACCGCTGTGTACACAATGAGGGGTCTGTCCTCGGTCGGTTGCCAAGCGTAGGCATTTCGAGTAGGTAGGCTCGATTTCCTCCTGTGCTCTTTGGCATTCGGGATTCCAACCGAACCTAGCTCTTTCCTTTGCGTTTTCTTCCTTAGATTTTTCTCACCTTTGCGTACGCCTATTCGGCCCGGCTCCGCGCCTTCTTTGATTAAAAGCTTGAAGAACGGACGACACTTGTCTCCATATCGAGATATAAAACGACCGAGGGCCGTAATTTTCCCGAGGAGTCTCTCGCACGCCCTTTATCGATGAGGGTGTCCTCACGCTCAAGAGTGCTTCGATCTTTGCGGGATTCGCCGATGCCGCTCGACACCATAAACCCGAGAAATTTCCCGGACGTTACCCGAAGACACACTTATCCGGATTCAGCCGTAATCCATACTTTCGGATCTGCCCGAACACCTCTTCAATATCGCGGATTAGATTTTCTTCTTCCTTGCTTTTGATGATGATATCGTCAACATAAACCTCGAGAATTCTTCCAATCTGCTCGGAGAATACCTTGTCCATCAATCTTTGGTAGGTTGCTCCGGCGTTCTTCAGCCCGAAGGGCATTCTCGTATAACAATGCGCTCCAACGCCGCTTATGAAAGATGTTTTTCTTCATCGGCCGGGTCCATCCTTATCTCGATGATACCCACCGTAAGCGCCGAGGAAAGAGAGCTCGCGTGTCCGGCCGTGGAGTCCACGAGCCTATCGATCGGAGGAGTTGGATACGAATCCTTCGGGCAAGCATCATTTACGTTAGTGAAGTCGATGCACATGCGCAGCTTGTCGCTATCCTCTCGGTCGCCACCACGGGATTGCTCAGCCATTCGGGATACGATACTTCCCTTATGACCCCCGCATCGAGGAGCTTCGAAATTTGCTCTTTGATGAAGGCTCTTTTGAATGGGGCATTATTTCTTTTCTTCTGCCTTATCGGTCTGGAACTAGGATTGATGTGCAGGCTGTGTTGTATTACCTTCGGGTTAATCCCGGGCATGTCACTCGGAGAGTAAGCGAACAAGTCTTTATTCATTCGAAGTAAGTTTACAAGATTTTGCTTATTGCCCTCTGGCAAGTCTTTCGCGATTCTCGTTGTCCTATCTCCTTCCAGACAACGCCTTCGTACTCCGCTTCCTCATCGCTTTCCTTCGGGCAACCCGGAGTGGGACTCTTCGAGCTATCGCCATGACATCCTTGGCCTCTCTTTGGCTCACGAGATCGAGGCGCCCCTCATCCGTAGCGTAACGTGATGGTCGAATTTCACGCCGTCCTCATGTGAATAGCTACCTGGGTTTCTCTCCCGATGATAGCATTGTACGCAGAGGGGACATCGAGGACGAGCCATTTGACCATCAACGTGGTGTATCGAGGTTGGCCTTCGGGGCCGACCCCGATGAACATCGCAGGAAGCTCGATGGAGCCTAAAACCGGTATCTCGTCCGGGCCCACACCGTAGGTTGCTGTCTTGACCGGGTTCAATCGGCTTGACTTAAGCTTGAGGCCTTCATACGCCTTTTCGAACAGCACATCCGCATTTGAGCCGCCGCCGCACGTAACCCTTTTGACGCCAATGGTCCCGATCCGTAGGGTGATGATGAGTGGGTCATAATGCGGCAGACGCACTTCGACCCATCTGCTCGCTTTGATTCTTGAAGACGGATCTCCGTAGCTTAGCGAGGCTATCTCCCTCGCATTCCTCTTCCATGCATTCGAACCAATCGTGTTTGTTATGGTGTTCAGGATCCCGGTGGTCTGCGGCGGAACAATCTTCTCCTATCCCTACTTGTACGGTCCTGATGAATCTACTTCAGCCTTCCCTTTGCCTCGGGAAACTTCCTCGCCCCGAGGCATCTTCAGGTACTCTCCCAGAGAGCCTTTCTTGATGAGGTGCTCTATATACCTCTTCAGTTGGTGGCACTGTTCAGTTTCATGCCCGGTGTCTCTGTGAAACTGACAGTACTTGGACGAATCACGCCTCGCCCCTTCCGGCATGGCCCTGGGCCAGTTAATACTCCCAGTGCCTTGTCTTTGGAGTGCCGCGAGGATACTAGCCCGGGACGTATTAAGGGGGGTGAAGCCCGAACTTCTCTCGAAAGTCCTCTTCTGTCCTCCCCAACTCCTCGGCCGCTGACCGGCTGGCTCCTCGGGTTATCCTTCCTCGGCTCTCGGTTATCCCCGGTGTCCCGCTTTCCTTCACGCTGAGACAACATTTCTTGAGCAATCATATGCTCGGGTGACAGCGTACATTTCTTCTACACCGGTGAAGTTCTTCCGGGACAACTCGTAAGCCGTGCGCGAGTTCGGGATGAGAGCCTTTGTGAATGCCATGATCCGGATGTTGTCCGTTAGATCGGAGGCGTGTACGGCTTCCCGGTTGAACCTCTCGACGAACTCCCGAATACTCGCTCGGTCTTTGCTTGATGTCAAACATCTGAATGGCCCTTTTCGCTGACCTCTTGCATCCGATGAAGTGTGTTGCGAATTTGGTAGCTGTGTCCCCGAACGATGACACCGAAGTTCGGGAGGAGCGAGTTGTACCAAGCAGAGGCCGGACCTCCTAGAGCTACCTCAAAGCACTTGCACAAGGCCGCCTCGTTGGCTCCTTTCAGCTCCATTGCTCTCTTGTACTTGCGGACAAAAGCATCGGGGTCTCCCGAACCTTGGTAAACTTCCAAGGGATGCGGCAAGTTGAATATTCGGGGCATCTGGGCGTCCCGAATCCTGCTGGTGAACGGTCCTTCATCAGGGATGTCCTCGCATTTGGGCTCGGGAATGCCCGAGTTTCTCTCGACTCGCTCCAGGCGATGTAACAGTTGCCTGATCACATCGTCCCGTGGATCACCGCGGACCAGTCTCTCCGGCCTTGGCGATCGGTCCCTCTTGTACTCCCTTGGGGACCTCGAGCGCTGCCGGCTTTGACGGTCCGGAGATGGAACTTGTTGTGAACCTTCCGGCTGGCTATCATAGCCCGATCGGTTAGGCCGTGATATCTCGCCTATCGCGAGGCCGACAGGATTGACCAAGATGCACGCTCGGTTTCTTCGCTCTTCCCGAAGGACCACCCGCATGCCTTGGACAAGATCGGGGTCCAAGTGCCGGATGTCACTTGACGGTAGCCGGAGGTAGGACGTAGGGAGGTGGCTCCATTGGATGATTCCTCCGGGAACCCTCGTAGCTGGGATCGGCCGTGCGGCCGTTGGTGGAACCTTCTCCTCCGGCCCGGGTGATCGGGAACGGGAATGGCCCCCACGCTCAATCTGATTTTGGGGACCACCGCCTTTCCCACAGACGGCGCCATTTGGTGGCAAATCGGTGCGCGTGATTGCCACGCCCGATTTGACTTGCGCGCCACGATATTGACGGAAGCCATTAGGTCGACTTTGCGCGCTGGGCACGGTTGTCGAGGAATAGAGAGATTTCTCTGATGTGATTTGACGAGTCGTGTTGAGTAGTTGTTAAAAGTTACCCCTTTCGGTATGAATAGTGAATGTATTTATAGTCCCATGTTTCAGTGGCATTATTGTAATATCCCAATGTAAGGTGATTATTCGTTTTTAGGTCCTACATGCACTTCGGGAAGTGTAGTTCGGGAACGTTCTCAATCTTTATTCGGATTATAAGTTTTTTAATGGGGCCCTTGTTCCGGGCTTGTCCGTGGGCCTTTTGTTAGGCCTTTTATGCGTATTTGGGCCTGGCGGCCATCACTGTGCAAAATAAGAGGGAATCATCGGCAAAAAAGAGATGTGAGATGCGAGGTCCACCATGGCTAGCTTGAGCTCCGGAGATCCTCCCTGTCTGGACCGCACTATTTAACATAGTGGTCAGTCCTTCAGCACATATAATAAACAGATAGGGAGATAACGGGTCACCTTGGCGGAGACCACGATGTGGAGTAATATCACCTGAGGGGACTCCATTGATCAGAGTTGCATATCTGACGGTTGAGATGCAGTCGATGATTGTGTGAATAAGCTTTTCAGGGAAGCCCAGCCGATGAAGCATTTTCCGGACAAAACACCATTCAATCCGGTCGTATGCTTTTGACATATCTAGTTTGATGGCACATTGGCCTTCTTGGCCGGTTCGTTTATTCTTTAGAGTGTGAAGGAGCTCATAGGCAATGAGCGCATTATCCGTGATTAGCCTACTGTTACGGTCACCCTGAGCGGGTTGCGACCGGGTGACCCGGGGCTACGGTTTTGGCCTGCGGGTCACGTTTTTTGGCGTTCAGACGGCTCCCGAGCCCTATCCGAGTATCATTTTGGCGAACCCTTCCGTATTTGAGGTCGTGTGGGTCCCCCGGACGTTTCCGCTGAAAATATTTTTCTGGCGCCGGGGGGTTGTCGGGGTCGCCTCGGGACGTACAGCGGGCTCGGTAGCGATCTCGAGATCTAAGTTTGAGAATCCGGTTGTAGTTTTAGAGTCGTGGATACGTCCCGGAGTTGGTTGTTGAGTTTAAAATATGGGGCGGGACGTTCGGTTCAGCGCTACTCCCGGGGCTCGGGGACGGGAATCCCGGGGCTCGGGATGGAAATTTTCTGACGGCTTTGGGGTAAGTTGTGTTATAATTTAAGATGGAATTTATGGGTATTTTTATAGAATTTTGGAGTGACGGAATTTCGGTTAAGGTTGACACGCTCGAACGTCGGGTTTTGGTTCGGGTTCAGCGAGCTCGGTAGGACACTCTGGACTGGTAAATGAACTTCTGAAAAATGTTCTGTGAATGTTATAATATTCTGAAGACTGTGTCCGAATTTCATTAATTTTGGAATTCGGTAATTATTTTTGGGCAAAAAGAATTGGAACTTTCGGAAAAATTGGGAGTTAATTAGTAATTGGCCACAAAAATCAAAAGTATTCAGCATGGGCAGCAGCAGCCCATTTTCGGCAGCATGTGTGTGTGTGTGTGATGAGGGACACATGGCTTCTTTATAATTTAAGAGGAAAAAAGAAAGGATATTATATAAGGGATAGTTAGTAGTTAAAATGAAGCAAAAATTCATTTTCTTTTCTTTCTTCTTCCTTCTCTTCTTCTTCCCGAAAACAAGAGCAGCCATGGGTACTGTTCATCAAGCTTGGAGTTCTTCAAATCTTGGCTCAAATCAACAAGAAAATGGATCCTTTTAGTGGTAAGCTTCCTCCTTATTCTCTTTACTTGTTGGAAACAAGTTTTGGTGGAAAAAGAGAGGATTTTTGAAGGATTGGTTTGTTCTTGGCTATGTGTTTGAGTGATTCTCTCCCTCCCATCTTTTAGTATGTTGTTCTTGGGTGGTAGGAGAGTGTTAATCAAGTGTTGGATTTTGGAAAACACATCTTGGATGAAGAAACCATTTATGGCCGAATTTCTTGGAAAAATTCCAAAATAATGTGTGTTTGTTATCTTGCTTCATGCTTCAAGTATGTTAATCCTAGCATGATTCTAAGGTTATCTATGGTTTCAATTTGAAGGAAAACGTGTTGGGTAGAAAACCCCTCTTTGGCCGAAATGTTGAGTGAATAGGTTTTGTTGATTTTGGTGCAATTGGTTAGTAATGTTGGGTAGGAAGTGTAATTGATGATTAGTGTGGTTAATTAGAAGCTTGAATGGTTTGATTTGGAGGTGTGGTGAAAAATTGGTTAAGGATCAAATTGTTGAAGTGATTCTTTTTCAATGTTGGTGGTGTGTTTTGATTGAATTGGATGCTAAATTGGTATTGTGGATGGAAGTAGGTGCGTTATGGCGTTTGAAACGTCATTTTCGGGTTAGAAAAGAGAAAGTTAGTTTTATACGAGTTTACCGGGAAACGTGTCTGGAATGCGGGTTTAAGGGTTGGAATACGTTTGTGGGAGTTGGAATAACAAGGTTCTAGCTCGGTTCGTAAAACCGAGCTTTCTGTGGAATTTTCCGGGAAAGTGCGGGTTTGTGATGAAATTATTTTCTGGGGTTTTTTTGGATTTGTTATGATCCAACTATGGTTGTACAGCTTGATTATGAGTTGGTGGAGTATCGCGGACCCGTAGGAGCCAATTTGTGCATTCCGGTTCGGGAGTCTGGATCTTCCGAGTGTTGGGCTGCAGGGCAGCGTTTTTGAGGTAAGGGCATAATTGGTAAAATGTATGTTTGTTCCGTTTCAAGGCCCGGATGACCTTAGAGGCCCGGGTTCCTATTCTGTTCCGTATATGTTTATCAGGTAATGATACTTCTGTTTGTGTTTGTGTATTATTATTATTATTATTATTTGTTCTGCTCTGTGACGAGACCCGTATGGTCGTAGAGGCCACGGGTGCTCCTTGATTCTGTTCTGTGTATCCGCACCGGGAGTGCCGGTCGTATATCCGCACTTGGGGTGCCGATATACTTCTGTGACCCTACGACAGTTTGGGGATCGCGACCCCAGCCGGTACCGTGCTTTCTGTTCTGTTCTGTTCTGTATATTTCTGACCTCTTAGAGAGGGCTGTCGTTTTGGGTCGTTCTGGCGGTTGGACCGCATACGATGGATTCTGACTCACCTCTGACTTTGCATACTTGTATATATGCGATTGTGCTTGTATCTGCTCTGTTTTGCAGGTTCAGTTCGTGCCATATGGGCAAACTACACTTTTACCTTAGTCCTTACTGGGTCCTTTCGAGGACTCACCCTTTCATTTGTTTACACCTTTCAGGTTGTTCTGAAAAGCAATTGGCGGAATAGAGATCTGCAGTGCTTTCGGATTTCTTGGGGTTCAGCAGCAGCAGTAGTACCACGGGCGGAAAATCTCCTGAGTGAGAAAGTTTCCGATTCCGCACAATAGGTATATTTATAGGTTTTGGTTTAATGGCTCTGTAGCTGTAGCTGCATGCATGTAGTTTAGATCATGTATTTGTATAAGACGTATAATCTGAGACATACTCTGCCTTTGTTTGTCTTCTGAGTCGAGGGCGGAGCCCCGACTTGCTTATATTGGAGTTGTTGTCATATTATGGATTTGGTGGTTCTGGGTTGTGGTGATGTTTGATGTTTGACACCATGAACTGCATGTTTGGTAGAAGTTGGATTTTTCTAGTATGCTTGCCTTGAATGAGTATCTGGGTTGCTAGTTGCCACTTGGCTATTTGTTATTTGAGCTCGATGCTCCGCTGCCGTGCTTTCCGCCGTAGGTTCCGGTTCTCGACGTCGCGGCCGGCTCCGCCTCCGCAACCGGGCGGGGTGGCTGTGACACCTACCACTCATAAAGGTGCTTTGCTCGGCAGAAATTACCTCTGGCATAACTCTCTTGAGGCGATTCGTTATGGTTTTGGCCACCAACTTATAAAGCACATTGCACAAGCTGATCGGTCGGAAGTGTTTCATGTTCTCTGGTTGTGTGATCTTTGGGATGAGGACAATATGTGTGAAGTTTATTTCCTGCACACTGCCACCATCGTTAAGAATCTTCAAGCAATAATTAATAACATCATTCCTTACCTCGCTCCAGCATTTCTGATAGAATTGGGCTGTTAAACCGTCGGGACCGGGCGCTTTGGTTGGATGCATTTCTTTCAATGCTGCGCCAATTTCCTCTGTAGTATACCTACTCTCTAGCCATCTTCTCATATCTGTTGTTACTTTGGCATTAACCAGGTTAGAAACATCATCATCAATCGGGGGATTAGACGAGGAGAAGAGTGTACCGAAATAAACATTGACCACCATTGCAATCTCTTCCTCCTCATCTGTCCATTGTCCATTCTCCTTCTTAAGTTTAGAAATGCGGTTAGTCCAACGTCGGGTGGTAGCATACGAATGGAAGAAACGTGTATTGTTGTCTCCCTCCTTTAACCAGTCCAGTCTGGATCTTTGCTTCCACATTATCTCTTTACGGTTTTCCAGCTCATTCAATTTGGCATTGATGCCTCGCATCTCATCATAGGTTGCTTCAGACGCCCTAGCTCTTGAAACGTGTTGCAGCCTGGTCTGAAGCTTCTTTCGTTGTTTGTCAATGTGTCCAAAGACCTCAAAGTTCCAAGTTCGAAGGCCGGTCTGAACGTTCCGGATTTTTTGGGCCATTGAACCGTTAGTGTCTCGGTTGGTGTCTGTCCAAAGCCGTGTCACTTCTTCAATCAAGCCTGGGTGTCGTAGCCACATTGGTTCAAACCGAAAAGGTTTTGGCCCTCTTTCAGTGGTGGAACCGCGTTCACAGGTAATGATAAGAGCACAATGATCGGAGAGGGGTCCATTTTTTGCTTGGATAGTTGCTTGTGGAAATAACCGCTGACAGTTCTCATTAGCCACTGCTCGATCCAGCCTGCAACGCACCTTGACACCACCTGCGCGAGTGCCGGCCTAGGTGAAGAAAGTGCCTTGGGAGCCCACGTCCTCCAATTGACAGTAGTCAAGGGCCACACGGAAGCCCTCCATTTGTTGCTCATTTCTTGCTATTCCCCCCCACTTCTCATCTGCGTGGAGTATCTCGTTAAAGTCACCTGCGCAGACCCAAGGAAGGGTGGAACGAGATTTGAGAGTCTTCAACATCTCCCAGCTGCGATGTCTCTGATTTGCTACTGGTTCACCGTAGAACCCCATGACTCGAAAATACTCATCCATACCAGGCCAGCATATTGACATGTCAATATGATACGTAGAGAAGCTCCCTAACTGTGCCAAAATCTCCTCCTTCCAAAGAAATGCTAGTCCCCCTGAAAGGCCAGCCTCCCCCGTACTCGGGACAACGAACATATGTTTAAAGCCAAGTTTCTTTTTGATCCACTCCATAGCACGAACAGATAGGTGTGTTTCACTCACAAACATCACCTGTGGTTTAATCTGTTGGGCAAGGGACTTGTGTTCGAATCGCCTGTGGTGCCTCAAACCACAAAGCAGCCTGGAATAAACAGATCATTGGGCTCGGCGGTCCTGGTCTCCAGGAGCCACCGTTGTGAGACAATCATTTACCACTTCCCTTGATGCTTCCATTAGCCTTGTCCTTTTCTCGGTCCAATCAACCTCCATGTCTACCACCTCAGTTCTTTTCCTAAGTCTTTTGTTAGGATCTGTCTTTTTCTCCACTGTTGAGGTGACCCTTTCTTTCCTTTGCCACTTGCGTCTTGGCCTCCCAACTCTTGTAGAGGAGTTTGACTCAGTATGGTGATCACCCTTCTTTTTCTCGCCTATACCAAGATTATCTTCAGGTCTAACCAGCTCTTTGCTTGTCCCCTCAGCCATCTCGAGATGTTGACTAAGGTCTGGTTCCTTGTTCGCCGTATTAGTGCCAGGAGTGGTGTTCTCTGTCATTTCGTGAATCCTGTATTTTGGTTGCTTCGAAGTAGGGTGTATCGCATGTGTTATCTTGGTTGTGGTGTTTTGTGGCCATCGTATTGGAGCCTGTTCTTTTGAGCTGGCCTGTTGTCCATACAAGGTTGACTGCCCTTCCACTTCCCGGACTTGGTCTTGGCTCCAATTATCCCCTGAGTTACTTGTGATGTGAGGTCTGTCCTTCCCGTGATCCAGTCCGTTACTATTGGGTCTGCCATCCTCCAACTTATCCCCATCCAGCAGCAGTTTGCGTATCACCGCTTCCCTAGTTGTTTTCTGATTCATCCCAACTGAACTTTCCGTCGAACTGGTCGTGTCATTTTCCTCCGCTCTAGCTGAACGGGTTCGCCATGCTCCTTCTTTCTCAGCAGAGTATCGTTTTGTGTTTTTGTTGTTTGGGGATGCCGTCATGAAATTCCCATACGGGAATGATCCGTTCCCAGGGGCTGGCTTCTCACAATACCGATGAGTGTGTCCAAGGCGCCCACCGGTAAAACAGAAGAATGGAAGCCGCTCGTACTTGATTTGGATTGGAATCGGGCCATCCTTCATGCGGAGCATAACGCCTCTAGTCAATGGTGTTCTAACATCAAGTTCCACCTACAGGTGAACATACCTTCCCCCCAAGTCCTTTCCTCCCTGGCTATCCGATTGAGTGACTTTCCCCACCTGACTCCCAAGCTTGTTCACCACGTTTTCTCTTAGGGCACCTACTGGTATGTCATATAGCCGAATCCAAAAGACTGTTGAGTGTAGTTCGATCCGTCTTGGTTGTTCTGCCCCTGATACCTCTCTGATCAATAAGACATAATTATCGAAAGTCCACGGTCTTCCTTCTAGAACTTTGTCGATATCTGGCCGGCAAAAGAACGTGAATAAGAACTTATTATCATCTATTGTTTCAATATTCATCCCTTCTACCGGTCTCCAAAGTGTCTTCATCATATTGAGCAAGGCAGAGTTGTTGAAGGGACGATTTGTCCATAGCGTTCCTACCAAGAAGTATCGGTTTCGTTCATCCGTTGTGTTGGTCTCGTCTTCATCAACTATCATAACTTTCTCGACCTCTGTGAGTCCGAATTTCTCCCAGGCCTTTGTTAATTCATCCATGTATCTAGTTCCTGATGGACACCCAGACAAGTGTCGGGGAAATCCGAGAGGAATTCGTATCCACCGTACGAAAGAACGTACAAACCGACCACCGAGTTGGCCTCGGACAAACCTGCGGCGAGTTACAAAACCCTAGAAGACGAGACTCCTGACTTGCTCAGGACCTTTTTTTTCTTTACTTCTCCACATTCCAACCTTTAAACCCCACTTTCCAGGCATTTTCCCAAAATCCCGCATAGAGGTAACTTTTGCACCCAACACCCGAAAACGAAGTTTCAAATACCATTTCTCACCTAATTCCATCCATGATACCAAATTACCAACTAATTCAACCAAAACACAACACCATCATTGATAAAGATTCACTTTAAGTTTCGGCCCTTTGCCAACTTTTTACCCAACTTCCAATTCAAACCATTCAAGGTCCCAAGCATTCACTTTAACCACCAATTACACTTCCTAAGCAAGAATGCTAACCAATTGCACCTAAATCAACCAAAATCAACTTAACCCCTTTCTTGAAGAATTCGGCCAATTGGGGGTTTTCACCCAACTTGTTTTCCATCAAATTGAATCCATAGAAAGTCTTAGAATCATGCAAGGAACAACATACTTGAAGCATGATCCAAGAACACAAACACACACAATTTTAGAAATTTCCCATAATTTCGGAAAATTGGGGTTTTTTCATCCAAGGAGTTTTTCCAAAATTTAACACTTGATTCTCACTCCCCTACAACCCAAGAACAACATACTAAAAGATGGAAGCAAGAGAATCATCCTATATGGTAGTCATGAACAAACCCATCATTCACAAATCTCTCTTTTTCCATTCAAAACTTGTTTCCAACAAGGAAAGAGATGAAGAGAGGAAGCTTACCACTTAAAGGATCCAATTTCTTGTTGATTTCAGCCAAGAGATGAAGAATCCAAAGCTTGGAGAAGATGGAGGCTATGGCGGCAACGAGACGGAGAAATGAACGAAGAAGAAGAAGAAATGAAATGAAAATAGCTCCTGAACTATTTCCATAACCCTTTAAACCTCTTTCCTTTCCATCTTTAATATGGGCATGACAAGTGTCCTTTCCCCTTTGGTCAACACTTAAGAGTCATCCTTATCCACCAAAAATCTGAAATTTGGCTAAGTCATGCCCTCTTTGGGAGAGGGCCTCCTGCCTCCTTTGGGAGAGGGCCTCCTACCTTCTTTGGGAGAGGGCCTCCTGCCTTCTTTGGGAGAGGGCCTCCTGCCTCCTTTGGGAGAGGGCCTCCTGCCTCCTTTGGGAGAGGGCCTCCTGCCTCCTTTGGGAGAAGGCCCTTTGCCTTCTTTGGGGAACGTCCCACCCCAAAAATTATTCTCCATAAAAACTTCCGGGACATTCCCACTACTCCAAATACGCAAACGGCTTCTCAATCTGAGGTCTCGGGAGCGCTACCGAGCCCGTTGTACGTCCCGAGACAACCCCGACAACCCCCCGGCATCGGAAAAATATTTTCGGCGGAAACGTCCGGGGAACACACACGACCTCAAATATGAAATGGTTCGCAAAAATGATACTCGGAAAAGGCTCGGGAGCCATCTGACCGCCAAAAGCCCGATTCTGTAGGCCAAAACCGGAGCCCCGGGTCACCCGGGTCACAACCCACGGGGTGACCGTAACACGGTGAGGCGCGCGAGGGCGGCTTATACAGGGACCTTCCTGAAGGAGCCAAAAGGGGATTACCCTTTCGCACTGCAAGGGGATTACCCTTAGGGCCAGGCGAGTCGAAAGTCAATTGGAGTTCGTAGAGATGAGACCCGTGATAGTCCCGTTCCTAAGGAAGGCCCGGACTCTCAGTTGATGTGGTGGAGAAGATGGTGTTCTTGAGACTCCAAGCTTGCTGTTCAGAGTAATCTGTAAAAGATAAGAATACTCAGAAGTAGCAAGAGAGGAGTGGGGGACGTGTAGTAGCTTACCCAGTTTAGGGTGGACATCCCCCTATTTATAGGGAGATGCCAGGAGAAGAGCCTCCCCCAGTTGAAGCCTTGGACAGGCTGTGAGACAGGACTGACAAGTCTGTCAGATGTAAGGAGATAAGTCTGTGTCAGACTGATTGGAGATAAGGCGGCTGTGATGATGAAGATCTCAGCAAACCGCCTTAGAAGATTCACTTGTAAGGGAATGTTTGGCATACAAATCTGGTGAAGATCACTCAGGCTCGTGCTGGCCTCCTTATTGGCTGATTGATGTCAGATGACCAAGTGGTCTATCTCCAAGTGGAGCAAGTGGCAGGCGAAGGCCTGCAAGGGGCGAAGGCCCAGATAGAATATAGCCAAATAAGGAGTGAGGATCACACGAACCTGAGTACCAAGGCCTAATCTGGGCGACGCCAGTATAGGTAAGAGAGTCCTCGCGAAGGTGAGTTGAGGCTGCGGGAGTAAGACCCGTGAAGGCGAGTGAGATCGCAAGAGCGATACCTGAGACCGCGAGGGCAACCCGCGCAGGCCTAAGAGACGCAAAGGCGAGTGTGAGACATCGCCAAGGCGAGGCTTAAGGCCCGCGAGGGCAAGACCTCGCATGGGTGAGATTGGAGACCTCGCGAAGGCGAGACTGGAGGCCGCAAGGGTGAGAACTTGCGAAGGCGGTACTGGAGACCGCAAGGGTGAGACATACGGGGCCTTGTATAGTTCTGATGCGACCCGAGGACGCGTTTGCTTGGGTAGTGTACCACGAACCTTTCACTTTCATTCTCGTATTTCCTCACTTTGCTCTGAGTAGTCTTTTTGCATTCTTGCATTCTTGGACCGTTCATTGGCAGTTGGGAGGTTTCTTGCGGTGGTTCCCTGCTTTTCGTTCGAGATTCCGCCGTTCATTCATTCGTTTGCCGACTATTTCTTCCGTTTCAAAAATGAATCAGGTAAGATCTCGTTTTCCAGCACAGTGAGTGCTTCAAGTTTTCTGAGCGCACTGAGCGCTTGATGAAATGCCTCTGCTGAGCCGTTTCGACTTAAAATGCTTGTTGCTCGATTTCTTTTTTGCAGAGATGGAATCCAAAGAGGCTGTTCGTCCAGTGCTCGCCCCCGTGGAGAAGACCACGGTGAAGTTTGAGAAAATCCATCAGGACTTGGTGGAGGCCTTCTGGCCTGTGAAGAGAGTGCCGGTGTTCTCGTCCCGCTCGGGCGTCTGCCAAGCGATGGGTTGGCCCGCCACCGAGGAGAACATGGAGAACCGGGTGCCGTGCTCAGACACGGCATGGGTGGCGGCAGGGCTACGGTTTCCCCTTCCTCAGTTGGTGCAAGATCTGTGCGCTGGGTGGGGGCTGCCACCAACGCAGCTGGCGCCCAACACCTTCTTGACCATAGCAGGCTTCATCGTTGCCTGTCACCTGGCTGGCGTGAAGCCCTTCGCCGATGTTTTCCACCGGTTCTACCGGTTGGAGCTGAGAAGTGGGAGTGCGTTTTTCTACGTCACTCCCATAAATGTTGGGGTAACAACTCCATCTCCTTCACCGCGCCCCAATCCTACCACAACCGCACGGGTCCTTCTTCTTCGTGCCTCGTGAAAACTCATGGGACTTCCCGTGGTGAGGACGCAACGATCCGTGCAAAGTATTGCGCGGAGGCCTAAACTGACCGCTGAAGGAGTGCAGTGGCAGGCATATGTCCAACTACTGGACTGGCTGGGCGACGTCTTCTCAAGGAGCGCTTGCGACGAGTTCTTCCCCTTTTCTACCACCCAGTTAGATAAGACCACTCTGAGGTGGGCTGGGATTAGCACGGGCTTCGTGCTGGACCCCGAGGTTCCCCCTCCATACGAGGGATGGGCCCCTGTCCATCGTGGGATGATGATAGACTCCTTTTATGCCTCACTGGCAGGTCCCAAAGGTATGTTCACACATTTATAAGTGTATTGTATAAGTGCAAGAGGTTTTAGTAAAACCTGGTCTGAGGTTCTTCTTATGCTTGCAGATGCCTCCATGGAGTCCGGCGAAGGGCAGGGCAAGAGAGCATCCATGCGCATCGCCACAGTGCATAGGGCATGTGCAGTTGGAGGTGATGCCCCGGCTGGGGCTGTCAAGGCGTTGGGACGTATTGTCCCTAAGCAGCCAAAGAAGAGGGTTGGCACCAAGCCCTCGGTGTCTTCCCAGCCACAGAAGAAGAGGAGAGTGGCTGCTGGTGTAGTGCAGCCTGGTGAAGAAAGTTCCTCTGCTGTTGCCGAAGAGGCCAGGGAGCCTGCAGAGGCAGAGGGATCTACTGCGATCCTTTCAACTGAAGAGACGGCGAGGCCGGCTGAGGAGGCCAAGGGGCCTAGTAAAGCAGGGGGGCTTGCAGTGGTCATAAACTGAAGAGGCTAAGAAGCCTGTTGGGGGGAAGTCCCCAGTGTCGTGGAGGAGGCCGAGGAGCCTGCTGCTGAGGAGGCCAGAAGGGCGGAGGTGGAAGTTCCTTCCATTGTTAAATAAGCCATGCCTTCAGCAGAGGGCTTAGAGGGATTGCAAGCAGGCAACGCTGCCCCCATAGAGGCTGTGCCCATCTCAGTGGTACAACCTATCTCTCCTGAGGAGGCTGCTGCTGAGGCCTTTGTGTCTGCGCTCTTCGCGAGCCCTTCCCCAGCCCAAGGTGAAGAATTGCCTGGGCATGTGGTTGCAGCGGAGATCCTCACCAGAGGAAAGGTGTTTCCTCCCAAGGGTAAGATGTCAGCGGGGGAGATCCTGATCTCCATGAGGAGGAGGGGTAGCCAGGCTGCCAAGGCTATTGGCAGTCTTTGCCAACAGGAGGCAACGGTTACTCCTGTGGATGAGGAGGTGGAAGCCACCACTGCAAGGGAGGAGACCCCTGCAGCAACCCCTTCTAGAGAGGGGATCCCTGAAGTGACTCCTTCAGGGGAGAAGGCCCTTGCAACAAAGGGGAAGAGGATCCTGAGGATTGAGGAGACTTCCTCTTCTTCTGATGATGAGGCCCCAGAGGAGGGGGGTCTGGTAGCACGGTCCTCTGCGAGGATGAGTGGTTGGGAGATAGCCCAACCCTCCAAAGCCAAAGCTGGACGGGGGCGTTCTTCACTGGTAAGTCTTTGACTTGATAGTGTGCTTTTCTTGCTTTGAGTCTTGTATTTCAGTTTTCTCGCTTGTTCTGATACCCGCCACTTCAGAAAGTGGGCCCTCAGGGCAAGGGCTTGGCCCGCGTGAGATCCCAGCAGATCTGGGAACCACGACTGAAATTTTGGAGGAGTCCGGGGTATGGCACCACTACTTGGAGAGAAGGCGCATTGCTGCCCAGGAGGCCCCCAAGTGGTCTGAGAAGCCAGTTACCCCGAGGGTCACGAGGAAGACCTCGTGAGCCTGTGTACAAGGCAGAGGGCAAGCCGTTGCGTGACACGTGGGACCCGGTCTTCTTCCTTAATAATGACAACTCATTGTTGTTGGGAGGAGAGGAGATCCTCCTCTCATGCTTGGAGGGGCTGCGCACCCGTTATGACAGGGAGGTGCTGGGGCAAAGCCTGGAGTCCCCTGCTGAACTTATGAAGGAGTCAGCCAAGCAGAATCTGCGGGTAAGACACATCTGGTCTTTGTCAATAATCTTTAGTACTCTCTCAGTTTTGCTGAATAAGCTTGGATGCAGGCTGCTATCCAAGGGTACGCGGCCATGGAGCAATGGCAGGATTTTCTCAAGTATGCCAACAGGCGGGACCGTGCCCAGATAGATGAGATAGCATTCCTCAAGGGGGAGCTGGAGGCTGCCCAGAAAAGGGAGGTGGAGCTCCAAGAGGGGCATGCCAAGCGTGTGGCCCAACTGGAGAGTTGGTGTGATTATGTCAACAAGGAGCGGGCAGCTAGCAGGCTGTACCGGTGCGAGCAGGCCAGCCTTATTGGTGCGTTCAAGCAACGCTTCCTTCAGCAGGCCGCAAGCTTGGAAGCCCAGCAAGTAGAGGCTGCTGCTCTGAAGGAGTCCCTTCAATCAGCGAAGGCTGAAGCTGAGCAGGCAAGAGTTGCAACCAAGGAAGTGGAGCGCCAGGCCATCGCCCAGGCCCAGTTGGCAGAGAAGAAGGTAGAGGAGGGCAGGCTTGCTGCTGAGGCTGCTATGAAGGCACGCCTGGAGGTCGCCACTGACCTGGAGAAGGCGATGGCCTCAGTATGGGAGATGGAGAAGGCTTTGGGCCTCCCTCCCTTTGAAGGTGAGGATCCTGAGTCCTCTTCCTCTATCAAGGTGCCCATCCTTGAGTGGATACCTCGGCTGATGGAGAAGCTTGGTGAGATCCAAGCTCATGGTGAAGCAGGGGTGCAAGCCTACGAGGAGGGCTGGCTGCGATGCCGCTTCCAAGTGGAGAAGGCGTTCCCAGAGCTGAGTCTTGGGATTCTGGATGCTGCTAACACCAGCAATCCAACAGTAGAGGCCCCGCTCGACTGGGGAGCAGGAAAGAAGATGGGCGAAGCCTCGGTATGCCCTTTTGGACTAGGGTGGAGGCTCCAACATGTGGATGCCCCCTTTTTTTGCATAAAGAACCCCTGCATTCATGCATAATTTTGAAAGAGATGAAGTAAAATTTTCATTTTACCTTTATTGCCTTGTAGCCTCGCTTTTATTTCGCGATAGCAGTGTAGGGCACGTTAGCTAGGTTAACAACCGTAGGCTAAGTCCCGTTTATGGAGAGAAGTCTTTTTGGGGTTCGCAACGGCGAAACCACAGAGATCACATGTCAAGAAGCTGGAGACTCGGTTTGAGTTTATAGTGACGAGGCACTTGAAGTCCGCAACGGCGGAGCCACAAATATCTTTCCAGATAATTTTGTGGGTTTGCTTGTTGAGACAAGCTGAGATAGAGACCCCTTGTTGGGACAAGTTAAGGGCCCTTTTAGGGCTTGTAGAGGCGGTGCCCTTGAAGACCCTGGATGA
Source organism: Stellera chamaejasme (assembly GCA_024586325.1). Classification (NCBI taxonomy): domain Eukaryota; kingdom Viridiplantae; phylum Streptophyta; class Magnoliopsida; order Malvales; family Thymelaeaceae; genus Stellera; species Stellera chamaejasme. The sequence continues at coordinate 23,429,323 of CM044981.1, forward strand.
GATTTCCCCAAGTGAAGGTCTACTGGGGCTCGCAAAGGCGGCTCACACAGAGACTTTGGCGATTTTTCAGGGAGTAAGCCCTTGGGTAGTGTACAGTGTACCAAGTAGAAGATACCTGCAGAACGCTCATTATTTATATGATAAGGACAGAGGAAAACTCATTTTACCTTGAGCCTGAGGTCGCGCAATGGCGAAGGCAGTGGAGTATTTGTTGAGACAAGTGGAGAGCCAAGTAGAGCTCTGGGGAGTGAGACCCGTAGCTGTGTAGAGGAGTACGAGCGGAAGGTCTGCTGTGGCGCGTGAGGTCGACTTACACATAGACCTCCCTGAAGGAGCCAAAAAGGGGGTTACCCTTCCACAGCGCAAGCAGGTTACCCTTGGGGCGGGGCGAGTTGAAAGTCAGTTGGGGACGAGACCCGCTACTACCTGTGTGAAGGAGTCTGTGCGGAAGGTCTGCTGTGGCTCGCGAGGGCGACTTACACATAGACCTCCCTGAAGGAGCCAAAAGGGGGTTACCCTTCCGCAGAGCAAGGGGGTTACCCTTGGGGCGGGGCGAGTTGAAGGTCAGTTGGGGACGAGACCCGCAACTACCTGTGTGAAGAAGTCCATGCGGAAGGTCTGCTGTGGCGTGCGAGGGTGACTTAAACATAGACCTCCCTGAAGGAGCCAAAAGGGGGTTACCCTTCCGCAGCGCAAGGGGGTTACCCTTGGGGCGGGGCGAGTTGAAGGTCAGTTGGGGACAAGACCCGCAACTACCTGGCGAGACCGTAGGGGGCTTCCCTTTGTGTGGGTGCGCAAGTGAGACCTGACAAGGTCGGATGCCGTGATTTAGGCAAGTGGCCCGTCTGACCGGTTGAGTGTAGAGGGCGACGGAGAGGGTATTTGTAATGCCATGTAAAGCTGTAAGACAGGAAGAGATACACATGTATTTTATTGAATTGAAGACGTAAGACTGAGGACTTACACGTAATATGGGCGTAAGTCATCTGCATGAAAGTTATGGGAAGAAGACGACCATCATGGTCTTGTAGTTCATAGACTCCTCGGCGGACCTGGTTATGAACAATATAGGGTCCGTCCCAGTTAGGTCGCAAGACACCCTGTTTGGGGTCGCGAGCGGTGAGGGCCGATTTAAGCAGGGCAAGGCCCCCTTGTTGTAGTGCCTTGGGCTTGACCCTGGCATTATGGTGAAGACTGAGCCTCTGTTTGAGGGCAAACATACGAAGGCGAGCGCCCTCGCGCAATTCTTCGATTAAGTCAAGTTTGGCGCGAAGCCCTTGAGCATTGGCCTCGTCAGTGAAGTTGATCATGCGGATCGTGGGGAGGTCTGCGTCAATAGGCAGAAGCGCGTCTGCGCAATATACCAGAGAGAAAGGCGTTTCGCCTGTTGGGGTACGCGTTATGGTGCGATAGTCCCACAAGAGACTTGGGAGTTCATCTACCCAGCGGCCTTTGGCCCCTCAAGGCGCTTCTTGAGGCCCTCCTTGAGGGTGCGGTTGGTGACCTCAACCTGCCCATTAGACTGGGGGTGGGCCACTGGGGCGAAAAGCATGCGGACATTATTGTCCTGGGCCCATTGTTGGATGCTGTGACTGGCAAACTGGGTGCCATTATCTATAATAATAGCACGAGGGCTGCCGTACCGGCAGACCAGATTTTTTCACAGGAACTTGATGATCTTGGCGGAAGTGATGGAGACCAGGGGTTCTACTTCGACCCATTTAGAGAAATAATCAACTGCAACCACACAGAAGTGGTACTGACCTGGAGCGGTCGGCATTGGACCAATGAGGTCAAGGCCCCACAGGGCAAAGGGCACTGGGTTTGTCAGTGCTGGAGATTCCGTAGATGGCGATCATTTGGATGCGAGAATTGATCTGGCATTGGTGGCATGTTTTGACCAGTGCAGCGGCGTCCTTTTTCAAGGTAGGCCAGTAGTACCCCAGACGAAGGGCTTTGTAAGAAGTGCCTCCGCGGCAATGTGTGCACCACAATTGCCTTGGTGGAGAGTATCCAAGACGGAGTGTCCCTCAAGGGTGCTGAGGCATCGTTGGAGGGGTGCTGCGAACCCGCGATGCCATAATTGGTCATCGATGAGAACAAAACGGATGGCCCTTTTGCGAGCTTGGGGGTCCGTGGTACTGGCTTTTAGCTCAGCAATAATAGTGTCCCTCAAGTCTACGACCGGATCCTGCGTTACCAGTGAGGCAATATCGATGGCCTCCGCAATAGAAGGGCTGGTCAGGGTGGCCATGGTAGAGGGAGTCTTTCCCTTAGATAGCATGTCTGCTGTGGTATTCTCAGAACGAGGAACATGGATAAAGATAGCCTCCTCAAAGTTGGTCCGCAAGGCGTTCACCAATTTGAGGTATTTGATCAGGGTGGCGTCATTGCATTCAGCACACCCTTGGACCTGGTGAATCACCAGTTGGGAGTCGCTGTGGACATGAAGGCGGCGAATGCCTGCCCTTATGGCGAGTTTGAGCCCCGCGATGAGGGCCTCATATTCTGCAACATTATTAGTTACTTGGAATTGGAAAGAGACACGAAGAGATACTTCCATACCTAGAGGTCCGCGCAGATATACTCCCCCTGCAGGGGATCCGAGTTTGGATGAGCCATCCACGAACATGTCCCACTCTGGGGGAATGAGTTGTGGTGTGGGGCCCTGCTCAGGGGCCGGGATGATGTCAACATTTGAGAATTCCGCGATGAAGTCGGCAAGAGCCTGGCCTTTAATCGCCTTTCTGCGTTCATAGTTCATGTTAAAGCCACCAAGTTCGATACACCATTTGGCAAGGCGCCCTGAATGTTCGGGCCGCCTTAGAATATCCTGAATTGGCAAGTCCGTTCGGACTATGATTGTGTGCCCTTGGAAGTAGGGCTTGAGCTTCCTTGCTGCATACACAAGAGATAAGATAGCCTTTTGGAGAGGAGGATACCTTGTTTCTGTATCCTGGAGAGTGTGACTGGTGTAGTAGACTGGCCATTGTTTGGCAGCCTCTTCCTTGATAAGGACAGAGGCGACGCTCCTGTTAGAGGTGGCAAGGTAGAGGACCAGGTCATCGCCTGGTCTAGGGCACTTGAGTGCAGGCAACTCTTGTAAGTGTTTTTTGATTGAGTCATATGCCTCCTGGCATTCCTCTGTCCACTTGCAAGCTTTTTTCTTGCGAATTTGATTGAAGAAAGGTCTGCAGCGATCGCTGAGTTTAGAGACGAATAGCCCCAAGGCAACTAGCTTTCCTGCTAGTTGCTGAACATCTTTGAGCCCCCTAGGGGTGCGCAAAGTGGTGATAGCTTCAATCTTTTTGGGATTTGCATGAATCCCTCCTTTGGAGATCTGGTAACCCAGAAACTTGCCCTCGCCCACGCCAATGATACACTTCTTTGGGTTCAACCGCATATTGTATTTGCGGAAGTTGGCGAACGTTTCCTCTAAGTCCGCGAGGTGTGTGGAGGTGGCCTTGCTTTTGACCACAATGTCATCGACATAAGCCTCAAGATTTCGGCCGATTTGGCCTGCAAAGACTTGATTCACAAGCCTTTGGAAAGTAGCCCCTGCATTTTTCAAGCCGAAGGGCATTCTGATATAATGGTAGACGGCTTCGCCGGTAGTGAAGGTGGTTTTTACCGCATCCTCTGGGTCCATAAAAACTTGATTGTATCCGTTGTATGCATCGAGGAACCCTCTTTATCGGCGAGGACTATATTTGCGACCCACTCAGAATAGTGAACCTCCTTGATTATGTTTGCCTTAAGCAATTTCTGCACCTCTGTGCGTACAAAGTCTTTACGGTCAGGGGCCATGCCCCTTGTTTTTTGTCTAACCGGGCTAAAGCCGGGTAGTACACTCAACTTGTGAGAAATGATAGCAGGATCCACACCTGGTAAGTCCTCAGGGGCCCATGCGAAGACATCGCCGTTGGCGTGGAGGAGATGGATGAGTGCTTGCTGGTCCTTTTCTTCAAGGTCTTTTCCCACTCGGAATTTCTTTCCAGGGGAGATTTCAACCTCCTCAAAGGCCCCAGACAAGTCAGGAGCGACTTCGCCCGCGGGTCCAGTCTCTTCCATGGGTGCCTTTCTTTTAGGCTCAGATGGCTTGGGAAGCGGGGGAGGTCCCGCTAGGGCAGAGACATAATTGCCCCTAGCCACATTTTGATTGACAAAGATATAGGCATCTCCTGCCGCAGTGTGGAAAACCAAAGTCAGAACCCTCACATCACAGCGGACGTGGAACTCAGTATGAGTGTGGCGCCCAATGATGGCGTTGTATGGTGTAGGGAGGTCTAGGACGATAAAGTCCACAAAGCTGGAGTGGCACACTTGTTTCTTTTCTTTGGTGGTCCCCATCATCATGTAGGGGAGCGTGATTGACCCTAAGGTTGGGATTTCATCCCGCCCTACTCCAAAGGTAGCCCCCTTGGGAGGTTGAATTTGTGACAAAGGCACCTTGGCCTCAACCAGAGTGTGCTTGTAGATGACGTTGGCATTCACCCCAGTGTCCATGTAGACTCTGTCAATGTCCCATCCTGCGATGCGGGCAGTGATAACCAAAGGGTCCGCGTGCGGTACTGCCACCGAGGTGCCATCGCGGCGATGCAGTAAGTGAGTAGAAGAGTGATTGACCTGGTAGATCTGTCTCATATGACGGTGTCTCGCCGATGCGCCTTCACATTGCGTGATTACGCTGATGTGCCCCTTGGTAGGGGAATTTCGACCAGGCCCTCTCGATCTGGGTTCTGCTGGAGCGACCCCGTCTGCGGTCCCCCTGACGGCGGTCCTCCTGGTTATTTTCCGGCCTGCGATCCCCATCATCGTGGAGTAAGAACTCCTTGAGTTTGCCTTGAGCGAGCATTTCCCCAATCATGCGTTTAAGCTCAAAACAGTCCTCAGTGTCGTGTCCCTTGTCGCGATGGTAACGACAATACTTGGTGCTAGACCTGACGACCTCATGGGAGAGGGGGCGGGCCCACTTGGGAACCTCCCTCTTTTGCTCCAGGGCCTGGAGTATGTTGGCGAGATTCCCTTAGTGGGGGAAGAGTAAAATACGCCCCCTCTCTGTTGGATGGCGTAGGGTACTGTCTCTGGGACCTGGAGTCCGGTCGTGAGGGCTGTCCCTTTGCATCTGCCGTGGCGGCCCTGGCGAGTGGTCGAGTGACCTCTTCCGTATTCATAAACCGTGAGGCAGTGCTTAAGAACTGATCCATATTGGTGGGGGGGTTGGTGTGCACATCCACGAAGAAAAGGGATTCCCAGCGGAGGCCCTGAATGGCCGCAAGTAGGCGGGCTTCCTCCCCCAGATTAGGGACCTGGATGGATTCTGCCTGGAAACGCTGGATATACTGCCTGAGGGGCTCATCTTTCTTTTACCGTATTTTGAGGAGGTGTCCCGCCGTTTTGGGAGGGGGTTTAGATACCACAAAGTGGTTGGAGAAGTTGCAGGAGAGTTCCTCAAAGGAATTATACCAGTTGGCGGCGGCTCCCGTGAGCGTGGAGCTGAAAGCTCTACAGAGCGTGTTATCGTCCGCTCTTGCGATGGCCATCACAGATGATAGTCTCGTTCCTAAAGAAGGCCCGGACTCTCAGTTGATGTGGTGGAGAAGATGATGTTCTTGAGACTCCAAGCTTGCTGTTGTTGAGACTCCAATCAGAGTAATCTGTAAAAGATAGGAAGAATACTCGAAGTAGCAAGAGGGGAGTGGGGGCGTGTAGTAGCTTACCCGATTTAGGGTGGACATCACCCTATTTATAGAGTGATGCCGGAGAAGAGCCTCCCCGCTTGAAGCCCTTTAGACAGTTGTTGAGATAAGTCTGTGTCGATCGATTGGAGATAAGGCGGTTGTGATGATGAAGATCTCAGCAAACCGCCTTAGGTGATTCACTTGTCGAGAATGTCCGGCGTATAAATCTGGTGAAGATCTCCCAGGCTCGTGCTGCCCTCCTTATTGGCCGGTTGATGTCAGACGACCAAGTGGTCTATCTCCAAGTGGAGCAAGCGGCGGGCGAAGGCCTATAGGGGCGAAGGCCCAAATAGAATATAGCCAAATAAGGGGTGAGGGTTGCACGAACCTGGGTACGAGGGCCTTATCTGGGCGAGGCCAGTATAGGCAGGAGACTGGGAGTAAGACCCATGGAGGCGAAGGAGATCGCGAGGGCTCGCCCTAAGACCGCGAGGGTGGCTCGCGCAGGCTTTAGAAACGCAAGGGTGAGTATGAGACGTCGCCCATGCGAGTCTTGAGGCCCGCGAGGCGTGACCCCGCGTAGGTGAGGATGGAGACCACAAGGATGAGACCTCGCGAAGGCTATACTGGAGACCACAAGGATGAGGCTTCCTCAAAGGCCTTGTACGATTATAATATGACGCGAGGGCGCGTTTGCTTGGGTAGTGTACCAAGATGCCTCCTCCTGAGAGCGGAGTATGGGCAGGGTCCTGTACTCCGTTTTTTCGAAAGTACTTTGCTGAGGACCGACGTAGCAGCCATAAGTAAAAATCTTGCTGAGGACCGACGTAGCAGCCATAAGTGAAAATCGTTTGTGATCCTTGTGAGTTTTTGAGGAGGGGGGCATTTGCTTGGGTAGTGTACCAAGATGCCTCCTCCTGAAGGCGGAGTATGGGCAGGGTCCCGTACTCTGTTCAAATTCCAAGTCTTTGGAGTTGGCGAAGGCGCTTGGGCCGTTTGCGGACCGTTTGATTGTGAAGGCAGCGAAGAGTCCCTTCAGCATTTAATGCAGGAGAGATAAAGGAAGATGAGAGGTTTACTGACCGTTATGGGACGCAACACGTGGCGCCGTAGGGGTCGATTACGCTTTGTAAAAGCGTTTCTTCTTTTTTGTACGGCAGGGGAGAGGTTTAATAACCGCTGGATGCTGGCACGTGGCGCCTCAGGAGCCGTTCACGCTTAAAAGCGCTTTTTCATTTTGGCGGGCTTATAAAAGCGTACCCGAGAAGATTGAAAGCCTTTCTTCTCCACTCTTGCATTTGTTCGTTCTGCTCTGAGTAACCCTTTCGTATTCTTGCGTTTCTTGGCTATTTCATCGGCAGTTGAGAGGTGATTTGCGGTGGTTCCTCCTTTTCGTTTGAGATTCCGCCGGTCAACTGTTCATTTGCCAACCGCTCCGTCCGTTCTTGCTTACTTCTTAACTAATCAGGTAAGTTTCCGCTCCCTGCATACTGAGTGCCTCCAGTTCTCTGAGCGCACTGAGCGTTTGACGAAATGCCTTTGCAAGGCTGTGTTTATTTATACGCCTGTGGTTCTTCTTTTTGTAGAGATGGATTCCAAGGAAGCCGTTCGCCCGGTGGTTGCTCCTCTAGACAAAACCACGGTGAAGTTTGAGAGAATTCACCAGATATGGTGGAGGCCTTCGGCCCGTGGAGAAAACGCCGGTATATGCGTCCCGTGCGGGTGTTTGTCGGGCGATGGGTTGGCCTGCTACCGAGGAGAACAAGGAGAACCGGTGCTTGTGCTCAGACACGGCGCAGCTTGCGGCGGGATTACGGTATCCCTTTCCGCAACTGGTGCAAGACCTTTGTGCTGATTGGGGAATGCCCCCAACTCATGTGGCGCCCAATACTTTACTGAGTATTGCGGGCTTTATTGTCGCCTGCCAAATGGCCGGCATGAAGCCATTCGCCGACGTGTTCAACCGCTTTCTATCGGTTGGAGCCGAGGAGTGGGGGTGCGTTCTTCTACGTCACTCCCATAAACGTTGGAGGTAACCACTCTATTTCTTTCACCGCTTCGCCCCGATCCTACCACAACTGGCACGGATCCTTTTTCTTCTTGCCGCGCGAAGGCACATGGGACTTTCCCGTGGCGAGGACGCGACAATCCGTGCAAAGCATTGCGCGGAGGCCTGTGCTGACTCACGGGGGAGTGCGGTGGCAGGCATACGTTCAACTACTGGGGAGGTTAGACGATGTCCTTTCGAGGAGCGCGTGCGAGGCGTTCTTCCCCTTCTCGGCTGCCCAATCGACGAGACCACCCTAAGGTGGGCTGGGATTAGCACGGGTTTCGTGGCCGACCTAGGTGCCCCCGCCATACGAGGGATGGGCTCCCGCCCATCGTGGGACGATGATAGACTCTTTCTTCGCTGCTCTAGCGGCGCCCAAAGGTACGCTGCGCATACATACTAATATACTGTAAATTTGTAAGAGGTCTGGTAGAACCTGGTCTGAAGTCCCTCTTTGTCTGCAGATGCCGTTGCAGAGTCTGGCGAAGCCCAGGGTAAGAAAGCATCCATGCGTATCGCCCAACGAGTGCACCTGGCCTGTGCACTTGGGGAAGACGCCCCTGCCGGGGCGGTCAAGGTGTTGGGACCCATTGTCCCCAAACTGTCCAAAAAGAGGGCTGGTATCAAGCCTTCGATGGCTTCTCAGCCGGAGAAGAAGAAGAGGAAAGTGGCTGCCACGCAGCCTGAAGAAGAGAGCGCCTCTGCCGGTGCTGAGGGGACCCTGGCTGAAGGGCCGGCTGGGGAGGCTGAGAATCCCGCTGGAGCAGAGGGGCCTACTCCAGTTATTTTAACTGAAGAGGCCAGGGAGCCTGCTGGGGAAGAGGGTCCTACTCCAGTCATTTCAGCTGAAGAGGCCAGGGAGCCCGCTGGGGAAGAAGTTCCCAGTGTGGAGCCCCTGGCTGAAGAAGCCAGAAGAGTGGAGTTTGAAGCGCCTCTCACTGTTGAATAGGTCGTGCCTTCTGCAGAGGGCACAGAAGTATCGCGAGCAGATAGCGCTGCTCCCATAGAGGCTGTGCCCATCTCGGTGGTGCAGCCTATTTCTTCCGAGGAGGCCGCCGAAGCCTTTGTATCTGGGCTCTTCGCGAGCCCTTCACCAGTTCAAGGTGAAGACTTGCCCGGCCATGTGGTCGCGGCAGAGATCATCACCAGAGGAAGAGTGCCTCCTCCCAAGGGTAAGATGTCGGCGGCCAACATCCTGATCTCTATGAGAAGGAGGGGCAACCAAGCTGCAAAGGCCATTGGGAGTCCTGGCCAACGGGAGGTACCAGTCATTCCTACGGAGGAGGCGGAGACCACTAATGCAAGGGAGGAGATCCCTGCAGCCATCCCTTCTGGAGAGGGGATCCCTGAAGAGGCCCCTTCAGGGGAGAAGGCCCCTGCAACAAAGGGGAAGAGGATCCTGGTGGTTGAGGAGACTTCTTCCTCTTCTAATAGTGAGGCCCCGGAGGAAGGGGGTCTGGTAACACGGTCCTCTGCGAGGACAAGTGGTTGGGAGATTGCCCAACCTTCCAGCAGCCAGCTGGAAGTCAGTGGATGGGGGCGTCCTTCTGCTGGTAAGTCTTTTTGACTTTGACAGGATTTTCTTCGTTTTTGAGTTCATACTGCTTCCTAGTTGCTTGATGCCTGTTCTTGGTAGGTGAGGGCCCTTCAGGCCAAAGGGCCGGTCCCTGTGAGGCTCTTGTGGACCAAGGGGTCCTGACAGAGATCCCTGCCGATTTGGGGACCAGGACCGAGGTCCTTGAGAAGACCGGAGTCTGGTCTCACTATTTGGAGCGGAGGCGCGTTGCTGCCAAGTCGGTCCCCAAGTGGTCTGAGGAGCCAGACCTCCTGAGAGTCCAGAGGCACCAGACCAGACTCAGGGTGTACAGGGAGCAAGGGAGGCTCCTGAAAGATGCATGGGATCCGGTCTTCCTTCTTAGGAACAGCAGTTCACCGCTGCGGGGAGGGGAGCAAACCCTCCAATCCTGCCTGGAGGGGCTGCGCACCCCCTATGACAGGGAGGTGACCGAGCGGAGCCTGGACTCCCCTGCTGAATTCATGAGGGAGGCAGCTCAACAGAGTCTGCAGGTAAGACAGCTTCTGGTCTTTATGTATAAGTTTAGTTTAGCCTTTTTCTGCTTCTGCTTTAATAGCATTGGGATGTAGGCGGCTGTCAAAGGTCATGCTGCTGCTGAGCAATGGCATGACTTCCTGAAGTATGCCAATAAGCGGGACGACGCCCAGATATCAGAGATTGCCTCTCTCAGGAGGGAGCTGGAGTCCTCAAAGAAGAGGGAGGAGGAGCTTAAGGAGGAGCATGCCAAGCGTGTGGCCCAACTAGAGAGTTGGTGCGATTATGGCAACCAAGAGCGGGCACACAGCATGCGGTACCGGTGGGAGCAGGCCTGCTTACTTGATGTTGCGAAGCAACGCTTCCTTCAGCAGGTAGCAATGCTGGAAGCCAAGCAGCTTGAAAATGCTGTCTTGAAGGAGTCCCTCCTTTCCTTGGAGGCAGAAACCAAAGCTGCCCTTGCAGTGGCGAAGGCCCAAGTTGAGCAGGCAGAGGCCGCAGCTGAGGAGGCGAGGCGCCAAGCTATTGTCCAGGCTCAACTGGCAGAGAAGAAGGTGGAGGAGGGCAGGCTTGCTGTTGAGGTTGCCCTGAAGGCACGCCTGGAGGTCGCCACTGACCTGGAGAAGGCAATGGCCTCAGTGTGGGAGATGGAGAAGGCTCTGGGCCTTCCCTCCTTTGAAGGTGAGGATCCTGAGTCCTCTTCCTCCATCAAGGTGCCCATCCCTGAGCGGATGCCTCGACTGGTGGAGAAGCTTGGCGAGATCCAAGCCCTGGGCGAAGCGGGGGCGCAGGCCTACGAGGAGGGCTGGCTGCGATGCCGCTTCCAAGTGGAGAAGGCGTTTCCAGCTCTAAGTCTTGGGATCCTGGATGCTGCCAACACCAATGAGCCAACGGTAGAGGCGCTGCTTCAGTGGGGGGAGCAGGGAAGGAAGATGGGCGATGCCTGGTATGCCCTCTTGGACTAGGGTGGAGGTTCCAACATGTGGATGCCCCCCCTATCTTTGTATAAAGACCTGAATTCACACACTTTTTGGGAACAATAGATGAAGTAAAATTTCCTTTTACCTTCACTGTTTTGTAGATTCGCTTTATCTCGCGATAGCCCTGTAGGGTACGTTAGCTAAGTTTAACAACCATAGGCTAAGTCCTGTCTCATGGAGAGATGTCCTTCTGGGGTCCGCGAAGGCGAAGCCACAGGGACTACTTATCAAGGAGCTGGAGACTCAGTTTTAAGTTTATAGTGACGAGGCACTCAAGATCCGCAACGGCGGAGCCACATGAGTCATTCCAAATGACTTGTGGGTTTACTTGTTGAGCCAAGCTGTGATGGAGACCACTTTTTGAGATAAGTTCAGGGCCCCTTTCTTGGACAACTGTTTAGGGAGTAAGCCCTTGGGTAGTGGACGGTGTACCAAGTAGAAGACCCCTGTAGTTTGCTCATCATTTATACGATAAGCATGCAGTAAAAAGGTTCAGTTTACCTGGAGCCTGGAGTCGCGCGTTTGGCGAAGGCAGTAGGACGCTTGTTGAGACAAGTGGAGAACCATGGACGACTTACACATAGACCTTCCTGAAGGAGCCAAAAGGGGGTTACCCTTCCGCAGCGCAAGGGGATTACCCTTGGGGCGGGGCGAGTTACCTGTGTGGAGAAGTCCGAGCGGAAGGTCTGCTGTGGCGTGCGAGGACGACTTACACATAGACCTTCCTGAAGGAGCCAAAAGGGGGTTACCCTTCCGTAGCGCAAGGGGATTACCCTTGGGGCGGGGCGAGTTGAAGGTCGGTTGGGGAATGAGACCCGCAACCACCTGTGTGGAGAAGTCCGAGCGGAAGGTCTGCTGTGGCGTGCGAGGACGACTTACACATAGACCTTCCTGAAGGAGCCAAAAGGGGGTTACCCTTCCGCAGCGCAAGGGGATTACCCTTGGGGCGGGGCGAGTTGAAGGTCGGTTGGGGAATGAGACCCGCAACCACCTGTGTGGAGAAGTCCGAGCGGAAGGTCTGCTGTGGCGTGCGAGGACGACTTACACATAGACCTTCCTGAAGGAGCCAAAAGGGGGTTACCCTTCCGCAGCGCAAGGGGATTACCCTTGGGGCGGGGCTAGTTGAAGTTCTTTTGGGGAATGATACCCGCAACCACCTGTGTGGATAAGTGAGACCTGACAAGGTCTGATGCCATAACTCAGGCAGGTAGCCAGTCTGACCGGCCGGGTACAGAGGGCGATGAAGAGGGCATTTGAAATGCCATGTAAGCTGTAAGACAGGAAGAAATACATATGTATTTTATTGAATTTGTAAGACTAAGGACTTACACGTAATATGGGCGCAAGTCATCCGCATGAAAGTTGCGGGGGAGCAGACGACCATCATGGTCTTGTAGTTCATAGACTCCTGGGCGGACTTGTTTATGAACAATATAAGGCCCGTCCCAGCTTGGGTCGCAGGACACCGCTTGGGGTCGCGAGCGGTGAGGGTCGATTTAAGCAAGGCAAGGCCTCCTTGTTGCAGTGCCTTGGGTTTTACCCGGGAATTATGGTGAAGACTGAGCCTCTGTTTGAGGGCAGACATGCGAAGGCGAGCACCTTCGCGTAATTCTTCGATTAAGTCGAGTTTGGCACGGAGCCCTTGAGCATTGGCTTCGTCAGTGAAGTTGATCATACGGATTGTAGGGAGGTCTACCTCAATAGGCAGGAGCGCATCTGCGCCGTATACTAGAGAGAAAGGCGTCTCTCATGTGGGGGTTCGTGTTGTGGTGCGATAGTCCCATAAGACACTTGGGAGTTCATCTACCCAGCGGCCCTTGGCCCCCTCCAGGCGCTTCTTGAGGCCTTCCTTGAGGGTTCGGTTGGTGACCTCAACCTGCCCATTAGACTGGGGGTGCGCCACCGGGGCAAAAAGCATGCGGACATTATTGTCCTGTGCCCATTGTTGGACACTGTGGCTGGCGAACTGAGTGCCATTGTCTGTAATAATAGCACGAGGGCTGCCGTACCGGCAGACAAGATTCTTCCAAAGAAACTTGATAATCTTGGCGGAAGTGATGGAGACCAGGGGTTCTACCTCGACCCATTTAGAAAAATAATCAACTGCTACAACACAGAAGCGGTACTGACCTGGAGCGTTCGGCATTGGACCAATGAGGTCGAGGCCCCACAGGGCGAAAGGCACTGGATTTGTCAGTGCTGGAGATTCCGCGGATGGTAGCCGCTGGATGCGAGAATTGATTTGGCACTGGTGGCACGTTTTGACCAAAGGCGGCGGCGTCCTTTTTCAAGGTAGGCCAAGAATACCCTTGACGAAGGGCTTTGTGGGCAAGTGCCTCCGCAGCGATGTGAGCGCCACAATTGCCTTGGTGGAGAGTGTCCAAGACAGAGTGTCCCTCAAGGGTGCTAAGGCACCGTTGTAGAGGCGCCGCAAACCCGCGATGCCATAATTGGTCATCAATGAGGACGAAGCGGAGGGCTTGCTTGCGAACCTGGGGATCTGTGGTGCTGGCTTTTAGCGCAGCAATGATAGGGTTTCTCCGATCTGTGATCGGATCATGCGTTGCTAGAGAGGCAATATCAATATCTTCCGTGATGGAAGGACTGGTCAGAGTGGCTGTGGTGGAGGGAGTCTATCCCTTTGATAGCATGTCTGCTGTAGTGTTCTCAGAACGAGGAACATGTATGAAGATGACTTCTTCAAAGTCGGTTCGTAGGGTGTTTACCAACTTAAGGTATTTGATCGTGGTGGCGTCCTTGCACTCGGCGCACCCTTGAACACGGTGAATCACCACCGCGAGTCTTTGTGGACATGGAGGCGGCGAATGCCTGCCCTTGTGGCGAGTTTCAGCCCGGCGACGAGGGCCTCATATTCTGCAACATTGTTAGTTACTTGAAATTGAAAAGAGACACGAAGGAATACTTCCATACCTAGGGGTCCACGTAGATACACACCCCCTGCGGGGGATTCAAGTTTGGATGAGCCATCCACAAATAAGTCCCATTCGGGAGGAGTGGGTCGAGGTGCGGGGCCCTGCTCAGGGGCCGAGAGTATATCAGCATTTGAGAATTCCGCAATAAAGTCGGCGAGGGCCTGGCCCTTAATTGCCTTTCTGGGCTCATAATTGATGTTAAAACCGCCAAGTTCGATACACCACTTGGCGAGGCGTCCTGAATGTTCAGGGCGCCTTAGGATGTCCTGAATTGGCAAGTCCGTTCGGACTATAATAGTGTGCCCTTGGAAGTAGGGCTTGAGCTTCCTTGCTGCATATACAAGAGACAATATAGCCTTTTGGAGGGGAGGATACCTTGTTTCCGTATCTTGGAGAGTATGGCTGGTGTAATAGACCGGCCATTGCTTGGCGGCCTCTTCCTTAATAAGGACAGAGCGACACTTCTTTATCGAGGTGGCGAGGTAAAGGACCAGGTCATCGCCGGCCTAGGGCACTTGAGTGCCGGTAGTTCTTGCAAGTGTCGTTTGATGGAGGCATATGCCTCCCGACATTCCTCCGTCCATTTGCAAGCTTTTTCTTGCGAATCTGATCGAAGAAAGGTTTGCAGCGATCACTTAGTTTGGAGACGAATCGTCCCAAGGCCACTAGCTTTCTGCCAACTGTTGGACTTCCTTGAGCCCCCTGGGGGTGCGCAAGGTAGTGATTGCCTCAATCTTTTTGGGATTTGCATGGATTCCTCCTTTGGAGATTTGGTATCCCAGGAACTTCCCTTCGCCCACGCCGAAGATACACTTCTTTGGATTTAATCGCATATTGTATTTGCGGAAGTTGTCGAATGTTTCCTTCAAGTCTGTGAGATGGGTTGAGACGGCCTTGCTTTTGACCACAATGTCATCCACATAAGCTTCAAGATTTCGGCCAATCTGGCCTGCGAAGACTTGATTTACAAGCCTTTGGAAGGTAGCCCCCGCATTCTTTAAGCCGAAGGGCATTCTGATATAATGATATACGGCCTCGCCAGTAGTAAAGGCGGTTTTTACCGCGTCCTCCGGGTCCATAAAGACTTGGTGGTACCCGCTGTAAGCATCGAGAAAAGAAAAACCGAGTGATGAACGGTTGAGTCAACCAGTTGGTCAATGGATGGTAAAGGATAGGGGTCCTTGGGCAGGCCCTATTAACCCCCTTGTAGTCCACACAAAGTCGCCACCGACCGCCCTCTTTATCGGCGAGGACAATATTCGCAACCCATTCGAGTAGTGAACTTCCTTGATTATATTTGCCTTAAGCAATTTCGCACTTCGGTGCATAAAGTCCTTACGGTCAAGGGCCATGCCCCTTGTTTTCTGTCTAACCGGGCTAAAGCCGGGGAGTACACTTAACTTGTGAGAAATAACAGCAGGCTCAACACCTGGTAGGTCCTCAGGGCTCCAGGCGAAGACATCACTGTTGGTATGGAGGAGATGGATGAGCGCTTGCTGGTCTTTTTCCTCGAGGTCCTTTCCCACCCGAAACTTCTTCCCGGGAGAGATCTCAACTTCTTCAAAGGCTCCAGACAAGTCAGGGGCAGTTTCGCCCACAGGACCAGCTTCCTCTGCGGGTGCCTTCCTCTTAGGCTCGGATGGCCGGGGAAGCTGCGGGGGCCCGGCGAGGGCAGAGACATAATTGCCTCTGGCCACATTCTGGTTGACAAAGATATAGGCATCCCCAGCCGCAGTGTGAAAAACTAGAGTCAGGGTTCGCACATCACAGCGGACATGGAACTCAGTTTGAGTATGTCGCCCGATGATGGCGTTATATGGCGTAGGGAGATCCAGGACAATAAAGTCCACATAGCTCGAATGACATACCTGCTTTTTTTCCTTGGTGGTTCCCATCATCATGTAGGGCAGGGTGATCGACCCCAAGGTTGGGATTTCATCCCGTCCTATTCCAAAGGTGGCCCCCTTTGCGGGCTGAATTTGTGACAAAGGCACCTTTGCCTCAACCAGAGTGTGCTTGTAGATCACGTTGGCATTTGCCCCCGTATCCATGTAGATTCTATCGACGTCCCAGCCCGCAATACGGGCAGTGATAACCAAAGGGTCAGCGTGCGGTATTGCCACAGAGGTGCCATCGCTGCGATGCAAAAACTGAGTAGAGGAGTGGTCTATCTGGTAGATCTGCCTCATATGACGGCGTCTTGCCGAAGCGCCTTCACACTGTGTGATTACGCCGATATGTCCCCTTGCCGGGGGGACCTGAACCAGATTCTCCTGACCTGGGTTTTGTTGGGAGCGCCCCCGCCGGCGGTCCTCGGCCGGCGCCCTTCACGGTCACCTTCTCTTCTACGGCCCTCCTCGGTTTGGAGCAAGTACTCCCGAGCTTGCCTTGAGCCAGAATTTCTCCAATCATGCGCTTTAGCTCAAAACAGTCCTAAGTGTCGTGACCCTTGTCACGGGGGTAGCGGCAAAACTTGTTGCTTTGCCGAGTTATTTCATGGTAGAGGGGGCGAGGCCAAGTGGGGACCGCCCTCTTTTGTTCCAAGGCATGGAGGATGTTGGTACGAGATTCCCTCAGCGGGGGAAGAGAAATGTATGCCCTCTCCCTACTGGGGGGCGTGGGGTACTGCCTTTGAGACCTAGGGTCCGGTCGCGAGGGTTGTCCCTTGGCGTCCGCCGTGGCGGCTCTGGCGAGTGGTCGAGTGACCTCTTCCGTATTCATGAACCGCGACGCTGTACTTAAGAATTGTTCCATATTGGTGGGCGGGTTAGTGTGGACATCCACAAAGAAAAGGGACTCCCAGCGGAGGCCTTGGATAGCTGCAAGCAGGCGAGCTTCTTCTCCCAGATTAGGGACCTGGATAGACTCGGCCTGGAAGCGTTGAATATATTCTCTGAGGGGCTCATCCTTTTTCTGCCGTATCTTAAGAAGGTGTCCCGCCGTTTTAGGAGGTGGTTTGGATACCACAAAATGGTTGGAGAAGTTGCGGGATAGCTCCTCGAAGGAATCAAACCGTTTGTCCCGGAGAGTGGTATACCAGTTGGCAGCGGCCCCAGTAAGTGTGGAGCTGAAAGCTCTACAGAGCGTGTTGTCGTCCGCCCTTGCTATTGCCATTGCGGAGACGTAACGCTGGAGATGAATATCAGGGTCTGACAGGCCATCATAAGCATCCAGCTTAGGCTGACGAAACTAGTCCGGAAGAGGGGTTTCTAAAACCCTCTGAGTAAAAGGTTGGGTCCAGAGGTGGTCCAGACCCATCCTGGAGATATTATGGACACTGGCCCTTTCATCTCTTTTTCCACTTCCTCTAATCGTCTAGTAAGCGCGATAAGTAATGACGAAGAAGGATCGGGGTTACTTACTTGCCGAGGAGGAGTAGCCGGGCGTCGGCTGATTAGTCTGCAGCGTTCCAACGCTATCCAGAACGCCCCGAAGAGTGGTGGCGAGAGTTTCACGTAAGTTGAAAGCAACCGCCTCAGTGATCGTTTGCAGGACGGCCGGATCCAGGCCCGTTGGAGGGGTGTTTGGAGGTGGAGTGTTATGCTCCTGAGGCATGTTACGGTTAACGTGGGAGGAGCTTTCCTCCGTTGAGTGAATAGAGAGTTCTCCCCGTTGTGGGGGAACGTGGTTCGGGGATGGCTCTGATGGTGGATCATTGTTCGTATTTGTCCCGGGAGGATTCCTCCTCCCTTGACGACTGTTCCTGTTGGCACTCCGGGTGGTTGGCATGACTTATTGCTTGTGGTTTGTAATATGGGTTTATAGTAAGAACTTTCGTTCCCACAGACGGCGCCAAACTGATAGTCTCGTTCCTAAAGAAGGCCCGGACTCTCAGTTGATGTGGTGGAGAAGATGATGTTCTTGAGACTCCAAGCTTGCTGTTCAGAGTAATCTGTAAAAGATAGGAAGAATACTCAGAAGTAGCAAGAGGGGAGTGGGGGCGTGTAGTAGCTTACCCGATTTAGGGTGGACATCACCCTATTTATAGAGTGATGCCGGGAGAAGAGCCTCCCGGTTGAAGCCCTTTAGACAGTTGTTGAGATAAGTCTGTGTCGATCTGATTGGAGATAAGGCGGTTGTGATGATGAAGATCTCAGCAAACCGCCTTAGGTGATTCTCTTGTCGAGAATGTCTGGCGTATAAATCTGGTGAAGATCTCCTAGGCTCGTGCTGCCCTCCTTATTGGCCGGTTGATGTCAGACGACCAAGTGGTCTATCTCCAAGTGGAGCAAGCGGCGGGCGAAGGCCTATAGGGGCGAAGGCCCAAATAGAATATAGCCAAATAAGGGGTGAGGGTTGCACGAACCTGGGTACCAGGGCCTTATCTGGGCGGGGCCAGTAT
Organism: Stellera chamaejasme; assembly: GCA_024586325.1. NCBI lineage: Eukaryota > Viridiplantae > Streptophyta > Magnoliopsida > Malvales > Thymelaeaceae > Stellera > Stellera chamaejasme. Next base: position 23,447,359 of record CM044981.1, read on the forward strand.
AGGCAGGAGACTGGGAGTAAGACCCATGGAGGCGAAGGAGATCGCGAGGGCTCGCCCTAAGACCGCGAGGGTGGAGGGTGAGTATGAGACGTCGCCCATGCGAGTCTTGAGGCCCGCGAGGCGGGACCCCGCGTAGGTGAGGCTGGAGACCACAAGGATGAGACCTCGCGAAGGCTATGCTGGAGACCACAAGGATGAGGCTTCCTCAAAGGCCTTGTACGATTATAATATGACGCGAGGGCGCGTTTGCTTGGGTAGTGTACCAACAGAAATGTAACGCTGGTGATGAATATCAGGGTCTGAGAGACCGTCATAAGCGTCCAGCTTAGGCTGGCGAAACTATTCTGGATGAGGGGTCTCCAAAACCCGTTGGGTGAAGGGTTGGGTCCAGAGGTGGTCCAGACCCATTATGGAAACATTATGAACACTGGCTCTTTCGTCCCTCTTTTTCACTTCTTCCAATCGTCTAGTAAGTGCTATAAGTAACGATGAAGAAGGGTCAGGGTTACTTACTTGTTGAGGAGGAGTAGTTGGGCGTTCGGGCTGATTAGTCCGTAGCGTTCCAACGCTATCCAGAACGCCCCTCAGAGTGGTGGCGAGCATTTTGCGCAAGTTGAGAGCAACCGCATCAGTGATTGTTTGTAGAACGGCCGGATCATGGCTCGTTGGTGGAGTGTTTGGTGGTGGAGTGTTGCATCCCCGAGTTACGTTATGATTAACATGGGAGGAGCTTTCCTCCGTCGAGTGAACAGAGAGCTCTCCCCGTTGTGGGGGAACGTTACTTGGAGATGGTTCTGATCATGGATCGTTATCCGTGTTCGTCGCGGGAGGATTCCTCCGTCCCTGACGGTTGTGCCTACTCGCACTCCGGGTAGTTGGCATGGCTTACTACTTGTGGTTTGTAATATGGGTTTACAAGAAGAACTTTTTTGTTTCTTTCTTTCCCACAGATGGTGCCAAAATGATAGTCCCGTTCCTAAGGAAGGCCCGGACTCTCAGTTGATGTGGTGGAGAAGATGGTGTTCTTGAGACTCCAAGCTTGCTGTTCAGAGTAATCTGTAAAAGATAAGAAGATTACTCAGAAGTAGCAAGAGAGGAGTGGGGGAGGCGTGTAGTAGCTTACCCAGTTTAGGGTGGACATCCCCCTATTTATAGGGAGATGCCAGGAGAAGAGACTCCCCTAGTTGAAGCCTTGGACAGGCTGTGAGACAGGACTGACAAGTCTGTCAGATGTAAGGAGATAAGTCTCGTGTCGATCGATTGGAGATAAGGCAGCTGTGATGATGAAGATCTCAGCAAACCGCCTTAGAAGATTCACTTGCAAGGGAATGTTTGGCGTACAAATCTGGTGAAGATCACTCAGGCTCGTGCTGGCCTCCTTATTGGCTGATTGATGTCAGATGACCAAGTTGTCTGTTTCCAAGTGGAGCAAGTGGCAGGCGAAGGCCTGCAAGGGGCGAAGGCCCAAATAGAATATAGCCAAATAAGGAGTGAGGGTCGCACGAACCTGAGTATAAGGGCCTTATCTGGGTGAGGTTAGTATAGGCAAGAGAGTCCTCGTGAAGGCGAGCTGAGGCTGCGGGAGTAAGACCCGCGAAGGAGAGCGAGATCGCAAGGGCGATACCTGAGACCGCGAGGGCAATCCGCGCAGGCCTAAGAGACGCAAAGGCGAGTGTGAGACATCGCCAAGACGAGGCTTAAGGCCCGCGAGGGCAAGACCTCGCGCAGGTGAGATTGGAGACCACAAGGATGAGACCTCGCAAAGGCGAGGCTGGAGACCCCAAGGGCGAGACCTTGGGCAGGCGATACTGGAGACCACAAGGATGAGACCTTTCAAAAAGGCCTTGTATGATTCTAATGCGACGCGAGGACACGTTTGCTTGGGTAGTGTACCAACCCGCAACTACCTGTTGAAGGTGTCCGCGCGGAAGCCCCGGTGAGGCGCGTGAGAGCGACTTATACAGCGACCTTCCTGAAGGAGGCAAAAGGGGATTACCCTTTCGCACCGCAAGGGGATTACCCTTGGGGCGAGGCGAGTTGAAGGTCAGCTGGGGTTTATAGAGACAAGATCCGCAAAGACCATTGGCGCGACCGAGTTGAAGGTCAGTTGGGGTTCGTAGAGACGAGACCCGCAAAGACCTTTGGCGATGAGTGGCCAGTCTGACCGTTTTAGGTACAGAGGGTGATTGGGAGGGCAATTGTGTTGCCGTGTAACGTTGTAAGAGAAGAGCAGATACACCAGTATTATATTGGAACTATAATAAGGAGCTTGGGACTTACTTGGTCCGTGAAGTTGATCATGCGGATCGTGGGGAGATCTGCTTCAATAGGCAGAGGCGCGTCTGCGCCGTAGATAAAGGAGAAAGGTGTCGTTTGAGGCCCTCCTTGAGGGTTTGGTTGGTGACCAAGTAGAGGTCCCTAGACTGGGGGTGCGCCACTGCGCCAAAAGCATGCGGATATTGTTTATCCTGGGCCCACCATTGGACGCCATGTTTGGCGAACTGAGTGCCATTGTTTGTAACAATGGCGAGGGGGCTGCCGTACTGGCAAGCGATGTCCTCCCTGAGAGTGATGATTTTTGGCGGAGGTGATGGGGACCAAGGGTTCCCCCTTGACCCATCTAGAGAAGTAATCAACCGTGATGATACGCAAATGGTACTGACCTGGCGTGGTCGATACCAGGCCAGTGAGATCAAGACCCCATAGGGCGAAGGGCACTGGACTCGTCAATGCAGGAGATTCCGTAAATGGCAACCATCTGAATGCAAGAGTTGGTCTGGCGTTGGTGGCACGTCCCCTGGTGGGGGGCCAGGAGAATCCTTGGTGAGGGCGGTCAAGTGACCTCTTCTACGTTCATGAATCGGGATGCCGTGTTGAGGAACTGCTCCATGTTGCAGGGGGGTTGGTGTGTACCTCCACAAAGAAAAGAGAGTCCCAACGGAGACCCTGAATGGCTGTGAGCAGACGGGCCTCCTGCCCTGGATTTGGGACTTGGATGGATTCCGCCTGAAACCGCTGAATATACTCCCTGAGGGATTCTTCTTTCTTCTGTCATATCTGAAGGAGGTGTCCTGCCGTTTTGGAAGGAGGCTTGGATATCATGAAGTGATTGGAGAAACTGCGGGAGAGTTCCTCAAAGGAATCAAACCGCTTCTCGCGAAGGGTGGCATACCAGTTCACCGCGGCCCCTATGAGTGTGGAGCTGAAAGCCCTACAAAGGGTGTTGTCATCTGCCCTCGCGATGGCCATCACAGAGACTTAACGTTGCAAATGAACATCTGGGTCTGATAGACCGTCGTAAGCGTCTAGCTTGGGCTGGCAAACCTAATCTGGAAGAGGGGTATCCAAGACCCGTTGAGTGAAGGGCTGGGTCCATAGGTGAGCCAAACCCATCCTGGCGATGTTATGGACACTAGACCTCTCCTCCCTTTTCTACATTTCATCTATCTGCCTAGTAATTGCTATAAGCACAGACGGAGGAGGGTCAGAATGACTTACTTGTTGCGGCGGGGTGACAGGGCGCTCAGTTTGACTGGTTCGTAGTGTTCCCACACTCCAAAAATCCTCTCGGAGTACCAGCGAGTGTTTCGCGCAAGTTATGAGCAACCGCCTCCGTGATTGATTGCAGAACGGCCGGATGAAGGACTGTTGGTGGAGGATTTCTTTGGTGGGGTGGTGCGCCCCGAAGCACGTTGCGGTTGCGTGGGAGGAGCTCTCCTCCGTCGAATGAGCCAGGAGTTCCCCTGGTTGTGCGTGGAGGCTGTCCAGGGAGGTTTCCGTTGGTGGATCGTTGTTGGCGACCGTAACGGGCGGATTCCTCCTTCCCTGGCGATTGTGCCTACTTGTGCTTCGAGTAGTTGGCATGGCTTGTTTCTTGTGGTTTTTGATATGGGTTTTTGATGAGAACTTTCATTCCTACAGACGGTGCCAAACTGATAGTCGCGTTCCTGGGGCAGGTGCGGACTCTTAGTTGAATGATTGATGGTGTTTGTGTTCTTGAAGACTCCAAGCTTGCTGTTCAGAGTGATCTGTAAAAGATAAGGAAAACAGTCAAAAGTAGCAAGAGAGGAGTGGGGGGGCGTGAAGTAGCTTACCCAGTTTAAGGTGGACGTCACCCAATTTATAGGGTGATGCCAGGAGGAGCCTCCCCCAGTTGAAGCCTTAGCCAGGCTGTGAGACAAGTCTGTCAGACTTTTGGAGATAAGGCGGGTGTGATGATGAATATCTCAGCAAACCGCCTTAGTTGATTCGTATGTCAGAGGATGTCTGGCATGTGAATCTGGTGGAGATCACTCAGTGATGTGATCATGGGATCCCAAGCAACAACGAGGAGTCCCAGATGAAGAGGCAGTCGAGTGAAGCTCGGAGCAACCCTCGGCGAGTGGGTTCAGAGGCCCAGGCGACCTAATCCATGGTCTGGACTAGCACCTGACATGGAAAAGGCAACGCCTCCACGCGAGGGCATTATGAGAGGCCTCAAGGCGTAGGAGAGGCTTCTGCACACGAAGGCATCCGGGCAATGGCAAAACACTTGGGGAAAGCCGTCCCTGTGAAGTCTCAAGGCGAAGAATGAGCTGCATCATGCTAAGGCATCCAGAACACTGGCGAAGCCCCCAGGCGAAGCCATTTCTGCGAAGCCTCAAGGCAAGGGCTAGGCTTCCTCAAACAAAGGAGTTCCGGTGATGGCGAAGCCTTCAGGCGAAGCCATCCCCACAAACCCCCCCAGGGTGAAGCCCTCATGCAACAATGTCCACGAGAAGTGTTTAAGGTAAAGGCAGGGCCTCCCTGCGAAGCTTCCTGGCAAAGGCGAAGCCTCCGGGCGAAGTCATCCCAGCAAGTCTCCTAGCAAAGGCAACGTCTGCAACAAGAAGACTTCCTGTTCAGACGCTAAGAGTTTTCCTACTGCGAAGCCTCCAAGCAAGGCGAAGCCTTCTCGTGAAGCCTCCAAGAGAAGGCGAGGCCAAACCAGGCAAAGCCTTCTCCGCAAAGTTTCCTAACGAGGGCGAAGCCTTCAGAGCGGGGCCTCCCGGTCGACGAAGCCCTCCAGCAAAGCCACCTAAGCTTATCAAGTCGGCCAAACCACTCCCGACCATTCTGGCCCCTCCCGCCTTTCACGCTGACACTTGGGAGCAAACTTATCTACTTTTACCTTTTTATCTTTTAGTCAGACATGCATACAAATGTACTGTACACTTTATGGCATGCATGCACCTTTTTGTAAGAGTTTGTTCCCTTCTTCCCTATAAAAGGAACAACAGGCTCCTAGAATAGATAGAACATATGTAAAGCTTAAGAAGGACAATTCCTTAAGCCCGGTTCTCACCCCCCTGCTATATTCCACCATCCCCCTTGATTGATTGTTTATCATCAAGTTTAATATCTAGTATTGCTTAATCTCATAGTTAAGAGGTGCTAGATCTTCCATACTCCCCAGGCTTATCGCAGATATAGCCCAACCTCGTAGTTGGGAGGTGTCTGTGGCTGAATCTATCCTTCTTTGTTCGTCGACTCCTTCAAGCTAGATCTGCGCTTTCATACGATCTCGCGGCTTCGCGTCAAGTGTACTCGTGATCGTATCAAGTGGTATCAGAGCCAGATCGCTTGCTGGAGTTGTTTGTGATTTCTTGAAGGTTAAACCCTTTAACTTCTACTTGAAGAAAGATTTACCTTTGCGTTATTTTCAAACCGTGTTATACTCTGTTCGCTTACTGTACCCTCCCATATCCGCTTTTATTTCGGTTTATCTGTTGTGTTGTTTCTGTGTTAGGAGTTGTTGTGGTGTTAGCAACTTCATAAATCAAAAGTCAAAAAAAAGAGAAACAGAGAAGAAGAAGAAGAAAAAGAAAAGAAAGCAGTTGCGGTTTTGCGAAAGTCGCAAATCTCAGTTTTATTCGAAACCGCAACGTGCAAAGATTTATACGCTCAAAAGAGTGAGGTCGTAGTTGAAAAGTGAAGAGAAGTGGTGTATAAGGCTTGGTTGTGAAAAGCGTAGAAGAAATCGAATTTGTGTTCTTATTGTTCTTGGTGTTCATATGAGTGTTCATATCTGTTCATTCCACAACTCATATGAACAATGACCTTGATCTAATTTCGGTTTCAAATTTGAGCCAAAAGTGTTTGTGCGCCAAAAACCTCATTTCTAATCCTCTTGTATATCTGTTGCCGAAACCCCCCTCCATTTTAACCTAGCTTGCTTCAAGTAACTAGTACTTCTTGCTTAAAGATTTTTGCATGCTAGTGGTTATCTTGTGATATTCATGGTCGGGTTTGGCCTTGGAAAGAGCAAGCTCTGAGAGCTAAGCAAGAGGAAAGAAAGAAAGCCGAGTGTGACCCCTCGCGAAAGGGCAGAAGGAGAGAGCCCAAAACACGTGAGGAGCTTGAGCGGACTAATTTTATTGTTTAAAAGTGCAGGAGATCCCATGGAGGATAAATATTTCTATGGGGTTGATCTATCAGTGGGGCGATACCAGCTTGGAAAAGACTTATGGCATTGGATGGAGAAGTTGGAGTACCACTTTTGGTGCTTCCCACTTCGTGGTGAAGAAATGTTGAGCCAAGCCATAAGAAGCCTAAAAGGAGAGGCCAAAGAATGGTCCAGTCTTGGAGTGAGTTGAAGAGGTTGCTGTGGCAACGATATGGACTCTGTCAAGAAGAGCCACCCCCTCCCTACTACTCCCAGGCGAGGACTCCCATGCGCCCTGCACACAGTACCCCAGTCGGGCTCTGCCACCATACTCCACTCGACGGGTCTTCGCCCTCAGGCGAACCAACTTCCTTCCAGGAGAGGCGGCGAGGACCCCCATCGCCGCAAACCCCCTTGGTTGGGCCGCGCACCCCACCGCCCAATACTTGCGCAGCCCATACCTACACCACAAATCCCAACCCTCACCAAAATCCAAAAGAAGAAACTCTCGCCCAAGAGATTAAAAGGCTCAAAGATGAGTACTTAGAATATGAGCGGGCGAGAGAGAAAAGGAAAGAGAGAAGAAAAGAAAGAGCTCTCCAAAGCCAAATGAGTGAAAAGAAAGACTCACCCGGGCCTTCTAACATACCCCAAGAAGAACTAACCGTTTCATCTTCTCAAACTTGTTGTTCTTCTTTGGCTGTGCAGGAAGAAGAAGAGGCCGCGGACGCGTGAATAGTTGAAGAAAGCGAAGGCGCTTTGGAAGAAGGCAGAGCTCATGCGGGAGCCCCAACTGAACCCCCACTCGAGGGAGAAGCCACACCGTTGCTGGCAGAAGAGAAGATGATATGCGAAGCAGGTCTACGCCTCCCTAACTTGGGGGAAGGTAACTTGACTATCTCTTCTAACAGCAAAGGGTATACGCAAGAGTGCGAACCTATGGTTTCCTTGAGTCTGCATGCTACGAACATGGGTGATGGATCAGACATTGGTTCGACACCGCACCCATTGTTCGAATATATATACGGGACCCCCCCAGATGCCATGATAGACATGCTTAGGATGCATGCGCTAAAGAAAGGTCACTTTATTCCACGAGAGACATCCATGCCTTTCCTTAGCAAACATGAGCATCTTCAAATAAATCGAGCTGAAGCCATATTAATGGTTGAGGTGGAGAGGGAGAACGACCCGTTCATCTCTCAACCTCTTGCTTATACTAATGCTAGTCTCTGCATGCTGCGGTCTGATGTTCTTTCTATGACTAGCTTAGTTTTTCCTTCTTTGTCTTGGGAAGCACATCTGCATGTGTGCTTGGCGAAGGTAAAGCTTCCCTTGACCCCCACCCCAGTTCCATGAGCAAAGGTCTTAGGGTTTTAGGCCGCATGCTTTTCTTGAGTATAAAGTTCTTGTTGAAATCATAAAATACTTCAGGAAGCATGTCATGAATTTTTATAGGATTTTGTTCGTGTTCCCGATGAATATAGGATTTATCATGCTCACGCATACATATGCATCGCCACCGGGACCCCCCCAGTCTCCGGTTAGGTTTTCACTCACTAACCTCTGATGCTCTTCAAAGTTTGTTGCGCTTGTTTTCGATTGTAGGAAGTTTTCTTCCCTTAAGATTCAAGGACGAATCTTTTTAAGGGGGAGGGAATGATGTGATCATGGGATCCCCAAGCAACAACGAGGAGTCCCAGACGAAGAGGCAGTCGAGTGAAGCTCGGAGCAACCCCTCGGCGAGTGGGTTCAGAGGCCCAGGCGACCTAATCCATGGTCTGGACTAGCACCTGACATGGAAAAGGCAACGCCTCCACGCGAGGGCCCTATGAGAGGCCTCAAGGCGTAGGAGAGGCTTCTGCGCACGAAGGCATCCGGGGGATGGCAAAACACTTGGGGAAAGACGTCCCTGTGAAGTCTCAAGGCGAAGGATGAGCTGCATCATGCTAAGGCATCTAGAACACTGGCGAAGCCTCCAGGCGAAGCCATTTCTGCGAAGCCTCAAGGCGAGGGCTAGGCTTCCTCAAACAAAGGAGTTCCGGTGATGGCGAAGCCTTCAGGCGAAGCCATCCCCACAAACCCCCCCTAGGGTGAAGCCCTCATGCAACAATGTCCACGAGAAGTCTTTAAGGTAAAGGCAGGGCCTCCCTGCGAAGCTTCCTGGCAAAGGTGAAGCCTCCGGGCGAAGTCATCCCAGCAAGTCTCCTGGCAAAGGCAACGTCTACAACAAGAAGACTTCCAGTTCAGACGCTAAGAGTTTTCCTACTGCGAAGCCTCCAAGCAAGGCGAAGCCTTCTCGTGAAGCCTCCAAGAGAAGGTAAGGCCAAACCAGGCAAAGCCTTCTCCGTAAAGCTTCCTAGCGAGGGCGAATCCTTCAGAGCGGGGCCTCCAGTCAGACGAAGCCCTCCAGCAAAGCCACCTAAGCTTATCAAGTCGGCCAAACCACTCCCGACCATTCTGGCCTCTCCCGCTCCCGCCTTTCACGCTGACACTTGGGAGCAAACTTATCTACTTTTACCTTTTTATCTTTTAGTCAGACATGCATAAAAAAGTACTGTACACTTTATCGCATGCATGCACCTTTTTGTAAGAGTCTGTTCCCTTCTTCCCTATAAAAGGAACAACAGGCTCCTAGAATAGATAGAACATATGTAAAGCTTAAGAAGGACAATTCCTTAAGCCCGGTTCTCACCCCCCTGCTATATTCCGCCATCCCCCTTGATTGATTGTTTATCATCAAGTTTAATATCTAGTATTGCTTAATCTCGTAGTTAAGAGGTGCTAGATCTTCCATACTCCCCAGACTTATCGCAGATATTGCCCAACCTCGTAGTTGGGAGGTGTCTGTGGCCGAATCTATCCTTCTTTGTTCGTCGACTCCTTCAAGCTAGATCTGCGCTTCCATACGATCTCGCGGCATCGCGTCAAGTGTACCCGTGATCGTATCACTCAGGCTCGTGCTAACCTTCTTATTGGTCGCTGAATGTCAGATGACCAAGTGGCCTATCCTTTGGTTGAGGAAGTAGCGGCGAAGGCCAGCAAAGGGGTGAAGGCCCAGATAAAGCGAAGCCAATAAAGGTATAAGGGTTGCACGAACCGTGAGTGCAAGGGCCTTGTCTGGCGGGGCCAGTATAGGCATGAGAGTCCTCGCGAAGGCGAGTTGAGACCGCGGGTGCGAGACCCGCGAAGGCCTAGGAGACTCGTGAAGGCGAGTAAGACCGCAAGGGCGAGACCTGCGATCTGGCGAGGGCGAGACCCTGCGCAGGTGAGACTTAAGACCGCGAGGGTGAGACCTCGCGAAGGCGAGCTGGAATTCTGGGAGGGAAAGACCTCGCGCAGGCGAGACTTGAGACAGCAAGGGTGAGATCCTGCGCAGGCGAGCTGGGAGACCGCGAGGGCGAGACCTCGAGCAGGCGAGACTTGGACCGCGAGGGTGAGACCTCGTGAAGGCGAGCTGGAAGACCATGATGGCGAGACCTCGCGCAGGTGAGACTCGCGAAGCCTTGTCTGATTCTGATACGATGCGAGGGCGCATTTGCTTGGGTAGTGTACCATAGCGCGCGAGGGCGATTTACACATAGACCTCCCTGAAGAAGCCAAAACTGGATTAACCTTTCGTACCGCAAGGGGATTACCCTTGGGATGAGGCGAGTTGAAGGTCCGCTGGGGTTCGTGGAGACGAGACCCGCAACTGCTTGTGTTGAGGAGTCCGAGAGGAAGGTCTGCTGCAGCGCGCGAGGGCGATTTACACATAGACCTCCCTGAAGAAGCCAAAAGGGGATTACCCTTTCGTACCGCAAGGGGATTATGCTTCGGACAAGGTGAGTTGAAGGTCAGCTAGGGTTCGTACAGACGAGACCCGCAACTACCTGTGTTGAGGAGTCTGAGCGGAAGGTCTGCTGCAGCGCGCGAGGGCGACTTACACAAAGACCACCCTGAAGAAGCCAAAAAAGGGGATTACCCTTTCGTACCGCAAGGGGATTACCCTTGGGACGAGGCTAGTTGAAGGTCAGCTGGGGTTCGTAGGGACGAGACCCGCAAAGGCCATTGGCGCGGCCGCAAGGGGATTCCTTTTGTGTTCGTGATCGGGTTCGACCTGACAAGGTCTGGTGCCATGGATCTTGGCGAGTGGCCAGTCTGACCGGGTGGGTGTAGAGGGTGATTGAGAGGGAAGTTGTGCTACCGTGTAATGCTGTAAGAGAGGAAAAAATACACTAGTATTTTATTGAATTGAAATATGAAGCTGAGGACTTACACGTAATATGGGCGTAAGTCATCCGAGTGAAAGTTGCGAGGGAGAAGACGACCATCATGGTCTTGTAATTCATAAACCACTGGGCAGACCTGCTTATGAACAATGTAAGGTCCATCCCAGTTGGGTCGCAAGACACCCTGTGTGGGGTCGCGAGCAGTGAGGGCGGACTTGAGCAAGTCAAGGCCCCCTTGTTGCAGTGCCTTGGGTTTGACCCTGGCATTATGATGAAGATTGAGCCGCTGTTTGAGGGCAAACATGCGGAGGCGAGCGCCTTCGCGTAATTCTTCGAGCAGGTCGAGTTTGGCGCGAAGCCCCTGAGCGTTGGCTTCGTCAGTGAAGTTGATCATGCGGATCGTGGGGAGGTCTGCCTCAATAGGTAGAAGCGCGTCTGCGCCATAAACCAGGGAGAAAGGTGTTTCGCCTGTTGGGGTGCGAGTTGTGGTGCGGCGTTTTGCCCCCTCAAGGCGCTTCTTGAGGCCCTCCTTGAGGGTGCGGTTAGTGACCTCAACTTGGCCATTGGACTGGGGATGTGCCACTGGGGCGAAAAGCATGCGGACATTGTTATCCTAGGCACATTGCTGGACGCTATGGCTGGCGAACTGAGTGCCGTTGTCTGTGATGATGGCATAGGGGCTGGCGTACCGGCAAACGAGATTCTTCCAGAGAAACTTGATGATTTTGGCGGAGGTGATGGAGACCAAGGGTTCTACCTCGACCAATTTGGAGAAGTAATCGACCGTGAAAACACAAAAACGGTACTGACCTGGTGCAGTTGGCATTGGGCCAATGAGATCAAGGCCTAATAGGGCGAAGGGCACAGGATTCGTTAGTGCTGGGGACTCCGTAGATTGCAGCCGTTGAATGCGAGAGTTGATCTGGCATTGGTGGCATGTTTTGACCTGCGCGGCGGCATCCTCTATCAGGGTGGGCCAGTAGTATCCTTGGCGGAGGGCCTTGTGGGCAAATGCCTCCGCCCCTATGTGGGCACCACAGCTGCCTTGGTGGAGAGTGTCCAAGACGGAGTGTCCCTCAAGAGTGCTGAGGCAGCGTTGGAGGGGTGAAACAAATCCGCGATGCCATAGTTGCTTATCAATGAGAACAAATCGGATGGCACGCTTGCGAGTTTGTGGGCTCGCGGCGGTGGCCTGAAGCTCAGCGATGATGGGGTCTCACCAATCCTTAACTTGGTCTTGTGTTGCTAGTGAGGCAATATCGATAGTCTCCGTGATTAAGGGTTTGGCAAGAGTGGTCAAGGCGGAGGGTGTCTTTCCCTTGGACAGCATGTCTGCTGTGGTATTTTCAGAACGGGGGATGTGAATGACGACAGCTTCTTCAAAGTTGGTCCGCAGGGTGTTCACCAATTTGAGGTACTTGCTTAGGGTGGCGTCTTTGCACTCAGCTCATCCCTGGACCTGGTGGATAACAAGCTGCGAGTCACTGTGGATATGGAGGCGGCGAATGCCTGTCCTTATGGCGAGTTTGAGCCCCGCGATGAGGGTAACATTATTAGTGACTTGAAACTGGAAAGAGACGCGAAGGGAAGCTTCCATACCTAAGGGTCCTCGTAGGTATACGCCCCCGGCGGGGGATCCACAAACATGTCCCATTCTGGTGTCGTCATCCGAGAATTCTGCAATGAAGTCGGCGAGGGCCTGGCCCTGAATCGACTTTCTGTACTCGTAGTTGATGTTGAAACCACCTAGTTCAATACACCATTTGGCGAGGCACCCTGAATGTTCGGGACGCCTGAGGATCTCTTGAATTGGTAGGTCCGTCCGTACTATAATCGTGTGCCCTTGGAAGTAGGGCTTGAGCTTCCGTGCTGCATATACTAGAGATAGAATAGCTTTTTGAAGAGGAGGATACCTTATTTCTGCAGCGTGGAGGGTGTGGCTGGTATAGTAGACCGGCCACTGCCTGGCAGCCTCTTCCTTGATGAGGACAGAGGCGACGCTGTTCTATGAGGTGGCAAGATAGAGGACCTGGTCATCGCCGGGTCTGGGACACTTGACTGCAGGTAGTTCTTGCAAGTGCTGCTTGATTGAGTCATATGCCTCCTGGCATTCTTCTGTCCATTTGCAAGCCTTCTTCTTGCGGATTTGGTCGAAGAAAGGCCTACAGCGGTCATGAGTTTAGAGACGAAGCGTCCTAAGGCCACTAGCTTCCCTGCCAGTTGCTGTACTTCTTTGAGTCCCCTAGGGGTGCGGAGATTGGTGATGGCTTCGATCTTCTTGGGATTCGCATGAATCCCTCCTTTGGAGATTTGGAAGCCCAGAAATTTGCCATCGCCGACGTCGAAGATGCACTTTTTTGGGTTTAAGCGCATGTTATACTTGCGAAAGTTGGCGAATGTTTCCTCCAAGTCTGCTAGCTGTGTCAAGGTGGCCTTGATTTTGACCACTATGTCATCAACATAGGCCTCAAGGTTTCGGCCAACTTGATCTGCGAAGACCTGATTCACAAGTCTTTGGAAAGTGGCCCCTGCGTTTTTTAAACCAAAGGACATCCGGATGTAGTGGTAGACCGCTTCACCAGTGGTAAAGGCTGTTTTTACTGCGTCCTTTGGGTCCATAAAAACTTGATGGTACCCACTATATGCGTCGAGGAAGGAGAAGACTGAGTGATGGACGGTTGAGTCTACTAGTTGGTCAATAGAGGGTAGGGGATAGGGATCCCTTGGGCAGGCCCTATTGACCCCTTTGTAGTCTACACAAAGTCGCCACCAGCCTCCTTCCTTGTCTACGAGTACTATATTGGCGACCCACTCAGAGTAGTGAACTTCCTTGATTATATTAGCCTTAAGCAATTTTTGTACTTCCGCGTACAAAATCCTTATGATCGGGGCCATCCCCTAGTTTTTCGCCTAACCGGGCTAAAGCCGGGAGTACACTTAGTTTATGGGAGATAATGGAAGGGTCCACACTGGTAAGTCGCCAGGGCTCCATGCGAAGACGTCGATATTGGCATGGAGGAGATGGATGAGTGCTTGCTGGTCCTGCTCCTGGAGGTATTTTCCCACCCGAAACTTCTTGTCAGGAGAGATCTCAACCTCTTCGAAGGCCTCACCTGCGGGTCCGGTCTCTTCCATGGGTGCCTTCCACTTAGGTTCTGATGGTTTGGGAAGCTGAGGGGGTCCTGCGAGGGCAGAGACATAATTGCCCCTAGCCACGTTCTGGTTGACGAATATGTAGGTATCTCCCGCTGCGGTGTGGAACACCAGAGTTAAGGCCCGCACATCGCAGTGGACGTTGAATTCAGTCTAGGTGTGACGCCCAATGATGGCATTGTACGGTGTGGGGAGATCATGAAGGGGAGTGTGATTGTTCCCAAGGTTGGGATTTCTTCCCGTCCTACTCCAAAGGTGGCCCCCTTCGCGGGCTGGATCTGCGATAGGGATACCTTTGCTTCAACGAGAGTGTGTTTGTAGACAACATTGGCGTTCACCCCGGTGTCCATGTAGATCCTATCTGTGTCCCATCCGGCAATGCGGGCGGTGATGACCAAGGGGTCCGCGTGGGGTATTGCGACGGAGGTCCCATCGCGGCGATGAAGTAGGTGAGTTGAGGCATGATCAATTTGATAGATCTGCCTCATGTAACGGTGTCTTGCCACCGTGCCTTCGCACTGTGTGATTACACTGATGTGTCCCCTAGCTAGGGGAATTTGGTCTATATTTTCTTGATCCGGGTTCTGTTGGGGGCGACCCCGCCTGCAGTCCTCCTGATTACCTTCTCGCTTGCGACCCCCATTTGAGTCGTGAAGCAAGAATTCCCTGAGTTTGCCTTGAGCGAGCATGTCTCCGATCATGCGTTTGAGCTCGAAACAATCCTCAGTGTCGTGACCTTTGTCTCGATGCTAGCGGCAATACTTATTACTCAGCCTAATCACCTCCTAGGAGAGGGGACGAGGCCACTTGGGGACCTCCCTCTTCTGTTCCAAGGCATGAAGGATGTTGGTGCGAGATTCTCTAAGAGGTGGGAGGGTCGGATACGTCCTTTATTTGTTGAACTGCGTAGGGTACTGCCTCTGGGACCTAGAGTCCACTCGCGGGTGCTGGCCCTTCGCATCTGTTGGGGTGGTGCGGGCAAGTGGTCGAGTGACCTCTTCTGTGTTCATGAACCGGGATGCCGTGTTCAGGAACTGCTCCATGTTGCAGGGGGGTTGGTGTGTACATCCACGAAGAAAAGGGATTCCCACCGGAGACACTGAATGGCTGCGAGCAGACGGGCCCCAGATTTGGGACTTGGATGGATTCCGCCTGAAATCGCTAAATGTACTCCATGAGGGATTCTTCTTTCTTCTGTCGTATTTTCAGGAGGTGTCCTGCCGTTTTTGGGGGAGGTTTGGACACCACGAAGTGATTGGAGAAATTGCGGGAGAGTTCCTCAAAGGAGTCAAATTGATACAGACGGACCGCGTACATGCCAAGATATTGTCCGCTTTGGGCCCAGCCCGCACGGATTTGTTCTTACTCTGGCCCGCTTAGTCTGCCACACTAGGTGGTAAGCCCGCCAGGTAAAACGCGTCTTGAAGAAACTACGGAGCAACCACCCTTATAAAGGTATGATTTCTCCCATAGCTCTACCATGTGGGATGAGCAACATCATCCACCCCCCAAAGGGAGCCCAGCGTCCTCGCTGGCACATGGACATGTACAACCAGAGCTCTGATACCAAATTGATACAGACGGACCGTGTACATGCCAAGATATTGTCCGCTTTGGGCCCAGCCCGCACGGATTTGTTCTTACTCTGGCCTGCTTAGTCTGCCACACTAGGTGGTAAGAAACTCAAAGTCATGCGTCGGGTAGTTCTGCTCGTGTGGTCGCATCTGTCTCGACCCATACGCGATGACATGCTGCCCTTGCATCAACACACAACCGAGTCCTGTCCTTGACGCGTCAGTATAGACTACGTAAGGTAGTGCCGGATCCGGTTGGCTCAGAATCGGAGCGTGTGTCAATAACCGCTTGAGTTCCCGAAAACTGTCCTCGCAGGCTGAGGACCAAACGAACGGCTGACCCTTCTTGGTCAACTGAGTGAGTGGTGATGCAAGTATGGAAAATCCTGGTACGAATTTGCGGCAGTACCCTGCCAAACACAGGAAACTCCGTATGTCCTTGACCGTCCGTGGCTGCCTCCACTCCTCAACTGACTTGGTCTTCTCCGGATCCACTGAAATACCATGCTCTCCTACGATGTGACCCAGAAAAGATACCTCCCGCATCCAGATTTCGCACTTAGAGAACTTAGCGTATAGCTGGTTGTGCGCAAGTGTCTCCAATACAGTCCTCAAGTGTTCTTGATGTGATTCCTCATCGGGAGAATAGACAAGAATGTCGTCGATGAAGACACAAAGGAATCCAGATACGGGCGAAACACCCGATGCATCATGTCCATGAATGCAGCTGGTGCGTTCGTCAAACCAAATGGCATGACGGTGCACTCATAATGCCCGTATCGAGTGAGGAAAGCAATCTTGGGAATGTCCTCTTCCCTTATACGAAGCTGAAAGTAACACGACCGCAGTCGATCTTGAAAATACCCTAGCCCTCCGAGCTGGTCAAGCAGATCATCGATCCCGGGTATCGGATACTTGTTCTTGATCGTGATGGCATTCAACCTGTCGATAGTCAATGCAAAGTCAAAGAGTCCCATCCTTCTTCCCGACAAACAGAATCGGGCTCCCAGGGGGAAGTACTGTCGAATAAACCCCTTCTCTAGAAGATCCTCGAGCTGCTTCTTCAGTTCAGCCAGCTCCACGATCGGCATCCGATAAGGAGGGATGGAGATCGGAGGTCGACCCTGGCTGCAACTAAATCTCGAAAGTGATCTCTCTCCTAGGTGGCATACCCGGTAACTCCTCTGGAAAGACATGCGGAAAATAACGGACTACCGAAATCTGATCTAACTCTGAGCGTGTACCTGTAGTGTTAAGGCCGAAGTAGTCCTCCTCATCAACAACCGGAATGTGCTCCAACATGCTCAGCTCCATACTCTGCTCCACTGGCTTCTGTGGGTAGCCAATCGGTACGACCTCCCCAGAAACTAGAATCTGACGCTTGGCGCAGTCAATCTTCACGTCGTGCTGCGACAACCAATCCATCCCCAGAATAATGTCGTACTTGGACGTATCCAAGATCAGTAGCTGAGACTCGATCTGATGACGCCCAATACTCAGGATACATTCCTGAGCAACCTCGTTCGAGTACAGACACGTCCTACCAGCAGTGCGTACAACGACTACACTCATCGTGTAGGTGATACGCAGAACTAGAGATGTCGCACATCTCCCAGATATAGCAGAATGGAAGCGCCGGTATCAAATAATGCATTAACTGGTACATTATTTAAAAGGATAGTACTGCTAACGCTCCTCGCCGAGACGTCTTGCCTGCTCGATCCCGATAAACCCGTCTTGTTGGGTAGTCCGTCAGACCGGGGTGGCGCAATCTGTGGTCTCTGAGGTGGAGCTCTCAAACCCCACTGCGCTAAGCCGCGGCCCTGGATGGCCCTGGTCGGTGGTCCTTGTTACGGTCACCCCGAGCGGGTTGCGACCGAGTGACCCGGGGCTCCGGTTTTGGCCTGCGGGTCACGTTTTTCGGCGTTCAGGCGGCTCCCGAGCCCTATCCGAGTATCATTTTGGCGAACCCTTCCGTATTTGAGGTCGTGTGGGTCCCCCGGACGTTTCCGCCGAAAATATTTTTCTGGCGCCGGGGTTGTCGGGGTCGTCTCGGGACGTACAGCGGGCTCGGTAGCACTCTCGAGATCTCAGTTTGGGAAGCCGTTTGCAGTTTTGGAGTCGTGGAAACGTCCCGGTGGTGGTTGTGGAGTTTAATATTTGGGGCGGGACGTTCGGTTCCGGGCGACTCCCGGGGCTCGGGATGGAAATTTTCTGACGGCTTTGGGGTAAGTTGTGTTATAATTTAAGATGGAATTTATGGGTATTTTTATAGAATTTTGGAGTGACGGAATTTCGGTTCGAGTTGACACGCGCGCGTTGGGTTTTGGTTCGGGTTCGTGAGCTCGGTAGGACACTCCGGAATGGTAAATGAACTTTTGAAATATGTTCTGTGAATGTTATAATATTCTGAGGGTTGTGTCCAAGTTTGGTTAATTTTGGAATTCGGTAATTATTTTTGGGCAAAAAGAATTGGAACTTTCGGAAAAATTGGGAGTTAATTTGCAATTGGGTGCAAAATTAATAAAAATCAGCATGGGCAGCCCTTGTTTCTTTCGGCAGCATGTGTGTGAGGATTAGGGACACTTGGCCAATTTCTATTTAAGTGTAGGAGTATGGGTTATAAAGTGAGGAAAATATATATTGGCTATTATTTCCATAAAATGAGTTTCAACTCATTTCTTTTCTTTTTCATCTCCTTCTTCTTCCTTTCTTCACGCTGCCGACGCCACCATTGTTGATCAACTCAAGCTTGAAGTTCTTCTTCTTGGTAGAAATCAAAGAGGAATTGGATGCTACTTGTGGTAAGCATCCTCCCTTCTCCTCTTTCCTTGTTGAAATTGAAGATTAGTGAAGAAATATGGATTTATGGTGAATGATGGGTTTGTTCTTAGCTATAAGCTAGGATGATTTTCTTCCTCCCATCTTTTAGTATGTTGTTCTTGGGTTGTAGGAGAGTGTTAATCAAGTGTTGGATTTTGGAAAACACATCTTGGATGAAAACCCTTGCTTGGCCGAATTTCTTGGAGAATTTCCAAAATGATGTGTGTTTGTTATCTTGGTTCATGCTTCAAGTATGTTAATCCTAGCATGATTCTAAGCTTATGTATGGATTCAATTTGATGGAAAACAAGTTGAGGTAAAAACCCCCTTTTGGCCGATTATTTAGGTGTATGTTCATAGTTGAATTTTGTTGTTTTGGATGCAATTGGATAGCATTCTTGGTTTAGAAGTGAAATTGGTGGTTAGAATGGTTGTTTGGTAGCTTGAATGGATTGAATTGGATGTTGGGTGAAATGTTGGTTAGGAACCCAAATGTTGGAATGATTCTTTTTCAATGTTGGAGTTTCATTTTGGTTGAATTGGATGTTAATATGGTGTTGGGGTTGAATTTAGGAGTGGGTGGAAGTTTGAAACGTTGAATTCGGTTAAGAAATGGAAAAGTTACAATTAAGCGGGATTATCGGAAAATGGCGGGTAATGAAGGGTATAAGGTTGGATTTGATAAGTTCTGCTTGTTGTATTATGTTTGTCAATGTATAATCTTGCGTTGTCTAAGTTGGTTCTGAATTCTGAAGTTTCTGTGGAAATCTGGAATTTTACGGAAATTCTGCCGGATTTTCGGTTTTGGGGTCGGGGGTGTAGTTTGGTAGTGTGGTCGATAAGGATGCTAATTCAATTTGGTTTGACAGATTCTGAGGTTCGGAGGTTAGGAAAGAGAAGTTTCTAAGTTTCGGGTCACGGTGTGGAGGTTGTCGAGAATCGGTCTAATACTGGATTTTGAGGTAAGGGTTTGGTTACATTGTTTTGGTAAGATAAGTATATGTTTTGGTTTCATTTTCATTTTGCTAGTATTTGAATTTTATGCCTTTGGGCATATTCCGTAGTTTGTAGGAGTATGCCTTATGGCATACTGCATGCATTAACCTTACGACAGGTTGTGGGTTCGCTACCCGGTGGTGCACCATGCTTCAGATTAGCTTGGCTTCCGACTCCCTTAGTGGAGGTCGTCGTTCGATTTGTTATAAGGGTTATGGCGATTTAGAATCGCACGTCCTTGAGACTCCGATCTATTTTCTGTACATGCATGTTATTCCGTATTATTGCATATATTGCTATCTTTTACATTTTGCAGGTTACATATACTTACCTTACCCCATATCCCTTACGGGTCCTTTTAGGACTCACCCTATTTTTCGGGTTACTGTTTTTGGGTTTGAGTGGGCGATAAGCGGCCTGCGGAGTAGGTTTCCGTAAGGTTCTACCTCGGTTGTGTTTTGCAGCAGTGCACCTTGCGGGCCGGGATTTTATCTACTTGGTCGGAATCCCCGCGAGGTATTTGATGCTTAGGCCTAGGCTTGGCTCTGTAGCCGCATGTGCATATTTTTACAGTTTCTTTGTGATGATTGTATGTCTGTATATATTTATATATTACATTCGTACATGTTACGAGCGCTTGGCGCTTGCTAGACACTTTAGGTTCTGTGAACTCTGCATGTATTTATGTTTTGGTGCGTAAGCACTCGTCCACGGAGGGCGGGGCTTACTCTGTTGTTAATGCATGAATTGTATGTTTGGATTTTACTTTCCGTTATAAGCACGAAATTTTTGTTAGGTTGCTTCCATAATCCTTTCGCTCTTTGGGTCCGCTACGCGCGGCGGGTCTCGATGGACCTGCCATTCCTATTCATTCCGGCTTCCGCTTCCGGCGTCCCGGCGCCCCCGCCTCCGCAACCGGGCTCGGGTGGCGTGCGGTGACAAGTTGGTATCAGAGCAGGTAAGTGACCATATTGGTCGTCAGTGGTGACTTGAAGTGACAACTATTGTTGTACATTTTATTTTAGAATGGTTTGGTACGGAGATTGGCCACCTCCTTACTCGAACCACTTCAAAATAAAATTGTGGAGCAAAGTTTGGTCCTTCAAGTTATCCTGGTGGTTGCAGAGCACGGAATCCAGAATTTCGGGACTTTGGTAAAAGTGTTACAAGTAAAGGATTGTGGAAAAGTTTCAGGTACGTAAAATTGTGTGTTAGGAAAAGATTTGGTGAAATAAGCATGAATTGCTTCTGTGATTCTGTGAAATGCATGACTTTATCATTTTGCGAAATAACTTCTGAGTCAAGTACTGCATTGCACTACAGAGCCTTAGAAAGCTGCTGCTAGTTTCTATAGGGATTAGAGGTAACTGATTGGTCTGGACTCTGTTTGGTCTGGAATGTTTCAGGAATGGTTAACACGCGCCGACAGCGCGATTTGCGACCGGAGGGAGGTGATCGTAATCCCACGCCTCCGAGAGTTAGAGAGCAGAGGCATGGGGATTCTGGGCCAGAGCAGGTACATACCCCGCCACCGGTTGTACAACAGGGTCAGGGGTCTACCACTGCTTTGGTTCATGTCTTTGGAGCAGTCCAGCAGCTTGTTGAGACACTAGTACCGAACAGGTTCCGTCTGATCACAGTGCGAGAGGATTCGGTCGTGGCACCGTCTGTGCATTCTGATGGGAGGGTGAGTAGCCACACCAGGACCACCACCCATACTCATGTACGGGCCCGATCTGAGAGTGAATCCGAGGAGGACGCGGAGCGCAGGAATCCGCGATCACGGAGGATACGACGAGGCGTAGCTCCGCAGCTCGCTCCGATCGTTCGACCAGAGACTTATCAGCCCCCTCGGCGGCGGAGGGTTATTGAGCTGGATTCGATACCACCCATCGGACCCACCGACGAAGGGGGAGGTTCGGGGGCATCACTGAACCCGAGTTTGATGGCAAGGGAGGTCCCGATGATATCCGGTTGTTGGAGAGGTTCCAGCGGTTGAACCCTAGGAAGTTTGATGGCAAGGGAGGTCCCGATGTGATAGCTTATGGGCGGAGACTGGTTTATGGAGATAGGACTACGATTGTAGTATCAAGTACATCTCTGGCAAGGGCAACACGGTTGCCGATGCACTGAGCAGGAAGTATACCGGGTTGGTCAAGGGAGGAGATATTGGTGACCGATCCGAGGAGAGTGATTTGACGTGCCTTTGGCACAGGTGGTAGCTCTGGGAGCGTGCTCAGGTTTACACACTTTCCATACATTCTGAGTGGCTTGACAGGGTGCGCGAGGCGCAAGGTAGAGATCCGGGGCTGAAGAAGTTGTCTGGGGAAGATAAGGGGTCTTTGTTACCGACGTTTCAGTATAGGCAGGGATTGCTATACTTCCGAGACCGCCTTTATGTACCGGAGGATCAGGAGCTCCGAATGAGATTTTAGAGGAGGCACACTCGAGCAGATTGAGTATCCATCCCGGAAGTGAGAAGATGTATCAGCATCTGCGTACTCACTTCTGGTGGCCTAGTATGAGGAGGCACATTGCCACACATGTGTCTAGGTGTGTCGTTTGTTAGCAGGTGAAGATTGAGCACCAGAAACCGGCAGGGACACTGCAGACTTTGCCCATTCCGATTCGGAAGTGGGGCAATGTTACTATGGATTTTCCGACCGCACCGCCCGACACGGTCCCGCCATGATGCTATCTCAAGGTTATTGTGGATCGGCTGACAAAGTGCGCACACTTTCGCCTATTCGGTCACGGACCCCCGGAGAAGCTTGCCCGGCTTTACATCGGGGAGATCGATGCGATTACATGGAGTACCGAGACTCCATTGTATCTCGACCGTGATCCGCGTTTCTGGCACGGTTGCAGAGGGCTTTTCATGAAGCTTTGGGCACGCGACTCCATCGAGTACAGCTTATCACCCATGCAGACGGGCAATGGAGCGGGTGATTCAGATATTGGAGGATATCTTTAAGCCGTACTTTGGATTTTGGAGGAGATTGGGACCAGTGATTTGCCTTTGATTGAGTTCTCGTACAACAACAGCTTCCAGACTACGATTGGTATGGCACCATATGAGGCGTTATGCGGGAGGAGGTGTATGACACCACACCGCTGGACCGATGCGTCGATAGGGTTGAGTTGGGACCCGAGCTTATTGAGGAGACTACGGCGAAGATCAGATTGATTCAGGCGCGGATCAAAGCCGCGAACGACCGCACCACTACTTATGCGAACCGTCGCCGTAGGGCTCTGGAGTTTGAGGTTGGGGATAGGGTTTGGCTTAGGCTTGGCAGTCGGATGGATAGTATCCGCAAACCGCGGATAACCGCCCGTCAGTGACGGTTTTAACCGCGGTTTTTATCCGCGGTTTCGCGGATACGGTTTTTTTTACATCCGTTTATTCGCGGTTACGGATTACGGATATGTTGTATCCGCACCGTGGATAACCGCTATCCGCGGTTTGCGGATAACCGCAAACCGCAAGCCAAACCCAAAGATTAGTGAGGCCCATAGTCAATAAGCCCATAGTGAGGCCCAACTGTGGCTTGTTGCGTGAAGCCTGCTGAAAGCGTGAATGTGAGCCCAACTTATCTGTTCTGTGGCGTGAGTGTGAGTGAGTGATATGTTAGGGTTAGACACTTAGCAGCAGAGCAGAGCAGACTTACACTAACAACACCATTCACACGATTCTCGAATCCTTCATCTTCAATCAATCCTTCATCTTTGATTATTCCAGAAGTTCGGCTTCAACCAATCCAAAAATGAAGTAGGTGACGGAACATTGGAGTCTGGAGAACACAGCAAGGGCTGCGTTATGGTTGGGCGACGACGAAGACGATCATGTAGCCGATGAAGGCAGCAACAACAGCAGTCAGCAGGCCCCTTCGTCTCAGATTCGGAAACCATCCTCGCCGCTATTCGTTTCAGAAGCTTTTTGACATTCAGTGATAGTCGTTATTTGTGCATTTCTGGAAAATGTTCATTTATGTTAGCGTTAGTCTCTAAGGTTTTTATATAATGTGCTATTCTATATTATCACAGGTGCCTTTGCTCTGTAAGCAAAAAGGCTGGAAGTGATGCTACTGTTGTTGAGAATCTTATTCAATTATTTTTCAAACGTCTGGAAGCCCAGGTGACTGAAAACAAGCAGGTTTGTTGCACAAATCTATTCTATTGCGAAGTCCTTTACTTAATTTACTTATTTTATAGTTGAACAGTATGAAATAGTCATCTGTAAGTATAATGTACTTGTTCTTTTAGGTAATATTGCTTTAAATGAAGATGCATAGATACGTGTTTGGTAATTTTTGGCTGATGTTCTGCTGGAATTTTTCTAGTAGTTGGTAAAGCAATTTTTCGAATGCCTAGCATGCAGTATTAAATGTTAAAGAAGTCTCTTGAACAAAGCAAATCTATGGATGAGAAGAAAGCTACGCAGTTAGGTTTTTACATGATTAATAAGAATCTACTTGATCAACTGCTGCACGTGTTTGCCTATAATGTATGAAGCTGATTTAAGACGGGGCAACAACATTTGTCTTTGGTTTGTGTGTGTGGCTAAGGACTGAGGGTCAATGAGCCTAATCCATAGGAGAGATGAATAACATGGTCAGTCAGTTGACCAAAGCTCAATTTGCTGATGATGACCTTAGCGAGATTTCCATATTCCAGTAGCCTAAATTTTCTACAGTGATTATTGCCTTTTTTTCTACAATATTGAGATACTCTAAAATTGATTGCCAGAAAGTCTGCGAGAAGATATCATGACTCGAGCTCTCTCTATGTACAAGATGAAAAGCCCCAAAGCATCTGAAGTTACCCAGGAAACAACCAATATGCTTTAGTTTATTTAGTGAAATCTTCTCCCTAGAAGCTTTCTCGTTTCTCTTGCTCTGTAGGTCCACAAACATTAACCAAGGAATCATGACTAGCTTCTTCAGTTCTCTTTTTTTGTCCTTTTTTTTTGGTTGCTGTGAACTAATCCCAAACGTTATCTTCATTACCTCCGAAAGCCATTCACACAAGAGTATTAATTGACAATCCTACCACCCTAATTTTCTTGCCCAAGGACAGTACAGGTGGTGATGATGATGATGATGATGATGTGCGGGCTCTCCATCCACATCAAACATCTCATAGTTTGTCTTGTTTTCTATGTCTTTTGTAAGATGAAAATGTTTATTTATGTTAGCGTTAGTTTCTATGGCAAGATGATCTTGTTCAGTAAGGTTTTCATGTGATTGATAAAAATCTACATGATCAATTGCTGCACGTGTTTGTTTCTCATTAATTAGAAATAGTTTCTATGATGATGTTGCTAGTTAAAATACATAAACAGGTTCTTATACTTGAAAATCTGTTCCAGTTACAGTGATTTTGAATTTTCACCATGAATCATAAGTTCACATGAGCATATCTTGACATTATTGCAGAGTAAGATTACTAAGAAGAAGGTAAATCAGTCACTGAACCTCATTTTGGTTGTGGCTGCTCTTTACTGCTTGTGGTGTGCAAGCCAAATATATTGGGTTAGTCCTCGACAACCTGCGGTTGGGGAGGAGGCAGATCTTGGGATTCTGATATTCTTGGCCATTTATTTTTTCTGGGACCAAGAGTTCTAAGGGGAGAATGTTACGGTCACCCCGAGCGGGTTGCAACCGGTGACCCGGCTCGGTTTTGGCTGCGGGTCACGTTTTCGGCGTTCAGCGGCTCCCGAGCCCTATCCGAGTATCATTTTGGCGAACCCTTCCGTATTTGAGGTCGTGTGGGTCCCCCGGACGTTTCCGCCGAAAATATTTATCTGGCGCCGGGGGGTTGTCGGGGTCGCCTCGGGACGTACAGCGGGCTCGGTAGCGCTCTCGAGACCTCAGTTTGGGAAGCCGTTTGCAGTTTTGGAGTCGTGAGAATGTCCCGGAGGTGTTTGTGGAGTTTAATATTTGGGGCGGGACGTTCGGTTCCGGGCGACTCCCGGGGCTCGGGACGGGAATCCCGGGGCTCGGGATGGAAATTTTCTGACGGCTTTGGGGTAAGATGTGTTATGAATTAAGATGGAATTTATGTGTATTTTTGTGGAATTTTTGGAGTGACGGAATTTCGGTTCAGGTTGACACGCTCGCACGTCGGGTTCTGGTTCGGGTTCAGCGAGCTCGGTAGGACACTCCGGAAAGGTAAATGAGTTTCTGAAAAATGTTCTGTGAATGTTATAATATTCTGAGGGTTGTGTCCAAGTTTCGTTAATTTTGGAGTTCGGTAAATATTTTTGGGCAAAAAGAATTGGAACTTTCGGAAAAATTGGGAGTTAATTTGCAATTGGTTGCAAAATTAATTAAAATCAGCATGGGCAACATTTGTTCTTTTCGGCAGCAATTGGGAGAAGAAATGGGACACTTGGCCTTTTTCTATTTAAGTAGAGAGGTATGGGTTAAAGAGGAGAAATATATATTATGACATAATATTTCATAAAATGAGTTAAAACTCATTTTCACTTCTCTTCTTCTTCCTCTTGCTTTCTTGCTGCCGAAACCTCCATGGAAGCTTGCTCCAAGCTTGAAGTTCTTCATCTTGGCTCAAATCAAAGAGGTTTTGGGTGCTTTGAGTGGTAAGTACCTCCCTAACTCCTCTTTTCTCATTAGTTTGGTAGATTAGTGAAGAAAAGAAGAGTTTTGGTAAATGTTGGGTTTGTTCTTAGCTATAAGCTAGGATGATTCTCTTCCTCCCATGTTTTAGTATGTTGTTCTTGGGTTGTAGGAGAGTGTTAATCAAGTGTTGGATTTTGGAAAACACATCTTGGATGGAAACCTAGTGTTGGCCGATTTTCTTGAAGATTTTCCAAAATGGTGTGTGTTTGTTATCTTGTTTCATGCTTCAAGTATGTTAATCCTAGCATGATTCTAAGTTTATGTGTGGATTTAATTTGATGGAAAACAAGTTGAGGGAAAAAGCCCTCTTTGGCCGAATTATTAGTGAAGAAGTTGTGGTTGTTTGGGTGAAATTGGTTAGTGATCTTGCTTAAGAAATGTAATTGGTGATTAAAGAGTGCAAATGGAACTTTGTTTGGATTGAAATGGAGGTTGGGTGAGAAAACCCCTCTTTGGCCGAATTGATAAGTGAAGGGGTTTTATTGATTTTGGTGTAATTGGTTAGTAAGCATGCTTAGGAAGTGGAATTGGTGATTAATATAATTATTTGGAAGCTTGAATGGATTGAATTGGAAGTTGGATGAAAAGTTGATTAAGAACCGAAATCTTGGAATGATTCTTTTTCAATGTTGGAGGTTCATTTTGGTTAAATTGGAGGTTAATATGGTGTTGGGCTTGAATTTAGGAGTGGATGGAAGTTTGAAATGTTGAATTCGGTTAAGGAATGAAAAAGTTACAATTAATCGGGATTATCGGAAAATGGCGGGTAATGAAGGGTTTAAGGTTGGATTTGATCAGTTCTGCTTATTGTATGATGTTTGTCAATGTATAATCTTGCATTGTCTAGGTTGGTTCTGAATTCTGACGTTTCTGTGAAAATCTGGAATTTTACGGAAGTTCTGCCGGATTTTAGGTTTTGGGGGGGGGTGTAGTTTGGTAGTGTGGTCGATAAGGATTCTAATTCAACTTGGTTTGTCAGATTCTGAGGTTCTGAGGTGAGAAAAAGAGGGGTTTCGGAGTTTCGGGTCGTGGTTTGGAAATCATCCAGAATCGGTCAAATACTCTGGATTTGTAAGGTAAGGGTTTGGTTCTGCTATTTTTGGTAAGATAGGTGTATGTTTAGTTTCATTTTCTGTTCTGCAAGTATTTCGGTATTATATGCCTAGGGCATATTCTGTAGTCTGTAGGTGTATGTGTTGTTGCATTTCTGTTTTGCAGGTATTTCGGAAATCTGTGCTTTAAGGTACGTTCTGTGATCTGTGGGTGTATGCCTTGTAGCATACTCTGTCTGTTAATCCTACGTTTGTAGGAGTATGCCTTATGGCATACTCTGTCTGTTAACACTACGACAGTTGTGGGTTCGCTACCCCAGCTGGTGCACCATGCTTCTGTAATAGCTTCGGCTTCTGACTCCCCTTAGTGGGAGGCTGTCGTTCCGATTTGTTATAAGGTTTATGGCGATTTGGAATCGCACATCCTTCGGGATTCCGATTTGTTTCTGGTACATGTATGTTATTCTGTATTCTGTTGCGTATATTGCTATCTTTCTGTTTTGCAGGGTTGTATATACTTATCTTACCCCAAATCCCTTACGGGGTCCTTTTAGGACTCACCCTTTTTGGGTTCTGTTTTTGGATTTCAGGTAGGCTTGGTAAACAACTAGCGGAGTTGGTTTCCGTGAGGCTTCTGCCTTGGTTGGGTTGAGCAGCAGCAGTACCTTGCGGGCTGGGATTTTGTCTACTTGGTCTGAATCCCGCGCGAGGTATTTTGACGTTTAGGCCTAGGGTCGGCTCTGTAGTTGCATGTGCATATTTTCTCGGATGATTGCGATGATCGTATAAGTATGTGTATATTATATTTCATTGCATGTTACGGCGCTTGGCGCTTGCTAGATACCCTAGGTTACGTGAACTCTATCTGTATCTATGTTTGGTGCGTAAGCACTCGTCCCACGGAGGGCGAGGCTTACTCATTGTTGATGCATGAATTGTATGGTTGCATTTTATTTTGGTTATACTCATGAAATTTCCGTTAGTTTGCTTCCACAATCATGGGGTTCGCGATGGCGAAGCCACAGAGATCACTTGTCGAGACAAGCTGAAGATCAGTTTTGCGATGGAGATGCCCTCAAAGACTATGGGTGAGATTTTCCCATCTGGAAGGTTTGCTGGGGACCGCAGTGGCAGAGCACCCAGAGACCTTCCTGGCGAGACCACAAGGGGAAAGCCCTTGGGTAGTGTAAGTGTACCGAGAAAAGCTCCAAGCTGATGGATGCAAGGATACCTTCATGGTTTATAAGTTCGCAACTGCGAAGTCAAAGGAGCACGCGGCGGGGCAAGTTGAGGGTGAGTTGGGGTTCGTAGAGACGAGACCCGCAACTACCTGTTTTGGGTGGCCGCGCGGTAGGTCTGGTGAGGCGCGCGAGGGCGTCTTTACACAGGGACCTTCCTGTGTTGAAGGTGTCCGCGCGGAAGGTCCGGTGCGGCGCGCGGGGGCAGCTTACACAGGGGCCTTCCTGAAGGAGCCAAAAGGGGATTACCCTTTCGTACCGCAAGGGGATTACCCTTGGGACGAGGCGAGTTGAAAGTCAGCTGAGGTTCGTAGAGACGAGACCCGCAACTACCTGTGTTGAGGAATCCGAGCGGAAGGTCAGCTGCAGCGCGCGAGGGCGACTTACACAGACCTCCCTGAAGAAGCCCAAAGGGGATTACCCTTTCGTACTGCAAGGGGATTACCCTTGGGACGAGGCGAGCTGAAGGTCAATCGGGATGAGGATTACCCTTGGGACGAGGCGACTTATACATAGATCTGAAGGTCAAAAAGGGGATTACACTTTCGCATCCGCAAGGGGGATGAGACCCGAGTTGAAGGTCAGCTGGGGACGAGACCCGCAACTACCTGTGTTGAGGAGCCCGAGTTGAAGGTCAGTTGAGGTTCGTAGAGACGAGACCCTCAAAGACCATTGGCGCGACCAAGTTGAAGGTCAGTTGGGGTTCGTAGAGACGAGACCCGCAAAGACCATTGGCGCGACAGAGTTGAAGGTCAGTTGGGGTTCGTAGAGACGAGACCCGCAAAGACCATTGGCGCGACCGAGTTGAAGGTCAGTTGGGGTTCATAGAGACGAGACCCGCAAAGACCATTGCCGATATACTTCTGTGACCCTACGACAGTTTGGGGATCGCGACCCCAGCCGGTACCGTGCTTCTGTTCTGTTCTGTATATTCTGACCTCTTAGAGAGGGCTGTCGTTTTGGGTCGTTCTGGCGGTTGGACCGCGTATGATGGGTTCCGGCTCACCTCTGACTCTGCATACATGCATATATATATATATATGTATATGTTTGCTTGTGTTTGTTCTGTTTTGCAGTTTCGGTTCAACAGCACCTGCACAAACTGTATCTTACGTCAGCCCTTACTGGGTCGTCCCGAGGACTCACCCCTTATATGTTTACCAAATTTCAGGACCACTTGACAAGCAGCCGGCGGACTAGAGATCCGCGGTGCTTTCTGTTTTGGTTTTCAGGTACCGACTGGTCCATTGTGGAACTTCCGTTCTGTTCTGTTCTGTTTGGGTTAAGGGGTGGTCCCGGTAGAGGTTTCTGATTGGTGTATCTGATTTCAGTTCTGTTGGATTTACGGTTAACTAACTTTCCCTCTTTGGTTGTGCTTTAGCAGCAGCAGCACCTCGTGCGGGAATCTTCTGGGCTAGAGGTTTGCCTGATTCCACACCTAGGTATTCTAGGGTTTACTTTGGTGGCTCTGTAGGTGTGGTTGCATGCATGTATTTCGGATCATGACATTGTATATGACGTATATTCTGGAATATGTGTTGGTTCTCTATCTGTCTTCTGAGTCGAGGGTGGAGCCCCGACTTGCCTATACTGTATTTGTGTATGAACGGGATACTGTGTTTCTGTGTTCTGTTGCTATGAGCAAAGTTTGGTATGCCATGAACTGCGTGATTGAAAATGGTTGAGTTGTGTTGTATACTTGCCATGTATTGTGAGGTTGTAGGCTGCATGTCATAGTTCGTCTACTCTGTTGTTTGAGCAAAACGCTCCGTTACCGCGCTTTCTGCAGTAGTTTTCATTTTTGACGTCGCGGCCGGCTCCGCCTCCGCAACCAGGCGGGGTGGTCATAACAAACCGAGCCCAATGAAGAACTAACTTTTAAATCTTCTAAACCATGTTGTTCTTCTTTGTTTGTGCATGAGTTTGAGGAAGGAAAGGACTCGGATGTGCAATGCCTTGGAAAAGAAGCATGAGTTTCAGTTTTGGAGGAGGATCATCACTCCCCTAACTTGGGGAAAGGTAACCCATCCTATTCTTTTAGTGATGACATGAATGAGCATGAAAGTGACACCTTAACCGAAAATGAACATGCATCACATCCATTACTTGATTACATATATGGCTCCCCTTTTGAATGCAATGAGCAAAATGATTCGGTTGACAATGAAGAATGCATCAATAACTTCAACCATTATCCATATCCATGTAATGACACTTGCATTTATCCTTGTGATGATGATTGGTATGCTCCTCAAGAGCATGAAAAGGAATGTGAAGAGAATGATGAGCATGACTACTACCATGATGAGATGTATGAGCATGACCTAAATCCCACGTCACCCACACCTAGCCATGATCATTCTTTGATGTATTATAATTATCCCAGAATCCAGAGTCAAGGAAAACTGAACCCTTACCTTACACCCGCAAAATCCCGAAACCGAGCTTTCATTCAGATTCCCAGGACCTGATTTCGGCAGAGTGTCGGCTGTATTTCTGCCCAACTCGCCGTTGACAATTCATCAATAGAACACAAAATACACGTTTGAGAACCATATGCTCCTCAAGAGCATGAAAAGGAATGTGAAGAGAATGATGAGCATGACTACTACCATGATGAGATGTATGAGCATGACCTAAATCCCATGTCACCCACACCTAGCCATGATCATTCTTTGATGTATGATTTTGACTCCTTGCATTCGGACAATGAGGATGAATGGCCTAGACTTACATTTGACCCCGGGATAGACCATTGTGCATATCATGTTGAAAATTGAGGTATGTAGAAGTAGTACCATGTTTAGCATGAGTGAAGTGAATGAATTATACTCTTGAGTATACTTACTATGAAACGACTATGCATGCAACTCTTGAAAGACATGAGTATCTATTCAAGATTGAATTGAAGCTATGTGTAAGGTTGAAGTGAAGAGAAAGGGCGGATTGTCCATCTCATTCCTTCAAACCATTTTTGGGGACTTTGATGTTTAAGCTTTAATTCACTAACCTCTAATGTTCTCCAAGTTTGTTGTGGTATCTTAGTTTTTGAAGGTTTCAAGTCTTGCGGATTCGAGGATGAATCTTCTCAAGAGGGAGGGAATGATGTGGACATCAACCCAACTCCACCATGAGAAGAGCCAGGCGATCCGGCACCACAAATCAAGTGGACGCCCGGAGAGGTTCAGATGGCCAGGAGACCAACCAGGCGGCCCGAACCTCAATCCAGGCGACCGCCCGGAGAGATACAGACAGTCAGGCAAGATCCAGGCGACCCAAACTCCATTCCAGGCGGTTGCCTGGCCAGGTAGCACTCCAGGCGACCCGAATTCTTGACCTAGGAGATCGCCCGGCCCCCTGTGGCACACACCGCCCTCAACTTTCGGCCGAAGCAACACCACCTTTGGAGTGTTGCACCACCTTCCCATATCTTGGGGATGCCGAAAGGTGAAGATCACGCGCCGGTCATCCTCCCCATGCGCGCCTACGCGCCGGCTTCGCTTCCTCACGCGCCGCTGCCTTGCCCACGCGCCTCGATGTTTGGGCCGGCCCATTTCTACCCCAAATCAGATATTTGTTCAAGTTGTGTTGTAATTTGAATGATATTTAGGCTTTCTAGGTAATGGGAGGGAAAGGGAGTTAGTGGAGGTCTTTATCCACTAGGTCAGAGTAATGGTTGGTTATTAACCACCTTACCTAAACTAGGGGAATCCTTCCATCCTCTTTTCCCATTTATGGAAGTGCCATCATACCTCCCTTTCTTACATGAAAATGGTAAGAAGAAACAAGGGGGAGTTAACAAAAGTGTCTACCACACTTTGGGTAATACCCTCCACTTACCATCTCTCCTATTTAAGCTAGCAACATGTATGGAACACCTTAGCATTCATATATCCGAAAATTAGAACTCTTGGAGAGCAATTTCGGTTTGAATTCTCATTTCTATCAATCCATTCCCTTGTTCCATGAGACTTGGTTCAAGATTTATATCTAGTATTGCTCAATCAAATAGTTGAGAGGTGCTAGATCCATCTCCTCCCCTTGGCATTCAAAGCATTGCTTCATCTTGTAGTGAAGAGGTTCTTTGTTCAAGCCGAAAATTATCAAGTTGTTTGTGTTCATCTTCCAAGCTAGATCCTTTCAAGAGTTGATCATTTTCATGATCACATCAGGTTGAAACCATAAACTACCTCAAAAGGACTATGTGCAGTAGAAGTATGAAAGCTCCTGTTATATGCAAACTTCACATGAGGCAAACACTTCTCTCATTTTTTCAAGTTCTTTTTAAGAATTGTTCTAAGTATTGTGGTGAGAATCCTATTAGTTACTTCGGTCTGACCATCAGTCTGAGGGTGACTAGAAGTAGAGAAAACCAAACTAGTACCTAGTCTAGACCAAAGTGTTTTCCAGAAATGACTCAAGAACCTAGAATCTCTATCACACAAGTGACCTAGGTATGCCATGGTACTTCACAATATTCTTAAAGAACAAATCTGCTACATGAGTAGCATCATCAGTTTTATGACAATGGATGAAGTGTGCCATCTTAGAAAACCTATCAACCACTACAAAAATGGCATCATGACTATGAGATGTCATAGGCAATCCCCTAATGAAATCCATGCTAATATCAACCCATGGAAGAGTAGGAACATGGAGAGGAGTGTACTTTCCTTTTGGTTGGAGCTTGGACATTGCCTTCTTGCATTTCACACACCTTTCACAAACTTTGGTGACATCTTTCTTGAGGTGTGGCCAATGAAAGTTCTCCCTGACAATCTCATAGGTCTTCTGAACACCGAAATGTCCCATCAATCCTCCACTATGTGCCTCTTGGACAATGACTTCCCTCATGGAGCATCTTGGTATGCATAACCTTTTCAACTTAAACAAATAGCCATCAAATACATAGTAGCCATCTAGGCCACCTTGAGCACAAGCATCATAAATCATACCAAAGTCAACATCACCTTTGTACATTTCTCTAATGCATTCAAAACCAATCACCTTAGCATCAAGAGAAACAAACAAGGCATATCTGCGGGACAAAGCATCAGTAACAACATTCTCTTTTCCCTTCTTATACTTAATCACATAAGGAAAGGATTTTATGAACTCAATCCATTTTGCATGCCTTTTATTCAAATTTCCCGCCCTTGGATATACTTAAGAGAATGGTGATCCGTATGAACAACAAATTCCTTAGGCGGTAAATAATGAGACCAAACCTCTAAAGCACGAACTAAGGCATACAATTCCTTATCATAAGTAGAGTAATTCAAAGTAGCACCACTCAATTTCTCACTTAAGTAGGCGATGGGCTGCCCATCTTGATGCAACACAACACCAATACCCACACCACTTGCATCACACTCAATTTCAAACAGTTTATCAAAATTAGGCAAAGCAAGCAAAGGGGCACTCATCAGCCTAGTCTTAATCTCATCAAATGCACTATGTTGGGCCTCTCCCCACACAAAGGGTGCATTCTTTTTAGAGAGCTCGTGTAAGGGGGCGGCTATGGAGTAGAAATCCTTCACAAATCTCCTATAGAAACTAGCCAAGCCATGGAAGGATCTCACTTCAGTAAGGTTCTTAGGAGTTGGCCACTCCTTGATTGCCTTAACCTTGGCATCATCCACCCTTATTCCTGCACCACTAACAACATATCCCAGAAAGTTTACCTCCTTAGCACAAAACACACACTTCTCCATTTTAGCATACAAGCTTTGTTGTCTAAGTGTTTCAAACAAAATTCTTAAGTGCTCAACATGCTCATCAAGTGTGGGTGAATACACTAAGATGTCATCGAAGTAAACAACAACAAACTTTCCAATCAAATCACGCAAGACATGGTGCATAAGTCTCATGAAAGTGCTTGGTGCGTTAGACAACCCAAATGGCATCACTAACCACTCATATAACCCCAACTTGGTTTTAAAAGCAGTTTTCCATTCATCCTCATCTTTCATCCTAATTTGATGATAGCCAGATTATAAATCTACTTTAGAGAAGAAACAAGCACCAGATAGTTCATCAAGCAAATCATCAAGTCTAGGAAAAGGATGGCGATACTTTATAGTGATCTTGTTGATGGGTCTATGGTCCATGCACATTCGCCATGTTCCATCAACCTTTGGCACTAGCAAGACAGGAACAGCACAAGGAGACAAGCTCTCCCGAATGTAGCCCTTGGCTAGAAGTTCCTCCACTTGTGCTTGAATTTCCTTGAATTCTGTTGGATTAGTCCTATAGGCGGCTCTATTTGGCAGAGGTGCTCCCGGGACTAGGTCAATCTGGTGTTCAATGCCTCGATAGGGAGGCAACCCTTTGGGTTCCTCAAAGATGTCCTTGAATTCCTGTAATGCTAAAGAGACACATTCAGGAAGAGAAGATATGTGAGCGTTAGTTAACAAAGTATGGTGGGGGACAAGGAGAAAACAAGTCTTTCGGCCAAGTAAAGATTTCTTTATGTCTTTTTCTTTGGCCATGGAGGGTGAGCTCTCTTGTTTTCTCTCAATCTTACTCTTTTCTCTTGGATCACTCACTCTCTGGTTTTCTCTTAAGGTTCCTTAAACCTTCTCAGTATCTTCTCTCTTGTCACTACTCTCACCTTTCTTTGTCCTCTCAGCCTCACTTGCCAAGTGCAGTTGATCTTGAAGGGCTTGAGTTGGGGACAAGGGTAGAAGAGTGTAGGCTCGGCCTAGGTGAGTGAGAGCATATTTGTTGGTGGCGCCATAATGGACTGCTTCTCTATCGAATTGCCATGGCCTCTCAAGAAGTATGTGAGTAGCTTGCATTCTTACCACATCACACAAGACCTTATCTTCATATTTGCCAATCTTCAAAGGTACCTCAACTTGCTTCAAGACCTTCACATGGGCTCTGTTATCAACCCACTGGAGTGAGTAGGGGTTTGGATGCTTGGTGGTCTTGAGACCTAACTTCTCTACCATGCTCGCACTAGCAGCATTCACACAACTCCCACTATCAATGATGAGGCTGCAAAGTTGGCCATTTACTATAGCCCTGGATTGAAACAAGTTCTCTCTTTGTGAAGTTTATGTTACCTTGGGTGTAGATTGTAGCACTCTCTTGGTGACAAGTATGAGACCTTCTAGGGGGTCTCTCTCCTTCTTCCCTTTCTTCAATGTTGTCCATAATGGCAGCTTCTTCCTCATCTTCACTTGATAGCTCTCCATTTGGCCTTACCACCATCACCTTGTTGGGACACTCAAAGGCATAGTGGCCCTTGCCTCCACACTTAAAGCATTCTATGGTTCTTGTGTGCTGGGTTGGAGGATTAGGTCTTTGGTTGGTGTTTGGCCTTGGGTTGGATTTTTCTAGTGGAGGAGAGTTTCTTGAAGGATGGTTTCTTGTAGGTAGAGGAGGAGTAGGTTTGATGGATGAGTTTGGCTGAGACCAAGGGATTTTGTTGGAGGTTTGTGAGGGAGTGGAGTAGGATGTGCTCTTCTTCAGTTGTCTCTCCACTCTGATGGCTTTGTGGACCAACTCCAAGTAATTCCTATAATCACAAAGTTCCACCGTCTTTGCAATATCATTTCTCAAGCTATACACAAACCTGGACATCTTGGCTTCTTCACCTTCTTGTATGTTGGCTCTCATTAGTGCACTCTCCATGTCCTTCTGGTAGTCTTCCACGGATCTGTTACCCTGCACTAGGTGTTGTAACTTATGGCAGCACTCTCTGTCATAGTAAGGGGGCACAAATCTGTTTCTCATCACAGCTTTGAGTTGCTCCCATGAATCAATGGGTTGCATGTTGCACCGAGCTCTCTCCATATTGGAGTGCATAACCAGAAAATTCAATCACTGGCAGCTTGAGCCTAAGATCATCAGTATAACCCAAACAAACAAAGATCATGTCAGTTTTCCTTACCCATTCCAAGAACTCTTCTGGGTCACTTCTGCCAAAGAAAGGGGCGACTTGAAGGTTCACATTTTTGAGGGCTTGATGTTCTTGGTTTGGCACCCTCCTTCTTGGCATTTTGTTTCTCTGTTGGGGCAAGTCATCCCATTCTTCTTCTTCTTCTTCTTCTTCATGCCACCTTCTTCTTTGTCCTCAGGCTAGAGGCTCCCTATAGTAGTCTTGATTTGGATCGAAGACGGGGGTGAAAGGGGGTTGTCCACCTAGGTTGTTTTGAGAAGGTTGTTCGAAATGGTTTTGAGATGAAGGTTGAAAGTTGGTGGTAGAGTTTTGGTTAGGATTACCGTGAGGAGGTGGAGTGGGATGGATAACCTCTGGAGTGTGTGTCTTGCTTCCTTCTGGCTGCTTGCCTTGAGTTATTTCCAACCGCTTTACCTTCTCATTGGTAGTTCCTAGTGTTAGCTTCATCTCCTTGATCTCCTTGGTGAGTGTCTGAAGAGCTTCATACTAGGGCAATTGGCTGGCATGTGAAGGAGTAGTGTCAGATGACTCCATTACTTCAAGTAACAAAGTGTTTACTCTCTATCTCACTTGTGTTTCACTCAATTGGCTTTTTTCTTGATTTATCTCTCTTGCATTTTACCACTCAAGCTCCTTGCTCAAGTTCTCTAAGGATGCTTCAAACACCCAAACTTCCCGACTCAAAGGTTGGCAACAAAGTGAGCACAATTCAAAATTTCAAGTACAATTCAAAACTAGAGTAAGAAAAACACAAGTTACTTTTTGACTTGGGTGAAAAGTGTTTAAGGTGGATGGGGTCGAAATAAAAAGGTTGGGGATTTGAGAAGGGCTTTTTCAAAAGATTGGTGGTGCACCTTACAAATTCCACAAACACTTGCTTGTTTTGGTGCCAAGATTTGCTTGTAACAATTTTCAAAGTACTTGGCTTTTACCAATTTGTTTTTCTCCTTTTTTGTAAATTGGTGAAAACTTGTACACCACCAATCGAGATGAAATCTAGCAAAAAAAACCAAGTGTTCTTACTAGATTCAAGATG
Source organism: Stellera chamaejasme (assembly GCA_024586325.1). Lineage (NCBI taxonomy): Eukaryota > Viridiplantae > Streptophyta > Magnoliopsida > Malvales > Thymelaeaceae > Stellera > Stellera chamaejasme. Next base: position 23,484,395 of record CM044981.1, read on the forward strand.
AGAAAGGTAGAAGATGAATTTTCCAACAACTTTCAACCAAAACACAAGGGGTTTCAAAAATGGTTGAAAGTAGAGATGAACTTGGAGAAGAAAAACGAAATTAAAAAAACTCAACAAGGCACCTCAAGCTCTGATACCACTTGATATGAACCTTCAATGATTCACAATTGGGAGGATCTAGCTTGTTGAGAAAGTGATAATGTAAGGCTGGCCTTCACCACCTCCAAGCTATTTTCGGCTTGGCAATGGAGAAGATAATGTCGGGGTGTAGATGGTTCTAGCACCTTTCTACTCTAAGATAGAACAATACTAGAAATAAAGTTTGAAACCACTTTGATGGAATCGAGGGGAGGGCGGAAATAGCAAACAAGGAGAACAAAAGCTTTGGAGAAGAAAAGCTCACAAATGCTTCAATTGAGTTCGAGTTGAGAAGTGGAACAAGAGGCCCTATTTATAGTGTTAGGGGCGCCTAGGGTTACAAGAAAAGAGCCTAGAATGTTCCTAGAATATGCTTAGAATATGCCTAGAATATGCCATCCTAAAGATACTATTTCCAAAAATAAGAATTGTGTGATTTCCAAGCAAGATCTTCAAGATATGATGCTCCACAATATAAGGACCTTCCAAAAGCTTCTCAACTTGTTCTCCAAGCTAAAAGAGGCGTCACTTTTAAAGGAGAAGAGTGGGCCTTGGCTAAAATAGGCCCAATGCTCTTGTTATTGGTCTTAGACTTGATATAAAGTGCTCAAACTCCAAGCCTTGTCCTCCAACATTTGTTCCTTGTTCAAATATAGCCCTAAAGCTTCAATTTTGTCTTTTGCAACTTGAACTTCCACTTCTTGATCCACTCTTTCTGCCATTGCTCCCATGAAGAGGCCCAATGCTTCTCTAGTCTTCTTTGCCCTAGCCCTTGTCATAGGTCCACCAATGTTGTGTAAAGGGCTAGGGGTTAATCTTGTGGGCTTGAGTTCTTGCTCCTTTTGAGTCATGGAGCTTGGATTCATATCACAACCCATACCTTGCCCACTCTCACACATGTCAATTTTTCATTTTGCCACCATTTCTTTCATTTTCTTCCTATTGTGCAAACTAAATAAAAAGATATTTCATTCACTTCTTCTCATTTACTGCCGGATCTATCTCTCCCTCACTCACTCTCACTTTTCCAAAATCATTTCTCTCACTTAGAAAGAAAAGTAAGTTCTTGAACTCTCTCCTTTGCTGGCCAGAATACTTCTCCTCTGTTCGTGGCTGATTCGGCTCGTCTGGAGTTCGAATTGGCTTTGGTGGTAGTTAGAAGAAATCTTCCTTAACCTCTTGGCTTAAACTTGGATGAAGGGGCCATGGTCCAAAAACGTCGGGAAGACATCCAAATCTGAGCTGCACAAAAACGGGTCTGCTGTGATGTTGGTGCTGAAAACTCAAACTTGGAGTTTCGGGTTTTGAGGTTCAACAAGCTTGGTTCTACCACTTTCTTAGCCTCAAAAATCAGTGACAATCAGGGTAAATTTGAGTTTGTTTTGGGCTAATCATCATGTTTGAAGTTGAACATGTATGGAAGTTATGCTTACTCTTGATTGTTCATGGCCAAATCTTTGAAGGAAACTTTGGTGGTGGTGGTGTCACAATTCCAGCAACTAAATCAAGGTTTGAGTGGAAGTTCTTCAAGGTGAGGATCACTCATGACAACTTTATGGTTTATGTTGATGATTGGTTGTTGTATGTTGTTGTTGGTTGAAGTTGAAGCATGGTTTGTTCTTGAGATTTTGTGAAAAGAACATGTTGGTGGAAGTTTAGGGTAAGGCCGAAATTTTGGAGGGGTTTTTGGTGATGTTTTGTTGAAGGAATATGAAAAAGAAACATGTTTTAAGCTTAGTTGACATGTTTTAAAGTTGTGATAAAAATTTGGAATGATTTGGAGAAGTTTTGGTTGTTGGCCGAAAGTTTGGGTGTTAATTGTGAAGTTTGGAAAAGTTTAAGGATAAAGGTTGTAATTAAAATAGGGGTTTGGGCCGAATTTGGGCTTGGGCCGAAATTTTGGGTGAAATTGGATAAAAGTTGACTTTTTGGTAAAGTTGACTAAATCGGGTAAATTTGACAACTTTGTGGAAGTTGATGGACTTATGTTGTAATTAAGGAACTTTAGTGAAGTAATTAAAGTTATTTACGTGTTTAGTTGCAGCATCGATTACGCATTTTCCGGGATACTCGTGGAGCGTCGGGGACCCTGAGATTATCCGCTTCTGTCGAGGTAAGGGGTTTAACTTCCTTAATGCGCATTTTATGTGTATTAGGTTAGTTAAGGGCTAGTACTTGGGTCGAGGGTGGGGCCCGGTGACTCCCGGGTCTAGTCACATGGTACGTAGTGGTCTGCAGGGTTTTTGCTTAAATATGGGTTATGGACATATATCATATCGGACTTGCTTATCGGGGGTCGACAACGGACCCATATTTATATTCTGTACGTGAGAAGTCCGTGAGTTCGGCTGACGGAACGCCGGGACCTAAGCCGGTATGCCAACCGTGGTCGTTAACTCACGATGTTATGTGCTGGCTTTGCGCCGCTTTTGGGCCGGCTTTAGGGCGATATCCCTCGGCGGTACCACGCGTTATGACCCGATCATCGGTGTGAACTTAACAAGCCAGTAGGAGTCTGTCGAGGGTTCGGGAACCTTTGTATTGGTGTACCACCAGTCCGACGGACTTAAGAGCATCATCACATGTGCATGTCATAATCCTGATATACTTAGGACTGTATTATTTAGTTCATTGCATACTAACACTTTTATGCAGGAAAATGTTTTTAAGATTTTACCGCTACCGTACCTACCCCCTTACGGAGTTCTTTCGAGAACTCACCCCCCACTTATTATGTTTTCAGGGGATCCTGGCAAACGACCTGCAGTGTAGATCTCCCGCAGTTATCGTTGTGCATTTTTGGCTCTAAGGTACTTATCTGTTAAGGTGGGGGTGTTTTCTCGTTAGATACTTTTGTGATCTTCTTGAGTTGGGTTTGACATTTATATTCTCCTGTTTATGTTCAGCACGCAGCAGTTGTAGCTAGCAAGGTAACACTGGTTTTGGACTTGGCTCTGTAGGTAATATTGCATATAGGATGTTACGGTCACCCCGAGCGGGTTGCGACCGGGTGACCCGGGGCTCCGGTTTTGGCCTGCGGGTCACGTTTTTCGGCGTTCAGGCGGCTCCCGAGCCCTATCCGAGTATCATTTTGGCGAACCCTTCCGTATTTGAGGTCGTGTGGGTCCCCCGGACGTTTCCGCCGAAAATATTTTTCCGGCGCCGGGGGGTTGTCGGGGTCGTCTCGGGACGTACAGCGGGCTCGGTAGCGCTCTCGAGATCTCAGTTTGAGAAGCCGTTTGTAGTTTTGGAGTCGTGGAGACGTCCCGGTGGTGGTTGTGGAGTTTAATATTTGGGACGGGACGTTCGGTTCCGGGCGACTCCCGGGGCTCGGGACGGGAATCCCGGGGCTCGGGATGGAAATTTTCTGACGGCTTTGGGGTAAGTTGTGTTTGAATTTAAGATGGAATTTATGGGAATTTTTATAGAATTTTGGAGGACGGAATTTCGGTTCGAGTTGTCACGCCGCACGTCGGGTTTTGGTTCGGGTTCAGCGAGCTCGGTAGGACACTCCGGAAAGGCAAATGAATTTCTGAAAAATGTTCTGTGCATGTTATAATATTCTGAAGATTGTGTCCGAGTTTCATTAATTTTGGAATTCGGTAATTATTTTTGGGCAAAAAGAATTGGAACTTTCGGAAAAATTGGGAGTTAATTTGCAAATGGGTGCAAAATTAATAAAAGAACGTATGGGCTGCAGCAGCTGATTAATTCAGCAGATTTTTGGGAAGGAGGAAGGGACACATGTCCTATTTCAATTTAAGATGAGAAGTATGGGATATATATAGTATAAAAATCTTATTAATTCATCTCCTTTTCATTTCTTCTTCTTTCTTCTTCTTTCTTCCTTCTCTGCCGCCATTGAATCTCCTTCCCAAGCTCCAAGTGCTTCATCATTTCTTGCTGGAATTCAACAAGGAATTGGCTCCAAACAATGGTAAGCTTCCATCCTTCTTCTCTTTTCAAGTTGATAACATGATATGGTGAAGAAAAGAGAGCAAATTTGAGAATTCATGGTTGTTCTTCACTATAAGCTAGAGTGATTCTCTCTCTCCCATCTTTTAGTATGTTGTTCTTGGGCTCGAGGGGAGTGATAATCAAGTGTTAGATTTTGGAAAAAACTCCTTGGATGAGAAACCCTCTTTGGCCGAATTTTTGGGAAAATTCCAAAATAATGTGTGTTTGTTATCTTGCTTCATGCTTCAAGTATGTTAATCCTAGCATGATTCTAAGCTTATGTGTGGATTCAATTTGATGGAGAATAAGTTGGGTTGAAAACCCCCTTTTGGCCGAATTGTTAGTGAAGTGGTTTTGGTTATTTAGGTGAAATTGGTTAGTAATCTTGCTTAATAATTGCAATTGGTGATTAAAGAGAGCTAATGGAACTTTGTTTGGATTGAAATGGAAGTTGGGTGAGAAATCCCTAACTTGGCCGAAATTATTAAGGAAGAGGTTTTGTGATTTTGGTGTAATTGGTTAGTATTATTGGTTAGGAAGTGGAATTGGTGATTAGTGTGATTAATTAGAAGCTTGAACGGTTTGAATTGGAAGTGTGGTGAAAAATTGGTTAAGGACCAAATTGTTGAAGTGATTCTTTTTCAATGTTGGTGGTGTGTGTTGATTGAATTGGATGCTAAATTGGTAATGTGGGTGGAAGTAGGTGCGTTATGGTGTTTGAACTACCATTTTCGGGTTAGAAATAAGAAAGTTAGTTTTATACGAGTTTACCGGGAAAAGTGTCTGGAATGCGGGTTTAAGGGTTGGAATATGTTTGTGGGTGTTGGAATAACAATGTTCAGGCTCGGTTTGTGAAACCGAGCTTTCTGTGGAATTTTCCGGGAAGTGCGGGTTTGTGCGGAAATTGTTTCGGGTTTGTTTGGATGTGTTCGATCCAACTATGGTTGTACTGACTTAATTCTGCGTTGGTGGAGTAAGCGCGGACCGGAGGAGCTAAGTTGTGCATTACGGGTCGGAAGTCGGGATTTTCCGAGTGTTGGGCTGCGGGGCAGCGTTTCTGAGGTAAGGGCTTAATTTGGTAAAATGTACGTTTGTTCTGTTTCAAGGCCCGGATGACCTTGGAGGCCCGGGTTCCTATTCTGTTCTGTATATGGTTATCAGGTAATGTTATTTCGTTTATGTTTATGTATTCTTATTATTATTATATGTTACATTACGTGTCCGCCTTTGAAGGGGTGCCGACATTCTGCGTATCCGCACCGTGAGTGCCGACATTGCTACGTGTCCGCACCGAAGGGGTGCCGACATTCTGCGTGTATCCGCACCGGAGTGCCGATATACATTGCTCGTGACCCTACGACAGTTTGGGGCTCGCGACTGCCGGTACCGTGCTATCTGCTCGCATTACCAGTATATTGACCTCGCTGAGGGCAGCACGCATGGTCGCTCGGCGGTTGGACCGCATATGTGTTGGATTCGATTTACGTTATACTTTATACTTGCCATGTATGGGTTACGTTTCTAGTCGTACTTGGAGCTTGTATCTAATTCGTAGGAAGTTTCCGGCCCTACGAAGAGGGCGGAACTTCTTACGCTGTATTCTTTACTATATGCTTTTTCTGCGCGCGCGATATTACGTAAAACCACTAACTTGTCTCGGGTGCGGGTTTAGGACTAGAAAGATGTCGTAAAATCTGCAACACGACTTAACCTTAAAACTGAAAGGAAAACGTTTTAAGGGTTGGGTTTCGGGTCCACACTAAAACCGTTTTAAGAGAACCCCGTTTTCACCCGCCGCCGACTCAGCAAGTTTCCACAACCACTCGACAACCGCGCTTCCAGCATCCCGGGCGGTGGGGTGACAATTTGGTATCAGAGCTCTGGTTGTACATGTCCATGTGCCAGCGAGAACGCTGGGCTCCCTTTGGGGGGTGGATGATGTTGCTCATCCCACATGGTAGAGCTATGGGAGAAATCATACCTTTAAAACGGTGGTTGCAACCTACTTTATTCAAGACGCGTTTTACCTGGCGGGCTTACCACCTAGTGTGGCAGACTAAGCGGGCCAGAGTAAGAACAAATCCGTGCGGGCTGGGCCCAAAGCGGACAATATCTTGGCATGTACACGGTCCGTCTGTATCAATTGATGTTGCTCATCCCACATGGTAGAGCTATGGGAGAAATCATACCTTTATAAGGGTGGTTGCTCCGTAGTTTCTTCAAGACGCGTTTTACCTGGCGGGCTTACCACCTAGTGTGGCAGACTAAGCGGGCCAGAGTAAGAACAAATCCGTGCGGGCTGGGCCCAAAGCGGACAATATCTTGGCATGTACACGGTCCGTCTGTATCAATTTGGTATCAGAGCTCTGGTTGTACATGTCCATGTGCCAGCGAGGACGCTGGGCTCCCTTTGGGGGGTGGATGATGTTGCTCATCCCACATGGTAGAGCTATGGGAGAAATCATACCTTTATAAGGGTGGTTGCTCCGTAGTTTCTTCAAGACGCGTTTTACCTGGCGGGCTTACCACCTAGTGTGGCAGACTAAGCGGGCCAGAGTAAGAACAAATCCGTGCGGGCTGGGCCCAAAGCGGACAATATCTTGGCATGTACATGGTCCGTCTGTATCACAAACCGTTTTTCGCGAAGGGTGGTATACCAGTTTGCCGCGGCCCCCGTGAGTGTGGAGCTGAAAGCCCTACAGAGGGTGTTGTCATCTGCCCTCACGATGGCCATCGCGGAGACGTAGCGTTGCAAATGAATATCCGGGTCTGACAAACCGTCATAAGCATCCAGCTTGGGCTGGCGAAATTGATCTGGAAGAGGGGTCTCCAAGACCCGCTGAGTGAAGGGTTGGGTCCAGAGGTGATCCAAACTCATCCTGGTGATGTTATGGACACTAGCCCTCTCCTCCCTTTTCTCCAATTCTTCTAACCGTCTAGTAAGTGCTATAAGTACAGACGAAGGAGGAGGGTCAGGATGACTTACTTGTTGAGGCGGGGTGACAGGGCATTCGGGTTGACTGGTTCGTAGTGTTCCCACACTATCCAGAACTCCTCTGAGAGTAGCAGCGTGTGTTTCGCGCAGGTTCTGAGCCACTGCCTTCGTGATCGATTGCAGGACGGCCGGATCAAGGCCTGTTGGTGGAGGATTTGCTGGTGGGGTGGTGCGCTCCTGAGGCACGTTACGGTTAACGTGGGAGGAGCTCACCTCCGTCGAATGAACCGAGAGTTCCCCTGGTTGTGGGTGGATGTTGTTCGGGGAGGCTTCCGATGGTTGGTCGTTGTTGGTGACCGTGACGGGTGGATTCCTCCTTCCCTGGCGGCTATGCCTACTTATGCTTCGGTTAGTTGGCATGGCTTGTTTCTTGTGGTTTTCTTTATGGGTTTTGATGAGAACTTTCATTTCCCACAGACGGCGCCAATCTGATAGTCGCGTTCCTTTGTAGGTCCGGACTCTCAGATAACTTGTTGATGGTGTTGTGTTCTTGAGGACTTCAAGCTTGCTGTTCAGAGTGATCTACGAAAGATAAAGAGAGCACTCAGGAGTAGCAAGAGAGGAGTGGGGGGTGTGAAGTGTCTTACCCGTTTTAAGGTGGACATCACCCTATTTATAGGGTGATGCCAGAAGGAACCTCCCCCAGTTGAAGCCTTTAGCCAGACCGTTTGAGATAAGGCGGCTATGATGATGAATGTGTCAGTAAACTGCCTTAGTTAATTCGTTTGTCAGAGGATATCTGGCGTGTGAATCTGGTGAAGATCACTCAGGCTCGTGCTGACCATCTTCCTTATTGGTTACTTAATGTCAGATGACCAAGTGGCCTTTCCTTAGTTGAGCATGTAGCGGCGAAGTCCAGCAAGGGGCGAAGGCCTAGATAAAAGCGAAGCCAATAAAGGTAAGAATAAGGGTCGCACAAACCGTTTGTGCAAGGGCCTTATCTGGCGGGGCCAGTATAGGCATGAGAGACCACGCGAAGGCGAGCTGTGAGACCGCGAGGCCGAGACCCACGGAGGCGAGACTTAAGGTCTGGCGAGGGCGAGACCCGCACAGGCGAGATCTGGGACCTCGAGGATGTGACCCGCGCAGGCAAGACTTGAGGTCTGGCGAGGGCGAGGCCTGCGGAGGTGAGACTTGAGACTCCGAGGGCGAGGCCTGCAGGGCCAGTATAGGCGGGGCTTTGTTTAACTTTGATGTGATGCGAGGACGTATTTGCTTGGGTAGTGTACCAGAACTCAAAAACCATAAACTTCTATAGCCAAAGGTTTCGGCCGAAAATGTCAAGGGTTTCCTAAAATGAATTCTAACTATTACAAATGAGAAGATTTGCCTATATGGGAAGGGAGAGAAGGAAAAGACAAGGGATATGAAAGGAGCCATCACATCTTCCCTTTCACTTCTTCCTTAATTCAATCTCCATTGTCTCCATAAAATAAAATGATTTATGGAGAAATGGGGGGACAAATAGGCAATTCAAAAGAGTTGAAAAGTCAAAGATTGTAGACTATTTCTCTCCTTCCATTTCTTCCTAAATGGATTCATTTCTTCATAAATGGATTTATGAAGAAATGGAAGGATATTACAAAATGACACGGGCCAAGAACTGGGCCGACAGATTTGGTCTTGGATGGGCCTGGGAGCGCATGTGGAAGCGCGTGAAGGAAGGTGGTGGCGCGTGGGAGCTCCTTCCGGCGCGTGGGAGCTCCTTCCGGCGCGTGGGAGCTCCTTCCGGCGCGTGGTGGCTACTTGCGGTCTCTTGAGAGGCTTGGAAGGCCGTGTGGCTGGCGATGTCGGGTTCCTCGATGACCGCCGCCTCGGGGTAGCGCGTGTGGCGCGTGACTCCCACTCCTAGGCGTGTGGGGCGCGTGCAGTCTCTCTCGGGTCCAATGGTGGTGAAAGTGAAGGCTTCCAAGGTACTTGATGGCTCCACCACTTAAACCCCAATATTGTGAAGCTTGCGGGCTTGGTCTTGGTCTACATCTCGTTCCCCTATTTGTGCCATGACTCGCATGAAGGCTTGGAGTTCCTCTTGAAGCTTCTTGGACCGAGCCCTTGTCATGGGACCTCCTAGTCCTTGGAAAGGACTTGGTGCTTCTCTTGGATGTTCGGGGGATGCTTGGTCGATGTCCACATCATTCCCTCCCACTTGGGAGGAATCCGACCTCGGATTCATTCCTTCAAGTTCACCTTCATAAGGAAGAAGATCACTAATGTCAAAAGTAGCATGCACATTGTATGATCCATCACAAGGCAAATCAAGCATGTATGCATTAACATTAATCTTCCTTGTGACCCGAAATGGACCATCTCCACTAGGTGATAATTTGCTCTTCCTAGCTTGAGGGAATCTCTCTTTTCTTAAGTGTAACCACAACCAATCCCCTTCTTCAAAAGTCCTAAATTTCCTCCCTTTGTTTACCCTCCTTGCATATGATTCATTTATCTTTTCAAGTTGTTTATGAACCCTAGCGTGCAAGTCTTTCATATTTTGAGCTTTCTTTTTACCTTCAACATTTAATTGTTCCACATGATCCAAAACTATCAAGTCCAGTGGAGCTAAAGGGTTAAACCCATAGACAACCTCAAAAGGACTATGAGAGGTGGAGTAATGATATGCTCGGTTGTAGGCAAACTCAACATGAGGTAAACACCTTTCCCACTCTTTTAAGTTCTTCCTAAGAATTTTTCTCAAGATGGTTGTTAAAGTATTATTGGTTACTTCCATTTGACCATCGGTTTGTGGATGGCTTGATGTGGAATACATCAAGCTTGTCCCTAACCAAGACCAAAGGTTCTCCAAAAATGGCTTAAAAATCTTGAATTTCTATCACTAACAATAGTCTAAGGCAAGCCATGACATTTCACAATTTCTTTGAAAAACAAATCTGCCACATGCGATGCATCATCCGTTTTATGACATGGTATGAAGTGTGCCATTTTTGAAAACCAATCCACTACCACAAATATAGCATCATGACCCTTAGAGGTTCTAGGCAACCCACTTATGAAATCCATGCTAATATCAACCCAAGGTATGGAATGAGTAGGAAGAGGGGAATACTTCCCTTTCGGTTGGAGTGTGCTTTTGGCTTGATGGCAAGTCACACATCTTGTTACGGTCACCCCGAGCGGGTTGTGAACCGGGTGACCCGTGGCTCCAGTTTTGGCCTGCGGGTCACGGTTTTGGGCGTTCAGACAGTTCTCGGTACTTATCTGAGTATTATTTCTGGGAATCCTTCGGGTTTTGAGATCGTGTGGGCCCCCGGACATTTTCGCCGAAAATATTTTTCGGGGGCTGGGACTTGTCTCGGGGTGTACAGCGGGCTCGGTAGCTCTCCCGAGACATCGGAATGGAAAACCGTTTGCATATTTGGAATCGTGAGAACGTCCCGAAGCTTTTTATGGAGTATAATTTTTGGGGCGGGACGTTCGGTCCCGGACGACTCCCGGGGCTCTGGACGGGAATCCTGGGGCTCGAGATGGATATTTTACGACGGCTTCTATGTGAAGAATGTTATATTTTGAGACGGATTTTATGGTAATATTTGAGGATTTTTGGGCATGGTGTGATGTTTGGCCCGGGTTAGCACGTCGGGATTTGCTCGGGTTCAGCGGGCACGGTAGGACACTCTGGATTTGTAATTGAACATGTGAAACATGTTTTGGATGTGTTATGATGTTATGAGACTTGTGTTCAGTTTCCATTCCAATTGGAGGTTCAAAACTGCGGTTGGCCTAAATTTCAACTTTTTGGGAAAGTTGAGGGACTAATTTGTAATTAGCCCAAAATCAGCCATTATTTGGAAAGAAAGGAAGGTGAAGTCGGCTGGGAAGAAGTGAGAAGGGACATTGTCCTATTTTGAAAAGAGATGGAAAAGGAAGAAAACGAAAAGAAAAGAAAAGTAAAAGAAAGTATAAAATGTAAGAAAAGACAAATTTCTTCATTTCTTCTTCTTCTTCCTTCCTTCAACGTGAAATCAGCCATGGTTACTATTCATTGAAGCTTCTCTTGTGTTCTTCATTTTGGCAAGGAAACATCAAGGTTTTGGTCTCAAATCGTAGGTAAGCTTCTTCTCTTCAAGAATTTGGCAAGTTTGAAGCATGAAAAGGGTTGGAAGTGGGGTTTAGAAACGTTTTTGTGTTTGTTCTTTGCTACTAGTTGTGATGATCTTCTTGCTTCCATCTTTTAGTATGTTCTTCTTGGGTTGGAGAGGAGTAAGAATCATGGTTTAAATTTTGGAAGAACACCATGGATGGTGGAAACCTAAAATGCCGAATTATTGGGTGATTTTCTAAAATGGTGTAGAGTTGTGTTCTTGAATCATGCTTTGGATAAGTTGTTCCTAACATGATTCTAAGGCTTTTTATGGTTTCAATTTGATAGAGAGCATGTTGGGTGGAAAAGCCCTCTTTGGCCGAATTGAGCAAGCTAGGGTTTATGTTGATTTTTGGTGTTTAAGGTGAAATTGGTTAGTAATCTTGCTTAAGAAGTGTAATTGGTGGTTAAAGTGTGTAAATGGAACCTTGAATGGGTTGAATGGGAGGCTTGATGAGAAATGGGTGAAGGGCCGAAACTTAGAATGAAACTTTATCTATGTTGGTGTTGTGTTTTGGATGATTTGGATGGTAAATTGGTATCGGGGATGGATTTAGGTGCGTAATGGTGTTTGAAACGTCGTTTTCGGACAATGGGAGCAAAATTCACCTTTATGCGGGTTTTCGGGTAAAGTGTCTGGAAAGCGGGGTTTAAAGGTTCGAATATGTTTGTGGGTGTATGAATAACAATGTTCTAGCTCGGTTCGTGAAACCGAGCTTTCCGCGGGTTTTTGCGGAAAAGTGCGGGATTGTGCGGGTTTGGTTCTGGGGGTCTAATTTGGTGACTTCTGATTGGTTTGTGGTTGTTCAGCTTGTTTCAGCATTGGTGGAGTGGTTTGGGACCATAAAAGTCAAGTTTCACTTTTCGGGCCGGGAGTGGGATTTCCTGGGATTTGTGCTGCGGGGCAGCTTTTCTGAGGTAAGGGCTCAACTTCTCTCGTTATGCATTCTGGGAGTATTTGCATGTATATCGGGTTTAGTTGAGGCGGGTTCTGGGTGAGGGCGGTGGTTCGGTGATCCCGAGACCTGTCATATGGTAAGATGCACGTTTGTTCTGTTTCAAGGCCCGGATGGTCTTGGAGGCCACGGGTTTATATTTTGTTCTGCATATCCGCGCTAGGGGCCGATATTTATACTTATAAGTTTTTGGTATATTCTGTTTTGTTTTGCATATGCATTCTGATATGTTATGTTCTGTGACGAGACCCGGATGGTCTTAGAGGCCACGGGTGCTCCTTGGTTCTGTTTTGCGTATCCGCACCGGGAGTGCCGATACTTCTGTTCTGTGTCCGCACTGAGGTGCCGACGTTCTGTTTTATGTCCGCACTGCAGGGTGCCGACATTCTGTGTATATCCGCACTGGGGGTGCCGATATACTTCTGTGACCCTACGACAGTTTGGGGATCATGACCCCAGCCGGTACCGTGCTTCTGTTCTGTTCTGTTATGTATATTCTGACCTCTTTAAGCTTAGAATCATGCTAGGATTAACATACTTGAAGCATGAAGCAAGATAACAAACACACACCATTTTGGAATTTTTTCCAAATATTCGGCCAACAAAGGGTTCTTCACCCAAGGTGTGTTTTCCAAAATCCAACACTTGATTAACACTCCCCTACTACCCAAGAACAACATACTAAAAGATGGGAGGAAGAAAATCATCCTAGCTTATAGCTAAGAACAAACTCATCATTTGCAAAAACTCCTCTTTTCTTCACTAATCTTCAAAACTAATGAGTAAAGAGAAGTTTGGGAGGTACTTACCACTCAAAGCACCCAATTCCTCTTTGATTCCAACTAAGAAGAAGAACTTCAAGCTTGGAGGTGAGTTCTTCAATGGAGGCGGCAACAAGAGGAAGAAGAAGAAGAAGAAGAAGAAAAGAAATAAAATGGAATGTATTTCACTTAAGAAAATAATAGCCAAGTATATATCTTTTCCTTCTCTTTAACCCATGCTTCTACACTTAAATAAAAAATAGCCAAGTGTCCCTTATATCTCCCAAGTTGCTGCCGAACAAATCTGCTGCTGCCCATGCTGATTTTTTTATTTATTTTGCAACCAATTTCCAATTAATCTCCCGACTTTTCCGAAAGTTCCAATTCTTTTTGCCCAAAAATAATTACCGAATTCCAAAATTAACGAAACTTGGACACAACCCTCAGAATATTATAACATTCGTAAAACATATTTCAAAAGTTCATTTACAAATCCAGAGTGTCCTACCGAGCTCGCTGAACCCGAACAAATCCCGACGTGCGAGCGTGTCCAACAGAACTAAAATCCCATCACACCAAAATTCCCCAAAAATAATCATAAATTCCATCTTAAATTATAACACAACTTACCCCAAAGCCGTCAGAAAATTTCCATCCCGAGCCCCGGGAGTCGCCCGGAACCGAACGTCCCGCCCCAAATATTAAACTCCACAAACACCTCCGGCACATTCTCACGACTCAAAAACTGCAAACGGCTTCTCAAACTGAGGTCTCGAGAGCGCTACCGAGCCCGCTGTACGTCCCGAGACGACCCCGACAACCCCCCGGCGCCAGAAAATATATTTTCGGCGGAAACGTCCGGGGGACCCACACGACCTCAAATACGGAAGGGTTCGCCAAAATGATACCCATTTTAAGGTGGACATCACCCTATTTATAGGGTGATGCCAGCAGAAGAAGCCTCCCCCAGTTGAAGCCCTTGGACAGGCTGTGAGATAAGTCTATCAGACTTTTGGAGATAAGGCGGCTGTGATGATGAGTATCTCAGCAAACCGCCTTAGGTGATTAGTTTGTCAGAGAATGTCTGGTGTGTGAATCTGGTGGAGATCACTCAGGTTCGTGCTGTTACGGTCACCCCGAGCGGGTTGCGACCGGGTGACCCGGGGCTCCGGTTTTGGCCTGCGGGTCACGCTACTACACCCCCCAACTCCTCTCTTGCTACTTTTGAGTGCTTTCCTTATCTTTTATAGATCACTCTGAACAGCAAGCTTGGAGTCTTCAAGAACACAAACACCATCAACCATTCAACTGAGAGTCCGCACCTACCTTAGGAACGCGACTATCAAAGATTGAGAGGCAAGGGAGGAAGCCTACTGATGTGGACATCGCCCCTATTTATGAGTTAAGAGGCAACCATTCCTCCAGAGGGTCTAAAGGGCCCTTGGCGAAGGCATGGACGAAGAAGAAGTCGCATTCTAGGCGTCGGCGAAGCCCCAGAGGCAAAGTCGTGCTCGCAAGAATCTTGGCGAACCCAGGCCCCATTGGCGAACCCTTGGCCTTTGGCGAAGTCATGGTCCTTGGCAAAGACCCTGGACAATACTTCCAGACGCAAGCGAAGCACAGGTGCTCGCCAAGCAGAGGAGGCTTCCATACGCAAGTCAGGCGACCCCTTCAACTTGTGCAGAGGCCCTCTTTCTCCCATTTCCCGCCAAACTACAATTCCTGGGAAATTGGGAGCCGCTAAAGCAGGAAGACTACACAGTCTACACTGTCACCTCTCAATTCGCCCACCATAGAACCAGGAAGCTGGTTCCCTTGTCCAGTCATTCATTATTTTCCTTTACCATTTTTCTTCTATATAAGGCAGCTTGTAACCATTGTAAAGGAGAACATATTTATAAGAAATCAGAAATACTCCAAGTGAGGTTTTGGCTTTCTTGTTCTCATTTCTTGCATTCCATCTCCTTAAGTGATCCGTGCAAGAGGATCCAACATAATATCTAGTATTGTTTGAACTTGTATTCAAAAGGTGCTAGATCCCGCTTCCTTCCTGCATTTTCAAGGGCATTGCCTCACCTCGTAGTGAGGAGGTTCCCTTGGCCGACTCTGTTTCCTTAGTGTTCTTCCCTTGTTCTTCGTTTCCATTCTTGCTGGAAACCGCCTCCTCCGAGCTAGATCCGAGCTCGTGATCACTTACCCCCACCGTGATCACATCAAGTGGTATCAGAGCCAAAGCGCTCATTGGAGGTACCGTATCAGTTGTTTGTTTTCTTCAAGTAAAACCATTGCCTTCTTTCTTACACTTGAAGAAAAATGTTTTGTTGTTGGTCAAGAGAAACCGAAAATATTTGTGTTTATGCGTGGTTCATGTGACTGGAGCAAAGCTCATATTTGAATATTGATTATTGAAGTTGAGTGAAAAAGAGAAGTGATTTCGGATTTGTGTGATTAAGTGCAAAAGAAAGGTTGTTGGAGAAAAAGCAAATGATGAACAAGTTCATGTGTTCTTGAGTGTTCTTGGTGTTCTTGAGCTGTTCATATGAAGTTCATATCAAACACATGTGAATAGTGACTTTGATCCAAAATATTTTATGAACTTGCACAAAAGGTGTTTGTGTTTGTAAAAGAGCCTTCTCTCATACATACCCTACTTCTTTCAACCCCCATCTCACCCTAAACTCTCAAAGCTAGTTTCAAGGAACTAGTTATCTTTGTGATTTACAAGTTTCGGTTTTCACTAGAGATTATTGTTTGTTCCTACTTGCATGTTTGCATTTGATCTGAAGTTGAGTGTGATCAAGTTAAGAGGACTTGTGAAAACCTTGAGTGGAGAATCAAGAGTGAAACCGTATATCCCTCATCACAAATGGAGTGCTCGCCTAAGACATGTGAGGAGAATTGAGTGGCACTAATTTTATTGTCTAAGTGTGTAGGAGTGCCAAATGGAGGAAGAGAACCTACATTTCATTGGGTTTCATCCCTTGAAAGGGAGGCGCAAACTTGAAGATGACTTATGGCAATGGATTGAGGAATTGGAATACCACTTTTGGTATTATCAATTTCATAAAGAGGAGAAGTTAGACCTTGCCATAAGGTGTCTAAAGGGAGAAGCCAAGAGATGGTGGCGACAAGATGTCGCTCAAAGAGAGCACTACAATGAAGCCCCCATTCGGGCTTGGAGTGGACTGAAGAGGTTACTATTAGAAAGATATGGTTCACCTCGAGAAGAGCCACCCTCCCTGTTCCACTCCCAAACAAGAAGGTCCCCCTCTCGGCCTACATCCTCCACCCACATTCAGAACCATAGTCGGAGGAGACCGAGCCCCACACCTCCACAAACACTATCGGCCGAGCCATGTACTCCACCGCCCAACACTTGCACCACCCAAACTCCTTCCCCAAACCCAAGTCCTCGCCAAGATTCAAGTGAAGATCTTTCTCAAATGATTGAGAATCTGAAGAAGGAGTTTGAAGAATATGAGAGAGAGAAAAAGAAAAAGAAAGAGAGAAGAAAGGAAAGGGCTCTCCTTAGCCAAACAAGTGAAAAGGATCTTGCACCCGAGCCTTCAACCAATCTCCAAGAAGAATTAACCATTTCATCTTCTAAATCTTGTTATTCTTCTTTATTTGTGCAAGAGTTTGAAGGAGAGACGGACACGGATGCGCCATGCCTTGAAGAAGAAAGATTTTCGGTTTCAGAGGAGGATCCTCCCTCCCCTAACTTGGGGAGAGGTAATTTATCCTTTTCTTTTGATGGTGATAGTAAACATGCTTGTGATGCTTTATCACCTTCGCATGAACATAAGCATGACATTAATGAGGAGAATGCTTTGAATGAACTTATGCCTGCTTCCATGAATGAGGTATTACCCTTGGACGAGGATAGTGAGCCTAATGACTTGTGCGACCGGTCTGATGATACATCTTCTTTTCAGTATGAGCCTGAAGAAGAAATTAGTGAGGGTAGGGGAGGCATATACTATTTTCTTCCTCATGATTGGTTTAATGAGCATAATTATTATCATGATGAGATACATGATCATGATTCCTATTTTTTTGATCATAAGAATGAAAGGCCTAGGCTATGATGTGGACATCGCCCCATTTATAAGTTAAGAGGCAACCATTCCTCCGAGGGTCTAAAGGGCCCTTGGCGAAGGCATGGATGAAGAAGAAGTCGCATTCTAGGCGTCGGCGAAGCCCCAGAGGCAAAGTCATGCTCGCAAGGATCTTGGCGAACCCAGGCCCCATTGGCGAACCCATGGTCCTTGGCAAAGACCCTGAACAATACTTCCAGACGCAAGCGAAGCACAGGTGCTCGCCAAGCAGAGGAGGCTTCCATACGCAAGTCAGGCGACCCCCTTCAACTTGTGCAGAGGCCCTCTTTCTCCCATTTCCCGCCAAACTACAATTCCTGGGAAATTGGGAGCCGCTAAAGCAGGTAGTCTACACAGTCTACACTGTCACCTCGTCTGCCACCTCTCAATTCGCCCACCATAGAACCAGGAAGCTGGTTCCCTTGTCCAGTCATTCATTATTTTCCTTTACCATTTTTCTTCTATATAAGGCAGCTTGTAACCATTGTAAAGGCAGAACATAATTATAAGAAATCAGAAATACTCCAAGTGAGGTTTTGGCTTTCTTGTTCTCATTTCTTGCATTCCATCTCCTTAAGTGATCCGTGCAAGAGGATCCAACATAATATCTAGTATTGTTTGAACTTGTATTCAAAAGGTGCTAGATTCCATCTTCATTCCTAGGCATTTTCAAGGGCATTGCCTCATCTCGTAGTGAGGAGGTTCCCTTGGCCGACTCTGTTTCCTTCGTGTTCTTCCTCTGTTTCGTTTCCCATTCTTGCTGGAAACCGCCTCCTTCGAGCTAGATCCGAGCTCGTGATCACTTACCCCCCCGTGATCACATCAAGTGGTATCAGAGCCAAAGCGCTCATTGGAGGTACCGTATCAGTTGTTTGTTTTCTTCAAGTAAAACCATTGCCTTCTTTCTTACACTTGAAGAAAAACGTTTTGTTGTTGAAGAGAAACCGAAAATATTTGTGTTTATGCGTGGTTCATGTGATTCGAGCAAAGCTCATATTTGAATATTGATTATTGAAGTTGGGTGAGAAAGAAAAGTGATTTCAGATTTGGAAATGGAAAATTGTTGTGTTGTGTGAAAAGTGCAGAAGAAAGGTTGTTGAAAATGATGAACAAGTTCATGTGTTCTTGAGTGTTCTTGGTGTTCATGAGATGTTCATATGAAGTTCATACCAAACTCATATGAATAGTACTTTTGATCCAAAATTTGTTGATGAACTTGAAGAAAACGTGTTTGTGATTGCAAAAGCCCCTTTCTAAACTCCCTACCATACTTCTTCAACCACCATCCACCTTAAATCATTCAAAAGCTAGTTTCAAGTAACTAGTTATCTTTCTTGAATTGCAAGTTTCGGTTTTCACTAGATATTATTGCTTGTTCCTACTTGTGTGTTTGCATTTGATCTAAAGTTGAGTGTGATCAAGTTAAGAGAACTTGTGAAAACCTTGAGTGGAGAATCAAGAGTGAAACCGTGGGGAGTGCTCAACCAAACACGTGAGGAAATGAGTGGCACTAATTTTATTGTCTAAGTGTGTAGGTGTGCCAAATGGAGGAAGAAGACCTGCATTTCATTGGGTTTCATCCCTTGAAAGGGAGGCGCAAACTTGAAGATGACTTATGGCAATGGATCGAGGAATTGGAATACCACTTTTGGTATTACCAATTTCATAAAGAAGAGAGGTTAGACCTTGCCATAAGGTGTCTAAAGGAGAAGCCAAAAGATGGTGGCGACAAGATTTCGCTCAAAGAGAGCACTACAATGAAGCCTCCATTCGGACTTGGAGCGGATTGAAGAGGTTACTAGTGGAAAGATATGGTTCACCTCGAGAAGAGCCACCCTCTCCGTTCTCCTCCCAAACAAGAAGGTCCCCTCTCGGCCCACATCCTCCACCCACATTCGAGCCATAGTCGAGGAGACCGAGCCCCACACCTCCACAAACACTATCGGCCGAGCCATGTACTCCACCGCCCAACACTTGCACCACCCAAACTCCTTCCCCAAACCCAAGTCCTCGCCAAGATTCAAGTGAAGATCTTTCTCAAATGATTGAGAATCAAGAAGGAGTTTGAAGAATATGAGAGAGAGAAAAAGAAACAGAAAGAGAGAAGAAAGGAAAGGGCTCTCCTTAGCCAAACAAGTGAAAAGGATCTTGCACCCGCGCCTTCAACCAATCTCCAAGAAGAATTAACCATTTCATCTTCTAAATCTTGTTATTCTTCTTTATTTGTGCAAGAGTTTTAAGGAGAGACGGACACGGATGCGCCATGCCTTGAAGAAGAAAGATTTTCGGTTTGTGAGGAGGATCCTCCCTCCCCTAACTTGGGGAGAGGTAATTTATCCTTTTCTTTTGATGGTGATAGTAAGCATGCTTGTGACGCTTTATCGCCTTCGCATGAACATAAGCATGACATTAATGAGGAGAATGCTTTGAATGAACTTATGCCTGCTTCCATGAATGAGGTATTACCCTTGGACGAGGATAGTGACTTGTGCGACCGGTCGATGATACATCTTCTTTTCAGTATGAGCCTGAAGAAGAAATTAGTGAGGGTAGGGGAGGCATATACTATTTTCTTCCTCATGATTGGTTTAATGAGCATAATTATTATCATGATGAGATACATGATCATGATTCCTATTTTTTTGATCATAAGAATGAAAGGCCTAGGCTCACATTTGACCCCGGAATACTAGAAACTGAGCGTAAGGTAGAAGTGAAGAGAAAGGGCGGATTGTCCATCTCAAATCCTTCGAACCATTTTTGGGACTTTGATGTTTACCGCTTTAGTCCACTAACCCTTAATGCCTCTTCAAGTTTATTGTGGTGTCTTAAGATTTGTAGGGACAATTTCCTTATGAATCCGAGGACGGATTCTTCTGAAGAGGGAGGGTATGATGTGGACATCGCCCCTATTTATGAGTTAAGAGGCAACCATTCCTCCAGAGGGTCTAAAGGGCCCTTGGCGAAGGCATGGACGAAGAAGAAGTCGCATTCTAGGCGTCGGCGAAGCCCCAGAGGCAAAGTCGTGCTCGCAAGAATCTTGGCGAACCCTTGGCGAACCCAGGCCCCATTGGCGAACCCATGGTCCTTGGCAAAGACCCTGAACAATACTTCCAGACGCAAGCGAAGCACAGGTGCTCGCCAAGCAGAGGAGGCTTCCATACGCAAGTCAGGCGACTCCCTTCAACTTGTGCAAAGGCCCTCTTTCTTCCATTTCCCGCCAAACTACAATTCCTGGGAAATTGGGAGCCGCTAAAGCAGGTAGTCTACACAGTCTACACTGTCACCTCGTCTGCCACCTCTCAATTCGCCCACCATAGAACCAGGAAGCTGGTTCCCTTGTCCAGTCATTCATTATTTTCCTTTACCATTTTTCTTCTATATAAGGCAGCTTGTAACCATTGTAAAGGCAGAACATAATTATAAGAAATCAGAAATACTCCAAGTGAGGTTTTGGCTTTCTTGTTCTCATTTCTTGCATTCCATCTCCTTAAGTGATCCGTGCAAGAGGATCCAACATAATATCTAGTATTGTTTGAACTTGTATTCAAAAGGTGCTAGATTCCATCTTCCTTCCTAGGCATTTTCAAGGGCATTGCCTCACCTCGTAGTGAGGAGGTTCCCTTGGCCGACTCTGTTTCCTTCGTGTTCTTCCCTCTGCTTCGCTTTCCATTCTTGCTGGAAACCGCCTCCTTCGAGCTAGATCCGAGCTCGTGATCACTTACCCCCTGTGATCACATCACCTCCTTGGTCAATGGGCAATTGTGTAGTCTCATTGTGGATAGTGGGAGTTGTGTGAATGTGGCCAACCATAGCATGGTCAAGAAGCTCAAGCTAAAGTCCACCCCTCACCCAAAACCTTACCAACTCCAATGGGTGGATGACAATTCTTGTGTGACCTATCAAGATTGGGAAGTATGAAGATGAGGTCTTGTGTGACATTGTGAAGATGCAAGCTACTCACATCCTTTTGGGCCGCCCATTGCAATATGATAGAGAGGCGGTTCACTATGGGAAAACCAACAAATACACCCTTACACACCAAACCCGACCCTACACTTTGCTACTCTTATCCCCGGCCCAAGCATTTCAAGATCAAATTCATTTGGCTACCAATGTCGAAAGGTACAAGGGAAAAGAGGGAAGTGAGAAGAGTGAAAGAAGTGAGAAGGTCCAAGTGACCTTGAGTGAAAAGAATGAGGGTGCATTTGTGGGAAACACAAAGAGAGGGCAAGAGAGAAAACAAGAGAGGATACCTCCCATGGCCAAAGAGAGAGACATCAAAAAGGCTTTGTTGGGAAACAAAATGTGTTTTCTCATGGTTCCTCTCACATGCATGCTAACACTTGACAAGAATTATTCTCTTTCTTTGTTTGTGAAACAGGTACTCGAAGAGTATGGTGATGTGTTCAATGAGCAGCAAGGTCTTCCACCTTACAGCGACATTGAACACCAAATAGATTTGGTTCCGGGTGCCCCTTTTTCAAATAGGGCCGCCTACCGAACCAATCCCGAGGAATCCAAAGAAATCCAATCACAAGTGCAAGACTTGTTGTCCAAGGGATATGTTACGGTCACCCCGAGCGGGTTGTGACTTTGGTGATCCGAGGTTCCGTTTTTGGCCTGCGGGTCATGTCTTCGGGTGGTTAGATAGCTCCCGAGTCTTTTCTGGGTTTCATCTTCGGGAATCCTTTCATATTTGGGGTCACACGGGTCCCCCGGACATTTCCGCGAAAAATATTTTTTCGGGAGCGGGACTTGTCTCGGGAAGTTCAGCGGGCTCGGTAGCTCTCACGGGACCTCGGAAAAGGAAACCGTCAGCATATTTGGGATCATACGGGCATTCCGCATCTTTTAACGGAGTATATATTTTTGGGACGGGATGTTCGGTCTCAGGTGACACCCGGGGCTCGGGACGAAAAATCTGGGGCCCGGGATGAAAATTTTGCGACGGCTTTGGTGTGAGTTATGTTATGGCTAGGGACGGGTATTATGATGATAACCGAGCAAGTATGCACGACGGGATTGTTGGCTCGGGCAGGCAAGCACACATGTCGGGAGTTACTCGGGTGAAGTTGGCGCGGGATTACACCCCAACAGTTAGCAATTTCGGATTTGGACTTGGTGTGTTATTCACCTAGGTGAGGTGAGTAAGGTGTGTGCTAGGTGAGTAAGGTGTGTGTGTCATGGGATAAGAAGTATAAAAGGGTGTGATTTAGGAAGAAAATGGCATTTTGCTCTCATTTCTTCCTTCTCTCTTCAATTCCGCCAACTTCTCTCAACTCTACGTCTTAAGTGTTCATCTTGCAAGAGCTTAAGGAGGTTGAATCTTGGTGTTAAGCTTGAGGTAAGCTTGCTTCCTTCTTGGTTTAGTAAGTTTGGAGCATGTTGAATCCGATTTGAAGTTAAGCTCTAGCTATGTGATTTGTTCATTTTCTACCTTCAAGCTTTAAGTATGTTGTTCTTGGCATGAAGTGGTGTAGGAATCAAGGTTTAATTTTTGGAAGAACACCATGGTTAGAAAAACCCTAAGTAGCCGAAATCTAGGTTGAATTCTAAACCTAGTGTATGGTTGTGTTCTTGAATCATGCTTGATATATGTGGTTCCTAGCATGATTCTAAGGTGTTGTATGGATTCAATTTGAAGGTAAACATGTTGGGTAAAAAGTACCCAATTTGGCTGAATTGTTCATTAGGGTTTGAATTTGATTTTGGGTGATTAGGTTGAGAAATGTTGGTAAGCATGCTTGAATTGTGTAATTGGTGAATTAAGCATGTGTTTGGGACCTTAATTGGTTTGGATTAAAGTTTGGTATAAAAAGAGAGGTGTAGGCCGAATTTGAAAGGAAGGTTTGGTGATGCTTGTGTTGTGTTTTGGAATGGTTTTGGTAATGATTTGGTATCGGGAATGGAAGTAGGTAACTAACGATGTTCGGAACGTCATTTTCAGGAATTGTGGACAATCCCGACCTACTTGCTTGTTTGCGGTGAAAATGTGGGGAAGGTGGGATTTGAATTCTTGGTTGTGCTTTTGGGTGTTTGAATATCAATGTTCTAGCTCGGTTTGAGAAACATAGCTTTCTGTGGAATTTTGCAGGAAAGTGCGGGATTGTGCGGGATTGGTTTTCGGGGGTTTGTTTTGGTGATTTCTGATTTGTGTGTGGTTGTTCAGCTTGAATCAGCAGTGGTGGAGTAGTGCGGGACTTCGGAAGTCACACTACCGCGTTTCAGGCCGGGAGCCGGGATTTTGCTGTGGAGCGTTGGTGGCCACAGATAAGGGGTTTAACTTTCTTAATGCGCATTTATGTGTATTACGTTAGTTAAGGGCTAGTACTCGAGTCGAGGGTGGGGACCGGTGACTCCCGGTGCTAGTCACAAGGTACGTAGCGGTTTGGAGGGTTTTATGTTTCTGGACTTATTACTTATCGGGGGTCGATGACGGACCCATTATCTGCTATGGTTTCTAGACCTCTGCTATATCATATCGGACTTGCTTATCGGGGGTCGACAACGGACCCATATTTATGTTTTGTACGTGAGAAGTCCGTGAGTTAGGGCTGACGGGAACGCCGGGACCTAAGCCGGTATGCCAACTGTGGTCGTTAACTCACGATGTTATGTGCCGACGTTGTGCCGCTTTATGTCCGACAATTAAGGGCGATATCCCATTGCTGTTACCATGCGCTCTGATCCCGAAAATCGGCGTGAGCCTAACAAGCCGCCGTATGGAGCTGTCAGTGGTCGGGGACCACCTGTATGGGTTATGTACTACCTGTTATCGACTGATGGGGATGCCAGTTGGACTGGTATGCCGACCATGGTCGTTAACTTATATATTTGGATCTGTTAATTGGCTAATGGGGACGCCAGTTGGACTAGTATGCCAACCATGGTCGATAACATCACCAGTCCGACGGGACTTCTGAGTATCATGACCTTGCATATCATATTTCTATTTATATATTTAGGATTGTATTATCTGCTAGATCATTGCACGCTAACCCTTTCATGCAGGTAAAAAAGTTTCTAAAGTTTCCGTCCGTTATCGTACCTACTCCCTTACTGGGTTCTTTCGAGAACTCACCCCTAAATATTAAACATTTTCAGGGGAACCGGGCAAACGACCTGCGGAGTAGACCTCCTGTGGTGCTCGTTCTGCATTTCTGTTTGTTTGAGGTATTGGTCTGTTTATGACTGGGGCATTCTCGTTAGATCCCTTTTGTGATCTGTTTGGGTAATCTAACTCCTCTCTCTTCTGTTTGTGGTTTAGCAGCAGTAGCAGTACTACGTGCAGGAATCTTCTATTCGGGAAGTTTTCCAAATTCCGCACCTAGGTATTCTAGGGTTTTACTTTGTTGGCTCTGTAGTTGTACTTGCATGCATGTTTAGATCAGATCATGTTGTATGTTATGTATTTTGGGATACATTCTGATTCTGTACTTCTGTCTGACTGGAGGGCTCGCCCATTTCAGTTGAGGGCGGGACCCGAGCTATGTTCATGTTGGTTATATATATAGTGGATGGATTCTGTATTCTGGTTGTTTGTGATCGATGGATGATATTCCATGAACTGCATATTTTGTGATGGTTGAGGTCTCGCCTATTTCAGTGGGGCGGGGCTCGCCATGGATAGCTAGGGTTTATATCGTATACTTGCCATCTTTGAGTTTTGTAGGTTGCGGGTCGTAGTACGACCAATACTTATCAATGAGCAAAGTGTTCTCAGGCACTGGGCCTTCGAGAACAAGACTTTGCAGGCCGGGTCATGGGACCACTACACTTAGCGGATTTCGGTAGTACCGTTTCCGCGGTTTTCATCGCAACTTCTGCTTCCGACGTCGCAGGCGGCCCCGCCTCCGCAACCGGGCACGGGCGCTCGTGACAAGATACATCAAGGAGAGTCTTTCTCCATGCGCGGTGCCGGTTTTGTTGGTACCCAAAAGTGATGGAACATGGCGCATGTGCATGGATTGCCGCCCCATCAACAAAATCACTGTAAAGTATCGACATCCCATTTCTAGACTTGATGATATGCTTGATGAGTTATGTGGTGCATGTATATTTTCAAAAATTGACTTAAAAAGTGGATATCATCAAATTAGGATGAAAAAAGGAGATGGAAAACGGCATTCAAAACTAAAATTGGATTATATGAGTGGAATGTCATGCGTTTTGGGTTGTCGAATGCACCTAGCACCTTTATGAGATTAATGAATCATGTATTGAGAAGAATGATTGGAATGTTTGTGGTTGTGGTTGTGTATTTCGATGATATACTTGTTTATTCCAAATCCCATGATGAGCATGTTGATCATTTGAGGCAAGTCCTTGACACACTTAGGTTACAGAAGATGTATGCTAAAATGGAAAAGTGTGTATTTGCTACAAATGAGGTGAACTTTCTTGGATATGTTGTGGGAAGGGATGGAATAAAAGTAGATGAGAACAAAGTGCATGCAATTAGAGAATGGCCAAATCCCAAGACTTTAACCGAAGTGAGGTCTTTCCTAGGACTTGCTAGTTTTTATAGGCGGTTTGTGAAAGATTTTTCAACAATTGCAGCACCTTTGCATGAGCTAACTAAAAAGAACACTACATTTGAATGGGGGGAAGCTCAAGAGAATGCATTTGTTGAATTAAAGTCTCGGTTGATTAGTGCGCCATTGCTTTGTTTGCCGAATTTTGATAGTGTGTTTGAGGTTGAATGTGGTGCTAGTGGGATTAGGATTGGTGCGGTGTTGCATCAAGAGGGCCATCCCATAGCTTATTTTAGTGAGAAGCTAAGTGGTGTCACACTCAATTACTCAACTTATGACAAGGAGCTTTATGCCCTTGTAAGGTCATTACAAGTGTGGTCCCATCACTTGCTTCCCAAGGAATTTGTTGTGCATACCGATCATCAATCTTTGAAATATTTGCAAGGGCAAGGGAATTTGAATAGAAGGCATGCTAAGTGGGTAGAGTTTATAGAATCATTCTCCTATGTGATATAATACAAGAAAGGCAAGGAAAATGTGGTTGCCGATGCTTTGTCTAGGAGATATGCATTGCTTACAACTCTTGATGCTAAAATTGTTGGATTTGAATGCCTTAGAGATATGTATGAGCATGATGATGATTTCAGTGAAATTTATGCAAGTTGTGTTAAAGGTAGCTGAAATGGCTATTATGTCTTTGATGGGTTTCTTTTTAAGATGAAAAGGTTGTGTGTGCCAAAGGTATCCATTAGAGATGCGATTATCAAGGAGGCTCATGGTGGATGTCTCATGGGGTACTTTGGTGCCCTAAAGACTTATGAAACCGTCAAAGAAAATTTCTATTGGCCGAATCTTCACAAGGATGTGGACAAGGTGTGTGCAAGGTGTGTGACATGCCACAAAGCCAAGGCAAGGATGCAATCGAAAGGGAAGTATTCTCCTCTTCCAATTCCTTCTTTACCATGGGTTGATATAAGTATGGACTTTGTTAGTGGATTGCCTAGGACTTCTCGTGGTCATGATACTAAGGCAAGGATGCAATCGAAAGGGAAGTATTCTCCTCTTCCAATTCATTCTTTACCATGGGTTCATATAAGTATGGACTTTGTTAGTGGATTGCCTAGGACTTCTCGTGGTCATGATACTATCTTTGTTGTGGTAGATAGATTCTAAATAATGGCTCATTTCATTCCATGCCATAAAACTGATGATGCATCTCATGTAGCCGAGTTGTTCATTAAGGTAATTGTGAGATATCATGGCATTCCTAGGACTATAGTGAGTGATAGAGATTCTAGGTTCTTGGGTCACTTTTGGAGGACTCTTTGGTTACGGTTGGGCACTAGTTTGGTATTCTCCACTTCGAGTCACCCACAAACCGATGGTCAAACGGAAGTAACTAATAGAACACTCATCACTATCTTGAGGACCATACTAAGAAAGGACCTAAAAGATTGGGAAAAGTGCCTACCACATGTTGAGTTTGCATATAATCGATCATATCATTCATCTACATCCCATAGTCCATTTGAGGTTGTGTATGGCTTTAATCCTCTTACTCCATTGGATTTAGTTGCATTAACTCATTCGGATCCATTAGATGTAGAAGGAAAAAGAAAGGCTCAAAGCATGAAAGACTTACATGAAAAAGTGAAAAAACAACTTGAGAAGGCTAGTGAGTCTTATGCTAGGAGGGCAAACAAGGGTAGGAACTTTAGGAGCTTTGATGTGGTTACATTTGAGGAAGGAAAGGTTCCCATAAGCTAGGAAGAGTAAACTTGCACAAAGGGGGGATGGGCCTTTCCAAATTGTGAAAAAGAGTAGTGATAATGCTTATGTGCTTGAATTACCTTGTGATGGCTCTTATGGTCTCCATGCAACCTTTAATGTGTGTGATTTGATCCCTTATGTAGGTGAGTTAGAAGGCAAGAATCCGAGGATGAATTCTTCTCAAGAAGGGGAGTATGATGAGGGCATCACCATGGATCAACACAATCGGTCAACCAAGGACCGAGAGGACACCCAAGCTCAAGTGCACAAGCCTCCCAACCCTCTTGAAGGCATTGGAGGACCCATGACAAGGTCCCGGACCAAGAAGGCGCAAGAAAGCCTTCAAGCCTTTATGAGGATTATGGCTCAAGGAAAGGAGCGAGAAGAAGATCAAGAAGGAGTCTCCCAACTTCAGCAAATGGGAATTCACTTGAAAGAGAACATGCCTAACACTTTGGAGAGCCTTAGCGTCACCATGCTTGCGGATGAAGACGCCACCACGCACCCCACGCGCCACCACACCAACCCCACACGCCCCACGCGCCTCCCCGACTCCTCGGAAGCGGCCAACCATCCCACGCGCCACCCCTCACTCCCACGCGCCACCACCCTCTTCCGCACCTCCCAACATCTGACCGAGCTTGTAGTCTACCATATTTGACCTTTTCAAACCCTTTGAAATATGTATTTCACCCTCCGAGAGAACCCACCTTTTGGGTTGTCTCGATTCCCTAGTTGATCTTCTCAACTGAGGCGGAGGCGGCTCCAGCTCTTGTTGATCCTCAACTCCATCTTGAACAGATCCTCCTTCTTCAGGATCTTGTTCCGTAGGTTCCTCCAACTCATTGGAGTTACCTTGAGGAGTCACTACTCCCTCGTGTTGAGGTATTCCATCCAAGATGGGTGCATCTTGTGCAACCGGTACTTCTGTAATACTCGGTTGATCCTGTTCTAGGATTGGTACCAAAGAGTGTAAGTCATCACATTGACCAACTTTTGGAAATTCACTTTCCAAGAAGTTAGCGTTTTTTGCATCAAATACAAGACCATTCTTGTGATCGAGATCCAAGAACACATAACCCCTAGATTCAGCACTAACCAAGAAATGCACATTTCTTGCCTCGGGACCTAATTTCCCCAAAGGGTGGTCCGTTACATGCACATAAGCCAAGCAACCCCATGGGTGCATATAGCTGAAATTAGGCGTCTTCTTCTTCCATAACTCATATGGAGAAGAATTAATGCTCTTGGTTGGGATTCTATTGAGAATGTGAACTGCACAAAGCAGTGCGTCACTCCAATAGATGGTGTCCAAATTGGCCTTCGCCATCATGGACTCTTCCTTTCTGACACCCCATTTTGTTGAGGTGTCCAAGCAAGAGTAAACTCTCTGGCAATCCCCTTCATGTCACAAAATGCCTTAAAGACATTTGAACTATACTCTCCACCACGGTCTGTTCTCAAGGACTTGATTTTCTTACCCATTTGGTTCTCAACCAAATGCACATACTTTTGAAAGTAAGTGAAAGCCTCCGCTTTGTTCCGGAGTAAGAAAACGTGAGTGAATCGTGTATAGTCATCCGTAAATGTGATGAAGTATCTGAATCCATTTCTGGATTCAACTCTCAATGGTCCACACAAATCGGAATGGACCAATTCTAACGCTTCTTCCCTTCTAGCTCCACGCCCGAAGGGCTTTCTTGTCATCTTGCCCTCAAGGCATGCTTGACAACTTGGTAAAACAACTTTGGTCAAGGATCCAAGCAGCCCTTGTTTGGCTAACTTCTTCAACCGATCCTGACCCACATGTCCCAACCTTTCACGCCAAGTCATTTCAGTTGTTGTCACCGCACGCCACCCGAGCCCGGTTGCGGAGGCGGGGGCGCCGGGACGCCGGAAGCGGAAGCCGGAATGGAAAGGAGTGGCAGGTCCATCGAGACCCGCCGCGCGTAGCGGACCCGAGAACGGAAGGATTGTGGAAGCAGACTAACGGAAATTTCATGCGTATAACCAAAAATAAAATGCAACCATACAATTCATGCACTAATAACAGAGTAAGCTCCGCCCTCCGTGGACGAGTGCTTACGCACCAAAACACATATACATACAGAATTCACAGAACCTAAAATGTCTAGCAAGCGCCAAGCGCTGAAAACAGATATAGAGCAGAATATACAAATGTATATACAGACATACAACCATCATAGCAATACAGAAAGTGTGCATATGCAACTACAGAGCCAACCTTAGAATCTAAGTAACAAAATACCTTGCGCGGGATTCACACCAAGTACACAATCCCGGACCGCAAGGTGCAATCTGCTGCAAAACACACCCAAGGTAGAACCCTCACGGAATCCTACTCCGCAGCCGCTTATCAGTCTACAGAAACCCAAAACAGAACCCAAAGAAGGGTGAGTCCTAAAAGGACCCCGTAAGGGATTTGGGGTAAGATAAGTATATGCAACCCTGCAAAACAGAAAGATAGCAATATACGCAACAGAATACAGAATAACATACACGTACCAGAAACAAATCGGAATCCCGAAGGATGTGCGATTCCAAATCGCCATAAACCTTATAACAGATCGGAGCAATGGCCTCCCACTAAGGGGAGTCGAAGCCGAAGCTATTACGAAGCATGGTGCACCAGTGGGTAGCGAACCCACAAGCTGGCGTAGTGTTAACAGACAGAGTATGCCATAAGGCATACTCCTACAAACGTAGGATTCACAGACAGATTATGCTACAAGGCATACACCTACAGATCACAGAACTTACCTTAAAGCAGAAATTTCCGAAATACCTGCAAAACAGAAGTGCTACAATACATACACCTACAGACTACGAGAATATGCTCTAGGCATATAATACTGAAATACTGCAGCAGAAAATGAAACTAAACATACACCTATCTTACCAAAAATAGCGAGAACCAAACCCTTACCTCAAAATCCAGTATTGGACCGATTTGGATAACACCTACACCGTGCCCGAAACTTAGAACTCCTCTTTTCCTAACCACCGAAACTCAGAATCTGCCAAACCAAGTTGAATTAGCATCCTTATCAACCACACTACCAAACTACACCCCCGACCCCAAAACCGAAAATCCGGCAGAATTTCCGTAAAATTCCAGATTTTCACAGAAACGTCAGAATTCAGAACCAACCTAGACAATGCAAGATTTCACATTGACAAACATCATACAATAAGCAGAACTGATCAAATCCAACCTTAAACCCTTCATTACCCGCCATTTTCCGATAATCCCGATTAATTGTAACTTTTTCATTCCTTAACCGAATTCAACATTTCAAACTTCCATCCACTCCTAAATTCAAGCCCAACACCATATTAACCTCCAATTTAACCAAAATGAACCTCCAACATTGAAAAAGAATCATTCCAAGATTTCGGTTCTTAATCAACTTTTCATCCAACTTCCAATTCAATCCATTCAAGCTACCAATTAATCCCACTAATCACCAATTACATTTCTAAACCATGAATGCTATCCAATTGCACCCAAACAACAAAACCCCAACCTTGATTATTTCGGCCAAAATGGGGGTTTTCACCTCAACTTGTTTTCCATCAAATTGAATCCACACATAAGCTTAGAATCATGCTAGGATTAACATACTTGAAGCATGAAACAAGATAACAAACACACACCATTTTGGAATTTCACCATAAATTCGGCCAAAGAGGGTTTCTCATCCAAGGAGTTTTTTTCCAAAATCTAACCATAGATTCCTACTCTCCTCAAGCCCAAGAACAACATACTAAAAGATGGGAGGAGAGGATCACTCTTTCAAGTAGACAAGAACAAACTCATACTTCTCCAAAATCCTCATTTCAACACCAATCTTCAATTCTAAAGGGTAAAGAGAAGAAAGAATGATGTTTACCACACAAAGCTCCCAATTCTTCTTTGATTCCAAGCAAGGGAAGGATTTCAAGCTTGAGGTTGCATTCTTCAACCATGGCGGCAGCAGAACTTCACGAAGAAGAAGAAGAGAAGAAGAAAGAATGAAATATATTTACATGTAATAATAATAATACCCCTTTATATAATATCCTTTCTTTTTTTTTTCCTCTTAAATCATAAAGGGACAAGTGTCCCTTATCACTCACACACACACACATGCTGCCGAAATGGCCTGCTGCTGCCCATGCTGAATACTTCAGATTTTTATAGCCAATTACTAAATAACTCCCAATTTTTCCGAAAGTTCCAATTCTTTTTGCCCAAAAATAATTACCGAATTCCAAAATTAATGAAACTCGGACACAATCTTCAGAATATTATATCATGCACAGAACATTTTTCAGAAATTCATTTGCCTTTCCGGAGTGTCCTACCGAGCTCGCTGAACCCGAACCAGAACCCGACGTGCGAGCGTGTCAACCTGAACCGAAATTCCGTCACTCCCAAAATTCTACAAAAATTCCCATAAATTCCATCTTAAATTCAAATACAACTTACCCCAAAGCCGTCAGAAAATTTCCATCCCGAGTCCCGGGATTCCCGTCCGAGCCGGAGTCGCCCGAACCGAACGTCCCGCCCCAAATATTAAACTCCACAACCAACACCGGGACGTCTCCCCGACTCCAAAACAGCAAACGGCTTCCCAAACTGAGATCTCGAGAGCGCTACCGAGCCCGCTGTACGTACCGAGGCGACCCCGACAACCCCCCGGCGCCAGAAAAATATTTTCGGCGGAAACGTCCGGGGGACCCACACGACCTCAAATACGGAAGGGTTCGCCAAAATGATACTCGGATAGGGCTCGGGAGCCGACTGAACGCCGAAAACGTGACCCGCGAGGCCAAAACCGGAGCCGGGTCACCGGTCGCAACCCGCTCGGGGTGACCGTAACATTCTCCCCCCCTTAGAACTCTTGGTCCTCCAAGAGTAGCCTGAACCAACCCGACAGGTGTCGCTACCAACCAGAAAATATAACTATTCCTCTAACCCAGAACAATCGGACCACCGTCTTTGGTGCGGCGGGAGTGGTAGTTTAGACTACCATACTGAGCCTCACGGCGTCCCACCCTCCGGGTGCATCTTATTGCACCCAGTCGATTGCGGTATTTCTACCATACAACCCCAGACAGTACCGAACCTAAATCTAACCGATCCACAACAGGCTATCCTGGAAGGTACCACATTAAACAGAAACAGTTGGGGGGGGGAAAAGATCAACCTAACAACTTACTCTAGAAACTCATGAGAACCGATAAAATTCGGGGTAACTTGCCCCGCCTATCAAATCCTACTGTCTCTCTGAACGGTGCTGCCTCCAGTCAAATTCTATTACCAAACTCATATTCAAGAGCCTACGGCGACGGTTCGTACAAACAGTGGTGCAGTCATTCGCGGTTTTAATCCGCGCCTATAACAATCTGATCTTTGCCGTAGACTCCTCAAAAAGCTCGGGTCCCAGCTTAACCCCATCAGACGCATCTGTCCAACAGTATGGTGTCATACACCTCCCGTACAACACCTCATAGGGTGCCATGTCAAACGTAGTCTGAAAGCAATTGTTGTATGAGAACTCTATCAAAGTAACTGCTAGTCCCAAACTCCTCCAAAATCCAAAATACAGATTCGCAACATATCCTCCGATATCAGAATCACCCGCTCCATTGCCCGTCCGTCTGTGGGTGATAAGCGGTATTCGGATGGAGTCGCGTGCCCAATGCTTCATGAAAAGCAATCGAACCGTCTTTGTAAAACGCGGATCACGGTCAGATTCAATGGAGTCTGGTGCTCCATGTAAAGCGTACAATCTCCCACGATGTAAAGCCGGGCAAGCTTCTCCGGAGGGTCATGGCCGAATAGGCGAAAGTGTACGCACTTTGTCGGCCGATCCACAAAAACCCAGATAGCATCATGATGAAACCGTGTCGGGCGGTGCGGTCGAAAGTCCATAGTAACATTACCCCACTTCCCAGTGGAATGGGCAAAGTCTGCAGTGTCCTGCCGGTTCTGATGCTCACACTGCTCGATTGTGCCCCCTCTAAAATATCATTCCAGAACTCCTGATCATCCGGTACATATAGGCAATCTCGGAAGTATAGCAATCCCTGCCTATTCTGATACGTCGGTAACAAATATATCCTTATCTTCCCCAGATAACTTCTTCAATACCAAATCTCTACCTTGCGCCTCGCGCATCCTATCAAGCCACTCGGAATGTATAATAAGTGTAATAACACGAGCACGCTCCCGGAGCTGCCACATGCCAAAGGCACGTCGGATCACTCTTCTCGGACCGGTCACCAACATTTCCTCTCTTAATTAAGCCGGTATACTTCTGCTCGAGCATCGGCAACCGTGTTGCCCTTGCCAGAGATGTACCCGATACTACAATCATAGTCCTTAATGTATTCGAGACATCTGCGCTGTCTCATGCTAAGCTCCTTCTATGTAAACAGATATTTCAGACTCTTATGGTCGGTAAGAATCTGAGATTTATTACCAAACAGATATTGATTCCAATGTTTCAGCGCATAAATTACTATAGTCAACTTCAGATCATGTGTCGGTTAGTTCAGCTCATGCGGTCGCATTGCCTCGACCCATAAGCTACCACAAAACACTCCTGCGCCAACACACATCCCAAACCAGACGTGGAAGCATCCGTATAATTCACATACGGTAAGATCGGATCTGAAAGAGTCAGAATCGGAGCGTTAGTCAACTGCCGCTTCAACTCCTGAAAATTCTGCTCACACCTATCAGACCAGATATACGGTTGACCCTTCTTGGTCAACTGCGTGAGCGGAGATGCCAGAATAGAAAACCCTGGTACAAACCTCTGATAAAATCCTGCTAACCCCAGGGAGCTCTTGATCTCCCGTACCGTGGTAGGTTGTTTCCAATCCCAAATTGCCTTCACCTTCTCTGGATTCACAGACAGACCATGCTCAGAAATAACGGGTCCCAGAAAGGTGACTTCCCGAATCCAGAACTCACACTTTGAGAATTTAGCATAAAGCTGATGTTCCCAAAGTGTCTGCAGAACTACCCTCAGATGCTCCCGATGCGAGTCCTCATCCCGAGAATATATCAGAATATCATCAATAAAGACCACTAAAAATGAGTCCAAGTACGGTCGGAACACCCGATGCATCAGATCCATGAATGCCGCTGTAGCATTGGTCAGCCCGAATGGCATGACCGTAAACTCAAAGTGTCCATACCGGGTGCGGAAAGCAGTCTTAGGTATGTTCTCATCCTTCACCCTAAGCTGAAAATACCCAGATCGGAAATTAATCCTAGAGGAAATTCTTGAACCCTGAAGTTAATCAAAAAGATCGTCAATCCTTAGCAACGGATACTTATTCTTCCCAATAAGAACATTCAACCATCTGTAATCAATACAAAGTCAGAGTGTCCCATCATTCTTCTTAACAAACAGAACAACCCGAGCACCCCACGCCGAAGTGCTCGGTCAGATGAAACTCTTTTGCTGTAATTCCTCCAGTTGCTTCTTCTACTCCTGTATCTCAGAAATGGGCATCCGATAAGGAGGAATAGATATCGGAGCAGTACCCGACTGCAAGTGGATGTTAAACACAATTCCCCGCTCTTATGGTAATCCGGGCAACTCCTCCGGAAATACCTGCGGAAAATCTCGAACCAACGATAAACCATCCAACTTCAACCTAATACCAGCTTCATTCAGATCATAGCATTCCCCTACACCAACTATCGACAGATGATCCAGAATCTGCAACACTGTACCGTGCTGTGCGATAGTCAAACCAGTCGGAGTCGTGAGAGGTAGTACCTCTCCAGAAACCATAATGGTTCGGGTTGCACAATCAATGTGCACAGAATTCTTGGATAGCCAGTCCATCCCAAGAATAATATCATAGTTCGGCGTGTCTAAAACCAACAAATCCGATACTATCAGATGTCCGCCTACAGATATCGTACAACCCCGAACCATCTCATTGGAAAATAGGCGACTTCCTGCAGTTTTTACTAAATGCGTTTGAGGCAAGGTACTATGACAGAGATACAGAAATGTAACACATTTCGGTGTTACAATGGGAACAAATGCTCCTGTATCAAATAACGCATGAACCGGTACCTCATTCAGAAATAAAGTACCCTACAGAATTCCCTGCTAGCTAGTACATGACCGCTGACTAAGTCCTCCCCGATAACTAGGGCCCCCCCGTCAAAATGAAAAACTTATCCTACTCTGAGCTGCTGTGACGGAGGGGGTGGCTGAAGCTGCTGTCGCTACTGAGGTCTCGGGCCACCCTGCTGAAACCCACGCCCTCGCGGCGCGTTGGGTTGCGTCAGAGACTATGGACGCCGAAGGCGCCAAAACTTAAGTCTTGTAATAATAAGTCATGTGCTTTGCACATGACATCACTGACATCATAGTGAATCATAATCACTAGAAATAACAAGAGACCAAGTCCAATACTTTCCACTAATCACATTTCGCCAAGTGTCACACTTGGCTGCCTGAGCCCAAAACCGCCCGAAACCGTAATTTCCGACCCGAACATTTTCTTCACGAAAAATGTAAATTATATCCCGACTCAGATCTTCCTCAAAGCGCGTCGAGTCCCGGGTCACTCCGGGAGCCGTTTCTCCGCCCAAAATCCCGAAAATCGTCAAGCGGCAACCCCGGCCCGAAAAATATTTTCCGCGGAAATGTCCGGTACCTTTGCCAGGACACTAGAAATCAGATATCGGGTCAATCCGAACTCCGGTTCGAGAATCTGGAAGCAATCGGCCGGAGTAGCCGTTAACCCCGGCCAACCGGCTCAGAATAGCCTCCCTCCAGGAGTTTGTCAATTCCTGCAAACCAAGTCTCTACTACCACTGGTCCTCCTCGGTCATTGAACCTCGGGGGGGGATTCAAACTCTAAAACCTCTCCAGAAGTCTGACCTCGTCAAACTGGTGCCCCAGATCTCCCCGTCGTTGATAGGACCGACGAGAAGTCTAGGTGTCGTAGTGACCATTCTCCTCGGAGTCACTCACTTACCGATCCCAAAACTATGGCGAGCAGTGGCTTAAGTCTCGCTATCACCACCTAATCAAAATGCCCTTACCGTGGCATAAACAGATCTTCCCACGCCTCTGCCGCCTCCGAACCGGCTAGGTGGCGGTAATACCAAATCGAGAGAGGGTCCCTACGACGGCTAAGCCTCGGGGCGGTGAGTGTGGTTGTTCGGACCACAGGTTACACTGAACCCGTATCTTATTCCACGGAGGTGTGGGATTCCAATCCCGCCCCTCCGGTACCAAATCACGCTATCAACGCGTGTTAACCATATCTCAAAAATTCCAGACCCAACAGAGTCCAGACAGAAATCGGTCACTCCTACTCTCTACAGAAGTTAGCAGCAGTTTTCTAAGGCTCTGTAGTGCAATGCAGTACTTGACACAGAAGTTACTTCTCAGAATGATAAAATCATGCATTTCACAGAATCACAGAAGCAGTTCATGCTTATTTCACCAAATCTTTTCCTAACACACAATTTTACGTACCTGAAACTTTTCCACAATCCCCTTACTCGTAATAATCTTACCAGAATTCCAGAAATCCCAAGTGCCGAAATCTGCAACTATCAGGATAACTTGAAGGATCAACTTTGTTCCACAATTTTATTTTGAAGTGGTTCAAGTAAGGAGGTGGCCAATCTCCGTACCAAACCATTCTAAAATAAAATGTAAAACAATAGTTGTCACTACAAGTCACCACTGACGACCAATATGGTCACTTACCTGCTCTGATACCAACTTGTCACCGCACGCCACCCGAGCCCGGTTGCGGAGGCGGGGGCGCCGGGACGCCGGAAGCGGAAGCCGGAATGGAAAGGAGTGGCAGGTCCATCGAGACCCGCCGCGCGTAGCGGACCCGAGAACGGAAGGATTGTGGAAGCAGACTAACGGAAATTTCATGCGTATAACCAAAAATAAAATGCAACCATACAATTCATGCACTAATAACAGAGTAAGCCCCGCCCTCCGTGGACGAGTGCTTACGCACCAAAACACATATACATACAGAATTCACAGAACCTAAAATGTCTAGCAAGCGCCAAGCGCTGAGAACAGATATAGAACAGAATATACAAATGTATATACAGACATACAACCATCATAGCAATACGAGAAAGTGTGCATATGCAACTACGGAGCCAACCTTAGAATCTAAGTAACAAAATACCTTGCGCGGGATTCACACCAAGTACACAATCCCGGACCGCAAGGTGCAACTGCTGCAAAACACACCCAAGGTAGAACCCTCACGGAATCCTACTCCGCAGGCCGCTTATCAGGTCTACCTGAAACCCAAAAACAGAACCCAAAGAAGGGTGAGTCCTAAAAGGCCCAGTAAGGGATTTGGGGTAAGATAAGTATATGCAACCTGCAAAGCAGAAAGATAGCAATATACGCAAGAATACGAATAACATACATGTACCGAAACAAATCGGAATCCCGAAGGATGTGCGATTCCAAATCGCCATAAACCTTATAACAGATCGGGCAGCGGCCTCCCACTAAGGGGAGTCGAAGCCGAAGCTATTACGAAGCATGGTGCACCACTGGGTAGCGAACCCACAACTGTCGTAGTGTTAACAGACAGAGTATGCCATAAGGCATACTCCTACAAACGTGGGATTAACAGACAGAGTATGCTACAAGGCATACACATACAGATCACAGAACTTACCTTAAAGCACAGATTTCCGTAATACCTGCAAAACAGAAGTGCTACAATACATATACCTACAGACTACAGAATATGCTCTAGGCATATAATACTGAAATACCTGCAGAACAGAAAATGAAACTAAACATACACCTATCTTACCAAAAATAGCAGAACCAAACCCTTACCTCAAAATCCAGAGTATTGGACCGATTCTGGATAACACCTACACCGTGCCCCGAAACTTAGAACTCCTCTTTTCCTAACCACCGAAACTCAGAATCTGCCAAACCAAGTTGAATTAGCATCCTCATCAACCACACTACCAAACTACAACCCCCGACCCCAAAACCGAAAATCCGACAGAATTTCCGTAAAATTCCAGATTTTCACAGAAACGTCAGAATTCAGAACCAACCTAGACAATGCAAGATTTCACATTGACAAACATCATACAATAAGCAGAATTGATCAAATCCAACCTTAAACCCTTCATTACCCGCCATTTTCCGATAATCCCGATTAATTGTAACTTTTTCATTCCTTAACCGAATTCAACATTTCAAACTTCCATCCACTCCTAAATTCAAGCCCAACACCATATTAACCTCCAATTTAACCAAAATGAACCTCCAACATTGAAAAAGAATCATTCCAAGATTTCGGTTCTTAATCAACTTTTCATCCAACTTCCAATTCAATCCATTCAAGCTACCAATTAATCCCACTAATCACCAATTACATTTCTAAACCATGAATGCTATCCAATTGCACCCAAACAACAAAACCCCAACCTTGATTATTTCGGCCAAAAGGGGGTTTTCACCTCAACTTGTTTTCCATCAAATTGAATCCACACATAAACTTAGAATCATGCTAGGATTAACATACTTGAAGCATGAAACAAGATAACAAACACACACCATTTTGGAATTTCACCATAAATTCGGCCAAAGAGGGTTTCTCATCCAAGGAGTTTTTTCCAAAATCTAACCATAGATTCCTACTCTCCTCAAGCCCAAGAACAACATACTAAAAGATGGGAGGAGAGGATCACTCTTTCAAGTAGACAAGAACAAACTCATACTTCTCCAAAATCCTCATTTCAACACCAATCTTCAATTCTAAAGGGTAAAGAGAAGAAAGAATGATGTTTACCACACAAAGCTCCCAATTCTTC
The DNA here is from genome assembly GCA_024586325.1 of Stellera chamaejasme. Taxonomy (NCBI): domain Eukaryota; kingdom Viridiplantae; phylum Streptophyta; class Magnoliopsida; order Malvales; family Thymelaeaceae; genus Stellera; species Stellera chamaejasme. Next base: position 23,523,520 of record CM044981.1, read on the forward strand.
TTTGATTCCAAGCAAGGGGAAGGATTTCAAGCTTGAGGTTGCATCCTTCAACCATGGCGGCAGCAGGACTTCACGAAGAAGAAGAAGAGAAGAAGAAAGAATGAAATATATTTACATGTAATAATAATAATACCCCTTTATATAATATCCTTTCTTTTTTTTTTCCTCTTAAATCATAAAGGGACAAGTGTCCCTTATCACTCACACACACACACATGCTGCCGAAATGGCCTGCTGCTGCCCATGCTGAATACTTCAGATTTTTATAGCCAATTACTAAATAACTCCCAATTTTTCCGAAAGTTCCAATTCTTTTTGCCCAAAAATAATTACCGAATTCCAAAATTAATGAAACTCGGACACAATCTTCAGAATATTATATCATGCACAGAACATTTTTCAGAAATTCATTTGCCTTTCCGGAGTGTCCTACCGAGCTCGCTGAACCCGAACCAGAACCCGACGTGCGAGCGTGTCAACCTGAACCGAAATTCCGTCACTCCCAAAATTCTACAAAAATTCCCATAAATTCCATCTTAAATTCAAATACAACTTACCCCAAAGCCGTCAGAAAATTTCCATCCCGAGTCCCGGGATTCCCGTCCCGAGCCCCGGGAGTCGCCCGGAACCGAACGTCCCGCCCCAAATATTAAACTCCACAACCATCACCGGGACGTCTCCCCGACTCCAAAACTGCAAACGGCTTCCCAAACTGAGATCTCGAGAGCGCTACCGAGCCCGCTGTACGTCCCGAGGCGACCCGACAACCCCGGCGCGGAAAAATATTTTCGGCGGAAACGTCCGGGGGACCCACACGACCTCAAATACGGAAGGGTTCGCCAAAATAATACTCGGATAGGGCTCGGGAGCCGTCTGAACGCCGAAAAACGTGACCCGCAGGCCAAAACCGGAGCCCCGGGTCACCCGGTCGCAACCCGCTCGGGGTGACCGTAACAGTCTACAATCCACAAAGAACTGCTCTCAGTTAGCATAGTACAAGATGTAACAAATACATCAGAAATAGAAGTAGGAAAATGTACCTTGGGAGGGTTCTTGCAATCCTTAGCAAAATGACCCTTAGTCCCGCAATTGAAGCACTTGAGTTTGGAAACGTCCCTTTTCTTCTTGAATTTCTTCAAGTTCGGGCCATTTCCACCACCCTTTTCCTTGCCATTGCCGCCACCCTTCTTACCTCCTTTGTTAAACCATTTACCCTTCTTTTGAATCCTCCTTTTTGGAGGAAGAGGTAGATGCAACATATGCACGGAATGGTTCTTGAGTGCCAACACCTCGGCCTCAAGTATTAGGTGACGCGCAATATCATCAAATGTTTTGATTTGAGCATTGTGACGCAAGTTGACCTTCATCAACCGCCAATCCTCATCCGGCAAGGATCGATAATAGCCTGGACTCGTTGTTCGTCCGTGAGCTCATGTCCAGCCTTCCTCAATCGGTAGATCATTCGGGACATCTCCCTTAGGTGAGCACTCATGGTATGGTCAGCACGCTCGGTAGTCCTCAAACCTCAAAATCATGGCTCTCTGTTTTTCAACCGAGACATCACCATACTTTGCCTTGACTCGGTCCCAAATCTCTTTGGCACTATCAAGGGTCGAGAACTCAACCATGATCTCATCTACCATCGTTGACAAGAGAGTAACCCGGCAATGACTTCTTTTTCAAGAGTGCCACATAGGCAGTTTGGTCATGCTCAGCCGGTGGTTGGACAATCTCAGTAGACAGGACATCTAATGTCTCCTGCTCCGTCAAGATGAACTTGACTTTCTGTTCCCAAATAGGATAGTTCTCACCATCCAATTTCAGGTCTTTGTTAAGTTCAGCAACAATACTTTTACATGCCATCTACATGATGCAAATCACATGTATCAAGTTCAATCAATCACAACAAGACTCAAAACAAGTTACAAACACATGAAACCACACAAACATGTTCATATGTGGCAAAAGGAGTGCTTATAGCATCCAATTAGAAACACATAAACAAGTTTGCATAATTTCACATACATGTTCGTTTTGAGCCTCCAAGAAGGTTCAATATACACTTACTATATAATTTCATGTACACATACGTGAAATCCTAATGTAACAACCATGAGCACTTCATCCAAGCCTTAGTTCCATCACCCATAAGTCTCATCAATACAATACCCAGGAAAGATGGTGGAGTCACAAACGGTCTCGCTTAAGTACCACCTCCTAAGACAGTATCACACCAACTTGACAGGGTCCCTAGGAACCTTAACTTATTTGAAGTGACTAATCCATTAAATCAAGTCCCAACTCCCTTAGATTCACCATAGTAATGTCGAAACATTAGTACTTGAATCATCATAGGGTAGAGTATCTTGATATAATGAATGTCATGTTCCTTCTTAAACTAAGTTTCAATTCCCTCAAGTCCATCATAGTGGTGACATACACCAGTACTAAGACCATCAAGGGGCTGAAGTTCTTAGTCTAAGTCAAGGATTAATGTCACATGTATGCTACAAAAGCACACTTAGTAAGAACATGTATCACAAGGTTCAACAACATTTACATGTTCAAAAGATACAATCATGGATCATACAACAATTTAACACTTCATTCAATCATATACAAACATGATTCAAATAATTATAACCCCTTCGAATAACCTAATCGGGGTTCTCGCTGCCCGGTCAGCGAGTTGGGGTCCAGGGGCGAAGCGCCCTGGTTTAGGGGTTCGGGGACCAGGCGAACACATGCCTTCCCCTTCGCGAGCGCGAATCCTGCCACTCGCAGAACACGGCTTGCGAACCCCAGCCTTCGCGAATGGCGAACCCATGCCTTCGCGAACCCATGCCTTCGCGAACCCATGCCTTCGCGAACCCATGCCTTCGCGACCAAGGTCTGGCGAACACACGCCATCGCCAACAGTCTGGCGAACACATGCCATCGCCAACAGTTTGGCGAACACATGCCATCGCGAACACAGACTGGCGAACCCTGTCACCGCGAACGCCTAGACACCCGCGAACATTCATACTTAAAATTTATCACAGATGCAACACATATATCATCAAGGCCGAAATCAACATATATTCGGGTTACTCATCATGATGAACAATCGGCGGTTATATCATGAAGCATCACAACTTTTCACATTTACAGATAATTTTCATTCATATTTCGGTTACATGTGTTTCTATGAACAACCTTTAACAAACCGAAATCATTATTACAGTAAGCATATAACATGAATTTCGAGACGAAGCTCTGATACCATTTGAAGATTCGAAGTTCTCCAGGACTTCTATCATGTTACATACGTTACTAGAAATAGTGATTCTAATTAACAGCGCATGATGTGTTTTATTCATAATCATGCCGTTCTTCACCATTCAACATCGAAAGAAGAAAGGGAAGAACGAAGAAGAAGAAGAAGAAGAAGAAGAAGAAGAGGAGCGTACCTTGTTCTTCAAGTAACTAGACGTTGAAGATGAAGTGTATGTTCTGTCTTCTGCAATCTTCAACTTCAGCAACTGCTCAATGAGGACGAATTGAGGATGCATCCAAGAGGTGAAATTGTGTTGAGATGAACACAATATTAGTCCACCCGAAACCTCTAATAGATATGCTCACTAATTTCGGCCAAGAGGATGAGAGGGAGAAGAAGTATTTCCGTTCTGATTGTGTGTATGTGTTGTGGTGTCTCTCCCTCTATTTATAGATAACGGAGAGGTGCCAAGTGGTGGTTGGCACACCCCTTTGGCCGAAAATACATGTACTTTCGGCCAAGGGTGATAACCAACACCTCTCGGTCACTAAAGGAGGGAAGGTTCATAGTAACCTCCCTCCAACTTCCATTTTAGCGAATGGGTGCCTCCTTAGAGGCACCTCTTCGCCTTCACCAGCCTTTCTAGGTGTAGCTACTCATATGTAACCACCTAGGAAGTATCCCATGTAGTAAGGTGCATACACCATGCACCTAGGATGCCCCTTTTACCAAAATACCCTTTATTTTGTCCAAAAGGTACATATGGAAGCAATTACCTGTGAATCAATATGAAACATCCCAAAGATGTTCCAAATGATCACACCACACACATTTGAGCTCTCACGAGCTAACATGAGTTGGTGTTAGCTACTTCTAGCTAACTTGAGCTGACTTGAGCTGGAGTTAGCTACATATAGCTAATTCGGAGCTCCCACTTAGCATCATAAGCTTAAGTGTCATATCAAATGATCTTGGTGCGTCAAATATACTAACACGAACTTACGGCCTTCTCTCCTACTGCCAAGTATACAATGAGGGGTCTATCCTCGGTTGGTTGCCGAAGCGTTGGCATTTCCAAAAGGTAATCTCTGATTTCCTCCCAAGCCTTCTGACATTCGGGATTCCAATTGAACTTAGCTCGGTCCCTTGCGTTCTCGTCCTTAGATTTCTTCTCTCCTTTTCTTACCCCAATTCTACTAGGCTCCGCACCTTCCTTGATCAGGAGTTTGAAGAAAGGGCGGCACTTGTCTCCATAACGAGATATAAAATGACTTAGGGCCGTAATTTTCCCGAGAAGTCTCTGCACGTCCTTTATTGATGAAGGTGTCCTCACGTTTAGGAGAGCTTCGATCTTTGCTGGGTTCGCATCGATGCCGCGCTCGGACACCATAAACCCGAGGAATTTCCCGGATGTCACTCTGAAAACACACTTGTCCGGATTCAATCGGAGTCCATACTTTCGGATCTGCCCGAACACCTCTTCAATATCGCGGACGAGGTCCACTTCCTCCTTGCTCTTGATGATGATATCGTCAACGTAAACTTCAAGAATTCTTCCTATCTGTCCGGAGAATACCTTGTCCATCAATCTTTGATAAGTTGCTCCGGCGTTCTTAAGTCCGAAGGGCATCCTGGTATAACAGTGTGTCCCGGCGTCGCTTATGAAGGACGTCTTTTCTTCATCTACCGGGTTCATCCTGATCTGGTGATAACCACTGTAAGCATCGAGGAAGGAGAGCCTCGCATGTCCGGCCGTGGAATCCACAAGCCTGTCGATCGGTGGAGTCGGGTACGAATCCTTCGGGCAAGCATCGTTTACGTTCATAAAATAGATGCACATGCGCAACTTATCGCTGTCTTCTCGGGTTGCAACTACGGGATTGCTTAACCACTCGGGATACGATACTTCTCTTATGACCCCAGCATCGAGAAGCTTCAAGATTTGCTCTTTGATGAAGGCCCTTTTGAAAGGGGCGTTATTTCTTTTCTTCTGTCTTATAGGTCTTGAATTCGGGTCGATGTGCAGCTGTGTTGGATGACTTTCGGTCGATCCGGGCATATCACTTGGAGAGTAGGCGAACAAGTCTTTATTCATTTGAAGCAAGTTTACAAGATTTTCCTTACTGCCCTCGGGCAAGTCTTTCGCAATTCTTGTTGTCCTATCTCCTTCCAAGACGACTTCTTCGGTATCCTCTTTCCCCTTGTCCTCCTTCGAGCAGCTCGGAGTGGCATCCTGCTGAGCTATCGTCATGACGTTCTTGGCCTCTCTTTGGCTCACGTAGATCGAGGCGTCGCCCTCATCTGTAGCGAAGGTGATGGTGAGGTATTTCACGTCAGTTCTCATGTGAATGGCCACCTGGGTTTCTCTCCCGATGATAGCGTTGTAGGCGGAGGGGACATCCACGACGAGCCATTTGACCATCAACGTCGTGTATCGGGGTTGACCTTCGGGACCAACTCCTAGGAACATCGCTGGGAGCTCGATAGAGCCTAACACTGGAAGTTCATCAGGGCCTACACCATAGGTCGCAGTCTTGACGGGGTTCAGTCGGCTTGACTTGAGCTTAAGGCCTTCATAAGCCTTCCCGAATAACACATCTGCGTTCGAGCCATCGTCGCAGAAAACCCTCTTGACATCTACGGTCCCGATTCGGACGGTGATGATGAGCGGGTCATAGTGTGGGAAGCGTACTTCGGATCCGTCCGCCCGTTTCACTCTTGAAGATGGGTCCACGTAGTTCAGTGAGGCAATCTCCTTGCTCTCCTCTTTCTTGCGTTCGAGCCCAGGGTGGTTGTTATGGTGTTCAGTACCCCGGTTGGTTGGGGTGGGGATTTCCTCTCTTTGCCCTACTTGTTCGGCCCTGATGTATCTTCTTCAGCTTTCCCCTTGCCTCGGGAAATTTCTTCGTTCCGAGGCATCTTCAAGTACTCTCCCAGAGAGCCTCTCTTGATAAGATGTTCGATGTATCTCTTCTGATAGCCTGATTGCTCGATTTCATGCCCGGTGTCTCTATGGAACTGGCAGTACTTGGACGAATCGCGCTTCGCTCCCTTCGGCATGGCTCGGGGCAAGTTAATGTTCCCTGTACCTTGTATCTGGAGGGCTGCAAGGATGCTAGCCCGAGTTGTATTAAGGGGGGTGAAATTCGGATTTCTCTCGAAAGTTCTCTTCTGTCCTCCCCAGTTCCCCGGTTGTTTGACCAGCGGACTCCTCGTGTTCTCCTTCCTCGGCTCACGATTGTCTCTGTTGTCCTGCTTCCCTTCACGTTGAGACAACATTTCTTGCGCGATCATATGCTCTTGCGTGACTGCGTACATTTCCTCGACATTGGTGAAGTTCTTTCGGGATAATTCATAAGCCAGGTGCGAATTGGGGAGGAGCGCCTTTGTGAATGCCATGATCCGAATGTTGTCCGTCAGATCAGACGCGTGTACAGCTTCTCTGTTGAACCTTTCAACGAACTCTCGGATTCCTTCGTTCGATCTCTGTTTGATGTCGAACATTTGAATGGCCCTTTTTGCCGACCTCTTACACCCGATGAAGTGTGTTGTGAATTTGGTGGCCAGGTCTCCGAACGATGATACCGAGTTCGGGAGGAGAGAGTTATACCAAGCTGAGGCCGGACCTCCTAGAGCTACCTCAAAACACTTACATAGGGCTGCCTCGTTGGCCCCTTTCAACTCCATCGCCCTCTTGTACTTCCGGACAAAGGCATCGGGGTCTCCTGAACCTTGGTCTATTTCCAATGGGTGCGGTAAGTTGAATACTCGGGGCATCTGGTTGTCTCGAATTCTACTGGTGAATGGTCCATCATCATGGATCACTTCGCACTTGGGTTCGGGAATGCCCGAATTCCTCTCAACTTGTTCCAGACGATGCAACATTTGCCTGATCACATCGTCCCGCGGATCACCTTGTACCAGTTTTTCTAGTCTTGGGGATCGGTCTCTCTTGTGCTCCCTCGGGGATCTTGACCGCTGACGGCTTTGACGGTCCGGGGAAGCAGCTTTGTTACGGTCACCCCGAGCGGGTTGCGACCGGGTGACCCGGGGCTCCGGTTTTGGCCCGCGGGTCACGTTTTTCGGCGTTCAGGCGGCTCCCGAGCCCTATCCGAGTATCATTTTGGCGAACCCTTCCGTATTTGAGGTCGTGTGGGTCCCCCGGACGTTTCCGCCGAAAATATTTTTCTGGCGCCGGGGGGTTGTCGGGGTCGTCTCGGGACGTACAGCGGGCTCGGTAGCACTCTCGAGATCTCAGTTTGGGAAGCCGTTTGCAGTTTTGGAGTCGTGGAGACGTCCCGGAGGTGGTTGTGGAGTTTAATATTTGGGGCGGGACGTTCGGTTCCGGGCGACTCCCGGGGCTCGGGACGGGAATCCCGGGGCTCGGGATGGAAATTTTCTGACGGCTTTGGGGTAAGTTGTGTTATAATTTAAGATGGAATTTATGGGTATTTTTATAGAACTTTGGAGTGACGGAATTTCGGTTCAGGTTGACACGCTCGCACGTCGGGTTTTGGTTCGGGTTCAGCGAGCTCGGTAGGACACTCCGGAATGGTAAATGAACTTCTGAAATATGTTTTGTGAATGTTATAATATTCTGAGGGTTGTGTCCAAGTTTCGTTAATTTTGGAATTCAGTAATTATTTTTGGGCAAAAAGAATTGGAACTTTCGGAAAAATTGGGAGTTAATTTGCAATTGGGTGCAAATTTAATAAAAATCAGCATGGGCAATATTTGTTTGTTTCGGCAGAATTTGGAAAGGGGAAGGGACACATGGCTTGTTTTAATTTAGGAAGAGAGGGATGGGTTTAAAGTGAGGGAATAATATAAGTTGACTTATATTTCATAAAAATGAGACTTATCTCATTTCTTTTCATTTCTTCATCTTCTTCTCTTTGCTGCTGCTACTGCCGACTCCATTAGAGAGCTCACCTCCAAGCTTGAACTCCTTCTTCTTAGTAGGAATCAAAGAGAAATTGGGTGCTTGAAGTGGTAAGCATCCTCCCTTCTCCTCTTTTCTTGTTAGAATTGGAGATTAGTGAAGAAATATGGATTTATGGTGAATGATGGGTTTGTTCTTAGCTATAAGCTAGGATGATTCTCTTCCTCCCATGTTTTAGTATGTTGTTCTTGGGTTGTAGGAGAGTGTTAATCAAGTGTTGGATTTTGGAAAACACATCTTGGATGAGGAACCCTTTTATGGCCGAATTTTTGGAAATTTTCCAAAATGGTGTGTGTTTGTTATCTTGTTTCATGCTTCAAGTATGTTAGTCCTAGCATGATTCTAAGCTTATGTATGGATTCAATTTGATGGAAAACAAGTTGAGGTAAAAACCCCAAATGGCCGAAATTATGAGTTGTTGTTCAATGTTGGATTTTGTTGTTTTGGATGCAATTGGATAGCATTCTTGGTTTAGAAGTGTAATTGGTGGTTAGAATGATTGTTTGGTAGTTTGAATGGATTGAATTGGAAGTTGGATGAAATGTTGGTTAGGAACCGAAATGTTGGAATGATTCTTTTTCAATGTTGGAGTTTCATGTTGGTTAAATTGGATGTTAATATGGTGTTGGGGTTGAATTTAGGAGTGGATGGAAGTTTGAAACGTTGAATTCGGTTAAGAAATGGAAAAGTTACAATTAAGCGGGATTATCGGAAAAATGGCGGGTAATGAAGGGTTTAAGGTTGGATTTGATCAATTCTGCTTGTTGTATTATGTTTGTCAATGTATAATCTTGCATTGCCTAAGTTGGTTCTGAATTCTGAAGTTTCTGTGGAAATCTGGAATTTTACGGAAATTCTGCCGGATTTTCGGTTTTGGGGTCGGGGATGTAGTTTGGTAGTGTGGTTGATAAGGATTCTAATTCAACTTGGTTTGGCAGATTCTGAGGTTCGGAGGTTAGGAAAAGAGAAGTTCTAAGTTTCGGGGCACGGTGTAGGAGTTGTCCAGAATCGGTCTAATACTCTGGATTTTTGAGGTAAGGGTTTGGTTCTGTTGTTTTGGTAAGATAAGTATATGTTTTGGTTTCATTTTCTGTTCTGCTAGTATTTCGGAATTTTATGCCTTTGGGCATATTCTGTAGTTTGTAGGAGTATGCCTTATGGCATACTCTGTCTGTTAACTTTACGACAGTTGTGGGTTCGCTACCCCAGCTGGTGCACCATGCTTCTGTATTAGCTTCGGCTTCCGACTCCCTTAGTGGAGGCTGTCGTTCCGATTTGTTATAAGGGTTTTGGCGATTTAGAATCGCACGTCCTTCGGGATTCCGATCTATTTTCTGTACATGCATGATATTCTGTATTCTGTTGCATATGTTGCTATCTTTCTGTTTTGCAGGGTTACATATACTTACCTTACCCCATATCCCTTACGGGTCCTTTTAGGACTCACCCTTCTTTGGGTTTTGTTTTTGGGTTTCAGGTAGACCTGATAAGCGGCCTGCGGAGTAGGTTTCCGTAGGGTTTCTACCTTGGTTGGGTTTTGCAGCAGCTACACCTTGCGGTTTGGGATTTGTCTTTTGGATCTGAATCCCGCGAGGTATTTTGATACTTAGATCTAGGGCTGGCTCAGTAGTTGCATATGCACACTTTCGTGTTGCTCGATGATTGTATGTCTGTATATATTTATATATTCATTTCGTACATGTTCTGAGCGCTTGGCGCTTGCTAGACACTTTAGGTTACGTGAACTCTGTATGTATTTATGTTTTGGTGCGTAAGCACTCGTCCCACGGAGGCGGGGCTTACTCTGTTGCTATTGCATGAATTGTACGTTTGGATTTTATTTTTGGTTGTATGTGCGAAATTTTTGTTAGGTTGCTTCCATAATCCTTTCGCTCTTTGGGTCCGCTACGCGCGGCGGGTCTCGATGGACTGCCATTCCTATTCATTCCGGCTTCCGCTTCGGCGTCCGGCACCCCGCCTCCGCAACCGGGCTCGGGTGGCGTGCGGTGACAAGTTGGTATCAGAGCCAGGTAAGTGACCATATTGGTCGTCAGTGGTGACTTGAAGTGACAACTATTGTTGTACATTTTATTTTAGAATGGTTTGGTACGGAGATTGGCCACCTCCTTACTCGAACCACTTCAAAATAAAATTGTGGAGCAAAGTTTGGTCCTTCAAGTTATCCTGGTGGTTGCAGAGTATGGAATCCAGAATTTCGGGACTTTGGTAAAAGTGTTACAAGTAAAGGATTGTGGAAAAGTTTCAGGTACGTAAAATTGTGTGTTAGGAAAAGATTTGGTGAAATAAGCATGAATTGCTTCTGTGATTCTGTGAAATGCATGATTCTATCATTTTGCAAGATAACTTCTGAGTTAAGTACTGCATTGCACTACAGAGCCTTAGAAAGCTGCTGCTAGTTTCTGTAGGGATTAGAGGTAACTGATTGTTTTGGACTCTGTTTGGTCCGAAATGTTTCAGGAATGGTTAACACGCGCCGACAGCGTGATTTGCGACCGGAGGGAGGGGACCGTAATCCCACACCTCCGAGATATAGAGAGCAGAGGCAGGGGGATTCTGGGCCAGAGCAGGTACATACCCCGCCACCGGTTGTACAGCAGGGTCAGGGGTCTACCACTGCTTTGGTTCATGTGCTGGAGCAGGTCCAGCAGTTGTTGAGGACACTAGTACCGGAACAGGTTCCGGTACAGTCACAGGTGCAGGAGGATTCGGTCGTGGCACCGTCTGTGCATTCTGATGGGAGGGTGAGTAGCCACACCCGGACTACCACCCACACTCATGTACGGGCCCGATCTGAGAGTGAGTCTGACGAGGACGCGGAGCGCAGGAATACGCGATCACGGAGGCTACGAACAGAGCGTATCACCGCAGCTCGCTCCGATCTTTCTGACAAGGAGACTTATCAGCCCCCTTGACAGCGACAGAGGGTTATTGAGCTGGATTCTGATACCACCCGTCGGACCCACCGATGACGGGGAGGTTCGGGGCATTACTCTGATTCTGATGATGTCCGGTTGTTGGAGAGGTTCCAGCGGTTGAACCCTAGGAAGTTTGATGGCAAGGGAGGTCCCGAGGCAGCGGAGACCTGGTTCATGGAGATTGACAAGCTCCTTGGGAGGTTACACCTACCTTCTACAGTGATGGTATCCCTTGCCACGTTCAATCTGCAGGAGGGAGCGGATCATTGGTGGAGGAGCCTTCAGGGTAACCTGAGGGCGAATGCGGGGCTAGCACCCGATCAGGAGGTGGATGTTACCTGGGAGCAGTTTACACAGCTGTTCCATCGGAGGTTTATCGGGGCTGCAGCTAGGGATCTGCGACAGGCACAGTTTGATGAGCTTCAGCAGGGAGACAGGACTGTCGCAGAGTATGAGAGGGAGTTTGTGAGCTTATCCACTACGTACCGCAGTACCACGGTATGGAGGAGGAGAAGGCGAAGAGGTTCATCCGTCGACTGCGCCCCGAGTACAGATGGGCTCTGAGGCCGTTGGACATTACTACTTACGGGGAGGCGGTTCATAAGGCCCAACTCCTCGAGCAAGAGGACGTTGAGAGTCGCCTCACCTCGCAGAGAGGTCAGGGGAGTTCGAGGGGTTCCACACAGCAGGGACCCCGGCAGAGTTCTGGACGGCAGAATGCACTGGGCGATCTAGCGGAGGCAGGGGAGCACCACCCTCACGACCTTGTCCGACTTGTGGTGGGTATCACCGGGTAGACCTTGTTACCGGCGGGAGGGCCGATGTTTGCGATGCGGGTCCGATACTCACTGGTACGGGACTGCCCCAGACGGTGGGGCGGTGGCTCAGTAGTTTTCAGCGTCCGCGATCTCGGCACCGCCCAACGCGCCGCGAGGGCGTGGGTTTCAGCGGGTGGCCCGAGACCTCGGCAGCGACCGCAGCTTCAGCCACCCTCCACCGCAGCAGCCTAGAGCAGACGAGTTTTTCAGATTGAGCAGGAGGTCCTAGTCGGCGAGGAGGCCCTAGTCATCGTGGAGGACCTGGGCCAAGGCGGGCCCCACCACAGGAGGCTCGACTCATCGGGGAGTTTTGCAAGGTATCGTATTTCGAACGATACATCTGTTCATGCGTTATTTGATACGGGAGCATCCATTTCTATTGTAGCACGTAAATGTGTTACATCTCTCGCACTGTCTGTTAGTACCTTGCCGCAGATGTATTTAGTAAAAACCGCTGAGTCGGTTTCGTTTTCCAATGGGATGGTTCGGGGTTGTACGATATCCGTAGGCGGGCATCGATAGTATCGGACTTGTTGGTTTTGGACACGCCGAACTATGATGTTATTCTTGGGATGGATTGGCTATCCAAGAATTCTGTGCACATTGATTGTGCAGCCCGTACCATTATGGTATCTGGAGAGGTACTACCTCTCATGACTCCGACTGGTTTGACTATCGCACGCATAGTATAGAGTTGCATTCTGGACCACCGTCGGTAGTTGGTGTAGGGAATGTTTTGATTCGAATGAGGCGGATACTAGGTTGAAGCTAGCTAGTATACCGGTAGTTCGAGATTTTCCGCAGTATTTCCGGAGGAGTTGCCGGATTACCACCAGAGCGGGAAATTGTGTTTGAGATCTACTGCAATGGGCACTGCTCCGATATCTATTCCTCCTTATCGGATGCCCATTTCTGAGATGCAGGAGTTAAAGAAGCAATTGGAGGAATTACAGCAGAAGGGCTTCATCCGACCGAGCACTTCGCCGTGGGGTGCTCCGGTTCGCTTTGTAAAGAAGAAAGATGGGACGCTCCGACTTTGTATAGACTACGAGACGGTTGAATGCCCTTACTGTGAAGAATAAGTATCCGTTGCCGAGGATTGATGATCTTTTTGATCAACTTCGGGATTCGAGAGTTTTCTCGAAGATTGATCTACGATCTGGATACTTTCAGCTTAGGGTGAAGGAGGAGGATATACCTAAGACTGCTTTTCGCACCCGATATGGACACTTTGAGTTTACGGTCATGCCATTTGGGCTGACCAATGCTCCGGCAGCATTCATGGATCTGATGCATCGGGTGTTCCGACCATACTTGGATTCATTTGTAGTGGTCTTTATTGATGATATTCTGATATATTCTCGGGATGCGGACTCGCATCGGGAGCATCCGAGGGTAGTTACAGACACTTTGGGAACATCAGCTTTATGCTAAGTTCTCAAAGTGTGAGTTCTGATCCGGGAGGTCACCTTTCGGGGCACGTTATTTCGAGCATGGTCTGTCTGTGGACCCAGAGAAGGTGAGGGTAGTTCAGATCGGAAACAACCTACCACGGCACGGAGATCGGGAGCTTCCCGGGATTAGCAGGATATTATCGGAGGTTCGCATCGGGTTTTCTATTCTGCATCTCCGCTCACGCAATTGACCAAGAAGGGTCAGCCGCTTATCCGGTCCGATAGGTGTGAGCAGAATTTTCGTGAGTTGAAGCGGCGGTTGACTAACGCTCCGATTCTCGACTCTTCCAGATCCGAGCTTACCGTATGTGATTTATACGGATGCTTCCACATCCGGTTTGGGGTGTGTGCTGATGCAGATCGTAATGTGATAGCTTACGGGTCGAGGCATTGCGACCGCATGAGCTGAACTATCCGACACACGATCCGGAGTTGGCTGCAGTGATCTATGCGCTGAAACAATGGAGGCATTATCGCTTGGTAACAAATTTCAGATTCTTACTGACCATAAGAGTCTGAAATATCTGTTTACTGTGAAGAGCTTAACATGAGGCAGCGCAGATGGCTCGAATACATTAAGGACTATGATTGTAGTATCGAGTACATCTTGGCAAGGGCAACACGGTTGCCGATGCACCGAAAGGTGAAGTATACCGGGTTGGTCAAGGGAGGAGATGTTGGTGACCGATCCGAGGATAGTGATTTGACATGCCTTTGGCACAGGTGGCAGCTCTGGGAGCGTGCTCAGGTGTACACACTTACCATACATTCTGAGTGGCTTGATAGAGTGCGCGAGGCGCAAGGTAGAGATCCGGGGCTGAAGAAGTTATCTGGGGAGGATAAGGGGTCTTTGTTACCGGCATTTCAGTATAGGCAGGGATTGCTATACTTCCGAGACCGCTGATGGGTGTTTTATATGTATTCAAAACATGCTCAATTCAAGTGATAAAACCCATTCATCCCCAAGTGCAAGGTGTGCAATTTGTAGTAGGTTGAGTGGGGTCGAACCCTAGAGATTGTAGTGCAATTGATGGAATCTAGCTAGATGCAATATTTTTGGTATTTTTTATTTAAATGGAAGGATTCAATTTATAGGTGGAATGGGCTAATCCAAGAACAATTTTAAGCTAAGTTACTCTAAATGAGACTAAGTCACTAAGATGAAATCAAGATCAAACTAAGCTAAAATGCAATGAATGGTGTGGTTTGAATTTCAATAGGTAAAGGCTTCCTTGGGTTGATTAGTGTTGAGGTTTGTTAGATGGAATGATTGGGTGTGAAACTAGCAATACTTGAGGAGTTGGAGAAATATCAAACTCTAACTTACTAGGCTAGAGCTATTCTCTCCATGAATAATCTAGTAAAATCTCTTCACTTGCATTATTCATGGAGGCCATTGCTTGCTTAATATTGCCTCCCCCTTGTCTTGGTGGGTAATTGTTGTTCCGGTAATTCACATAGTTACAACTATCAAGGTCCTCTCCAACTTCCTCCGAGACCATTGCTTGCTTAATATTGCCTCTTTCTTGGTTCTTGACAAGTCGACCCATCATGGAAGTTAGAGCCGACAATTGAGCTTGAATGGATGTGTCTTTGTCAACTTCATAAAGACCCCTCTTTTGGTTGGTGGGGCTTGAGTCATCCCTACCTCGATGCTCTTCACTCCGCTCAAGAAGGTCTAGTAAGTCCCAAGCTTCTTGCAAGACTTTATCCATAAACCATCCACCGGATGTGGCATTTAAATGTTGTTGAGACTTCTCGGATAGACCATTGTAGAAGATGTAGATTTGATGTTCCCTTGTAATTCCGGATTGTGGACACCTCTTGTTCATTTCCTTGAAACGCGTCCACGCCTTGGCAAGTGTCTCATCTCCATCTTCATAGAACTTGAAAATTTCATTCTTTAGCTCAAAAGCTTTTTGTGGTGGATAATACTTCTTCAAAAAAGCTTGCTTCAAATCGTTCCATGTCCGAATCCTACCCGGTTCAAGCCCTTTATACCACTTCCTTGCATTGCCCTTTAAAGAGAACGGGAATAATCTCATCCTTTTGGAGTCTTCCGACATAGCATGCATCTTCAAAGTATCACAAATAAGTATAAATTGCTCCAAGTGATCATTTGGATCCTCATTTGCAAGGCCATTGAAAGAGTGATTCTCCACATAGGCTAGAACATGACCGGGTATAGTGAAATCTCCATGTGTTGGTGGCGGCCGAACCATACGTTCCCTATCTTCAACTATCGGAGGCCCAAACATCTCGGCAAGTGGGATTCCTCCCGCTCTTTCTCCATTGTCTCTATTGTTTTGATTTCCATTATCATGGACTTCTTCCCTCTCATTATCCTCATCATTGTTGTTATTGTTGTTCTCCATATTGATTGATGGTGCACTAGAACTTGAAGAACTAGAACCACTTGAAATTTCTTGTGTGTGCTTGCTCTTGTTTCTCAAACTCCTCAAGGTCTTCTCAATTTCCGGATCTAAGTTAACAAGTTGAGCTTGTGAACCTCGTGTCATACACCGGAGAAGTTACCTATAAGTAAAGAGTAAGAACAACAATCAAATTCAATTTATGCAATGAAAGCCACTAACCAAACTACCAATAATTACACAAACAATCCCCGGCAACGGCGCCAAAAACTTGATGGGTGTTTTATATGTATTCAAAACATGCTCAATTCAAGTGATAAAACCCATTCATCCCCAAGTGCAAGGTGTGCAATTTGTAGTAGGTTGAGTGGGGTCGAACCCTAGAGATTGTAGTGCAATTGATGGAATCTAGCTAGATGCAATATTTTTGGTATTTTTTATTTAAATGGAAGGATTCAATTTATAGGTGGAATGGGCTAATCCAAGAACAATTTTAAGCTAAGTTACTCTAAATGATACTAAGTCACTAAGATGAAATCAAGATCAAACTAAGCTAAAATGCAATGAATGGTGTGGTTTGAATTTCAATAGGTAAAGGCTTCCTTGGGTTGATTAGTGTTGAGGTTTGTTAGATGGAATGATTGGGTGTGAAACTAGCAATACTTGAGGAGTTGGAGAAATATCAAACTCTAACTTACTAGGCTAGAGCTATTCTCTCCATGAATAATCTAGTAAAATCTCTTCACTTGCATTATTCATGGAGGCACTAGGATTTGCCAATTGTGATCTCCTAACACTCTAGATTACCTTGCTCAAGCAATCCTAGAGCCCCTAACCATTTCCCCTTTGTAAATTCAATGAAATGCTCTCTCAAGCATTTCATCGAACACTTGGTAGGTGTTGTAGAGAAGTAGGCCTCCTCCTCCACATACACCTTCTTTAAGCTCAAGGAAATGTTACAAGTATTGAAGAATCAACATCCAATCTTCATGAACCATCCAACAACTCTACAACATGCTAATCAACCCTAGGAAATTGAGAACTACTCACTACGCATGTTACTCACGAAATTCACACAATTCATGAACATAAATACAAAATAAAAGTAATAAAGGTGAAAGGAAGCTTAGAAATGATGTATAAATCTTCAATCTTGCATAAATCAAGTCAATTTCGTGCTAGAGAATGAGGGAGGAGAGAAGGGTTTCCAAAACCCTTTCAAGAACTAGAACAAGTGTGTAATGTATGAGTTACTTACAAATCCTCCAAAAATTTGCTCAAAAGCAATGTTGCTAGCCCTAGAATCCAAAATCAATTAATGAGAGAAGGTAACTTTTGTTGTTTTTGGAGTTCTAGATGAAGTAGAGCCAATGAAGGAGCTTCAAGAGGGAGAGAAAAGCCAAAAAACTGCAGAACATTCGTCACTTGTGCCTCTTGGTCGGGAGAAAAGAGGAGGGGACCAGTGCGAAAAGAGCGAGGGAGCGACCGCACCCTTAAGGTGAGGGGCCGCTCCCGGGTCGCTCCCCATTCTGTTCGCTTGGGTTGTCTCCTGGGCTAGGGGGAGCGACCGCACCCCATAAATGAGGGGTCGCTCCCGGGTCGCTCCCCTCATTTGTTCTTGGTTGTCCTTGAACTTCTCCAGATTGTGCACAGTTGCCCCCAACTTTGTTCTGCGCCGCCGTTTTGCCCGAAATTGTCTTGTTTTACGCCCGTTTCTCACCCGGCATGGATAATCCTACAAAATGCTCGCATCCACACTAAGTACTAGCAAAAACTCCGATAAAACATGTGTATGAGGGCAAAATACATATCTATAATGCACAATTATCAACCGCCTTTATGTACCGGAGGATCAGGAGCTCCGGAATGAGATTTTAGAGGAGGCACACTCGAGCAGATTGAGTATTCATCCCGGGAGTGAGAAGATGTATCAGGATCTGCGTACTCACTTCTGGTGGCCTGGGATGAGGAGGCACATTGCCACACATGTGTCTAGGTGTGCCGTTTGTCAGCAGGTGAAGATTGAGCACCAGAAACCGGCAGGGACACTGCAGACTTTGCCCATTCCAGTCCGGAAGTGGGGCAATGTTACTATGGACTTTCTGACTGCACTGCCCCTGACACGGTCTCGCCATGATGCTATCTGGGTTATTGTGGATCGGCTGACAAAGTGCGCACACTTTCTGCCTATTCGGGTCACGGACCCTCTGGAAAAGCTTGCCCGGCTATACATCAGGGAGATCGTACGATTACATGGAGTACCAGACTCCATTGTATCTGACCGTGATCCGCGTTTTACGGCACGGTTCTGGAGGGCTTTTCATGAAGCGCTGGGCACGCGACTCCATCTGAGTACAGCTTATCACCCACAGACGGGCAGTCGAAGCGGGTGATTCAGATATTGGAGGATATGCTGCGAAGCTGTACTCTGGACTTTTGGGGAGATTGGGACCAGCAGTTGTCGTTGATAGAATTCTCGTACAACAACAGCTTCCAGAGTACGATTGGTATGGCACCATATGAGGCGTTGTACGGGAGGAGGTGTATGACACCATACTGTTGGACCGATGCGTCTGATAGGGTTGAGTTGGGACCCGAGCTTATTGAGGAGACTACGGCGAAGATCAGATTGATTCAGGCGCGGATCAAAGCCGCGAACGACCGCACCACTACTTATGCGAACCGTCGCCGTAGGGCTCTGGAGTTTGAGGTTGGGGATAGGGTTTGGCTCAAGGTAGCACCTATCCGAGGGACAGTTAGATTCGGGAAGAAGGGCAAGTTGGCCCCACGGTATATCGGCCCATATGAGATTCTGGAGCGGGTCGGTAGAGTGGCATACCGGTTGGCATTACCTCCTAGTCAATCTGCTGTGCACAATGTCTTCCATGTTAGCATGTTGAAGAAGTGCATTCTGGATCCGACTCAGACGATTCCAGTGGAGGAGGTACAGCTGGAACCCGATCTTTCTTATCAGGAGGTACCGGTAGCCTTTCTGGATAGGGATGTCAGGAGACTCCGTAGCAAGTTGATTCCCATGGTCAAGGTTCAGTGGTCACATCATACTGACCGGGAAGCGACTTGGGAGACAGAGAAGGACATTCTGGACCGATACCCCGAGCAGTATCAGCGGTTGATACAACTCTTGGAGGACCAAGAGTCCTAAGGGGGGGAGGATGTTACGGTCACCCCGAGCGGGTTGCGACCGGGTGACCCGGGGCTCCGGTTTTGGCCCGCGGGTCACGTTTTTCGGCGTTCAGGCGGCTCCCGAGCCCTATCCGAGTATCATTTTGGCGAACCCTTCCGTATTTGAGGTCGTGTGGGTCCCCCGGACGTTTCCGCCGAAAATATTTTTCTGGCGCCGGGGGGTTGTCGGGGTCGTCTCGGGACGTACAGCGGGCTCGGTAGCACTCTCGAGATCTCAGTTTGGGAAGCCGTTTGCAGTTTTGGAGTCGTGGAGACGTCCCGGAGGTGGTTGTGGAGTTTAATATTTGGGGCGGGACGTTCGGTTCCGGGCGACTCCCGGGGCTCGGGATGGAAATTTTCTGACGGCTTTGGGGTAAGTTGTGTTATAATTTAAGATGGAATTTATGGGTATTTTTATAGAACTTTGGAGTGACGGAATTTCGGTTCAGGTTGACACGCTCGCACGTCGGGTTTTGGTTCGGGTTCAGCGAGCTCGGTAGGACACTCCGGAATGGTAAATGAACTTCTGAAATATGTTTTGTGAATGTTATAATATTCTGAGGGTTGTGTCCAAGTTTCGTTAATTTTGGAATTCGGTAATTATTTTTGGGCAAAAAGAATTGGAACTTTCGGAAAAATTGGGAGTTAATTTGCAATTGGGTGCAAAATTAATAAAAATCAGCATGGGCAATATTTGTTTTTTTCGGCAGAATTTGGAAAGGGGAAGGGACACATGGCTTGTTTTAATTTAGGAAGAGAGGGATGGGTTTAAAGTGAGGGAATAATATAAGTTGACTTATATTTCATAAAAATGAGACTTATCTCATTTCTTTTCATTTCTTCATCTTCTTCTCTTCCTTTGCTGCCGACTCCATTTGAGAGCTCACCTCCAAGCTTGAACTCCTTCTTCTTAGTAGGAATCAAAGAGAAATTGGGTGCTTGAAGTGGTAAGCATCCTCCCTTCTCCTCTTTTCTTGTTAGAATTGGAGATTAGTGAAGAAATATGGATTTATGGTGAATGATGGGTTTGTTCTTAGCTATAAGCTAGGATGATTCTCTTCCTCCCATGTTTTAGTATGTTGTTCTTGGGTTGTAGGAGAGTGTTAATCAAGTGTTGGATTTTGGAAAACACATCTTGGATGAGGAACCCTTTTATGGCCGAATTTTTGGAGATTTTCCAAAATGGTGTGTGTTTGTTATCTTGTTTCATGCTTCAAGTATGTTAGTCCTAGCATGATTCTAAGCTTATGTATGGATTCAATTTGATGGAAAACAAGTTGAGGTAAAAACCCCAAATGGCCGAAATTATGAGTTGTTGTTCAATGTTGGATTTTGTTGTTTTGGATGCAATTGGATAGCATTCTTGGTTTAGAAGTGTAATTGGTGGTTAGAATGATTGTTTGGTAGTTTGAATGGATTGAATTGGAAGTTGGATGAAATGTTGGTTAGGAACCGAAATGTTGGAATGATTCTTTTTCAATGTTGGAGTTTCATGTTGGTTAAATTGGATGTTAATATGGTGTTGGGGTTGAATTTAGGAGTGGATGGAAGTTTGAAACGTTGAATTCGGTTAAGAAATGGAAAAGTTACAATTAAGCGGGATTATCGGAAAAATGGCGGGTAATGAAGGGTTTAAGGTTGGATTTGATCAATTCTGCTTGTTGTATTATGTTTGTCAATGTATAATCTTGCATTGCCTAAGTTGGTTCTGAATTCTGAAGTTTCTGTGGAAATCTGGAATTTTACGGAAATTCTGCCGGATTTTCGGTTTTGGGGTCGGGGATGTAGTTTGGTAGTGTGGTTGATAAGGATTCTAATTCAACTTGGTTTGGCAGATTCTGAGGTTCGGAGGTTAGGAAAAGAGAAGTTCTAAGTTTCGGGGCACGGTGTAGGAGTTGTCCAGAATCGGTCTAATACTCTGGATTTTTGAGGTAAGGGTTTGGTTCTGTTGTTTTGGTAAGATAAGTATATGTTTTGGTTTCATTTTCTGTTCTGCTAGTATTTCGGAATTTTATGCCTTTGGGCATATTCTGTAGTTTGTAGGAGTATGCCTTATGGCATACTCTGTCTGTTAACTTTACGACAGTTGTGGGTTCGCTACCCCAGCTGGTGCACCATGCTTCTGTATTAGCTTCGGCTTCCGACTCCCTTAGTGGAGGCTGTCGTTCCGATTTGTTATAAGGGTTTTGGCGATTTAGAATCGCACGTCCTTCGGGATTCCGATCTATTTTCTGTACATGCATGATATTCTGTATTACATTGCATATGTTGCTATCTTTTTGTTTTGCAGGGTTACATATACTTACCTTACCCCATATCCCTTACGGGTCCTTTTAGGACTCACCCTTCTTTGGGTTTTGTTTTTGGGTTTCAGGTAGACCTGATAAGCGGCCTGCGGAGTAGGTTTCCGTAGGGTTTCTACCTTGGTTGGGTTTTGCAGCAGCTACACCTTGCGGTCTGGGATTTGTCTTTTGGATCTGAATCCCGCGCGAGGTATTTTGATACTTAGATCTAGGGCTGGCTCTGTAGTTGCATATGCACACTTTCTGTGTTGCTCTGATGATTGTATGTCTGTATATATTTATATATTCTGTTCTGTACATGTTCTGAGCGCTTGGCGCTTGCTAGACACTTTAGGTTCTGTGAACTCTGTATGTATTTATGTTTTGGTGCGTAAGCACTCGTCCACGGAGGGCGGGGCTTACTCTGTTGCTATTGCATGAATTGTACGTTTGGATTTTATTTTTGGTTGTATGTGCGAAATTTTTGTTAGGTTGCTTCCATAATCCTTTCGCTCTTTGGGTCCGCTACGCGCGGCGGGTCTCGATGGACCTGCCATTCCTATTCATTCCGGCTTCCGCTTCCGGCGTCCCGGCGCCCCCGCCTCCGCAACCGGGCTCGGGTGGCTTGCGGTGACAAGCTTGCTGCGAAGCTGCCCGCTGGCTTCCATGGAAATCCTGCGGTCGCTGCCTGTCCCGAGGCTTACAGGACTGACCAGTCTGGTCATCCTGGTTTCTTCGCTCTTCCTGAAGAACCATCCGTACTGCTTGGACAAGGTCAGGGTCCAAGTGTCGAATGTCGCTTCGACGGAAGCTGGAGGTAGGCCGTAGGGAGGTTGCCCCATGGGACGTTTCCTCTGTGGACCTCTTGTAGCTGGGATCGGCTGTGCGGCCGTCGGTGGAGCCTTCTCCCTCCGGTCTGGATGATCGGGAAAGGGAATGGCCCCCACGTTCTGTCTGATTCTGGGGGCCACCGCCTTTCCCACAGACTGCGCCATTTGGTGGCGGATCTGTGCGTGTAAACACCACATTCCGGTTGGACTAGCGTGTCCTAATGTTCACCGAAGCCATTAGGTCGACTTTGCGTGTTAGGGCAGGATTGATGAGAAATAGAGAGATCCTCTGAGGTGATGTTTTGACGAGTCGTGTTGAGTGGTTGTTAAACGCTACCCCTTTTAGGTATGAATAGTGAATGTATTTATAGTTCCAGGTCTGAGTGGTATCATTGTAATATCTCCATATCATGTTTTTAGGGAGTATAGGTACTTCGGGAATTATGGTTCGGGAATGTCCTTAAGCACAGTTCGGGTTATTTAGTCTATTAACAGTTTTTTAATGGGGCCCTTATTTCGGGCTTATGCGTGGGCCTTTTGTTAGGCCTTTAGTGTGTATTTGGGCCTGGCGGCCATCACTTCTGTTATCTCCTACAAACTCAATGTACTCCCTGGCTTCAAGCCAGTTAGGCAGAGAACAAGGGGCATGGCCCCAGATCGAAAAGAGTTTGTACGCACTGAGGTGCAGAAGTTGCTTGAGGCTAATATAATTAAGGAAGTTCATTACTCTGAGTGGGTCGCTAACATTGTTCTTGCTGACAAGGAGAATGGCGAATGGCGCCTATGTGTGGACTATAAGGGGGTCAATAGGGCTTGCCCCAAAGATCCATACCCCTTACCTCCCATAGACCATGTTACACCCACCCCGACGTTCTGTAACTTTCCGGCGAGTGTCGACCGGAATTTCGAATTCTGTAAATTATTGGAATAACATTGGGTTATGATAATTTATCAAAATTCAATGTTTGGATGTGATTTTGGTGTTGTTTATAAGTGTTACAAGTGTCGGACGATTTTCGGTGATAACTGTTAATTTTGGAAAAAATTCGAAATTCCAAAAGTCTGGTTTGACCAGTGTTCAGTCAAACATTTGTAGTAACTTTTACAGGAATCCAAATCGAGATCTGTAAATTTCTACTTAAACTAGACGCTATTTTTCGGGCTATTTTTGAGTGTAAGTGATGTGATCACGGGATCCCCAAGCAACAACAAGATGTCCCAGACGAAGAGGCAGTCGAGTGAAGCTCGGAGCAAACCCTTGGCGAGTGGGTTCAGAGGCCCTGGCGGCCTAATCCGATGGTCTGGAATAACCCCAGACATGGAAAGGGCAATGCCTTCACGCGAGGACCCTAAAAGAGGCCTCAAGGCGTAGGAGAGGCTTCTGTGCAAAAAGGCATCCAGGCGAAGGCAAGCCACTTTGGCAAAGCCGTCCCTGTGAAGTCTCAAGGCGAAGGATGAACTGCATCATGCTAAGGCATCCAGAACACTGGCGAAGCCCCCAGGCGGAGCCATTGCTGCGAAGCCCCGAGGCGAGGCTAGGTTTCCCCAACAAGGGAGTTCTGGCGATGGCCAAACCTTCAGGCGAAGCCATCTCCATAACCCTCCCCTTTGCGAAGCCCTCATGCAACAATGTCCACGAGAAGTCTTTAAGATACGGACGGAACTTCCTTGCGAAGCTTCCTGGCGAAGGCAAAGCCCCTGGGCGACGTCATCCCAGCCAGTCTCCTGGTAAAGGCCACGTCCACAACAAGAAGACTTCCAGTTCAGACGCTAACTAAGGGATATTCTTCTGCGGAGTCTCCAAACGAAGGCGGAGCCTTCGTTGCAAGTCTCAAAGGGAAAGGCGAGGCCACTAGGCGAAGCCTCCTTTGAGAAAGTTTGCCAACAAAGGCGAGGCCTTCCGAGCCGGGTCTCCCATCAGCAGAGCCCTAAAGCGAGCCACCTCAGCTTATCCAGTCGGCCAACCACTCCCGACCATTCTGGCCCCTCCCGCCTTATACGCTGACACTTGGGAGCGAACTTTTGACCTTTTTATCTTTTAAATCGAGACATGCATGCAAAAGTACTGTACACTTTATGGCATGCATGCGTCTTTTGTAAGAGGCTGTTCCCTTCCTTCCCTATAAAAGGAAAGACAGACTCCTAGAATAGGCAGAACATATGTAAAGCTTAAGAAGGACAATTCCTTAAGCCCGGTTCTCACCCCCTTGCTATATTCCGCCATCCCCCTTGATTGATCGTTTATCATCAAGTTTAATATCTAGTATTGCTTAATCTCGTAGTTAAGAGGTGCTAGATCTTCCATACTCCCCAGGCTTATCGCAGATATTGCCCAACCTCGTAGTTGGGAGGTGTCGTGGCCGTCTCTATCCTTCTTTGTTCAATCGACTCCACCGAGCTAGATCTGCGCTTCCGTGCGATCTCGTGGATTCGCGTCAAGCGTACCGTGATCGTATCAAGTGGTATCGAGCCAGATCGCTTCTTTGGAGTTGTTGTGATTTCTTCAAGGTTAAACCCTTTTTATTTCTACTTGAAGAAAGATTTATCTTTGCGTTATTTTCAAACCGTGTTATACTCTGTTCGCTTATCTGTATCCCTTCCCATATCCGCTTTTCGGTTTATCTGTTGTGTTGATTCGGTGTTAGGAGTTGTTGTTGTGTTAGCAACTTCATAAATCAAAAAGTCAAAAAAAAAAAAGAAGAAGAAGAAGAAGAAAAGAAAGCGATTGCGGTTTTGCGAAAGTCGCAAAATCTCGTTTTATTCAAAACCGCAACGTGCCAAGATTTATACGCTCAAAAGAGTGAGGTTGTAGTTGAAAAGTGAAGAGAAGTGGTGTATAAGGCTTGGTTGTAAAAGCGTAGAAGAAATCGGATCTGTGTTCTTATTGTTCTTGGTGTTCATATGAATGTTCATATCTGTTCATTCCACAACTCATATGAGCAGTGACCTTGATCTAATTTCGATTTCAAATTTGAGCCAAAAGTGTTTGTGCGCCAAAACCTCATTTCTAACCCTCTTATATATCTGTTGCCGAAACCCCCCCTCCATTTTAACCTAGCTTGCTTCAAGTAACTAGTACTTCTTACTTAAAGATTTTTGCATGCTATTGGTTATCTTGTGATATTCATTATCGGGTTTTGGCCTTGGAAAGAGCAAGCTCTGAGAGCTAAGCAAGAGGAAAGAAAGAAAGCCGAGTGTGACCCCTCGCGAAAGGGCAGACCCCTTCGCGGCGGAGAGAACCCCAAACACGTGAGGAGTTTGAGCGGACTAATTTTATTGTTTAAATGTGCGGGAGACCCCATGGCGAGATAAATATTTCTATGGGGTTGATCTATCGGTGGGCGATACCAGCTTGGAAAAGACTTATGGCATTGGATGGAGAAGTTGGAGTACCACTTACGGTGCTCCCACTTCGTGGTGAAAAATGTTGAGCCAAGCCATAAGACGCCTAAAAGGAGAGGCCAAGGAATGGTGTCGCCGAGAGTTCTCTGACAGAGAACGGTCCGCTGAAAGCCCCCATCCAGTCTTGGAGTGAGTTGAAGAGGTTCCTGTGGCGACGATATGGACTCTGTCAAGAAGAGCCACCCCCTCCATACTACCCCCAGGCGAGGGCCCCCATGCGCCCTGCACCCAGTACCCCAGTCAGGCTCCGCCACCATACTCCACTCGACGGGTCTTCGCCCTCAGGCGAACCAACTTCCTTCCAGGAGAGGAGGCGAGGACCCCCATCGCCACAAACCCCCTTGGTTGGGCCGCGCACCCCACCGCCCAATACTTGCGCAGCCCATACCTACACCACAAATCCCAACCCTCACCAAAATCCAAAAGAAGAGACTCTCGCCCAAGAGATTAGAAGGCTCAAGGATGAGTACTTAGAATATGAGCGGGCGAGAGAGAAAAGGAAAGAGAGAAGAAAAGAAAGGGCTCTCCAAAGCCAAATGAGTGAAAAGAAAGACTCACCCGGGCCTTCTACCATACCCCAAGAAGAACTAATCGTTTCATCTTCTCAAACTTGTTGTTCTTCTTTGGCTGTGCAGGAAGAAGAAGAAGCCGCGGGCGCGCGAAGAGTTGAAGAAAGCGAAGGCGCTTTGGAAGAAGGCAGAGCTCATGCGGGAGCCCCAACTAAACCCGTACTTGAGGAAGAAGCCACACCGTTGCTGAAGGAGAAGAAGATGATATGCGAAGCAGGTCTACGTCTCCCTAACTTGGGAGAAGGTAACTTGTCTCTTCCTTCCAGTAGCACAGAGTATACGCAAGAGTGCGAATCTGTGGTTTCCTTGAGTCTGCATGCTACGAACAGGGGTGATGGATCAGACATTGGTTCGACACCGCACCCATTGTTCGAATATATACAGGACCCCAGGATGCCATGTTTGACATGCTTAGAATGCATGCGTTAAGGAAAGACCCCTTTGTTCCACGAGAGACATCCATGCCTTTCCTTAACAAACATGAGCATCTTAAAATAAATCGAGCTGAAACCATGTTAATGGTTGAGGTGGAGAGAGAGAGCGACCTGTTCATCTCTCAACCTCTTGCTTATGCTAATGCTAGTCTCTGCGCGTTGCAGTCCGAAGTTCTTTCTACGACTAGCTTAGTTTCTTCTTCTTGGTCTCGGGAAGCACATATGCATGTGCTTGGCGAAGGTAAAGCTTCCCTTGACCCCCCACCCCAGTTCCATGAGCAGAGGTCTAAAGTCTTTGGACCGCATGCTTTCCTTGAGTATAAAGTTCTTGTTAAATGTCTACAATACTCTAGGAAGCATGTCATGAATTTTTATAAACTTCTGTTCATGATCACGATGCATATAGGAGTTGTCATGCTCATGCATACATATGCATCGCCACCGCGACCCCCAGTCTCGGTTAAGTTTCGTTTACTAACCTCTAATGCTCTCCAAAGTTTGTTGTGCTTGTTTTCAATTGTAGGAAAAATTTCTTCCCTTAAGATTCGAGGACGAATCTTTTTAAGAGGGAGGGAATGATGTGATCACGGGATCCCCAAGCAACAACAAGATGTCCCAGACGAAGAGGCAGTCGAGTGAAGCTCGGAGCAAACCCTTGGCGAGTGGGTTCAGAGGCCTGGCGGCCTAATCCGATGGTCTGGAATAACCCCAGACATGGAAAGGGCAATGCCTTCACGCGAGGACCCTAAAAGAGGCCTCAAGGCGTAGGAGAGGCTTCTGTGCAAAAAGGCATCCAGGCGAAGGCAAGCCACTTTGGCAAAGCCGTCCCTGTGAAGTCTCAAGGCGAAGGATGAACTGCATCATGCTAAGGCATCCAGAACACTGGCGAAGCCCCCAGGCGGAGCCATTGCTGCGAAGCCCCGAGGCGAGGGCTAGGCTTCCCCAACAAGGGAGTTCTGGCGATGGCCAAACCTTCAGGCGAAGCCATCTCCATAACCCTCCCCTTTGCGAAGCCCTCATGCAACAATGTCCACGAGAAGTCTTTAAGATACGGACGGAACTTCCTTGCGAAGCTTCCTGGCGAAGGCAAAGCCCCTGGGCGACGTCATCCCAGCCAGTCTCCTGGTAAAGGCCACGTCCACAACAAGAAGACTTCCAGTTCAGACGCTAACTAAGGGATATTCTTCTGCGGAGTCTCCAAGCGAAGGCGGAGCCTTCGTTGCAAGTCTCAAAGGGAAAGGCGAGGCCACTAGGCGAAGCCTCCTTTGAGAAAGTTTGCCAACAAAGGCGAGGCCTTCCGAGCCGGGTCTCCCATCAGCAGAGCCCTAAAGCGAGCCACCTCGGCTTATCCGGTCGGCCAACCACTCCCGACCATTCTGGCCCCTCCCGCCTTATACGCTGACACGAGGGAGAGAACATTTGACATATTGATCTTTTCGTCAGACATGCATGCAAAAGTCCAGTACACTTTATTGCATGCATGCGTCTTTTGTAAGAGGCTGTTCCCTTCATTCCTATAAAAGGAAAGACAGACTCCTAGAATAGGCAGAACATATGTAAAGCTTAAGAAGTACAATTCCTTAAGCCCGGTTCTCACCCCCTTGCTATATTCCGACATACCCCATGATTGATCGTTTATCATCAAGTTTAATATCTAGTATTGCTTAATCTCGTAGTTAAGAGGTGCTAGATCTTCCATACTCCCGGGCTTATCGCAGATATTGCCCAACCTCGTAGGTGGGAGGTGTCTGTGGCCGTCTCTATCCTTCTTTGTTCAATCGACTCCACCGAGCTAGATCTGCGCTTCCGTACGATCTCGTGGATTCGCGTCAAGCGTACCCGTGATCGTATCCCGAAATTATGAGCATGTGTGTGGTTGATGTTTTGTTGAAGATTTAAGTGTTAAAGTGTTGAAAAATGGAAGTATATAAAGGTTTATGCATGGAAGTGTTAAGTTTTAAAGTTTGGGTGAAAATTGCAAGGAAAACCGAAAATCAAGGATTTGGAAGAAAATTATGTTTGCTGTGAATAGTGTTTTTGGTGATGAAAAGTTGGTTAAAACATGTTAAAAATGGTTTAACATGAAGGATTAAAGGAAAAGTGACTAAAGTGTGAAGTTTAGAAAAGATTGGGTTGAAATGGAAGTTGGGCCGAAATTATGGGCTTGGGCCGAAATTTGGAAGAAATGGATAAAGGTTGACCTATTTTGACCAAGTTGACCAAACCGGGTAAAGTTGACCTTTTTATGAAAATTGGAGGACCAAAGTGTAAAATATGGAAAAGTTTGGGTAAAGGTGTAAACTTGTTATTAATGGAAGGAAGTCGCTAGAATTGTGAAAATTGGGGTACTTTTGCAAGTTCTGAAAAGTTCGAGGACTTATGTTGTAATTAAGAATAAATTCCCAACACATGAAACTTTAGTGAAATAACTAAAGTTATTTGTATGTCTCTGATTCTGGCAGATTAAATCTGCGTCTTTCGGGATACTGCTTGTGCGTCAGGGGGCCACAGTAGATATCCGATTTCTGTCGAGGTAAGGGGTTTAACTTCCTTAATGCGCATTTAATGTGTATTAGGTTAGTTAAGGGCTAGTACTCGGGTCGAGGGTGGGGCCCAGTGACTCCTGGGGCTAGTTACTGGTACGTAGCGGTTTTCAGGGTTTTCTGTTTCTGGACTTCTGCTATATCGGATCTGCATATCGGGGGTCGACAACGGACCCATTATTTGTTCTGTACCGGCTTCGGCCGTTTCTGTGACAGTTAGGGGTCGTACGCCCCTTTCACTGGTACTAAGCGGTTCTGATCCCGATAATCGGCGTGAGCTTAACAAGCCGCCGTAGGGTGCTATCAGTGGTCGGGGACCACTTGTATGGGCTTAACTCTGTTAACACTGTCCGACGGGACTTCTGAGCATCATGTTTCTGCATACCATAGCATTTATTAGGGTTGCTATTTCTGCTAGATCATTGCACGCTAACCCTTTGTGCAGGCAAAAACGTTTTCAAAGTTTTGGTGTGACAATTTCGTACCTACCCCCTTACGGGTTCTTTCGAGAACTCACCCCCCATGTTTACAATATTTTCAGGGGATCCGGGCAAACGACATGCGGACTAGATTTCCGCGGTGCTCGTTCTGCACTTCTGTTATTTTGAGGTATATTTGTTTTTGGGGGAATTTCTCGTTAAAACCCCTTTTGTGTTATTATCTTTCTGTTAAGTCTGACGTTCTCCTCTGTGTGTGTTTAGCAGCAGCAGCATCTAGTTGCGAGGTATAATTCCGCACTGTGGCTCGGCTCTGTAGAAGTAGTGCATGTAGATACATTAGTACATTCATACTATCGGTCTGTATATTTTGTGGGAGTTTCCGACCCTACGCAGAGGCGGAACTTCCTCGGCCTGTATCTTTATTTTCCCGCTTCATTATTTTTTACGCGCGATATCTGTAAAAACCACTAACGTGTCTCGGGTGCAGGTTTAGGACTAGTAAGACGTCTTAAAATCTGCAAACACGTAACAACCTTAAAACTGAAAGAAAAATGTTTTAAGGGAAGGGTTTCGGGTCCACACGCTTTTAAGAGAAAAATCCGCGATCACCCGCTGCCAATACCTCCAACCTCCGCAACTACGACGCTTCCGCCAGTTCCGGGGCGGTGGGGTGACAGACCAACTAGTGGACTCAACTGTGCAATACCCGGTGCTTTCTTTCCTTGATGCGTATAGTGGCTACCATCAAATTTTCATGGATCCCAACGATGCCATGAAGACCGCCTTCACAACCGGCGAAGCAGTCTACCACTACATTCGCATGCCTTTTGGCTTGAGGAATGCAGGGGCGACTTTTCAAAGGTTGGTGAATAGGATATTCGCAAACCAAATTGGGAGGAACCTTGAAGCCTATGTTGACGACATAGTAGTAAAGAGCAGGGCTACCGCCCAACATTTGGAGGACTTAAAAGAGACCTTTGCCAACTTCTGCGCGTATAACATGCGCCTGAACCCAAAGAAGTGCATCTTTGGCGTTGGCGAAGGGAAATTTCTTGGTTACCAAGTCTCGAGAGGAGGGATTCGCGCCAATCCCAAAAAGATAGAGGCCATCGCTAGCCTTCGCGTCCCAAGGGGCCTGAAGGACGTCCAGCAACTAACAGGAAGGTTAGTCACCCTTGGACGGTTCATATCAAAGCTCAGCGACCGTTGCAAGCCTTTCTTCAACCAAATCCGGAAGAAGAAAGCCTGCAAATGGACTGAGGATTGCCAGGAGGCGTACGACACCATCAAGCAGCACCTACAGGAACTGCCCACGCTGAAATGCCCCAGGCCTGGCGATGACCTTGTCCTATACCTCTCCACGACGAGCAACAACGTGGCATCAGTCCTCATCAATGAAGAAGGCGGCAAACAATGGCCGGTCTACTACACCAGCCACACCTTACAATCAGCAGAGACAAGGTACCCTCCTTTACAGAAAGCTATCTTGTCGTTAGTCTATGCAGCCAGGAAGCTCAGGCCCTACTTCCAAGGGCACACGATCACCGTGCGCACAGACCTTTCAATCAAGGAGATCCTTCAAAGGCCCGAGCAGTCAGGTCGCCTGGATAAGTGGTGCATCGAACTAAGCGGGTATGACATCAACTATGAACCTCGCAAAGCAATAAAAGGCCAGGCCCTCGCAGACTTCCTGGCGAAATTCTCAATTCCTGAGCATGGCATGCCTCAGGAACAAGTACCAGCACCTGAACCTCCACCCCCAGAGTGGGAGATGTATGTCGATGGCGCATCTAAGGCAGCATCCCCAGCAGGAGGCATCTACCTGCGCGGACCTCTAGGTATGGAAAGCACTCTCCGTGTATCCTTCCAATTCCCTGTGACTAACAACGTTGCAGAATATGAAGCCCTCATCGAGGGTGATACACCAAGTACAAGGGTGCTCAGAGTGCAAAGATGCTACTCTGGTCAAGTACCTAAAGCTGGTCAACTCACTGCAGACACACTTTGAGGAGGCAGTCTTCATTCATATTCCTCTTTCCAAGAACACCATAGCAGATATGCTCTCCAAGGGGAAAACACCTTCGGCGGTGGAGACCCTAGCGCGACCATCTATAGACGGAGCTGTAGATATTGGCTTGCTTGAAACAACTGATCCGGACGACTGGCGAACGCCCATCATCGCCGAGATAAAGGGGACGGACACAGATCCACGAACTCGCACTCGAGTGACGAGATTCGTCCTCATTAACGGGTTGTTGTGGCATCGTGGGTTCTCCTCACCACTTCAACGTTGCCTTACCGCCAAAGAGGGACTCAGTGTGCTGGAGGCCATCCATCAGGGCAGCTGCGGTGCCCACATTGCAGCAGAGGCGCTGGCACACAAAGCCCTTCGCCAAGGGTACTACTGGCCAACCTTGAAAGAAGACGTTGCATCGCTGGTCCGAACATGCCATCAATGCCAGATCAACTCGCGCATCTAGCGACTACCATCAACGGAATCTCCTGCGCTCACAAACCCTGTACCTTTCGCCCATTGGGGCCTTGACCTTATTAGGCCAATGCCAAAGGCGACAGGCCAGTACCAGTTCTGTGTTTTCTTCGTGGACTACTTCACTAAGTGGATTGAGGTAGAGCCATTGGTAAAGATCACGTCCTCAAAGATCATCAGCTCCTTGTGGAAGAACATCGTTTGCCGATATGGCAGCCCTCGCGTGATGTGATCACGGGAAGTATGGGTGTGATCAACGCTTACGGATCTAGCTTGGCGGAGGCGGACACTGATAAACGAACAGATTTCGGCCAAGTGAACCTCCTCACTATGAGGTGAGGCAATGCACTTGATAATGCCTGGGAAAGGAGATGGGATCTAGCACCTCTTGATTACAAGATCAAGCAATACTAGATATTATGTTTGGATCCTCTTGCATGGATCACTAGGGAGATGGAAATGCAAGATAAGAGAACACAAAGCCAAGGTCTCACTTGGAGAGTTTTGGCCGAATTCGTTGATTCAAAATTATGTTCTGCTTACAAATGTGTGTGAAACTAGCTTAAATGGTGAGGAGTGATGTGAGAGGCAAAGCGGCTCTTACACCTGCGCATGCATGCAGAAAGCATAAAGTGCTTTTGCATGCATGTTATGCAAAAAGCTTCCAAAAAGGCAAAAAGGCAAAAGCTAGCCTAAAAGTCTTCCTGTGTCTTTTACATGTAAAGTAGATGTTTGTCTTCCCGAGTATCTGCAGAGAAGGGGCGCCTTGGGTTGGATTTGGTCGGCCAGTTGGCTAAGTATGGAGGCTTCGCGGAGTGCCTTCACCTAGGGCCTTCGCGGGGTTGCCTTCGCCTTGGGCCTTCGCAGGGGTGCCTTCGCCTGGGGCCCTCGCGGGGGTGCCTTCTCCTGGGGCCTGTGCCTGTGTCAAGGATTCGCGCATGGTAGCTTCGCCGCTTCCTTCCTTCAGTGTGCTTATGTTCAAGGCTCCAAAGGGCTTTACGTATTCTTCATCCAATGCGACGCCGAGGTGGTGAAGCTGTAAAGCCTTTTCTCGAGCTCCTTCTTGGTCGTCCTGCGCCATGAGCCTCATGAAAGCATTGAGACTCGCTTGAACTTGTTTCAGCCGGGACCTTGTCATGGGTCCGCCTAGACCCTGGAGTGGATTTGGGGGTGCGTGCGCTTGAGGTTGCGGACCAACTTGAGCTTGGGGTGTTCTTGGGGCGATGTCCACATCATCGCGCCATCATCACAGACAATGGAAGCCAGTTCGCCAGCCATAGAGTCCAGCAATGGGCTGAAGATAACATGATCCGCATGCTCTATGCCCCAGTAGCGCATCCCCAATCCAATGGCCAGGTTGAGGTGACAAACCGCACAATCAAGGAAGGGCTCAAGAAACGCCTGGCTGGCGCAAAAGTTAGATGGGTCGATGAACTTCCAAGCGTCCTATGGGACTACAGGACGACGAAGAGAACACCAACAGGGGAGATACCTTTCTCCCTGGTCTATGGCACTAATGCACTCCTCCCCATAGAGGCGGACTTCCCAACAATAAGGATGATAAACTTCAGCGATGAGGCCAACACTCGAGGACTTCGCGCAAAACTAGACCTGCTTCAGAAGCTGCGCGGAGGAGCACACCTTCGCCAGTTCGCCCTCAAACAGCGTCTCAACTTGCAACACGACGCTAAAGTCAGACCAAAGGCGCTCAAACCAGGAGGCCTCGCACTACTTAGATCGGTCATCATCCCTCGCGACCCCAAATAGGGCGTCTTGCGACCCAACTGGGATGGTCCTTACATCATCCACAAACAAGTCCGACTGGGCGTCTATGAGCTGCAGGACCAGAACGGGAGACACCTCCCTCGCAATTTTCATGCGGACGACCTCCGCTCATACTATGTGTAAATGATGGTAATCCCATGGCTTTAATGAATGAAATATTGTTCCACTTCTTAACACTAATGCAAAATAGTCTCACCAACGACCGCCCAAACGCCTTCGCACCCGATCGGTCGAACGGCTAAAAGCCTAACCTATTAAGGTAACGGCATCAGACCTTGTCGTCGCCCATACACGCTGTCACCGCACGCCACCCGAGCCCCGTTGCGGAGGCGGGCGCCGGACGCCGGAAGAGGAAGCCGGAATGAATAGCAATGACAGTCCATCGAGACCCGCCGCGCGTAGTGCACTCCAAAGAGCGAAACGATTGTGGAAGCAACCTAACAAAATTCACATATATATAACAAGAATGAAATCCAAACATGCAGTTCACGCACTAGCAAAAGAGTAAGCCCCGCCCTCCGTGGACGAGTGCTTACGCACCAAAACATAAATACATACAGAATTCACAGAACCTAAAGCGTCTAGCAAACGCCAAGCGCTCAGAACATGTACAGAACAGAATATATAAATATATACAAACATACAATCATCACAGCATTACAGAAAGTGTGCATATGCAATAACAGAGCCAGCCTTAGATCTAAGGGTCCAAAATACCTCGCGCGGGATTCAGACCGAAAAGACAAATCCCGGACCGCAAGGTGCAGCTGCTGCAAAAACACACCCAAGGTAGAAACCTCACGGAAACCTACTCCGCAGGTCGTTTATTAGGTCTACCTGAAACCCAAAAACAAAACCCGAAAAAGGGTGAGTCCTAAAAGGACCCGTAAGGGATCTGGGGTAAGGTAAGTATATGTAACCCTGCAAAACAGAAAGATAGCAATATATGCAACAGAATACAGAATATCATGCATATACAGAAAATAGATCGGAATCCCGAAGGACGTGCGATTCTAAATCACCATAACCCTTATAACAAATCGAAACGACAGCCTCCACTAAGGGAGTCGGAAGCCGAAGCTAATACAGAAGCATGGTGCACCAGCTGGGGTAGCGAACCCACAACTGTCGTAATATTAACAGACAGAGTATGCCATAAGGCATACTCCTACAAACTACAGAATATGCCCTAAAGCATAAAATTCCGAAATACTAACAGAATAGAAAAATAAACCAAAACATATACTTATCTTACCAAAATAACAGAACCAAACCCTTACCTCAAAAATCCAGAGTATTAGACCGATTCTGGACAACTCCTACACCGTGCCCCGAAACTTAGAACTTCTCTTTTCCTAACCTCCGAACCTCAGAATCTGCCAAACCAAGTTGAATTAGAATCCTTATCAACCACACTACCAAACTACACCCCGACCCCAAAACCGAAAATCCGCAGAATTTCCGTCAAATTCGATTTCCACGTAAATGTCGATTCGTAACCAACCTAGACAATGCAAGATTATACATTGACAAACATCATCCAACAAGCAGAACCAACCAAACCAACCTTAAACCGTTCATTACCCAACATTTTCCGATAATCCCGCTTAATTACAACTTTTCCATTTCTTAACCGAATTCAACGTTTCAAACTTCCATCCACTCCTAAATTCAACCCCAACACCATATTAACATCCAATTCAACCAAAATGAAACTCCAACATTGAAAAAGAATCATTCCAACATTTCGGTTCCTAACCAACATTTCACCCAACATCCAAATCAATCCAAACAAGCTACCAAACAACCATTCTAATCACCAATTTCACTTCTAACCCAAGAATGTTATCCAATTGCATCCAAAACCACAAAACTCACAATGAACATCAACCTAAAAAATCGGCCAAAAGGGGGTTTCTACCTCAACTTGTTTTTCATCAAATTAAATCCATACATAAGCTTAGAATCATGCTAGGATTAACATACTTGAAGCATGAATCAAGATAAAAAACACACATCATTTTGGAATTTTTCCAAGAAATTCGGCCAAGCAAGGGTTTTCATCCAAGATGTGTTTTCCAAAATCCAACACTTGATTAACACTCTCCTACAACCCAAGAACAACATACTAAAAGATGGGAGGAAGAGAATCATCCTAGCTTATAGCTAAGAACAAACTCATTGTCACCGCACGCCGCCCGAGCCCGGTTGCGGAGGCGGGGGCGCCGGGACGCCGGAAGCGGAAGCCGGAATGGAAAGGAGTGGCAGGTCCATCGAGACCCGCCGCGCGTAGCGGACCCGAAAACGGAAGGATTGTGGAAGCAAACTAACAGAAATTTCATGCGTATAACCAAAATCAAATGCAACCATTCAAGTCATGCACTAATAATAGAGTAAGCCCCGCCCTCCGTTGACGAGTTCTTACGCACCATATCCCTTTTCCATACATTTTTCTCAGAACCTAATATGTCTAGCAAGCGCCAAGCGCTGAGAACAGATATAGAACAGAATATACAAATGTATATACAGACATACAACCATCATAGCAATACAGAAAGTGTGCATATGCAACTACAGAGCCAACCTTAGAATCTTAGTAACAAAATACCTTGCGCGGGATTCACACCAAGTACACAATCCCGGACCGCAAGGTGCAACTGCTGCAAAACACACCCAAGGTAGAACCCTCACGGAATCCTACTCCGCAGGCCGCTTATCAGGCCTACCTGAAACCCAAAACCAGAACCCAAAGAAGGGTGAGTCCTAAAAGGACCCCGTAAGGGATTTGGGGTAAGATAAGTATATGCAACCCCGCAAAACAGAAAAGATAGCAATATACGCAATGAATACGAATAACATACATGTACCGAAACAAATCGGAATCCCGAAGGATGTGCGATTCCAAATCGCCATAAACCTTATAACAGATCGGGAACGAGCCTCCCACTAAGGGGAGTCGAAGCCGAAGCTATTACGAAGCATGGTGCACCAGTGGGTAGCGAACCCACAACCGCCGTAGTGTTAGCAGACAAAGTATGCCATAAGGCATACTCCTACAAACGTAGGATTACTGCATGCAGTATGCTACAAGGCATACACCTACAGATCACAGAACTTACCTTAAAGCAGAAATTTCCGAAATACCTGCAAAACAGAAGTGCTACAATACATATACCTACAGACTACAGAATATGCTCTGGGCATATAATACTGAAATACCTGCAGAACAGAACATGAAACTAAACATACACCTATCTTACCAAAAATAGCAGAACCAAACCCTTACCTCAAAATCCAGAGTATTGGACCGATTTAACACCTACACCGTGCCCCGAAACTTAGAACTCCTCTTTTCCTAACCACCGAAACTCAGAATCTGCCAAACCAAGTTGAATTAGCATCCTTATCAACCACACTACCAAACTACAACCCCCGACCCCAAAACCGAAAATCCGACAGAATTTCCGTAAAATTCCAGATTTTCACAGAAACGTCAGAATTCAGAACCAATCTAGACAATGCAAGATTATACATTGACAAACATCATACAATAAGCAGAACTGATCAAATCCAACCTTAAACCCTTCTTTACCCGCCATTTTCCGATAATCCCGCTTAATTGTAACTTTTCCATTTCTTAACCGAATTCAACATTTCAAACTTCCATCCACTCCTAAATTCAAGCCCAACACCATATTAACCTCCAATTTAACCAAAATGAACCTCCAACATTGAAAAAGAATCATTCCAAGATTTCGGTTCTTAATCAACTTTTCATCCAACTTTCAATTCAATCCATTCAAGCTTCCAAATAATCATATTAATCACCAATTCCACTTCCTAAGCATGCTTACTAACCAATTACACCAAAATCAATAAAACCCCTTCACTTATCAATTCGGCCAAAGAGGGGTTTTCTCACCCAACCTCCATTTCAATCCAAACAAAGTTCCATTTGCACTCTTTAATCACCAATTACATTTCTAAACCATGAATGCTATCCAATTGCACCCAAACAACAAAATCCAACATTGAACAACAACTCATAATTTCGGCCAAAAGGGGGTTTTTCCCTCAACTTGTTTTCCATCAAATTAAATCCACACATAAGCTTAGAATCATGCTAGGACTAACATACTTGAAGCATGAAACAAGATAACAAACACACATTATTTTGGAATTTTCTCCATAAATTCGGCCAACACTAAACCCTCACCCAAGTTGTGTTTTCCAAAATCTAACACTTGATTAATACTCTCCTACCACCCAAGAACAACATACTAAAAGATGGGAGGAAGAAAATCATCCTAGCTTATAGCTAAGAACAAACCCATCAAATGCAAAAACTCTTCTTTTCACCACTAATCTTCCAAACTAATGAGAAAAGAGGAGTTAGGAGGATGCTTACCTCAAGTAGCAACCAATTCCTCTTTGATTTCTACCAAAAAGAAGAAGTTCAAGCTTGGGTGGAGTTCATCCATGGAGTCGGCAGCAAGAACAGCAAGAAGAAGAAGATGAAGAAAAGAAAAGGAAGAAATGAAATGAGACCCATTTTATGAAAATAATATGCCTTTTATATTTTTCCCATTTTAAACCCATACCTCTCATGTTAAATTAAAAATGGCCAAGTGTCCCATTTAATCACACACACACACATGCTGCCGAAAGAAAGGGCTGCTGCTGCTGCCCATGCTGATTTCCTTTTTAATTTGCACCCAATTGCAAATTAACTCCCAATTTTTCCGAAAGTTCCAATACTTTTTGCCCAAAAATAATTATCGGATTCCAAAATTAACGAAACTCGGACACAATCTTCAGAATATTATAACATTCACAGAACATTTTTCAGAAATTCATTTACAATTCCAGAGTGTCCTACCGAGCTCGCTGAACCCGAACCAAAACCCGACGTGCGGCGTGACAACTGAACCGAAATTCCGTCACTCCAAAATTCTATAAAAATACCCATAAATTCCATCTTAAATTAAAACACAACTCACCCCAAAGCCGTCAGAAAATTTCCATCCCGAGCCCCGGGAGTCGCCCGGAACCGAACGTCCCGCCCCAAATATTAAACTCCACAACCAACACCGGGACGTTTCCACGACTCCAAAACTACAAACGGCTTCTCAAACTGAGATCTCGAGAGCGCTACCGAGCCCGCAGTACGTCCCGAGGCGACCCCGACAACCCCCCGGCGCCAGAAAAATATTTTCGGCGGAAACGTCCGGGGGACCCACACGACCTCAAATACGGAAGGGTTCGCCAAAATGATACTCGGATAGGGCTCGGGAGCCGTCTGAACGCCGAAAAACGTGACCCGCAGGCCAAAACCGGAGCCCCGGGTCACCCGGTCGCAACCCGCTCGGGGTGACCGTAACATTCTCCCCCCCTTAGAACTCTTGGTCCTCCAAGAGTAGCCTGAACCAACCAGACAGGTGTCGCTACCAACCAGAAAATATAACTATTCCTCTAACCCAGAACAATCGGACCACCGTACTGGTGCGGCGGGAGTGGTAGTTTAGACTACCATACTGAGCCTCACGGCGTCCCACCCTCCGGGTGCATCTTATTGCACCCAGTCGATTGCGGTATTTCTACCAGACAACCCTCAGATTCAAGAGCCTACGGCGGCGGTTCGTATAAGCAGTGGTGCGATCATCCGCGCCTAAGCAGATCCACAACAGGCTATCACGGAAGACATCACGTAAAACGAAATAGTTGGGGGTAAGGCCAACCTAACAACTTACTGAAACTCATGATAACCGACATAACTCGAACCTAAATCCCAGCTTAACCCCATCGACGCATCATCGCGGTTTTAATCCAACAAGATGGTGTCATACACCTCCCGGTTTAACAACACCTCATAGGGTGCCATGTCAAACGTAGCCTGAAAGCAACTGTTGTATGAGAACTCTATCAAAGTAACTGCTAGTCCCAAACTCCTCCAAAATCCAAAGTACAGATTCGCAACATATCCTCCGATATCAGAATCACCCGCTCCGACTGTCCGTCCGTCTGTGGGTGATAAGCGGTATTCAGATGGAGTCGCGTGCCCAATGCTTCATGAAAAGCAATCCAGAACCGTGCTGTAAAACGCGGATCACGGTCAGATTCAATGGAGTCTGGTGCTCCATGTAAACGTACAATCTCCCTGATGTAAAGCCGGGCAAGCTTTTCCAGAGGGTCTATGACCCGAATAAGCAGAAAGTGTACGCACTTTGTCAGCCGATCCACAATAACCCAGATAACATAATGGCGAGACCGTGTCAGGGGCAGTGCAGTCAAAAAGTCCATAGTAACATTGCCCCACTCCAGACTGGAATGGGCAAAGTCTGCAGTGTCCCTGCCGGTTCCTGATGCTCACACTGCTCGAGTGTGCCCCCTCTAAAATATCATTCCAGAACTCCTGATCCTCTGGTACACAAAGGCGGTCTCAGAAGTATAGCAATCCTTGCCTATACTGAAACGTCGGTAACCCATAAACCCTTATCTTCCCCAGATAACTTCTTCAATACCAAATCTCTACCTTGCGCTTCGCGCATCCTATCAAGCCACTCAGAATGTATAATAAGTGTAGTAACCTGAGCACGCTCCCAGAGCTGCCACCTGTGCCAAAGGCACGTCAGATCACTCTCCTCGGATCGGTCACCAACATTCCCTCTCTTAATTAAGCCGGTATACTTCACCTGCCAGAGCATCGGCAACCGCGTTGCCCTTGCCAGAGATGTACCCGATACTACAATCATAGTCCTTAATGTATTCGAGATATCTGCTGCCTCATGCTAAGCTCCTTCGTGTAAACAGATATTTCAGACTTATGGTCGGTAAGAATTTGAAATTTATTACCAAACAGATATTGATTCCAATGTTTCAGCGCATAAATTATTATAGTCAACTCCGGATCATGTGTCGATTAGTTCAGCTCATGCGGTCGCAGTGCCTCGACCCGAAGCTACCACAAAACGCTCTGCGCCAACACACCCCAAACTGGATGTGTAAGCATCCGAATAAATCACATACGGTAAGTTCGGATCTGGAAGAGTCAGAATCGGAGCGTTAGTCAACCGCCGCTTCAACTCCT
Source organism: Stellera chamaejasme (assembly GCA_024586325.1). Taxonomy (NCBI): domain Eukaryota; kingdom Viridiplantae; phylum Streptophyta; class Magnoliopsida; order Malvales; family Thymelaeaceae; genus Stellera; species Stellera chamaejasme. Next base: position 23,564,344 of record CM044981.1, read on the forward strand.
GAAAATTCTGCTCACACCTGTCAGACCAGATATACGGTTGACCCTTCTTGGTCAACTGCGTAAGCGGAGATGCCAGAATAGAAAATCCTAGTACAAACCTCAGATAATATCCTACTAACCCCAGGAAGCTCCTAATCTTCCGTACCGTGGTAGGTTGTTTCCAATCCCGAACTGCCCTCACCTTCTCTGGATCCACAGACAGACCATGCTCAGATATAATGTGTCCCAGAAAAGTGACTTCCCGAACTCAGAACTCACACTTTGAGAATTTAGCATAAAGCTGATGTTCCCAAAGTGTCTGCAGAACTACCCTCAGATGATCCCAATGCGAATCCTCACCCCGAGAATATATCGGAATATCATCAATAAAACCACCAGAAATGAGTCCAAGTACGGTCGGAACACCCGATGCATCAGATCCAAGAATGCCACCAGAATATTGGTCAGCCCAAATGGCATGACCGTAATCTCTAAGTGTCCAAATCGGGTGCGGAAAGCAGTCTTAGGTATGTCATCTCCCTTTACTCTAAGCTGAAAATACCCAGATCGGAGATCAATCTTTAAGAAAACTCTCAAACCCTGAAGTTGATCAAAAAGATCGGCAATCCTTAGCAACGGATACTTATTCTTCCCAACATGAGCATTCAACCGTCTGTAATCAACACAAAGTCAGAGTGTCCCATCATTCTTCTTAGCAAACAGAACCAGAGTACCCCACGCTGAAGTGCTCGGTCGGATGAAACTCTTTTGCTGTAATTCCTCCAGTTGTTTCTTCTACTCCTGCATCTCAGAAATAGGCATCCGATAAGGAGGAATAGATATCGGAGCAGTACCCGACTGCAGGTGGATGTCAAACACAATTTCCCGCTCTTATGGTAATCCGGGCAACTCCTCCGGGAATACCTGCGGAAAATCTCGAACCAACGGTAAACCATCCAACTTCAACCTAATACTAGCTTCATTCAGATCATAGCATTCCCTACACCCACTATCGGCGGTGATCCACGAATCAGTAACTCCTTCTTGTCTTTGTGCGATAGTCAAACCAGTCGGAGTCATGAGAGGTAGTACCTCTCCAGAAACCATAGTGGTACGGGTTGCACAATCAACGTGCACAGAGTTCTTGGATAGCCAGTCCATCCCAAGAATAACATCATAGTTCGGCGTGTCTAAAACCAACAAATCTGATACCATCAGATGTCCGTCTACAGATATCGCACAACTCCGAACCATCTCCTTAGAAAACATAAACTGACTCCCAGCAGTTTTTACAAAATACGTTTGAGGCAAGGTACTAACAGACAGATACAGAAATGTAACACATTTCGGTGTTACAATGGGAACAAATGCTCCTGTATCAAATAACGCATAAACCGGTATCTCATTCGGAAATATAGTACCTTACAGAACTTCCTGCTGACCCCTGCCCTACAATAAGAGGGCAATCCCGTATCCAAAGAGTGTCAGACCTGCAACGTAAACATCGGCCCTCCTGCCGATAACAAATTCAACCAGAATGATACCTACTACAAATCGGATAAGATCGTGCCGGTGGTGCTCCCTCTCTACCACTACTAAACTGTCCATGCTCCAATTATTTATTTTGCAACCAATTTCCAATTTATTTCCCGACTCCAGATCTTCCTCAACACCGCAAATCTGAGTCCCGGGTCACTCCCGGGAGCCGTTTCTCCGCCCAGAATCCCCGAAAATCGTCCGACGGCAACCCCCCGGCCCCGAAAAATATTTTCCGCGGAAATGTCCGGTACACTGCCAGGACACTAGAAATCAGATATCGGGTCAATCCGAACTCCGGTTCAGAATCTGGAAGCAATCTGACCGGAGTAGCCTCCCTCCAAGAGTTTGTCAATTCCTGCAAACCAAGTCTCTACTACCCCAGACCCTTCTCGGTCATTGAACCTAGGGGGGGTTCAAACTCTAAAACCTCTCCAGAAGTCTGACCTCGTCAGACTGGTGCCTCAGATCTCCCCGTCGTTAATAGGACCGACGAGAAGTCCAGATGTCGTAGTGACCATCCTCCTCAGAGTCACTCATTTACCAAACCCAAAGTTGTGGCGAGCAGTGGCTTAAATCTCGCTATTACCACCTAATCAAAATGCCCTTACCGTGGCATAAACAGATCTTCCCCTGCCTACTGCCGCCCCTGAACCAGCTAGGCTGGCGGTAATACCAAATCAGAGAGGGGTCCCTACGACCGCTAAACCTCGGGGCGGTGAGTGTGGTTGTTCAGACCCTGGGTTACGCTGAACCCGTATCCTATTCCACGGAGGTGTGGGATCTCAGTCCCGCCCCTCCGGTACCAAATCACGCTATTCGCGTGTAGTACACAATTCCTCAAACCAAGTCCAACCAGAAAAACAACTTATCCCAAACCAAATTTCCAAACCATGTACCAACTCAACCCATAACCAACAGTTCAAACCCTATCTCTCGGAGGCATGGGATTACAATCCCCTCCCTCCGGTCACAAAACACACTGCCTACGCGTGTGAATCCAACCTGAGACATTCCAGACCAAACAGAATCCAGACAACTCGGTCACTCCTAATCTCTACAGAAACTAGCAGCAGTTTTCTAAGGCTCAGTAGTGCAATGCGAGACTTGACACGAAGTTACTTCTCAGAATGATAAAATCATGCATTTCACAGAATCACAGAAGCAATTCATGCTTATTTCACCAAATCTTTTCCTAACACACAATTTTACGTACCTGAAACTTTTCCACAATCCCCTTACTCGTAATAATCTTACCAGAATTCCAGAAATCCCGAGTGCCGAAATCTGCAACTATCAGGATAACTTGAAGGATCAACTTTGTTCCACAATTTTATTTTGAAGTGGTTCAAGTAAGGAGGTGGCCAATCTCCGTACCAAACCATTCTAAAATAAAATGTACAACAATAGTCGTCACTACAAGTCACCACTGACGACCAATATGGTCACTTACTCGCTCGATACCAACTTGTCACCGCACGCCGCCCGAGCCCGGTTGCGGAGGCGGGGCGCCGGACGCCGGAAGCGGAAGCCGGAATGGAAAGGAGTGGCAGTCCATCGAGACCCGCCGCGCGTAGCGGACCCAGCGGAAGGATTGTGGAAGCGGACTAACGGAAATTTCATGCGTATAACCAAAAATAAAATGCAACCATACAATTCATGCACTAATAATAGAGTAAGCCCCGCCCTCCGTGGACGAGTGCTTACGCACCAAAACACATATACATACAGAATTCACAGAACCTAAAATGTCTAGCAAGCGCCAAGCGCTGAGAACAGATATAGAGCAGAATATACAAATGTATATACAGACATACAACCATCATAGCAATACAGAAAGTGTGCATATGCAACTACAGAGCCAACCTTAGAATCTTAGTAACAAAATACCTTGCGCGGGATTCACACCAAGTACACAATCCCGGACCGCAAGGTGCAACTGCTGCAAAACACACCCAAGGTAGAACCCTCACGGAATCCTACTCCGCAGGCCGCTTATCAGGTCTACCTGAAACCCAAAAACAGAACCCAAAGAAGGGTGAGTCCTAAAAGGACCCCGTAAGGGATTTGGGGTAAGATAAGTATATGCAACCCTGCAAAACAGAAAGATAGCAATATACGCAACAGAATACAGAATAACATACATGTACCAGAAACAAATCGGAATCCCGAAGGATGTGCGATTCCAAATCGCCATAAACCTTATAACAGATCGGAACGACAGCCTCCCACTAAGGGGAGTCAGAAGCCGAAGCTATTACGAAGCATGGTGCACCAGTGGGTAGCGAACCCACAAGCTGTCGTAGTGTTATGCAGACAAAGTATGCCATAAGGCATACTCCTACAAACGTAGGATTACAGCACAGTATGCTACAAGGCATACACCTACGAGATCACGAACTTACCTTAAAGCGAAATTTCGAAATACTGCAAAATGAAGTGCTACAATACATATACCTACGGACTACGAGAATATGCTCTGGGCATATAATACTGAAATACTGCAGAGCAGAACATGAAACTAAACATACACCTATCTTACCAAAAATAGCAGAACCAAACCCTTACCTCAAAATCCAGTATTGGACCGATTTCGGATAACACCTACACCGTGCCCGAAACTTAGAACTCCTCTTTTCCTAACCACCGAAACTCAGAATCTGCCAAACCAAGTTGAATTAGCATCCTTATCAACCACACTACCAAACTACAACCCCCGACCCCAAAACCGAAAATCCGACAGAATTTCCGTAAAATTCCAGATTTTCACAGAAACGTCAGAATTCAGAACCAATCTAGACAATGCAAGATTATACATTGACAAACATCATACAATAAGCAGAACTGATCAAATCCAACCTTAAACCCTTCTTTACCCGCCATTTTCCGATAATCCCGCTTAATTGTAACTTTTCCATTTCTTAACCGAATTCAACATTTCAAACTTCCATCCACTCCTAAATTCAAGCCCAACACCATATTAACCTCCAATTTAACCAAAATGAACCTCCAACATTGAAAAAGAATCATTCCAAGATTTCGGTTCTTAATCAACTTTTCATCCAACTTTCAATTCAATCCATTCAAGCTTCCAAATAATCATATTAATCACCAATTCCACTTCCTAAGCATGCTTACTAACCAATTACACCAAAATCAATAAAACCCCTTCACTTATCAATTCGGCCAAAGAGGGTTTTCTCACCCAACCTCCATTTCAATCCAAACAAAGTTCCATTTGCACTCTTTAATCACCAATTACATTTCTAAACCATGAATGCTATCCAATTGCACCCAAACAACAAAATCCATCATTGAACATACACTTCACCAATTCGGCCAAAAGGGGTTTTTCCCTCAACTTGTTTTCCATCAAATTGAATCCATACATAAGCTTAGAATCATGCTAGAACTAACATACTTGAAGCATGAAACAAGATAACAAACACACATTATTTTGGAATTTTCTCCATAAATTCGGCCAACACTAATTCCTCACCCAAGTTGTGTTTTCCAAAATCTAACACTTGATTAATACTCTCCTACCACCCAAGAACAACATACTAAAAGATGGGAGGAAGAAAATCATCCTAGCTTATAGCTAAGAACAAACCCATCAAATGCAAAAACTCTTCTTTTCACCACTAATCTTCCAAACTAATGAGAAAAGAGGAGTTAGGAGGATGCTTACCTCAAGTAGCAACCAATTCCTCTTTGATTTCTACCAAAAAGAAGAAGTTCAAGCTTGGGTGGAGTTCATCCATGGAGTCGGCAGCAAGAACAAGAAGAAGAAGATGAAGAAAAGAAAAGGAAGAAATGAAATGAGACCCATTTTATGAAAATAATATGCCTTTTATATTTTTCCCATTTTAAACCCATACCTCTCATGTTAAATTAAAAATGGCCAAGTGTCCCATTTAATCACACACACACACATGCTGCCGAAAGAAAGGGCTGCTGCTGCTGCCCATGCTGATTTCCTTTTTAATTTGCACCCAATTGCAAATTAACTCCCAATTTTTCCGAAAGTTCCAATACTTTTTGCCCAAAAATAATTATCGGATTCCAAAATTAACGAAACTCGGACACAATCTTCAGAATATTATAACATTCACAGAACATTTTTCAGAAATTCATTTACAATTCCAGAGTGTCCTACCGAGCTCGCTGAACCCGAACCAAAACTCCGACGTGCGGCGTGACAACTCGAACCGAAATTCCGTCACTCCAAAATTCTATAAAAATACCCATAAATTCCATCTTAAATTAAAACACAACTCACCCCAAAGCCGTCAGAAAATTTCCATCCCGAGCCCCGGGATTCCCGTCCCGAGCCCCGGGAGTCGCCCGGAACCGAACGTCCCGCCCCAAATATTAAACTCCACAACCAACACCGGGACGTTTCCACGACTCCAAAACTACAAACGGCTTCTCAAACTGAGATCTCGAGAGCGCTACCGAGCCCGCTGTACGTCCCGAGGCGACCCCGACAACCCCCCGGCGCCAGAAAAATATTTTCGGCGGAAACGTCCGGGGGACCCACACGACCTCAAATACGGAAGGGTTCGCCAAAATGATACTCGGATAGGGCTCGGGAGCCGTCTGAACGCCGAAAAACGTGACCCGCAGGCCAAAACCGGAGCCCCGGGTCACCGGGTCGGAACCCGCTCGGGGTGACCGTAACAATGCTTACCACTCAAAGCACCCAATTTCTCTTTGATTCCAACTAAGAAGAAGAACTTCAAGCTTGAGGTTGATCAACAATGGCGTCGGCAGCAGCAGCAAGAAGAAGAAGATGAAGAAGAAAAGAGGTGAAATGAAATATGTCTCCCTTTTATGAAATATTTAGTCAAATATATATTTTCCCCTCACTTTAAATCCCATACTTCTCATCTTAAATAGAAAATGGCCAAGTGTCCCTTATCACACACACATGCTGCCGAAACAAACAAATGCTGCCCATACTCATTTTATTAATTTTGCACCCAATTGCAAATTAACTCCCAATTTTTCCGAAAGTTCCAATTCTTTTTGCCCAAAAATAATTACCGAATTCCAAAATTAACACCGAATTCCAAAATTAACGAAACTTGGACACAACCCTCAGAATATTATAACATTCACAAAACATATTTCAAAAGTTCATTTACCATTCCGGAGTGTCCTACTGAGCTCGCTGAACCCGAACCAAAACCAGACGTGCGAGCGTGTCAACCTGAACCGAAATTCCGCCACTCCAAAATTCTATAAAAATACCCATAAATTCCATCTTAAATTATAACACAACTTACCCCAAAGCCGTCAGAAAATTTCCATCCCGAGCCACGGGATTCCCGGAACCGAACGTCCCGCCCCAAATATTAAACTCCACAACCACCTCCGGGACGTTTCCACGACTCCAAAACTGCAAACGGCTTCCCAAACTGAGATCTCGAGAGTGCTACCGAGCCCGTGTACGCCCCGAGACGACCCCAACAACCCCCCGGCGCCAGAAAAATATTTTCGGCGGAAACGTCCGGGGGACCCACACGACCTCAAATACTGAAGGGTTCGCCAAAATGATACTCGGATAGGGCTCGGGAGCCGTCTGAACGCCGAAAAACGTGACCCGCAGGCCAAAACCGGAGCCCCGGGTCACCCGGTCGCAACCCGCTCGGGGTGACCGTAACATCCTCCCCCTTAGGACTCTTGGTCCTCCAAGAGTTGTATCAACCGGCCCAATCTTGCTCGGGGTATCGGTCTGAATGTCCTTCTCTGTCTCCCAAGTCGCTTCCCGGTCAGTATGATGTGACCACTGAACCTTGACCATGGGAATCAACTTGCTACGGAGTCTCCTGACATCTCTATCCAGAAAGGCTACCGGTACCTCCTGATAAGAAAGATCGGGTTCCAGCTGTAACTCCTCCACTGGAATCGTCTGAGTCTGATCCAGAATGCACTTCTTCAACATGCTAACATGGAAGACATTGTGCACAGCAGACAGACTAGGAGGTAATGCCAACCGGTATGCGACCCTACCGACCCGCTCCACAATCTCATGTGGGCCGATATACCGTGGGGCCAACTTGCCCTTCTTCCCGAATCTGACTGTTCCTCGGATAGGTGCTACCTTGAGCCAAACCCTATCCCCAACCTCAAACTCTAGAGCCCTACGGCGACGGTTCGCATAAGTAGTGGTGCGGTCGTTCGCGGCTTTGATCCGCGCCTGAATCAATCTGATCTTCGCCGTAGTCTCCTCAATAAGCTCGGGTCCCAACTCAACCCTATCAGACGCATCGGTCCAGCAGTGTGGTGTCATACACCTCCTCCCGTACAACGCCTCATATGGTGCCATACCAATCGTAGTCTGGAAGCTGTTGTTGTACGAGAACTCAATCAAAGGCAACTGCTGGTCCCAATCTCCTCCAAAATCCAAAGTACAGCTTCGCAGCATATCCTCCAATATCTGAATCACCCGCTGTGGGTGATAAGCTGTACTCAGATGGAGTCGCGTGCCCAGCGCTTCATGAAAAGCCTTCCAGAACCGTGCCGTAAAACGCGGATCACGGTCAGATACAATGGATTCTGGTACTCCATGTAATCGTCGATCTCCACGATGTAAAGCCGGGCAAGCTTCTCCAAAGGGTCCGTGACCGAATAGGCGAAAAGTGTGCGCACTTTGTCAGCCGATCCACAATAACCGAGATAGCATCATGGCGAGACCGTGTCGGGCGGTGCGGTCGAGAAAATCCATAGTAACATTGCCCCACTTCCGGACTGGAATGGGCAAAGTCTGCGATGTTCCCTGCCGGTTTACAGTGCTCAATCTTCACTGTGACAAGCGGCACACCTAGACACATGTGTGGCAATGTGCCTCCTCATACTAGGCCAACAGAAGTGAGTACGCAGATCCTGATACATCTTCTCAATTCAGGGATGAATACTCAATCTGCTCGAGTGTGCCTCCTCTAAAATCTCATTCGGAGCTCCCGATACTCCGGTACATAAAGGCGGTCTCGGAAGTATAGCAATCCCTGCCTATCTTGAAACGTCGGTAAAAAAGACCCCTTGTCTTCCCCAGACAACTTCTTCAACCCCGGATCTCTACCTTGCGCCTCGCGCACCCTGTCAAGCCACTCAGAATGTATGGTAAGCATGTACGCTTGAGCACGCTCCCAGAGCTGCCATCTGTGCCAAAGGCATGACAGATCAGTCTCCTCGGATCGGTCACCAACATCTCCTCCCTTGACCAACCCGGTATACTTCACCTTTCAGTGCATCGGCAACCGTGTTGCCCTTGCCAGAGATGTACTCGATACTACAATCGTAGTCCTTAATGTATTCGAGCCATCTGCGCTGCCTCATGTTAAGCTCCTTTTGCGTAAACAGGTATTTCAAACTCTTATGGTCGGTAAGAATCTGAAATTTGTTACCAAGCAGATAATGCCTCCATTGTTTCAACGCGTAGATCACTGCAGCCAACTCCAGAACGTGTGTCGGATAGTTCAGCTCATGCGGTCGCAGCTGCCTCGACCCATAAGCTACCAAATTACGCTCCTGCATAAGCACACAACCCAAACCGGATGTGGAAGCATCCGTATATATCACATACGGTAAGCTCGGATCTGGAAGAGTCAGAATCGGAGCGTTAGTCAACTGCCGCTTCAACTCCTGAAAATTCTGCTCACACCTATCAGACCGGATAAGCGGTTGACCCTTCTTGGTCAAGCTGCGTGAGCGGAGATGCCGAATAGAAAACCCGATGCACGAACCTCCGATAATATCCTGCTAATCCTAGGAAGCTCACGATCTCCCGTGCACGTGGTAGGTTGTTTCGATCTGAACTGCCCTCACCTTCTCTGGGTCCACAGACGAGACCATGCTCGAAATAACGTGTCCCGAGAAAGGTGACCTCCCGGTTCAGAACTCACACTTTGAGAACTTAGCATAAAGCTGATGTTCCCAAAGTGTCTGTGAACTACCCTCGGATGCTCCCGATGCGAGTCCGCATCCGAGAATATATCGAATATCATCAATAAAGACCACTACAAATGAGTCCAAGTATGGTCGGAACACCCGATGCATCAGATCCATGAATGCTGCCGGAGCATTGGTCAGCCCGAATGGCATGACCGTAAACTCAAAGTGTCCATATCGGGTGCGGAAAGCAGTCTTAGGTATATCCTCCTCCTTCACCCTAAGCTGAAAGTACCCAGATCGTAGATCAATCTTCGAGAAAACTCTCGAATCCCGAAGTTGATCAAAAAGATCATCAATCCTCGGTAACGGATACTTATTCTTCACAGTAAGGGCATTCAACCGTCTGTAGTCTATACAAAGTCGGAGCGTTCCATCTTTCTTCTTTACAAAAAGAACCGGAGCACCCCACGTTGAAGTCCTTGGTCGGATGAAGCCCTACTGCTGTAATTACTACAACCGCTTCTATAACTCCTGCATCTCAGAAATGTGCATCCGATATCGAGGAATAGATATCGGAGCAAAGTGCCCGATTGCAGTAGATCTCAAACACAATTTCCCGCTCTGGTGGTAATCCGGGCAACTCCTCCGGAAATACTGCGGAAAATCTCGAACCACGGTATACTATCTAGCTTCACCCTAGTATCAGCCTCATTCAGATCAAAACATTCCCTACACCAACTATCGGCATTTGGTCCGAATGCGCAACTATGTACTATGTTGTGCGATAGTCAAACGATCGGAGTCGTGAGAGGTAGTACCTCTCCAGATACCATAATGGTACGGGCTGCACAATCAATGTGCACAGAATTCTTGGATAGCCAATCCATCCAAAGAATAACATCATAGTTCGGCGTGTCTAAAACCAACAAATCCGATACTATCTGATGTCCGCCTACGGATATCGTACAACCCCGAACCATCCCATTAGAAAAGTAAACCGACTCCCAGCTTTTACTAAATACATCTGCGGCAAAGTACTAACAGACAAGTGCAGAGATGTAACACATTTCTGTGCTACAATAGAAATGGATGCACCTGTATCAAACAACGCATGAACAGATGTATCATTCAGAAATACCGTACCTTGCAGAACTCCCTGCTGAGTCGAGCCTCCCTGCTGGCTGGGGCCCGCCTGCTGACTGGGTCCTCCCTGATGACTAGGGCCTCCTCGCTGACTAGGACCTCCCTGCTCTATCTGAAAAACTCGTCCTGCCCTAGGCTGCTGCGGTGGAGGGGGTGGCTGAAGCTGCGGTCGCCGAGGTCTCGGGCCACCCCGTTGAAACCCACGCCCTCGCGGTGCGTTGGGCGGTGCCCGAGACTGCGGACGCTGAAGACCACCAAAGCCCTGCCCTACCGTCTGGGGGCAGTCCCGTACCCAGTGAGTATCCGACCCGCATCGCAAACATCGGCCCTCCTGCCGGTAACAAGGTCGACCCGGGTGATACCCACCACAAGTCGGACAAGGTCGTGAGGGTGGTGCTCCCCCTGCTTCCGCTAGATTGCCCAGTGTCTGCTCGCCGTCGAACTCTGCCGGGGTCCCTGCATGTGGAACCCCTCGAACTCCCCTGACCTCTCTGCGAGGTGAGGCGACTCTCAACGTCCTCCTGCTCGAGGAGTTGAGCCTTGTGAACTGCCTCCCCGTAAGTAGTAATGTCCAACGGCCTCAGAGCCCATCTGTACTCGGGGCGCAGTCGACGGATAAACCTCTTCGCCTTCTCCTCCTCCATACCATGATATTGAGGTACGTAGTGGATAAGCCTGTCAAACTCACGCTCATACTCTGCGACAGTCCTATCTCCCTGATGAAGCTCATCAAACTGTGCCTGTCGCAGATCTCTAGCTGCAGCCCCGATAAACCTCCGATGGAACAGCTGTGTAAACTGCTCCCAGGTAACATCCACCTCCTGATCGGGCGCTAGCCCCGCATTCGCCCTCAGGTTACCCTGAAGGCTCCTCCACCAATGATCTGCTCCCTCCTGCAGATTGAACGTGGCAAGGGATACCATCACTGTGGAAGGTAGGTGTAACCTCCCAAGGAGCTTGTCAATCTCCATAAACCAGGTCTCCGCTGCCTCGGGACCTCCCTTGCCATCAAACTTCCTAGGGTTCAACCGCTGGAACCTCTCCAACAAACGGACATCATCAGAGTCAGAATGATGCCCCGAACCTCCCCGTCGTCGGTGGGTCCGACGGGTGGTATCAGAATCCAGCTCAATAACCCTCCGTCGCTGTCGAGGGGGCTGATAAGTCTCCTGGTCAGAACGATCGGAGCGAGCTGCGGAGCTACGCTCTGGTCGTACCCTCCGAGATCGCGGATTCCTGCGCTCCTCATCCTCCTCAGACTCGCTCTCAGATCGGGCCCGTACATGAGTGTGGGTGGTAGTCCGGGTGTGGCTACTCACTCTCCCATCAGAATGCACAGACGGTGCCACGACCGAATCCTCCTGCACCTGTGACTGTACCGGAACCTGTTCCGGTACTAGTGTCCTCAACAACTGCTGGACCTGCTCCAGCACATGAACCAAAGCAGTGGTAGACCCCTGACCCTGCTGTACAACCGGTGGCGGGGTATGTATCTGCTCTGCCCCAGAATCCCCCTGCCTCTGCTCCCTATCCCTCGGAGGCGTGGGATTACGGTCCCCTCCCTCCGGTCGCAAATCGCGCTGTCGGCGCGTGTTAACCATTCCTGAAACATTCCAGACCAAACAGAGTCCAGACCAATCAGTTACCTCTAATCCCTACAGAAACTAGCAGCAGCTTTCTAAGGCTCTGTAGTGCAATGCAGTACTTGACTCAGAAGTTATCTCGCAAAATGATAAAATCATGCATTTCACAGAATCACAGAAGCAGTTCATGCTTATTTCACCAAATCTTTTCCTAACACACAATTTTTACGTACCTGAAACTTTTCCACAATCCTTTACTTGTAATACTTTTACCAAAATCCAGAAATTCTGGATTCCGTACTCTGCACTACCAGGATAACTTGAAGGACCACACTTTGCTCCACAATTTTATTTTGAAGTGGTTCGAGTAAGGAGGTGGCCAATCTCCGTACCAAACCATTCTAAAATAAAATGTACAACAATAGTTGTCACTTCAAGTCACCACTGACGACCAATATGGTCACTTACCTGCTCTGATACCAACTTGTCACCGCACGCCACCCGAGCCCGGTTGCGGAGGCGGGGGCGCCGGGACGCCGGAAGCGGAAGCCGGAATGAATAGGAATGGCAGGTCCATCGAGACCTGCCGCGCGTAGCGGACCCAAAGAGCGAAACGATTGTGGAAGCAACCTAACAAAATTCACATACATATAACAAGAATGAAATCCAAACATGCAGTTCACGCACTAGCAAAAGAGTAAGCCCCGCCCTCCGTGGACGAGTGCTTACGCACCAAAACATAAATACATACAGAATTCACAGAACCTAAAGCGTCTAGCAAGCGCCAAGCGCTCAGAACATGTACAGAACAGAATATATAAATATATACAGACATACAATCATCACAGCATTACAGAAAGTGTGCATATGCAACTACAGAGCCAGCCTTAGATCTAAGTGTCCAAAATACCTCGCGCGGGATTCAGACCGAAAAGACAAATCCCGGACCGCAAGGTGCAGCTGCTGCAAAAACACACCCAAGGTAGAAACCTCACGGAAACCTACTCCGCAGGTCGTTTATCAGGTCTACCAAACCCAAAAACAAAACCCGAAAAGGGTGAGTCCTAAAAGGACCCGTAAGGGATATGGGGTAAGGTAAGTATATGTAACCCCGCAAAAGCAGAAAGATAGCAATATATGCAACGAGAATACGAATATCATGCATGTACAGAAAATAGATCGGAATCCCGAAGGACGTGCGATTCTAAATCGCCATAACCCTCATATCAAATCGGAACGACAGCCTCCACTAAGTGAGTCGGAAGCCGAAGCTAATACAGAAGCATGGTGCACCAGCTGGGGTAGCGAACCCACAACTGTCGTAATATTAACAGACAGAGTATGCCATAAGGCATACTCCTACAAACTACAGAATATGCCCTAAAGCATAAAATTCCGAAATACTAACAGAATAGAAAAATAAACCAAAACATATACTTATCTTACCAAAATAACAGAACCAAACCCTTACCTCAAAAATCCAGAGTATTAGACCGATTCTGGACAACTCCTACACCGTGCCCCGAAACTTAGAACTTCTCTTTTCCTAACCTCCGAACCTCAGAATCTGCCAAACCAAGTTGAATTAGAATCCTTATCAACCACACTACCAAACTACATCCCCGACCCCAAAACCGAAAATCCGGCAGAATTTCCGTAAAATTCCAGATTTCCACAGAAATGTCAGAATTCAGAACCAACCTAGACAATGCAAGATTATACATTGACAAACATCATCCAACAAGCAGAACCGACCAAACCAACCTTAAACCCTTCATTACCCAACATTTTCCGATAATCCCGCTTAATTACAACTTTTCCATTTCTTAACCGAATTCAACGTTTCAAACTTCCATCCACTCCTAAATTCAACCCCAACACCATATTAACATCCAATTCAACCAAAATGAAACTCCAACATTGAAAAAGAATCATTCCAACATTTGGGTTCCTAACCAACATTTCACCCAACATCCAAATCAATCCAAACAAGCTACCAAACAACCATTCTAATCACCAATTTCACTTCTAACCCAAGAATGTTATCCAATTGCATCCAAAACAACAAAACTCACAATGAACATCAACCTAAAAAATCGGCCAAAAGGGGGTTTCTACCTCAACTTGTTTTCCATCAAATTAAATCCATACATAAGCTTAGAATCATGCTAGGATTAACATACTTGAAGCATGAATCAAGATAAAAAACACACATCATTTTGGAATTTTTCCAAGAAATTCGGCCAAGCAAGGGTTTTCATCCAAGATGTGTTTTCCAAAATCCAACACTTGATTAACACTCTCCTACAACCCAAGAACAACATACTAAAAGATGGGAGGAAGAGAATCATCCTAGCTTATAGCTAAGAACAAACTCATCATTTGCAAAAACTCATCTTTTCTTCCCTAAACCTTGATTTCAACAAGTAAAGAGGAGAAGGAAGGATGCTTACCACTCAAAGCACCCAATTTCTCTTTGATTCCAACTAAGAAGAAGAACTTCAAGCTTGAGGTTGATCAACAATGGCGTCGGCAGCAGCAGCAAGAAGAAGAAGATGAAGAAGAAAAGAGGTGAAATGAAATATGTCTCCCTTTTATGAAATATTTAGTCAAATATATATTTTCCCCTCACTTTAAATCCCATACTTCTCATCTTAAATAGAAAATGGCCAAGTGTCCCTTATCACACACACATGCTGCCGAAACAAACAAATGCTGCCCATACTCATTTTATTAATTTTGCAACCAATTTCTAATTAATCTCCCGACTTTTCCGAAAGTTCCAATTCTTTTTGCCCAAAAATAATTACCGGATTCCAAAATTAACGAAACTTGGACACAACCCTCAGAATATTATAACATTCACAAAACATATTTCAAAAGTTCATTTACCATTCGGAGTGTCCTACCGAGCTCGCTGAACCCGAACCAAAACCCGACGTGCGAGCGTGTCAACCTGAACCGAAATTCCGTCACTCCAAAATTCTATAAAAATACCCATAAATTCCATCTTAAATTATAACACAACTTACCCCAAAGCCGTCAGAAAATTTCCATCCCGAGCCTCGGGATTCCCGTCCCGAGCCCCGGGAGTCGCCCGGAACCGAACGTCCCGCCCCAAATATTAAACTCCACAACCACCTCCGGGACGTTTCCACGACTCCAAAACTGCAAACGGCTTCCCAAACTGAGATCTCGAGAGTGCTACCGAGCCCGCTGTACGTCCCGAGACGACCCGACAACCCCCCGGCGCCAGAAAAATATTTTCGGCGGAAACGTCTGGGGGACCCACACGACCTCAAATACGGAAGGGTTCGCCAAAATGATACTCGGATAGGGCTCGGGAGCCGCCTGAACGCCGAAAAACGTGACCCGCAGGCCAAAACCGGAGCCCCGGGTCACCCGGTCGCAACCCGCTCGGGGTGACCGTAACACACGCAAGCATGCGTACACTACCTAAGGGCATCACCAACGCGAACCTTGCGATAAATCTCTGGGACCTCACGATGCGAACCCCAACAGATCTCCAAGCTCGAAAACAGCTCCATCCAAGAGGTCTTTGATGGCTTCGCCCATGCGAACCTCAAACAATCCCTCGAAAGATCTTTGGGAACTCGCGATGCGAACCCCAACAGATCTCCAAACTCGAAAATAGCTTCTTCTAAGAGGTCTTTGATGGCTTCGCCCATGCGAACCTCAAACAATCTCTCGAAAGATCTTTGGGACCCCGGGACGCGAACCCCAACAGATCCTCAATTACTTAACATAGAAGCTTGCTAACGTCCCCTACAAAGCTATCGCGGAAATAAAATAACGACAAGGTAACTGAAAACCTCTTCATTTCAATGTTAAAGCTACACATCCTTTACAGGCACAAAATTGCGATGGCTCAGGGGCCAGCCTAACTAAAGGGGGGGTCAAACACATGACCTAAGGCCCCTTTCTAATCTAGTGAGGCATACCAGCCGACTCCCATTTTCTTCCCTTGCTCGCCCCAGTCAAGCAGGACACTCGCCTCGGGATCATCAGTCTTGGAGGCATCTAGGCCATCCAGGTTCAACCTGGGGTGCAGCTGCTCCAATTGAAAGCGGCACCGCAACAAACCTTCCTCATACCCTTGCACCACGACTTCGCTCTGGGTCCTGAGCTCGTAAACCTTTTGCCTCAACCGCGGCCACCTCTCATGAATCTTCTTTGTGTAAGATGATTCATGTTCAGGGTCCTCCCCAGGGTAAAGCTCCAGCCCAAGGTCTTGCTCAAGGTCCCACACCTCCCTCATCGCGCCCATGAGGTCTATCAGCAGGTCAACATGCTGGTGCGCGATGAGCCTCAAGCTCCGCGTCTTCATGCTTATCTGCAGTCTCCTTCAGGCGGATCTCTGTTTCTGACTTTAGAGAAGAAAGCGCCGTCTTCAAAATAGCGACTTCAGCCTTCTTCTCGGTGAGCTCATCTTCTTTCTTCGCCAGCTCCGCCTCGCGGGCGGGACACCAAACCAGGAGCTTCTCCAGGAGTGTGTCCCTCTGTAGATGCCCCAGGCGAGACTCCTCATTCTCCCTGGTGAGAGCAGCGCATGTCACGAACGCCACCCGAGCCCGGTTGCGGAGACGGGGGCGCCGGGACTTCGGAAACGAAAGCCGAATGACATGGGATGGCAGGTCCATCGAGACCTACCACGCGTAGCGGACCCGCAAGGTGATTGTGCGCGCAGCCTGAAAATTTCATACATATAACTAAAATGTCCATGGTGAGTCCCGCCCCTCGGAAACGGACGAGCACATCACCATCACCATATATACAGTTCATGCATTAACAACAAAGTAAGCCCCGCCCTCCGTGGACGAGTGCTTACGCACATAACATAGATACACACAGAGTTCCCCGAAGGTAGGGTATCTACCAAGCGCTAAGCGCTCTGAACACATGACAGAACAGAATATATGTATAAATACAGTAATCACATCAATCCAGAAGTATGCACATGCAGCTACAGAGCCAACCTAAGCCCTATACGTCAGATAGCTCGCGCGGGATGTAGACCAAAACCGCTACCTCAACAAAATCCCGGCCCGCAAGGTAAAGCTGCTGCTCACACGTACACAACCAAAAACAGAAGCCTCACGGAATTCTACTCCGCGGGCTGCTTGCCAGGTCTACCTGAAACCCAAAGACAGAACACCAAAAGGGTGAGTCCTCGGAAGGACCCGTAAGGGTTGGGGTAAGATAAGCATATGTAACCCTGCAAAACAGAAAGTTAGCAATACACAGAATATAAAGTACAAAGCATGCAATGCATACGATCCAAATCCCGAAGGATGTGCGATTCTAAATCGCCATAAACCCGTATAATGAATCAAAACGACAGCCTCCCTCCAAGGGAGTCAGAAACCGAAGCTATTACAAAAGCATGGTGCACCAGCTGGGGTAGCGAACCCCAACTGTCGTAGGGTTAACAGACAGAGTATGCCACAAGGCAAACACCCACAGATCACAGAATGTGCCTTAAGGCACATATTCCCGAAATACCTGCAAAACAGAAAGTGCAACGAAACATACACCTATCTTACCAAAACAATATAACCAAACCCTTACCGCACAATTCCAGAGTAGTTGACCGATTCTGGACAATTTCCAATCCGCGACTCGAAACCCGGAAACCTTTCTTTTTCAACCTTCTGGACCTCAGAATCTGTCAATTCAAGCTGAATTAGCAACTTTACCAACCACACTACCAAACTACACCCCGACCCAAAACCGAAAATCCGGCAGAATTTCGGTAAAATTCCAGATTTCCGCAGAAACATCAGAATTCAGAACCGATTCAGAACATGCTATAATTCACTTCAATATACACAAATCAATTTACAGAACACAACAAATTCAACAGAAATTCACCAGAAAATCATTCAAGAATTCGGCCAATTTGAGATTTTTCACCCGGGTTGTGTTTCCGACGATCCAACGTTATTTCCCTAATCCTTACCTACCCAACATCAACATATATGAACCACACAACGATCCAACGGTTTAATTTCTTCAAAACTCACATCACAACTTCAAAATCTACTTTTCCAATCTTGATAAATAACCAACAGAATTGAACCATACCTCAGGCAAACGTAGTACTCGAGCTACTGATCAACTTTCCAGATGAACTCCCGAGCCAAGGAGCAAGTTAAACCATGGATTTGAAGCTTGAAGAAAACAACAATGCTGGCTAGAGAGAGAGAGAAGCGCTGGCCAAGGAGGAAGAAGAAGAACTTATGTTTTTTTTCATTTCTTTCCAAATATTACTCTTAAGTAATATTAGGTCATGTGCCAAGCACATGACTTGCTTTTATGACATCATAATGATGTCATAACACCATCATTAATCACTACAAGCATGAAAGACCAAGTCAAATGGATTACCACCAACCACCACTCGCCACGTGTCACGGCCTGAAAACTGCCCGAAATTGAAATTCCCGACACAGAACATTTTTCTTCGCAGAAAAATGTAAAATATTTCCACAGTTCCAGAATTGCCTCTCTACCCCGAATTCGAGTCCGGTGTTGCTCCCGGGAGCCGTTTCCCCGCGCAGAACCCCCGAAAATCACCCGGCAGCAACCCCCCCGGCGCGAAAAATTATTTTCCGCGGAAATGTCCGGTACACCACCAGGACACCAAATATCAAATATCCAGTCAATCTGAACTTCGGTGAAGATTCTGGAAGCGATCTGACCGGAGTGCCCGTTGGTACCGGTGGCCAACCAGCTCAGAATGGCCCACCGCCGGGGCGGCCATAACAGCGCACCAGGTCTCCAACTGAGCCACCCTCTTGTTGGCCCTCTCCGCCTCAGCCTTGGCAACCTGAACAGTTTCCACCGCCTTCTTCAGGCGAGCGATCTCGCTAATCTGGGCATGGTCCCTAGCATTCTCGTAGCTCAGAAACTGAGACCAGCGTACTCGTTAACGACCGCCTGCGATGAGATGGGTCAGCACAAAAACTGGAAGACAAGAAACAAAAGGCACAAGAAGAAGACTTACCTGAAGGTTGCACTTGGCGGCCTCCTTCATGAACTCGACTGGGGAGTCCAGGCTTCGATCCATCAACTCCCTGTCGAAGGGAGTGCGAATCCCGTCCAAGCAGGACAGCAGCGTGCGTTCTCCCCCCAACATCAAGGAAGAATTGTTGTTCAGGAGGAAAACAGGATCCCAAGCTCCTTCCATGGGCATACCCTCCTCCTTATATACTTGCGCCCTGAGGTCCTCCCTCAAGGCTTTCAAGCCAGCAGGGTCCTCAGTCCACTTGGGGATCTCCTTGGCGATCACACGGTTCCTCTCAAGGAAGTGCGACCAAATCCCAGTCTCCTCCAGCACGGTCACCGCCGCGCCCAAGTCCACCACGCTGTCGCGAATACTGCATGGCGGGCGAGAAGGCTCTGCCTGTGCAACAAGGGACTTGTTAGCACAACGGAGAAAACGTGAAAAACAAGGAAACGAAGAATGGAACTCACCTTGCGAGGGGCCTTGACCCAAAGCAGAAGTGACCTCGCCAGAAGACGGCCCGCACTGCGGTTTCACCCAAGTACTACTCTCAGAGGGTTCGCAGGGATGGCGAACCACATCCCAAGCACTCGTTCCAGAGAGGACCTTATTTAATACCAAAGCCCCATCGACAACGTCGTGGGGAAGGTCTGAGGGTGCTTCTTCTGGAGCCCCTTCCCTCTGGGAAGCCTGGCTGCTTGTTGGAAGAGCGCCCCCATCATCTCTCCCCACTCCCAGCTGAGTATCACCATACACGGGAGCTGCCAGCTTTCGCGGCAGACTTGGATTTCCTTCTCATGGCCAGCAGGAGACTGCCGGCCGAAGTTATCTTCTTTGAGAAGGTCACCCCACTTGGGGAGAAGCCTCCGCATGAGAAGGGAGAGGCAAAATAGCACTATTAGGAGGATCTTCATGACTCATCCTGGGAGGGCTCGCCAGCAACCCAGAAACAAAGGCGTCCATCCCGGCGTCTTCAGCCAGTGCCACCGCTTTCAACTGGGAGCTAGGGGCCTCCATCACAGGAGTCTCGCGAACCCCTTTTTCCCCAGGAACACCTTCAGGAGTCCCCTCCTTCGTCGCTTCAACCACACTGGAGTTTCTCCCTGGACAGGCCCTCACGGAGTGGCCTGGTCTGTTCCGCG
This sequence comes from Stellera chamaejasme, assembly GCA_024586325.1. NCBI lineage: Eukaryota > Viridiplantae > Streptophyta > Magnoliopsida > Malvales > Thymelaeaceae > Stellera > Stellera chamaejasme. The sequence goes on from CM044981.1 coordinate 23,584,653, forward strand.
AGGAGTTGTTTCCCCAAGGCGTTGCGCCGCATCGCGGGACACTTTCTTCCTCTTCGCCTCTCCTACGAGTGGCACACCTGCGCCTGAGGCTGGCCTTTTTTTTCTCGGGGGATCAATAGCACCAAAACCTTCTCCGCAGTAGGGGAAGCGTTCTGCCTATACGCGCAGGCGAGGTGAATTTGAATAGCAACGCGCATAGATCCTCTCTTTACTCTCTCCCTGTCATATCAAGCGGGAGCGTCTGGAAATGCGAAAGTCAGTACACAGAAGAGAAACAAAGGAAAGACTACAAAAGCACATACCTTTGGGACCCGCGAGGGCAGCATGAAGCGCATCCACCACTGCACAGGGGCCCATCCTTCGTAAGGCGGAGGCACCTTGGGATCCATGAGGTAACCAGTGCTGACGTCGGCCCACCTGAGTGTAACCTCATCCAGCTGCGCGAGAGAAAAGGGGAAGAAGTCATCGCACGACTTCCTGGCCAACACATCGTCCAGCCACCGTAAAAGGCGGACGTATTCGCACCATCGCCACCCGTCCGCATGCAAAACAGCCTTAGGGGCCACGCTCTGCACTGCTTCTGAGGTCCTCGCCACAGGGAACCCCCAAGACTCATGGAGATGCCACCACATCGCACCTGCTGGCTTTGCCAGGACCCCCACGTTCCAGAGTTGTGGCAGACTGGGGATGTAATTGAGAACGTGGGTAGGTCGTGGGGACGACCGTTTCCCGTTTCCTTCCCCAGTCTGTGACGTTGCCAAGTGATGGATGGCGAAGACTAGGAGGCGCGAAGGAACCATGCTATCAATTGTATGATTGATTTGAGAGAACATCAGATTCTGACTGATTTACTGGTTTTGGATATTTCATGGTATGATGTAGTTTTGGGAATGGATTGGTTAGCTAAAAATGGAGTACAGATTGATTGTGCGAAGCGGGAGGTGACACTATCTACCGGGAAGGTACTTCTATCCTCCGCTTTTTCTGAGCAGGGATCGGAGATGAGGAGTCTGGAATTGAAAATTCTAGATGAGTTTGAGGTGATCGATGGGAATTATTTTGCGGTTTGAACTCTTCGGATATCAGGGATGAGATAGATCGAATATTGGTTGTACGGGAGTTTCCCCAGGTATTTCCCAAAGATTTACCGGGGATGCCTCCGGAACGAGAAATTGTCCTTGAGATTTTGCGTCAGCCAGGATCAATACCCATATCTGTTCCCCCCTACCGAATGTCTATCCCTGAAATGAATGAGCTTAAGAAGCAACTGGATGAGTTGCTTGCTAAAGGATTTATTCGACCGAGCACGTCCCCGTGGGGTGCTCCGGTGCTGTTTGTGAAAAAGAAGGATGGAACGTTACGACTGTGTATCGATTATCGCAAACTGAATGCGGTAACTGTGAAGAATAAATACCCCTACCTCGAATTGATGATTTGTTTGATCAGCTGAAGGGGGCAAAGGTATTTTCGAAGATTGATTTGAGAACGGGGTATTTCCAGCTTCGAGTAAAAGAAGAGGATATCTCCAAAATGGCTTTCCGAACCCGGTATGGACATTATGAATATACAGTCATGCCATTCGGTTTGACAAATGCGCCTGCAGCATTTATGGATATGATGAACCGAGTGTTCCGTCCATACCTGGATCAGTTTGTAGTAGTATTTATTGATGATATCTTGGTGTACTCTAAGGATGAAGGTGAACATCAGGATCATCTGCGAATTGTATTGAAGACTTTAAGTGATCATCAATTGTATGCTAAACTCTCCAAATGTCAGTTCTGGATCAGGGAAGTGTTCTTTTTGGGGCACGTTGTCGGGGAGAATGGCATATCTGTGGATCCTGAAAAGATTAAGGCAGTAATGGACTGGAAGCAACCGACTACAGTACGAGAGATCAGGAGTTTCCTCGGGTGGCGGGTTATTATCGGAGGTTCGTATCTGGATTTTCGACTCTGGCTCTACCCCTTACTCAACTTACACAGAAGGGGCGAGCATTCGTATAGTCTGAGACGTGTGAGCGCAGCTTCCAGGAACTAAAGGACAGGCTGACTCACGCACCTATTTTGATATTGTCAGATCCGAGTGCAGCATATACGATATACACGGACGCTTCCAGGTCAGGTTTAGGTTGTGTACTTATGCAAGATAGGAATGTGATAGCTTATGGGTCGAGACAACTTCGACCGCATGAGCAAAACTACCCGACTCATGATTTGGAATTGGCAGCGCTTATATATGCACTCAAGCAATGGCGACACTACCTGCTGGGTAGCAAATTTCAAATCCTTACGGATCATAAGAGTTTGAAATATTTGTTTAACCAGAAGGACTTGAATATGAGACAACGGAGGTGGCTTGAGTATATGAAGGATTACGATTGTAGTACACCGGCTTGGTGAAGGAATACCGCTGGTAAAGGAAATTCGGTAGCTGACGCACTGAGTCGGAAGTACACCGGCTTAGTGAAAGATGGAGATCGGGATGGTGATGATGAAGGGAATGATTTGGTATGTTTGTGGGAGCATCGAGAACGAGAGCAACTGTTTACATTAACGATCCAGTCAGAATGGCTGGACAAGGTACGAGACGCTCAGAGTGTAGATGCGTCACAGAAGAAGGTATCGGGAGAAGCGAAAGGATCACTTCACCCGTCATTTGAATACAAGCAGAGATTGTTATATTTCAAGAGATCGACTGTATGTACCGAAGGAACCGACCCTTCACAATGAAATACTTGAGGAGGCACATACGAGTCGATTGAGCGTACACCAGGGAGGTGAGAAAATGTATCACGATTTGAAATATCAATCTCATTTCTGGTGGCCGGGTATGCGCAAAGACGTTGCTAGTTATGTTTCTAAGTGTGCAACATGTCAACGGGTGAAGGCGGAGCATCAGAAACTAGCAGGTACCTTACAGACATTGCCCATTCCGATCAGGAAATGGGGCAATATTACTATGGACTTTTTGACTGGATTACCTATGACCCGAGCGCACCACTACACTATGACCCATTTTCTGCCAACGCGGATCACAATTTCTTTGGAGAAGTTAGCTCAACTGTACATCAAATAGATTGCACGGTTACATGGAGTACCAGACTCCATAGTGTCTGATCAGGATCCGCGGTTTACAGCATGGTTTTGGAAAGTTTTCCATAAAGTTTTGGGTACACAGTTGCATATGAGTTCAACGTATCACCCACAGACAGATGGACAATCAGAGTGGGTGATCCAAGTTGTTACGGTAACCCCGAGCGGGTTGTGACCCGGGTGACCCGGGGCTCCGGTTTTGACCTGCGGGTCACGTTTTTGGGTGGTTAAATGGCTCCCGAGACTTATCTGAGCTTTATTTCTGGTAATCCTTCGGGATTTGAGGTCGTGTGGGTCCCCCGGACATTTTCGCCGAAAATATTTTTCAGGGCCGGGGGGTTGTCTCGGGACGTACAGCGGGCTCGGTAGCGCTCCCAGAACCTCGGATTGGGAAACCGTTTGCATATTTCGAATCGTGGGAACGTCCTAGATCGTTTTACGGAGTATAATTTTTGGGTGGGGACGTTCGGTCCCGGGCGTATCCCGGGGCTCGGGATGGAGATTTTTCGACGGCTTCAGTGTAAGTTATGTTATATTTTAAGACGGATTTTATGGTGATATTTGTGGAATTTTGGCGTGATGGGATATTGGTTCAGGTTGGCACACGCGCACGTCGGGTTTTGCTCGGGTTCAGCGAGCTCGGTAGGACACTCTGGAGTTGTAAATAAATATTTGAAACATGTTTTATGAATGTTATGATATTCCGAGGGTTGTGTCCAGTGTTCGTTTCAATTGGAGTTCAAAAAGTGTGGTTGGGCCAAAATTTGTAACTTTTGGAAGAGTTTGAGGATTAAAGGTGTAATTTGGCCAAAAGTCATCAAGAATCAGAAAGGAGGAGGGCTTAAGTCGGCTGGGTGAGAGTGATAGGTGGACACTTGGCTTTATTTCATTAAAGATGGAAAAAGAGAAGGGAAAAGGAAGAAAATATATAAGGGATAATTAGGCATAATTCACCATTTTTCTTCTTCTTCTTCCTCCTTCCAACTCGCCATTTTCACTGTTCATGGGAGCTTCTTCTTCTTCAAATCTTGGCTGAAATCAACAAGAAATTGGGTTCTAAGTGTGGTAAGCTTCCTCCCTTTCTCTCTTTTCAACTTGGAAACAAGGATTGGTGTGAAAAAGAGATGGATTTTCAAACTGGTGTTTGTTCTTAGCTACTAGTTAGGATGATTCTCTTGCTTCCAAATTTAAGTATGTTGATCCTGGGATGGAGAGGAGTAAGAATCTATGGTTGGATTTTGGAAAAACATCATGGATGAAGGAAACATATTTTGGCGAAATTAGGGTTGGTTTCTAAAGTGGATCATTTGTTGTGTTCTTGGATCATGCTTTGGATATGTGATTCCTAGCATGATTCTAAGACTTTCTATGGTTTCAATTTGGTGGAAAATTGATTGAGTAGAAAAGCCCCAAATTGAGTGAATAGTACAATTAGGGTTTATGTTGAATTTTGGTGATTTGGGTGAAATTGGTTAGTAATCAAGGTTAGGAAGTGGAATTGGTGGTTAGAATGATTGTTTGGTGGCTTGAATGGATTGAATTGGAAATTGGGTAAAATGTTGGTAAAGGGCCGAATTGTTCCATGGAATCTTTCTCTAGGTTGGTGTTGTAATTTGGTTGAATTGGATGGTAAATTGGTATCGGGTTTGGATTTAGGTGCAGTATGGTGTTTGAAACGTCGGTTTCGGATAATAAATGGAAATGTTAACTTTATGCGGGTTTACCGGGAAAATGTCAAAAATGAAGGGTTTAAAGGTTGGAATGTGTTCGTGGGTGTTAGAATAACAAGGTTCTAGCTCGGTTCGTAAAACCGAGCTTTCTGTGGATTTTTGCGGGAAATTGCGGGATGGTGCGGGTTTGGTTTCTGGGGGGTGTAATTTGACGTGTTTTGATTGGTTTGTGGTTGTTCAGCTTGATTATGCCTTTGTGGAGCAGTGTCGGACCATCAGAGTTGAATTTGCACTTTTCGAGCCGGGAGCCGGGATTTCCCGGGAGTTGTGCTGCGGGCGGTGTTTTCGAGGTAAGGGCTCAACTTCTCTCGCTATGCATTCTGGGAGTAGTTGCATGTATATCGGGTTTAGTTGGGGCGAGTTCCGGGTGAGGGCGGTGGTTCGGTGATCCCGAGACCCGTCACATGGTAAGGTATCGGTTGCTTTCTATTCAAGGCCCAGATGGTCTTAGAGGCCACGGGTTTCATGCTCTGCTTTACTTTTCTGGTATGTTCTGATATTTGGCTTATGTGTTACTATATGATTATGTTCTGTTAGTATCCGCACCTGGGGTGTTGATATTCTGTTCTGGGTGTACGCACTGGAGGGTGTAGGTATATCCGCAACGGGAGTGCAGGTATACTTCTGTGACCCTACGACAGTTTGGGGATCGCGACCCCAGCCGGTACCGTGCTTCTGTATATTCTGACCTCTTGGAGAGGGCTGTCGTTCTGTGATTTATTATAAGGGTCATTCTGGCGGTTGGACCGCATGAGATGGATTTCCGGCTTACTTTATGTTTGATGTTTATATATACATGTATATGCTTGTACTGTTCTGTTTTGCAGGTTCAGCCGTTGCTTCCTAAGCAAGCTATACCTTATCTCAGCCCTTACTGGGTCCTCCCGAGGACTCACCCCTTATATGTTTACCACCTTTCAGGTTGTTCTGAAAAGCAACCAGCGGAATAGAGATCCGCGGTGCTTTCGATTACTCTGGGTTTCAGCAGCAGCAGCAGTACCACGTGCGGAAAATCTCCTGAGCGAGAAGGTTTCCGTTTCCGCACTTAGGTATATCTAGGTTTTAGTTTGATGGCTCTGTAGCTGTAGTTGCATGCATGTTTATCGGATCATGAGTTTGTATATGATGTAGGTTTATGGAATATAATCTGATCTTGTTTGTCTTCTGAGTCGAGGGCGGAGCCCCGACTTGCCTTTGTTGGATTTGTTTATGAAATGGGATTATGTGTTCTGCTTGTCCTGTGTAACGATTGATATTCCATGAACTGCGTGTTTGGTAATTGCTGAGCTACTTGTATACTCGCCATGTTTGGATTTTGGTAGGTTGCATGTTAGTATCGATTATTCTGTTTAATGGGTAAAATGCTCCGCCACCGCACTATCCGCCGTAGGTTCCGGTTCCGAACGTCGCGGTCGGCCCCGCCTCCGCAACCGGGCGGGGTGGCTGTGACAAGTTGGTATCAGAGCCCGGGTAGTACAATGCACATGTGCCAGCGAGGACGCTGGGCTCCCTGGGGGGGTGGATGTTATATCCCACATGGAAAGTTTAAAGGGGGATTATGGTGTATATAATGTACACCACCCTCCTTCCCTTCAAGAGGCCTTTTAACGAATGTTGGATTGAGGGGGAAAAGGCTGGGCCGTAACCCCAAGACCATCCATTCCGTTAGAAACAAAACCGTGAGGGGGAAAAGGCTGGGCCGTAACCCCAAAGCGGACAATATCTTGGCACTGTACACGGTCTGTGACACAAGTATTGGAAGATATGTTACAGAGTTGTGCACTGGACTTTGGTGGTGAATGGGTGTCACAGCCACCCCGCCCGGTTGCAGAGGCGGAGCCGACCGTGATGTTCGGAAACCGGAACCCACGGCGGAAAGCGCGGTTACGGAGCATTTTACCCACTAAACAGGGTAATCGACACTAACATGCAACCTACCGAAATCCATGCATGGCAAGCATACAAGTAATATAACTTTCTCCAAATACCATACAAGACAAGCAGAACTGCAAAATCCATCTCATATACCAATTCAATATAGGCAAGTCGGGGCTCCGCCCTCGACTCAGAAGACAATCAAGATCAGATTATATTCCATAAACCCACATCATATACAACTCATGATTTAAATACATGCATGCAACTACAGCTCTGAGCCATCAAACTAAAATCTAAATGTACCTAGTGCGGAATCGAAAACTGCTATCGCAGGAGGTTTCGCACGCGATACTGCTGCACGCTGAAAATCCCAAATCCACTACAAACACCGTGGAAATCTACTCCGCCGGATGCTTATCAAACGGCCTGAAAGGTGGTAAACAAATAAGGGTGAGTCCTCGGAAGGACCCGGTAAGGGCTGAGGTAAGATACAGTTTGAACAAGTACTCTGAATCGAACTGCAAAAGCAGAACAAACACAAGTACAAATATATATATACATATGCATGTATGCAAAGTCAGAGATGAGTCAGAATCCATCATACGCGGTCCAACCGCCAGAACGACCCAAAACGACAGCCCTCTCAAAGAGGTCAGAATATACAGAACAGAACAGAAAGCACGGTACCGGCTGGGGTCGCGATCCCCAAACTGTCGTAGGGTCACAGAGGTATACCTGCACTCCTGGTGCGTGTATACGTAAAGTGTCAGCACCCTCCAGTGCAGACACACAGAACAGAAGTACCTGCACTCCAGGTGCGTGTACAAACAGAATGTCGACACCCTCGGTGCGAGACACCGCGAAGCAGAACCACATGATAATAATGCATATGCGAAATAGAATATAATATATCAAAGCGTAAAAACATAAATACCAGCGCCTAGCGCGAATACGCAGAACAAGATATAAACCCGTGGCCTCTAAGACCATCCGGGCCTTGAAACAGAACAAGTACAAACGTGTACCCTACCATATGACAGGTCCCGGGATCACCGAACCACCGTCCTCAACTAAACCCGTATACACAAAGTCCCATACCAGTATGTATAACGAGAGAAGTTGAACCCTTACCTCGACAACGCTGCCCCGCAATACAACTTCCGGGAAATCCCGGCTTCCGACTCGAAAAGTCACAACTTGCCTTTTCCGGTCCCACACTACTTCACCAACGCAGAATCAAGCTGAACAATCACAAACCAGCTTAGAACTCATCCAAACAAACCCCGAAACCAACTCCGCACAATCCCGCACTTTCCGCAAGAAATCCACATAAAGCTCGGTTTTACGAACCGAGCTAGAACCTTGTTATTCCAACACCCACAAACATATTCCAACCTTTAAACCTACATTCCAGACACTTTTCCTGGAAAACCCGCATAAAGGTAACTTTTCCATTTATTGTCCGAAACCAACGTTTTAAACACCTTACCGCACCTAAATCCAACCTCGATACCAATTTAGCATCCAATTCAACCAAAACACATCAACAACATGGAAAAAGAATCACTTGAACATTTCGGTCCTTAACCAATGTTTCACCACATTCCCAAATCAAACCATTCAAGCTTCCAATTAATCATATTAATCACCAATTCCACTTCCTAAGCATGCTTACTAACTAATTGCACCAAAATCAACAAAACCTCTTCCTTAACAATTCGGCCAAAAGGGAATTTCCCACCTAACTTCCATTTCAATCCAAACAAAGTTCCATTTGCACTCTTTAATCACCAATTACACTTCTTAACCTTGATTACTAACCAATTTCACCCAAATCACCATAATTCAACATAAACCCTAATTCACTATTCACTCAATTTGGGACTTTCCTACTCAACCAATTTTCCACCAAATTGAAACCATAGAATGTCACCGCACGCCACCCGAGCCCGGTTGCGGAGGCGGGGGCGCCGGGACGCCGGAAGCGGAAGCCGGAATGAATACAGAATGGCAGGTCCATCGAGACCCGCCGCGCGTAGCGGACCCGAAAACGGAAAGATTGTGGAAACAAACTAACGGAAATTTCATGCGTATAACCAAAATAAAATGCAACCATACAATTCATGCACTAATAACAGAGTAAGCCCCGCCCTCCGTGGACGAGTGCTTACGCACCAAAACATATATACATACAAAATTCACAGAACCTAAGGTGTCTAGCAAGCGCCAAGCGCTCAGAACAGATATAGAACAGAATATACAAATATATATACAGACATACAATCACCATAGCAAAACAGAAAGTGTGCATATGCAACTACAGAGCCAACCTTAGAATCTATGTAACAAAATACCTTGCGCGACATTCACACCAAGTACACAATCCCGGACCGCAAGGTGCAACTGCTGCAAAACACACCCAAGGTAGAACCCTCACGGAATCCTACTCCGCAGCCGCTTATCAGTCTACTCAAACCCAAAACAGAACCCAAAGAAGGGTGAGTCCTAAAAGGACCCCGTAAGGGATATGGGGTAAGGTAAGTATATGTAACCCTGAAAAACAGAAAGATAACACTATATTCAACAGAATACGGAATAACATGAATGTACAGAAAATAAATCGGATTCCCGAAGGAAGCGCGATTCCAAATCGCCATAACCCTTATAATAAATCGGAGCGACGACCTCCACTAAGGAGTCGGAAGCCGAAGCTAATACTGAAGCATGGTGCACCAGTGAGGTAGTGAACCCACAACTGCCGTAATATTAATGCATGCAGTATGCCATAAGGCATACTCCTACAAACTACGAGAATATGCCCAAAGGCATAATATTCCGAAATACTAGCGAGCAAATCAAAACCAAAACATATACTTAGCTTACCAAAACACGAACCAAACCCTTACCTCAAAATCCAGTATTGGACCGTTTCTGGACAACACCTACACCGTGCCCCGAAACTTAGAACTCCTCTTTTCCTAACCTCCGAAACTCTGAATCTGCCAAACCAAGTTGAATTAGCATCCCTATCGAACACACTACCAAATTACAACCCCCGACCCCAAAACCGAAAATCCGGCTGAATTTCCGTAAAATTCCAGATTTTCACGTAAACGTCGAATTCGAACCAACCTAGACAATGCAAGATTATACATTGACAAACATCATACAATAAGCAGAACTGATCAAATCCAACCTTAAACCCTTCATTACCCGCCATTTTCCGATAATCCCGCTTAATTGTAACTTTTCCATTTCTTAACCGAATTCAACATTTCAAACTTCCATCCACTCCTAAATTCAACCCCAACACCATATTAACATCCAATTTAACCAAAATGAACCTCCAACATTGAAAAAGAACCATTCCAAGATTTCGGTTCCTAACCAACTTTTCATCCAACTTCCAATTCAATCTATTCAAGCTACCAAACAACCATTCTAACCACCAATTTCATTTCTAAACCATGAATGCTATCCAATTGCACCCAAACAACAAAATCCATCATGAACATACACTTAGACAATTCGGCCAAAAGGGGGTTTTCACCTCAACTTGTTTTCCATCAAATTGAATCCATACATAAGCTTAGAATCATGCTAGAACTAACATACTTGAAGCATGAAACAAGATAACAACCACACACAATTTTGGAATTTTTCCAAGAAATTCGGCCAAACCTAGGTTTCCATCCAAGTTGTGTTTTCCAAAATCCAACACTTGATTAATACTCTCCTACAACCCAAGAACAACATACTAAAACATGGGAGGAAGAGAATCATCCTAGCTTATAGCTAAGAACAAACCCAACATTTGCCAAAACTTCTCTTTTCACCCCTAAACTTCAAAACTAATGAGAAAAGAGGACTTAGGAAGGTACTTACCACAAGTAGCAACCAATTTCTCTTTGATTTCCACAAAGAAGAAGAAGTTCAAGCTTGGAGGTGAGCATCCATGGTGGCGGCAGAACTTGGAGAAGATGAAGAAGAAGAAGAAATGAAATAAGTCTCCCTTTTATGAAATAATTAACCAAACATATAAATCCCCTCACTTTATAGCCCATGCCTCCCTTCCTAAATTAAAATAGGACATGTGTCCCTTCCCCTCTCCCAAAATTCTGCCGAAATTATCAGCTGCAGCAGCCCATACTCACTATTATTAATTTTGCACCCAATTGCAAATTAACTCCCAATTTTTCCGAAAGTTCCAATTCTTTTTGCCCAAAAATAATTACCAAACTCCAAAATTAACGAAACTTGGACATAACCTTCAGAATATTATAACATTCACAGAACATTTTTCAGAAATTCATTTACCTTTCCGAAGTGTCCTACCGAGCTCGCTGAACCCGAACCAAAACCCGTCGTGCGAGCGTGTCAACCTGAACCGAAATTCCGTCACTCCAAAATTCTATAAAAATACCCATAAATTCCATCTTAAATTAAGACACAACTTACCTCAAAGCCGTCAGAAAATTTCCATCCCGAGCCCCGGGATTCCCGACCCGAGCCCCGGGAGTCGCCCGGAACCGAACGTCCCGCCCCAAATATTAAACTCTACAACCACCTCCGGGACGTCTCCACGACTCCAAAACTGCGAACGGCTTCCCAAACTGAGATCTCGAGAGTGCTACTGAGCCCGCTGTACGTCCCGAGACGACCCCGACAACCCCCCGGCGCCAGAAAAATATTTTCGGCGGAAACGTCCGGGGGACCCACACGACCTCAAATACGGAGGGGTTCGCCAAAATGATACTCGGATAGGGCTCGGGAGCCGCCTGAACGCCGAAAAACGTGACCCGCAGGCTAAAACCGGAGCCCCGGGTCACCCGGTCGCAACCCGCTCGGGGTGACCGTAACATTCTCCCCCCCTTAGGACTCTTGGTCCTCCAAGAGTTGTATCAACCGCTGATACTGCTCGGGGTATCGATCCTGAATGTCCTTCTCTGTCTCCCAAGTCGCCTCCCGGTCAGTATGATGTGACCACTGAACCTTGACCATGGGAATCAACTTGCTACGGAGTCTCCTGACATCCCTATCCAGAAAGGCTACCGGTACCTCCTGATAAGAAAGATCGGGTTCCAGCTGTACCTCCTCCACTGGAATCGTCTGAGTCGGATCCAGAATGCACTTCTTCAACATGCTAACATGGAAGACATTGTGCACAGCAGACAGACTAGGAGGTAATGCCAACCGGTATGCCACCCTACCGACCCGCTCTAGAATCTCATATGGGCCGATATACCGTGGGGCCAACTTGCCCTTCTTTCCGAATCTGACTGTCCCGCGGATAGGTGCTACCTTGAGCCAAACCCTATCCCCAACCTCAAATTCCAGAGCCCTACGGCGACGGTTCGCATAAGTAGTGGTGCGGTCGTTCGCGGCTTTGATCCGCGCTGAATCAATCTGATCTTCGCCGTAGTCTCCTCAATAAGCTCGGGTCCCAACTCAACCCTATCGACGCATCAGTCAAGCAATGTGGTGTCATACACCTCCTCCCGCATAACGCCTCATATGGTGCCATACCAATCGTAGTCTGGAAGCCGTTGTTGTACGAGAACTCAATCAAAGGCAATTGCTGGTCTCAATCTCCTCCAAAGTCTAAAGTACAGCTCCGTAGCATATCCTCCAATATCTCGAATCACCCGCTCCGACCGCCCGTCGATGCATGGGTGATAAGCTGTACTCGGATGGAGTCGCGTGCCCAGCGCTTCATGAAAAGCCCTCGGAACCGCGCCGTGAAACGCGGATCACGGTCGAGATACAATGGAGTCTGGTACTCCATGTAATCGTACAATCTCACCGATGTAAAGCCGGGCAAGCTTCTCCGGAGGGTCCGTGATCCGAATAGGCGAAAGTGTGCGCACTTTGACAGCCAAACCACAATAACCCAGATAGCATCATGGCGGGACCGTGTCAGGGGCAGTGCAGTCAGAAAATCCATAGTAACATTGCCCCACTTCCGGACCGGAATGGGCAAAGTCTGCAGTGTCCCTGCCGGTTTCTGGTGCTCAATCTTCACCTGCTGACAAACGGCACACCTAGACACATGTGTGGCAATGTGCCTCCTCATCCTGTGCCACCAAGTGAGTACGCAGATCATGATACATCTTCTCACTCCCGGGTGAATGCTCAATCTGCTCGAGTGTGCCTCCTCTAAAATCTCATTCCGAGCTCCCGATCCTCCGGTACATAAAGGCGGTCTCGGAAGTATAGCAATCCCTGCCTATACTGAAATGCCGGTAACAAAGACCCCTTATCCTCCCCAGATAACTTCTTCAGCCCCGGATCTCTACCTTGCGCCTCGCGCACTCTATCAAGCCACTCAGAATGTATAGTAAGTGTGTATACCTGAGCACGCTCCCAGAGGTGCCACCTGTGCCAAAGGCACGTCAGATCACTCTCCTCGGATCGGTCACCAACATCTCCTCCCTTGACCAACCCGGTATACTTCCTGCTCAGTGCATCGGCAACCGTGTTGCCCTTACCAGAGATGTACTCGATACTGCAATCATAGTCCTTAATGTATTCGAGCCATCTGCGCTGCCTCATGTTAAGCTCCTTCACAGAAACAGATATTTCAGACTCTTATGGTCGGTAAGAATCTGAAATTTGTTACCAAGCAGATAATGCCTCCATTGTTTCAGCGCATAGATCACTGCAGCAAACTCCAGATCATGTGTCGGATAGTTCAGCTCATGCGGTCGTAGCTTCCTCGACCCATAAGCTATCACATTCCGATCCTGCATCAAAGACACACCCCAAACCGGATGTGGAAGCATCCGTATAGATCACATACGGCAAGCTCGGATTCTGGAAGAGTCGAGAATCGGAGCGTTAGTCAACCGCCGCTTCAATTCCTGAAAATTCTGCTCACACCTATCGGACCGGATAAACGGCTGACCCTTCTTGGTCAAGCTGCGTGAGCGGAGATGCGAGAATAGAAAACCCCGCATGCGAACCTCCGATAATATCCTGCTAATCCCGTGAAGCTCCCGATCTCCCGTACCGTGGTAGGTTGTTTACGATCTGAATCGCTCTCACCTTCTCTGGGTCCACAGCATGCACCATGCTCAGAAATAACATGTCCCAGAAAGGTGACCTCCCGGATCCAGAACTCACACTTTGAGAACTTAGCATAAAGCTGATGTTCCCAAAGTGTCTGCAGAACTACCCTCAGATGCTCCCGATGCGAGTCCGCATCTCGAGAATATATCAGAATATCATCAATGAAGACCACCACAAAAGAGTCCAAGTACGGCCGGAACACCCGATGCATCAGATCCATGAATGCTGCCGGAGCATTGGTCAGCCCAAATGGCATGACCGTAAACTCAAAGTGTCCATATCGGGTGCGGAAAGCAGTCTTAGGTATATCCTCCTCCTTCACCCTAAGCTGAAAGTATCCAGATCGTAGATCAATCTTCGAGAAAACTCTCGAATCCCGAAGTTGATCAAAAAGATCATCAATCCTCGGCAACGGATACTTATTCTTCACAGTAAGGGCATTCAACCGTCTGTAATCAATGCAAAGCCGAAGCGTCCCATCTTTCTTCTTAACAAATGTAACCGGAGCACCCCACGGTGAAGTGCTCGGTCGGATGAAGCCCTTCTGCTGAAATTCCTCCAACTGCTTCTTCAACTCCTGCATCTCAGAAATAGGCATCCGATAAGGAGGAATAGATATTGGAGTAGTACCCAACTGCAGGTGGATCTCAAACACAATTTCCCGCTCTTGTGGTAATCCGGGCAACTCCTCCGGAAATACCTGCGGAAAATCTCGAACCACTGATATACTATCTAACTTCAACCTAGTACCAGCCTCCTTCAGATCATAGCATTCCCCTACACCAACTATCGACAGCTGATCCAGAATCTGTAACTCTTTACTGTGCTGTGCGATAGTCAAACCAGTTGGAGCCGTGAGAGGTAGTACCTCTCCAGAAACCATAATGGTACGAGTTGCACAATCAATGTGCACAGAATTCTTGAATAGCCAGTCCATCTCAAGTATAATATCATAGTTCGGCGTGTCTAAAACCAACAAATCCGATACCATCAGATGTCCGCCTACAGATATCGTACAACCCCGAACCATCTCATTGGAAAACAGAAACTGACTCCCAGCAGGTTTTTACTAAGTGCGTTTGAGGCAAGGTACTAACAGACAGATGCAGAGATGTAACACATTTCTGTGTTACAATGGAAACAGATGCTCCTGTAACAAATAACGCATGAACCGGTATCTCATTCGGAAATATAGTACCTTACAGAACTTCCCGCTGACTCAAGCCTCCCTGCTGGCTAGTGCCTGCCTGCTAACTAGGTTCTCCCTGATAACTAGGGCCTCCCCTCAGAAAATGGAAAACTCGTCCTGCTCTGGTTGCTGTGGTGGAGGGGGTGGCTAAAGCTGCTGTCGTTGCTGAGGTCTCGGGCCACCCTGCTGAAACCCACGCCCTCACGGCGCGTTGGGTTGTGCCCGAGACTGTGGACGCTAAAAACTGCCAAAAAACCCTGCCTTACAGTCAGAGGGCAATCCCGTATCCAGTGAGTGTCAGAACCGCAACGTAAACATCGGCCCTCCTGCCGGTAAATAAGTCAACCGGGGTGATACCTACTGCAAATCGGACAAGATCGTGCCGGTGGTGCTCCCTCTCTACCTCTACTAAACCGCCTGCACTGCTCGGCCGTCCAGAAATCTGCCGGGGTCCTTGCTGTATGGAACCCCTCCGTACTCCCCTGACCTCATTGCAAGGTGAGACGACTCTCAACCTCCTCTTGCTCGAGGAGTTGAGCCCTAATAACCGCTTCCCGAAACAAAGTAATGTCTAAAGGTCTCAAAGCCCACTTGTACTCGGGGCGCAGTCGACGAATAAACCTCTTGGTCTTCTCCTCTTCCATACCTTGATACTACGGTACATAGTAAACCAGCCGACCAAACTCTCACTCAACTCTCCGACAATCCTGTCTCCCTGAAGAAGCTCATCAAACTGTGCCTGACGCAGATCCCTGGCTACATCCCCGCTGCACTGTTGGTGGAAAATGTAGCCTCCCCCCAGGAGTTTGTCAACTCCTGCAAACCAAATCTCTACTACCTCTGGCCCTTCGCGGTCATTGAACCTCGGGGGGGTTCAAACTCTGAAACCTCTCCAGAAGTCTGACCTCGTCAAACTGGTGCCTCAGATCTCCCCGTCGTTGATAGGACCGACGAGAAGTCTAGGTGTCGTAGTGACCATCCTCCTC
The DNA here is from genome assembly GCA_024586325.1 of Stellera chamaejasme. Taxonomy (NCBI): domain Eukaryota; kingdom Viridiplantae; phylum Streptophyta; class Magnoliopsida; order Malvales; family Thymelaeaceae; genus Stellera; species Stellera chamaejasme. The sequence goes on from CM044981.1 coordinate 23,600,599, forward strand.
GGAGTCACTCAATTACCAATCCCAAAGCTGTGGCGAGCAGTGGCTTAAGTCTCGCTATCACCACCTAAACAAAATGCCCTTACGGTGGCATAATCAGATCTTCCCCTGCCTATTGCCGCCCCTAAACCAGCTGGGCTGGCGGGTAATACCAAATCAGAGAGGGGTCCCTACGACCGCTAAACCTCGGGGGCGGTGAGTGTGGTTGTTCAGACCCTGGGTTACGCTGAACCCGTATCCTATTCCACGGAGGTGTGGGATCCCACTCCCGCCCCTCCGGTACCAAATCACGCTATCTACGCGTGTTAACCATACCTCAAAAATTTCAGACCAAACAGAGTCCAGACAAATCGGTCACTCCTAATCCCTACAGAAGCTAGCAGCAGTTTTCTAAGGCTCTGTAGTGCAATGCAGTACTTAACTCAGAAGTTATTTTGCAAAACGATAGAATCATGCATTTCACAGAATCACGGAAGCAATTCATGCTTATTTCACCAAATCTTTTCCTAACACACAATTTTACGTACCTGAAACTTTTCCATAATCCTTTACTTGTAACACTTTTACCAAAGTCCCGAAATTCTGGATCCCGTACTCTGCAACCACCATGATAACTTGAAGGACCAAACTTTGCTCCACAATTTTATTTTGAAGTGGTTCGAGTAAGGAGGTGGCCAATCTCCGTACCAAACCATTCTAAAATAAAATGTAGAACGATAGTTGTCACTACAAGTCACCACTGACGACCAATATGGTCACTTACCTGCTCTGATACCAACTTGTCACCGCACGCCACCCGAGCCCGGTTGCGGAGGCGGGGCGCCGGACGCCGGAAGCGGAAGCCGGAATGAATACGAGAATGGCAGTCCATCGAGACCCCGCCGCGTAGCGGACCCGAAAACGGAAAGATTGTGGAAACAAACTAACGGAAATTTCATGCGTATAACCAAAATAAAATGCAACCATACAATTCATGCACTAATAACAGAGTAAGCCCCTCCCTCCGTGGACGAGTGCTTACGCACCAAAACATATATACATACAAAATTCACAGAACCTAAGGTGTCTAGCAAGCGCCAAGCGCTGTAACAGATATAGAACAGAATATACAAATATATATACAGACATACAATCACCATAGCAAAACAGAAAGTGTGCATATGCAACTACAGAGCCAACCTTAGAATCTATGTAACAAAATACCTTGCGCGGGATTCACACCAAGTACACAATCCCGGACCGCAAGGTTCAAATTCTGCAACACACACCCAAGGTAGAACCCTCACGGAATCATTCTCCGCAGCCGCTTATCAGTCTACCGAAACCCAAAAACAACCCAAAGAAGGGTGAGTCCTAAAAGGACCCCGTAAGGGATATGGGGTAAGGTAAGTATATGTAACCTGCAAAACAGAAAGATAACAATATATGCAACAGAATACGGAATAACATGCATGTACGTAAAATAAATCGGAGTCCCAAGGACGCGATTCCAAATCGCCATAACCCTTATAATAAATCGGAACGACAGCCTCCACTAAGGGAGTCGGAAGCCGAAGCTAATACAGAAGCATGGTGCACCAGCTGGGGTAGCGAACCCACAACTGTCGTAATATTAATGCATGAGTATGCCATAAGGCATACTCCTACAAACTACGAATATGCCCATAGGCATTATATTCCGAAATACTAGAATATCATAAACTGAAACCAAAACATATACTTAGCTTACCAAAACACGTAACCAAACCCTTACCTCAAAATCCAGTATTGGACCGATTCTGGACAACACCTACACCGTGCCCTGAAACTTAGAACTCCTCTTTTCCTAACCTCCGAAACTCAGAATCTGCCAAACCAAGTTGAATTAGCATCCCTATCAACCACACTACCAAATTACAACCCCCGACCCCAAAACCGAAAATCGTGCAATTTCCGTAAAATTCCAGATTTTCACGTAAACGTCGTAATTCAGAACCAACCTAGACAATGCAAGATTATACATTGACAAACATCATACAATAAGCGAACTGATCAAATCCAACCTTAAACCCTTCATTACCCGCCATTTTCCGATAATCCCGCTTAATTGTAACTTTTCCATTTCTTAACCGAATTCAACATTTCAAACTTCCATCCACTCCTAAATTCAACCCCAACACCATATTAACATCCAATTTAACCAAAATGAACCTCCAACATTGAAAAAGAACCATTCCAAGATTTCGGTTCCTAACCAACTTTTCATCCAACTTCCAATTCAATCCATTCAAGCTACCAAACAACCATTCTAACCACCAATTTCATTTCTAAACCATGAATGCTATCCAATTGCACCCAAACAACAAAATCCATCATGAACATACACTTAACCAATTCGGCCAAAAGGGGGTTTTCACCTCAACTTGTTTTCCATCAAATTGAATCCATACATAAGCTTAGAATCATGCTAGAACTAACATACTTGAAGCATGAAACAAGATAACAACCACACACCATTTTGGAATTTTTCCAAGAAATTCGGCCAAACCTAGGTTTCCATCCAAGTTGTGTTTTCCAAAATCCAACACTTGATTAATACTCTCCTACAACCCAAGAACAACATACTAAAACATGGGAGGAAGAGAATCATCCTAGCTTATAGCTAAGAACAAACCCAACATTTGCCAAAACTTCTCTTTTCACCCCTAAACTTCAAAACTAATGAGAAAAGAGGACTTAGGAAGGTACTTACCACAAGTAGCAACCAATTTCTCTTTGATTTCCACAAAGAAGAAGAAGTTCAAGCTTGGAGGTGAGCATCCATGGTGGCGGCAGAACTTGGAGAAGATGAAGAAGAAGAAGAAATGAAATAAGGCTCCCTTTTATGAAATAATTAACCAAACATATAAATCCCCTCACTTTATAGCCCATGCCTACCTTCCTAAATTAAAATAGGACATGTGTCCCTTCCCCTCTCCCAAAATTCTGCCGAAATTATCAGCTGCAGCAGCCCATACTCACTATTATTAATTTTGCACCCAATTGCAAATTAACTCCCAATTTTTCCGAAAGTTCCAATTCTTTTTGCCCAAAAATAATTACCAAACTCCAAAATTAACGAAACTTGGACATAACCTTCAGAATATTATAACATTCACAGAACATTTTTCAGAAATTCATTTACCTTTCCGAAGTGTCCTACCGAGCTCGCTGAACCCGAACCAAAACCCGACGTGCGAGCGTGTCAACCTGAACCGAAATTCCGTCACTCCAAAATTCTATAAAAATACCCATAAATTCCATCTTAAATTAAGACACAACTTACCTCAAAGCCGTCAGAAAATTTCCATCCCGAGCCCCGGGATTCCCGACCCGAGCCCCGGGAGTCGCCCGGAACCGAACGTCCCGCCCCAAATATTAAACTCTACAACCACCTCCGGGACGTCTCCACGACTCCAAAACTGCGAACGGCTTCCCAAACTGAGATCTCGAGAGTGCTACCGAGCCCGCTGTACGTCCCGAGACGACCCCGACAACCCCCCGGCGCCAGAAAAATATTTTCGGCGGAAACGTCCGGGGGACCCACACGACCTCAAATACGGAGGGGTTCGCCAAAATGATACTCGGATAGGGCTCGGGAGCCGCCTGAACGCCGAAAAACGTGACCCGCAGGCTAAAACCGGAGCCCCGGGTCACCCGGTCGCAACCCGCTCGGGGTGACCGTAACATAGAACGCCTTAGAATCATGCTAGGAACAACATATCCAAAGCATGATTCAAGAACACAACTCTACACCATTTTAGAAATTCCATCAATAATTCAAATAAATATGTTTCCCCCATCCATGGTGTTCTTCCAAAATCTAAACATAGATTCTTACTCCCCTCAAGTCCAAGAACAACATACTTAAATTTGGAAGCAAGAGAATCATCCAAACTAGTAGCTAAGAACAAACCTTAATTTCGAAAATTCCTCTCTTTTTCCAACCAAAACTTGTTTCCAACAAGTAAAGAGAATAAGGGAGGAAGCTTACCACTAAAAGGATCCATTTTCTTGTTGATTTGAGCCAAGATTTGAAGAACTTGAAGCTTCATGAACAGTACCCATGGCTGAAGGTTACGGGAAGGAGAAGAGAAGGAAGAAGAAGAAAGAAAAGAAATGAAATTAAGTAATTTTTTATGAAATACTTATCCTTATATATTATCTCCTCTTTACCATCTAAAATAACAAGTGGACAAGTGTCCACTATCACATGCTGCAGCCGACTTAGGCCCAACCCAGGCCCAAAATATTTAATACTTTTGGGTTAATTGCAACTTAACCCCCCAATTCTCCAAATCTTTACAATTAAAACCCCAAATATAAGTAACGAACTCCAAATGAAACCAAAACTGACCAGAATCCTCAGAATATCATAACATTCATAAAACATTTTTCAAATATAAGTAACGAACTCCAAATGAAACCAAAACTGACCAGAATCCTCAGAATATCATAACATTCATAAAACATTTTTCAAATATCTATTTACCCTTCCGTAGCGTCCTACCGAGTTCGCTGAACCCGAACAAATCCCGGCGTGGCCGCATAATAACCCTGGACCTCAACCCGTCACCACAAAATTCCTCAAAATATCCATAAAATCCACTTTAAAATATAACATGACTTACCCTGGAGCCATCGGAGAAATTCCATCCCGAGCCCCGGGATTCCGCCCAGAGCCCCGGGGGTCGCCCGGGACCGCACGTCACGTCCTGAAAAATATGCTCCGTAAAAATCTCCGGGACGCTCCCACGATTCCAAATCCGCAAACGGTTCCTCAATCCGAGGTCCTGGGAGCGCTACCGAGCCCGCTGTACGTCCTGGCCAACCCCGACAACCCCCCGGCGCCGGAAAAATATTTTCGGCGGAAATGTCCGGGGGACCCACACGACCTCAAAACCCAAAGGATTCCCAAAAATAATGTCCAGATAAGTCCCGGGAGCCGTCTGATCGTCCAGAAACATGACCCGCAGGGCAAAACTGGAGCCCCGGGTCATCTGGGTCACAACCCGCTCGGGGTGACCGTAACAATGGGATTATCACCTGCCATTGGTGGAATTTTCGTATAATAACAATTATCAGTCCACCGTTGGCATGGCACCGTATGAAGCTTTGTATGGGCGGCGTTGCGTAACGTCACATTGCTGGGCAGAAGCTTCAGATCGAGTGGAATTGGGTCCCCAACTAATTGAGGAAACGACGGCAAAAGTTATGAAAATTCAGGATCGGTTGAAGGCTACTAATGATCGGACCACTTCCTATGTAAATAAAAGAAGACGGGATTTGGAATTCGAGGTTGGTGAGAAGGTATGGCTTAAGGTAGCACCAACCAAAGGAGTTATCAGATTTGGTAAGAAAGGGAAGTTGGCTCCGCGTTATGTGGGACCATATGAGATTCTGGAGCGGGTTGGTAAAGTAGCCTACCGATTGGCTTTACCCCCGCATATGTCAGCAGTACATAACGTGTTTCATGTGAGTATGCTGAAGAAGTGTATCCTGGATCCGGTTCAGACAGTAACCGTGGAAGATATACAGATAGAACCGGATCTTTCATACAGGGAGGTGCTAGTGGCCATTTTAGGGCACGATGTGCGGAAGCTTCGTAGTAAGCTAATTCCGATGATCATACCGAACGAGAAGCAACGTGGGAGGTCGAGCAGGATATACAGGATCGGTACCCCCAAGAGTATGAGCGCCTTAAGACAGCCTTGGAGGACCAAGGGTCTTAAGGGGGGGAAGGATTGTTACCCACACCCAGTACATAATTAAATTAATTACGCGTTTAAGTTTAATTACCGGGTTTTTGATAATTTTGTCTTGGGACTCGTATTGCATGTTTGGTAATTGTGGAATTAATTTGGTGATTTTTAGGGCAACCCGGGATGGATTTAGAATTTATTACGCGACTGCGCGTAATTCCCGGGAATTGCGATTCTGAGTGGCTCGGGACTTATAATTGGAGAAGAAAAATATGTTTTATGGGTTTTATGATGTCTTGAGTAAGTGGTTAAAGTTTTGTTCCAATCGGAGTAAGTTTGGTAAAAAGTTGCATTTTCGGGTTGAACGAAATTACAATTTTGTAATGTGTGTGAGATAAAAGAAAATTGCACATTTTTGGTAAAAAATAAGGGAAAGGGGCGGCTAGGAGAGAGAAGGGACAAGTGTCCCTTCTTGTTTGAAGAAGAAAAAGGAAAGAAAAGAATTAAGGAAGATGTATATGTATATATGTAAATAATGTTAGTATATTTGACGCACCAAGATCATTTGACATGACACTTGAGCTCATGATGCTAAGTGTGAGCTCCGAATTAGCTATAGGTAGCTAACTCGAGCTTAACTCAGCTTATATCCAGCTCACGGTAGCTGGACAAAGCTCAAGTCAGCTCAAGGTAGCTCATTGTAGCTAGAAGTAACTCAATGCAGCTCAACTTGAGCTCACCTTAGCTCTAGGTAGCTAAACCCAGCTCAAAGTGAGCTCACCCCAACTAGAAATAGCTGTGGCAGCTCAACTACAGCTCAAGTTAGCTAGAAGTAGCTAACACCAGCTCATGTTAGCTAGAATTAGCTTACACTAGCTAAAGGTAGCTAGTACTAGCTCAAGTTAGTTCACAGGTAACTAACTCTAGCTCAACTTAGCTAAAGGTAGCTAACTTCAGCTCTAGTGAGCTAGTCTTGATGGAGAAGTAACTTTTAGCTCACGACGAACTAAAAGGAGCTTATGGGAGCTCAAATATGTGTGATATGATCATTTGGAACATCTTTGGGATGTTTCATATTGATTCACAAATTACTTACATCTGCACCTTTTGGACAAAATAAAGGGTATTTTGGTAAAAGGGGCATCCTAGGTGTATGGTGTATGCACCTTACTACATGTGAAAATTTCCTAGGTTGTTACATATGAGTAGCTACACCTAGGAAGGCTGATTTAGGCGAAGAGGTGCCTCTAAGGAGCAACCCATTCGCCAAAATGGAATTTGGAGGGTGGTTACCATGAACCTTCCCTACTTTTGTGACCAAGAGGTGTTGGTTATCACCCTTGGACGAAAGTACATGTATTTTTGGCCAAAGGGGTGTCCCAACCACCCCTTGGCACCTCTCCCTTATCTATAAATAAAGGGAGAGGCACCACATTACACACACACACACCAAATCCGAAACATTCCTTCTCCTTCTCATTTTCTTGGCCGAAATTGCAAACATATTAGTGTTTTCGGGTGGATTAATATTGTGTTTATTTCAACACAATTTCGCCCCTTGGATGCATCCTCAGTTCTTCCTTATCGAGCAGTTGATGAAACTGAAGATTGCAGAAGATAGAATCCACACTTCATCTTCAACATATCCCCTTGAGCACAAGGTACGCTTTCTCCTCCTCCTTCTTCTTCTTCGTTCTTCCCTTTCTTCTTCCGACGATGAATGGTGAAGAACGGCATGATTATGAATAAAACACATCATGCGCTGTTAATTAGAATCACTATATCTAAACATGCATGTAACATGATTGAAGTCTTGAAGAACTTTAAATCTTCAAATGGTATCAGAGATTGGTCACGAAATTCATGTTATATGCTTACTTTAAAAATAATTTTGGTTTGTTAACCGCCACTTGTTCATCGTGTTGAGTAACTTATTCAGAGTTGTTTTCGGCCATGATGATATATGTAGTGTATGAATGTTTGTTGAAGCCGAAATGGATGTATATACCTAAATGCATGAAACCGAAATGTATGATTGTATGCATGTTGATTTCGGCCTTGATTACATATGTGTTGCATCTGTGTTATGTTAAGTATGAATGTTCAAGAAGCATGAAAATGACATGTATGATCATATGATTGTATGAAGTCGGACTTAACATGCATAGGAAGCATGAAAGTAATATGTGATTTGAATCATGCTTGTATATGGTTGAATAGCATGTTGAATTGCTTGTATGATCCATGATTGTATCTTTGAACATGTAAATGTTGTTGAAACTTGTAATACATGTTCTTACTTAGTATGCTTTTGTAGCATACATGTGACATTAATCCTTAACTTGGACTAAGAAATTCAGCCCCTTGATGGTCTTAGTACTGGTATATGTTACCACTATGATGGACTTGAGGGAATTGAAACTTAGTTTGAGAAGGAACATGACATTCGTTATATCATGATACTTTACCCTATGATGATTCAAGTACTAATGTTTCGACATTACTATGGTGTATCTAAGGGAGTTGAGACTTGATTTAATGGATGACTCACTTCAAATAAGTTAAGGTTTCTAGGGACCCTGTCAAGTTGGTATGATACTGTCTGTCACCCCACCGCCCCAGAATTGGCGGAAGCGTCGTAGTTGCGGAGGTTGGAGGTACCGGCGGCGGGTGATCGCGAAACTTTCTCTTAGATAAGGTTGTGGACCCGAAACCCGTCCCTTAAAACGTTTCCTTTCAGTTTTAAGGTTAAGATGTGTTGCAGATTTTAAGACGTCTTTCTAGTCCTAAACCTGCACCCGTAAACACGTTAGTGGTTTTACAGAATATCGCGCGTGCAGAACCAAAAACAGAAGAGTAAATACAAGCAGAAGGAGTTCCGCCCTCTTCGTAGGGTCGGAAACTCCCCACGAATAATATACAGACCGGAAGTGCTAAATGAGTCTAGTATGCACTCTACGCCTACAGAGCCGAGCCAAACAGCGGAATTATACCTCGCTAAATAAAACTGCTGCTGCTGCTAAACATACAAAGGAGAAACAACGTCAGACAGATCAGATAATCCAAAAGCAGATCACAGAAGGGATCTAACGAGAGTACCCCCGAACATAATCAGAATTATACCTCGTAATGCAGATGAGAATGCGAATCTAACACCGCGGAGGTCTACTCCGCAGTCGCTTGCCCAGATCCCCGAAAATGTTATATATATGGGGGTGAGTTCTCGAAAGAACCCATAAGGGGGTAGGTACGAAACGGTCAAAGAAAACTTTTAAAAACATTTTTGCCTGAAAGAAAGGGTTAGCGTGCAATGATCTAACAGATAACGCAACCCTAAATATCGTGATGTGATATGCAGATGCATGTATACAGAATCCCATCAATCGAGGGCACAGCCATGGATAGATCTTCCCTGGCCCCGCCGGCATCTCCATGCGCCGTGAACAGATCACAGAAGGCACGACCATGGGTAGTTCTTCCCCGGCCCGGCCGGCATCCCCATGCGTCGTTAACAGAAAGCAGAATGGGTCCGTCTTCGACCTCCGATAAGCATACAAGTCCAAAACCATAAAACCCTGCAAACCACTGCGTACCAGTAACTAGCCCCGGGAGTCACTGGGCCCCACCCTCGACCCGAGTACTAGCCCTTAACTAACCTAATACACATTTAATGCGCATTAAGGAAGTTAAACCCCTTACCTCGGCAAATCGGATATCTATGGCCCCCGACGCGAAGCGGTATCCGGAAATGCAGATTTAATCTGCCAGAATCAGAGACACAGAAATAACTTTAGTTACTTTACTAAAGTTCCAAATGTTGGGAATTTATTCTTAATTACAACCTAAGTCCTCAACTTTTCAAACACTTACAAATTTGCCCCAAAATTTACCAAGTATCCAATTTCATCCAAAACTTGATAGAAACCCTTATTTCCACAATTCTTAGTGACATCCTTCCATATTTACCAAGTTTACACTTTTACCCAAACCTCTCCATATTTTACACTTTGGTCCTCCAATTTTCATAAAATTGCCAACTTTACCCGGTTTGGTCAACTTGGTCAAAAAGTCAACTTCTATCCATTTTTACCCCAAATGTTTTTCTAAACTTAACACTTTAGTCATTTTACTTTTAATCCTTCATGTTAAACCATTTTTAACATGTTTTAACCAACTTTTCATCACCAAAAACACTATTCACAGCAAACATAATTTTCTTCCAAATCCTTGGTTTTCGGTTTTCCTTGCAATTTTCACCTAAACTTTAAAGCTTAACACTTCCATGCACAAACCTTTATACACTTCCATTTTTCAACACTTTAACACTTAAATCTTCAACAAAACATCATCCACACACATGCTCATAATTTCGGCCTTAAGCATAACAACAAGAAACTCATGCTTTCTCATGCTCAACTCAACACAACATACTTTCTTCATAAACATGCTTCTAAATCTTTCCATAAACTCAAAGATCACCTTACCTTTGCAAGATGACTTGAGAGATTGTCCAAATCTCTTCTCAAAATTTCGGCCAACCTAAGAAAAGAGGGAAAGAATTAGTGCTTGAAGTTGAACACTAATCATCTTTGATTAGTGATGAACAAACACCATTACCTTGCTTAATCTTCCTTGATTAAGGATCTAGGAGAGGATTAGTTCTTGATTAGTGAAGAACACTCAAGAACACTTGAAGAACACTCAAGAACACAAGCAAAGTTCATGAGGAGAGAGAGAGAAAAGAGAGAAGGCTTTCTTTCAATTTTCAAGACTTGAATTGTGAGTAAGAAATGAAAAAGAAATATTGACAAAAATGAGAGAAGAATTTCGGCCAAATGGAGAGGGAAGAGAGAGATGTGTGATTATGACACAAGCATGGTGAATGTGTAAGAGAGGTATGGGCATAAGGTAGGGTTTCTACTCCATCTTCCATTATTGATTCCTTTTCTCCCTATTTCTTTCCTTTTAATCCTTTTCCCATAAAAACAAAATAAATGGGCTATCAAAATCTGAAAATTAGAAGTCTCAAATGGGTTTAAATCCCAAGAATTTTCGGCAGCCCAAAGATAGCCCAACCCCAACCCCAATCTTCTTCAACCTTCTCCATTTACACATGGCAGATTTTATACCAACTTGTAAAAATAAACTTCACCAGACCACCAGCCCTGATATCATGAACATTTACATGAAGGTAGCCCTGTGTGTCTAGTTTAAGTAGAAATTTACAGATCTCAATTTGGATTCCTGTAAAATTTACTAAAAATGTTTGACTGAACACTGGTCAAACCAGACTTTTGGAATTTCGAATCTTTTCCAAAACTAACAGTTATCACCGAAAATCGTCCGACACTTGTAACACTTATAAACAACACCAAAGTCACAACCAACATTGAATTTTGATAAATTATCATAACCCAATGTTATTCCGATAATTTACAGAATTCGCAATTCCGGTCGACACTTGCCGGAAAGTTACAGAACGTCGGGGTGAGTGTAACACTGTCTAAGGAGGTGGTACTTAAGCGAGACCGTTTGTCACTCCACCATCTGTTACGGTCACCCTGAGCGGGTTGCGACCGGGTGACCCGGGGCTCCGGTTTTGGCCTGCGGGTCACGTTTTTGGGCGGTTAAACGACTCCCGGGACTTATCTGAGCAGTATTTCTGGGAATCCTTCGGGGATTGAGGTCATGTAAGTCCCCCGGACATTTTCGCCGAAAATATTTTTCGGGGCCGGGGGGTTGTCTCGGGGCGTACAGCGGGCTCGGTAGCGCTCCCGGGACCTCAGATTGGGAAACCGTTCGCATATTTGGGATCGTGAGAACGTCCTGCATCTTTCTGCGGAGTATATTTTCTGGAGCGGGACGTGCGGTCCCGGGCGACTCCCGGGGCTCTGGACGGGAATTCCGGGGCTCGGGATGGATTTTTCCAGACAGCTTCGGTGTGAGGTACGTTATATTTTAAGGCGGATTTTATGGTAACATTTGTGGATTTTTGGTTGTGGTATGATTTTTAGTTCGGGTTAGTACACGTGCACGTCGGGACTTACTCGGGTTCAGCGGGTCCGGTAGGACACTCTGATTTTTCAAATGGACTTTGGAAACATGATTTGGGTATGTTATGATATTTTGAGGATTGTGGTCAGTTTTGGTTTCATTTGGGGTTCGTTATTTCCATTTGGGGTTAAATTGCAAAGATTTGGAGAGTTGGAGGGTTAAGTTGTTATTAACCCAAAAGTTAATAATATTTTGGTCAGATTTTGGGAGTAAGTCGGCTGCAAGGTTTAAGAGTGGACACTTGTCCACTTGTTATTAAAGATGGAAAAGAAGGGATAAATATAAAAGGGTGTTTATTTCATAAAATGAGTTAACATTTCATTTTCATCTTCTTCTTCTTCCTTCTCCTCTCATCTGCCATACTCTTCCTCTCCAAGCTCCATGTTCTTCATCTTTCTTTGCTGAAACTTCAAGGATTTGGGCTCAAGAAAGTGGTAAGCTTCTCCTCTCCTTAGTTTTTCAAGTTGGAAGCTTAGTTTGGGTGGAAAAAGAGAGGGTTTTCAAGCTATGGGTTTACTCTTGTCTACATGCTAGAGTAATCTTCTTCCTCCCATCTTTTAGTATGTTGTTCTTGGGTTGGAGGGGAGTAGGAATCTAGGGTTGGATGTTGAAAAAACTCCATGGATGGGGGAACCCTAGGGGTGCCGAATTTGAGAGGAATTTTCCAAAATCTTGTATGTTTGTTGATAGTCTCGTTCCTAAGGAAGGCCCGGACTCTCAGTTGAAGTGGTGGAGAAGATGATGTTCTTGAGACTCCAAGCTTGCTTGTTATGAGTAATCTGTAAAAGATAGGAAGAATACTCAGAAGTAGCAAGAGAGGAGTGGGGGGGGCGTGTAGTAGCTTACCCGATTTAGGGTGGACATCACCCTATTTATAGAGTGATGCCAGGAGAAGAGCCTCCCCCAGTTGAAGCCCTTAGACAGGCTGTTGAGATAAGTCTGTGTCAGACTGATTGGAGATAAGGCGGCTGTGATGATGAAGATCTCAGCAAACCGCCTTAGGTGATTCGCTTGTCAGAGAATGTCTGGCGTATAAATCTGGTGAAGATCTCCCAGGCTCGTGCTGCCCTCCTTATTGGCCGGTTGATGTCAGACGACCAAGTGGTCTATCTCCAAGTGGAGCAAGTGGCGGGCGAAGGCCTGTAAGGGCGAAGGCCCAAATAGAATATAGCCAAATAAGGAGTGAGGGTTGCACGAACCTGGGTACAAGGGCCTTATCTGGGCGGGGCCAGTATAGGCAGGAGACTGGGAGTAAGACCCATGGAGGCGAAAGATGTCACCGCACGCCGCCCGAGCCCGGTTGCGGAGGCGGGGGCGCCGGGACGCCGGAAGCGGAAGCCGGAATGGAGAGGAGTGGCAGGTCCATCGAGACCCGCCGCGCGTAGCGGACCCGAAAACGGAAGGATTGTGGAAGCAAACTAACGGAAATTTCATGCGCATAACCAAAATGAAATGCAACCATACAATTCATGCACAAATAACAGAGTAAGCCCCGCCCTCCGTGGACGAGTGCTTACGCACCAAAACACCCATACATACAGAATTCACAGAACCTAAAATGTCTAGCAAGCGCCAAGCGCTGAGGGCAGATATAGAACAGAATATACAAATATATATACAGACATACAACCATCATGGCAAATCAGAAAGTATGTACATGCAGCTACAGAGCCAAGCCTAGGACTAAGCGTCAAATACCTCGCGCGGGATTCAGATCCAAAAGACAATCCCGGGCCGCAAGGTGAAGCTGCCGCAAAATACAACCGAGGTAGAACCTCACGGAACCCTACTCCGCAGCCGCTTATCGCCCACCAAACCCAAAAACAGTAACCCAAAGAAGGGTGAGTCCTAAAAGGACCCCGTAAGGGATAAGGGGTAAGGTAAGTATATGTAACCCCGCAAAAGAAAGATAGCAATATATGCAATGAATACGGAATAACATGCATGAACAGAAAACAGATCGGAGTCCTCAAGGACGTGCGATTCTAAATCGCCATAACCCATATAGTAAATCGGAACGACAGCCTCCACTAAGGGAGTCAAGCCAAGCTAATACGAAGCATGGTGCACCACCGGGGTAGCGAACCCACAACTGCCGTAATATTAATGCATGCAGTATGCCATAAGGCATACTCCTACAAACTACGAATATGCCCAAAGGCATAATATTCAAATACTAGCGTAATGTAAACTGAAACCAAAACATATACTTAGCTTACCAAAACACGTAACCAAACCCTTACCTCAAAATCCCAGTATTGGACCGATTCTGGATAACACCTACACCGTGCCCCAAACTTAGAACTCCTCTTTTCTAACCACCGAAACTCAGAATCTGCCAAACCAAGTTGAATTAGCATCCTCATCAACCACACTACCAAATTACAACCCCCGACCCCAAAACCGAAAATCCGACAGAAGTTCCGTAAAATTCCAGATTTTCACAGAAACGTCAGAATTCAGAACCAACCTAGACAATGCAAGATTTCACATTGACAACCATCATACAATAAGCATAACTGATCAAATCCAACCTTAAACCCTTCATTACCCGCCATTTTCCGAAAATCCCGATTAATTGTAACTTTTTCATTCCTTAACCGAATCCAACATTTCAAACTTCCATCCACTCCTAAATTCAACCCCAACACCATATTAACATCCAATTCAACCAAAATGAACCTCCAACATTGAAAAAGAATCATTCAAAGATTCGGTTCTTAACCCAAATTTTCATCCAACTTCCAATTCAATCCATTCAAACTACCAAACAACCATTCTAACCACCAATTACATTTCTAAACCATGAATGCTATCCAATTGCACCCAAACAACAAAATTCATCATGAACATACACTTATATATATTCGGCCATTTAGGGTTTTCACCTCAACTTGTTCTCCATCAAATTAAATCCACACACAAGCTTAGAATCATGCTAGGACTAACATACTTGAAGCATGAAACAAGATAACAAACACACACCATTTTGGAAAATCTTCCAAAAATCGGCCAACATAGGGTTTCTTCTCAAGTTGTGTTTTCCAAAATCTAACACTTGATTAACACTCTCCTACCACCCAAGAACAACATACTAAAAGATGGGAGGAAGAGAATCATCCTAGCATGTAGTGAAGAACAAACCCAAAATTCTCAAAATCTCCTCTTTTCTTCATCAAACCTTAATTCCAACATGAAAAGAGTAGAAGGAAGGAAGCTTACCACAACTAGCAACCAATTTCTCTTTGATTTCCACAAAGAAGAAGGAAGTCAAGCTTGGAGGTGAGCTTTCATGGAGGTTTCGGCAGCACTTGGAGAAGATGAAGAAGAAGAAGAAAATGAAATAAGTCTAGTATTATGTAATAATTTGCCTTATATATTTTCCTAGACTTTTGCCCATCCCTCTCTTCCTTTAAATAGAAATAGGACATGTGTCCCCAATAATCACACACACACACACTTCTGCCGAAAATAGAGAGGGCTGCTGCTGCTGCCCATGCTGATTTCTTATTTAATTTGCACCCAATTGCAAATTAACTCCCAATTTTTCCGAAAGTTCCAATTCTTTTTGCCCAAAAATAATTACCGAATTCCAAAATTAATGAAACTCGGACACAATCTTCAGAATATTATAACATTCACAGAACATTTTTCAGAAATTCATTTACCTTTCCGGAGTGTCCTACCGAGCTCGCTGAACCCGAACCGTAACCCGACGCGCGAGCGTGTCAACTCGAATCGAAATTCCGTCACTCCAAAAATTCTATAAAAATTCCCATAAATTCCATCTTAAATTAAAACACAACTTACCCCAAAGCCGTCAGAAAATTTCCATCCCGAGCCCCGGGATTCCCGCCCCGAGCCCCGGAGTCGCCCGAACCGAACGTCCCGCCCCAAATATTAAACTCTACAACCACCTCCGGACGTCTCCACGACTCCAAAACTGCGAACGGCTTCCCAAACTGAGATATCGAGAGCGCTACCGAGCCCGCTGTGCGACCAGAGGCGACCCCGACAACCCCCCGGCGCCAGAAAAATATTTTCGGCGGAAACGTCCGGGGGACCCACACGACCTCAAATACGGAGGGGTTCGCCAAAATGATACTCGGATAGGGCCCGGGAGCCGCCTGAACGCCGAAAACGTGACCCGCAGCTAAAACCGAGCCCCGGCCACCTTGGCCGCAACCCGCTCGGGGTGACCGTAACATTCTCCCCCTTAGGACTCTTGGTCCTCCAAGAGCTGTATCAACCGCCGATATCGCTCGGGTATCGATCCCGAATGTCCTTCTCTGCCTCCCAAGTCGCCTCCCGGCCGCATGATGTGACCACCGAACCTTGACCATGGGAATCAACTTGCTACGAGTCTCCCGACATCCCTATCCGTAAAGGCTACCGGTACCTCCCGATAAGAAAGATCGGGTTCCACTGTACCTCCTCAATCGGAATCGCTCGAGTCGGATCCGAATGCACTTCTTCAACATGCCGACATGGAAGACATTGTGCACCGCAGCATGACTAGGAGGTAACGCCAACCGGTATGCCACCCTACCGACTCCGCTCCGTAATCTCATATGGGCCGATATACCGTGGGGCTAACTTGCCCTTCTTCCCGAATCTGACTGTCCCGCGGATAGGTGCTACCTTGAGCCAAACCCTATCCCCAACCTCAAACTCCAGAGCCCTACGGCGACGGTTCGCATAAGTGGTGGTGCGGTCGTCGCGGCTTTGATCCGCGCCCGAATCAATCTGATCTTCGCCGTAGTCTCCTCAATAAGCTCGGGTCCCAACTCAACCCTATCGACGCATCGGTCCAAAGAATGCGGTGTCATACACCTCCTCCCGCATAACGCCTCATAGGGTGCCATACCAATCGTAGTCTGAAGCCGTTGTTGTACGAGAACTCAATCAAAGGCAATTGCTGGTCCCAATCTCCTCCAAAGTCTATAGTACAGCCTTCGCAAAGCATGTCCTCCAATATCCGAATCACCCGCTCCGACCGCCCGTCGCACCGTGGGTGATAAGCTGTACTCGGATGGAGTCGCGTGCCCAGCGCTTCATGAAAAGCCCTCCGTAACCGTGCCGTGAAACGCGGATCACGGCCGATACAATGGAGTCTCGGTACTCCATGTAATCGCATAATCTCACTGATGTAAAGCCGGGCAAGCTTCTCCAGAGGGTCCGTGATCCGAATAGGCAGAAAGTTTGCGCACTTTGTCAGACGATCCACAATAACCCAGATAGCAACATGGCGGGAACGTGTCAGGGGCAGTGCAGACAGAAAATCCATAGTAACATTGCCCCACTTCCGTACTGTAATGGGCAAAGTCTGCAGTGTCCCTGACGGTTTCTGGTGCTCAATCTTAACCTGCTGACTAACGGCAAACATATACACATGTGTGGCAATGTGCCTCCTCATCCAAGGCCACCAGAAGTGAGTACGCAGATCATGATACATCTTCTCACTCCCGGGATGAACGCTCAATCTGCTCGAGTGCGCCTCCTCTAAAATCTCATTTCGGAGCTCCTGATCCTCCGGTACATAAAGGCGGTCTCGAAAGTATAGCAATCCCTGCCTATACTGAAATGCCGGTAACAAAGACCCCTTATCCTCCCCAGATAACCTCTTCAGCCCCGGATATCTACCTTGCGCCTCGCGCACTCTATCAAGCCACTCAGAATGTATCGTAAATGTGTATACCTGACCACGCTCCCGTAGCCGCCACTGTGCCAAAGGCACGCGATCACTCTCCTCGGATCGGTCACCAACATCTCCTCCCTTGACCAACCCGGTATACTTCCCGCCAAAGGCATCGGCAACCGTGTTGCCCTTACCAGAGATGTACTGACATCGCAATCATAGTCCTTAATGTATTCGAGCCATCGGCGCCGCCTCATGTTAAGCTCCTTCACAGAAACAGATATTTCAGACTCTTATGGTCGGTAAGAATCTGAAATTTGTTACCAAGCGTATAATGTCTCCATTGTTTCAGCGCATAGATCACCGCAGCCAACTCCAGATCATGTGTCGGATAGTTCAGCTCATGCGGTCGCAATGCCTCGACCCATAAGCTATCACATTCCGATCTCGCATCAAAGACACACCCCAAACCGGATGTGGAAGCATCCGTATAGATCACATACGGCAAGCTCGGATCCGGAAGAGTCGAATCGGAGCATGAGTCAACTGCCGCTTCAACTCCTGAAAATTCTGCTCACACCTATCGGACTGGATAAACGGTTGACCCTTCTTGGTCAATCTGCGTGAGCGGAGATGCCAGAATAGAAAACCCCTGCACGAACCTCCGATAATATCCTCGCTAATCCCGTGAAGCTCCCGATCTCTCGCACCGTGGTAGGTTGTTTCCAGCCCTGAATCGCTCTCACCTTCTCTCGGGTCCACAGCATGACCATGCTCGAAATAACATGTCCTGAAAGGTGACCTCCCGGATTCAGAACTCACACTTTGAGAACTTAGCATAAAGCTGATGTTCCCAAAGTGTCTCAGTAACTACCTCGATGCTCCCGATGCGAGTCCGCATCCCGAGAGTATATCGAATATCATCAATGAAGACCACCACAAAAGAGTCCAAGTATGGTCGGAACACCCGATGCATCGATCCATGAATGCTGCCGAGCATTGGTCAGCCCAAATGGCATGACCGTAAACTCAAAGTGTCCGTATCGGGTGCGGAAAGCAGTCTTAGGTATATCCTCCTCCTTCACCCTAAGCTGAAAGTATCCAGATCGTAGATCAATCTTCGAGAAAACTCTCGAATCCCGAAGTTGATCAAAAAGATCGTCAATCCTCGGCAACAGATACTTATTCTTCACAAGAAGGGCATTCAACCGTCTCGTAGTCTATACAGAGTCGGAGTGTCCCATCTTTCTTCTTTACAAATGTAACCGGAGCACCCCACGGCGAAGTGCTCGGTCGGATGAAGCCCTTCGCTGTAACTCCTCCAATCGCTTCTTTAACTCCCGCATCTCGAAATGGGCATCCGATAAGGGGGAATAGATATCGGAGCAAAGGCCCGACCGCAGTAAATCTCAAACACAATTTCCCGCTCCGGTGGTAATCCGGCAACTCCTCCGGAAATACTGCGGAAAATCTCGAACTACCGGTATACTAGCTAGCCTCAACCTAGTATCCGCCTCATTCAGATCGAAGCATTCCCTACACCAACTACCGACACCTGGTCCAGAACTGCAACTCGTGCTATGTCGTGCGATAGTCAAACCAAGCGGAGTCGTGAGAGGTAGTACCTCTCCGCATACCATAATGGTACGGGCTGCACAATCAATGTGCATGCAATTCTTGGATAGCCAATCCATCCCAAGAATAACATCATAGTTCGGCGTGTCCGTAACCAACAAGTCCGATACTATCTCGATGCCCGCCTACGTATATAGTACAACCCCGAACCATCCCATTGGAAAATGTAAACCGACTCCCAAATAGCTTTTACTAAATACATCTGCGACAAAGTACTAACAGTAGTGCAGTAGATGTAACACATTTCGTGCTACAATAGAAATAGACGCTCTGTATCAAATAACGCATGAACAGATGTATCGCTCGTAAATACAAGACCTTGCAAGACTCCCCGCCGAGTCGAGCCTCCTCGCTGGGCCGGGCCCGCCGCCGACCGGGTCCTCCTCGATGACTAGGGCCTCTCGCCGACTAGGACCTCCTCGCTCTATCTCGAAAACGCGCCCTGCCCTAGGCTGCCGCGGTGGAGGGGGTGGCTGAAGCCGTGGTCGCCGCCGAGGTCTCGGCCACCCCGCTGAAACCCACGCCCTCGCGGCGCGCTGGGCGGTGCCCGAGATCGCCGACGCTGAAAACTACTGTAACCTCGCCCCACCGTCTCGAGGGCAGTCCTGCACCAGTGAGTATCCGACCCGCATCGCAAACACCGGCCCTCCCGCCGGTAACAAGGTCTACCCGGTGGTACCCACCACAAGTCGGACAAGGTCGTGAGGGTGGTGCTCCCCCGCCTCCACTAGATCGCCCGGCCCTGCTCGCCGCCCGAACCCCGCCGGGATCCTCGCCGCGTGGAACCCTCGAAGTCCCCCGACCTCTCTCGCGAGGTGAGGCGACTCTCAACATCCTCCCGCTCAAGGAGCCGAGCCTTGTGAACCGCCTCCCGTAGGTAGTAATATCCAATGGCCTCGAGCCCATCTCGTACTGGGCGCAATCGACGGATGAACCTCTTCGCCTTCTCCTCCTCCATACCGTGGTACTGCGGTACGTAGTGGATAAGCTCACAAACTCCTCTCATACTCGCGACAGTCCTGTCTCCCCGCCAAGCTCACAACCGTGCCTGCCGCAGATCCCTAGCCGCAGCCCCGATGAACCTCCGATGGAACAATGCGTAAACCGCTCCCAAGTGACCTCCACCTCCCGACCGGGTGCCAGCCCCGCATTCGCCCTCGACCGCCTCAAGGCTCCTCCACCAATGATCTGCTCCTCCCGCAGATTGAACGTGGCAAGGGATACCATCACCGTGGAAGGTAAGTGTAACCTCCCGTGAGCTTATCAATCTCCATGAACCAGTCTCCGCCGCCTCGGGACCTCCCTTGCCATCAAACTTCCTAGGGTTCAGCCGCTGGAACCTCTCCAATAAACGGACATCATCGTAATCGAGTGATGCCCCAAACCTCCCCGCCGCCGGTGGGTCCGACGGGTGGTATCGTAATCCAACTCAATAACCCTCCCGCCGCCGAGGGGGCTGATGTGTCTCCCGGTCGAACGATCGGAGCGAGCTACGGGCTACGCCGGTCGTATCCTCCGAGATCGCGGGTTCCCCGCGCTCCGCGTCCTCCTCCGACTCACTCTCGATCGGGCCCGTACATGAGTGTGGGTGGTAGTCCGGTGTGGCTACTCACCCTCCCATCAGAATGCACAGATGGTGCCACGACCGAATCCTCCTGCACCTGTGACTGTACCGGAACCTGCTCCGGTACCAGTGTCCTCAACAACTGCTGGACCTGCTCCAGTACATGAACCAAAGCAGTGGTAGACCCCTGACCTCGCTGCACAACCGTGGCGGGGTATGTACCCGCCTCGGCTCGAATGCCCCTGTCTCTCGCTCTCTACCTCTCGGAGGCGTGGGATTACGGTCCCCTCCTCCGGTCGTAAATCACGCTGTCGGCGCGTGTTAACCATTCCTGAAACATTTCGGACCAAACAGAGTCCAAAACAATCAGTTACCTCTAATCCCTACAGAAACTAGCAGCAGCTTCCTAAGGCTCTGTAGTGCAATGCAGTACTTAACTCAGAAGTTATTTTGTAAAACAATATAATCATGCATTTCACAGAATCACTAAGCAATTCATGCTTATTTCACCAAATCTTTTCCTAACACACAATTTTACGTACCTGAAACTTTTCCACAATCCTTTACTTGTAACACTTTTACCATAGTCCCAAAATTCTGGATCCCGTACTCTGCAACCACCAGGATAACTTGAAGGACCAAACTTTGCTCCACAATTTTATTTTGAAGTGGTTTGAGTAAGGAGGTGGCCAATCTCCGTACCAAACCATTCTAAAATAAAATGTGGAACAATAGTTGTCACTACAAGTCACCACTGACGACCAATATGGTCACTTACCCGCTCGATACCAACTTGTCACCGCACGCCGCCCGAGCCCGGTTGCGGAGGCGGGGCGCCGGACGCCGGAAGCGGAAGCCGGAATGGAAAGGGGTGGCAGTCCATCGAGACCCGCCGCGCGTAGCGGACCCAAAACGGAAGGATTGTGGAAGCAAACTAACGGAAATTTCATGCGCATAACCAAAATGAAATGCAACCATACAATTCATGCACAAATAATGAGTAAGCCCCGCCTCCGTGGACGAGTGCTTACGCACCAAAACACCCATACATACAGTAATTCACGTAACCTAAAATGTCTAGCAAGCGCCAAGCGCTGAGGGCAGATATAGAACAGAATATACAAATATATATACAGACATACAACCATCATGGCAAATCAGAAAGTATGTACATGCAGCTACAGAGCCAAGCCTAGGACTAAGCGTCAAATACCTCGCGGGATTCAGATCCAAAAGACAATCCCGGCCGCAAGGTGAAGCTGCCGCAAAATACAACCGAGGTAGAACCTCACGGAACCCTACTCCGCAGGCCGCTTATCGCCTACCGAAACCCAAAAACAGTAACCCAAAGAAGGGTGAGTCCTAAAAGGACCCCGTAAGGGATAAGGGGTAAGGTAAGTATATGTAACCCCGCAAAACAGAAAGATAGCAATATATGCAATGAATACGGAATAACATGCATGAACAGAAACAGATCGGAGTCCTCAAGGACGTGCGATTCTAAATCGCCATAACCCATATAGTAAATCGGAACGACAGCCTCCACTAAGGGAGTCAAGCCAAGCTAATACTGAAGCATGGTGCACCACCTGGGTAGCGAACCCACAACTGCCGTAATATTAATGCATGCAGTATGCCATAAGGCATACTCCTACAAACTACGTAATATGCCCAAAGGCATAATATTCAAATACTAGCGTAATGTAAACTGAAACCAAAACATATACTTAGCTTACCAAAACACGTAACCAAACCCTTACCTCAAAATCCAGAGTATTGGACCGATTCTGGATAACACCTACACCGTGCCCCGAAACTTAGAACTCCTCTTTTTCTAACCACCGAAACTCAGAATCTGCCAAACCAAGTTGAATTAGCATCCTCATCAACCACACTACCAAATTACAACCCCCGACCCCAAAACCGAAAATCCGGCTGCAATTTCCGTAAAATTCCGATTTTCACGTAAACGCCGAATTCAGAACCAACCTAGACAATGCAAGATTTCACATTGACAAACATCATAAAATAAGCATAACTGATCAAATCCAACCTTAAACCCTTCATTACCCGCCATTTTCCGAAAATCCCGATTAATTGTAACTTTTTCATTCCTTAACCGAATCCAACATTTCAAACTTCCATCCACTCCTAAATTCAACCCCAACACCATATTAACATCCAATTCAACCAAAATGAACCTCCAACATTGAAAAAGAATCATTCAAAGATTCGGTTCTTAACCCAAATTTTCATCCAACTTCCAATTCAATCCATTCAAACTACCAAACAACCATTCTAACCACCAATTACATTTCTAAACCATGAATGCTATCCAATTGCACCCAAACAACAAAATTCATCATGAACATACACTTATATATATTCGGCCATTTAGGGGTTTTCACCTCAACTTGTTCTCCATCAAATTAAATCCACACACAAGCTTAGAATCATGCTAGGACTAACATACTTGAAGCATGAAACAAGATAACAAACACACACCATTTTGGAAAATCTTCCAAAAATCGCCAACATAGGTTTTCTTCTCAAGTTGTGTTTTCCAAAATCTAACACTTGATTAACACTCTCCTACCACCCAAGAACAACATACTAAAAGATGGGAGGAAGAGAATCATCCTAGCATGTAGTGAAGAACAAACCCAAAATTCTCAAAATCTCCTCTTTTCTTCATCAAACCTTAATTCCAACATGAAAAGAGTAGAAGGAAGGAAGCTTACCACAACTAGCAACCAATTTCTCTTTGATTTCCACAAAGAAGAAGGAAGTCAAGCTTGGAGGTGAGCTTTCATGGAGGTTTCGGCAGCACTTGGAGAAGATGAAGAAGAAGAAGAAAATGAAATAAGTCTAGTATTATGTAATAATTTGCCTTATATATTTTCCTAGACTTTTGCCCATCCCTCTCTTCCTTTAAATAGAAATAGGACATGTGTCCCCAATAATCACACACACACACACTTCTGCCGAAAATAGAGAGGGCTGCTGCTGCTGCCCATGCTGATTTCTTATTTAATTTGCACCCAATTGCAAATTAACTCCCAATTTTTCCGAAAGTTCCAATTCTTTTTGCCCAAAAATAATTACCGAATTCCAAAATTAATGAAACTCGGACACAATCTTCAGAATATTATAACATTCACAGAACATTTTTCAGAAATTCATTTACCTTTCCGGAGTGTCCTACCGAGCTCGCTGAACCCGAACCAGAACCCGACGTGCGAGCGTGTCAACCTGAATCGAAATTCCGTCACTCCAAAAATTCTATAAAAATTCCCATAAATTCCATCTTAAATTAAAACACAACTTACCCCAAAGCCGTCAGAAAATTTCCATCCCGAGCCCCGGGATTCCCGTCCCGAGCCCCGGGAGTCGCCCGGAACCGAACGTCCCGCCCCAAATATTAAACTCTACAACCCCCTCCGGGACGTCTCCACGACTCCAAAACTGCGAACGGCTTCCCAAACTGAGATCTCGAGAGCGCTACCGAGCCCGCTGTACGTCCCGAGGCGACCCCGACAACCCCCCGGCGCCAGAAAAATATTTTCGGCGGAAACGTCCGGGGGACCCACACGACCTCAAATACGGAGGGGTTCGCCAAAATGATACTCGGATAGGGCCCGGGAGCCGCCTGAACGCCGAAAAAACGTGACCCGCAGGCTAAAACCGGAGCCGCATTTGCTTGGGTAGTGTACCAAGATGCCTCCTCCCGAAGGCGAGTATGGGCAGGTGGTCCCGTACTGCTTAAATTCCAAGCCACCGGGAGAGATAAAGGAAGATGAGAGGTTTATCGACCGTTATGGGGACGCAACACGTGGCGCCGTAGGGTCGATTACCTTTGTAAAAGGCCGCAACCCCACGGTGAAGTTCGAGAGAATTCACCAGATATGGTGGAGGCCTTCGGCCCGTGGAGAAAACGCCGGTATATGCGTCCCGTGCGGGCGTTTGTCGGGCGATGGGCTGGCCCGTCACCAGGTGAACAAGGAGAACCGGGTGCTGTGCCTGTACACGGCGCAGCTTGCGGCGGGATTACGGTATCCCTTTCCGCAACTGGTGCAAGATCTATGCGCTGATTGGGGAATGCCCCCAACTCAGCTGGCGCCCAATACTTTTCTGAGCATCGCGGGCTTTATTGTCGCCTGCCACATGGCCGGCGTGAAGCCATTCGCCGACGTCTTCAACCGTTTCTATCGGTTGGAGCTGAGGAGTGGGGGTGCGTTCTTCTACGTCACTCCCATAAACGTTGGAGGTAACCACTCCATCTCCTTCACTGCCTCACCCAGATCCTACCATAATTGGCATGGGTCCTTTTTCTTCTTGCCCCGCGAAGGCTCATGGGACTTTCCCGTGGCGAGGACGCGACAATCCGTGCAAAGCATTGCGCGGAGGCCCGAGCTGACTCATGGGGAGTGCGATGGCGGGCATACGTTCAACTCTTCGGGGTGGTTGGACGATGTCTTTTCAAGGAGCGCGTGCGATGCGTTCTTCCCCTTCTCAGCTGCCCAACTGGACGAGACCACCCTGAGGTGGGCTGGGATCAGCACGGGTTTCGTGCTGGACCCTGAGGTGCCCCCGCCATACGAGGGATGGGCTCCCGTCCATCGTGGGACAACGATAGACTCTTTCTTCGCTGCTCTAGCGGCGCCCAAAGGTACGCTGCGCATATATACAAATATACTGTAAATTTGTAAGAGGTGCAGTAGAACACGGTCTGAAGTCCCTCTTTGTCTGCAGATGCCGTTGCAGAGTCTGGCGAAGCCCAGGGCAAGAAAGCATCCATGCGTATTGCCCAACGAGTGCACCTGGCCTGTGCACTTGGGGAAGATGCCCCTGCCGGGGCGGTCAAGGTGTTGGGACCCATTGTCCCCAAACTGCCCAAAAAGAGGGCTGGTATCAAGGCTTCGATGATTTCTCAGCCGGAGAAGAAGAAGAGAAAGGTGGCTGCGGCGCAGCCTGGAGAAGGGAGTGCCCTTGCTGTTGCTGAGGGATCCAGGGCTGTGGAGCCGACTGGAGAGGCGGAGAGGCTCGCCGAGGCAGAGGGCCCGTTGTAGTCCTTTTAATCTGCGGAGGCCGGGGAGCCTGCGGGGAAGGGAAGAGGAGGTTGTGGCAGTGCCCATGGTGAGGCTGGGGAGCCCATGGCTGAAGAAGCCAGAAGAGTGGAGGTTGAAGTGCCTCTCACTGTTGAAGAGGTCGTGCCTTCTGCAGAGGGCCCAGAGGGAGCGCAAGCAGATAGCGCTGTTCCCATAGAGGCTGTACCCATCTCAGTGGTGCAGCCTATTTCTTCTGAGGAGGCTGCTGCTGAAGCCTTTGTATCTGGGCTCTTCGCGAGCCCTTCACCAACTCAAGGTGAAGACTTGCCCGGTCATGTGGTCGCGGCAGAGATCATCACCAGAGGAAAAGTGCCTCCTCCCAAGGGCAAAATGTCAGCGGCTAACATCCTGATCTCTATGAGAAGGAGGGGCAACCAAGCTGCAAAGGCCATTGGGAGTCCTGGCCAACGGGAGGTACCAGTCATTCCTACGGAGGAGGCGGAGACCACTAATGCAAGGGAGGAGATCCCTGCAGCCATCCCTTCTGGAGAGGGGATCCCTGAAGCGGCTCCTTCAGGGGAGAAGGCCCCTGCAACAAAGGGGAAGAGGATCCTGGTGGTTGAGGAGACTTCTTCCTCTTCTGATAGTGAGGCCCCAGAGGAAGGGGGTCTGGTAACACGGTCCTCTGCGAGGACAAGTGGTTGGGAGATTGCCCAACCTTCCAGCAGCCAGCTGGAAGTCAGTGGATGGGGTCGTCCTTCTGCTGGTAAGTCTTTTTGACTTTGATAGTGTTTTCTTTGTTTTTGAGTTCATACTTCTGTTTCCTAGTTGCTTGATGCCTGTACTTTGTAGGTGCGGGCCCTTCAGGCCAAAGGGCTGGTCCCTGTGAGGCTCTCGTGGACCAAGGGGTCCTAACAGAGATCCCTGCAGATTTGGGGACCAGGACTGAGGTCCTTGAGGAGACCGGGGTCTGGCCCCATTACTTGGAGCGAAGGCGCGTTGCTGCCAAGTCGGTCCCCAAGTGGTCTGAGGAGCCAGACCTCCTGAGAGTCAAGAGGCACCAGACCAGGCTCAGGGTGTACAGGGAGCAAGGGAGGCTCCTGAAAGATGCATGGGATCCGGTCTTCCTTCTCAGGAACAGCAGTTCACTGCTGCGGGGAGGGGAGCAAACCCTCCAATCCTGCCTGGAGGGGCTGCGCACCCCCTATGACAGGGAGATGATCGAGCGGAGCCTGGACTCCCCTGCTGAATTCATGAGGGAGGCAGCTCAACAGAGTCTGCAGGTAAGACAGCTTCTGGTCTTTATGTATAAGTTCAGTTTAGCCTTTTTCTGCCTCTGCTTTAATAGCACTGGGATGTAGGCGGCTGTCAAAGGATATGCTGCTGCTGAGCAATGGCATGACTTCCTGAAGTATGCCAATAAGCGGGACGACGCCCAGATATCAGAGATTGCTTCTCTCAGGAGGGAGCTGGAGGCCTCAAAGAAGAGGGAGGAGGAGCTTAAAGAGGAGCATGCCAAGCGTGTGGCCCAACTAGAGAGTTGGTGCGATTATGGCAACAAAGAGCGGGCACACAGCATGCGGTACCGGTGGGAGCAGGCCTGCTTACTTGATGTTGCGAAGCAACGCTTCCTTCAGCAGGTAGCAATGCTTGGAAGCCAAGCGACTTGAAAATGCCGTTTTGAAGGAGTCCCTCCTTTCTTTGGAGGCGAAACCAAAGCTGCCCTTGCGGTGGTGAAGGCCCAAGTTGAGCGGTGCAGAGGCCGCAGCCGAGGAGGCGAGGCGCCAAGCCACGCCTGTGCTCAATTGGCAGAGAAGAAGGTGGAGGAGGGCAGGCTTGCTGCTGAGGCTGCCATGAAGGCACGCCTGGAGGTCGCTACTGATCTGGAGAAAGCAATGGCCTCAGTGCGGGAGATGGAGAAGGCTCTGGGCCTTCCCTCCTTTGAAGGTGAGGATCCTGAGTCCTCTTCCTCTATCAAGGTGTCCATCCCCGAGCGGATGCCTCGACTGGTGGAGAAGCTTGGCGAGATCCAAGCCCTAGGTGAAGCGGGGGCGCAAGCCTACGAGGAGGGCTGGCTGCGATGCCGCTTCCAAGTGGAGAAGGCATTCCCAGAACTGAGTCTTGGGATCCTGGATGCTGCTAATACTAGTAGCCCAACAGTAGAGGCTCTGCTCGACTGGGGAGAGCAGGGAAAGAAAATGGGCGAAGCCTGGTATGCCCTTTTGGATTAGGGTGGAGGTTCCAACATGTGGATGCCCCCCCTTTCTTCTTCTTCTTTTTTTTTGCATAAGGAACACCTGCATTCATGCATATTTTTGCAAATAGTAGATGAAGTAAAGTTTCATTTTACCTTCCTTGTCTTGTAGCCTCGCTTTTATTTCGCGATAGTAGTGTAGGGTACGTTAGCCAGGTTAACAACCCTAGGCTAAGTCCTGTTTGTGGGGAGAAGCCTTTCTGAGGCTCGGAACAGCGAAGCCACAGAGATTACCTTGTCCAGAAGCTGAAGACTCGGTTTGAGTTTGTAGTGATGAGGCACTTATAATCCGCAACGGCGGGGCCCCAAATATCATTCCAGATAACTTATGGGTTCACTTGCTGAGACAAGCTGAGATGGAGACCACTTGTTGGGACAAGTTATAAGGGTCTTTTAGGGCTTGCAGAGGAGATACCCCTGAAGACCATGGGCAATTTTCGTGGAGCAAGCCCTTGGGTAGTGTAAAGTGTACCAAGTAGAAGACCCTGCAGTTGCTCACCATATATATGAAAGGAATGAAGTAAAAACTCAGTTTACCTCAAGCCTGAAGTCGCGCGTTGGCGAAGGCAGTAGGGCACTTGTTGAGACAAGCGAAGAATCATCTGAGGTTTTGGGGAGTGAGACCCGTTGCTGTGTTGAGGAGCCCGTGCGGAAGGTCTGCTGTGGCGCTCGAGGACGACTTACACATAGACCTCCCTGAAGGAGCCAAAAAGGGGGTTACCCTTCCGCAGCGCAAGGGGATTACCCTTGGGGCGGGGCGAGGTGAAGGTCAGTTGGGGAATGAGACCCGCAACCACCTGTGTGGAGAAGTCCGAGCGGAAGGTCTGCTGTGGCGTGCGAGGACGACTTACACATAGACCTCCCTGAAGGAGCCAAAAAAAGGGGTTACCCTTCCGCAGCGCAAGGGGGTTACCCTTGGGGCGGGGCGGGGCGAGTTGAAGGTCAGTTGGGGAATGAGACCCGCAACCACCTGTGTGGAGAAGTCCGAGCGGAAGGTCTGTTGTGGCGTGTGAGGATGACTTACACATAGACCTCCCTGAAGGAGCCAAAGGGGGTTACCCTTCCGCAGCGCAAGGGGATTACCCTTGGGGCGGGGCGAGTTGAAGGTCGGTTGGGGAATGAGACCCGCCACCACCTGTGTGGAGAAGTCCGAGCGGAAGGTCTGCTGTGGCGTGCGAGGACGACTTACACATAGACCTTCCTGAAGGAGCCAAAAGGGGGTTACCCTTCCGCAGCGCAAGGGGGTTACCCTTGGGGCGGGGCGAGTTGAAGGTCGGTTGGGGAATGAGACCCGCAACCACCTGTGTGGAGAAGTCCGAGCGGAAGGTCTGCTGTGGCGTGCGAGGACGACTTACACATAGACCTCCCTGAAGGAGCCAAAAGGGGGTTACCCTTCCGCAGCGCAAGGGGGTTACCCTTGGGGCGGGGCGAGTTGAAGGTCAGTTGGGGAATGAGACCCGCAACCACCTGTGTGGAGAAGTCCGAGCGGAAGGTCTGCTGTGGCGTGCGAGGACGACTTACACATAGACCTCCTGCAGGAGCCAAAGGGGGTTACCCTTCCGCAGCGCAAGAGGTTACCCACGGGCGGGGCGAGTTGAAGGTCGGTGGGGAATGAGACCCGCAACCACCTGTGTGGAGAAGTCCGAGCGGAAGGTCTGCTGTGGCGTGCGAGGACGACTTACACATAGACCTCCCTGAAGGAGCCAAAAGGGGGTTACCCTTCCGCAGCGCAAGGGGGTTACCCCTGGGGCGGGGCGAGTTGAAGGTCAGTTGGGGAATGAGACCCGCAACCACCTGTGTGGGGAATGAGACTCCCTTAGCGGGGGAAGAGAAATGTACGCCTTCTCCCTACTGGGGGGCGTAGGGTACCGCCCTTGAGACCTAGGGTCCGGTCGCGAGGGTTGTCCCTTAGCGTCTGCCGTGACGGCTCTGGCGAGTGGTCGAGTGACCTCTTCCGTATTCATAAACCGCGACGCCGTACTTAAGAATTGTTCCATATTGGTGGGAGGGTTAGTGTGGACATCCACAAAGAAAAGAGACTCCCAGCGGAGGCCTTGGATAGCTGCCAGTGAGCTTCTTCTCCCAGTTAGGGACACTGGATAGACTCGGCACAGGCGTTGAATATATTCTCTCGAGGGGTTCATCCTTTTCTGCCGTATCTTAAGAAGGTGTCCCGCCGTGTTAGGAGGTGGTTTAGACACCACAAAATGGTTGGAGAAGTTGCGGGATAGCTCCTCAAAGGAATCAAACCGCTTATCCCGGAGAGTGGTATACCAGTTGGCAGCGGCCCCAGTAAGTGTGGAGCTGAAAGCTCTACAGAGCGTGTTGTCGTCTGCCCTTGCTATTGCCATTGCGGAGACGTAACGCTGGAGGTGAATATCAGGGTCTGATAGGCCATCATAAGCATCCAGCTTAATGTGTGGCCCAGTGCGGAAGGGGAGTTTCTAAAACCCGCTGAGTAAAAGGTTGGGTCCAGAGGTGGTCCAGACCCATCCTGGAGATATTATGGACACTAGCCCTTTCATTCCTTTTTTCCACTTCCTCTAATCGTCTAGTAAGCGCGATAAGTAAGCGCCATTCTGTATCATTCCGGCTTCCGCTTCCGACGTCCCGGCGCCCCCGCCTCCGCAACCGAGCTCGGGTGGCGTGCGGTGACAGTATGTTTGTTCTGTCTTAAGGCCCGGGCGGCCTTGGAGGCCCCGGGTTCCTATTCTGTTCTGTACATCTGCATCAGGTGATGATACTTCTGTTTATGTTTACATGTATATGTGTTCTGTTCTGTGACGTGACCCGGGCTGGTCTTAAGACCACGGGTGCTCTATGGTTTGGTTTGGTTATGTCTGCACTAGAGGGTGCCGACTTTCTGTGTATGTCCGCACTTGGGGTGCCGATATACTTCTGTGACCCTACGACAGTTTGGGGATCGCGACCCCAGCCGGTACCGTGCTTTCTGTTCTGTATGTTCTGACCTCTTGGAGAGGGCTGTCGTGCCGTGGGTCAGCGGTTGGACCGCATGTGTTGGGATTCTGATTCATTTTACGCTTTATGTTTATATATGTACATGTATACTCTTGTGTTATTCTGTTTTGCAGGTTTAGTTTGTTGCCACCTGGGCAAACTACGTTTTACCTCAGCCCTTACTGGGTCCTTCCAAGGACTCACCCTTTTATTTGTTTATCACCTTACAGGCCGTCCTGACAAGCAACCGGCGGAGTAGAGATCCGCGGTGCTTCTGCTATTTTTGGGGTTGCGGTTGCAGCAGCCGTACCACGTGCAGGAATCCTTGAGCGAGAGGCTTCTGATTCCGCACTTAGGTATTTATAGGATTTTGTTTAATGGCTCTGTAGCTGTAGCTGCATGCATGTAGATTAGATCATGAATTTGTATATGATGTATAATCTGAGATATATCCTGCTTTTGTTTGTCTTATGAGTCGTGGGCAGAGCCCCGACTTGCCTATATTGGAATTGTTATATTATGGATTCGGTGTTTCTGTGTTTGTGGCGATGATCGATGTTTGACACACCATGAACTGCATGTTTGGTAGGAGTCGGATTGTCATGTATGCTTACCTTGTATAAGTTCGTAGGTTGCTAGTCGTTTCCCGACTATTTTATTATTTGAGCTCGATGCTCCGTTGCCGCGCTTCCCGCCATTTTCTCGTTCCGACGTCGCAGCCGGCTCCGCCTCCGCAACCGGGCGAGGTGGCTGTGACATCATCTTTCCTGGGTATTGTATTGACGAGACTTATGGGTGATGGAACTAAGGCTTGAATGAAGTGCTCATGGTTGTTACATTAGGATTTCACGCATGTGTACATAAAATTATAAAGTAAGTGTATATTGAACCTTCTTGGAGGCTCAAAACGAACATGTATGTGAAATTATGCAAACTTGTTTATGTGTTTCTAATTGGATGCTATAAGCACTCCTTTTGCCACATATGAACATGTTTGTGTGGTTTCATGTGTTTGTAACTTGTTTTGAGTCTTGTTGTGATTGATTGAATTTTGATACATGCGATTTGCATCATGTAGATGGCATATAAAAGTATTGTTGCTGAACTTAACAAAGACCTGAAATTGGATGGTGAGAACTATCCTATTTGGGAACAGAAAGTCAAGTTCATCTTGACGGAGCAGGAGACATTAGATGTCCTGACTACTAAGATTGTTCAACCACCGGCTGATCAAGACCAAACTACCTATGTGGCACTCTTGAAAAAGAATGGTCATTGCCGGGTTACTCTTTTGTCAACTATGGTAGATGAGATCATGGTTGAGTTCTCGACCCTTGATAGTGCCAAAGAGATTTGGGACCGAGTCAAGGCAAAGTATGGTGATGTCTCGGTTGAAAACAGAGAGCCATGATTCTGAGGTTTGAGGACTATCAGATGCGCGCTGACCATACCATGAGTGCTCACCTAAGGAGATGTCCCGAATGATCTACCCGTTGAAGAAGGCTGGACATGAGCTCACGGACGAACAACAGGTCCAGGCTATTATCAGATCCTTGCCAGATGAGGATTGGCAGTTGATGAAGGTCAACTTGCGTCACAATGCTCAAATCAAGACATTTGATGATATTGCATGTCACCTAATACTTGAGGCCGAGGTGTTGGCGCTCAAGAACCATTCCCGTGCATATGTTGCATCTACCTCTTCCTCCAAAAAGGGAGGATTCAAAAAGAAGGGTAATTGGTTCAACAAAGGAGGTAAGAAGGGTGGCGGCAATGGCAAGGGAAAGGGTGGTGGAAATAGTCCGAACTTGAAGAAATTCAAGAAGAAAAGGGACGTTTCCAAACTCAAATGCTTCAAGCTATGGGACTAAGGGCCATTTTGCTAAGGATTGCAAGAACCCTCCCAAGGTACATTTTCCTACTTCTATTTCTGATGTATTTGTTACATCTTGTACTATATGTAAGCGGCAGTTCTTTGTGGATTGTAGACTCAGGGGCAACGGACCACATAGTCCGTGATAAGTCATGGTTCGTGGCATACAGGAAACTTCCCAAGGGCGCAAAGTGTGTTGCAGTTGGGAACAATGATGTGATAGAGGTATTAGGAATAGGGACTTGTAAAGTCCCAGTGTGTAATGGATATTTATATCTTATTGACACTTTATATGTACCTAATATTAGTAGGAATTTAATTTCTATTAGTAGTTTGTTGAAGTATCGATATAGCTTGAACTTTACCAATAGTAGTGTAACTATTTATAAAGATGACCTATTTGTTCATGAATGCTTCGTTAACAATGGTTTGTATGAACTTAGACCGAATTGCGATTTTAATGCATCTTCTAGTTGTCATGTGACCGAGGTCACTACTGAAATGACTTGGCACGAAAGGTTAGGACATGTGGGTCAAGATCGGTTGAATAAGTTAGCCAAGAAAGGGCTACTTGGATCCTTGACCAAAGTTGTTTTACCAAATTGTCAAGCATGCCTTGAAGGCAAAATGACTAGAAAGCCTTTCGGGCATGGAGCTAGAAGGGAAGAAGCGTTAGAATTGGTCCATTCCGATTTGTGTGGACCATTAAGAGTTGAGTCCAGAAATGGATTCAAATACTTCATCACATTTACAGATGATTACACTCGATTCACTCACGTTTTCTTACTACGAAACAAAGCAGAGGCTTTCACTTACTTTCAAAAGTATGTGCATTTGGTTGAGAACCAAATGGGTAAGAAAATCAAGTCCTTGAGAACGGACCGTGGTGGAGAGTATAGTTCAAATGCCTTTAAGGCATTTTGTGACATGAAGGGAATTGCCAGAGAGTTCACTCTTCCTTGGACACCTCAACAGAATGGAGTGTCAGAAAGAAAGAATAGGACTCTTATGGACATGGTTAGGTCCATGATGGCTAAGGCCAATTTGGACACCATCTCTTTGGAGTGATGCCTTTGCTTTGTGCAGTTCACATTCTCAATAAAATCCCTACCAAGAGCATTAATTCTTCTCCATATGAGTTATGGAAGAAGAAGACGCCTAATTTTTTCTATATGCACCCATGGGGTTGCTTGGCTTATGTGCATGTAACGGACCACCCTTTGGGGAAATTACGTCCCCGAGGCAAGAAATGTGCATTTCTTGGTTATTGCACTGAATCTAGGGGTTATGTCTTCTTGGACCTAAGTCACAAAGACGGTCTTGTATTTGATGCAAGAAACGCTAACTTCTTGGAGAATGAGTTTCCAAAAGTTGGTAATTGTGATGACCTAGACTCTTTGGTACCAATCCTAGAAAAGGATCAACTAGGTACTACAGAAGTACCAGTTGCACAAGATGCACCCAATCTTAGATGGAATACCTCAACAGGAGGGAGTAGTGACTTCTAATAATGAATCCAATGAATTGGAGGATCCCATGGAACAAGATCCTGAAGTAGGAGGATCTGTTCAAGAGGGAGTTGAGGATCAATAAGAGCTGGAACAACCTCCACCCATGTTGATAAGATCAACTAGGGAATCGAGACAACCCAAAAGGTGGGGTCTCTCGGAGGGAGAAACTTATTTGGTATCATCTGAGATAGATGAACCAAGTAACATCAAAGAAGCTCTAAATAGTGCACAAAAGGAGGAATGCATGAATACCATGAATGAAGAGTTGCATTCAATGGCAGTGAATGGTGTGTGGGAGCTTTCTGATCTTCCTGCTGGTCGTAAGGCCATTGGTAATAAATGGGTTTTAAAAATAAAGAAAAACACTGATGGAAGTATCGAAAGGTACAAGGCCCGTTTGGTGGCCAAGGGCTTCACACAGAAGGAGAGAATTGATTTTAAGGATACATTCTCTCCAGTTGTGAAGTTCAATTCCATCAGGTTACTGCTGGTCATTGTGGCGCATCTGGATCTTGAACTCCATCAGATGGACGTCAAGACTGCCTTCCTTAATGGTGATTTGAGTGAAGAGATCTATATGAGACAACCTGAATGGTTCGTCCAGGAAGGTCTTGAGGACAAGGTCTGTAGACTCAAGAAGTCTATCTATGGTCTTAAGCAAACTTCAAGACAGTGGTACTTGAAGTTTCACCATGCAGTCACAAGCTATGGATTTGTGATGATGCACGAAGACCATTGTGTGTACTTGTACTCAGCTGGATCCGATTATGCCATAATGACTCTTTATGTTGATGACATTTTGATTGCCAGCAATGGAGTTGGTTTGATGACAACCATCAAAGAATGGTTATCCTCCACTTTCGACATGAAAGACATGGGGGAAGCATCCTTTATTCTTGGTGTCAAAATCCACCGGAATAGAAAGGAACGCTTGTTAGGCTTATCTCAAGAACCTTATGTAGATAAGATTCTGGATAGGTTTAACCTAACCAACTCAAAACCCATGAATACACCACTTGCATATGGATGCAAGATTGGAGGGGATATGTGTCCCACAACTCCAAAAAAAAGGGAAGAGATGGCTCATATCCCATACTTAAGCGTGATTGGTTCCCTTATGTACGCAATGTTGTGTACCAGGCCTGATATTAGCCAAGCAGTTGGCTTGTTAGCACGGTACTCTTCAAACCCGGGAATTCAGCATTGGAAGAGTGTCAAGAGGGTTCTCCGGTACCTCAAAGGTACTAAGGATTATTGGCTATGCTATCAAGGAAAGAATCTTGATTTGCATGGCTATTCTGATGCTGATTGGGGTGGTGATCGAGATTCATGCAAATCTACTTCTGGTTATGTTTTCATGCTTAACGGAGGGGCAACTACATGGTGTAGCAAAAAACAGACCTGTACAGCCTTATCAACCATGGAGGCTGAGTTTATCTCATGTGCCTCAGCTGTACAGGAGGCCCTCTGGCTTGGTTATTTCCTTAAAAACTTGGAATCTAGAATTACGGTGGACAGGCCTATTACTATCTACAGTGATAGTATGGCGGCCATGGCTTACACCAAGGATCCCAAGTATCACGGGAAAACCAAACATATAAGCATGAAGTATCATTTCGTTCGGGATGCAATTGAAGAGGGTGAAGTTAAGATAGATCGAGTACATTTCTACAGACCTCATGGTGGCTGATCCTCTAACTAAGCCACTTCCACCAATTGTATTTGCCCGTTATGTTAAGGCAATGGGTCTACATAGATTATAGTTTGTTGGATGTACTTCACCATCTTTGGTGTCACACATGTAATATGAATGATTGTTTAATAATGTAACTTATTTCATTCATTTCTTTTGGTTCAAATCTACTTATGTTCACAACGAAAATTAGAACATGTCAAGTATAGACATTAGAGAGCGCTTTCTCACATGAGCCTCTCGCCCTCTGTCTTGAGTAGATTTGAGGATGAGACAAGTTAAAGACCTAGAATATGTAGTTCTATCCAAAGAACTTGTGACTCATTGTCATATTTCTAAGTGGGAGACATGTCCAACACCTGTCACCTTAACTATTTGTCGTCTCGGTTTCCTAAAATCAGGGTAAGATGAACTGGTTTATCGAGTTTGTATGATCTCCATACATCCTAGCCTATATTTTAGTAGTAAGCGAGTACTTACTTGTTAACAAATTCATGGATTTGACATGTCCTCCTATTATTTGATAAGTGGAGAACACTATGGTGTTTTAAGAGGGAGAAATGACACACTCCCAATCGATCGAGTGGACATCATTCCAAGTGAGAATGGTGTACGTAAAACACCCAATAGTCTTATTTGAGAACTTACAAATTCCATATCCATGAAAATTCGACTATACAGAGAACTTAAACAAGTTGTCTTTATTCTTGTTTAATGTGAGGTTCTTTAATCTAGACTCTTAGTGACTTTAGTTTGCTATTAGTACTTTACACTTACAACACTACTTTGATTGGATGTTGAAGGTCTTAGTTTGAAGACTGTAATATCTTCCTTTTGGGTAGTTGAGTTTGTGTAATGTGTTAAGTAGTTTAAAACTTGGGCCCACATGTTAAGTAGTTTAACCCGGGATGTGTTTCCGACGATCCAACGTTATTTCCCTAATCCTTACCTACCCAACAACAACATATATGAAGCACACAACGATCGGTCACCAACATCTCCTCCCTTGACCAACCCGGTATACTTCCTGCTCAGTGCATCGGCAACCGTGTTGCCCTTGCCAGAGATGTACTCGATACTACAATCATAGTCCTTAATGTATTCGAGCCATCTGCGCTGCCTCATGTTAAGCTCCTTCTGCGTAAACAGATATTTCAGACTCTTATGGTCGGTAAGAATATGAAATTTGTTACCAAGCAAATAATGCCTCCATTGTTTCAGCGCATAAATCACTGCAGCCAACTCCAGATCATGCGTCGGGTAGTTCAGCTCATGCGATCGCAGCTGCCTCAACCCATAAGCTACCACATTACGCTCCTGCATCAACACACACCCCAAACCGGACGTGGAAGCATCCGTATAAATCACATACGGTAAGCTCGGATCTGGAAGAGTCAGAATCGGAGAGTTAGTCAACTGCCACTTCAACTCCTGGAAATTCTGCTCACACTTCTCTGTCCAGATAAACGGCTGACCCTTCTTGGTCAGCTGTGTAAGCGGAGATGCTAAAATAGAGAATCTCGGTACAAACCTCCGATAATATCCTGCTAACCCCAAGAAGCTCCTGAGCTCTCGTACCGTGGTAGGTTGCTTCCAATCCCGAACTCCCCTCACCTTCTCTGGATCCACAGACAAACCATGCTCAGAAATAACGTGTCCCAGAAAAGTGACTTCCCGAATCCAGAACTCACACTTTGAGAATTTAGCATAAAGCTGATGTTCCGAAAGTGTCTGCAGAACTACCCACAGATGCTCCCGATGCGAGTCCTCATCCCTAGAATAAATCAGAATATCATCGGTAAAAAACACCAGAAATGAGTCCAAGTACTGCCGGAACACCCGATGCATCAGATCCATGAATGCCGCTGGAGCATTGGTCGGCCCGAATGGGATGACCGTAAACTCAAAGTGTCCATATCGGGTGCGGAAAGCAGTCTTAGGTATGTCTTCTTCCTTCACCCTAAGCTGAAAGTACCCAGATCGGAGATCAATCTTTGAGAAAACCCTCGAACCCCGAAGTTGATCAAAAAGATCATCAATCCTCAATAACGGATACTTATTCTTCACAGTAAGGGCATTCAACCGTCTGTAATCTATACAAAGTCGGAGCGTCCCATCTTTCTTCTTTACAAACAGAACCGGAGCACCCCAGGGTGAAGTGCTCGGTCGGATGAAGCCCTTCTGCTGTAAATCCTCCAATTGCTTCTTCAACTCCTGCATCTCAGAAATAGGCATCTGATAGGGAGGAATAGATATCGGAGCAGTACCCGACTGCAGGTGGATCTCAAACACAATTTCCCGCTCTGGTGGTAATCCGGGCAACTCCTCCGGAAATACCTGCGGAAAATCTCGAACCACTGGTATACTATCTAACTTCAACCTAATACCAGCCTCATTCAGATCATAACATTCCCCTACACCAACTATCGACAGTTGATCCAGAATCTGCAACTCTGTACTGTGCTGTGCGATAGTCAAACCAGTCAGAGCCGTGAGAGGTAGTACCTCTCCAGAAACCATAATGGTACGGGTTGCACAATCAATGTGCACAGAATTCTTGGATAGCCAGTCCATCCCAAGAATAACATCATAGTGCGGCGTGTCTAAAACCAACAAATTTGATACTATTAGATGTCCACCTACAGATATCGTGCAACCCCGAACCATCTCATTGGAAAACAGAAACTGACTCCCCGCAGTTTTTACTAAGTACATCTGAGGCAAAGTACTAACAGACAGATGCAGAGATGTAACACATTTCTGTGCTACAATAGAAATAGATGCTCCTGTATCAAATAACGCATGAACAGGTGTATCATTCAGAAACACAGTACCTTGCAGAACTCCCTGCTGAGTCGAGCCTCCCTGCTGGCTGGTGCCTGCCTGCCGACTAGGTCCTGCCTGCTGACTAGGACCTCCCTGATGACTAGGACCTCCCTGCTCTATGTGAAAAACTCGTCCTGCCCTAGGCTGCTGCGGTGGAGGGGGTGGCTGAAGCTGCTGTCGCTGCTGAGGTCTCGGGCCACCCCGCTGAAACCCACGCCCTCGCGGCGCGTTGGGCTGTGCCCGAGACTGTGGATGCTGAAGACTGCCAAAACCCTGTCCCACAGTCATAGGGCAATCTCGTACCCAGTGACTGTCGGACCCACAACGTAAACATCGGCCCTCCAGTCGGTAACAAGGTTGGCCAGGGTGATACCTACTGCAAGTCGGACAAGGTCGTGGCGGTGGTGCTCCCCCTCTGCCTCTACTAGACTGCCCAGGCCTGTTCGGCCGTCCAGAAATCTGCCGGGGTCCCTGCTGTGTGGAACCCCTCGAACTCCCCTGACCTCGCTGTGAGATGAGGCGACTCTCAACCTCCTCCTGCTCGAGGAGTTGAGCCTTATGAACCGCCTCCCGATAAGTAGTAATGTCTAACGGCCTCAGAGCCCACCTGTACTCGGGGCGCAGTCGACGGATAAACCTCTTTGCCTTCTCCTCCTCCATACCATGGTACTGCGGTACGTAGTGGATAAGCCTATCAAACTCCCGCTCATACTCTGCGACAGTCCTGTCTCCCTGATAAAGCTCATCAAACTGTGCCTGACGCAGATCTCTAGCTGCAGCCCCGATAAATCTCCGATGGAACAGTTGTGTAAACTGCTCCCAGGTAACGTCCACCTCCTAATCGGGTGCTAGCCCCGCATTCGCCCTCAAATTACCCTGAAGGCTCCTCCACCAATGATCTGCTCCCTCCTGCAGATTAAACGTGGCAAGGGATACCATCACTGTAGAAGGTAGGTGTAACCTCCCAAGGAGCTTGTCAATCTCCATAAACCACGTCTCCGCTGCCTCGGGACCTCCCCTGCCATCGAACTTCTTAGGGTTCAAACGCTGGAACCTCTCCAACAATCGGACATCATCAGAGTCAGAGTGATGTCCCGAACCTCCCCGTCGTCGGTGGGTCCGACGGGTGGTATCAGAATCCAGCTCAATAATCCTTCGTCGCTGTCGAGGGGGCTGATGTGTCTCCTGGTCAGAACGATCGGAGCGAGCTGCGGAGCTGCGCTCCGGTCGTACCCTCCGTGATCGCGGATTCCTGCGCTCCTCGTCCTCCTCAGACTCACTCTCAGATCGTGCCCGTACATGAGTGTGGGTGGTAGTCCGGGTGTGGCTACTCACCCCTCCGTCAGAATGTACAGACGGTGCCACGACTAAGTCCTCCTGTACCTGTGGCTGTATTGGATCTTGTGCCGGAACTAATGTCCTCAGCAACTGCTGAACCTGTTCCAACACCTGAACCAAAACAGTAGTAGACTCCTGACCCTGCTGTGCAACCGGTGGCGGGGTATGTATCCGCTCCACTCCAGAATCCCCCTGCCTCCCCTCCCTATCTCTCGGAGGCGTGGGATTACGGTCCCCTCCCTCCGGTCGCAAATCACGCTGTCTACGCGTGTTAACCATTCCTGAAACATTTCAGACCAAACAGAGTCCAGACAAATCAGTCACTTCTAATCCCTACAGAAACTAGCAGCAGCTTTCTAAGGCTCTGTAGTGCAATGCAGTACTTAACACAGAAGTTATTTCTCAAAATGATAAAATCATGTATTTCACAAAATCACAGAAGCAGTTCATGCTTATTTCACCAAATCTTTTTCCTAACACACAATTTTACGTACCCGAAACTTTTCCACAATCCCTTTCTCGTAATAGTTTTACCAAAATCCAGAAATCCCAAGTTCCGAAATCTGCATCTACCAGGATAACTTGAAGGATCAAACCTTGTTCCACAATTTTATTTTAAAGTGGTTCAAGTAAGGAGGTGGCCAATCTCCGTACCAAACCATTCTAAAATAAAATGTGCAACAATAGTTGTCACTACAAGTCACCACTGGCGACCAATATGGTCACTTACCTACTCTGATACCAACTTGTCACCGTACGCCACCCGAGCCCGGTTGCGGAGGCGGGGGCGCCGGGACGTCGGAAGCGGAAGCCGGAATGAATACAGAATGGCAGGTCCATCGAGACCTGCCGCGCGTAGCGGACCCGAAAAGTGATGATTGTGGAAGCAACCTGAAAATTTTCATACATGTAACTAAAATAAAATCCATGGTGAGTCTCGCCACTCGAAAACGGGTGAGCACATCACCATCACCATATATACAGTTCATGCATTAACAATAAAGTAAGCCCCGCCCTCCGTGGACGAGTGCTTACGCACAAAACATAGATACACACAGAGTTTCCCGAACCTAGGGTATCTAGCAAGCGCCAAGCGCTCAGAACATGCAATATATATAATATATATATATATATATACAATCATCACAACAATCCAGAAAAAAATATGCACATGCAGCTACAGAGCCAACCCTAGACCTAAACGACAAAATACCTCGCGCGGGATTCAGACCAAGTAGACAAAATCCCGGCCCGCAAGGTGCAGATGCTGCTCAACACAACCAAGGCAGAAGCCTCACGGAAACCTACTCCACTGGCTGCTTACCAGATCTACCTAAAACCCAAAAACAGAACCTAAAAAGGGTGAGTCCTAGAAAGGACCCGTAAGGGATTTGGGGTAAGATAAGCATATGTAACCCTACAAAACAGAAAGTTAGCAATACACAGAATATACGCAGCAGAGTACGAATATCGTGCATGTAAAGAAAACATATCAGAATCCCGAAGGATGTGCAATTCTAAATTGCCATAAACCCTTATAACGAATCGGAACGACAGCCTCCCTCTAAGGGAGTCAGAAGCCGAAGCTATTACAGAAGCATGGTGCACCAGCTGGGGTAGCGAACCCACAACTGTCGTAGGGTTAACAGACAGAGTATGCCACAAGACATACACCTACAGACTACAGAATATGCCTTAAGGCATATAATCCCGAAATACTTGCAGAACAGAAACTGAAACAAAACATATACCTATCTTACCAAAATAACAGAACCAAACCCTTACCGCACAATTCCAGAACAACCGACTGATTCTGGACAACTTCCGAATTACGACCCGAAACCCGGAAACCCCTCTTTTTCCGCCTTCCACACCTCAGAATCTGTCAAACAAAGCTGAATTAGCATCCTTACCAATCACACTACCAACCTACACCCCCGACCCGAAACCGAAAATCCGGCAGAATTTCGGTAAAATTCCAGATTCCCACAGAAAATTCAGAATTCAGAACCGATTCAGAACACGCAAGAATTCATACTAACAATCCCGAATCAATCCACAGAGTACCACAAATTCGACAGAAATTCATCACAAAAATTCCCAAAAATTCGGCCAAGTAGGAGAATTTTACCCGGGATGTGTTTCCGACGATCCAACGTTATTTCCCTAATCCTTACCTACCCAACAACAACATATATGAAGCACACAACGATCGAAATTTTGCTCACACTTCTCTATCCAGATAAACGGCTGACCCTTCTTGGTCAGCTGTGTAAGCGGAGATGCTAGAATAGAGAATCCCGGTAGGTTGTTTCCAATCCCGAACTGCCCTCACCTTCTCTGGATCCACAGACAGACCATGCTCAGATATAATGTGTCCCGGAAAAGTGACTTCCCGAATCCAGAACTCACACTTTGAGAATTTAGCATAAAGCTGATGTTCCCAAAGTGTCTGCAGAACTACCCACAGATGCTCCCGATGCGAGTCCTCATCCCTAGAATAAATCAGAATATCATCGATAAAAACCACCAGAAATGAGTCCAAGTACGGTCTGAACACCCGATGCATCAGATCCATGAATGCCGCTGGAGCATTGGTCAGCCCGAATGGCATGACCGTAAACTCAAAGTGTCCATATCGGGTGCGGAAAGCAGTCTTAGGTATGTCCTCTTCCTTTACCCTAAGCTGAAAGTATCCAGATCAGAGATCAATCTTCGAGACAACTCCCGAACCCCGAAGTTGATCAAAAAGATCATCAATCCTCGGTAACGGATACTTATTCTTCACAGTAAGGGCATTCAACCGTCTGTAATCTATACAAAGTCGGAGCGTCCCATCTTTCTTCTTAACAAACATAACCGGAGCACCCCACGGTGAAGTGCTCGGTCGGATGAAGCCCTTCTGCTGTAATTCCTCCAATTGCTTCTTCAACTCCTGCATCTCAGAAATAGGCATCCGATAAGGAGGAATAGATATCGGAGCAGTACCCGACTGCAGGTGGATCTCAAACACAATTTCCCGCTCTGGTGGTAATCCGGGCAACTCCTCCCGAAATACCTACGGAAAATCTCGAACCACTGGTATACCATCTAACTTCAACCTAGTACCAACCTCATTCAGATCATAGCATTCCCCTACACCAACTATCGACAGCTGATCCAGAATCCGCAACTCTGTACTATGCTGTGCGATAGTCAAACCAGTCAGAGCCATGAGAGGTAGTACCTCTCCAGAAACCATAATGGTACGGGTTGCACAATCAATGTGCACAGAATTCTTGGATAGCCAGTTCATCCCAAGAATAATATCATAGATCGGCGTGTCTAAAACCAACAAATCCGATACTATCTGATGTCCGCCTACAGATATCGTACAACCCCGAACTATCCCATTGGAAAACAGAAACTGACTCCGAGCAGTTTTTACTAAATACATCTGAGGCAAGGTACTAACAGGCAGATGCAGAGATGTAACACATTTCTGTGCTACAATAGAAATAGATGCTCCTATATCAAATAACGCAGGAACAGGTGTATCATTCAGAAACACAGTACCTTGCTGAACTCCCTGCTGAGTCGAGCCTCCCTGCTGGCTGGTGCCTGCCTGCCGACTAGGTCCTGCCTGCTGACTAGGACCTCCCTGATGACTAGGACCTCCCTGCTCTATGTGAAAAACTCGTCCTGCCCTAGGCTGCTGCGGTGGAGGGGGTGGCTGAAGCTGCTGTCGCTGCTGAGGTCTCGGGCCACCCCGCTGAAACCCACGCCCTCGCGGCGCGTTGGGCTGTGCCCGAGACTGCGGACGCTG
The DNA here is from genome assembly GCA_024586325.1 of Stellera chamaejasme. Taxonomy (NCBI): domain Eukaryota; kingdom Viridiplantae; phylum Streptophyta; class Magnoliopsida; order Malvales; family Thymelaeaceae; genus Stellera; species Stellera chamaejasme. The sequence goes on from CM044981.1 coordinate 23,644,513, forward strand.
AATGTTACACCCACCCCGACGTTTTGGAATTTTCCGGAGAATATCTGCTGAAAACGTGAATTCTGTAAATTATCGGAACAATATTGGATTATGATAAATTACTGAAATTCAATGTTTGGAAGTGAATTTGGTGATATTTATAAGTGTTTTATGTGTTGGATGACATTTATCGAGTTCCGGGACGTTTTGCGGAAAATCGGTTTTGGCGGGCAAAATGGTCACCGACGGGAACAATTAGGAGATAATCACAAGGATTATCTCCCTTGGTAATTTCTGCAGTAATTAAGATAGGGGAGGAGATATTTTTGGCCCTTGGTCAAAGTATGGTAACCCATACCTTGCCCATACCCACACATGTCACCCATTCATTCCACCACCATTTTATTTCTTTTACTTTCTCCATAAAACCAATTAATTTTTCCTCTCACTCACCATTTATTCAGCCCTTTTAGCATTTCAGAATCACTTATCTCATTCCTCTCTCTCACTCAAACACTTAGAAAGAGAAACAACTTTTGAACACTCTCTCCTTTGCTGGCCAGAATATTTCTCCTCTGTTCGTGGCTGATTCTGCTCGTCTGGAGTTCGAATTGGCTTTGGTGGTAGTTAGAAGAAATCTTCCTTAACCTCTTGACTTCAACTTTGCTGAAGGGGTCATGGTCCAAAAACGTCGGGAAGACTTCCAGATCTGAGTTGCACGAAAACGGGTCTGCTGTGATGTTGGTGCTGAAAACTCAAACTTGAAGTTTCGAGTTTTGAGGTTCAACAAGCTTGGTTCTACCACTTTCTTAATCTCACAAATCAGTTCCAATCAAGGTAAATTTGAGTTTGTTTTGGGCTAATCATCATGTTTGAAGTTAAACATGTATGGAAGATTTGTGCTTACTCTTGTTGGTTCATGGCCAAATCTTTGAAGGAAACTTTGGTGGTGGTGGTGTCTCAAATTCCAGCAGCTCAATCAAGGTTTGAGTGGAAGTTCTTCAAGGTGAGGATCACTTTTGACAAGTTTTATGGTTTATGTTGATGGTGGGTTGTGATATTCGAGTATGTTGTTGTTGGATGTTTATTGAACAAGTTTTGTTCTTGAGGTAGTATGGAAAAATGAATGGTTGGAATGTTCAAGTTGAGGCCGAAAATTTGGAGAGATTTTTGGTGATGTTTTGTTGAAGGAATATGAAAAAGAAGCATGTTTTAAGCCTTTATGACATGTTGTTAAGTTGTGATAAAAATTTGGAATGATTTGGAGAAGTTTGGGTTGTTGGCCAAAAGTTTGGGTGTTAAGTGTGAAGTTTAGAAAAGATTTGGGTTGAGATGGAAGTTGGGCCCAAAATATGGGCTTGGGCAAAAATTTGGGAAAGAATGGATAAAGGTTGACTTTTTGACCAAGTTGACCAAACCGGGTAAAGTTGACCTTTTTATGAAACTTGGAGGACCATAGTGTAAAATATGGAAAAGTTCGGGTAAAAGTGTAAACTTGTTTTTAATGGAAGGAAGTCATTTGGAATTGTGAAAATTGGGGTACTTTTGCAAGTTCTGAAAAGTTCGAGGACTTAGGTTGTAATTAAGAATAAATTCCCAACACTTGAAACTTTATTGAAATAACTAAAGTTATTTGTATGTCTCTGATTCTGGCAGATTAAATCTGCGTCTTCCGGGATACTGCTTTTACGTCAGGGGGCCACAGTAGATATCCGTTTCTGTCAAGGTAAGGGGTTTAACTTTCTTAATGCGCATTTATGTGTATTAGGTTGGTTAAGGGCTAGTACTCGGGTCGAGGGTGGGGCCCAGTGACTCCCGGGGCTAGTCACAAGGTACGTAGTGGTTTACAGGGTTTTTATTTATGGACTATATGCATATCGGGGGTCGACGACGGACCCATTTCTGTTATATGTTCTAGACGTCTGCTATATCGGATCTGCATATCGGGGGTCGACAACGGACCCGTTATATGTTCTGTACCGGCTTAGGCCGTTTCTGTGACAGTTAGGGGACGTACGCCCCTTCGCTGGTACCATGCGCTCTGATCCCGATAATCGGTGTGAGCTTAACAAGCCGCCGTAGGGTGCTGTCAGTGGTCGGGGACCACCTGTATGGGTTATGTACCACATGTTATCGATCGATGGGAACGCCGGTGATTACGTATGCCAACCATGGTCGTTAACACGGTCCGACGGGACTTCGAGCATCATGACCGCATATCATAATACTTTTTAGGATTGGGATATCTGCTAGATCATTGCATGCTAACCCTTTTGTGCGAGCAAAAAAATGTTTTTAAAGTTTTGTTTTGACCGTCTCGTACCTACCCCTTATCGGGTTCTTTCGAGAACTCACCCCACATATATAACATTTTTCGGGGATCTGGGCAAGCGACTGCGGAGTAGACCTCCCGCTGTTCGTTACGCATTACATGCATTCTTAGGTATTTATCTGTTTATGTCCGGGCGGTCACCCCGAGCGGGTTGCGGCCGGGTGACCGGGGCTCGGTTTTGGCTGCGGGTCACGTTTTTCGGCGTTCAGACGGCTCCCGAGCCCTATCCGAGTATCATTTTGGCGAACCCTTCCGTATTTGAGGTCGTGTGGGTCCCCCGGACGTTTCCGCCGAAAATATTTTTCTGGCGCCGGGGGGTTGTCGGGGTCGCCTCGGGACTTACAGCGGGATCGGTAGCGCTCTCGAGATCTCAGTTTGAGAAGCCGTTTGTAGTTTTGGAGTCGTGGAAACGTACCGGAGGTGGTTGTGGAGTTTAATATTTGGGGCGGGACGTTCGGTTCGGGCGACTCCGGGAGCTCGGGGCGGGAATCCCGGGGCTCGGGATGGAAATTTTCTGACGGCTTTGGGGTAAGTTGTGTTATAATTTAAGATGGAATTTATGGGTATTTTTATAGAATTTTGGAGTGACGGAATTTCGGTTCAGGTTGTCACGCTCGCACGTCGGGTTTTGGTTCGGGTTCAGCGAGCTCGGTAGGACACTCCGGAAAGGTAAATGAATTTCTGAAAAATGTTCTGTGAATGTTATAATATTCTGAAGGTTGTGTCCAAGTTTCGTTAATTTTGGAATTCGGTAATTATTTTTGGGCAAAAAGAATTGGAACTTTCGGAAAAATTGGGAGTTAATTTGCAAATGGGTGCAAAATTAATAATAGAAGAGTATGGGCAGCAATCAGTTTTTCGGCAGCAAGTGTGGGGGTGTGTGATTTATAGGACACTTGTCCTATTCTTATTTAAGATGAAAAGAGATGATATATGGGATATATATATATATATATCTTATAAAAAGCTTATTATTTCCATCTCTTTTTCATTTCTTCTTCTTTCTTCTTCTCTCTTCCTTCTCTGCCGCCACCATTGAAGCTTCTCCCAAAGCTTCTTGTCCTTCAAATTTTGGCTCAAATCAAGGAGGAGATGGATCCTTTTTGTGGTAAGCATCCTCCCTACTCCTCTTTTCTTGTTAGTTTTGGAGATTAGTGGTAAAGAGAAGGATTTGTGAATTATGGTTTTGTTCTTAGCTACATGTTTGGATGATTCTCTTCCTCCCATCTTTTAGTATGTTGTTCTTGGGTTGTATGGGAGTGATAATCAAGTGTTGGATTTTGGAAAACACATCTTGGAAGAGGAACCCTTGTTTGGCCGAAATTTTGGGATAATTTCCAAAATGATGTGTGTTTGTTATCTTGCTTCATGCTTCAAGTATGTTGTTCCTAGCATGATTCTAAGATTATCTATGGTTTTAATTTGATGGAAAGCATGCTAGGAAGAATTCCCCAAGTTGGCGAATTGCTCAAAGGAGGGTTTTATTGATTTTGAAGCAATTGGTTAGTAATCTTGTTTAATAATTGCAATTGGTGATTAAAGAGTGCTAATGGAACTTTGTTTGGATTGAAATGAAGGTTGGGTGAGAAATCCCCATTAAGGCCGAATTGTTCAAAATTGGGGGTTTGTTGTGTTGATGCAATTGGTTAGTAAGTTGGGTTAGGAAGTGAAATTGGTGATTAGTGGGATTAATTGGAAGCTTGAACGGTTTGAATTGGAAGTGTGGTGAAAAATTGGTTAAGGATCAAATTGTTGAAGTGATTCTTTTTCAATGTTGGTGGTGTGTGTTGATTGAATTGGATGCTAAATTGGTAATGTGAGTGGAAGTAGGTGCGTTATGGTGTTTGAAATACCATTTTCGGGTTAGAAATGAGAAAGTTAGTTTTATACGAGTTTACCGGGAAAAGTGTCTGGAATGCGGGTTTAAGGGTTGGAATATGTTTGTGGGAGTTGGAATAACAAGGTTCTAGCTCGGTTCGTAAAACCGAGCTTTCTGTGGAATTTTCAGGGAAAGTGCTGGTTTGTGCGGAAATTGTTTTACGGGGTTTGTTTGGATGTGTTCGATCCAACTATGGTTGTACAGATGGATTCTGCGTTGGTGGAGTAGCGCGGACCCGTAGGAGCCAAGTTGTGCATTTCGGGTCGGGAGTCGGGATCTTCCGAGTGTTGGGCTGCGGGGCAGCGTTTCTGAGGTAAGGGCTTAATTTGGTAAAATGTATGTTTGTTCCGTTTCAAGGCCAGGATGACCTTAGAGGCCCGGGTTCCTATTACATTACGTATATGTTTATCGAGTAATGATACTTCTGTTTATATTTATGTATTATTGTTATTATTGTATGTTACGATTACGTGGCGAGACCGGATGGTCGAGAGAGGCCACGGGTGCTCCTTGATTACATTATGCGTATCCGCACGGGAGTGCCGATACTTACATTACGTGTCCGCCGAAAGGGTGCCGACATTCTGCGTGTATCCGCACCGGGAGTGCCGATACTTACGTTACGTGACCTACGGCAGTTTGGGGATCGCGACCCCGGCCGGTACCGTGCTATACATTGCATTACGATCTGTATATTCGACCTCTGTTGAGGGCTGTCGTTCTGAGTCGTTACGGCGGTTGGACCGCATATGTTGGATTCTGATTTACGTTATGCTTTATGTTTATATGTACATGCATATCTTTGTGATATTACATTTTGCGAGTTGATTGTTGCCACATGGGCAAACCGCACTTTACCTTAAGCCCTTCTGGGTCCTTTCGAGGACTCACCCTTTTATTTGTTTACCATCTTTCAGGGCGATCGACAAGCAACCAGCGGAATAGAGATCCGCGGTGCTTCCCGACATTTTGGGTTACATAGCAGCAGTACCACGTGCGGGAATTCTTGAGCGAGAGGCTTCTGATTCCGCACTTAGGTATATATTTATAGGATTTTGTTTAATGGCTCTGTAGCTGTAGATGCATGCATGTAGGTCAGATCATGAATTTGTATATGTCATATGATCGGAAATATATTCTGCCTTTGATGCCTTCTGAGTCGAGGCGGAGCCCGACTTGCCTATATTGGATTTGTTATGATATGAATTCAGTGTTTCTGTGGTTGTTGCGATGAGCAATGTTTTGTATACCATGAACTGCTTGGTTGGTATTTTGTCGAGTTATCATGTATACTTGCCATGTATGGGTTATGTAGGTTGCTAGTCGATACTCGTTTGTTACGTATTTGAGCTCGATGCTCATTGCCGCGTTTTCCGCCGTAATTCCTGTTTCCGGCGTCGCGGCCGGCTCCGCCTCCGCAACCGGGCGGGGTGGCTGTGACAAGTTGGTATCAGAGCAGGTCGGGTCGAAGTGACCCAAGAGGTAAAGCATGGTTAGTTAAAGTATGGGTTGTGGAAGGCAAGTCATGCTAGTTCATGGGTAAGCTTTACAAGTAATGACTTCGAAGGGCAAGCTACTGGTTTACACCTCATTCTGAAGTGGTTCGATGCGGGCCTGATCAACTCCTTATTTGAACCATTTCGGAATGCGTGTGGAGCGGTGGCGGTTCTTTGGAGCATTATGGAAGGTGTGGGTGTTATATGAAGTGATTAGTGATTATAAGCATGATCGATTCTATGTTAAGGTTTATTATTTAGTTTCGGGATTACGAAAAGAATCCTTGCATCATGCATTGCATTACACTACTGAGCCTTAGAATCTGCTGCTGGCTTTTGGATAGATGGGGAAAAGTTAGTTGATTTGGACTTTTGGATATGGGATAAGTTGGTTTTGGTTGGACTTGGTTTAAGGGAATGTTTACTACACGCGAATAGCGTGATTTGGTACCGGAGGGGCGGGACTGGGATCCCACACCTCCGTGGAATAGGATACGGGTTCAGCGTAACCCAGGGTCTGAACAACCACACTCACCGCCCCCGAGGCTTAGCTGTCGTAGGGACCCCTCTCTGATTTGGTATTACCGCCAGCCTAGCTGGTTCAGGGGCGGCAGTAGGCAGGGGAAAATCTGTTTATGCCACGGTAAGGGCATTTTGATCAGGTGGTGATAGCGAGACTTTAGCCACCTTTGCTCGCTACTGACTTTGGAATTGGTAAGTGAGTGACTCAGGAGCGTGGTCACTCGACACCTAGACTTCTCGTCGGTCCTATCAACGACGGGAGATCGAGACACCGGTCGACGAGGTTGGACTTTTGGAGAGGTTTGAGTTTGAATCCCCGAGGTTCGGCGGCCGAGGAGGGCCGGAGGTAGTAGAGACTTGGTTTGCAGGAATTGACAAACTCCTGGAGGAGGCTATTCTGAGCCGGTTGGCCCGGGGCAACGGCTACTCGGTCGATTGCTTCAGTTCGAACCGGAGTTCGGATTGACCCGATATCTGATTTCTAGTGTCTGGCGTGTACCGGACATTTCCGCGGAAAATATTTTTTGGGGCCGGGGGTTGCCGTAGGACGATTTTCGGGGAGTCTGTGCGGAGAAACGGCTCCCGGGAGCGACCCGGGACTCAGATTTGCGGTTTTGAGGAAGATCTGGAGTCGGGGATATAATTTACATTTTTCTGTGAAGAAAAATGTTCTGGGTCGGAAATTACGGTTTCGGGCAGTTTTCGGGCTCGGGGCGAGCCAAGCTGTGACACTTGGCGAAATGTGATTAGTGGAAAGTATTGGACTTGGTCTCTTGTTATTTCTAGTGATTATGATTCACTATGATGTCAAAAAGGATGTCATGTGCAAAGCACATGACTTATTATTACAAGACTTAAGTTTTGGCAAGTCTTGCAAAAATGCAAACGTATTCTTCTTCCTTCTTCACTGCCGAATTCTTCCTCTCTCTAAAGCCACCATTGTTGTGTTTTACAAGCTTCCAAAGCTTGCTCTAGATTGCTTCTTGGTCCGAGAGTTCAACTGGGAAGTTGATCAGCAACTCGAGTACTACGTCTGTCAGAGGTATGGTTCGATTCTGTTGAGTATTTGGCAATATTGGAAAGTTGATGTTCTTGGCTTAGATCTGAGTTTTGATGGAATTGAACCGTTGGATCGTTGTGTGGTTCATATATGTTGATGTTGGGTAGGTAAGGATTAGGGAAATAACGTTGGATCGTTGGAAACACAACACGGGTGAGAACTCACCTGTTGGCCGCATTTTTGACTGAGTATGTTGGGAGTTTCTGTTGAATTTGAGGTGTTCTGTGGAGTGCTTGGTGAGTATTGAAGTGACTTCTTGCATGTTCTGAATCGGTTCTGAATTCTGATGTTTCTGCGGAAAAGCGGAATTTTACCGAAATTTCGGATTTTCGATTTTGGGTCGGGGGTGTAGTTTGGTAGTGTGGTTGGTAAAGTTGCTAATTCAGCTTGAATTGACAGATTCTGAGGTCCAGAAGGTTGAAAAGAAAGGTTTCCGGGTTTCGGGTCGCGGGAAATTGTGTTTGAGATCCACCTGCAGTCGGGTACTGCTCCGATATCTATTCCTCCTTATCGGATGCCTATTTCTGAGATGCAGGAGTAGAAGAAGTAACTGGAGGAATTACAGCAAAAGAGTTTCGTCCGACCGAGCACTTCAGCGTGGGGTGCTCTGGTATTGTTTGTTAAGAAGAATGATGGGACACTCTGACTTTGTATTGATTACAGACGGTTGAATGCTCTTATTGGGAAGAATAAGTATCCGTTACCGAGGATTAACGATCTTTTTGATCAACTTCGGGGTTTGAGGGTTTTCTCAAAGATTGATCTCTGATCTGGGTATTTTCAGCTTAGGGTGAAGGTAGAGGACATACCTAAGACTGCTTTTCGCACCCGATTTAGACACTTTGAGTTTACGGTCATGCCATTCGGGCTGACCAATGTTCGGTGACATTCATGGATCTGATGCATCGGGTGTTCCGACCGTACTTGGACTCATTTACGGTGGTTTTATTGATGATATTCGATATATTCTCGGGATGAGGATTCGCATCGGGATCATCGAGGGTAGTTCTGCAGACACTTTGGGAACATCAGCTTTATGCTAAATTCTCAAAGTGTGAGTTCTGATTCGGGAAGTCACCTTTCTCGGGACACATTATATCGAGCATGTGCATGCTGTGGATCCAGAGAAGGTGAGGGCGGTTCGGGATTGGAAACAACTTACCACGGCACGGGAGATCAAGAGCTCCACAGGGTTAGCAGGATTTTATCGGAGGTTTGTGTCTTGGGATTTTCTATTCTGGCATCACCGCGCACGCGGTTGACCAGGAAGGGTCAACTGTATATCTGGTCTGATAGGTGTGAGCAGAATTTTCAGGAGTTGAAACGGTAGTTGACTAACGCTCCGATTCTGACTCTTTCAGATCCGATCTTACCGTATGTGAATTATACGGATGCTTCCACGTCTGGTTTGGGGTGTGTTGGCGCAGAGCGTTTTGTGGTAGCTTATGGGTCGAGGCATTGCGACCGCATGAGCTGAACTGACCGGCACATGATCTGGAGTTGGCTATAGTAATTTATGCGTTGAAACATTGGAGGCAATATCTGTTTGGTAATAAATTTCAGATTCTTACCGACCATAAGAGTCTGAAATATCTGTTTAAACGAAGGAGCTTAGCATGAGGCAGCGTAGATGTCTCGAATACATTAAGGACTATGATTGTAGTGTCGGGTACATCTCTGGCAAGGGCAACACGGTTGCCGATGCCTTGAGCAGGAAGTATACCGGCTTAATTAAGAGAGGAAACGTTGGTGATCGATCTGAGGAGAGTGATCGACGTGCCTTTGGCACGGTGGCAGCTACGGGAGCGTGCTCGGGTTATTACACTTATTATACATTACGAGTGGCTTGATAGGATGCGCAAAGCGCAAGGTAGAGATTTGGTATTGAAGAAGTTATCTGGGGAAGATAAGGGTTTATGTGTTACCGACGTGTCAGTATAGGCGAGGATTGCTATACTTCTGGGATCGCCTTTATGTACCTGAGGATCAGGAGTTCTGGAATGAGATTTTCGAGGAGGCACACTCGGCGGTTTGAGCATCTGGAACCGGCGGGGACACTGCAGACTTTGCCCATTCCGATGCTGGAAGTGGGGTAATGTTACTATGGACTTTCATTTGACTGCCCCCGACACGGTCTCGCCATGATGTTATCTGGGTTTTTGTGGATCGGTGATAAAGTGCGCACACTTTTCGCTTATTCGGTCACAGACCCCTGGAGAAGCTTGCCCGGCTTTACATCGGGGAGATTATGCGATTACATGGAGTACCAGACTCCATTGTATCGACCGTGATCCGCGTTTCACGGCACGGTTACGGAGGGCTTTTCATGAAGCATTGGGCACGCGACTCCATCCGAATGCGGCTTATCACCCACAGACGGACGGGCGGTCGGAGCGGGTGATTACGATATTGGAGGATATGTTGCGAATCTGTACTTTGGATTTTGGAGGAGTTTGGGACTAGCGATTACTTTGATAGAGTTCTCATACAACAATTGCTTTCGGACTACGTTTGACATGATACCATTTGAGGCGTTGTGCGGGAGGAGGTGTATGACACCATCTTGTTGGACAGATGCGTCGATGGGGTTGAAGCTGGGACCCGAGCTTTTGAGGAGACTACGGCGAAGATCAGATTGTTACAAGCGCGGATTAAAACCGAACGACCGCACCTGCTGTTTGTACGAACCGTCGCCGTAGGGCTCTTGAATCTGAGTTTGGTAATAGAATTTGACTGGAGGTAGTACCGTTCAGAGGAACAGTAAGATTTGGTAGGCGGGGCAAGTTACCCCGAATTTTATCGGCTCTCACGAGTTTCTAGAATAAGTTGTTAGGTTTATCTTTCCCCCCCCAACTGTTTCTGTTTTATGTGGTATCTTCCAGGATAGCCTGTTGTGGATCGGTTAGATTTAGGTTCGGTACTGTCTGGGGTTGTCTGGTAGAAATACCGGCAACTGACTCGGGGTGCAATAAGATGCACCCGGAGGGTGGGACGCCGTGAGGCTCTGTATGGTAGTCTAAACTACCACTCCCGCCGCACCAGAACGGTGGTCCGATTGTTCTGAGTTAGAGGAATGTTTGTATTTTCTGGTTGGTAGCGACACTGTCTGGTTGGTTCGAGGCTACTCTTGGAGGACCAAGAGTTCTAAGGGGAGAATGTTACGGTCACCCCGAGCGGGTTGCGACCGGGTGACCCGGGGCTCCGGTTTTGGCCTGCGGGTCACGTGTTTCGGCGTTCAGACGGCTCCCGAGCCCTATCCGAGTATCATTTTGGCGAACCCTTCCGTATTTGAGGTCGTGTGGGTCCCCCGGACGTTTCCGCCGAAAATATTTTTCTGGCGCCGGGGGGTTGTCGGGTCGCCTCGGGGACGTCTGGCGGGCTCGGTAGCGCTCTCGAGATCTCAGTTTGAGAAGCCGTTTGTAGTTTTGGAGTCGTGGAAAGGTCCCGGAGGTGGTTGTGGAGTTTAATATTTGGGGCGGGACGTTCGGTTCCGGGCGACTCCCGGGGCTCGGGACGGGAATCCCGGGGCTCGGGATGGAAATTTTCTGACGGCTTTGGGGTAAGTTGTGTTATAATTTAAGATGGAATTTATGGGTATTTTTATAGAATTTTGGAGTGACGGAATTTCGGTTCAGGTTGTCACGCTCGCACGTCGGGTTTTGGTTCGGGTTCAGCGAGCTCGGTAGGACACTCCGGAAAGGTAAATGAATTTCTGAAAAATGTTCTGTGAATGTTATAATATTCTGAAGGTTGTGTCCAAGTTTCGTTAATTTTGGAATTCGGTAATTATTTTTGGGCAAAAAGAATTGGAACTTTCGGAAAAATTGGGAGTTAATTTGCAAATGGGTGCAAAATTAATAATAGAAGAGTATGGGCAGCAATCAGTTTTTCGGCAGCAAGTGTGGGGGTGTGTGATTTATAGGACACTTGTCCTATTCTTATTTAAGATGAAAAGAGATGATATATGGGATATATATATATATCTTATAAAAAGCTTATTATTTTCATCTCTTTTTCATTTCTTCTTCTTTCTTCTTCTCTCTTCCTTCTCTGCCGCCACCATTGAAGCTTCTCCCAAAGCTTCTTGTCCTTCAAATTTTGGCTCAAATCAAGGAGGAGATGGATCCTTTTTGTGGTAAGCATCCTCCCTACTCCTCTTTTCTTGTTAGTTTTGGAGATTAGTGGTAAAAAGAGAAGGATTTGTGAATTATGGTTTTGTTCTTAGCTACATGTTTGGATGATTCTCTTCCTCCCATCTTTTAGTATGTTGTTCTTGGGTTGTATGGGAGTGATAATCAAGTGTTGGATTTTGGAAAACACATCTTGGAAGAGGAACCCTTGTTTGGCCGAATTTTTGGGATAATTTCCAAAATGATGTGTGTTTGTTATCTTGTTTCATGCTTCAAGTATGTTGTTCCTAGCATGATTCTAAGATTATCTATGGTTTTAATTTGATGGAAAGCATGCTAGGGAAGAATTCCCCAAGTTGGCCGAATTGCTCAAAGGAGGGTTTTATTGATTTTGAAGCAATTGGTTAGTAATCTTGTTTAATAATTGCAATTGGTGATTAAAGAGTGCTAATGGAACTTTGTTTGGATTGAAATGAAGGTTGGGTGAGAAATCCCCATTAAGGCCGAATTGTTCAAAATTGGGGGTTTGTTGTGTTGATGCAATTGGTTAGTAAGTTGGGTTAGGAAGTGAAATTGGTGATTAGTGGGATTAATTGGAAGCTTGAACGGTTTGAATTGGAAGTGTGGTGAAAAATTGGTTAAGGATCAAATTGTTGAAGTGATTCTTTTTTAATGTTGGTGGTGTGTGTTGATTGAATTGGATGCTAAATTGGTAATGTGAGTGGAAGTAGGTGCGTTATGGTGTTTGAAATACCATTTTCGGGTTAGAAATGAGAAAGTTAGTTTTATACGAGTTTACCGGGAAAAGTGTCTGGAATGCGGGTTTAAGGGTTGGAATATGTTTGTGGGAGTTGGAATAACAAGGTTCTAGCTCGGTTCGTAAAACCGAGCTTTCTGTGGAATTTTCCGGGAAGTGCGGGTTTGTGCGGAAATTGTTTTCTGGGGTTTGTTTGGATGTGTTCTGATCCAACTATGGTTGTACAGCTTGATTCTGCGTTGGTGGAGTAGCGCGGACCCGTAGGAGCCAAGTTGTGCATTTCGGGTCGGGAGTCGGGATCTTCCGAGTGTTGGGCTGCGGGGCAGCGTTTCTGAGGTAAGGGCTTAATTTGGTAAAATGTATGTTTGTTCCGTTTCAAGGCCCGGATGACCTTAGAGGCCCGGGTTCCTATTACATTACGTATATGTTTATCGGGTAATGATACTTCATTTATATTTATGTATTATTGTTATTATTGTATGTTCGATTACGTGACGAGACCCGGATGGTCGAAGAGGCCACGGGTGCTCCTTAGATTCATTATGCGTATCCGCACCAGGAGTGCCGATACTTCTGTTCTGTGTCCGCACTGAAGGGGTGCCGACATTCTGCGTGTATCCGCACCGGGAGTGCCGATACTTCAGTTCTGTGACCCTACGACAGTTTGGGGATCGCGACCCCAGCCGGTACCGTGCTATCTGTTCTGTTCTGATCTGTATATTCTGACCTCTGCTGAGGGCTGTCGTTACGGGTCGTTCTGGCGGTTGGACCGCATATGTTGGATTCTGATTTACGTTATGCTTTATGTTTATATGTACATGCATATGCTGTGATATTCTGTTTTGCAGGTTCAGATTGTTGCCCTGTGGGCAAACTGCACTTTTACCTTAAGCCCTTACTGGGTCCTTTCGAGGACTCACCCTTTTATTTGTTTACCATCTTTCAGGCAGTCTGACAAGCAACCAGCGGAATAGAGATCCGCGGTGCTTCCTGACATTTTGGGTTACTCAGAAGGCGAGTACCACGTGCGGGAATTCTTGAGCGAGAGGCTTCTGATTCCGCACTTAGGTATATATATAGGATTTCGTTTAATGGCTCTGTAGTTGTAGCTGCATGCATGTAGGTCAGATCATGAATTTGTATATGTCATATGATCGGAAATATATTCTGCCTTTGATGCCTTCTGAGTCGAGGGCGGAGCCCCGACTTGCCTATATTGGATTTGTTATGATATGAATTCAGTGTTTCTGTGGTTGTTGCGATGAGCAATGTTTGGTATACCATGAACTGCTTGGTTGGTATTTTGTCGAGTTATCATGTATACTTGCCATGTATGGGTTCTGTAGGTTGCTAGTCGATACTCGTTTGTTTTGTATTTGAGCTCGATGCTCCGCTGCCGCGTTTTCCGCCGTAATTCCTATTTCCGACGTCGCGGCCGGCTCCGCCTCCGCAACCGGGCGGGGTGGCTGTTGACAAAAGATGCTTCCGCCAGTTCCGGGGGCGGTGGGGTGACAATTTGGTATCAGAGCTTAAGGTTTAAAGTTAGGAATGGTTAGACTTTCCGACTTAAACTACGCTATTAGTTCTGGGGTAATTTAACTAAAAGACTGATCAACTTTTACTAAAATTATTCAAGAACTTTAGGTAGGTTTAGGGTTGGTTAGTTGACACCAGAACCTAGCATAATCTGAAATTCAATTAAGTGGTTTAAAACAGATATCGCGCCTGGATGAACCACGAAGGATGTGGATTATCTGAGTCTTTTCAAAGTAAGCAAGTAAAGGAATTGCTGCTGAAATTCTCTGTTTTAATTAATATGCATATCATCTACACTACAGAGCCATTAGGAAACTGTTGTTTGCTAACATGGAGATTAACTGTCTTTTCTGTCTGTTTTGTTGGGAATTTCTGTTGGTCTGTACGAGGCACACCGCGCCACTCGTACCGACGTTTCTAACCCCCCTCCTGTTAGTGACCGGAGAGGAGGGTTTACCGCGGGGCTTGACTGCCCACTTCACGACTTTTACCTCAGCCCCGACTGAGATCTGTAGGACGCCAGGACCGCGTCAATCTCGTGAAAGTTCTGGAATAGTTATGCAATGATTTGAGCGATGTCTTTGATTTTGAGTGATTCCAAGGCCGCGCTGAGAGAGTTCCGTTGGGATTGGACGAGGTCAGGATGTTGGAGCGCCGCAGCGCTTTAACCGCTCAAGTTTTCGGGCAAGTCAGGGCCAGTTACAGCCGAGAGCTGGTTGACAGACATGAAGCATCTTTTGATCAGATTGTGACTACCATCCGAGGTGATGGTGTCTCTTGCCACTTTTTTTTTATCTACGTGACGCTGCTCCAACTGGAGGTAGGGGATAGTCCAGGATCGGGAAACACAGTACCATGTCATGAGGCGAACCGAGCCGGGAATAATCTGGGAGGATTTCTCCCGACTATACCACGAGAGGTGGTTGGGATATGCTATCCGAGAACACCAACAGGCGGATTTCAACGCACTCACTCAGGACAGCAGGACAATTACCGAGTATGAGCTCAAGTTCAGTCAACTCATACGGTACTCCACGCAGTTCAATTCTTCCGAGCGGGAGAAGACGAGGAGGTTCATCAGGGATTGCGCCCGCAGATCAGAGAGCACCTGAGAACTCTCAGTATCTCCATCTATCAGAAGGCCATTCAGAAGACCTTTCCGGCCCCAGAGTGGTGGGGAGCCTTCAGGCTAGCAAGGCGTCAGACCATTGAGTCAAGGATTGCCAGCAGACCCAGAGGCAGGGAGTTTGACTTCCGCCGTGGGGACAACAGACCCGGATTATTCTGGGCCGAAGCATAGTACAGCGGGGCTTGAGAGCTCCACCGCAGAGACATCGATTGCACCACCACCAGTTCAGCGGACTACCCAGCCATCACAGTTTTTCGAGATCGACTAGGCCGATACATTGCAACAAGAAGTATTAACTGGTACGACATTAGAGGACGGTACTGGAGACATTGGCGTACAACCAGCTGTACATTAAGTTCTCTAAGTGCAACTTCTGGATGCAGGAGGTAGCTTTTCTGGGTCACATTGTTGGAGCACACGGCATTTCAGTGGACCCATAAAAGACCAAATCAGTTGAAGAGTGGAGGCAACCACGGATAGTCAAGGATGTACGAAGATTCCCGGGTTTGGCAGAGTACTACCGCAGATTCTGCACTGTGGTTCTCCATACTTGCATCACAGCTCACTCTGCTGACCAAGAAGGGTCGACCGTCTGTTCAGTTCTCATCCCGCGAGAACAGTTTTCGGGAACTCAAGCGGCAGTTCACACACGCATCGATTCTGAGCCAACCGGACCCGGTACTACCTTATGTAATCTATGCTAACGTATCGAGGACGGGTCTCGGTTGTGTTTTGATACGAGGGCATCATGTCATCGGGTATGGGTCAAGGCATATGCGACCGCACGAGCGGGACTATGCGACGCATGACTTGGAGTTGACAAAGTGATCATCTGTGCTTTCAAGCAGTGGAGGCATTACCTACTCGGCAACAAGTTTCAGACTTTCACCAGCCGCCGGAGTTTGAAATATCGGTTTACGTAAAAGGATCTGAACATGAGGCTGCGACGGTGGATCGAGAAAACGAAGGGTCATGACTGCACCATCGAGTACACCGACGACAAGGGAAATTCAGTAGCAGATGCTTGGAGTAGGGAATATATGGGCTTTATCAGTGGTGGAAATTTTGGGGACAAGGTCGAGGGATCAGATCTGATTAAATTATGACATCAGTGGGAACGTTTCTGGTTTGTGTGAATTCAGTTTTTGGGATTTTGTGTATGGGTTATTGTGTGTGATTCAGCGTGATCTGAATTTCTGCTTTGTGGGTGAATTCAGTCTGGAAATTTCTGTAGGGTAACAAATGTTATATGTGAATTCAGTTTGATCGACTTTCTGTTATATGTGTGTGGATTCAGTTTTGAAATTCCGATTGTGAGTGTTGGTTATGATTACTCTGTTAGGTTCTGAGATTTCGTTGTATAAGTCTGATTGGTTGACCGACAACCGAAAGACACAGGTTGAAAAAGCTCTCGGGTAAAGACAAAGAAGCTTCTAGAGAAGGGATTCATCCGTCGAATACTTTACCATGGGAACCTCGGTTTTATTTGTCGGGAAAAGGATGGGACTCTCCGACTTATATCGATTGCAGCGGTGAATGCCAGCACCATTAAGAACAAGTATCCGATACCCAGGATTGATAATATGTTTGACCAGTTCAGGGGAATTAGGGTGTTTTCGAAGATTACTTTCAACTACGTATCAGGGAAGAGGACGTGTTAAAGGTAGGTTAGGTTTAGATTCGACATGTCTGGGTTGTCGGTAGAAATACCGCAATCGACTCGGGGCGCAACAAGATACACCCGGAGGGCTTGGACGCCGCTATGAGGCTTATGATGGTAGTTTAAACTACCACTCCTGCCAAACCAAAAATGGTGGTTCGAATATGTTAGGTGAATAGATGTATGAATCATTCAGATAAGTGTCGGGATTTCCGTATCTAAGGTGCATCTGGACATTCTATCTGTTCAGAGGATTCTGTTGTTCTGTGATTCTGTTATTCAGTACCTGATGCTCTGATGACTTGTTTATAAAATTTTGTTCTGATATTCTGATCAGGTTGTCTCAGATCTGCTCTCGGTCCTTCGGGACTTTTTTTAGTTACATTCTCTGGTCATTCGGGACATCTGAACTAAAAGTATCTGGGCACGCAACTACACCTGAGCACAACATACCATCCTCAGACAGATGGGGCAGTATGAGAGAGTAGTTCAGATTGTCAAGGTTATGCTCAGGAACTTTGTGTTGGATTTCGGAGGACATTGGGATCAGCACTTACCGTTAGTAGAGATCTCTTACAACAACAGCTATCAGACTACTATCGGTATGGCACCGTATGGTGTACTGTATGGTTAGAGATGTATGATACAACACTGTTGGACAGATGCTTGTAACATAATGACTTTTGGGTGTCTTGAGCTTTCATTTCAAGCAAGCGGGGCATGTTTTCAATCGGTCGATGACTCCCGGATCGTTCTAGACAACATCTTCTCGAATGCTTACATATTTGAGGTCGTGTGAACTTCCCGCACGCTTCCGGGGAAAATATTTTTCGGGAGCGGGACGCTCGCTTTTTTGACGAATGTTAAACCCACCCTGACGTTTTGGAATTTTCCGGCGAATGTCTACCGAAAGCGTGAATTCTGTAAATTATCGGAACAATATTGGATTATGATAAATTATTGAAATTCAATGTCTGGAAGTGAATTTGGTGATATTTATAAGTGTTTTATGTGTTGGATGACATTTATCGAGTTCCGGGACGTTTTGCGGAAAAATCGGTTTTGGGGGCAAAATGGTCACCGACGGAAAAATTAGGAGATAATCACAAGGATTATCTCCTTGGTAATTTCTGCAGTAATTAAGATAGGGAGGAGATATTTTTGGCCCTTGGTCAAAGTATGGTAACCCATACCTTGCCCATACCCACACATGTCACCCATTCATTCCACCACCATTTTATTTCTTTTACTTTCTCCATAAAACCAATTAATTTTTCCTCTCACTCACCATTTATTCAGCCCTTTTAGCATTTCAGAATCACTTATCTCATTCCTCTCTCTCACTCAAACACTTAGAAAGAGAAACAACTTTTGAACACTCTCTCCTTTGCTGGCCAGAATATTTCTCCTCTGTTCGTGGCTGATTCTGCTCGTCTGGAGTTCGAATTGGCTTTGGTGGTAGTTAGAAGAAATCTTCCTTAACCTCTTGGCTTCAACTTTGCTGAAGGGGTCATGGTCCAAAAACGTCGGGAAGACCTCCAGATCTGAGTTGCACGAAAACGGGTCTGCTGTGATGTTGGTGCTGAAAACTCAAACTTGAAGTTTCGAGTTTTGAGGTTCAACAAGCTTGGTTCTACCACTTTCTTAACCTCACAAATCAGTGCCAATCAAGGTAAATTTGAGTTTGTTTTGGGCTAATCATCATGTTTGAAGTTAAACATGTATGGAAGATTTGTGCTTACTCTTGTTGGTTCATGGCCAAATCTTTGAAGGAAACTTTGGTGGTGGTGGTGTCTCAAATTCCAGCAGCTCAATCAAGGTTTGAGTGGAAGTTCTTCAAGGTGAGGATCACTTTTGACAAGTTTTATGGTTTATGTTGATGGTGGGTTGTGATATTCGAGTATGTTGTTGTTGGATGTTTATTGAACAAGTTTTGTTCTTGAGGTAGTATGGAAAAATGAATGGTTGGAATGTTCAAGTTGAGGCCGAAAATTTGGAGAGATTTTTGGTGATGTTTTGTTGAAGGAATATGAAAAAGAAGCATGTTTTAAGCCTTTATGACATGTTGTTAAGTTGTGATAAAAATTTGGAATGATTTGGAGAAGTTTGGGTTGTTGGCCAAAAGTTTGGGTGTTAAGTGTGAAGTTTAGAAAAGATTTGGGTTGAGATGGAAGTTGGGCCGAAAATTTGGGCTTGGGCCAAAATTTGGGAAAGAATGGATAAAGGTTGACTTTTTGACCAAGTTGACCAAACCGGGTAAAGTTGACCTTTTTATGAAAATTGGAGGACCATAGTGTAAAATATGGAAAAGTTTGGGTAAAAGTGTAAACTTGTTTTTAATGGAAGGAAGTCGCTGGAATTGTGAAAATTGGGGTACTTTTGCAAGTTCTGAAAAGTTCGAGGACTTAGGTTGTAATTAAGAATAAATTCCCAACACTTGAAACTTTAGTGAAATAACTAAAGTTATTTGTATGTCTCTGATTATGGCAGATTAAATCTGCGTCTTCCGGATCTTGCTTGTGCGTCGGGGGCCACGGTAGATATCCGTTTGTCAAGGTAAGGGGTTTAACTTTCTTAATGCGCATTTATGTGTATTAGGTTAGTTAAGGGCTAGTACTCGGGTCGAGGTGGGGCCCGGTGACTCCGGGGCTAGTCACAAGGTACGTAGTGGTTTGCGGGGTTTTTATTTACGGACTATATGCATATCGGGGTCGACGACGGACCCATTTCGTTATTATTTACGGACTTACGCTATATCGGATCTGCATATCGGGGTCGACAACGGACCCGTTATATGTTCATGCGGCTTAGGCCGTTTACGTGATTAGGGGCGTACGCCCCTTGGCCGGTACCATGCGCTCGATCCCGATAATCGGTGTGAGCTTAACAAGCCGCCGTAGGAGTCTTTGTCGATGGTCGGGGACCACCTGTATGGGTTATGTACCACATGTTATCGACTGATGGGAACGCCAGTGATTCTGGTATGCCAACCATGGTCGTTAACACAGTCCGACGGGACTTCTGAGCATCATGACTCTGCATATCATAATACTTTTTAGGATTGGGATATCTGCTAGATCATTGCATGCTAACCCTTTTGTGCAGGCAAAAAAATGTTTTTAAAGTTTTGTTTTGACCGTCTCGTACCTACCCCCTTACTGGGTTCTTTCGAGAACTCACCCCCCACATATATAACATTTTTCAGGGGATCTGGGCAAACGACCTGCGGAGTAGACCTCCTGCGGTGTTCGTTCTGCATTCTGTATGTTCTGAGGTATTTATCTGTTTATGTCCGGGGGTTTTCTCGTTAGATCCCTCCTGTGATCTACGTTTGGACTATACTACTGTCTAACGTTATTTCTCCTTTGTATGTTTAGCAGCAACAATGATTTTGTTTGGCGAAGTATAATTCCGTCCTATGGCTCGGCTCTGTAGGCGTAGTATGCATATTAGTTATCTCTGCATTCGGATTTCTGGTCTGTATAGTTTATTCGTTGGAGTTTCCGACCCTACGCAGAGGCGGAACTCCTTACACTGTATTATCCGTATTCGCTTAAGTTTTCGCGCGCGCGATATACTGTAAGAACCACTAACGTGTCTCGGGTGCAGGTTTAGGACTTGTAAGACGTCGTAAAAATCTGCAAACACGTAACAACCTTAAAACCGAAAGATAACGTTTTAAGGGATGGGTTTTTGGGACCAAACCCTTTTAAGAGAAAATTCTGCGATCACCCGCCGCCGATACCTCCAACCTCTGCAAGAAAGATGCTTCCGCCAATTCCGGGGGCGGTGGGGTGACAATTTGGTATCAGAGCTTAAGGTTTAAAGTTAGGAATGGTTAGACTTTCCGACTTAAACTACGCTATTAGTTCTGGGGTAATTTAACTAAAAGACTGATCAACTTTTACTAAAATTATTCAAGAACTTTAGGTAGGTTTAGGGTTGGTTAGTTGACACGTAACCTAGCATAATCTGAAATTCAATTAAGTGGTTTAAAACAGATATCGCGCTGGATGAACCACGAAGGATGTGGATTATCTGAGTCTTTTCAAAGTAAGCAAGTAAAGGAATTGCTGCTGAAATTCTCTGTTTTAATTAATATGCATATCATCTACACTACAGAGCCATTAGGAAACTGTTGTTTGCTAACATGGAGATTAACTGTCTTTTCTGTCTGTTTTGTTGGGAATTTCTGTTGGTGCATGCGAGGCACACCGCGCCACTCGTACCGACGTTTCTAACCCCCCTCCTGTTAGTGACCGGAGAGGAGGGTTTACCGCGGGGCTTGACTGCCCACTTCACGACTTTTACCTCAGCCCCGACTGAGATCTGTAGGACGCCAGGAGCGCGTCAATCTCGTGAAAGTTCTGGAACAGTTATGCAACGATTTGAGCGATGTCTTTGATTCTGAGTGATTCCAAGGCCGCGCAGAGAGAGTTCCGTTGGGATTGGACGAGGTCAGGATGTTGGAGCGCCGCAGCGCTTTAACCGCTCAAGTTTTCGGGCAAGTCAGGGCCAGTTACAGCCGAGAGCTGGTTGCCAGACATGAAGCATCTTTTGATCAGATTGTGACTACCATCCGAGGTGATGGTGTCTCTTGCCACTTTTTTATCTGCGTGACGCTGCTCACAACTGGAGGTAGGGGATAGTCCAGGATCGGGCAACACAGTACCATGTCATGAGGCGAACCGAGCCGGGAATAATCTGGGAGGATTTCTCCCGACTGAACCACGAGAGGTGGTTGGGATATGCTATCCGAGAACACCAACAGGCGGATTTCAACGCACTCACTCAGGACAGCAGGACAATTACCGAGTATGAGCTCAAGTTCAGTCAACTCATACGGTACTCCACGCAGTTCAATTCTTCCGAGCGGGAGAAGACGAGGAGGTTCATCAGGGACTGCTCCCGCAGATCAGAGAGCACCTGAGAACTCTCAGTATCTCCATCTATCAGAAGGCGATTCAGAAGACCTTTCCGGCCCTAGAGTGGTGGGGAGCCTTCAGGCTAGCAAGGCGTCAGACCATTGAGTCAAGGATTGCCAGCAGACCCAGAGGCAGGGAGTTTGACTTCCGCCGTGGGGACAACAGACCCGGATTATTCTGGGCCGAAGCATAGTACAGCGGGGCTTGAGAGCTCCACCGCAGAGACATCGATTGCACCACCACCAGTTCAGCGGACTACCCAGCCATCACAGTTTTTCGAGATCGACTAGGCCGATACATCGCAACAAGAAGTATTAACAGGTACGACATTAGAGGACGGTACTGGAGACACTGGCGTACAACCAGCTGTACGCTAAGTTCTCTAAGTGCAACTTCTGGATGCAGGAGGTAGCTTTTCTGGGTCACATTGTTGGAGCACACGGCATTTCAGTGGACCCAGAAAAGACCAAATCAGTTGAAGAGTGGAGGCAACCACGGATAGTCAAGGATGTACGAAGATTCCTGGGTTTGGCAGAGTACTACCGCAGATTCGTACCAGGGTTCTCCATACTTGCATCACAGCTCACTCTGCTGACCAAGAAGGGTCGACCGTCTGTTCAGTTCTCATCCTGCGAGAACAGTTTTCGGGAACTCAAGCGGCAGTTCACACACGCATCGATTCTGAGCCAACCGGACCCGGTACTACCTTATGTAATCTATGCTAACGTATCGAGGACGGGTCTCGGTTGTGTTTTGATACGAGGGCATCATGTCATCGGGTATGGGTCAAGGCATATGCGACCGCACGAGCGGGACTATGCGACGCATGACTTGGAGTTGACAGTGATCATCTGTGCTTTCAAGCAGTGGAGGCATTACCTACTCGGCAACAAGTTTCAGACTTTCACCAGCCGCCGGAGTTTGAAATATCGGTTTACGTAAAAGGATCTGAACATGAGGCTGCGACGGTGGATCGAGAAAACGAAGGGTCATGACTGCACCATCGAGTACACCGACGACAAGGGAAATTCAGTAGCAGATGCTTGGAGTAGGGAATATATGGGCTTTATCAGTGGTGGAAATTTTGGGGACAAGGTCGAGGGATCAGATCTGATTAAATTATGACATCAGTGGGAACGTTTCTGGTTTGTGTGAATTCAGTTTTTGGGATTTTGTGTATGGGTTATTGTGTGTGATTCAGCGTGATCTGAATTTCTGCTTTGTGGGTGAATTCAGTCTGGAAATTTCTGTAGGGTAACAAATGTTATATGTGAATTCAGTTTGATCGACTTTCTATTATATGTGTGTGGATTCAGTTTTGAAACTCCGATTGTGAGTGTTGGTTATGATTACTCTGTTGGGTTCTGAGATTTCTGTTGTATAAGTCTGATTGGTTGACCGACAACCGAAAGACACAGGGTTGAAAAAGCTCTCGGGTAAAGACAAAGAAGCTTCTAGAGAAGGGATTCATCCGTCAGAATACTTTACCATGGGGAACCTCAGTTTTATTTGTCAGGAAAAGGATGGGACTCTCCGACTCTGTATCGATTGCAGGCAGCTGAATGCCAGCACCATTAAGAACAAGTATCCGATACCCAGGATTGATAATCTGTTTGACCAGTTCAGGGGAACTAGGGTGTTTTCGAAGATTACTTTCAGCTACGTATCAGGGAAGAGGACGTGTTAAAGGTAGGTTAGGTTTAGATTCGATACTGTCTGGGGTTGTCAGGTAGAAATACCGGCAACTGACTCGGGGCGCAACAAGATGCACCCGGAGGGCTTGGACGCCGCTATGAGGCTTATGATGGTAGTTTAAACTACCACTCCTGCCAAACCAGAAATGGTGGTTCGAATATGTTAGGTGAATAGATGTATGAATCATTCGAGATAAGTGTCGGGATTTCCGTATCTAAGGTGCATCTGGACATTCTATCTCATTGAGAGGATTCTGTTGTTTCGTGATTCTCGTTATTCAAGCACTGATGCTCGATGACTTGTTTATAAAATTTTGTTACGATATTACGATCAGGTTATGCAGTATCTGCTCGGTCCTTCGGGACGTTTTTAGTTACATTCTCTGGTCCTTCGGGACATCCGAACTAAAAGGCTCGGGCACGCAACTACACCTGAGCACAACATACCATCCTCAGACAGATGGGGCAGTAAGAGAGAGTAGTTCAGATTGTCAAGGTTATGCTCAGGAACTTTGTGTTGGATTTCGGAGGACATTGGGATCAGCACTTACCGTTAGTAGAGATCTCTTACAACAACAGCTATCAGACTACTATCGGTATGGCACCGTATGGTGTACTGTATGGTTAGAGATGTATGATACAACACTGTTGGACAGATGCTTGTAACATAATGACTTTTGGGTGTCCTGAGCTTTCATTTCAAGCAAGCGGGGCATGTTTTCAATCGGTCAGATGACTCCCGGGATCGTTCTAGACAACATCTTCTGGAATGCTTACATATTTGAGGTCGTGTGAACTTCCCGCACGTTTCCGGGGAAAATATTTTTCGGGAGCGGGACGTTCGTTTTTGGACGACACTCGGGGCTCGAGATAAATCACGTTGGGACTGAGGCGCCTATTTTGTCTGGTTCAGATGCGGATGAAGGCCGCGAATTGTAGGACCACCTAGTACATTGACAAGAGATGACGAGATCTGGAATTTGAGGCAGGAGGTCGAGTTTTGGGACAGTCCGTTTTGGCAGATGGGGTAAGTAAGCCCAAAGTTTATTGATCGTTACGAGTTTCTGGAGGGTATAGGCAGGGTTGCCTATAGTTTGGGCTTTACCTCTAGGGATGTCAGCTGTGCACAATGTTTTCCGTGTCAGCATACTTAAGAAGTGCATTTCGGATGTCAGTCAGATCAACACAATGTTGGTCAGGGATTTTCAAAGGGTTCGTAACAAGTCGATCCCGATGATCAAGGTTCAGTGGTCACATCTTTCTGATCGGGAGGCGACTTGGAAAACAGAGGAGGATTTGTTGAGTAGATATCCGGATGAGTATCGAATGTTGATACTACTCTTGGAGGACCAAGAGTCCTAGGGGGGGAGATTGTTACACCCACCCCGACGTTTTGGAATTTTCCGGCGAATATCTGCTGAAAACGTGAATTCTGTAAATTATCGGAACAATATTGGATTATGATAAATTATTGAAATTCAATGTTTGGAAGTGAATTTGGTGATATTTATAAGTGTTTTATGTGTTGGATGACATTTATCGAGTTCCGGGACGTTTTGCGGAAAATCGGTTTTGGCGGGCAAAATGGTCACCGACGAGGAAAATTAGGAGATAATCACCCTTGGTAATTTCTGCAGTAACTATTTAAGGGGAGGAGATATTTTTGGCCCTTGGTCAAAGTATGGTAACCCATACCTTGCCCATACCCACACATGTCACCCATTCATTCCACCACCATTTTATTTCTTTTACTTTCTCCATAAAACCAATTAATTTTTCCTCTCACTCACCATTTATTCAGCCCTTTTAGCATTTCAGAATCACTTATCTCATTCCTCTCTCTCACTCAAACACTTAGAAAGAGAAACAACTTTTGAACACTCTCTCCTTTGCTGGCCAGAATATTTCTCCTCTGTTCGTGGCTGATTCTGCTCGTCTGGAGTTCGAATTGGCTTTGGTGGTAGTTAGAAGAAATCTTCCTTAACCTCTTGACTTCAACTTTGCTGAAGGGGTCATGGTCCAAAAACGTCGGGAAGACCTCCAGATCTGAGTTGCACGAAAACGGGTCTGCTGTGATGTTGGTGCTGAAAACTCAAACTTGAAGTTTCGAGTTTTGAGGTTCAACAAGCTTGGTTCTACCACTTTCTTAACCTCACAAATCAGTTCCAATCAAGGTAAATTTGAGTTTGTTTTGGGCTAATCATCATGTTTGAAGTTAAACATGTATGGAAGATTTGTGCTTACTCTTGTTGGTTCATGGCCAAATCTTTGAAGGAAACTTTGGTGGTGGTGGTGTCTCAAATTCCAGCAGCTCAATCAAGGTTTGAGTGGAAGTTCTTCAAGGTGAGGATCACTTTTGACAAGTTTTATGGTTTATGTTGATGGTGGGTTGTGATATTCGAGTATGTTGTTGTTGGATGTTTATTGAACAAGTTTTGTTCTTGAGGTAGTATGGAAAAATGAATGGTTGGAATGTTCAAGTTGAGGCCGAAAATTTGGAGAGATTTTTGGTGATGTTTTGTTGAAGGAATATGAAAAAGAAGCATGTTTTAAGCCTTTATGACATGTTGTTAAGTTGTGATAAAAATTTGGAATGATTTGGAGAAGTTTGGGTTGTTGGCCAAAAGTTTGGGTGTTAAGTGTGAAGTTTAGAAAAGATTTGGGTTGAGATGGAAGTTGGGCCCAAAATATGGGCTTGGGCAAAAATTTGGGAAAGAATGGATAAAGGTTGACTTTTTGACCAAGTTGACCAAACCGGGTAAAGTTGACCTTTTTATGAAACTTGGAGGACCATAGTGTAAAATATGGAAAAGTTCGGGTAAAAGTGTAAACTTGTTTTTAATGGAAGGAAGTCGCTGGAATTGTGAAAATTGGGGTACTTTTGCAAGTTCTGAAAAGTTCGAGGACTTAGGTTGTAATTAAGAATAAATTCCCAACACTTGAAACTTTATTGAAATAACTAAAGTTATTTGTATGTCTCTGATTCTAGCAGATTAAATCTGCGTCTTCCGGGATACTGCTTTTACGTCAGGGGGCCACAGTAGATATCCGTTTCTGTCAAGGTAAGGGGTTTAACTTTCTTAATGCGCATTTATGTGTATTAGGTTGGTTAAGGGCTAGTACTCGGGTCGAGGGTGGGGCCCAGTGACTCCCGGGGCTAGTCACAAGGTACGTAGTGGTTTACAGGGTTTTTATTTATGGACTATATGCATATCGGGGGTCGACGACGGACCCATTTCTGTTATATGTTCTGGACGTCTGCTATATCGGATCTACATATCGGGGGTCGACAACGGACCCGTTATATGTTCTGTACCGGCTTAGGCCGTTTCTGTGACAGTTAGGGGACGTACGCCCCTTCGCTGGTACCATGCGCTCTGATCCCGATAATCGGTGTGAGCTTAACAAGCCGCCGTAGGGTGCTGTCAGTGGTCGGGGACCACCTGTATGGGTTATGTACCACATGTTATCGACTGATGGGAACGCCAGTGATTCTGGTATGCCAACCATGGTCGTTAACACAGTCCGACGGGACTTCTGAGCATCATGACTGCATATCATAATACTTTTTAGGATTGAGATATCTGCTAGATCATTGCATGCTAACCCTTTTGTGCAGGCAAAAAAATGTTTTTAAAGTTTTGTTTTGACCGTCTCGTACCTACCCCCTTACGGAAATTTCATGGGTTCTTTCGAGAACTCACCCCCAAAACATATATAACATTTTTCGAATATACAAATATATATACAGACATACAATCACCATAGGATCTGGGCAAGCGACCTGCGGAGTAGACCTCCCGCGTAGAACCCTGTTCGCTCGCATTCCTGACCCCATTACGAGGTATTTATCTGTTTATGTCCGGGGTTTTCTCGTTAGATCCCTCCATGGTGCACCAGTGGGGTAGCGAACCCACAACTGTCGTAATATTACAGACAGAGTATGCCACAAGGCATACTCCTCAAAACTACAGAATATGCCCAAAGGCATAAAGTGATCTGCGTTTGGACTATCAACTTGTTTTCCATCAAATTCTAGAACTAACATACTTGAAGCATGAAACAAGATAACAACCACACACCATTTTGGAATTTTTCCAAGAAATTCGGCCAAACCTAGGTTTCCATCCAAGTTGTGTTTTCCAAAATCCAACACTTGATTAATACTCTCCTACAACCCAAGAACAACATACTGCCTAACGTTATTTCTCCTTTGTATGTTTACTTGGCAACCTTCAGAATATTATAACATTCACAGCAACAACAGTTTTGTTTGGCGAAGTATAATTCCGTCCTATGGCTCGGCTCTGTAGGCGTAGTATGCATATTAGTTATCTCTGCATTCGGATTTCTGGTCTGTATAGTTTATTCGTGGGAGTTTCCGACCCTACGCAGAGGGCGGAACTCCTTCTGCCTGTATTATCTGTATTCTGCTTAAGTTTTCTGCGCGCGCGATATACTGTAAGAACCACTAACGTGTCTCGGGTGCAGGTTTAGGACTTGTAAGACATCGTAAAAATCTGCAAACACGTAACAACCTTAAAACCGAAAGATAACGTTTTAAGGGATGGGTTTTTGGGACCAAACCCTTTTAAGAGAAAATTCCGCAATCACCCGTCGCCGATACCTCCAACCTCTGCAAGAAAGATGCTTCCGCCAGTTCCGGGGGCGGTGGGGTGACACTGAAGACTGCCAAAACCCTGCCCTACCGTCAGGGGGCAATCCTGTACCCAGTGAGTATCAGACCCGCATCGCAAACATCGGCCCTCCTGCCGGTAACAAGGTCGACCGGGGTGATACCCACCACAAGTCGGACAAGGTCGTGGGGGTGGTGCTCCCCCTGCCTCCGCTAGACTGCCCAGTCCTGTTCTGCCGTCCAGAAATCTGCCGGGGTCCCTGCTGTGTGGAACCCCTCGAACTCCCCTGACCTCGCTGCGTGATGAGGCGACTCTCAACCTCCTCCCGCTCGAGGAGTTAAGCCTTATGAACCGCCTCCCGATATGTAGTAATGTCTAACGGCCTCAGAGCCCACCTGTACTCGGGGCGCAGTCGACGGATAAACCTCTTTGCCTTCTCCTCCTCCATACCATGGTACTGCGGTACGTAGTGGATAAGCCTATCAAACTCCCGCTCAAATTTTGTGACAGTCCTGTCTCCCTGATGAAGCTCATCAAACTGTGCCTGACGCAGATCTCTAGCTGCAGCCCCGATAAATCTCCGATGGAACAGTTGTGTAAACTGCTCCCAGGTAACATCCACCTCCTGATCGGGTCCTAGCCCCGCATTCGCCCTCAGATTACCCTGAAGGCTCCTCCACCAATGATCTGCTCCCTCCTGCAGATTAAACGTGGCAAGGGATACCATCACTGTAGAAGGTAGGTGTAACCTCCAAAGGAGCTTGTCAATCTCCATAAACCACGCCTCCGCTTCCTCGAGACCTCCCCGCCATCGAACTTCTTAGGTTCAAACGCTGGAACCTCTCCAACAATCGGACATCATCAGAGTCAGAGTGATGCCCCGAACCTCTCCGTCGTCGGTGGGTCCGATGGGTGGTATCAGAATCCAGCTCAATAATCCTTCGTCGCTGTCGAGGGGGCTGATGTGTCTCCTGGTCAGAACGAACGGAGCGATCTGCGGAGCTGTGCTCCGGTCGTACCCTCCGTGATCGCGAATTCCTGCGCTCCTCGTCCTCCTCAGACTCACTCTCAGATCGTGCCCGTACATGAGTGTGGGTGGTAGTCCGGGTATGGCTACTCACCCCTCCGTCAGAATGTACAGACGGTGCCACAACCGAGTCCCCCTGAACCTGGGGCTGTATTGGATCTTGTGCCGGAACTAATGTCCTCAGCAACTGCTGAACCTGTTCCAACACCTGAACCAAAACAGTAGTAGACTCCTGACCCTGCTGTGCAACCGGTGGCGGGGTATGTATTCGCTCCACTCCAGAATCCCCCTGCCTCCCCTCCCTATCTCTCGGAAGCGTGGGATTACGGTCCCCTCCCTCCGGTCGCAAATCATGCTGTCTACGCGTGTTAACCATTCCTGAAACATTTCAGACCGAACAGAGTCCAGACAAATCAGTCACTTCTAATCCCTACAGAAGCTAGCAGCAGCTTTCTAAGGCTCCGTAGTGCAATGCAGTACTTAACTTAGTAGTTATTTTACAAAATGATAAAATCATGTATTTCACAGAATAACAGAAGCAATTCATGCTTATTTCACCAAATCTTTTCCTAACACACAATTTTACGTACCCGGATCTTTTCCACAATCCCTCGATCGTAATAATCTTACCAGAATCCAAAAATCCCAAGTTCCGAAATCTGCATCTACCAGGGTAACTTGAAGGACCAAACTTTGTTTCACAATTTTATTATAAAGTGGTTCAAGTAAGGAGGTGGCCAATCTCCGTACCAAACCATTCTAAAACAAAATGTACAACCTTAGTTGTCACTACAAGTCACCACTGGCGACCAATATGGTCACTTACCTGCTCTGATACCAACTTGTCACCGTACGCCACCCGAGCCCGGTTGTGGAGGCGGTGGAGCCGGTTCGTCGGAATCTGTAGCCGGAATGAATACAGAATGGCAGGTCCATCGAGACCTGTCGCGCGTAGCGGACCCGAAAAGTGATGATTGTGGAAGCAACCTGAAAATTTTCATACATGTAACTAAAATAAAATCCATGGTGAGTCCCGCCACCCGTAAACGGGCGAGCACATCACCATCACCATATATACAATTCATGCATTAACAATAAAGTAAGCCCCACCCTCCGTGGACGAGTGCTTACGCACAAAACATAGATACACACAGAGTTTCCCGAACCTAGGGTATCTAGCAAGCGCCAAGCGCCGTAACATGCAATGCAATGTAATATATATACATATATACAATCATCACAACAATCCAGAAAAAAATATGCACATGCAGCTACAGAGGCAACCCTAGGCCTAAACGTCAAAATACCTCGCGCGGGATTCAGACCAAGTAGACAAAATCCCGGCCCGCAAGGTGCAGCTGCTGCTCAACACAACCAAGGCAGAAGCCTCACGGAAACCTACTCCGCTGGCTGCTTACCAGGTCTACCTGAAACCCAAAAAGGGTGAGTCCTAGAAAGGACCCGTAAGGTATTTGGGGTAAGATAAGCATATGTAACCCTGCAAAACAGAAAGATAGCAATATACAGAATATATGCAACAGAGTACAGAATATCGTGCATGTAAAGAAAACAGATCAGAATTCTGAAGGATGTGCGATTCTAAATCACCATAAACCCTTATAACGAATCGAAACGACAGCCTCCCTTTAAGGGAGTCAGAAGCCGAAGCTATTACAGAAGCATGGTGCACCAGCTAGGGTAGCGAACCCACAACTGTCGTAGGTTAATGCATGCAGTATGTCACAAGACATACACCTACAGACTACGAATATGCCTTAAGGCATATAATCCCGAAATACTTAACGGAAAGTGAAACAAAACATATACCTATCTTACCAAAATAATGTAACCAAACCCTTACCTCACAAATCCGAGTAGTTGACCGATTCTGACAACTTTCACACCGTGACCCGAAACCCGAAAACCTCTCTTTTCTAACTTCCGAACCACGTAATCTGTCAATTCAAGCTGAATTAGCAACCTTACTAACCACACTACCAAACTACACCCCGACTCCAAAACCGAAAATCCTATAGAATTTCAAGAAAATTCCGCATTTCCGCAGTAATCATCGTAATTCAGAACCAACTTAGACAATGCAAGATTATACATTGACTAACTCAATCCAACCTTAAAACCCTTCATTACCCGACATTTTCGATAAACTCGCATAATAGTAACTTTTCCATTTCTTACCCGAAATCCACGTTTCAAACACCAAACCACACCTAAATCCAACCCCAACACCATTTAAGCATCCAATTCAACCAAAATCCAACCCCAACATAGGAAAAGTTTCACTTTAATATTTCGGCCCTTAACCAATTTTTCATCACACTTCCAAATCAAACCATTCAAGCTTCCAATTAATCATACTAATCACCAATTCCACTTCCTAGGCATGCTTACTAACCAATTGTACCAAAATCAACAAAACCCCTTCCTTGAACAATTCGGCCAAAAGGGGGTTTTTCACCCAACTTATTTTCCATCAAATTGAATCCATACATAGGCTTAGAATCATGCTAGGAACAACATAATTGAAGCATAATCCAAGAAGACAAACATACACCATTTTAGAAAAATTCCCAAAATTTCGCCATTTTAGGTTTCTAGCATCCAAGGAGTTTTTCCAAAATCTAACATTTGATTATCACTCCCCTACAACCCAAGAACATCATACTAAAAGATGGGAGGAAAAGAATCATCCTAGATGGTAGCTAAGAACAAACCCATAATTCACAAATCCTTCTCTTTCTCCTACTAAAACTTGTTTCCAACAAGAAAAGAGAGCTAGGGAGGAAGCTTACCACTTAAAGGATCCAATTCCTCCTTGATTTGAGCCAAGACTTGAAGAACACCAAGCTTGATGAATAGTGAAAATGGCGCACCAAGGGAGAAGGAAGAAGAAGAAGAAGAAATGTGAGGAAATAATATCACATTTATGAACATAAAAGCCTTATATATTTTCTTCTTGTTTTTCCCATACCATTTCTTCTTAAATGAGAAAAGGACATGTGTCCCTTATTTCTTCCCACTTGCTGCCAAAATCAGTTGCTGCCCATACCCCCATTACTGTTATTTTGTAGCCAATTGTAAGTTAACCTCCAAACTTTTCCAAAAGTTCTAATTTTGGCCCAAACACAACTACCGAACTCCAAATTAAACAAAACTTGGACACAATCCTCAGGATATTATAACATTCATAAAACATGTTCCAAATGTTTATTTACCATTCCGGAGTGTCCTACCGAGCAAGCTGAACCCGAACAAGTCCTGACGTGCGAGCGTGTCAACCTGAACCAAAATCCCGTCACGGCAAAATTCCCCAAAAATAATCATAAATTCCATCTGAAAGTATAACATGACTTACCCCAAAGCCGTCAGAAAAATTTCCATCCTGTGCCCCGGGATTCCCGTCCCGAGCCCCGGGAGTCGCCCGGAACCGAACATCCCGCCCCAAATATCATTCTCCATAAAAACCTCCGGGACGTTCTCACGACTCCAAAACTACAAACGGCTTCCCAAACTGAGGTCTCGAGAGCGCTACCGAGCCCGCTGTACATCCCGAGACGACCCCGACAGCCCCCCGGCGCCGGAAAAATATTTTTGGCGGAAACGTCCGGGGGACCCACACGACCTCAAATACGAAAGGGTTCGCCAAAATGATACTCGGATAAGGCTCGGGAGCTGCCTGAACGCCGAAAAACGTGACCCGCAGGCCAAAACCGGAGTCCCGGGTCAACCGGTCGCAACCCGCTCGGGGTGACCGTAACATCCTCCCCCCCTTAGGAGAAGGAAAGGAAAGGCAAGCCGCCGAGTAGTGGCGGGGCCCAGGA
Source organism: Stellera chamaejasme (assembly GCA_024586325.1). NCBI lineage: Eukaryota > Viridiplantae > Streptophyta > Magnoliopsida > Malvales > Thymelaeaceae > Stellera > Stellera chamaejasme. The sequence continues at coordinate 23,677,115 of CM044981.1, forward strand.
GGCAAATTGGTAAGTCCGGGCGGAAAGCCAGGCGGCCCATTTCTTGGATCAGGCGGTCGCCTGGGCAGGCGAGAGACCAGGCGACCCCTCTCATCAGGTCAGGTGGTCGCCCGGGCTCATCAACTTTCTGGGCAGCAGGTCAGGCGGAAGTTCAGGTGACCCGGGCTTGAGCCGGGCAGTCGCCTGGACCCTGAGTTTGGGGTTTTTGGTTCTTTTGAACCCCATTTGCGTAGGTAAGCATCTTGGGACTTGGTTGAGAAACAATGCTATGGTTTAAGGAAAATTTTGGGTGATCCCAAGGGGCGGTTGCCTTACTAGTATTGTTATTGTGATAGGGTTGTGAGCGAACCATCGCCCCCTCCCCCTTTCCCCGGTTTGGTCCGTTCTCCGTGCGCCTCTGCGCGTGCCGGGCTTAAGGGGGGGGTGACTGGAGAAGACCGCAAACCCTTTGGGAAGCATCACCTATACCTTCCTTGAGGCCGAGGAGAAGGCCACGCGGTCCACGCGCCACCTCACTTCACCCACGCGCCCCACGCGCCTCCACCGAATCCCGGGAGATGCAAGCCACCCTTGGAATGCTGCACCATGTTCCCGAGCCTTGGAGAGGCCGGAAGGTAGCTTGAACGCGCCACCTTTACCCACCACGCGCCCTCACGCGCCGCCCTCTTCAAGCGCGTGAAACTCATGCCCCATCAAGGGCAATTCAGACTTTTCACATTTCCATCAGATTTTCAGCTTCAAAGACTTATATTTGAATTGTATTTGTGTTATTTAGGAAATGGGAGGGAAAGTAAGATAGTGGAGGTCCTTACCCACTAGTTTGAAGTAATGGTTGGTCCTTACCTTCCATTACAAAAAATGGTGGAATCCTTCCACTTTTTCTCACCATTTTAAGTAGTATCATCATGGCTTTTTCTTTATGCATGAAAATGGTAGGAAGACTCAAGGAATTGTTACCAAAAGTGTTAGCCACACTTTGGGTAATAACCTCCACTACCACCATTCATGTATTTAGGTTAAGCAACTCACATTTTAGCCACTAGAACTCATATTGCCGAAATTGTAGTCTCCATTTTGAGAGCATTTTGGCTTTGGTTTCTAACTTCTTCAATCCATTCCCTTGTTCCATAATTTTGGTTCAAGAATCATATATAGTATTGCTCAATTAAGTAGCTGAGAGGTGCTAGATCCATTTTCTTTCCTTGGCATCTAAAGTATTGTTCAACCTTGTAGTTGAAAGGTGCTTTTTTTGGCCGAAATTATCAAGAGAATTGTTGTTCGTCTTCCAAGCTAGATCCTTTCAAGAGTTGATCATTACCATGATCACATCAGAAGATGAGGAGGTTCATCAGAGGCCTGCGCCCGCAGATCAGAGAGCACCTGATAGCATTCAATATCTCTGTCTATCACGAGGCCGTTCAGAAGGACCTTCTGCTGGAGATGGAGATGATCGGATCAGCAGCCATATCTTCCCGGCCCCAGAGTGGCGGGAAGTCATGAGGCCAGCCGGGCCAAGGACGGCATCGGGGACCAAGTAGGTCATGCAGGTTTGACAGGGGCAAGGATAAGGCCCCCACTTCAGAGATGCCAGTTTGCCGACAGTGTGGCAGGCGCCACGAGGGTAGGACTTGCTACAGGACGTCCGGCCAGTGCCTGAGATGCATGGCGTCAGATCATTTGATTAAGGATTGCCCACAGACTTAGACACAGAGCGTTCGATTTCAGACGGGGGGGCGGCAGTAGGGTCAGACCAGGGCTATTCAGGGCCGAGGCATAGCACAGGGAGGTTTGAGATCTCCACCGCGGAGACTACCGATTGCACCACCAGCAGTTCAGTAGACTACCCAGCCAGCACGGGTTTCCCAGATCGAGCAGGCTGGCACATCACAGCAGGGAGCGTTAGCAGGTACCATCCTTTTAAATAACGTACTTGTTAATGCATTATTTGATACCGACGCCTTCATTTCTGCTATTTCTAAGAGATGTGCAATATCTCTAGTATTGCCTATCACTTGCATGGCGAGTGTAGTCATGGTACGCACCGCTGGTACGACGTGTTGCTCAAGAATGCGTTTTGAGTATCGGGCGCCATCAGATCGAGTCTTAGTTGCTGATCTTGGATGCGTCCAAGTATGATATCATTCTGGAAATGGATTGGTTGTCGCAGCACGATATGAACATCGACTATGCCAAGTGTCACGGATGCGCCCGCGCCCGGTTACGGAGGAGGGGCCGTCCCGCGACGGCGGAAGCGGAAGCGGCAGAAACGGAAGCGGTTGGTCCAACTGAAACCCGCTGAGTGTGGTGGTCCCGTGACCCGGCACGCAAAGTCCCGTTCTCAAAGGCCCGGTGCCTGAGAACACTTTGCTCATGGAGAATGCAGACAGAGTTATGCGCTTATAACCTTCGGTCGTGATTCGACCCGCAACCTACAATTCCCAAACATGGCAAACATACAATATAAACCCTAACTATCCATGGCGAGCCCCGCCCCTTTGAAATAGGCGAGCACTCCACCATCACCAAGCATGCAGTTCATGGATAACATCATTCATAAAATCCACAGAATCATACAGATACAAAATGTGTCTTAACATATCAGAATATGATCATACCCCGGGTCCCGCCCTCCACTGCATGGGGGAGTCCCCGGTCTTACATAGTATCCAAAGCATCTATACAAAAGCAGAATGTATCTAAGATACATAGCACGATCAGACAGATGACATGCATGCATATACACCTACAAAGCCGACCAAGGAAAACCTTAGAATACCCAATTATGGGATCTAGCTGAAACTCTGAGATCAGAAGATCCCCGCAAGTACAGTTGCTGCTGCTAACACACCAACAAAAGAGAGAGATAAGTTAACTATGAGTTAACCCAAATGCTATCTGTAGCATAAATCCAGAAGTCAGAAAACGGACTATAGATTCAGACCCAGATACAGATACAGATTTCAGAAAACAGATTCAGATTTCATATATCAGTTCCAGATATGAGACAACAGATTCAGATTCAGACTATAGACTCAGATTCAGACTACAGATTCAGATTAAGATTCAGACTTTAGATATCAGATCCCAGACTATAGTTACTCAAAGAGACTGTCCCTTATAGACAGAAAAATCGATGCAATGTAAGAGTACCAGCAGTAATCGGACAACACACCCTAGACTCAGTCTGCTGGTTGTTGGTCAGGTACTCCTGAAACAGTAAACAGAAAGGGGGTAAGTCCTCTTTTGAGAACTTAGTAAGGGCTTGGGGATAGGCACGGTTTCTCTTTACGTATAACAACCTGCACAACAAAGACAAGGAAAATGCACACAAGCAGCAGATAACCAACATATGCTCAACCAATGCAAAACAAACATATGCAATGCACATAAGTAGAATTGTTAGTATAGCAAACAGACACGCTCTGAAGCGATAGTCCATTCTGGCCCAGCCACGTAATGAACTACCGCAGACACATGAGACCGGTACCAGCTCGAGATAGATAACCCCATCAGAACACCACCCCCGTAGGAGTTGAATCAGAACACCACCCCCGTAGGAGTTGAATCAGAACATCAGCATCTTCGAGTCCTCGCACCTGCACACCAATGCCTATCCTGATTGACCAAGTTTGGGTATCCTCAAGCCACCCTTAATCCAAACTCAGACTCGGTACACCCAGACACGCATTTCATAAAGTAATCCGAAATGTAGAATCGAGAGCAATACTGAAACCCTTACCGCACTATTTCCAACCCGTAGAAGTATCCTGGCAAAATCCCGACGCTCGGCCCGAACTGCGGTAGTGTGACTTCCGAAGTCCCACACTGCTCCACAACTATTGATTCAAGCTGAACAACCACACACAAGTCAGAAATCACCAAAATAGACCCCTAGAAACCAATCCCGCACTTTCCCGCAAAATTCCACAGAAAGCTCGGTTTCTCAAACTGAGCTAGAACATTGTCATTCAAACACCCAAAAGCACAACCAAACATTCAAATCCCACCTTCCCAACATTTACACCGCAACCAAGCAAGTAGGTCGGTATTGTTCACAATTCCCGAAAATGATGTTCCGAACATCGTTAGTTACCTACTTCCATTCCCGATACCAAATCACTACCAAACCATTCCAAAACACAACACAAACATACCCAAAACCCTTCCTTTAAATTTGGCCTCTACTTCTCTTTTTCACCAAACTTTAATCCAAACCAATTAAGGTTCCTAACACATGCTTAATTCACCAATTACACATTTCAAGCATGCTTACTAACATACATCATCTTAATCACCCATAGTCATACCAAAACCCTTATGAACATTTCGGCAAATTTGGTACTTTTTACCCAACATGTTCATCTTCAAATTGAATCCACAGATCAACTTAGAATCATGCTAGGAACAACATATCTCAAGCATGATTCAAGAACACAACCAATCAATAGGTTTAGAATTCAACATCAAATTCGGCCAATTAGGGTTTTCCCATCCATGGTGCTCTTCTATAAATCAAACCTTGATTCCTACACTACTCCATGCCAAGAGCAACATACTTAAAGATTGAAGCAAGAAGATGAACATATCATGTAGCAAAGGCTTTACATGAAATCGGTTCTAAACCTTGTTTCCACCCAAAAACAATGCTTCAAACTTACTAAACCATGAAGAACACAAGCTTACCTCAAGCTTAAGTCCAACACCAAGATTAATCCTTGCTTACCCTTTGAAGGATGAAGAACACTAGTGAGGGAGAAGAAGATGAAGTCACGTATGTTTGGTGGAAGAGAAGAAATGAAGACAAAAAATGGATTTCTTCCTAAATTCCATCTTTTATACTTCCCCTTTTATGACTCACATGGACACTAGTCCTCCTAGCATGTGAGTCACCACCTTAGTCACCACGGTGACTCACACCCAAGCCAAATTCGAAAATGCTTTAGTGTTGGAGCGTAGTCCCGCGCTAACTTCACCCGAGTAACTCCCGACGTGTGCGCGTGCTTGCCCGATCTAAAATTCCTGTCGTGGGTACTTGCTCGGTTATCACACATTACCCGTCCCGAGCCATAGCATATCTCACACCAAAGCCGTTACCAAACTTCCATGCCGAGCCCCGGGTGTCGCCCGGAACCGAACATCATTTCCCAAAAAATATACTCCGTAAAAGATGTGGAATGTTCCCACGATCCCAAATATGCTGACGGTTTCCTTTTCTGAGGTCCTGGTAGAGCAACCGAACCTGCTGAACGTCCTGAAACAAATCCCGCTCCGTAAAAAATATTTTCCGCGGAAATGTCCGGGGGACCCGTGTGACCTCAAATATGAAAGCATTCCCGACGATGATACCCAGAAACGATCCGGGAGCTGTCTGACCACCCTAAGACATGACCCGCATGCCTGAAACGGAGCCCCGGAACACCAAAGTCACCACCCGCTCGGGGTGACTGTAGCACCAAGCGACAAATTCTATGTTCCGGGGAAGTCGTACCAATTGGCTATCGACCGGAGTAGAGTATGGAGCTGTGCATACTGGAGTACTTTCCAGTTGTAGATGAGGAGGAATATTTCGGCCTCAACACTACAGGTACGTGCTTGGAGTTAGATAAAATTCCTGTAGTTGGATACTTTGCGCATGTTTTTTCAGAGGAATTACTAGGGATGCCACTGGAGCGGGAGATCACCGAACTGAAGAAGCAGCTCGAGGACCTTTTAGAGAAGCGATTCATCAGTCAGAGTACTTCAACTTGGGGAGCCCCAGTTTTGTTCGTCATAAAGAAGGACGGGACTCTCCGACTCTGTATTGACTACAGGCAACTGAATGCCATCACTATTAAGAACAAGTATCTGATACCTAGGATCGATGATCTGTTTGACCAGCTTAGGGGAGCTAAAGTATTCTCGAAGCTCGACCTGCGGTCAGGTTACTTTCAACTCCGCGTCAGGGAAAAGGATATTCCCTAAACAGCCTTTCGCACTCGGTACGGGCATTACGAGTACACAGTAATGCCGTTTGGTTTGACAAATGCACCGGTTGCATTTATAGATTTGATGCACCGAGTGTTTCGCCCGTATCTGGATTCCTTTGTGATAGTCTTCATCGACGAAATTCTTGTCTACTCTCCCTTTGAGGAATCACATCAGAAACATTTAAGGATCAGATCGAGACACTTGCGAACAACCAATCAGTACGCTAAGTTCTCTTAATCCGACTGGATGCGAGAAGTAGCTTTTCTGGGTCACATTGTTGGAGAGCACGGTAATTCAGTGGACCCAGAGAAAACCAAGTCAGTTGAGGAGTGGGGGCAGCCACCGACAGTCAAGGATATACGGAGCTTCCTGGGTTTGGCGGGATACTACTGCAGATTCGTACCAAGATTCTGAATACTATATTCGCCGCTCAGTCAGCTGACCAAGAAGGGTCAGCCGTTTGTTTTGTCTTTAGCCTGCGAGGACAGTTTTCGGGAACTCAAGCGGTTGTTGACACACGCACCGATTCTGAGCCAACCGAACCCGACACGACCTTACGTGATCTACACTATTGCGTCGAGGATGGAACTCGGCTGTGTGTTGATGCATGGCAACACGTCATTGCGTATGGGTCGAGGCAAATGCGACCGCATGAGCAGAACTACCCGACGCATGACCTGGAATTGGCTGCGATCATCTATGCCCTCAAACAATGGAGGCACTACCTACTAAACAACAGGTTCCGGATTTTCACCGACCACAAGAGCTTGAAGTATCTGTTCACGCAGAAGGATTTGAACATGAGGCAGCCACGGTGGCTCGAGTACATGAAGGATTATGACTTTACCATCAAGTACACCGCCGGCAAGGGGAACTTAGTAGCAGATGCTTTGAGCAGGAAGTATATGGGCTTTGTCAGTGGAGGAAATTATAGGGACAAGGCCGAGGGATCAGATCTGATGATGTTATGGCATCAGTGGGAACAGTGGGAGCAAGCTCAGGTTAACACTTTGACTATTTAGTCTGATTGGTTGACCGAGATCTGAGAGGCACAGACCAGGGACACAGGGTTGAAGAAACTCTTGGGTGAGAACAAAGGAGCCTTGCGACCATTCTTCGAGTACAAGCAGGGATTGTTGTACTTCAAGAGTCGCCTCTATGTACCGGATGAATCGTCTATTCGAGACTGACTTCTGGGAGAGGCGCACTCCAGTAGTTTGAGCATCCACCCCGGAGGTGAGAAGATGTACCATGACTTTCGATCTCACTTGTAGTGGCCAGGGATGCGGAGACATATAGCTGCCTACGTGGTGAGATGTGCGACTTGTCAGCGTGTCACGGTAGAGAATCAGAAGCTCTCTGGTATGCTACAGACTCTACCTATTCCTGTCAAGAAGTGGGGTAATATTACGATGGATTTCCTGATTGGTCTACCTCCGACCAGACCGCATCATGATGCTATCTAGGTTATAGTCGACCGATTGACCAAGTGTGCACACTTTCTACCGATGGGAGTGACGGACTCGCTGGAGAAGCTTTCCCAGTTGTATATTTGGGAGATCGTGCGATTACATGGAGTACCGGACTCTATTGCATCCGACAGGGACCCACGATTTAACGCGAGGTTCTGGGGTGCCTTTAACAAGGCTCTGGGCATGCGACTCTACCTGAGCACGACATACCATCCTCAGACAGACAGGCAGTCAGAGAGAGTTGTGTTTTGGATTTCGGGGGACATTGGGATCAGTACTTGCCGTTAGTAGAGTTCTCCTACAACAACAGCTATCAGACTACTATCGGCATGGCACCTTTTGAGGCACTGTATGGTCAAAGATGCATGTCACCGCATTGTTGGATAGATGCCTCAGACAGGATGACTATCAGCCCCGAGCTTTTAGAGGAGACGACGGAGAAGATCCGTCTGATTCAGATGCAGATGAAGGCCGCAAACGACAGGACCACCTCATACGTCAACAAGAGACGACGAGATCTGGAGTTTGAGGTGGGAGACAGCGTTTGGTTGAAGGTTGCACCGTCTCGTGGGATAGTTCGATTTGGTAGGCGGGGCAAGTTAACCCCGAGATATTTTGGTCCTTATGAGATTCTAGAGCGTATAGGCAGGCTTGCATACAGATTGGCCTTGCCTTCGAGCATGTCAGTTGTGCATAATTTTTTCCACGTCAGCATGCTCAAGAAGTGCATCTTAGATGCCAGTCAGACCATTCCGGTGGAGGAAATTGAACTAGAGCGGGATCTATCCTACCGAGAGGTACCGATAGCTTTTATGGCAAGAGACATTCGAAGGCTCCGTAACAAGTCGATTCTGATGATCAAGGTTCAGTGGTCACATCATTCTGATCTGGAGTCGACTTGGGAGACGGAGCAGGACTTGATGAGTAAGTATTCGGATGATTACGGGTTGTTGAAACCACTCTTGGAGGACCAAGAGTCCTAAGTGGGGGAGGTTGTTACACCCACCCCTGACGTTCTGTAATTTTTATGTTGAATTTCGGCCGCAAGTTCAAATTCTGTAATTATCGGATCACAAAAGAAATCTGATTAATTACAAGTGTTTTATATGTTGGATAACATTTACAGTGTTCCAGGACGTTTTGCCAAAATTCGGTTTCGGAGGGCAAAATGGTCACCGAGGAAGGAAAAAATTGGAAAATCACATGTTGGGCTCTTTTTTTTGGGCCAGCGGATTGTGAGACTATGGAGGGAAGATATTTATATTTTGCTTCTGATATTCTCGTTCCTGTGATAGGAGCGGAATCCTAGTTGAGTGGTTGGTGATGATGGTGTTCTTGAGACTCCAAGCTTGCTGTTCAGAGTAATCTGTAAAAGATAAGGGGAATACTCAGAAGTAGCAAGAGAGGAGTGCGGGGTGCGTGTAGTAGCTTACCCAGTTTAGGGTGGACATCACCCTATTTATAGAGTGATGCCAGGAGAAGAGCCTCCCCCAGTTGAAGCCTTGGATAGGCTATGAGACAGGACTGACAAGTCTGTCAGATTTGGAGAGATAAGTCTGTGTCAGACTGATTGGAGATAAGGCTGCTGTGATGATGAAGAACTCAGCAAACCGCCTTAGAAGATTCACCTGGAAGGGAATGTTTGGCGTACAAATCTTGTGAAGATCACTCAGGCTCGTGCTGGCCTCCTTATTGGCTGATTGATGTCAGATGACCAAGTGGTCTATCTCAAAGTGGAGCAAGTGGCAGGCGAAGGCCTGCAAGGGGAGAAGACCCATATAGAATATAGCCAAATAAGGAGTGAGGGTCGCACGAACTTGAGTGTAAGGGCCTTATCTGGGCGGGGCCAGTATAGGCAAGAGAGTCCTCGCGAAGGCGAGTTGGGACTGCGGGAGTAAGACCCGTGAGGGCGAGTGAGATCGCAAGAAATACCCGAGACCGCTAGGGTGACCCGCGGAGGCCTAAGAGACGCGAAGGCGAGTGTGAGACATCGCCAAGACGAGACTTGAGGCCCACGAGGGCAAGACCTCTCGCTGGTGAGACTGGAGTCCTCGCGAAGGCGAGACTGGAGACCGCAAGGACGAGACCTTGCGAAGGCGATACTGGAGGCCGCAAGGGCGAGACCTTGCGAACGCGATACTGGAGACCACAAGGACGAGACCTTGCGAAGGCTTTGTATGATTCTGATGTGACGTGAGGATGCGTTGGCTTGGGTAGTGTACCAAGATGCCTGCTCTTGAGAGCGGAGTATGGGCGGGGTCCTGTACTCCGTTTTGAAAAATACTCTGTTGAGGACAGTAGTAGCCACAAGACTGGGCTCGCATGGAGCTGTCTTCAGATGGCGGATCGTTCATGATCCTTGTGAGCCTTTGAGGGGGCATTTGCTTGGGTAGTGTACCAAGATGCCTCCTCCTGAGAGCGGAGTATGGGCAGGGTCCTGTACTCTGTTGATATTCCAAGTCTTGGAGATTGGCGAAGGCGTTACGCCGTTTGTGGGTCGTTTGGAGTGCAACGGCAGTGAAGGGTCCCTTCAGCATTTAAAGCATGAGAGATGACCGGAGGTGAAAGGTTTACTAACCGTTATGGGGCGCGGCACGTGGCGCGTCAGGAGTCGATTACGCTTTTTAAAAGCGCTTTTTCATTTCTGCACGGAAGGCCAAAGGTTTACTAACCGCTGGATGTTGGCACGTGGCGCCTCAGGAGCCGATTTTGCTTAAAAGCGCTTTTTCATTTTGGCGGGCTTATAAAAGCGTATTTGAGAAGACTGAAGTTTTTATCTTCACTTTCGCATTTCCTTGTTCTTGCGCTAAGTAATCTTTTCGCATTTCTTGCGTTTTTTCGAAACGTTCATCGGTTGTTTGCAAGCTTTTTTGTGGTGATCTTCTGCTTTCCGTTAGAGATTTCTCCGTTCATCCTCTCATTTGCCGACTGTCCCTTCCGCTTTACTCACCGGTAACGTATCAGGTAAGATCTCGTTTTCTGGCACAGTGAGTGCTTCAAATTTTCTGAGCACACTGAGTGCTTGATGAAATGCCCCTGTTTGGGCTGTTCCGATTTATATGTCTGTTGCTTTACTTTTTGCAGAAATGGAGTCCAAAGAAGCTGTTCGTCCAGTGCTTGCCACCGTGGAGAAGACCATGGTGAAATTTGACAAGATCCATCAGGATATGGTGGAGGCCTTCTGGCCTGTGGAGAAAGTGCCTGTATATACGTCCCGCTCGGGCGATGGGTTGGCCCGTGACTAAAGAGAATATGGAGAACCGGGTGTTGTGCCTATACACGGCACAGCTTGCGGCAGGGCTGCGGTTTCCCCTTTCGCAGTTGGTGCAAGACTTGTGTGCAGGGTGGGGGCTTCATTGTTGCCTGTCATATGGCCGGCGTGAAGCCTTTTGCCGACGACTTCCATCGGTTCTACCGGCTGGAGCTGAGGAGTGGGAGTGCGTTTTTCTACGTCACTCCCATAAATGTTGGGGCAATCACTCCATATCCTTCAGCGCCTCGCCCAAGTCCTACCACAACTGGCACTGGTCTTTTTTCTTTCTGCCCCGCGATAACTCATGGGACTTTCCCGTGTTGAGGACGCAGCTACCCGTGCAAAGCATCGCGCGGAGGCCTGAATTGTCTTCTGAAGGAGTGCGGTGGCGGGCATACGTCCAAGTACTGGGGTGGTTGGACGATGTTTATTCAAGGAGCGCTTGTGACGAGCTCTTCCCCTTCTCGGCTGTCCAACTAGATGAGACCACCTTGAGGTGGGCTGGGATTAGCACGGGCTTCATGCTGGACCCCAAGGTGCCCTCGCCATACGAGGGATGGGCCCCCGCCCATCGGGGGATGGTGGTAGATTCTCTTTACGCCGCGCTGGCAGGGTCCAAAGGTATGTTTGCATATATAAGCGTATTGCATAAGTGTAAGAGGTTTAGTAAAACCTGGTCTGAAGTTTTCCTTCTGTTTGTAGATGCCTCTATGGAGTCTGGCGAAGGCCGGGGCAAGAGAGCGTCCATGCGCATTGCCCAGCAAGTGCACCTGGCATGTGCATTTGGGAAGGATGCCCCTACTGGGGCTGTCAAGGCGTTGGGGCGCATTACCCCTAAGCCGCAGAAGAAGAGGGCTGGTGCCAAGCCATCGCCGTCCTCTCCAAAAGAGAAGAGGAGGAGGGTGACTGCTGGCGAGGCGCAGCCTGGAGAGGGGAGTGCCTCCGCTGTCGTTGAGGAGACCAGAGGGCCTGCAGAGGCTGAGGGGTCTGCAGTAGTCCCTCCTGTCGAAGAGGCTGAAGAGCCTGTTGGGGGAGAGGTTTCCAATGTTGTGGAAGAGGCCACAGAGCCTGCTGAGGAGGTCGGGGGAGTGGAAGTGGAGGTCCCTTCCACTGCTGAAGAGGCCACGCCCATAAAAGCTGTGCCAGTGCGGTGGTGCAGTGCAGTTCCCCTTGAGGAGGCTGCTGCCCTTGAAGATCGTGGTCCGGCTCTTTGCGAGCCCTTCTCCAGCCCAAGGCGAAGACCTGCCTAGGCACGTGGTTGCGGCAGAGATCCTTGACAAAGGAAGGATGCTTCCCCCAAAGGGCAAGATGTCAGCGGGGGAAATCCTGCTGTCCATGAGGAGGAGGGGCCAACAAGCTGCTAAGGCCATTGGCAGTCCTTGCCAGCAGGAGGCCGTGGTCACTCCTGTGGAGGAGGAGGTGGTGAAGGCCACAATCGCAAGGGAGGAGGCCCCTGCAGTAATCCCTTCTAGGGAGGAGGTCCCTGAAGTGACTCCTCCAGGGGAGGAGGCCCCTGCGGCAAAGGGGAAGGGGATCCTGAGGATTGAGGAAACTTCTTCCTCTTCTGATGGCGAGGCCCCTGAGGAGGGGGCGCTGGTGGCGCGGTCCCTTGTGAGGACGAGTGGCTGGGATGCAGGCCAACCCTCCAGCAGCCAACCAGAGGCAAGTGGATGGGCGCCGCCCTCTGCTGGTAAGTCTCTTGACTTTGAAAGTTTATTTCTCTTGTTTCGAGATTATGTTCCAGCTCTCTCAGTTGTACTGCCCTTAACTGTTGTAGGCGCGGGCGGGGCCTTCTGGGCAAGAGCTCGGCCCCCACGCGGTCCCAGTGGACCAAGGGGCCATGACTGATGTCCCAGCGGACCTGGGGACCAGGACTGAGGTCCTTAAGGAGGCCGGGGTGTGGTCCCACTACTTGGAGCGAAGGTGAATTGCTGCCAAGTCCATCCCCAAGTGGTCTGAAGAGCCAGCCACCCTGAGGGTCAAGAGGCAGGAAGTCAGGGCCAAGGTATACAGGGAGGAAGGGAAGCTCCTGCGCGATGCGTGGGACCCAGTCTTCCTTCTCAGGAACAGCAGTTCACTGCTGAGGGGAGGGGAGCAAACCCTCCTATCATGCTTGGAGGGGCTGCGCACCCCCTACGACAGGGAGGTGACAGAGCGTAGCCTAGACTCCCCTGCTGAGTTCATGAGGGAGGCAGCCCAACAGAGTCTGCAGGTAAGACAACTTCTGGTCTTTAAACATAAGCCTGACTTGCTTTCTTTCTGTCTTTGTTTTAAATAAACTTGGATGCAGAGCGCCGTCAAAGGATACGCTGCCATGGAGCAATGGCATGACTTTCTGAAGTATGCCAACAAGTTGGACGACGCCCAAGTAGCAGAAATTGCCTCCCTCAGGAAGGAGCTGGAAGCTTCCAAGAAAAGGGAAGAGGAGCGCTAAGAGGAGCAGGCCAAACGTGTGGCCCAACTGCAGAGTTGGTGTGACTATGTCAACAAGGAGCGGACGGCTAGCAGGCTGTACCGGTGGGAGCAGGCCAGCCTAATTGATGCTGCAAAGCATCGCTTCCTTCAACAGGCAGCAGGGTTAGAAGCCAAGCAGCTTGAGAATGTTGTTCTGAAGGAGTCCCTCCTTTCCATGGAGGCAGAAGCCAAGGCTACCCTCGCAGTGGCGAAGGCCCAAGTCGAGCAGGCGAGAGCTGCAACTGAGGAGGCGGAGTGCCGAGCTACTGCCCAGGCTCAACTGGCTAGGGAGGAAGCCGAAGTGATCAGGCTTGCTGCTAAGGATGCCCTGAAGGCACAAGCTGAGGTCACTACTGCTTTTGCGAAAGCAGTGGCCTCAGTGTGGGGAATGGAGAAGGCCCTGGGCCTCCCTTTTTTTGTAGATGAGGACCCTGAGTCCTCTTCTTCCATCAAGCTATCCGTTCCTCAGAGGATGCCTCGACTGATGGCGAAGCTTGGTGAGATCCAAGCTCAAGGCGAAGCAGGGGCGCAAGCCTACGAGGAGGGCTGGTTACGATGCCGCTTTCAAGTAGAGAAGGCGTTCCCAGAGCTGAGTCTTGAGATTCTGGATGCTACGAACACTAGCGATCCAACAGTAGAGGCCCTGCTCAACTGGGGGGAGCAGGGGAAGAAGATGGGGGAAGCATGGTATGCCATGCTGGACTAGGGTAGAGGCTCCAGTTTGTGGATGACCCTCCCCTTTTTGTGTACAAGGGATACCTGCATTTATGCATAGTTTTGATAACAGTTGATGAAGTAAAATTTCATTTTACCTTCATTGTTTTGTAGCCTCGTTTTTGCCTTTCGATAGCGGTGTAAGGTACATTAGCTAAGTTAACAACCGTAAGCTAAGTCCTGCTCGTGGCGAGAAGTCTGCTGGGGTTCGCAACGGCGAAGCCACAGAAATCACTTGTTAAGATGCTGAAGATTCAGCTTGAGTTCATAGTGGCAATGCACTTGAAATCTGTAATGGCGGGGCCACAAATATCATTCCAGACAATCTGTGGGTTCACTTGTTGAGACAAGTTAAGGACCCGTCCAGGGTTCGTAGAGGCGATGCCTTTGAAGACCATGGATAAGATTTTTCCACGTGGAAGGTCTGCTAGGGCTCGCGAAGGCAGCTCACACAGAGACCTTCCTGGCGATCCTTCAGGGAGCAAGCCCTTGGGTAGTGTACAGTGTACCAAGTAGAAGATACCTGCAGAGTGCTCATCATTGATATGATAAGAATGAAGTAAAACTCAGTTTACCTTGAGCCTGGAGTCGCGCGATGGCGAAGGCAGTGGAGTACTTGTTGAGACAAGTGAATAGCCAGCTGGAGCTTTGGGGAGTGAGACCCGCAATTGTATTGAAGAGTCCGTGCGGAAGGTCCGGTGTGGCGCGCGAGGGCGACTTACACAGGGACCCTCCTGAAGGAGCCAAAAGGGGGTTACCCTTGGGGCGGGGTGAGTTGAAGGTCAGTTGGGGATGAGACCCGCAACTACCTGGCGCGACCACAGGGGCTGCCCTTTGTGTGGGTGCGCAAGTGAGACCTGACAAGGTCTGAGGCCGTGATTTTAGGTGAGTGGCCAGTCTGACCGGTCGGGTGCAGAGGGCGATTGAGAGGGCATCTATAATGCCACGTAATGCTGCAAGAGAGGGAGAAATACACATGTATTTTATTGAATTGAAGACGTAAGATTGAGGACTTACACGTAATATGGGCGTATGTCATCCGCATGAAAGTTGCGGGGAAGAAGATGACCATCATGGTCTTGTAGTTCATAGACTCCTGGGCGGACTTGTTTATGAACAATATAGGGTCCGTCGAAGTTAGGTCGCAAGACACCCTGTTTGGGGTCGCGAGCGGTGAGGGCATATTTGAGTAGGGCAAGGCCCCCTTGTTGTAGTGCTTTGGGTTTTACCCTAGCATTGTGGTGAAGATTGAGCCTCTGTTTGAGGGCGAACATGCGAAGGTGAGCGCCCTCGCGCAATTCCTCGATTAAGTCGAGTTTGGCGCGAAGCCCTTGAGCATTGGCTTCGATAGTGAAGTTGATCATGCGGATCGTAGGGAGGTCTGCCTCAATAGGCAGAAGCGCATCTGCGCCATATACCAGAGAAAAAGGAGTTTCGCCTGTTGGTGTTCGCGTTGTGGTGCGATAGTCCCATAGGACACTTGGGAGTTCATCCACCCAGTGACTGGGGTGTGCCACTGGGGCGAAAAGAAACTTGATAATTTTGGCCGAAGTGATAGAGACCATGGGTTCTACTTCGACTCATTTAGAAAAGTAATCAACTGCAACCACACAGAAGCGGTACTGACCTGGAGCTGTCGGCATCGGACCAATGAGGTCAAGGCCCCACAGGGCGAAGGGCACTGGGTTTGTCAGTGCTGGAGATTCCATAGATGGAAATCGCTGGATGCGAGAGTTGATCTAGCACTGATGGCATGTTTTGACCAGTGCAGTGGCGTCCTTCTTCAGGGTAGGCCAGTAGTATCCTTGACGAAGGGCTTTGTGGGCAAGTGCTTCTGCAGCAATGTGTGCGCCACAGTTGCCTTGGTGGAGAGTATCCAAGACATAGTGTCCCTCAAGGGTGCTGAGGCATTGTTGGAGGGGTGTTGCAAACCCGCAATGCCATAATTGGTCATTAATGAGAACAAAGCGGATGGCCCGTTTGCGAGCTTGCGGGTCCGCGGTGCTGGCTTTTAGTTCAGCGATAATAGGGTCTCTCCAGTCTGCGACCGGGTCTTGTGTTGTTAGTGAGGCAATATCAATGGCCTCCATAATGGAAGGGCTGGCCAGGGTGGCCGTAGTGGAGGGAGTCTTTCCCTTGGACAGCATGTCTGCTGTGGTGTTCTCAGAACGAGGAACATGGATAAAGATGGCCTCTTCAAAGTTGGTCCGCAAGGCGTTCACCAATTTAAGGTATTTGATCAGGGTGGCGTCTTTGCATTCAGCGCACCCTTGGACCTGGTGAATCACCAGTTGCTAGTCGCTGTGGACGTGGAGGTGGCGAATGCCAGCCCTTATGGCGATCTTGAGCCCCACGATGAGGGCCTCATATTCTGCAACATTATTAGTTACTTGAAATTGGAAAGAGACACGAAGGGATACTTCCATACCTAGGGGTCCGTGCAGATATACGCCCTCATCGGGGGATCCGAGTTTAGATGAGCCATCCACAAACATGTCCCATTCTGGGGAAATGGGCTGTGGTGCGGGGCCCTGCTCAGGGGCTGGAATGGTGTCGATATCTGAGAATTCCGCAATGAAGTCGGCGAGGGCCTGGCCCTTAATTGCCTTTCTGGGCTTATAGTTGATGTTAAAGCCACCAAGCTCGATACACCATTTGGCGAGGCACCCTGAATGTTCGGGCCGCCTTAGAATATCCTTGTTTTCGTGTCCTGGAGAGTGTGACTGGTGTAGTAGACTGGCAATTGTTTGGCAGCCTCTTCCTTGATAAGGACAGAGGCGATGCTTCTGTCAGAGGTGGCGAGGTAGAGGACCAGGTCATCGCCTGGCCTAGGGCACTTGAGTGCAAGCAACTCTTGTAAGTGTTGCTTGATTGAGTCATATGCCTCCTGGCATTCCTCTGTCCACTTGCAAGCTTTTTTCTTGCGGATTTGGTTGAAGAAAGGTCTGCAGCGATCGCTGAGTTTAGAGACAAATCGCCCCAAGGCAACTAGCTTTCCTGCCAGTTGTTGAACGTCTTTGAGCCCTCTAGGGGTGCGCAAAGTGGTGATGGCGAACTTCTTTGGGTTCAACCGCATATTATATTTGCGGAAGTTGGCGAACGTTTCCTCTAAGTCCGCGAGGTGTGTGGAGGTGGCCTTGCTTTTGACCACAATGTCATCGACATAAGCCTCAAGATTTCGGCCAATTTGATCCGCGAAGACTTGATTCACGAGCCTTTGGAAAGTAGCCCCCGCATTCTTTAAGCCAAAGGGCATTCTGATATAGTGATAGACGGCTTCGCCAGTAGTGAAGGTGGTTTTTCCCGCGTCCTCTGGGTCCATAAAGACTTGATGGTACCCGCTGTACGCGTCGAGGAAGGAGAAAACAGAGTGATGAACGGTCGAGTCAACCAGTTGATCGATGGAAGGCAGGGGATAGGGATCTCTTGGGCAGGCCCTATTAACCCCTTTGTAGTCTACGCAAAGTCGCCACTGACCACCCTCTTTATCGACGAGAACTATATTCGTGACCCACTCAGAGTAGTGAACCTCCTTGATATATTTGCCTTAAGCAATTTCTGCACTTCTGTGCGTATAAAGTCCTTACGGTCAGGGGCCATGCCCGTTGTTTTCTGTCTAACCGGGCTAAAGCCGGGGAGTACACTCAACTTGTGAGAAATGATAGCAGGATCCACACCTGGCAAGTCCTCAGGGGTCCATGCGAAGACATCACCGTTGGCATGAAGGAGATGGATGAGGGCTTTCTGGTCTTTTTCTTCGAGGTCCTTTCCTACCCGAAACTTCTTGCCAGGGGAGATTTCAACCTCTTCAAAGTCCCCAGATAAGTCAGGAGCGACCTCGCCCGTGGGCCCAATCTCCTCCATGGGCGCCTTTCTTTTAGGCTCAGATGGCTTGGGAAGCTGAGGAGGTCCCGCGAGGGCAGAGACATAATTGCCCCTGGCCACATTTTGGTTGACAAAGATATAGGCATCCCCTGCCGTAGTGTGGAAAACCAAAGTCAGGGCCCGCACATCACAGCGGACGTGGAACTCAGTTTGAGTGTGACGCCCGATGATGGCGTTGTATGGTGTAGGGAGATCCAGGACAATAAAGTCCACAAAGCTGGAGTGGCAAACTTGCTTCTTTTCCTTGGTGGTCGCGCGTGATTGACCCCAAAGTTGGGATTTCATCCCGTCCCACTCCAAAGGTGGCCCCCTTGGCGGGTTGGATTTGCGACAATGGTACCTTGGCCTCAACTAGAGTGTGCTTGTAGATCACGTTGGCATTTGCCCCAGTGTCCATGTAGACTCTGTCAATGTCCCATCCCGCGATACGGGCAGTGATAACCAAAGGGTCGGCGTGAGGTACTGCCACAGAGGTGCCATCGTGGCGATGTAGTATGTGGGTAGAGGAGTGGTCGATCTTGTAGATTTGTCTCATATGACGGAGTCTTGCCGCTGCGCCCTCACATTGTGTGATTACGCTGATGTGTCCCCTTGGTGGGGGAATTTCGACCAGACCTTCTTGATCTGGGTTCTTCTGGGAGTGACCCCGTCTGCGGTCCTCCTGACGGCGGTCCTCCTGGTTACTTTCCCTCCTACGACCCCCATCGTCGTGAAGTAAGAATTCTCTGAGTTTGCCTTGAGCGAGCATTTCCCCAATCATGCGTTTAAGCTCAAAACAATCCTCAGTGTCGTGTCCCTTGTCGCGATGGTAACGACAATACTTGGTACTAGACCTGACGACCTCCTGGGAGAGGGGGCGGGGCCACTTAGGGACCTCCCTCTTTTGTTCCAGGGCATGAAAGATATTAGTGCGAGATTCCCTTAGTGGTGGAAGAGTGAAATACGCCCCCTCCCTGTTGGACGGTGTGGGATACTGCCTCTGGGACCTGGGGTCCGCTCGCGAGGGCTGTCCCTTTGCATCTGTCATGACGGCCCTGGCGAGTGGTCGAGTGACCTCCTCCGTGTTCATAAACCGTGAGGTCGTGCTCAAGAACTGTTCCATATTGGTGGGAGGGTTGGTGTGTACATCCACAAAGAAAAGGGACTCCCAGCGAAGACCCTGAATGGCCGCAAGTAAACGGGCTTCCTCCCCCAAATTAGGGACCTGGATGGATTCCACCTGGAAGCGCTGAATATACTCCCTGAGGGGCTCGTCTTTCTTTTGCCGTATCTTGAGGAGATGTCCCGCCGTTTTAGGGGGAGGTTTAGACACCACAAAGTGGTTGGAGAAGTTGCGAGAGAGTTCCTTAAAGGAGTCAAACCACTTATCGCGGAGGGTGGTATACCAGTTGGCGGCGGCTCCCGTGAGTGTGGAGCTGAAGGCTCTACAGAGCGTGTTATCGTTCGCCCTGGTGATGGCCATCGCGGAAACGTAACGCTGGAGATGAATATCGGGGTCCGAGAGACCGTCATAGGCGTCCAGTTTAGGTTGGCGAAACTGTTCTGGAAGAGGGGTTTCCAAAACCCGTTGAGTGAAAGGTTGGGTCCAGAGGTGGTCTAGACCCATTCTGGAAACATTATGAACACTGGCCCTTTCGTCCCTTTTTTCCACTTCCTCTAATCGTCTAGTAAGTGCGATAAGTATAGACGAAGGAGGGTCAGGGTGACTTACTTGTTGAGGAGGAGTAGCTGGGCGTTCAGGCTGACTAGTCCGTAGCGTTCCCACGCTATCCAGAACGCCCCTGAGAGTGGTTGTGAGAGTTTCACGTAAGTTGTGAGCAACCGCCTCAGTGGTTGTTTGTAGAACGGCTGGATCAAGGCCCGTTGGTGGAGTGTTTAGAAGTGGAGTGTTGCGCTCCAGGGGTACGTTACGGTTAACGTGGGAGGAGCTCTCTTCTGTTGAATGAACAGAGAGTTCTCCCCGTTGCGGGGGAACGTTGTTTGGAGACGGTTCTGATCATGGATCATTGTTTGTTTTTGTCGCGGGAGGATTCCTCCTTCCCTGACGGCTGTGCCTACTTGCACTCTGAGTAGTTGGCATGACTTGCTACTTGTGGTTTGTAATATGGGTTTACGATAAGAACTTTTCGTTTCTTTCGTTCCCACGGATGGCGCCAAACTGATATTCTCGTTCCTGTGATAGGAGCGGAATCCCAATTGAGTGGTTGGTGATGATGGTGTTCTTGAGACTCTAAGCTTGCTGTTCAGAATAATCTGTAAAAGATAAGGGGAATACTCAGAAGTAGCAAGAGAGGAGTGGGGGGGCGTGTAGTTGCTTACCCAGTTTAGGGTGGACATCACCCTATTTATAGAGTGATGCTAGGAGAAGAGCCTCCCCCAGTTGAAGCCTTGGACAGGCTGTGAGACAGGACTGACAAGTCTGTCTGATTTGGAGAGATAAGTCTGTGTCAGACTGATTGGAGATAAGGCGGCTGTGATGATGAAGATCTCAGCAAACCGCCATAGAAGATTCACCTGCAAGGGAATGTTTGGCGTACAAATCTGGTGAAGATCACTCAGGCTCGTGCTGGCCTCCTTATTGGCTGATTGATGTCAGATGACCAAGTGGTCTATCTCCAAGTGGAGCAAGTGGCAGGCGAAGGCCTGCAAGGGGCGAAGGCCCATATAGAATATAGCCAAATAAGGAGTGAGGGTCGCACGAACCTGAGTGTAAGGGCCTTATCTGGGCGGGGCCAGTATAGGCAAGAGAGTCCTCGCGGAGGTGAGTTGGGACTGCAGGAGTAAGACCCGTGAGGGCGAGTGAGATCGCAAGAGATACCCGAAACCGCGAGGGTGACCCGCGGAGGCCTAAGAGACGCGAAGGCGAGTGTGAGACATCGCCAAGACGAGACTTGAGGCCCACGAGGGCAAGACCTCTCGCTGGTGAGACTGGAGTCCTCGCGAAGGCGAGACTGGAGACCGCAAGGATGAGACCTTGCGAGGGCGATACTGGAGGCCGCAAGGGCGAGACCTTGCGAAGGCGATACTGGAGACCACAAGGATGAGACCTTGCGAAGGTGTTGTATGATTCTGATGTGACGCGAGGATGCATTGGCTTGGGTAGTGTACCAGCTTCTTAGTGAGTGGGAGGAGATATTTGTTTTGGCTTTTAGGAATAAAAGAAATAGGAAACAATTTCTTTTTAACCCATACCTTCTCTTTTAACCATCCCCTTCTATTCAGTCATACTTCACCACTCATTTACTGACCATTCACTCTAATGTCACAGCCACCCCGCTCGGTTGCGGAGGCGGAGCCGGCTGCGACGTCGAGAACCGGAACCTACGACGGAAAGCGCGACAGCGGAGCATCGAGCTCAAGTAACACACAGCCAAGTGGCAACTAGCAACCTAGATACTCATTCAAGGCAAGCATACTAGTAACTCCAACTTCTACCAAACATGCAGTTCATGGTGTCAAACATCAAACATCGCCACAACCCAGAACCACCAAATCCATAATATGACAACAACTCCAATATAAACAAGTCGGGGCTCCGCCCTCGACTCGGAAGACAAACAAAGGCAGAGTATGTCTCAGATTATACGTCTTATACAAATACATGATCTAAACTACATGCATGCAGCTACAGCACAGAGCCATTAAACCAAAACCTATATACCTATTATGTGGAATCGGAAACTTTCTCACTCAGAGATTTTCCGCCCGTGGTACTACTGCCGCTGAAACCCAAGAAATCCAAAGCACCGCGGATCTCTATTCCGCCAATTGCTTTTCGTAACAACCTGAAAGGTGTAAACAAATGAAAGGGTGAGTCCTCGAAAGGACCCAGTAAGGGCTAAGGTAAAAGTGTAGTTTGCCCATATGGCGCGAACTGAACCTGCAAAACAGAGCAGATACAAGCACAATCGCATATATACATGTATGCAAAGTCAGAGGTGAGTCAGAGTCCATCGTATGCGGTCCAACCGCCAGAACGACCCAAAACGACAGCCCTCTCTAAGAGGTCAGAAATATACGTAATGTAATGTAATGTAATGTAAAGCACGGTACCGGTGGGGTCGCGATCCCCAAACTGCCGTAGGGTCACAGAGGTATACCGGCACTCCCGGTGCGAGTATACGTAAAGTGTCGCACCCTCCAAAGGTGCATACACACGTAATGTAAGTACTGCACTCGGTGCGGATACGTATCGTAACCAAAGAGCACCCGCGGTCTCTCCAACCATACGGGTCTCGTCACGTAATCGTAACAAATAATAATAACAATGCACAAATAAAAACAAGTATCATACCCGATATACACATACGTAATGTAATAAGAACCCGGACCTCTAAGGTCTTCCGGCCTTGGAACGGAACAAACATACATTTTTACCAAATTTAGCCCTTACTCAAACGCTGCTCCGCAGCCCAAAACTCGGGAAATCCCGGCTCCCGACCCGAAATGCACAACCTGGCTCCTACGGTTCCACGCTGCTCCACCAACGCATCATCAAGCTGGATAACCATAATTAGGTCAGAACACATCTGAAACAAACCCGCACTTTCCCGCAACAGTCCACAGAAAGCTCGGTTTTACGAACCGAGCTAGAACCTTGTTATTCCAACACCCACAAACACATTCCAGCCTTCAAACCCGTATTCCAGACACTTTTCCCGGATAACCCGCATAAACCTAACTTTCTCATTTCTAACCCGAAAACGACATTTCAAACGCCATAACGCACCTACTTCCATCCACAATACCAATTTAGCATCCAATTCAATCAAAATACATCACCAACATAGAAAAAGAATCACTTGAACATTTCGGTCCTTAACCAATTTTCCACCATACTTCCAAATCAAACCATTCAAGCTTCCAATTAATCATACTAATCACCAATTACACTTCTAAACCAAGAATGCTAACCAATTGCATTCAAAACAACCAAATTCAACATTGAACATCAACCAACAAATTCGCCATAAAGGGGTTTCCAACCCTACTTGTTTTACTTCATATTGATTCCATACTTAAGCTTAGTATCATACTAGGATTAACATACTTGAAGCATGATTCAAGAAGACAAACACACATTAATTTAGAAATTCCAATAAATTCGCCAAATTGGGTATTTTTCAACCAAGAAGTTTCTCCAAAATCTAACACTTGATTAACACCCCCCTACAACCCAAGAACACCATACTAAAAGATGGGAGGAAGAGAATCATCCAAACATGTAGCTAAGAACAAAACCATCTTTCACAAAACTCTCTCTTTTTCCTACCAATCTTGATTCCAATAAGAAAAGAGAGCTTAGGAAGGAAGCTTACCCAAGATTGAAGCTAAACCCTTGATGATTCTAGCCAAGATTTGAAGATCACAAAGCTTGGAGAAGGCTCTCATGGTGGCGGATGCAAGGAGGAAGAAGAAGAAGAAAATGAGATATTATCTCATTTAGGAAAATATAAGTCATATATTATTTTCCTACTCTTTTCCCATACCAATTCAACTTAAATGAAAAATTGCCAAGTGTCCCTTATCCCTTCTCCATTCCAGCCGAAAGTAAGCTGCTGCCCATGCTCCAATTATTTATTTTGCAACCAATTTCCAATTTATCTCCCGACTTTTCCGAAAGTTCCAATTCTTTTTGCCCAAAAATAATTACCGAATTCCAAAATTAACGAAACTTGGACACAACCCTCAGAATATTATAACATTCACAAAACATGTTCCAAAAGTTCATTTACAATTCCAGAGTGTCCTACCGAGCTCGCTGAACCCGAGCAAATCCCGACGTGCGAGCGTGTCCAACAGAACCAAAATTCCGTCACTCCAAAATTCTATAAAAATACCCATAAATTCCATCTTAAATTATAACACAACTTACCCCAAAGCCGTCAGAAAATTTCCATCCCGAGTCCCGGGATTCCCGCCCCGAGCCCCGGGAGTCGCCCGGAACCGAACGTCCCGCCACAAATATTAAACTCCACAACCACCACCGGGACGTTTCCACGACTCCAAAACTACAAACGGCTTCTCAAACTGAGATCTCGAGAGCGCTACCGAGCCCTGGCCAGACGCCCCGAGGCGACCCCGACAACCCCGGCGCCAAAAATATTTTCGGCGGAAACGTCCGGGGACCCACACGACCTCAAATACGGAAGGGTTCGCCAAAATGATACTCGGATAGGGCTCGGGAGCCGTCGAACGCCGAAAACGTGACCCGCAGCCAAAACCGAGCTCCCGGTCACCCGGCCGCAACCCGCTCGGGGTGACCGTAACATTCTCCCCTTAGAACTCTTGGTCCTCCAAGAGTAGCTCGAACCAACCAGACAGTGTCGCTACCAACCGTAAAATATAAACATTCCTCTAACCTGTAACAATCGGACCACCGTATGCGGCGGGAGTGGTAGTTTAGACTACCATACAGAGCCTCACGGCGCCCCACCCTCCGGGTGCATCTTATTGCACCCGAGTCAGCTTGCCGGTATTTCTACCAGACAACCCTGCATAAGATCGAACCTAAGTCTAACCGATCCACAACAGGCTATCCTGGAAGACATCACGTAAAACTGAAACAGTTGGGGGGGAAAGAAAAGATCAACCTAACAACTTACTCTAGAAACTCATGAGAACCGATAAAATTCGGGGTAACTTGCCCCGCCTATCAAATCCTACTGTCCCTCTGAACGGTGCTACCTCCAGTCAAATTCTGTCACCAAACTCAGATTCAAGAGCCCTACGGCGGCGGTTCGTATAAACAGCAGTGCGCTGCTCGCGGTTTTAATCCGCGCCTATAACAATCTGATCTTTGCCGTAGACTCCTCAAAAGCTCGGGTTCCAGCTCAACCCCATCGACACATCTGTCCAACAAGATGGTGTCATACACCTCCTCCCGCATAACGCCTCAAATGGTATCATGCCAATCGTAGTCCGAAAGCCGTTGTTGTACGAGAACTCTATCAACGCAATCGCTAGTCCCAAACTCCTCCAAAATCCAAAATACAGATTCGCAACATATCCTCCGATATCGTAATCACCCGCCCGACCGTCCGTCCGTCTGTGGGTGATAAGTCAGTATTCGATGGAGTCGCGTGCCCAATGCTTCATGAAAAGAAATCCGGAACCGCGCTGTAAAACGCGGATCACGGTCAGATTCAATGGAGTCTGGTACTCCATGCAAACGTACAATCTTCCTGATGTAAAGCCGGCAAGCTTCTCCAGAGGGTCTATGACCCGAATAGGCAGAAAGTGTACGCACTTTGTCAGCCGATCCACAAAAACCCAGATAGCACCATGGCGAGACCGTGTCAGGGGCAGTGCCGCCAGAAAGTCCATAGTAACATTGCCCCACTCCCGAACTGGAATGGGCAAAGTCTGCAGTGTCCCTGCCGGTTTCCGATGCTCAAACTGCTCGAGTGTGCCTCCTCTAAAATCTCATTCCGTAACTCCCGATCCTCGTACATAAAGGCGATCTCGGAAGTATAGCAATCCTTGCCTATACTGAAACGTCGGTAACAAATAAATCCTTATCTTCCCCAGATAATTTCTTCAACACCAGATCTCCACCTTGCGCTTCGCGCATCCTGTCAAGCCACTCAGAATGTATGGTAAGTGTATACCCCGAAATACGCTCCCAGAGCTGCCACCTGTGCCAAAGGCATGTCAAATCACTCTCCTCGGATCGATCCCCAACACTTTCTCCCTTAACCAACCCGGTATACTTCATGCTCAGTGCATCGGCAACCGTGTTGCCCGTGCCAGAGATGTACTCAATGCTACAATCATAGTCCTTAATGTATTCGAGACATCTACGCTGCCTCATGCTAAGCTCCTTCTGTGTAAACAGATATTTCAGACTCTTATGGTCGGTAAGAATCTGAAATTTATTACCAAACAGATATTGATTCCAATGTTTCAGCGCATAAACTATTATAGCCAACTCCAGATCATGTGTCAGTTCAGCTCATGCGGTCGCAGCTGCCCCGACCCATAAGCTACCACAAAACGCCTCGCGCCTAACACACCCTAAACCGGATGTGGAAGCATCCGTATAATTCACATACGGCAAGATCGGATCTGAAAGAGTCAGAATCGGAGCGTTAGTCAACTGCCGCTTCAACTCCTGAAAATTCCGCTCACACCTATCAGACCAGAAATACGGTTGACCCTTCTTGGTCAACTGCGTAAGCGGAGATGCCAGGATAGAACACCCTGGTACAGACCTCTGATAAAATCCTCGCTAACCCCGTGAAGCTCCCGAACTCCCGCATCGTGGTAGGTTGTTTCCAATCCCGAACTGCCCTCACCTACTCAATCCACGCATGACCATGCTCGGATATAGTGTGTCCTAAAAGTGACTTCCCGAATCCAGAACTCACTCTTTGAGAATTTAGCATAAAGCTGATGTTCCCAAAGTGTCTGCAGAACTACCTCGATGCTCCCGATGCGAGTCCTCATCCCGAGAATATATCGAATATCATCAATAAAACCACCAGAAATGAGTCCAAGTACGGTCGGAACACCCGATGCATCAGATCCATGAATGCCACCGGAACATTGGTCAGCCCGAACGGCATGACCGTAAACTCAAAGTGTCCAAATCGGGTGCGGAAAGCAGTCTTAGGTATGTCCTTATCCTTCACCCTAAGCTGAAAATACTC
Source organism: Stellera chamaejasme (assembly GCA_024586325.1). NCBI lineage: Eukaryota > Viridiplantae > Streptophyta > Magnoliopsida > Malvales > Thymelaeaceae > Stellera > Stellera chamaejasme. The sequence goes on from CM044981.1 coordinate 23,703,511, forward strand.
AGATCGGAGATCAATCTTCGAGAAAACTCTCGAACCCCGAAGTTGATCAAAAAGATTGTCAATCCTCGGTAACGGATACTTATTCTTCCCAACAAGAGCATTCAACCGTCTGTAATCAATACCAAGTCAGAGTGTCCCATCATTCTTCTTAACAAACAGAACCAGAGCACCCCACGCTGAAGTGCTCGGTCGGACGAAACTCTTTTGCTGTAATTCCTCCAGTTGCTTCTTCTACTCCTGCATCTCAGAAATAGGCATCCGATAAGGAGGAATAGATATCGGAGCAGTACCCGACTGCAGGTGGATGTCAAACACAATTTCCCGCTCTTATGGTAATCCGGCAACTCCTCCGGAAATACCTGCGGAAAATCTCGAACCAACGGTAAACCATCCAACTTCAACCTAATACTAGCTTCATTCAGATCATAGCATTCCCCTACACCAACTATCGACAGCTGATCCAGAATCTGTAACACTGTACTGCGCTGCGCGATAATCAAACCAGTCGGAGCCGTGAGAGGTAGTACCTCTCCAGAAACCATAATGGTTCGGGTTGCACAACCAATGTGCACAGAATTCTTGGATAGCCAGTCCATCCCAAGAATAATATCATAGTTCGGCGTGTCTAAAACCAATAAATCCGAATTGGAAAACAGAAACTGACTCCCAGCAGTTTTTACTAAGTACATTTGAGGCAAAGTACTAACAGTCGGATACAGAGATGTAACACATTTCGGTGTTACAATGGGAATAAATGTTCCTGTATCCAATACTGCCTGAACCGGTATCTCATTCAGAAATAAAGTACCATGTAAAACTCCCTGCTGACTCGAGCCTCCCTGCTGGCTGGTACCTGACCGTTGACTAGGTCCTCCCTGATAACCAGGGCCTCCCTTCAGAAAAAAGAAAACCCGTCTTGCTCTGGTTGCCGTGACGGAGGGGGTGGCTGAAGCTGCTGTCGCTGCTGAGGTCTCGGGCCACCCATCTGAAACCCACGCCGCGGCGCGTTGGGCTGTACTCGAGACTATGGACGCCGAAGACCGCCAAAACCTCGCCCTACAAGAAGAGGGCAATCCCGCACCCAAAGAGTGTCGACCTGCAACATAAACATCGGCCCTCCCGCCGGTAACAAAGTCGACCGGAGTGATACCTACCGCAAATCAGACAAGGTCGTGCCGGTGGTGCTCCTCTTTACCTCTACCAAACGCCTGTGCCTGTTCGGCCATCCAGAAATCTGCCGGGTCCCCGCTGTATGGAACCCCTCCGTACTCCCCGACCTCATTGCAAGGTGAGACGACTCTCAACCTCCTCTTGCTCGAGGAGTTGAGCCCAATAACCGCTTCCCGAAACAAAGTAATGTCTAAAGGTCTCAAAACCCACTGTACTCGGGCGCAATGACGAAATAAACCTCTTGGTCTTCTCCTCTTCCATACCTTGATACTACGGTACATAGTAAACCAGCCGATCAAACTCTCACTCAAACTTTCCGACAATCTTGTCTCCCTGATGAAGCTCATCGGACTGGGCCTGACGCAGATCCCTGGCTACATCCCCGCTGCACTGCTGGGGAAAAATGTAGCCTCCCCCAGGAGTTTGTCAATTCCTGCAAACCAAGTCTCTACTACCTCCGGCCCTCCTCGGCCGTTGAACCTCGGGGGGGGTCAAATGCTGAAACCTTTCCAGGAGTCTGACCTTGTCAGACTGGTACCTCTGACCTTCCCGTCATTGGTGGAACCGACGAGAGGTCCCTGTATTCATGTGATCGTCCACCTCGGAGTCATTCTCCGGCTGGTCCTGGACACTAAGGTGGCTGCTGCCCACCTCCTGGTCAGAAGGCCGTTGCTGTGGCCTAAGTCTTACTATCACCTCCTGATCCGGATGCTTTTACCGAGGCACAAGCAGATTTTCGTTTGCCTACTGCCGTCCCTCGAACTCGTCTGTGGCCGGGCAAGTGAAGTACCCAAAGACACTGCACTCGGTCCAACACCAATACCAAACAGAAAGGGTCCCCGTGGATCGCTAGAACCCCGGGGTGATGATTGTGATTGTTCAACCCCGAGTTACGCTGAACCCGTATCCCATTCTTCGGAGGTGTGGGATTCCAGTCCCGCCTCCGATGCCAAAACACGCTGTTCGCGTGTAGTAAACATTCCCTTAAACCAAGTCCAACCAAAGCCAACTTATCCCATATCCAAAAGTCCAAATCAACTAACTCTTCCCCATCTATCCAAAAGCCAGCAGCAGATTCTAAGGCTCAGAGTGTAATGCAATGCATGATGCGAAATTCATTTTAGAATCACACAACCAAATATCAAATCCTCAAACACGTAATCAGTTCATGTTCATATCACGTAATCACACCATATACCAAACAATGAATTAAAGTACCCGGATCATACCAAGTCCAACTTCTAAACCTTCAAAATGCTTCAAAGAACCGCCCACGCTCCACACCCATTCCAAGGTGGTTCAAATAAGGAGGTGGCCAGTCTCCGTACGTAACCGCCTGCAATGAAACGTAGAACCAGTGGCTCGCACTTCAAGTCATCTTCCGCAGTACTTAACCATGAACAGACTTAACTTACTCCAAAAGTCCACCCTCGGACTTGTATACTTGCCTTCCACATTTCATATCAAAACCAAACATACTTTACCTTTTGGGTCAATCCGACCCAACTTGGCTCTGATACCAACTTGTCACAGCCACCCCGCCCGGTTGCGGAGGCGGAGCCGGCTGCGACGTCGAGAACCGGAACCTACGACGGAAAGCGCGGCAGCGGAGCATCGAGCTCAAGTAACACACAGCCAAGTGGCAACTAGCAACCTAGATACTCATTCAAGGCAAGCATACTAGTAACTCCAACTTCTACCAAACATGCAGTTCATGGTGTCAAACATCAAACATCGCCACAACCCAGAACCACCAAATCCATACTATGACGACAACTCCAATATAAGCAAGTCGGGCTCCGCCCTCGACTCAGAAGACAAACAAAGGCAGAGTATGTCTCAGATTATACGTCTTATACAAATACATGATCTAAACTACATGCATGCAGCTACAGCTACAGAGCCATTAAACCAAAACCTATATACCTATTGTGTGGAATCGGAAACTTTCTCACTCAGGAGATTTTCCGCCCGTGGTACTACTGCTGTTGAAACCCAAGAAATCCAAAGCACCGCGGATCTCTATTCCGTCAGTTGTTTTTCAGAATAACCTGAAAGGTGTAAACAAATGAAAGGGTGAGTCCTCGAAAGGACCCAATAAGGGCTAAGGTAAAAGTGTAGTTTGCCCATATGGCGCGAACTGAACCTGCAAAACAGAGCAGATACAAGCACAATCGCATATATACATGTATGCAAAGTCAGAGGTGAGTCAGAATCCATCGTATGCGGTCCAACCGCCAGAACGACCCAAAACGACAGCCCTCTCTAAGAGGTCAGAAATATACGTAATGTAATGTAATGTAAATGTAAAGCACGGTACCGGGCCGGGGTCGCGATCCCCAAACTGCCGTAGGGTCACAGAGGTATACCGGCACTCCCGGTGCGAGTATACGTAAAGTGTCGCACCCTCCAAAGGCAGACACACGTAATGTAAGTACTGCACTCGGTGCGGATACGTAATGTAACCAAAGAGCACCCGCGGTCTCTCCAACCATACGGGTCTCGTCACGTAATCGTAACAAATAATAATAACAATGCACAAATAAAAATGTAAGTATCATACCCGATATACACATACGTAATGTAATAAGAACCCGGACCTCTAAGGTCTTCCGGCCTTGGAACGGAACAAACATACATTTTTACCAAATTTAGCCCTTACTCAAACGCCGCTCCGCAGCCCAAAACTCGGGAAATCCCGGCCCCGACCCGAAATGCACAACCTGGCTCCTACGGTTCCACGCTGCTCCACCAACGCATCATCAAGCCGGATAACCATAATTAGGTCGAACACATCTGAAACAAACCCCAGAAACCAATTTCCGCACAAACCCGCACTTTCCCGCAACAGTCCACAGAAAGCTCGGTTTTACGAACCGAGCTAGAACCTTGTTATTCCAACACCCACAAACACATTCCAGCCTTCAAACCCGTATTCCAGACACTTTTCCCGGATAACCCGCATAAACCTAACTTTCTCATTTCTAACCCGAAAACGACATTTCAAACGCCATAACGCACCTACTTCCATCCACAATACCAATTTAGCATCCAATTCAATCAAAATACATCACCAACATAGAAAAAGAATCACTTGAACATTTCGGTCCTTAACCAATTTTCCACCATACTTCCAAATCAAACCATTCAAGCTTCCAATTAATCATACTAATCACCAATTACACTTCTAAACCAAGAATGCTAACCAATTGCATTCAAAACAACCAAATTCAACATTGAACATCAACCAACAACTTCGGCCATACAGGGGGTTTCCAACCCAACTTGTTTTCCATCAAATTGAATCCATACTTAAGCTTAGAATCATACTAGGATTAACATACTTGAAGCATGATTCAAGAAGACAAACACACATTAATTTAGAAATTCCAATAAATTCGGCCAAATTGGGTATTTTTCAACCAAGAAGTTTCTCCAAAATCTAACACTTGATTAACACCCCCCTACAACCCAAGAACACCATACTAAAAGATGGGAGGAAGAGAATCATCCAAACATGTAGCTAAGAACAAAACCATCTTTCACAAAACTCTCTTTTTCCTACCAATCTTGATTCCAATAAGAAAAGAGAGCTTAGGAAGGAAGCTTACCCAAGATTGAAGCTAAACCCTTGATGATTCTAGCCAAGATTTGAAGATCACAAAGCTTGGAGAAGGCTCTCATGGTGGCGGATGCAAGGAGGAAGAAGAAGAAGAAAATGAGATATTATCTCATTTAGGAAAATATAAGTCATATATTATTTTCCTACTCTTTTCCCATACCAATTCAACTTAAATGAAAAATTGCCAAGTGTCCCTTATCCCTTCTCCATTCCAGCCGAAAGTAAGCTGCTGCCCATGCTCCAATTATTTATTTTGCAACCAATTTCCAATTTATCTCCGACTTTTCCGAAAGTTCCAATTCTTTTTGCCCAAAAATAATTACCGAATTCCAAAATTAACGAAACTTGGACACAACCCTCAGAATATTATAACATTCACAAAACATGTTCCAAAAGTTCATTTACAATTCCAGAGTGTCCTACCGAGCTCGCTGAACCCGAGCAAATCCCGACGTGCGAGCGTGTCCAACAGAACCAAAATTCCGTCACTCCAAAATTCTATAAAAATACCCATAAATTCCATCTTAAATTATAACACAACTTACCCCAAAGCCGTCAGAAAATTTCCATCCCGAGTCCCGGGATTCCCGCCCCGAGCCCCGGAGTCGCCCGAACCGAACGTCCCGCCCCAAATATTAAACTCCACAACCACCACCGGACGTTTCCTGTAGGTGTATGTAGTGCTCAAAAGCCATCCGACTTGTATTGGTTTTGGAACACTGACATAATTATTTAATTAAAGAGGCATTGTTCAGATTATTATTGTTGTCTTTGTTTTTGCGTTAATAAAGAACAAAATAATAATACAACCTTGGAACATACGATGTTCCTAAATGACCCTAGTCAAGTGTTATAAAGAACAAAGGTTGATATAACACATGCGAGACTAGCATAAGGGTAGATTCACGTGGGACGTGGAATCTAACTTATGATTACATAAGTAGTTGTAATGGTCCGACCCACTTGGTAGAACTTAAATAATCGTGACATGATTATTGTAAGTTCTACACATAAACCACAGTGCGTGTAGTCCTCTGACCTGAGAATATGAAGATCTTCTCGTAGTAAGCTGCATACTTTGATTCTATGTGCTATCCCTTCTTGACCGAAGGAGAGTGCTGGTTTTGAGTGTCTAGCGAATTACGGAGCAAGACTGTCATATGTCGAGACAGGATTCATCACTCCCATGTCACGGGAGTTTATTCTCCTTGGCCAGATTGAACGCGGTTCAATTAGAGAATATGATGAAAGGACATGACATGTGCATTAGTGTGGTTTGGTTGATAGGTAAAAGTTCCGTCGCGTTTTAAACGGATTCTATATTACTTGGGTAACAGTGATGTGTTGCTAGATACCGCTCACTGTCAATAATTATGTGTGAGACATCATAATTATTGCCAACGTAATAAGAACCTACAGGGTCGCACGCTCAGTGAGTGAATTATGGAGTATTTTAGCAAGAGACAAAAGTTTGGTGACTTTAAAAGCTGGACACTTAAGTAATATGAGAAATCATGGCTAGGGACTAGGGTTGTAATTAAGCCAATAGTTTGGCAAATTGAAACCCTAGCCGCCTAGCATGCTGCGCACAAATATATGTGCACTCCCTCTGAGTCTGGATGGTGACAGTTAATCAATTAATTTGTTCAGTTTGGAACTGAAAAATTATCAGAAAAATTCAGAAAACTCTCTGGGATTTTTCTCTCCTGTCTCTGGTGATCTGTTCTTCAAGGAATTGTTGCTAGCACAACAGAAGGAAGAACAGAGACTCTGCAATTGCTCGCGCGTGGATACCGTAGAGGATCTGTAGATTCAGGTCTGCCGGAAGAACGCAATTCAAGTGATTTTCTGGTAATCTCTTGAACAATAATTATACTGTTTCAGATTGTACATGGATCCTGGAAGGGTTTTTATTTTTCCGCTGCGTTATTTGATGCTACAAACCCTAACAAACTCTCCTTGCTTCATCATGCTGCCCAGAATTTTCGTCCCTCTGTCTCAGCGTTTTCTGCTCCATTTAGAGGCCGAATCAGATCTTGTGGTAGTTAGAGAAAATCTTCCTTAACCTCTTGGCTTCAACTTTGCTGAAGGGGCCATGGTCCAAAAACATCGGGAAGACCTCCAAATCTGAGCTGCACGAAAACGGGTCTGCTGTGATGTTGGTGCTGAAATTTCAAATTTGAAGTTTCGGGCCTTGAGCCTTCAACAAGCCATCCTACCACTTCTTCTTCCTTCCAAATCTGGTGTCTTCAAGGTGAGCTTGTGTAGTTAAAGTTTGATTTTCATGTGTATGGAAAAAACATGGAAAGAAGCTCACTTTGTTCATCTTTTTCTTGGACAAGTGCATGGTGTTTTGGGGTGACTATTGTTCCTACAGCAGCTTCATCAAGGAGTTGAGAGAAGTTCTTCAAGGTGAGGAACCTTTATGTTAAGATTTGTGAACTTTGGATGTTAGTTAAGTTCTGATCTTCAACTATGTTGAAGTTGGTAGCATTTAAGCATGTTGTGATGATGAGTTGTTGTCACGAAAATGAGCATGTATGTTTGATGAAGTTTTGTTGAAGATCTAAGTGTTAAAGTGTTGGAAAATGGAAATACATAAAGGATTATGCATGAAAGTGTTGAGATTTAAAGTTTGGGTGAAATTTGGAATTAATTTCAAAAAAATCCTGCACCAAATTCGAAATTTATGAGTTGCTGTGAATAGTGTTTTGGTGGAGAAAAGTTGATTCAAACATGATTTGGTAAAAAGGAAATTGGGTAAAGTGGTAAAAATGCAATTCAGTAAAGTTTGGGGGAAAAATGGAAGTTGGGCCGAAATTTGGGAGAGAATGGATAAAGGTTGACCTATTTTGACCAAGTTGACCAAACCGGGTAAAGTTGACCTTTTTATGAAAATTGGAGGACCAAAGTGTAAAATATGGAAAAGTTTGGGTAAAAGTGTAAACTTGGTAAATATGGAAGGATGTCACTAAGAATTGTGGAAACAAGGGTTTCTATCACGTTCTGGATAAAATTGGACACTTGGTAATTTTTGGGGCACTTTTGCAAGTTCTGAAAAGTTGAGGGACTTAGGTTGTAATTAAGGATAAATTCCCAACATTGGAACTTTAGTAAAGAAACTTAAGCTATTTCTGTGTCTCTGATTCTGGCAGATTAAATCTGCAATTCTGGGATACTGCTTGTGCGTCAGGAGGCCACAGTAGATATCATATTTACTGAGGTAAGGGTTTAACTTCCTTAATGCGCATTAAATGTGTATTAGGTTAGTTAAGGGCTAGTACTGGTCGAGGGTGGGGCCCAGTGACTCCGGGGCTAGTTATTCTTTGTACGTAGTGGTTTGCAGGGTTTTTATTTACGGAATATATGCATATCGGGGGTCGACGACGGACCCATTTCTGTTATTATTTCTGGACTTCTGCTATATCGGATCTGTTTATCGGGGGTCGAAGACGGACCCATTCTGCTTTCTGTTAACGACGCATGGGGATGCCGGCCGGGCCGGGGAAGAACTACCCATGGTCGTGCCTTCTGTTATCTGTTCACGGCGCATGGAGATGCCGGCGGGGCCGGGGAAGATGATATGATCACACAAGGGTTGCATGATCATGAGCTTTGATCTAGCTTGATTGAGGAAGAACTCCAAAGAATGGGAGCCACAATTTCGGCAAAGGGGGGGATTAAAATGGAACCTAGAACCTTTTGACTACTTGATCAAACAATGCAAGTTATTTAATTGGACCCTCTTGCATGGATCACTAATGGATTGATGAAGCAAGATTTGAGAACAAATGAAGAACAAATTGGCCTTGTATTTTGGCAACAATGGTTCTTACAAAATGAGTTCTAAACTTTTCCTAATGCCCTTGGCTAGGTTAATACCAAGGGAGAGAAAGGAGAGAGATGGGGTGATGGGAGAGGAGCCTTCACTTCATTCCCTTCACTTCCATCTCACATTTCTCCATAAAACAAAATAATGGGAAACTACCTTAATTCCTTTTAATTCTCCATAAATCAACTCATGTAGATATAAATTGATTTATGGGCAATTAAAAGGGATTTTACAAATAGGAATAAGTCCCATAAAACTTAAGTGTTGAAAAGTCAACAAAAATGGCTAGGTTTGAAAATTGGAGGGAAGGCATTCTCGGATGAGCCAGGCGACCGCCTGATCCAGGGTTTGGGTCGCCTGGATCTCGTCTGGTCGAGGAAAGGCCTTCTCGGGGAGCCAGGCGACCGCCTGATCCAGGGTTTGGGTCGCCTGGATCTCGCCTGGTCGCCTGCCAATCACTGTAGACTGGTCCGGGCGACCGCCTGACTTCAAGTTTGGGTCGCCTGGTTCTGTCACCTGGTTCTTGGATCTTCACTGTTTTCTGAATATCTTGAGCTCCAGAACTCCGATTGAGGTGATTCAAAAGCCATTCTTCTCCTCTTGAAAAGAGCTTCAATAGGAAGTCCATTGCTCCAGCTTTAGATGATTACAGATCCACATCATTTGGTTTGGTCTTCACCATGCTCACATCATTCCCTCCCACTTAAGAAGATTCGTCCTCGAATCTAAATGGGATGAATCCTACAAAAACTAAGACACCGCAACAAACTTGGAGGATATTAGAGGTTAGTGAACTAAAGCTTTAACATCAAAGTCCGAAAAATGGTTTGAAGGAATGAGATGGACATTCCGCCCTTTCCCTTCGCTTCAACCATACACATAGCTTTAATTCAATCCCATATAGATACTCATGTTTCTCAAAAGTTGCATGCATATCCATATTAAAGTAAGTACACTCAAGAAGTTCAATTCATGCACTTCACTCATGCTAAACATGGCACTATTTCTACAAACCTCCATTTTGAACATTGTATGCTCGATGGTCTATCCAGGGTCAAATGTGAGCTTAGGCCATTCATTCTCATTGTCCAAATGCAAAGAGTCTAAATCATACATCAAAGAATGATCATGGCTAGGTGTGGGTGACATGGGATATAGGTCATGTTCATACATCTCATCATGATAATAGTTATGCTCATCATCCGAGGGATATAGCTCATAATGCTCGAACACTTCATATGATGAATGAGATGCACTTTCATTATTGTCATATTCAAGAGGTTCATCATTCAAGGAAGAGAAATCATATGCTATGGACTTAGATTCATTATTCTCTTCACATTCCAATTCATGCTCTTGAATAGCATACCAATCATCATCACAAGGGTGAATGCAAGTATCATCACATGGATATGGATAATGGTTGAAGTTATTGATGCACATTTCATGGTCAACCGAATCATCATGCTCCATGCATTGAAGATGGAATTCAAATATGTCATATTCATCATGGTTGAGAGAATTAAGCAATGGGTGAGGAGCATATGCACTTTCGGTTTCTTCATCAATGTCATGCTTATGTTCATGTGAAGGTGAGAAAGCATCACAAGCATGTTCATTATCATCACTATGCACATGTTCAACCAAATCATTATTCCCAATGCATTCAAGAGGGGATCCATATATGTAATCAAGCAATGGATGTGATGCATGCTCATTTTCGGATAAAGTGTCACATTCATGCTTATTTGCATCATCACTAAAAGAAAAGGATGGGTTACCTCTCCCCAAGTTAGGGAATGGGGGATCCTCCTCCAAAACCGAGACTCTTTCTTCTTCTTCAAGGCATTGCACATCCGTGTCCTTTTCTTCTTCAAATTCTTGCACAAACAAAGTAGAACAACAAGATTTAGAAGATGAAATGGTTAGTTCTTCTTGGATTTCGGTTGAAGGCCGGGTGCAACATTATTTTCACTCAATTGGCTTTGGAGAGCTCTTTCCTTTCTTCTCTCTTTCTTTTTCTTTTCTCTCTCTCATAGTCTTCAAACTCCTTCTTAAGCCTATCAATTATTTGAGAGAGATCTTCTTTAGGATTTTGGTGAGGGCTTTGGTTTGGGTTGTGAGTTCGGGTTGCACAAGTGTTGGTAGGTGGAGTACTTGGCTCGGCCGAGAGTGTTGGTGGAGGTGTGGAGCTCGGTTTCCTCCAAGGGCTAGGGCTCCGAATGTGGGTAGAGGATGTAGGTCGAGAGGGGGACCTTCTTGTTTGGGAGTAGTATGGAGAGGGTGGCTCTTCTTGAGGGGAACCATATCTTTCCAATAGTAACCTCTTCAATTCACTCCAAGTTCGAATGGGGGCTTCATTGTATCGCTCTCTTTGAGCAAACTCTTGTCGACACCATCTTTTGGCTTCTCCCTTTAAGCACCTTATGGCAAGGTCTAACTTCTCTTCTATTTGAAATCGGTAATACCAAAAGTGGTACTCCAATTCCTCAATCCAATGCCATAAGTCATCTTCAAGTTTGAGCCTCCCTTTCAATGGATGAAACCCAATGAAATGTAGGTTTTCTTCCTCCATTTGGTACACCTACACACTTAGACAATAAAATTAGTACCACTCATTTCCTCACGTGTTTGGTTGGCCTCTCGGTTTCACTCTTGCCTTCTTCTCCACACAAGGCTTTCACAAGCTCTCTCACACTCCTTAAGTGTTTACACTCTTCTCTCGTGTTTGGAACACAATGATCTTCAAAAATCTCAATTCTAGTCACCAATCTTCTATTAAGATCAAATGCAAACACACAAGGAGAGTTCAATGAAAGCCTAGTAAAATTCGAAAATTAGCAATGCAAATGTTCTAGTTACTTGAACTAGGGTTTTGAGAAATGAGGTTGGTTGGTGGTTGAAAGAAATTAGGTGTGAAGTAGAAAGGCTCTTTTACAATCACAAACACCTTTTGTGCAAGTTCATAAAATATTTTGGATCAAAGTTACTATTCACATGTGTTTGACATGAACTTCACATGAACTTTGCATGAACACCAAGAACACTCAAGAACAATTTTGCATTTCTTTTCAATAAAAATTCTCTTTCAAATCCGAAATTCTCTTTCTTTTCACAACACTTCAACAATCACATTCCATCATCAATTTTGCCCTAATCACATGAACCAAACAAGCTTGCCCTAGGCACTTGAACCACTCACAAATTTTGGCCTCTCTCAAGAGATACCAACCAAATTTTTCTTCAAGTTTTGAAAAGGAATTCAAGAGGATAACTTGAAGAAAAATCACACAAATCACATTTACCTCATTCAAGCAAGTTGGCTCTGATACCACTTGATATGATCACACAAGGGTTGCATGATCATGAGCTTTGATCTAGCTTGATTGAGGAAGAACTCCAAAGAATGAGAGCCACAATTTCGGCAAAGGGGGGGATTAAAATGGAACCTAGAACCTTTTGACTACTTGATCAAACAATGCTAGGTATTTAATTGGACCCTCTTGCATGGATCACTAATGGATTGATGAAGCAAGATTTGAGAACAAATGAAGAACAAATTGGCCTTGTATTTTGGCAACAATGGTTCTTACAAAATGAGTTCTAAACTTTTCCTAATGCCCTTGGCTAGGTTAATACCAAGGGAGAGAAAGGAGAGAGATGGGGTGATGGGAGAGGAGCCTTCACTTCATTCCCTTCACTTCCATCTCACATTTCTCCATAAAACAAAATAATGGGAAACTACCTTAATTCCTTTTAATTCTCCATAAATCAACTCATGTAGATATAAATTGATTTATGGGCAATTAAAAGGGATTTTACAAATAGGAATAAGTCCCATAAAACTTAAGTGTTGAAAAGTCAACAAAAATGGCTAGGTTTGAAAATTGGAGGGAAGGCATTCTCGGATGAGCAGGCGACCGCTGATCCGAGGTTTGGGTCGCTGGATCTCGTGCAGTCGAGGAAAGGCCTTCTCGGGAGCCAGCGACCGCCTGATCAGGAGTTTGGGTCGCCTGGATCTCGCCTGATCGCCTGCCAATCACCGTAGACTGGTCCGGGCGACCGCTGACTTCAAGTTTGGGTCGCCTGGTTCTCACTGGTTCTTGGATCTTCACTGTTTTCTGAATATCTTGAGCTCCAGAACTCCGATTGAGGTGATTCAAAAGCCATTCTTCTCCTCTTGAAAAGAGCTTCAATAGGAAGTCCATTGCTCCAGCTTTAGATGATTACAGATCCACATCATTTGGTTTGGTCTTCACCACGCTCACATCAGAAGATCTATCCATGGCTGTGCCCTCGATCGATGGGATTCTGTATACATGCATCTGCATATCACATCATGATATTTAGGGTTGCGTTATCTGTTAGAACATTGCACGCTAACCCTTTTGTGCAGGCTAAAATGTTTTAAAAGTTTTGGTTTGACCAATTCGTACCTACCCCCTTACGGGTTCTTTCGAGAACTCACCCCCCATGCTTACAATATTTTGAGGATCCGGGCAAGCGACTGCGGACTAGATTTCCGCGGTGCTCGTTCTGCACTTACATTATTTTGAGGTATATTTGTGTTTGGGGAAATTCTCGTTAAAATCCTTTCTATGTTGGTATCTTTCTGTTAAGTCGGCGTTCTTCTCTGTGTATGTTTAGCGGCAGACATCTAGTAGCGAGGTATAACTCCGCCTTTGTTGGCTCGGCTCTGTAGAAGTAGTGCATGTAGACACTCTAGTATTTTCATACTATCGGTCTGTATATTTTGTGGGAGTTTCCGACCCTACGCAGAGGCGGAACTTCCTCGGCTGTATCTTTATTTTTACGCTTCATTATTTTTACGCGCGATATCCTGTAAAAACCACTAACGTGTCTCGGGGGCAGGTTTAGGACTAGTAAGACGTCTTAAAATCTGCAAACACGTAACAACCTTAAACCTGGAAGAAAAATTTTTTAAGGGAAGGGTTTCGGGTCCACACCCTTTTAAGAGAAAATTCCGCGATCACCCGCCGCCATTACCTCCAACCTCCGCAACTACGACACTTCCGCCAGTTCCGGGGCGGTGGGGTGACAATTTGGTATCAGAGCCTATGGTTAGAGTTAGGAATGGTTAAGACTACCCTACCTAAACAACACTACTAGTTAGGGTAATTTAAATAAAAGCGTAGCTAACTTTTACTAAAATTATTCTTGAACTTTAGGTATGTTTAAGGTTGGTTAGTTAACACGAACCTAGCATAAATACGAAACTCAAATAAGTGGTTAAAACAGATATCGCGCTTTGACAATTCATGAAGGATATGGATTGTTATTTTCTCTCAAAGTAGGCAAGCAAAGGAATTGCTGCGAAATTTTCTGTTAAGCATGCATATCATCTACACTCTGAGCCATTAAGAGTCTGCTATTTGCTAACATAGAGATTAACGATCTTTTCGTCTATTTGTTGGGAATTTCAGATGGTACGATCTGTTGGGCGCTTGAGCGCGTCAACCTTGTGGACACCTGGGTCGGTCGCACCGCCGAGCGGTGTGTTTGCTCGAGGCAGATATTGCATCCGACCATGAGAGCGATGGCGATTTTTCGACGCCGATCGCTACACCCCGACACGGAGACCACTTATACCGTTTCCCGGCGCTACCGTCGTACTCCCCTTCGGAGGACATTGATCTGTGTTTCAGGTAGACCCCACACCAGGAGGACCAGGGCAGCGGTCAGCCCCGCTCGCCCTAGACCGGATACCCGCCATGCTCGGGTAGAGCGTTCATTGATCGGTCGTCGCCTACCTAGAGACGACACGATTCCGATTCCGGGGACATCGAGAGAGATCCGAGGCCACGTCGAGAGCGGTGTAGGTTTTGATGAGGTTAGGATGATGGAGCGCTGCGGCATTTCAACCCGCCCGGGTTTTGGGCAGATCTGGACTGATGCGGCCGAGACTTGGCTGACCGATATTGGCGTCTTCTGCACCGACTTCACTTACCATCCGAGGAGATGGTTTCTCTGGCTACTTTCTATCTGAGAGATGCGGCGTATAACTGGTGGCAGGGAGTAGCCAGAGGTAGAGCGATACAATACACGGGGATGAGGCGTGTTGATCTAGGGATGCCTTGGGAGGAGTTCTCCCGTTTGTTCCATGAGCGATGGCTGGGGTCGCCATCCGGGAGCGCCGTCAGATTGAGTTTGATACACTTACCCGGGGTAGCCGGTGTGGTGAGTAGGTGGAGTTTAGCCGGCTGATCCGTTATTCCTCATTGTTCGACTCCTCGGAGCGGGAGAAGACCGGGGAGATTTATCGGGGCTTGCGCCCCGAGATCGAGGACATTTGATTGCACTCGGCATCTCGACCATCACGAGGCCATGCGAGGGCCCTACTATTGGAGACAGAGATGGCTGGAGCAGTAGCCACATCTTCCCGACCCCAGTGGCGGGAGACCTTGAGCCAGCGGGGCCGAAGACAGCAGCCGAGGACCAAGCGGGCCAGGACAGAGTAGACCGGCGGGTTCGATAGAGGTGAGGCCCCCATGTCGGAGTTTCCAGTCTTCCGAGTGTGGCCGACGCCACGGGGACGTACTGTTTGAGGCTGCAGGCGATTACTGCGATGTGGAGCGGCAGATCATTGGATGAATGATTGCCCACCGGCTCGGGCACAGGTGTTCGTTTGCAGCCGGGAGACCACAACATGGTCGATTCGGGGCCATCCAGGGCCGAGGTCTTGATCAGGGGGGCTTGAGATCTACACCACAGAGACCACCAATTCCAGCACCACCGGTTAAGATGACACACCATCCATCACGGGTGTTTCAGATTGAGCAGTCAGGTACATCTCAGCAGGGAGCATTGGCAGGTATCATCTTTTTAAATAATGTACTGTTAATGCACTTTTTTTGATCTTGGCGCATCTATTTCTGCTATTTCTGTGAGATGTGCGACATCTCGAGTTCTGCCTATCGCCTACACGGCGAGCGTAGTTATGGTACGCACTGCTGGAGGGACGCGATTGTATTCGAATGAGATTGCTCGGGAATGCATGTTGAGTATCGGGCGTCATCAGATTGAGTCCGAGTTGCTGATCTTGGATACGTCCAAGTACGATATTATTCTGGGGATGGATTGGCTATCGCGACACGATGTGAGGATTGACTGTGCGAAGCGACAGATTCAGATTTCCGGAGAGGTCATACCGATCGAGTATCCACCGAAGCCAGTGGAGCAGAGTATGGAGTTGTGCGTTCTGGAGCAGATTCCAGTGGTTGATGAGGAAGAGTACTTCGGCCTTAATGCTACAGGTACGCGCACTGAGTTAGACAAGATACCTGTAGTTCGTTACTTTCCTCATGTTTTTCCGGAAGAGTTGTCGGGGATGCCTCGGAGCGGAGATTACTTTTGAGATTGATTACAGCCGGGATCAACTCGATCTCCATCCCTCCCTACCGGATGCCGATCGTGGAGTTAGTCAATCAAGAAACGGCTCGAGGAGCTTACGGAGAAGGGATTTATTCGCGAGCACTTCACCTTGGGAGCCCAGTTACATTTGTTAAGAAGAAGGATGGGACTCTTCGACTTTGTATCGATTATCGGCAGTTGAATGCCATCACCGTCAAGAACAAGTATCCTATACCGAGGATCGATGATCTGTTTGACCAACTCAGGGGAGCTAAGGTTTTCTCGAAGATCGATCTGCGGTCGGGTTACTTTCAGCTTCGTATTAGGGAGGAAGACATTCCTAAGACAACATTTTGTACTCGGTATGGGCATTACGAGTGTACCGTAATGCCATTTGGTTTGACGAATGCACCGGCTGCATTTATGGACATGATGCACCGAGTATTCCGCCCGTATCTAGATTCCTTTGTTACGGTCACCCCGAGCGGGTTGCGACCGGGTGACCCGGGGCTCCGATTTTGGCCTGCGGGTCACGTTTTTCGGCGTTCAGGAGCCTCCCGAGCCCTATCCGAGTATCATTTTGGCGAACCCTTCCGTATTTGAGGTCGTGTGGGTCCCCCGGACGTTTTCGCCGAAAATATTTTTCTGGCGCCGGGGGGTTGTCGGGGTCGCCTCGGGACGTACAGCGGGCTCGGTAGCGCTCTCGAGACCTCAGTTTGGGAAGCCGTTTGCAGTTTTGGAGTCGTGAGAATATCCCGGAGGTGTTTGTGGAGTTTAATATTTGGGGCGGGACGTTCGGTTCCGGGCGACTCCCGGGGCTCGGGATGGAAATTTTCTGACGGCTTTTGGGTAAGTTGTGTTATAATTTAAGATGGAATTTATGAGTATTTTTGTGGAATTTTGGTGTGATGGGATTTTGGTTCTGTTGGACACACTCGCACGTCGGGATTTGTTCGGGTTCAGCGAGCTCGGTAGGACACTCCGGAGTGGTAAATGAACTTTTGAAATATGTTTTATGAATGTTATAATATTCTGAGGGTTGTGTCCAAGTTTCGTTAATTTTGGAATTCGGTAATTATTTTTGGGCAAAAAGAATTGGAACTTTCGGAAAAATTGGGAGTTAATTTGTATATGGTTGCAAAATAATAATTTTGGAGTATGGGCAGCAGCAGCTGATTGTTTCGGCAGAATGGGAGAGAGAGCTAAGAGGACACTTGGCTTGTTTTTATTCAAGATGAAAAAGAGAAGTAAATATATATGGGATATATATTTCATATTATGGAATTATTTCATCATTTCTTCTTCTTCTTCTTCTTCTTCTTCTTCCTTCCTGTATCCGCCACCATGGAAGCTTGCTCCAAGCTTGAAGTTCTTCATCTTGGCTCAAATCAAAGAGGAATTGGGTCCTTCATGTGGTAAGTTCCTTCCTAAGCTCTCTTTTCTTGCTAGAAACATGAATTAGTGAAGAAAAGAGGAGTTTTTGCAAATTATGGGTTTGTTCTTAGCTACTAGCTAGGATGATTTTCTTCCTCCCAATTTTTAGTATGTTGTTCTTGGGTAGTAGGGGAGTGTTAATCAAGTGTTGGATTTTGGAGAACACATCTTGGGTAAAAATCCCTATTTAGGCCGAATTTTTGGAAAATTCTATGATGATGTGTGTTTGTTATCTTGATTCATGCTTCAAGTATGTTAATCCTAGCATGATTCTAAGCTTGTGTATGGATTCAATTTGATGGAAAGCAAGTTGGGTTGGAAACCCCCAAATGGCCGATTATGTTTGTTGTTGTTCAATGTTGAATTTGGTTGTTTTGGATGCAATTGGATAGCATTCTTGGTTTAGAAGTGAAATTGGTGATTAGTATGATTAATTGGAAGTTTGAATGGATTGATTTGGAAGTTGGATAAAAATTGGCAAAGGAGCCGAATTATTGGATGATTCTTTTTCTATGTTGGGGTTTGATTTTGGTTGAATTGGATGCTAAGATGGTATTGGGGTTGAATTTAGGTGTGGTTAGAAGTTTGAAACGTTGATTTCGGATAAGAAATGGAAAAGTCACTATTAAGCGGGTTTGTCGGAAAATGTCGGGTAATGAAGGGTTTTAAGGTTGGATTTGATCGATTACGCTTGTGGGATGATGTTTGTCGATGTATAATCTTGCATTGTCTAGCTTGGTTCGAATTCTGAAGTTTCGTGGAAATCGGAATTTTACGGAAATTGCACGGATTTTTGATTTTGGGGTCGGGGTGTAGTTTGGTAGTATGGTTGGTAAGGTTGCTAATTCAGCTTGAATTGACAGATTCGAGGTTTGGAAGTTAGAACAAGAGAGGTTTTCGGGTTTCGGGTCGTGGTGTGGAAGTCGTCCAGAATCGGTCTAATACTCTGGACTTTGAGGTAAGGGTTTGGTTCTGCTATTTTTGGTAAGATAGGTGTATGTTTAGTTTCACTTTCTGTTCTGCAAGTATTTCAGTATTATATGCCTAGGGCATATTCTGTAGTCTGTAGGTGTATGTATTGTTGCACATCTTTTTTGCAGGTATTTCGGAAATTTCGCTTTAAGGTACGTTACGTAATTTGTAGGAGTATGCCTTATGGCATACTGCATGCATTAACCCTACGACAGTTGAGGGTTCGCTACCCCAGCTGGTGCACCATGCTTCTGTAATAGCTACGGCTTCTGACTCCCTTAGAGGGAGGCTGTCGTTCTGATTGGTTATAAGGGTTTATGACGATTTAGTATCGCACATCCTTCGGTATTCTGATCTGTTTTTATTACATGCATGATATTCTGTATTCTGTTGCATATATTCTGCATATTGCTATCTTTCTGTTTTGCAGGGTTACATATGCTTATCTTACCCCAAATCCCTTACGGGGTCCTTTTAGGACTCACCCCTTTTTGGGTTCTGTTTTTGGATTTCAGGTAGGTCTGGTAAGCAGCCAGCGGGGTAGGTTTCCGCGAGGCTTCTGCCTTGGTTGTGTTGAGCAGCAGCAGTACCTTGCGAGCTGGGATTTTGTCTACTTGGTCTGAATCCCGCGCGAGGTATTTTGACGTTAGGCCTAGGGTCGGCTCTGTAGCTGCATGTGCATACTCTCTGTTTATTTGTGTGATGATTGTATATATAAATATGTTCTGTTCTGTTGCATGTTCTGAGGCTTGGCGCTTGCTAGACACCCTAGGTTTTGTGAACTCTGTATGTATCTTTGTTTTAGTGCGTAAGCACTCGTCCACGGAGGGCGGGGCTTACTCTGTTGCTAATGCATGAATTGCATGTTTTGATTTTATTTTAGTTATATGTATGAAATTTTTGTTAGGCTGCTTCCACTTTCATTTCGCTCTTCGGGTCCGCTACGCGCGGCGGGTCTCGATGGACCTGCCATCATGTATGTTTCCGGCTTCCGCTTCCGGCATCCCGGCGCCCCCGTCTCCGCAACCGGGCTCGGGTGGCGTACGGTGACAAGTTGGTATCAGAGCAGGTAAGTGACCATATTGGTCGTCAGTGGTGACTTGTAGTGACAACTATTGTTGCACATTTTATTTTAGAATGGTTTGGTACGGAGATTGGCCACCTCCTTACTTGAACCACTTCAAAATAAAATTGTGGAACAAAGTTGATCCTTCAAGTTATCCTGATAGTTGCAGATTTCGGAACTCGGGATTTCTGGATTCTGGAAATATTATTACGAGTAAAGGATTGTGGAAAAGTTTCAGGTACGTAAAATTGTGTGTTAGGAAAAAGATTTGGTGAAATAAGCATGAACTGCTTCTGTGATTTTGTGAAATATATGATTTGATCATTCTGAGAAATAATTTTTGTGTCAAGTACTGCATTGCACTCTGAGCCTTAGAAAATCTGCTGCTAGCTTCGTAGGGATTAGGAGTGACCGAGTTGTCCTGGACTCTGTTTGGTCCGGAATGTTTCAGTTTGGTTAACACGCGTAGACAACGTGTTTTGCGACCGAAGGAGGGGACCGTAATCCCACGCCTCCGAGAGATAGGGTTTGAACTGTTGGTTATGGGTTGAGTTGGTATATGGTTTGGAAATTTGGTTTGGGATAAGTTGTTTTTCTGGTTGGACTGGGTTTAAGGAAATGTGTACTACACGCGAATAGCGTGATTTGGTACCGGAGGGGCGGGACTGGGATCCCACACCTCCGTGGAATAGGATACGGGTTCAGTGTAACCCAGGGTCTGAACAACCACACTCACCGCCCCGAGGTTTAGCGGTCGTAGGGACCCCTCTCTGATTTGGTATTACCCGCCAGCCTTAGCCTGGTTCAAGGCGGCGAGAGGCATGGGAAGATCTGATTATGCCACGGTAAGGGCATTTTGATTAGGTGGTGATAGCGAGACTTAAGCCACCGCTCACCACTGACTTTGGGATTGGTAATCGAGTGACTCCGAAGAGTATGTTCACTACGACACCTAGACTTCTCGTCGGTCCCATCAACGACGGGGGGGATCTGAGGCACCAGTCTGACGGGGTCAGACTTCTAGTGAGGTTTTAGAGTTTGAACCCCCCCTCCCCGAGGTTCAATGACCGAGGAGGGCCCGTGGTAGTAGAGATTTGGGTTGCAGGAGTTGACAAACTCACTGGGAGGCTACATTTTCCACTAGCGGTGCGGTGGGGATGTAGCCAGAAATGCGTCAGGCACAGTTTGATGAGCTTCTTTAGGGAGACAGGATTGTCGGAGAGTTTGAGTGAGAGCTTGATCGGCTGGTTCACTATGTACCGTAGTATCAAGGTATGGAAGAAGAGAAGACCAAGAGGTTTATTCGTCGACTACGCCCGAGTTCAGGAAGGTCAAGGAAGTACGGAGGGGTTCCATACAGCAAGGACCCCGGCAGATTTCTGGACGGCCGAACAGGTCTGGGCAGTTTAGTAGAGGCAGAGGGGGAGCACTACCGGCACGACCTTGTCCGATTTGCAGTAGGTATCACTCCGGTCGACTTTGTTACCGGCAGGAGGGCCGATGTTTACGTTGCGGTTCTGACACTCATTGGGTACGGGATTGCCCTCTGACTGTAAGGTAGGGTTTTTGGCAGTTATCAGCGTCCACAGTCTCGGGCAACCCAACGCGCCGCGAGGGCGTGGGTTTCAGCAGGTGGCCCGAGACCTCGGTAGCGGCAGCAGCTCAGCCACCCTCCGTCACAAAGCAGCTCGAGTAGGATAAGTTTTTCATTTTGACGGGAGGCCCTAGTTATCGGGAGGACTTAGTCGGCGGTCATGTACTAGCAAGCAGGGAATTCAGTAGGGTACTTTATTTCTGAATGAGGATTCGGTTCTTGTAATAAATTATACAGGAGCA
Source organism: Stellera chamaejasme (assembly GCA_024586325.1). Taxonomy (NCBI): domain Eukaryota; kingdom Viridiplantae; phylum Streptophyta; class Magnoliopsida; order Malvales; family Thymelaeaceae; genus Stellera; species Stellera chamaejasme. The sequence continues at coordinate 23,724,814 of CM044981.1, forward strand.
TCTGATTCAATAGTAACATAGAAAAGTGTTACATCACTGCATCTTTCTGTAAGTACCTTGCCTCAACGCATTTAGTAAAAACTTCAGGAATTAAGTTTCTGTTTTCCAATGAGAAGGTTCTGTTTTTTACGATATCTGTAGGCGGACATGATAGTATCGGATCTGTTGGTTTTAGACACGCCGGACTATGATGTTATTCTTGGAATGGACTGGCTATCCAAGAACTCTGTGCACGTTGATTGTGCAACCCGTACCATTATGGTTTCTGGAGAGGTACTACCTCTCACGACTCCGACTGGTTTGACTATCGCACAGCACAGTAAGGAGCTACTGATTCTGGATCAGCCGATAGTTGGTGTAGGGAATGCTATGATCTGAATGAAGCTGGTATTAGGTTGAAGTTGGATGGTTTACCGTGGTTCGAGATTTTCCGCAGGTATTTCCGGAGGAGTTACCGGATTACCATAAGAGCGGGAATTGTGTTTGACATCCACCTGCAGTCGGGTACTGCTCCGATATCTATTCCTCCTTATCGGATGCCTATTTCTGAGATGCAGGAGTAGAAGAAGCAACTGGAGGAATTACAGCGACGGTGGCTCGAGTACATGAAGGACTATGACTGCACTATCGAGTACACCGCCGGCAAGGGGAATTCAGTAGCAGATGCTTTGAGCAGGAGGTATACTGGGATTGTTAGCGGTGGAGATTTTGGGAACAAGGCTGAGGGTTCAAATCTGATGTTGCTGTTGCATCAGTGGGAGCAGTGGGAGCAAGCTCAGGTTAACACTTTGACCGTTCAGTCGGAGTGGTTGACCGAGATCCGAGAGGCACAGGCCAGAGATGTAGGGATGAAGAAACTCTCGGGTGAGGACAAAGGGACTCTGCGACCGTTCTTTGAGTACAGGCAGGGGTTGCTGTACTTCAGGAGTCGCCTCTATGTACCGGATAATTCATCGATTCGAGATCGACTGTTGGGGGAGGCGCACTCGAGTAGTTTGAGCATCCACCCTGGAAGTGAGAAGATGTACCATGATCTTCGATCTCACTTCTGGTGGCCAGGGATGCGGAGGCACATAGCCGCCTATGTGTCGAGGTGTGCGACTTGTCAGCGCATTAAGGTAGAGCATCAGAAGCCAGTGGGTACACTGCAAACTCTACCTATTCCTGTCAGGAAGTGGGGCAATATCACGATGGACTTCCTAACTGGTCTTCCTCCGACTAGAGCTCAGCATGACGCCATCTGGGTTATAGTTGATCGGCTGACAAAGTGTGCACATTTTACGCCAATGCGAGTGACGGACTCGCTAGAGAAGCTTGCCCAGCTTTATATTCCGGAGATCGTGCGACTACATGGAGTACCAGACTCCATTGTGTCTGACAGGGATCCACGATTCACCGCGAAGTTTTGGGTTGCCTTCCATAAGGCTCTGGGCACGCGACTTCACCTGAGCACGGCGTACCATCCTCAGACAAACGGGCAGTCCGAGAGAGTTATTCAGATTGTCGAGGATATGCTCAGGAGTTGTGTTCTAGATTTTGGGGGACAGTGGGATCGACACCTGCCGCTAGTAAAGTTCTCTTACAACAACGGTTATCAGACTACTATCGGCATGGCACCTTTTGAGGCACTGTATGGTCGGAGATGCATGACACCGCATTGTTGGACAGATGCCTCAGACAGGATGATTATTGGCCCCGAGTTGTTGGAGGAGATGACGGAGAAGATCCGTCTGATTCAGATGCGGATGAAAGCCGCAAATGACAGGACCACCTCGTATGTTAACAAGAGACGGCGCGATCTGGAGTTTGAGGTGGGAGACAGAGTTTGGCTGAAGGTTGCATCGACTCGTGGGACCATCCGTTTTGGCAAGGCGGGGCAAGTTAGCCCCAAGATATGTTGGTCCTTACGAGATTTTGGAGCGTATAGGCGAGTCGCATACTGATTGGCCTTACCTCCAAGCATGTCTGCGGTGCACAATGTTTTTCATGTCAGCATGCTTAAGAAGTGCATACTGGATGACAGTCAGATCATTCCGACTGAGGAGATTGAGTTAGAGCCGGATCTATCCTACCGAGAGGTACCGATAGCTTTTCTGGCCAGGGATATTCGGAGGCTCGCAACAAGTCGATTCCGATGATTAAGGTGCGGTGGTCACATCATTCGATCGGGAGGCGACTTGGGAGGTGGAGCAGATATGAGGAGTAGGTACCCGAGCGAGTTTGAGCTGTTGATACCACTCTTGGAGGACCAAGAGTCCTAGGGGGAGATTGTTACACCCACCCTGACGTTTTGTAATTTTTCGGCGATTGTCGACCGGAATTGTGAATTCTGTAAATTATCAAAATAATATTGGATTATGAGTAATTATTGGAATTCAATTTTTGGGAGTGACTTTGGAGCTAATTATAATTGTTTCGGGTGTTGGATAACAATTCTCGAGTTCTGGGAAGTCTTGCGGAAATTGGGTTCTGAAGGGCAAAATGGTCACCGATGGGAAGAAAATTGAAAAAAATCACATGTTGGAGTATTTTCTCCATGGCTGGCATTTTTGTGGTTAGTGGGAAGATATTTTTATTTCTTTTGGCTTTTGTGATAGAAGATGATAAGGGAGACAAGTCTTCTTACACTTTTCTTTTTTTGTCCCCTCTTACACATTTCTCTCTAACCAAAGATTACCTTGATTAGAACATTGTTCCCTCCCCTTTCCCTCTAATAACCAGCCTCTTCTCTTTCTTTTCAGCAGAATTTCAGTTCATTTTATCCTCTCAACACTTAGAAGAAATTAGAAAAAACTCTCCTTGCTTCATCATGCTGCCCAGAATTTTCGTCCCTCTGTCTCAGCGTTTTCTGCTCCATTTAGAGGCCGAATCAGATCTTGTGGTAGTTAGAGAAAATCTTCCTTAACCTCTTGGCTTCAACTTTGCTGAAGGGGCCATGGTCCAAAAACATCGGGAAGACCTCCAAATCTGAGCTGCACGAAAACGGGTCTGCTGTGATGTTGGTGCTGAAATTTCAAATTTGAAGTTTCGGGCCTTGAGCCTTCAACAAGCCATCCTACCACTTCTTCTTCCTTCCAAATCTGGTGTCTTCAAGGTGAGCTTGTGTAGTTAAAGTTTGATTTTCATGTGTATGGAAAAAACATGGAAAGAAGCTCACTTTGTTCATCTTTTTCTTGGACAAGTGCATGGTGTTTTGGGGTGACTATTGTTCCTACAGCAGCTTCATCAAGGAGTTGAGAGAAGTTCTTCAAGGTGAGGAACCTTTATGTTAAGATTTGTGAACTTTGGATGTTAGTTAAGTTCTGATCTTCAACTATGTTGAAGTTGGTAGCATTTAAGCATGTTGTGATGATGAGTTGTCTTTGCCGAAAATGAGCATGTATGTTTGATGAAGTTTTGTTGAAGATCTAAGTGTTAAAGTGTTGGAAAATGGAAATACATAAAGGATTATGCATGAAAGTGTTGAGATTTAAAGTTTGGGTGAAATTTGGAATTAATTTCAAAAAATCCTGCACCAAATTCGAAATTTATGAGTTGCTGTGAATAGTGTTTTGGTGGAGAAAAGTTGATTCAAACATGATTTGGTAAAAAGGAAATTGGGTAAAGTGGTAAAAATGCAATTCAGTAAAGTTTGGGGGAAAAATGGAAGTTGGGCCGAAATTTGGGAGAGAATGGATAAAGGTTGACCTATTTTGACCAAGTTGACCAAACCGGGTAAAGTTGACCTTTTTATGAAAAATGGAGGACCAAGGTGTAAAATATGGAAAAGTTTGGGTAAAAGTGTAAACTTGGTAAATATGGAAGGATGTCACTAAGAATTGTGGAAACAAGGGTTTCTATCACGTTCTGGATAAAATTGGACACTTGGTAATTTTTGGGGCACTTTTGCAATTTAGGAAAAGTTGAGGGACTTAGGTTGTAATTAAGGATAAATTCCCAACATTGGAACTTTAGTAAAGAAACTTAAGCTATTTCTGTGTCTCTGATTCTGGCAGATTAAATCTGCAATTCTGGGATACTGCTTGTGCGTCAGGAGGCCACAGTAGATATCCGATTTCTGTTGAGGTAAGGGGTTTAACTTCCTTAATGCGCATTAAATGTGTATTAGGTTAGTTAAGGGCTAGTACTCGGGTCGAGGGTGGGGCCCAGTGACTCCCGGGGCTAGTTACTGGTACGTAGTGGTTTGCAGGGTTTTATTTCTGGAATAGATGCATATCGGGGTTCTACGACGGACCCATTTCTGTTATTATTTCTGGACTTCTGCTATATCGGATCTGTTTATCGGGGGTCGAAGACGGACCCATTCTGCTTTCTGTTAACGACGCATGGGGATGCCGGCCGGGCCGGGGAAGAACTACCCATGGTCGTGCCTTCTGTTATCTGTTCACGGCGCATGGAGATGCCGGCGGGGCCGGGAAGATCTATCCATGGTCTGTGCCCTCGATCGATGGGATTACGTATACATGCATCTCGCATATCACATCATGATATTTAGGGTTGCGTTATATGTTAGAACATTGCACGCTAACCCTTTTGTGCGAGGCTAAAATGTTTTAAAAGTTTTGGTTTGACCAATTCGTACCTACCCCTTACGGGTTCTTTCGAGAACTCACCCCCATGCTTACAATATTTTGGGGATCCGGGCAAACGACTGCGGACTAGATTTCCGCGGTGCTCGTTCTGCACTTCTGTTATTTTGAGGTATATTTGTGTTTGGGGGAAATTCTCGTTAAAATCCTTTCTATGTTGGTATCTTTCTGTTAAGTCTGACGTTCTTCTCTGTGTATGTTTAGCAGCAGCAGCATCTAGTAGCGAGGTATAATTCCGCATTGTTGGCTCGGCTCTGTAGAAGTAGTGCATGTAGACACTCTAGTATTTTCATACTATCGGTCTGTATATTTTGTGGGAGTTTCCGACCCTACGCAGAGGGCGGAACTTCCTCGGCCTGTATCTTTATTTTTTTCTGCTTCATTATTTTTACGCGCGATATCCTGTAAAAACCACTAACGTGTCTCGGGTGCAGGTTTAGGACTAGTAAGACGTCTTAAAATCTGCAAACACGTAACAACCTTAAAACTGGAAGAAAAATGTTTTAAGGGAAGGGTTTCGGGTCCACACCCTTTTAAGAGAAAATTCCGCGATCACCCGCCGCCATTACCTCCAACCTCCGCAACTACGACGCTTCCGCCAGTTCCGGGGCGGTGGGGTGACACTGCTTGTACTCGAAGAATGGTCACAAGGCTCCTTTGTTCTCACCCGAGAGTTTCTTCAACCCTGTGTCCCTGGTCTGTGCCTCTCGGATCTCTGTCAACCAATCAGACTGAATAGTCAAAGTGTTAACTTGATCTTGCTCCCACTATTCCCACTGATGCCATAACAGCATCAGATTTATTCCCTCGGCCTTGTTCCCCAAATCTCCACCATTGACAATACCCATGTACTTCCTGCTCAAAGCATCTACTACTGAGTTCCCCTTGTCGGCGATGTACTCGAAGGTGCAGTTGTAATCCTTCATGTACTCGAGCTACCGTCCCTGCCTCATGTCCATATCCTTCTATGTAAACAGATACTTCAAGCTCTTGTGGTCGGTGAAAATTTGGAACTTGTTGACGAGTAGGTAATGACTCCACTATTTGATGATTGTAGCCAAATCCAGGTCATGCGCCGTGTAGTTCTGCTCATGCGGTCGCATTTGCCTTGACCCATACGCAATGACGTGCTGCCCTTGCATCAACACACAGCCGAGTCCCATCCTCGACGCAATAGTGTAGATCACATAAGGTAGTGTCGGGTCTGGTTGGCTCAGAATCGGTGCATGTGTCAACAACTGCTTGAGTTCCCGAAAACTGTTCTCGCAGGCTGAGGACCAAACAAACGGCTGACCCTTCTTGGTCAGCTGAGTGAGCGGCGATGCCAGTATGGAGAATCCTGGTACTAATCTGCGCTAGTACCCCGCAAAACCCAGGAAGCTCCGTATATCCTTGATTGTCGGTGGCTGCCCCCACTCCTCAACTGACATGGTTTTCTCTGGGTACACTGAAATACCGTGCTTTCCAACAATGTGACCTAGAAAAGCTACTTCCCGCATCCAGAAGTTGCATTTAGAGAACTTAGCATACAGTTGGTTGTTCGCAACTGTCTCCAGTATAGTCCTCAAATGTTCCTGACGTACCTGGTAACACTCTCTACTGTGATGTGCCGGCCTGCTCGATCTGGAAAACCCACGTTGGCTGGGTAGTCCGCTGAACTGGTGGTGGTGCAATCGGTGGTCTCTATGGTGGAGCTCTCAAAATTCCCTGTGCTATGCCTCGGCCCTGAATAGCTTTGGTCTGACCCTGCTGCTGTCCCCCTATCTAAAATCAAACGCCCTGTGTCTTAGTCTGCGGGCAATCCTTGATCCAATGATCTGACGGCCCACATCTCAGGCACTGGCCTGATGTCCTGTAGCAAGTCCGACCCTCGTGGTGGCTGCCACACTGTCGGCAATCTGGCATCTCTGTAGTGGGAGCTTTGCCCTTGCCCTTGACGAACCTGCCTGACCTACTCGGTCCCCGATGCTATCCTTGGCCCTGCTGGCCTGCTGACTTCCCGCCACTTTTGGGGCTGGGAAGATATGGCTGCTGATCTGATCATCTCCGTCTCCAGCAGAAGGGCGTTCTGAATGGCCTTGTGATAGACAGAGTTACTGAATGCTATCAGGTGCTCTCTGATATTCGTGCACAGGCACCTGATGAACCTCCTCGTCTTCTCCCGTTCGGAAGAATCGAACTGAGAGGAGTAACGGATGCGTCGGCTGAACTCCTACTCATACTCGGTGACGGTCCTGCTGCCCTGAGTGAGCGCATCAAATTCTGCCTATCGGAGCTCCCGAATGGCGTACCCCATCCACGTCTCATGATAAAGGCGGGAAAACTCCTCCCAAGTCATCCCCAGGTCGGTACTCCTCATATCCCGGTACTGTGTCGCACGGTCCCTAACTATCCCCTGCCACCAGTTGTGTGCAACGTTACGCAGATTGTCACCACACCACCCCCGAAAGCTGGTGGAAGCGTCGTTGTGGACCCGAAAGTATCGACAGCGGGTGAATGCGGAGTTTCTCTTAAAAAGGGTTGTGGACCCGAAACCCGTCCCTTAAAAAGTTTTCCTTCAGGTTTTAAGGTTAACACGTGTTTGCGGTTTTTAAGACGTCTTACCAATCCTAAACCTGCACGCGAAACACGTTAGTGGTTTCACAGAATATAGTGTGCACGGAATAAACATATAGTAAGTAATACAGGCAGAAGGAGTTCCGCCCTCTTCGTAGGGTCGGAAACACCCAACAAATAACTAATACAGTCCAGAACATCATAATGCTAAATGTATCTAATATACATACCACGCCTACAGAGTCGAGCCATAAAGTGGATTATACCTCGCTAACTACTGCTGCTGCTGCTAAACATAAATAGGAGAAATTAACGTCAGACTAAACGGATAACTTAAACCAACAGATCACAGAAGGGATCTAACGAGAATAATCCCCAAACTTAACCAGAAATATACCTCTCCGAAACAGAATGCAAAATGATCACTGCGGGAGGTGTACTCCGCAGGTCGTTTCCCACGATCCCCTGAAAATGTTTAATGTGTGGGGGTGAGTTCTCGAAAGAACCCGTAAGGGGGCAAGTACGATACTGGGAAAACTTTTTAAAAATGTTTTTCCCTGCATAAAAGGTTAGTATGCAATGAACTAGCAGATAATACAACCCTAAGTATAAACAGGAATATGGTATGCAAATGTCATGATGCTCAGAAATCACGTCGGACTGGTGGTACTTTCCCATACAGATGGTCCCAGACCTCAAACAACACCCTACGACGGCTTGTTAAGCTCACACCGATTATCGGGATCATAACGCATGGTACCAGTAAGGGGTAATCTGCCCCTAAACTGTCGAAACGGAAAGCGGCATAAAGCCGACACAGAACAAAAAATGGGTCCGTTGTCGATCCCCGATAAGCATATCCGATATAGCATAAGTCCAGAAAATCTCAACATAGAGTGGTTCTGTCATCGACCCCCGATAATCATAAAGTCCAAAAATAATAAAAACCTGCATACCACTATGTACCATGTGACTAGCCCCGGGAGTCACTGGGCCCTACCCTTGACCCGAGTACTAGCCCTTAACTAGCCTAATACACATGAGTTGAACTGCATTGTGTATTAAGAAAGCTAAACCCCTTACCTTGACAGAATCAGATATCTACTGTGGCCCACGATGCACACGAGCAGTATCCCAGAAATGCAGATTTAATCTGCCAGAATCAGAAATACAACATAACTCTAGTTAATTAACTAAAGTTTCTTACTATGGGAATTTATCAAAAATTATCACTTTATACTTGAAGTGTCCAAAATTTATTCCATAAGTTAAAGTGGCTATCTTTCCTTTAACTTCTCCATAATTACACTTTTAGTCCTTAAACTTTTTAAGAACTTTCAAAATAGCCCTTAAGTTTTGCAATGTTACAAAATACTCAACCTTGTCAACTTTCCAACCAAACTTTCGGACAAATCCTTATTTTCGGCCAAACTTCCATTTTGACCCTAAACTTTCTAAACTAACACTTTTGCCACTTAAACCATACTTTTTCCACCAAAACATCCTTTAAACACTTTCTCCAACACTTTAACTTCACAAAATCATCATCAATTTGGTTTCCACCCAAAACTTCACCAAATAAGTTCCAACTTTTCCAACAACTTAAAAACATGTTAAACATACTTATAACATGTTTTCTACCAACTTTCTTCAACAAAAATCCACCCAAAAATTCATCCAACATTTCGGCCTAAACCCAAAAATACCAACATGTTTTTTAATGATTTCTCAAGAACAAAGTATGTTCATCATACTTCTAACAACAACATACTTGAAAATCAAAATCATCCATGACCCAAATACAAAAAAATTACCAAGGAGGATCCTCACCTTGATAATACTTGTATCTTAGCTTAGGATGAGTAGGAGTTGAGACAAATCCACCACCAAATATACTTGAAGTTTTCGGCCATGGAAGAACAAAGGAAATGGATGAGTTTTCTTCATGTCTTAATTTCAAGAACATGAAGATTCAACCAAAATAACATAACCATACCTTGAATACTACTGATTTAGGAAGCCTAGGAAGTGGTAGGACTAAGTTTGTTGGACCCGTCGGATTGAACCAAGGTTTTGGGGACGTTCCCTTCTATTTTGGCTCTTTCTTCCTTCAGTAAAGTTGTAGCCAAGACCTTGATGAAGATTTTCTCTGAAGCCCCGAAGAGCAGAGTCGAGCGTTTACTAGGGCAAAACGGTTGTACAAGAGAGAAGAAAATTTCTGACAACAAAGAGAGAGGTATTCTTCTGCTTGCTCAATAATGGAGATGAGTGATGAGTGAGAGATAAAGAAAAGAGTGAATGGTAAGGAAATGAGTGGTGAAGTCTGATTAAATGGAAGGGGATAGGTAAAAGAGAAGCTATGGGTTAAAAAGAAATTGTTTCCTATTTCTTTTATTTCTAAAAGCCAAAACAAATATCTCGTCCCACTCACTAAGAAGCAAAATATAAATATCCTCCCTCCACACTTTCATAATGTGCCGGCCCAAAAGAAAAGAGCCCAACATGTGATTTTCCAATTTTTTTCCTTCCTCGGTGACCATTTTGCCCTCCGAAACCGATTTTTGGCAAAACATCCTGGAACTCCGTAAATGTTATCCAACATATAAAACACTTGTAAATAACTCCAAATTAACTCCCAAACACTGAATTCCAAAAATTAATCACAAGCCGTTTGTGATCCGATAATTATAGAATTTGAACTTACGGTCGAAATTCACAGAAATATTACAGAACGTCGGGGCGGGTGTAACACAGATAGAAGGTAGCAAGAGAAACCATCGCCTCATATGGCAGTCCCAATCTCGGCAGGAGACACTCCAAATTTGACAGCCAGCTCTTGGCTGCATCTGGCCCTTGGGCGGGTTTAAACGCTATAGGCACTCCTTCATCCTGACCTCATCGTAACCCACAATGCTCCCCCTACGCGGCCTCGGGGTCCCTCGAGTATCCCCGGAATCAGAATCAGAATCTGAATCGTCCCTAGGTCCGCGACGATGGATCGGTGATCGCTCCCTCCGAGCCCTATGGGTAGTCTATCTAGTGCGAACAGTGCTAGCTGTTGCCCGGGTCCTCCTGGTGCGGGAACGACCCCATGACTCAGACCGGTCCTCCTCCTTCTCAGAAATAGGAGTAGGACTGCGTAGTCTGGAGCCAATACGTGTGGTCTCAGTGTCAGAGGGTGTACCAGTCGGTGCGAAGTGATTGCTGTCACTCTCCTGATCAGACAACAGATCCCCCTGAGCAAACACACCGTTCAGAACGGTGCGTATCTGACCCAATACCTCCACAAGGTTGACGTGCTCCTGGCATCGAACAGATCTAGGTCGGGGCTGAGGTGAAGGTCATGGTGTGGGCTGTCGAGCCCGGCGGTGTGCCCTCCTCTTGGGGTTACTATTGAGAGAGGGATCTGAAATGTCGAAACTACTAGCGCGGTCACGCCTCGTATTGACCATCTGAAATTTCCAACGAAAATAGACATAAAAGACAGTTAATTCTCCATGTTAGCAAACAACAGTTTCCTAATTGGTCTGTAGTGTAGATGATATGCATATTTAACTTAAACTTCCCATGAATAACTAATACAGTCCAGAACATCAGAATACTAAATGTATCTAATATGCATACTACGCCTACAGAGCCGAGCCATAAAGCAGATTATACCTCGCTAACAACCACCACCGCTGCTGCTAAACATAAACAGGAGAAATTAATGTCACACTAATCACAGTTTTCAAACGACACATCACATAAAGGATCTAACGAGAATAACCCCAGATTGAATCAGAAAAATACCTATCAAAACACAGAATGCAGAACTATCATTGCGGGAGGTCTACTCCGCAGGTCGTTTGACAGGATCCTCTGAAAATGTTTAATATGTGGGGGTAAGTTCTTGAAAGAAACCGTAAGGGGGCACGAACGATACCGGGAAAACTTTTTTTAAAATGTTTTTCCCTGCATAAAAGGTTAATATGCAAGGAATTAGCAAATAATACAACCCTAAGTATAAACAGGAATATGGTATGCAAATGTCATGATGCTCAGAAGTCCCGTCGGACAGGTGGTACTTTCCCGTACAGATGGTCCCCGACCACAGACAACACCCTAACTGTCAGAATAGGTAGTGACATAAAGCCGACACAGAAAAGATAATGGGTCCGTCGTCGACCATCGATAAGCATATGCGATATAACATAAGTCCAGAAAGCCATAATAGATAGTGGGTCTGTCATCGACCATCGATAAGCATGAAGTCCAGAATTAATAAAAACCTGCATACCGCTATGTACCATGTGACTAGCCCTGGGAGTCACTGGGCCTCACCCTCGACCCGAGTACTAGCCCTTAACTAGCCTAATACACATGAGTTGAACTGCATTGTGTATTAAGAAAGCTAAACCCCTTACCTTCAGAAACAGATAATCTACTGTGGCCCCTAGACGCTCCATAACAGTATCCACATAAACGTAGATTTAATCTGCCAGAATCAGAAATACAACATAACTCTAGTTAATTAACTAAAGTTCCTTACTTTGGGAATTTATCCAAAATTACCACTTCAGTCCTCCAACTTTTCAGAAATTTGCAATCTTAACTAAAACTTCGAAAAGTTGCAGAAAGTGACAACTTTATACTTAAAGTGTCCAAAATTTATTCCATAACTTAAAGTGGCTAACTTTCCTTTATCTTTTCCATAATTACACCTTTAGTCCTTAAATTGTTTAAGAACTTTCAAGTTAGCCCTTAAGTTCCACAAAGTTACAAAATACCCAATTTTGTCAACTTTTCCACACAAATAATTTTTTTTCTAAAATCCCCAATAATTCGGCAATGGTCCAAACTTTCTGCCAAAATTCATTTTGACCCTAAACTTTTAAACTTACACTTTAGCCACTTAACTTTCTTCACCAAAACATCATTTAATAACTTTCTCCAACACCTTAACTTCAGTAACCTCGGTTTGACCATCGGTTTGGGGATGACTTGATGTAGACAACATCAAGTTGGTTCGTAACCTAGACCACAAGGTTCTCCAAAAATGTCCAAGGAACCTAGAATCCCTATCACTAACAATTGACCTAGGGAGTCCATGATATTTCACAACATGCTTGAAGAACAATTCGGCAACCTTAGATGCATCATCACTTTTATGACATGGAATGAAATGTGCCATTTTAGAAAACCTATCAACAACCACAAAGATAGCATCATGTCCATGTGAAGTCCTAGGCAATCCACTAATGAAATCAATGCTAATGTCAACCCAAGGGTGAGTAGGAGAAGGAAGAGGAGTGTACTTCCCTTTCGGTTGAAGAGTGGACTTTGCCTTGTGGCAAGTGATGCACCTTGCACAAACCCTTGTGACATCCTTTTTCATGCCCGGCCAATAAAAGTTCTCCTTCAGAGTGCGGGAGGCACAAGAGAGGGATCCAGAGCGGAAGAAGCTGTCCGGAGAGGACAAAGGGGAACTACTACCGGCGTTTCAGTACAGGCAGTGACTACTGTACTTCGGGGATCGGTTATATGTGCCAGGGGATCAAGCACTATGGGATGAGATTCTGACAGTGGCACATTCGAGCTGATTGAGCATACACCCCGGTAGTGAGAAGATGTATCAGGACTTACGTACCCATTTCTGGTGGCCGGGTATGCGGAGACACATTGCCACACATGTGTCTAAGTGTGCCACTTGTCAGCGGGTGAAGGTGGAGCATCAGAAGCCGGCAGGGACGTTGCAGACTTTGCCCATTCCAGTCAGGAAGTGGGGCAACATCACGATGGACTTTCTGACTGCACTACCCCTGACCCGGTCTCACCACGATGCCATCTGGGTAATCGTGGACCGCTTGACGAAGTGTGCTCACTTCCTGCCGATTCGGGTGACAGACCCACTGGAGAAGCTTGCTCAGTTGTACATCAGGGAGATTGTGCGGTTACATGGAGTGCCAGACTCCATTGTGTCAGATCGGGATCCGCGTTTTACCGCACGTTTTTTGGGTGCTTTTCATAAGGCTTTGGGCACGCGACTCCATCTGAGTATAGCTTACCATCCCCAAACCGATGGTCAATCGGAGCGGGTGATTCAGATTCTGGAGGATATGCTGCGAAGCTGTACTTTGGATTTTGGGGGAGATTGGGACCAGCAGTTGCCGTTAGTGGAGTTCTCATACAACAACAGCTATCAGAGTACTATCGGTATGGCACCCTACGAGGCACTGTATGGGCGACGGTGCATGACACCGCACTGCTGGACTGAGGCGTCTGACAGGATTGAACTGGGTCCCGAGCTCATTGAGGAAACCACAGCTAAGATCAGGGTTATTCAGGCGCGGTTGAAAACCGCGAATGACCGCACCACCTCATACGCGAACAGGCGACGCATGGACTTGGAGTTCGAGGTGGGCGACAGAGTTTAGCTGAAGGTAGCGCCAATTCGGGGGACTGTCAGATTTAGTAGACGGGGTAAATTAGCCCCAAGGTATATCGGACCTACGAGATTCTGGAGAGAGTAGGCAGGTTTGCCTACAGGTTGGCTTTACCTCCGAGTATGTCTGTGGTGCACAACGTCTTTCACGTCAGTATGTTGAAGAAGTGCATTTTGGACCCCGTGCAGACGATCCCAGTGGAGGAGGTTCAGCTGGAACCTGACTTGTCGTATCAGGAGGTACCGATTGCCTTTCTGGGGCGCGATACTCGGAAACTCCGGAGCAAGTTGATTCCTATGGTCAAGGTTCAGTGGTCACATCATACGGACCGGGAAGCGACTTGGGAGACCGAGCAGGATATCAGAGAGCGTTATCCCGAGCAGTACCTGTCACATCCACCCCGCCCGGTTGCGGAGGCGGAGTCGGCCGCGACGTCGGAGAACCGGAACTTACGACGGAAAACGCGGCAGCGGAGCATCGAGCTCAAATACAGAACAAACGAGTATCGACTAGCAACCTACGTAACCCATACATGGCAAGTATACATGATAACTCGACAAAATACCAACCAAGCAGTTCATGGTATACCAAACATTGCTCATCGCAACAACCACAGAAACACTGAACTCATATCATAACAAATCCAATATAGGCAAGTCGGGGCTCCGCCCTCGACTCAGAAGGCATCAAAGGCGAATATATTTCCGATCATATGGCATATACAAATTCATGATCTCGACCTACATGCATGCGGCTACAACTACTGAGCCATTAAACGAAATCCTATATATATACCTAAGTGCGGAATCGAAGCCTCTCGCTCAAGAATTCCCGCACGTGGTACTCTTCTTGCTCTGAGAACCCGAAATGTCGGGAAGCACCGCGGATCTCTATTCCGCTGGTTGCTTGTCGATCGCTGAAAGATGGTAAACAAATAAAAGGGTGAGTCCTCGAAAGGACCCGGTAAGGGCTTAAGGTAAAAGTGCGGTTTGCCCATGGGGCAACAATCGAACTCGCAAAAGCAGAATATCACAGCATATGCATGTACATATAAACATAAAGTATAACGTAAATCAGAATCCAACATATGCGGTCCAACCGCCGAGCGACCAGAACGGCAGCCCTCACAGAGGTCGAATATACTGGTCGTAATGCAGAGCAGATAGCACGGCACCGGGCTGGGGTCGCGAGCCCCAAACTGTCGTACGGTCACAGAAGTATATCAGCACCCCAAGTGCGGATATACACAGAATGTCGGCACCCTCCAGTGCGGACACAGATCAGAAGTATCGGCACTCCTGGTGCGGATACACAGAACAGAACCAAAGAGCACCCGTGGCCTCTTCGACCATTCGGGTCTCGTCACAGAACAGAACATATAATAATAATAAGAATACATAAACATAAACAGAAGTAACATTACCTGATAACCATATACAGAACAGAATAGGAACCCGGGCCTCTAAGGTCATCCGGGCCTTGAAACGGAACAAACATACATTTTACCAAATTAAGCCCTTACCTCGGATACGCTGCCCCGCAGCCCAACACTCGGAAAACCCCGGCTTCCGACCCGTAAAGCACAACTTGGCTCCAATGGTCCCACGCTACTCCACCAACGCAGAATCAAGCTAGGTAACCATAGTTGAGTCAGAACACATCCTAATAACTCCAGAAAGAAATTTCTGTACAACCCGCACTTCCCGGAAAATTCCACGTAAAGCTCGGTTTCACAAACCGAGCCCGAACATTGTTATTCCAACACCCACAAACATATTCCAACCCTTAAACCCGCATTCCGGACACTTTTCCCGGTAAACTCGTATAAAACTAACTTTCTCATTTCTAACCCGAAAATGGTATTTCAAACGTCATAACACACCTACTTTCACCCACATTACCAATTTAGCATCCAATTCAATCAACACACACCACCAAGATTGAAAAGAATCACTTCAACAATTTGGTCCTTAACCAATTTTCCACCACACTTCCAAATCAAACCATACAAGCTTCTAATTAATCACACTAATCACCAATTCCACTTCCTAACCAATAATACTAACCAATTACACCAAAATCACAAAACCTCTTCCTTAATAATTTCGGCCAAGTTAGGGATTTCTCACCCAACTTCCATTTCAATTCAAACAAAGTTCCATTAGCTCTCTTTAATTACCAATTACACTTCTTAACCAAGATTACTAACCAATTTCACCTAAACAACCAAAACCTCTTCACTTAACATTTCGGCCAAAGAGGGGTTTTTAACCCAACTTGTTTTCCTTCAAATTGAAACCATACATAAGCTTAGAATCATACTAGGATTAACATACTTGAAGCATGATTCAAGAAGACAAACACACATTATTTTAGAATTTCACCATAAATTCGGCCAAAGAGGGTTTCTCATCCAAGGAGTTTTTTCCAAAATCCAACACTTGATTATCACTCCCCTCAAGCCCAAGAACAACATACTAAAAGATGGGAGGGAGAGGATCACTCAATCATGTAGTGAAGAACAACCATGAATTCCAAATTTAGATCTCTTTTCTCCACCAAAACATGTTATCAACTTGGAAAGAGAAGAAGGAAGGAAGCTTACCAATGGTTGGAGCCAACCCCTTGTTGAATTTAGCCAAGAATTGAAGAAGGAGAAGCTTGGTGAACAGCACCCATGGCTGCTCATAGTTTCGGAGAGAGAGAAGAGAAGGAAGAAAGAAGAAGAAGAAATGAAATGAGTTTCATTTTGTGCAAATAATTAACCTTATATATTTTCTCCCTTTTTAACCCATACTCTCCCACTTTAAATAACATAAAAACATGTGTCCCTCATCACACACACACATGCTGCCGAAATTATCATCTGCTGCAGCCCATGCTGACTTTTATTTAATTTGCACCCAATTGCAAATTAACTCCCAATTTTTCCGAAAGTTCCAATTCTTTTTGCCCAAAAATAATTACCGAATTCCAAAATTAATGAAACTCGGACACAATCTTCAGAATATTATAACATTCACAGAACATTTTTCAGAAATTCATTTACCATTCCGGAGTGTCCTACCGAGCTCGCTGAACCCGAACCAAAACCCGACGTGCGAGCGTGTCAACCTTAACCGAAATTCCGTCACTCCAAAATTCTATAAAAATACCCATAAATTCCATCTTAAATTCAAACACAACTTACCCCAAAGCCGTCAGAAAATTTCCATCCCGAGCCCCGGGATTCCCGTCCGAGCCCCGGAGTCGCCGAATCGAACGTCCCGTCCCAAATATTAAACTCCACAAACACCTCCGGACGTCACCACGACTCCAAAACTACAAACGGCATCCCAAACTGAAATCTCGAGAGTGCTACCGAGCCCGCTGTACGTCCCGAGGCGACCCGACAACCCCGGCGCGAGAAAAATATTTTCGGCGGAAACGTCGGGGACCCACACGACCTCAAATACGGAGGGGTTCGCCAAAATGATACTCGGATAGGGCTCGGGAGCCGTCAACGCCGAAAACGTGACCCGCAGCCAAAACCGAGCCGGGTCACCCGGTCGCAACCCGCTCGGGGTGACCGTAACATTCTCCCCTTAGAACTCTTGGTCCTCCAAGAGTAGCACGAACCAACCAGACAGTGTCGCTACCAACCGAAAATATGAACATTCCTCTTACTAAGAACAATCGGACCACCGTATCGAGTGCGGCGGAAGTGGTAGTTTAGACTACCATACTGAGCCTCACGGCGTCCCACCCTCCGGGTGCATCTTATTGCACCCCGAGTCAGTTGCCGGTATTTCTACCAGACAACCCCAGACAGTACCGAACCTAAGTCTAACCGATCCACAATAGGCTATCTTGGAAGGTACCACATAAAACAGCTTGATTGGGGGTAAAACCAACCTAACAACTTACTCTGGAAACTCATAAAAACCGATATAACTCGGGGTAACTCGTCCCGCCTATCAAATCTTACTGTCTCTCTGAACGGTGCTACCTCCAGTCAAATTCTATCAAATTCTATCACCAAACGCCGATTCAAGAGCCCTACGGCGGCGGTTCGTATAAGCAGTGGTGCAGTCGTTCGCGGTTTTAATCCGCGCCTGTAACAATCTGATCTTTGCCGTAGACTCCTCAAGAAGCTCGGGTTCCAGCTTAACCCCATCAGACGCATCTGTCCAACAAAGATGGTGTCATACACCTCCGTGCAACACCTCATATGGTGCCATGTCAAACGTAGTCCAAAGCAATTGTTGTACGAGAACTCTATCAAAGTAATCGCTAGTCCCAAACTCCTCCAAAATCCAAAATACAGATTCGCAACATATCCTCCGATATCTGAATCACCCGCTCCGACCGCCCGTCCGTCATGGGTGATAAGTCGTATTCAGATGGAGTCGCGTGCCCAATGCTTCATGAAAAGTAATCCAGAACCGTGCTGAAAAACGCGGATTACGGTCAGATTCAATGGAGTCTGGTACTCCATGCAAACGTACAATCTCCCTGATGTAAAGCCGGGCAAGCTTCTCCAGAGGGTCTGTGACCCGAATAAGCAGAAAGTGTACGCACTTTGTCAGCCGATCCACAAAACCCAGATAGCATCATGGCGAGACCGTGTCAGGGGCAGTGCAGTCAGAAAGTCCATAGTAACATTGCCCCACTCCCAGACTGGAATGGGCAAAGTCTGCAGTGTCCCTGCCGGTTCCTGATGCTCAAACTGCTCGAGTGTGCCTCCTCGAAAATCTCATTCCAGAACTCCTGATCCTCAGGTACATAAAGGCGATCTCAGAAGTATAGCGATCCCTGCCTATACTGAAATGTCGGTAACAAATAAACTATTATCTTCCCCAGATAACTTCTTCAATACCAGATCTCTACCTTGCGCTTCGCGCATCCTATCAAGCCACTCAGAATGTATAATAAGTGTAATAACCTGAGCACGCTCCCAGAGCTGCCACCTGTGCCAAAGGCACGTCAGATCACTCTCCTCAGATCGGTCACCAACATTTCCTCTCTTAATTAAGCCGGTATACTTCACCGCTCAGAGCATCGGCAACCGTGTTGCCCATGCCGAGATGTACTCAATACAACAACCATAGTCCTTAATGTATTCGAGCCATCCGCAATGCCTCAAATTAAGCTCCTTTTGCGTAAACAGATATTTCAGACTCTTATGGTGATAAGAATCTGAAATTTACTACCAAACAGATATTGCTTCCAATGTTTCAGCGCATAAACTATTATAGGCAACTCCGGATCATGTGTCAACCAGTTCAGCTCATGCGGTCGCATTGCCTCGACCCATAAGCTACCACAAAACGCTCTTGCACCAACACACACCCCAAACCGGATGTGGAAGCATCCGTATAATTCACATTCGGTAAGATCGGATCTCGAAGAGTCGAATCGGAGCGTTAGTCAACTACCGCCTCAACTCCTGAAAATCCTGCTCACACTTATCAGACCGGATATACAGTTGACCCTTCTTAGTCAACTGCATAAGCGGAAATGCCAGAATAGAAAATCCCAGTACAAACCTCCGATAATATCCTACTAACCCCAGGGAGTTCTTGATCTCCCGTGCCGTGGTAAGTTGTTTCCAATCCCGAACCACCCTCACCTTCTCTAGATCCACAGACAGCCCATGCTCAGATATAATGTGTCCCAGAAAGGTGACTTCCCGAATCCAGAACTCACACTTTGAGAATTTAGCATAAAGCTGATATTCCCAAGGTGTCTGCAGATCTACCCTCAGATGCTCCCGATGCGAGTCCTCATCCCGAGAATATATCGAATATCATCAATAAAACCACCGAAATGAGTCCAAGTACGGTCGGAACACCCGATGCATCGATCCATGAATGCCACGGAACATTGGTCAGCCCGAACGGCATGACCGTAAACTCAAAGTATCCAAACCGGGTGCAAAAGCAGTCTTAGGTATGTCCTCTACCTTCACCCTAAGCTGAAAATACCCGGATCGAGAGATCAATCTTTGAGAAAACCCTCAAACCCCGAAGTTGATCAAAAAGATCGTTAATCCTCGGTAACGGATACTTATTCTTCCCAATAAGAGCATTCAACCGTCTCGTAATCAATACAAAGTCGAGTGTCCCATCATTCTTCTTAACAAACAATACCAGAGCACCCCACGCTGAAGTGCTCGGTCGGACGAAACTCTTTTCTTGTAATTCCTCCGATTACTTCTTCTACTCCTGCATCTCGAAATAGGCATCCGATAAGGAGGAATAGATATCGGAGCGATGCATTGCAGTGGATCTCAAACACAATTTCCGCGACCGAAACCCGGAAACCTTTCTTTTTCAACCTTGGACCTCGAATCTGTCAATTCAAGCTGAATTAGCAACTTTACCAACCACACTACCAAACTACACCCCGACCCAAAATCGAAAATCCGTGAATTTCGGTAAAATTCCGATTTTCCGCATGAAACATCGAATTCAGAACCGATTCAGAACATGCAAGAATTCACTTCAATAATCACAAATCAATCCACAGAACACATCAAATTCAACGAAATTCCCAACCTAATCGGTCAAAAATTCGGCCAAAAGGTGAGTTCTCACCCGTGTTGTGTTTCCAACGATCCAACGTTATTTCCTAATCCTTACCTACCCAACATCAACATATATGAACCACACAACGATCCAACGGTTCAATTCCATCAAAACTCAGATCTAAGCCAAGAACATCAACTTTCCAATATTGCCAAACACTCAACAGAATCGAACCATACCTCGACAGGACGTAGTACTCGAGTTCTTTGATCAACTTCCCAGTTGAACTCTCGGACCAAGAAGCAATCTAGAGCAAGCTTTGGAAGCTTGTAAAACACAACAATGGTGGCTTTAGAGAGAGGAAGAATTCAGCAGTGAAGAAGGAAGAAGAATACGTTTGCATTTTTGCAAGACTTGCCAAAACTTAAGTCTTGTAATAATAAGTCATGTACTTTGCACATGACATCCTTTTGACATCATAGTGAATCATAATCACTGGAAATAACAAGAGACCAAGTCCAATACTTCCCACTAATCACATTTCGCCAAGTGTCACGGCTTGGCTCGCCGAGTTCGAAAACCGCCCGAAACCGTAATTTCGACCGAACATTTTTCTTCACGAGAAAAATGTAAATTATATCCCCGACTCCAGATCTTCCTCAACACCGCAAATCTGAGTCCCGGGTCACTCCCGGGAGCCGTTTCTCCGCCCAGAATCCCCGAAAATCGTCCGACGGCAACCCCCCGGCCCCGAAAAATATTTTCCGCGGAAATGTCCGGTACACTGCCAGGACACTAGAAATCAGATATCGGGTCAACCGGCTCAGAATAGCCTCCCTCCAGGAGTTTGTCAATTCCTGCAAACCAAGTCTCTACTACCTCCGGCCCTCCTCGGCCGCTGAACCTCGGGGGGGATTCAAACTCTGAAACCTCTCCAAAAGTCCAACCTCGTCGGTGGTGACTAGTGTCTCGGATCTCCCCGTCGTTGATAGGACCGACGAGAAGTCTAGGTGTCGTAGTGACCACGCTCCTGAGTCACTCACTTACCAATTCCAAAGGCAGTAGCGAGCGGTGGCTAAAGTCTCGCTATCACCACACGATCAAAATGCCCTTACCGTGGCATAAACAGATTTTCCCCGCCTCGCCGCCCGAACCGGCTAGGCTGGCGGTAATACCAAATCGAGAGGGGTCCCTACGGCGGCTAAGCCTCGGGGTGGTGAGTGTGGTTGTTCAGACCCTGGGTCACGCTGAACCCGTATCCTATTCCACGGAGGTGTGGGATCCCAGTCCCGCCCCTCCGGTAACAAATCACGCTATCAACGCGTGTTAACCATATCTCAAAAATTTCAGACCAAACAGAGTCCAGACAAAAGTCGGTCACTCCTAATCTCTACGAAGCTAGCGGCGAGTTTTCTAAGGCTCAGTAGTGTAATGCAATGCATGATGCAAGGATTCTTTTCGAATCCCGAAACTAAATAATAATCCTTAACATAGAATCAGATCATGCTTATAATCACGGAATCACTTCATATAACACCCACACCTTCCATAATGCTCCAAAGAACCGCCACCGCTCCACACGCATTCCGAAATGGTTCAAATAAGGAGTTGATCAGGCTCCGTACCGAACCACTCCAGAATGTGGTGTAAACCAGTAGCTTGCCCTTCGAAGTCATTACTTGTAAAGCTTACCCATGAACAGACTTAACTTACTCCAAAAGTCCACCCTCGGACTTGTATACTTGCCTTCCACATTTCATATCAAAACCAAACATACTTTACCTTTTGGGTCAATCCGACCCAACCTGCTCTGATACCAACTTGTCACAGCCACCCCGCCCGGTTGCGGAGGCGGAGTCGGCCGCGACGTCGGAGAACCGGAACTTACGACGGAAAACGCGGCAGCGGAGCATCGAGCTCAAATACAGAACAAACGAGTATCGACTAGCAACCTACAGAACCCATACATGGCAAGTATACATGATAACTCGACAAAATACCAACCAAGCAGTTCATGGTATACCAAACATTGCTCATCGCAACAACCACAGAAACACTGAACTCATATCATAACAAATCCAATATAGGCAAGTCGGGGCTCCGCCCTCGACTCAGAAGGCATCAAAGGCAGAATATATTTCCGATCATATGGCATATACAAATTCATGATCTGACCTACTTGATTGCAGCTACATCTACAGAGCCTTTATTCGAAATCCTATATATATACCTAAGTGCGGTATCAGAAGCCTCTCGCTCAAGAATTCCCGCACTTGGTACTGCTGCTGCTACAGAACCCAGAATGTCCTGAAGCACCGCGGATCTCTATTCCGCTGGTTGCTTGTCGATCACTGAAAGATGGTAAACAAATAAAAGGGTGAGTCCTCGAAAGGACCCGATAAGGGCTTAAGGTAAAAGTGCGGTTTGCCCACGTGGCAACAATCGAACTCGCAAAAGCGAATATCACAGCATATGCATGTACATATAAACATAAAGTATAACGTAAATCAGAATCCAAACATATGCGGTCCAACCGCGAGCGACCATGAACGACAGCCCTCAGCGGAGGTCAGAATATACTGGTCGAGCAGAGCAGATAGCACGGTACCGCTGGGGTCGCGATCCCCAAACTGTCGTACGGTCACGTATATATCGGCACCCCGGTGCGGATATACACAGAATGTCGGCACCCTTCCGGTGCGGACACACAGGCAATGTCGGCACTCCCGGTGCGGATACGCGAAGCGAACCAAAGAGCACCCGTGGCCTCTTCGACCATTCGGTCTCGTCACGAAGCAGAACATATAATAATAATAAGAATACATAAACATAAACAGAAGTAACATTACCTGATAACCATATACAGAACAGAATAGGAACCCGGGCCTCTAAGGTCATCCGGGCCTTGAAACGGAACAAACATACATTTTACCAAATTAAGCCCTTACCTCGGATACGCTGCCCCGCAGCCCAACACTCGGAAAACCCCGGCTTCCGACCCGTAATGCACAACTTGGCTCCAATGGTCCCACGCTACTCCACCAACGCAGAATCAAGCTAGGTAACCATAGTTGAGTCAGAACACATCCTAATAACTCCAGAAAGAAATTTCTGTACAACCCGCACTTCCCCGGAAAATTCCACAGAAAGCTCGGTTTCACAAACCGAGCCTGAACATTGTTATTCCAACACCCACAAACATATTCCAACCCTTAAACCCGCATTCCGGACACTTTTCCCGGTAAACTCGTATAAAACTAACTTTCTCATTTCTAACCCGAAAATGGTATTTCAAACGTCATAACACACCTACTTTCACCCACATTACCAATTTAGCATCCAATTCAATCAACACACACCACCAAGATTGAAAAAGAATCACTTCAACAATTTGGTCCTTAACCAATTTTCCACCACACTTCCAAATCAAACCATACAAGCTTCTAATTAATCACACTAATCACCAATTCCACTTCCTAACCAATAATACTAACCAATTACACCAAAATCACAAAACCTCTTCCTTAATAATTTCGGCCAAGTTAGGGATTTCTCACCCAACTTCCATTTCAATCCAAACAAAGTTCCATTAGCTCTCTTTAATTACCAATTACACTTCTTAACCAAGATTACTAACCAATTTCACCTAAACAACCAAAACCTCTTCACTTAACAATTCGGCCAAAGAGGGGTTTTTAACCCAACTTGTTTTCCTTCAAATTGAAACCATACATAAGCTTAGAATCATACTAGGATTAACATACTTGAAGCATGATTCAAGAAGACAAACACACATTATTTTAGAATTTCACCATAAATTCGGCCAAAGAGGGTTTCTCATCCAAGGAGTTTTTTCCAAAATCCAACACTTGATTATCACTCCCCTCAAGCCCAAGAACAACATACTAAAAGATGGGAGGGAGAGGATCACTCAATCATGTAGTGAAGAACAACCATGAATTCCAAATTTAGATCTCTTTTCTCCACCAAAACATGTTATCAACTTGGAAAGAGAAGAAGGAAGGAAGCTTACCAATGGTTGGAGCCAACCCCTTGTTGAATTTAGCCAAGAATTGAAGAAGGAGAAGCTTGGTGAACAGCACCCATGGCTGCTCATAGTTTCGGCAGAGAGAGAAGAGAAGGAAGAAAGAAGAAGAAGAAATGAAATGAGTTTCATTTTGTGCAAATAATTAACCTTATATATTTTCTCCTTTTTAACCCATACTCTCCCACTTTAAATAACATAAAAACATGTGTCCCTCATCACACACACACACATGCTGCCGAAATTATCATCTGCTGCAGCCCATGCTGACTTTTATTTAATTTGCACCCAATTGCAAATTAACTCCCAATTTTTGAGAAAGTTCCAATTCTTTTTGCCCAAAAATAATTACCGAATTCCAAAATTAATGAAACTCGGACACAATCTTCAGAATATTATAACATTCACAGAACATTTTTTAAAAGTTCATTTACCATTCCGGAGTGTCCTACCGAGCTCGCTGAACCCGAACCGAAACCCGACGTGCGAGCGTGTCAACCTTAACCGAAATTCCGTCACTCCAAAATTCTATAAAAATACCCATAAATTCCATCTTAAATTCAAACACAACTTACCCCAAAGCCGTCAGAAAATTTCCATCCCGAGCCCGGGATTCCCGTCCCGAGCCTCGGAGTCGCCCGGAACCGAACGTCCCGTCCCAAATATTAAACTCCACAAACACCTCCGGGACGTCACCACGACTCCAAAACTACAAACGGCATCCCAAACTGAAATCTCGAGAGTGCTACCGAGCCCGTTGTACGTCCCGAGGCGACCCCGACAACCCCCCGGCGCCAGAAAAATATTTTCGGCGGAAACGTCCGGGGGACCCACACGACCTCAAATACGGAGGGGTTCGCCAAAATGATACTCGGATAGGGCTCGGGAGCCGTCTGAACGCCGAAAACGTGACCCGAGCCAAAACCGGAGCCGGTCACCCGCCGCAACCCGCTCGGGGTGACCAATATACCGGCGGTTGATACCCCTCTTGGAGGACCAAGAGTCCTAAGGGGGAGAATGTTACGGTCACCCCGAGCAGGTTGCGACCGGGTGACCCGGGGCTCCGGTTTTGGCCTGCGGGTCACGATTTTGGGCGTTCAGGCAGCTCCCGAGCCTTATCCGAGTATCATTTTGGCGAACCCTTTCATATTTGAGGTAGTGTGGGTCCCTCGGACGTTTCTGCCGAAAATATTTTACCGGCGCCGGGGGGTTGTCGGGGTTGTCTCGGGACGTACAGCGGGCTCGGTAGCGCTCCCGAGACCTCAGATTGAGAAACCGTTTGCGGATTTGGAGTCGGGGGAACGTCCCGGAGATTTTTATGGAGAATAATTTTTGGGGCAGGACGTTCGGTCCCAGGCGACTCTCGGGGCTCGGACGGGAATCCTGGGGCTCGGGATGGAATTTCTCCGACGGCTCCATGGTAAGTTATGTTATATCTTAAGATGCATTTTTGTGACTGTGATCAGTTGTTGGGATTTATGCTTGTTTCACCATGAACTACGTGCTTGTATACTTGCCGTGTATGGATGTTGTAGGTTGCGAGTTGTAGTACCGTTCTCGCGCTTTCCACCGCAGCTATTGGTTTCCGAATGTCACAGTTGGCCTCGCCTCCGCAACCGGGCAGGGTGGCTGTGAGAAGTACATACACCATTTTAGAAATTTTCCAAAATTTCGGCATTTTAGGGTTTTTGCATCCAAGGAGTTTTTCCAAAATTTAACACTTGATTCTCACTCCCCTCCAACCCAAGAACAACATACTAAAAGATGGAAGCAAGAGAATCATCCTAGATGGTAGTCATGAACAAACCCAAACTTCATAAATCCTTCTCTTTCCCTTACCAAAACTTGTTTCCAACAAGAAAAGAGAGCAAGGGAATGGCGCCAAAGAAGGAAGAAGGAAGAAGAAGAAGAAGAAGAAGAAATGTGATGAAAAAGAAATAATAACCCTTTATAAAATTTCTTCCCTTTTTCCCATCCCTTTTTCATCTTAAATGAAAATTTGCCAAGTGTCCCCTATCCTCTTCCCATTTCAGCCGAATTCAACCCTTGCCCATACCCTATTATTGCTGTTTTGTGGCCAAATTACAAATTAATCTCCCAACTCTTCCAAAAGTTACAACTCCATTTCCTTAACCGCCTCGCCCAAGTCCTACCACAATTGGCATGGGTCTTTCTTCTTCCTGCCCTGTGACAATTCATGGGATTTTCCCGTGGCGAGGACGCAGCGATCCGTGCAGAGCATCGCGCGGAGGCCTGAGCTGACTTCCGAAGGAGTGCGGTGGCAGGCATACGTCCAACTGCTGGGATGGTTGGACGAGGTGTTGAGCTCTTCCTCTTTTCAGCCACCCAGCTTGATGAGGCAACACTGAGGTGGGCTGGGATCAGCACGGGCTTCGTGCTGGTCCCTGAGGTGCCCCCGCCGTACGAGGGATGGGCCCCAGCTCACCGTGGGGCAGTGGTAGACGCCCTCTATGCAGCGCTGGCAGAGCCAAAAGGTATGCTTGCATATATAAGCGTCATGTATAAGTGTAAGAGGCTTAGTAAAACCTGGTCTGAAGTTTTTCTTCTGTTTGGTGGTACACTACCCAAGCTAAACGCATCCTCGCGTCACATCAGAATCATACAAAGCCTTCGCAAGGTCTCGCCCTTGTGGTCTCCAGTATCGCCTTCGCAAGGTCTCGCCCTTGTGGTCTCCAGTATCGCCTTCGCAAGGTCTCGCCCTTGTGGTCTCCAATATCGCCTACACAAGGTCTCACCCTTGGACCTCACTCGCCTTCGCGGGTCTTACTCGCAGTCTCAACCCGCCTTCGCGAGGACTTTTGCCTATACTGGCCCCGCCCAGATAAGGCCCTTACACTCAGGTTCGTGCGACCCTCACTCCTTATTTGTCTATATTCTATATAGGCCTTTGCCCCTTGCAGGCCTTCGCCTGCCACTTACTCCACTTGGAGATAGACCACTTGGTCATCTAACATCAATCAGCCAATAAGGAGGCCAGCACGAGCCTGAGTGATCTTCACCATATTTGTACGCCAAACATTCCCTTGCAGGTGAATCTTCTAAGGCGGTTTGCTGAGATCTTCGTCATCACAGCCGCCTTATCACCAATCAGTCTGACACAGACTTATCTCCTTACATCTGACAGACTTGTCAGTCTTGTCTCACAGCCTGTCCAAGGGCTCTTCTCCTGGCATCTCCCTATAAATAGGGGGATGTCCACCCTAAACTGGGTAAGCTACTACACGCCCCCCACTCCTCTCTTGCTACTTCTGAGTATTCCTCTTATCTTTTACAAATTACTCTGAACAGCAAGCTTGGAGTCTCAAGAACACCATCATCATCAATCACTCAACTGGGATTCCTCTCCTATCTCAGGAACGTGAATATCAGTTTGGCACCGTCTGTGGGAATGAAAGGAACGATAGTTCTTATCGTAAACCCATATCACAAACCACAAGTAGCAAGTCATGCCAACTACCCGGAGTGCAAGTAGGCACAGCCATCAGGGAAGGAGGAATCCTCCCGCGACGAACACAAACAACGATCCACGGTCGGAACCATCTCCAACCAACGTTCCCCCACAACGGGGAGAACTTTTTGTTCATTCAACAGAGGAGAGCTCCTCCCACGCAACCGTAACGTACCCCTAGAGCGCAACACTCCACCTCCAAACACTCCACCAACGGGCCTTGATCCGGCCATTCTGCAAACAATCACTGAGGTGGTTGCTCACAACTTACGTGAAACTCTCGCCACCACTCTCAGGGGCGTTCTGGATAGCGTGGGAATGCTACGGACTAGTCAGCCTGAACGCCCAGCTACTCCTCCTCAACAAGTAAGTCACCCTGACCCTCCTTCGTCTATACTTATCGCGCTTACTAGACGATTAGAGGAAGTGGAAAAAGGGAGGAAAGGGCCGTGTTCATAATGTCACTAGGATGGGTCCGACCACCTCTCGACCCAACCTTTCACTCAACGGGTCTTGGAGACCCCTCTTCCAGATCAGTTTTGCCAGCCTAAGCTGGATGCCTATGACGGTCTCTCAGACCCAGATGTTCATCTACAACGTTACGTCTCCACGATGGCCATCGCGAGGGCGGACGACAACACGCTCTGTAGAACTTTCAGCTCCACACTCACGGGAGCCGCCGCCAACTGGTATACCACCCTCCGTGATAAACGGTTTAACTCCTTTGAGGAGCTCTCCCGCAACTTCTCCAACCACTTTGTGGTGTCTAAACCTCCCCCCAAAACGGCGGGACACCTCCTCAAGATACGGCAAAAGAAAGATGAGCCCCTCAGGGAATATATTCAGCGCTTCCAGGCGGAATCCATCCAGGTCCCTAATTTGAGGGAGGAAGCTCGCATACTTGCGGCCATTCAAGGTCTCCGCTGGGAGTCCTTTTTCTTCATAGATGTACACACCAACCCTCTCACCAACATGGAACAGTTCTTGAGCACGGCCTCACAGTTTATGAACACGGAGGAGGTCACTCGACCACTCACCAGGGCCCCCACGGCAGATGCGAAGGGACAGCCCTCGCGAGCGGACTCCAGGTCCCAGAGGCAGTACCCTACGCCGTCCAACAGGGAGGGGGCGTATTTTACTCTTCCCCCACTAAGGAAATCTCGCACCAACATTCTTCATGCCCTGGAACAAAAGAGGGAGGTCCCCAAGTGGCCCCGCCCCCTCTCCCAGGAGGTCATCAGGTCCAGTACCAAGTATTGTCGTTACCATCGCGACAAGGGACACGACACTGAGGATTGTTTTGAGCTTAAATGCATGATTGGGGAAATGCTCGCTCAAGGCAAACTCAGAGAGTTCTTACTTCATGACGATGGGGGTCGCAGGCGGGAAAATAACCAGGAGGATCGCTGTCAGGAGGACCGCAGATGGGGTCGCTCCCACCAGAACCCAGATCGAGAAGGTCTGATCGAAATTCCCCCACCAAGGGGGCACATCAGCGTAATCACACAATGTGAGGGTGCAGCGGCGAGACGCCGTCATATGAGACAAATCTACCAGATCGACCACTCCTCTACTCACTTACTACATCGCCACGATGGCACCTCTGTGGCAATACCTCACGCCGACCCTTTGGTTATCACTGCCCGTATCGCGGGATGGGACATTGACAGAGTCTACATGGACATTGGGGGAAATGCCAACGTGATCTACAAGCACACTCTGGTTGAGGCCAAGGTACCTTTATCGCAAATCCAACCCGCAAAGGGGGCCACCTTTGGAGTGGGACGCGATGAAATCCCAACTTTGGGGTCAATCACGCTCCCCTACATGATGATGGGGACCACCAAGGAAAAGAAGCAAGTTTGCCACTCCAGCTTTGTGGACTTTATTGTCCTGGATCTCCCTACACCATACAACGCCATCATCGGGCGTCACACTCAAACTGAGTTCCACGTCCGCTGTGATGTGCGGGCCCTGACTTTGGTTTTCCACACTGCGGCAGGGGATGCCTATATCTTTGTCAACCAAAATGTGGCCAGGGGCAATTATGCCTCTGCCCTCGCGGGACCTCCTCAGCTTCCCAAGCCATCTGAGCCTAAAAGAAAGGCGCCCATGGAGGAGACTGGGCCCACGGGCGAGGTCACTTCTGACTTATCTGGGGACTTTGAAGAGGTTGAAATCTCCCCTAGCAAGAAGTTCCGGGTAGGAAAGGACCTCGAGGAAAAAAACCAGAAAGCCCTCATCCATCTCCTCCATGCCAACGGTGATGTCTTCGCATGGACCCCTGAGGACTTGCCAGGTGTGGATCCCGCTATCATTTCTCACAAGTTGAGTGTACTCCCCGACTTTAGCCCGGTTAGACAGAAAACAAGGGGCATGGCCCCTGACTGTAAGGACTTTGTACGCACAGAAGTGCAGAAATTGCTGAAGGCAAATATAATAAAAGAGGTTCACTACTCTGAGTGGGTCACGAATATAGTCCTCGCCGATAAAGAGGGCGGTCAGTGGCGACTTTGCGTAGACTACAAAGGGGTTAATAGGGCCTGCTTAAGAGATCCCTATCCCCTGGCTTCTATCGATCAACTGGTTGACTCGACCGTTCATCACTCTGTTTTCTCCTTCCTCGACGCATACAGCGGGTACCATCAAGTCTTTATGGACCCAGAGGATGCGGTAAAACCGCCACCATCTTGGCGGCCGTCTATCACTATATCAGAATGCCCTTTGGCTTAAAGAATGCGGGGGCTACTTTCCAAAGGCTCGTGAATCAAGTCTTCACGGATCAAATTGGCCGAAATCTCGAGGCTTATGTCGATGACATTATGGTCAAAAGCAAGGCCACCTCCACACACCTCGCGCACTTAGAGGAAACGTTCGCCAACTTCCGCAAATATAATATGCGGTTGAACCCAAAGAAGTGTATCTTTGGCGTGGGTGAGGGCAAATTTCTGGGTTACCAAATCTCCAAAGGAGGGATTCATGCGAATACCAAAAAGATTGAAGCTATCACCACTTTGCGCACCCCTAGAGGGCTCAAAGATGTTCAACAACTGGCAGGAAAGCTAGTTGCCTTGGGGCGATTTGTCTCTAAACTCAGCGATCGCTGCAGACCTTTCTTCAACCAAATCCGCAAGAAAAAAGCTTGCAAGTGTACAGAGGAATGCCAGGAGGCATACGACTCAATCAAGCAACACTTACAAGAGTTGCCTGCACTCAAGTGCCCTAGACCAAAGCGATGACCTGGTCCTCTACCTCGCCACCTCGACAGAGCGTCGCCTCTGTCCTTATCAAGGAAGAGGCAGCCAAACAATGGCCAGTCTACTACACCAGTCACACTCTCCAGGATACATAAACAAGGTATCCTCCTCTCGAAAAAGCTATCTTATGTCTTGTATATGCAGCAAGGAAGCTCAAGCCCTACTTCCAAGGGCACACAATTATAGTCCGAACGGACTTGCCAATTCAGGATATTCTGAGGCGGCCCGAACATTCAGGGCACCTCGCCAAATGGTGTATCGAGCTTGGTGTCTTTAACATCAACTATGAGCCCAGAAAGGCAATTAAGGGCCAGGCCCTCGCTGACTTCATTGCGGAATTCTCGGATGTTGACATCATCCCGGCCCCTGAGCAGGGCCCCGCACCACGACCCATTCCCCCAGAGTGGGACATGTTTGTGGATGGCTCATCCAAACTCGGATCCCCCGCAGGGGGCGTGTATCTGCGCGGACCCCTAGGTATGGAAGTATCCCTTCGTGTGTCTTTCCAATTTCAAGTAACTAATAATGATGATGTGAGCATGGTGAAGACCAAACCAAATGATGTGGATCTGTAATCATCTAAAGCTGGAGCAATGGACTTCCTATTGAAGCTCTTTTCAAGAGGAGAAGAATGGCTTTTGAATCACCTCAATCGGAGTTCTGGAGCTCAAGATATTCAGAAAACAGTGAAGATCCAAGAACCAGGTGACAGAACCAGGCGACCCAAACTTGAAGTCAGGCGGTCGCCCGGTCCAGGCGAGAGAACCAGGCGACCCAATTCTTCATCCAGGCGGTCGCCCGGACCAGTCTACAGTGATTGGCAGGCGACCAGGCGAGATCCAGGCGACCCAAACCCTGGATCAGGCGGTCGCCTGGCTCCCCGAGAAGGCCTTTCCTCGACCAGACGAGATCCAGGCGACCCAAACTCGGATCAAAGGCGGTCGCCTGCTCATCCGAGAATGCCTTCCTCCAATTTTCAAACCTAGCCATTTTTGTTGACTTTTCAACACTTAAGTTTTATGGGACTTATTCCTATTTGTAAAATCCTTTTAATTGCCCATAAATCAATTTATATCTACATGAGTTGATTTATGGAGAATTAAAAGGAATTAAGGTAGTTTCCCATTATTTTGTTTTATGGAGAAATGTGAGATGGAAGTGAAGGGAATGAAGTGAAGGCTCCTCTCCCATCACCCCATCTCTCTCCTTTCTCTCCCTTGGTATTAACCTAGCCAAGGGCATTAGGAAAAGTTTAGAACTCATTTTGTAAGAACCATTGTTGCCAAAATACAAGGCCAATTTGTTCTTCATTTGTTCTCAAATCTTGCTTCATCAATCCATTAGTGATCCATGCAAGAGGGTCCAATTAAATACCTAGCATTGTTTGATCAAGTAGTCAAAAGGTTCTAGGTTCCATTTTAATCCCCCCTTTGCCGAAATTGTGGCTCCAATTCTTTGGAGTTCTTCCTCAATCAAGCTAGATCAAAGCTCATGATCATGCAACCCTTGTGTGATCATATCAAGTGGTATCAGAGCCAACTTGCTTGAATGAGGTAAATGTGATTTGTGTGATTTTTTTCTTCAAGTTATCCTCTTGAATTCCTTTTCAAAACTTGAAGAAAAATTCGGTTGGTATCTCTTGAGAGAGGCCGAAATTTGTGAGTGGTTCAAGTGCCTAGGGCAAGCTTGTTTGGTTCATGTGATTAGGGCAAAATTGATGATGGAATGTGATTGTTGAAGTGTTGTGAAAAGAAAGAGAATTTCGGATTTGAAAGAGAATTTTTATTGAAAAGAAATGCAAAATTGTTCTTGAGTGTTCTTGGTGTTCATGCAAAGTTCATGTGAAGTTCATGTCAAACACATGTGAATAGTAACTTTGATCCAAAAATCTTTTATGAACTTGCACAAAAGGTGTTTGTGATTGTAAAAGAGCCTTTCTACTTCACACCTAATTTCTTTCAACCACCAACCAACCTCATTTCTCAAAACCCTAGTTCAAGTAACTAGAACATTTGCATTGCTAATTTTCGAATTTTACTAGGCTTTCATTGAACTCTCCTTGTGTGTTTGCATTTGATCTTAATAGAAGATTGGTGACTAGAATTGAGATTTTTGAAGATCATTGTGTTCCAAACACGAGAGAAGAGTGTAAACACTTAAGGAGTGTGAGAGAGCTTGTGAAAGCCTTGTGTGGAGAAGAAGGCAAGAGTGAAACCGAGAGGCCAACCAAACACGTGAGGAAATGAGTGGTACTAATTTTATTGTCTAACTGTGTAGGTGTACCAAATGGAGGAAGAAAACCTACATTTCATTGGGTTTCATCCATTGAAAGGGAGGCTCAAACTTGAAGATGACTTATGGCATTGGATTGAGGAATTGGAGTACCACTTTTGGTATTACCGATTTCAAATAGAAGAGAAGTTAGACCTTGCCATAAGGTGCTTAAAGGGAGAAGCCAAAAGATGGTGTCGACAAGAGTTTGCTCAAAGAGAGCGATACAATGAAGCCCCCATTCGAACTTGGAGTGAATTGAAGAGGTTACTATTGGAAAGATATGGTTCCCCTCAAGAAGAGCCACCCTCTCCATACTACTCCCAAACAAGAAGGTCCCCTCTCGACCTACATCCTCTACCCACATTCGAACCCGAGCCCTTGGAGGAAACCGAGCTCCACACCTCCACCAACACTCTCGGCCGAGCCAAGTACTCCACCTACCAACACTTGTGCAACCCGAACTCACAACCCAAACCAAAGCCCTCACCAAAATCCTAAAGAAGATCTCTCTCAAATAATTGATAGGCTTAAGAAGGAGTTTGAAGACTATGAGAGAGAAAAAGAAAAAGAAAGAGAGAAGAAAGGAAAGAGCTCTCCAAAGCCAATTGAGTGAAAATAATGTTGCACCCGGCCTTCAACCGAAATCCAAGAAGAACTAACCATTTCATCTTCTAAATCTTGTTGTTCTACTTTGTTTGTGCAAGAATTTGAAGAAGAAAAGGACACGGATGTGCAATGCCTTGAAGAAGAAGAAAGAGTCTCGGTTTTGGAGGAGGATCCCCCCTTCCCTAACTTGGGGAGAGGTAACCCATCCTTTTCTTTTAGTGATGATGCAAATAAGCATGAATGTGACACTTTATCCGAAAATGAGCATGCATCACATCCATTGCTTGATTACATATATGGATCCCCTCTTGAATGCATTGGGAATAATGATTTGGTTGAACATGTGCATAGTGATGATAATGAACATGCTTGTGATGCTTTCTCACCTTCACATGAACATAAGCATGACATTGATGAAGAAACCGAAAGTGCATATGCTCCTCACCCATTGCTTAATTCTCTCAACCATGATGAATATGACATATTTGAATTCCCTCTTGAATGCATGGAGCATGATGATTCGGTTGACCATGAAATGTGCATCAATAACTTCAACCATTATCCATGTCCATGTGATGATACTTGCATTCACCCTTGTGATGATGATTGGTATGCTATTCAAGAGCATGAATTGGAATGTGAAGAGAATAATGAATCTAAGTCCATAGCATATGATTTCTCTTCCTTGAATGATGAACCTCTTGAATATGACAATAATAAAAGTGCATCTCATTCATCATATGAAGTGTTCGAGCATTATGAGCTATATCCCTCGGATGATGAGCATAACTATTATCATGATGAGATGTATGAACATGACCTATATCCCATGTCACCCACACCTAGCCATGATCATTCTTTGATGTATGATTTAGACTCTTTGCATTTGGACAATGAGAATGAATGGCCTAAGCTCACATTTGACCCCGGATAGACCATCGAGCATACAATGTTCAAAATGGAGGTTTGTAGAAATAGTGCCATGTTTAGCATGAGTGAAGTGCATGAATTGAACTTCTTGAGTGTACTTACTTTAATATGGATATGCATGCAACTTTTGAGAAACATGAGTATCTATATGGGATTGAATTAAAGCTATGTGTATGGTTGAAGCGAAGGAAAGGGCGGAATGTCCATCTCATTCCTTCAAACCATTTTTCGGACTTTGATGTTAAAGCTTTAGTTCACTAACCTCTAATATCCTCCAAGTTTGTTGTGGTGTCTTAGTTTTTGTAGGATTCATCCCATTTAGATTCGAGGACGAATCTTCTTAAGTGGGAGGGAATGATGTGAGCATGGTCAATACCAAACCAAATGATGTGGATCTGTAATCATCTAAAGCTGGAGCAATGGACTTCCTATTGAAGCTCTTTTCAAGAGGAGAAGAATGGCTTTTGAATCACCTCAATCGGAGTTCTGGAGCTCAAGATATTCAGAAAACAAGTGAAGATCCAAGAACCAGTGACAGAACCAGTGCGACCCAAACTTGAAGTCAGCGGTCGCCCGGTCCAGCGAGAGAACCAGCGACCCAATTCTTCATCCAGGCGGTCGCCCGACCAGTCTACAGTGATTGGCAGGCGACCAGGCGAGATCCAGCGACCCAAACCCTGGATCAAAGCGGTCGCTGGCTCCCCGAGAAGGCCTTTCTCGACTGCACGAGATCCAGCGACCCAAACTGGATCAAAGCGGTCGCCTGCTCATCCGAGAATGCCTTCCTCCAATTTTCAAACCTAGCCATTTTTGTTGACTTTTCAACACTTAAGTTTTATGGGACTTATTCCTATTTGTAAAATCCTTTTAATTGCCCATAAATCAATTTATATCTACATGAGTTGATTTATGGAGAATTAAAAGGAATTAAGGTAGTTTCCCATTATTTTGTTTTATGGAGAAATGTGAGATGGAAGTGAAGGGAATGAAGTGAAGGCTCCTCTCCCATCACCCCATCTCTCTCCTTTCTCTCCCTTGGTATTAACCTAGCCAAGGGCATTAGGAAAAGTTTAGAACTCATTTTGTAAGAACCATTGTTGCCAAAATACAAGGCCAACTTGTTCTTCATTTGTTCTCAAATCTTGCTTTATCAATCCATTAGTGATCCATGCAAGAGGGTCCAATTAAATACCTAGCATTGTTTGATCAAGTAGTCAAAAGGTTCTAGGTCCCATTTTAATCCCCCCTTTGCCGAAATTGTGGCTCCAATTCTTTGGAGTTCTTCCTCAATCAAGCTAGATCAAAGCTCATGATCATGCAACCCTTGTGTGATCATATCAGGTAATTCACCAGGTCCAAGGATGCGCTGAGTGCAAAGACGCCACCCTGATCAAATACCTCAAATTGGTGAACGCCTTGCGGATCAACTTTGAGGAAGTCATCTTTATCCATGTTCCTCATTCTGAGAACACCACAGCAGACATGCTGTCGAATGGAAAAACTCCCTCCACCATGGCCACCCTGGCCAGCCCTTCCATTAGGGAGGCCATTGATATTGCCTCACTAACAACACAAGACCCGGTCGCAGATTGGAGAGACCCTATTATCGCTGAGCTAAAAGCCAGCGCGCGCGGACCCCCAAGCTCGCAAACGGGCCATCCACTTTGTTCTCATTGATGACCAATTATGGCATCGTGGGTTTGCAACACCCCTCCAACGATGCCTCAACACCCTTGAGGGACACTCTGTCTTGGATACTCTCCACCAAGTGATATTCTCGTTCCCGGAGTAGGAACGGAATCCCAGTTGAGTGATTGATGAAGATGGTGTTCTTGAGACTCCAAGCTTGCTGTTCAGAGTAATCTGTAAAAGTTAAGAAGAATACTCAGAAGTACCAAGAGAGGAGTGGGGGGCGTGTAGTAGCTTACCCAGTTTAAGGTGGACATCACCCTATTTATAGGGAGATGCCAGGAGAAGAGCCTCCCCCAGTTGAAGCCTTGGACAGGCTGTGAGACAGGACTGACAAGTCTGTCAGATGTAAGGAGATAAGTCTGTGTCAGACTGATTGGAGATAAGGCGGCTGTGATGATGAAGATCTCAGCAAACCGCCTTAGAAGATCCACCTGCAAGGGAATGTTTGGCGTACAAATCTGGTGAAGATCACTCAGGCTCGTGCTGGCCTCCTCATTGGCTGATTGATGTCAGATGACCAAGTGGTCTATTTCCAGGTGGAGCAAGTGGCAGGCGAAGGCCTGCAAGGGGCAAAGGCCCAGATAGAATACAGCCAAGTAAGGAGTGAGGGTCGCACGAACCTGAGTATAAGGGCCTTATCGGGCGAGGCCAGTATAGGCAAGAGAGTCCTCGCAAAGGCGTGCTGAGACTGCGGGCGTAAGACCCGCGAAGGCGAGTGAGATCGCAAGGGTGAGTCCTGAGACCGTGGGGGTGGCCCGCGAAGGCCTAAGAGACGCAAAGGTGAGTGTGAGACATCACCCAGGCGAGACTTGAGGCCTACGAGGGCAAGACCCCACGAAGACGGCACTGGAGACCACACGGTTGAGACTTTGCGAAGGCGATACTGGAGACCACAAGGGTGAGACCTTTTCAAAGGCCTTGTATGATTCTGATGCGACGCGAGGGCGCGTTTGCTTGGGTAGTGTACCAAGATGCCTCCTGTGAGCGGAGTATGGGCAAGGTCCTGTACTCCGTTTTTTTAAAGTACTTTGCTGAGGACTGATGTAGCAGCCACAAATGAAGACCTTTTATGATCCTTGTGAGTTTTTGAGGGGGCATTCGCTTGGATAGTGTACCAAGATGCCTCCCCCTGAAGGCAGAGTATGGGTAGGGTCCCGTACTCTGTTAAAATCCCAAGCCTTGGAGCTGGCGAAGGCGCTATGCTGCTAGCGGGTCATTTGGAGTGCAATCGGCAGTGAAGGGTCCCCTCAGCATTTGATACGATCACGGGTACACTTGACGCGAATCCGCGAGATCGTACGGAAGCGCAGATCTAGCTTGAAGGAGTCGACGAACAAAGAAGGATAGATTCGGCCACAGACACCTCCCAACTACGAGGTTGGGCAATATCTGCGATAAGCCTGGGGAGTATGGAAGATCTAGCACCTCTTAACTACGAGATTAAGCAATACTAGATATTAAACTTGATGATAAACAATCAATCAAGGGGGATGGCGGAATATAGCAGGGGGGTGAGAACCGGGCTTAAGGAATTGTCCTTCTTAAGCTTTACATATGTTCTATCTATTCTAGGAGCCTGTTGTTCCTTTTATAGGGAAGAAGGGAACAGACTCTTACAAAAAGGTGCATACATGCCATAAAGTGTACAGTACTTTTGCATGCATGTCTGACTAAAAGATAAAAAGGTAAAAGTAGATAAGTTTGCTCCCGAGTGTCAGCGTGAAAGGCGGGAGGGGCCAGAATGGTCGGGAGTGGTTTGGCCGACTTGATAAGCTTAGGTGGCTTCGCTGGAGGGCTTCGTCTGACTGGAGGCCCCGCTCTGAAGGCTTCGCCCTCGTTAGGAAGCTTTGTGGAGAAGGCTTTGCCTGGTTTGGCCTCGCCTTCTCTTGGAGGCTTCGCGAAGAAGGCTTCGCCTTGCTTGGAGGCTTCGCAGTAGGAAAACTCTTCCTTAGCGTCTGAACTGGAAGTCTTCTTGTTGTAGACGTTGCCTTTGCCAGGAGACTTGCTGGGATGACTTCACCCAGAGGCTTCACCTTCGCCAGGAAGCTTCGCAGGAAGACCCTGTCTTTACCTTGAAGACTTCTCGTGGACATTGTTGCATGAGGGCTTTGCCTTGGGGGGTTTGTGGGGATGGCTCCGCCTGTAGGCTTTGCCATCGCCGGAACACCTTGTTTGAGGAAGCCTGGCCCTCGCCTTGAGGCTTCGCAGGAATGGTTTCGCCTGGAGGCTTCGCCAGTGTTCTGGATGCCTTAGCATGATGCAGTTCATCCTTCGCCTTGAGGCTCCACAGAGACGGCTTTGCCAAAGTGCTTTGCCATCGCTTGGATACCTTCGTGTGCAGAAGCCTCTCCTACGCCTTGAGACCTCTCGTAGGGTCCTCGCGTGGAGGCGTTTCCTTTTCCATGTCAGGTGCTAGTCCAGACCATGGATTTAGGTCACCTGGGCCTCCGAACCCACTCGCCGAGGGGTTGCTCCGAGCTTCACTCGACTGCCTCTTCGTCTGGGACTCCTTGTTGCTGCTTGGGGATCCCATGATCACATCATTCCCTCCCCCTTAAAAAGATTCGTCCTCGAATCTTAAGGGAAGAAAACTTCCTACAATCGAAAACAAGCGCAACAAACTTTGAAGAGCATCAGAGGTTAGTGAGTGAAGACTTAACCGGAGACTGTGGGGGTCGCGGTGGCGATGCATATGTATGCGTGAGCATGATAACTTCTATATGCATCGTGAACATGAACAAAAGTCTATAAAAATTCATGACATGCTTCCTGGAGTATTTTATGTTTTCAACAAGAAATTTATACTCAAGAAAAGCATGCGGCCTAAAACCCTTAGACCTTTGCTCGTGGAACTGGGGTGGGGGGTCAAGGGAAGCTTTACCTTCGCCAAGCACATGCAGATGTGCTTCCCAAGACAAAGAAGGAAAAACTAAGCTAGTCATAGAAGGAACATCAGACCGCAGCATGCAGAGACTAGCATTAGTATAAGCAAGAGGTTGAGAGATGAACAGGTTGTCCTCTCTCCCCGCCTCAGCCATTAACATGGCTTTAGCCTTAGTTATTTTAAGATGCTCATGTTTGCTAAGGAAAGGCATGGATGTCTCTCGTGGAATAAAGTGGCCTTTCCTTAACGCATGCATCCTAAGCATGTCGAACATGGCATCTGGGGGGTCCCGTATATATATTCGAACAATGGGTGCGGTGTCGAACCAATGTCTGATCCATCACCCATGTTCGTAGCATGCAGACTCAAGGAAACCATAGATTCGCACTCTGGCGTATTGATATGATCACACAAGGGTTGTATGATCATGAGCTTTGATCTAGCTTGAGTGAGGAAGAACTCCAAGAAATGGAGCAACAATTTCGGCAATGGGAGGATGAGAATGGAACCTAGAACCTTTTGACTACTTGATCAAACAATGCTAGGTATTTAATTGGACCCTCTTGCATGGATCACTAATGGATTGATGAAGCAAGAATTTGAGAACAATGAAGAACAATCAAGCCTTGATATTTTCGGCAATGAAGGGTTCTTACAAAATATGTTCTGCTTGCAAATGAACTTGCATCCTAGCTAAAATGGTGAGGGGAAGGGAGGAGAGAGGTGGCTTGGAGACAAGCCTCCTAAGATTAAGGTGGGTGAGGTGAGAGGTGTGAGAGGTGGATGGGAGGGGTTGACTCCCTTTCTTTAATTTCCATAAAACATATATCTCATACTTATGAAATTATATGTTTTATGGAACTTAAAGAATTACAATTGGGCTGAAAATAGGTTGAAAATTACAAATATTGGAAAGTCAACAAAAATGGCTAGGGTTCAAAAAAGTGGAGGGAAAGCATTCTCGAGGAGTCGGGCGACCGCCTGATCCAGGTTTGGGTCGCTGGATCTCGTCTGGTCGAGGAAAGGCCTTCTCGGGAGCCAGGCGACCGCCCGATCCAGGGTTTGGGTGGCCTGGATCTCGCCTGACCGCCTGCCAATCACTGTAGACTAGTCCGGGCGACCGCCTGGCTGAAGAATTAGGTCGCCTAGTTCTCTCGCCTGGGCCGGGCGACCGCCTGACTTCAAGTTTGGGTCGCCTGGTTCTGTCACCTGGTTCTTGGATCTTCACTGTTTTCTGAATATCCTGAGCTCCAGAACTCCGATTGAGGTGATTCAAAAGCCATTCTTCTCCTCTTGAAAAGAGCTTCAATAGGAAGTCCATTGCTCCAGCTTTAGATGATTACAGATCCACATCATTTGGTTTGGTCTTCACCATGCTCACATCACGTATACCCTTTGCTACTAGAAGGAAGAGACAAGTTACCTCCTCCCAAGTTAGGGAGACGTAGACCTGCTTCGCATATCATCTTCTTCTCCTTCAGCAACGGTGTGGCTTCTTCCTCAAGTGCGGACTTAGTTGGGACTCCCGCATGAGCTCTGCCTTCTTCCAAAGCACCTCCAATTTCTTCAACTCTTCGCGCGTCCGCGGCCTCTTCTTCTTCCTGCACAGCCAAGGAAGAACAACAACTCTGAGAAGATGAAACGGTTAGTTCTTCTTGGGGTATGGTAGAAGGCCCGGGTGAGTCTTTCTTTTCACTCATTTGGCTTTGGAGAGCTCTTTCTTTTCTTCTCTCTTTCCTTTTCTCTCTCGCCCGCTCATATTCTAAGTACTCATCTTTGAGCCTTTT
Source organism: Stellera chamaejasme (assembly GCA_024586325.1). Taxonomy (NCBI): domain Eukaryota; kingdom Viridiplantae; phylum Streptophyta; class Magnoliopsida; order Malvales; family Thymelaeaceae; genus Stellera; species Stellera chamaejasme. Next base: position 23,765,837 of record CM044981.1, read on the forward strand.
AATTTCTTGGGCGAGAGTCTCTTCTTTTGGATTTTGGTGAGGGTTGGGATTTGTGGTGTAGGTATGGGCTGCGCAAGTATTAGGCGGTGGGGTGCGCGGCCCAACCAAGGGGGTTTGTGGCGATAGGGGTCCTCGCCTCCTCTCCTGGAAGGAAGTTTGTTCGCCTGAGGGCGAAGACCCGTCGAGTGGAGTATGGTGGCGGAGCTCGGTGGGTAATGCTTGGGTGCAGGGAGCATGGGGGCCCTCGCCTGGGAGTAGTATGGAGGGGGTGGCTCTTCTTGACAGAGTCCATATCGTTGCCACAGCAACCTCTTCAACTCACTCCAAGACTGGATGGGGGCTTCAGCATATCGCTCTCTGTCAGCGAACTCTCGGTGACACCATTCCCTGGCCTCTCCTTTTAGGCGCCTTATGGCTTGGTTCAACATTTCTTCACCACGAAGGAGGTAGTACCAGAAGTGGTACTCCAACTCTTCCATCCAATGCCATAAGTCTTTTCCAAGTTGGTATCGCCCCACTGATAGATCAACCCCATAGAAATATTTATCCGCCATGGGATCGCCTGCACATTTAAACAATAAAATTAGTCCGCTCAAGCTCCTCACGTGTTTTGGGCTCTCTCCTGCCGCGAAGGGGTCTGCCCTTTCGCGAGGGGTCACACTCGGCTTTCTTTCTTTTCTCTTGCTTAGCTCTCAGAGCTTGCTCTTTCCAAGGCCAAACCCGACAGTGAATATCACAAGATAACCACTAGCATGCAAAAATCTTTAAGCAAGAAGTACTAGTTACTTGAAGCAAGCTAGGTTAAAAAGGGGGGGGGTTTCGGCAACAGATATACAAGAGGGTTAGAAATGAGGTTTTTGGCGCACAAACACTTTTGGCTCAAATTGGAAACCGAAATTAGATCAAGGTGACTGTTCATATGAGTTGTGGAATGAACAGATATGAACACTCATATGAACACCAAGAACAATAAGAACACAGATTCGATTTCTTCTACGCTTTTCACAACCAAGCCTTATACACCACTTCTCTTCACTTTTCAACTACAACCTCACTCTTTTGAGTGTATAAATCTTTGCACGTTGCGGTTTCGAATAAAACTGAGATTTGCGACTTTCGCAAAACCGCAACTGTTTTCTTTTCTTTTTCTTCTTCTCTGTTTCTCTTTTTTTGACTTTTTGATTTATGAAGTTGCTAACACCACAACAACTCCTAACATAGAAACAACACAACAGATAAACCGAAACGAAAAGCGGATAGGGGGGTTTCAGAAAATGGACAGAATATAACACGGTTAAAAAAAACGCAAAGATAAATCTTTCTTCAAGTAGAAGTTAAAGGGTTTAACCTCGAAGAAATCACAAACAACTCCAGCAAGCGATCTGGCTCTGATACCACTTGATACGATCACGGGTACACTTGACGCGAAGTCGCGAGATCGTACGGAAGTGCAGATCTAGCTTGAAGGAGTCGATGAACAAAGAAGGATAAATTCGGCCACAGACACCTCCCAACTACGAGGTTGGGCAATATCTGCGATAAGCCTGGGGAGTATGGAAGATCTAGCACCTCTTAACTACGAGATTAAGCAATACTAGATATTAAACTTGATGATAAACAATCAATCAAGGGGGATGGCGGAATATAGCAGGGGGGGTGAGAACCGGGCTTAAGGAATTGTCCTTCTTAAGCTTTACATATGTTCTATCTATTCTAGGAGCCTGTTGTTCCTTTTATAGGGAAGAAGGGAACAGACTCTTACAAAAAGGTGCATACATGCCATAAAGTGTACAGTACTTTTGCATGCATGTCTGACTAAAAGATAAAAAGGTAAACGTAGATAAGTTTGCTCCCGAGTGTCAGCGTGAAAGGTGGGAGGGGCCAGAATGGTCGGGAGTGGTTTGACCGACTTGATAAGCTTAGGTGGCTTCGCTGGAGGGCTTCGTCTGACTGGAGGCCCTACTCTGAAGGCTTCGCCCTCGTTAGGAAGCTTTGTGGAGAAGGCTTTGCCTGGTTTGGCCTCGCCTTCTCTTGGAGGCTTCGCGAAGAAGGCTTCGCCTTGCTTGGAGGCTTCGCAGTAGGAAAACTCTTCCTTAGCGTCTGAACTGGAAGTCTTCTTGTTGTAGACGTTGCCTTTGCCAGGAGACTTGCTGGGATGACTTCGCCCAGAGGCTTCGCCTTCGCAAGGAAGCTTCGCAGGAAGACCCTGCCTTTACCTTGAAGACTTCTCGTGGACATTGTTGCATGAGGGCTTTGCCTTGGGGGGTTTGTGGGGATGGCTCTGCCTGTAGGCTTTGCCATCGCCGGAACACCTTGTTTGAGGAAGCCTGGCCCTCGCCTTGAGGCTTTGCAGGAATGGTTTCGCCTAGAGGCTTCGCCAGTGTTCTGGATGCCTTAGCATGATGCAGTTCATCCTTCGCCTTGAGGCCCCACAGAGACGGCTTTGCCAAAGTGCTTTGCCATCGCTTGGATACCTTCGTGTGAAGAAGCCTCTCCTATGCCTTGAGACCTCTCGTAGGGTCCTCGCGTGGAGGCTTTGCCTTTTCCATGTCAGGTGCTAGTCCAGACCATGGATTAGGTCGCCTGGGCCTCTGAACCCACTCGCCGAGGGGTTGCTCCGAGCTTCACTCGATTGCCTCTTCGTCTGGGACTCCTTGTTGCTGCTTGGGGATCCCATGATCACATCAGCATTTAAAGCAGGAGAGATAATGGGAGATGGGAGGTTTACTAACCGTTACGGGGCGCGGCACGTGGCGCCTCAGGAGTCGATTACGCTTTTGAAAAGCGTTTCTTCATTTCCACACGGAAGGTGAGGGGTTTACTAACCGCTAGATGTTGGCACGTGGCACCTCAGGAGCCAATTACGCTTAAAAGCATTTTTCATTTTGGCGGGCTTATAAAAGCGTATTCGAGAAGTTTGAAGATTTACATCTTCATTCTCGTATTTCCTTGCTTTCGCACTGAGCAGCGTATTTCGCATTCTTGCGTTCTTGAATCGTTTACCGGCAGTTTGAGAGCTTCTTGCGGTGGTTTTCTACTTTTCGTCTGAGATTTTGCCGTTCATTCGTGGCTGCTGGTGCAGCGCAGCCTGGTGAGGGGAGTTCCTCTGCTGCTGCTGAAGAGGCCAGGGAGCCTGTAGGGGCAGGGGCATCTGCGGCGGTCCCTTCTACTGAAGAGACTGCGAGACCGGTTGAAGAGGCTAAGGGGCCTTCTGAAGCAGAGGGGTCTGCTGCAGTCCCTCCAACTGAAGAGGCTGAGGAGCCTACTGGGGAGGAAGTCCCCATTGTCGTGGAGGAGGCCAAGGAGCCTGTGGCTGAGGAGGCCAGAAGAGAGGAGGTGGAAGTTCCTTCCACTGTTGAAGAGACCATGCCTTCTGCAGAGGGCTCAGAGGGAACGCAGGCAGACAATGCTGTTCCCATAGAGGCTGTGCCTATCTCAGTGGTGCAACCTATCTCTGCTGAGGAGGCTGCTGCTGAAGCCTTCGTGCCAGGGCTCTTTGCGAGCCCTTCTCCAGCCCAAGGCGAAGACTTGCCTGGGCATGTGATCGCGGCGGAGATCCTCACCAAAGGAAAGGTGCTTCCTCCCAAGGGTAAGATGTCAGCGGGGGAGATTGTTACGGTCACCCCGAGCGGGTTGCGACCGGGTGGCCCGGGGCTTCGGTTTTGGCCCGCGGAACCGGGCTTTTGGCTTTCAGACGGCTTCCGAGCCTTATCCGAGTATCATTTTGGCGAACCCCCTCGTTTTTAAGGTCGTGTGGGTTCCCCGGACATTTCCGCCGAAAATATTTTTCCGGTGCCGGGGGGTTGTCGGGGTCGTCTCGGGACGTACAGCGGGCTCGGTAGCGTTCTCGAGACCTCAGTTTGAGAAGTCGTTTGCAGTTTTGTAGTCGTGGGAATGTCCCGGAGGTTTTTATGGAATATAATATTTGGGGCGGGACGTTTGGTCCCGGGCGACTCCCGGGGCTCGGGACGGGAATCCCGGGGCTCGGGATGGAAATCTTCTGACGGCTTTGGGGTAAGTCATGTTATAATTCAAGTTGGATTTATGAGTATTTTTGTGGAATTTTGGTGTGATGAGATTTTGGTTCTGTTGGACACGCTCGCACGTCGGGATTTGTTCGGGTTCAGCGAGCTCGGTAGGACACTCTGGAATTGTAAATGAACTTTTGGAACATGTTTTACGAATTTTATAATATTCTGAGGATCGTGTCCAAGTTTCGTTTAATTTGGAGTTCGGTAGTTATTTTTGGGCCAAAATTGGAACTTTCGGAAAAGTTAGGAGATTAAATTGCGTATCGCCACAAAATAAAAAGTAATCAGCATGGGCAGCAGCAGCTGGTAGTTTCGGCAGCATTTGGGAGGCTTTAAGGGACACATGTCCTATTTTAATTTAAGATGAGAGGGATGGGTTAAAAGAGAAAGAAATATATATATATATATATATATATATATATATATATATATATATATATATATTAAGTTATATTTTCATAAGTGAATTAAAATTCACTTTCATTTCTTCTCTTCTTCTTCTTCCTCAAGTCTGCTGCTGCCATTGTTGAGCTCTTCCCTCAAGCTTGAAGTTCTTCTCCTTGGATGAAATCAAAGAGGAATTGGGTGCTTTATGTGGTAAGTACCTCCCTAGGTTCTCTTTACTCATTAGAATTGAGGATTAGTGAAGAAATGAGGATATTTTGAGAATGTTGAGTTTGTTCTTAGCTATAAGCTAGGATGATTCTCTTCCTCCCATCTTTTAGTATGATGTTCTTGGGTTGTATGGGAGTGTTAATCAAGTGTTGGATTTTGGAAAACACACCTTGGGTAAAAATCCCCATTTGGCCGAATTTGTTGGAAAATTCTAAGTTGATGTGTGTTTGTTTCCTTGATTCATGCTTCAAGTATGTTAATCCTAGCATGATTCTAAGCTTATGTATGGATTCAATTTGATGGAAAACAAGTTGAGTCAAAAACCCCCAAATGGCCGAATATATAGGTTGATGTTCATTGTTGGATTTTGTTGTTTTGGATGCAATTGGTTAGCATTCTTGGTTTAGAAGTGTAATTGGTGGTTAGTATGATTAATTGGAAGCTTGAATGGATTGATTTGGAAGTTGGGTAAAAATTGGCAAAGGAGCCGAATTATTGGATGATTCTTTTTCCATGTTGGGGTTTGATTTTGGTTGAATTGGATGCTAAGATGGTATTGGGGTTGGATTTAGGTGTGGTTTGATGTTTGAAACATTGATTTCGGGTATGGAATGGAGAAGTTACCAATATGCGTGTTTATCGGAAAATGTCGGGGATGAAGGGTTTAAAGGTTGGATTTGATCAGTTCTGCTTGTTGGATTATGTTTGTCAATGTATAGTTTTGCATTGCCTAAGTTGGTTCTGAATTCTGATGTTTCTGCGGGAATCTGGAATTTTACGGAAAATCTGCCGGATTTTTGGTTTTGGGGTCGGGGTGTAGTTTGGTAGTGTGATTGGTAAGGTTGCTAATTTAGCTTGAATTGACAGATTCTGAGGTCCGGAAGTTAGAAAAAGAGAGGTTTTCGGGTTTCGGGTCGTGGTTTGGAAATCGTCCAGAATCGGTCAAATACTATGGATTTGTGAGGTAAGGGTTTGGTTTTGTTATTTTGGTAAGATAGGTGTATGTTTAGTTTCACTTTCTGTTCTGCAAGTATTTCGGGATTATATGCCTTAGGGCATATTCTGTAGTCTGTAGGTGTGTGTGTTGTTGCACTTCTGTTTTGCAGGTATTTCGGAAATATGTTGTTACGGTCACCCCGAGCGGGTTGCGACCGGGTGACCCGGGGCTCCGGTTTTAGCCTGCGGGTCACGTTTTTCGGCTTTCAGGCGGCTCCCGAGCCCTATCCGAGTATCATTTTGGCGAACCCCTCCGTATTTGAGGTCGTGTGGGTCCCCCGGACGTTTCCGCCGAAAATATTTTTCTGGCGCCGGGGGGTTGTCGGGGTCGTCTCGGGACGTACAGCGGGCTCGGTAGCACTCTCGAGATCTCAGTTTGGGAAGCCGTTTGCAGTTTTGGAGTCGTGAAAACGTCCCGGTGATGGTTGTGGAGTTTAATATTTGGGGCGGGACGTTCGGTTCCGGGCGACTCCCGGGGCTCGGGACGGGAATCCCGGGGCTCGGGATGGAAATTTTCTGACGGCTTTGGTGTAAGTTGTGTTATAATTTAAGATGGAATTTATGGGTATTTTTATAGAATTTTTGGAGTGACGGAATTTCGGTTCAGGTTGACACGCTCGCACGTCGGGTTCTGGTTCGGGTTCAGCGAGCTCGGTAGGACACTCCGGAAAGGTAAATGAATTTCTGAAAAATGTTCTGTGAATGTTATAATATTCTGAGGGTTGTGTCCAAGTTTCGTTAATTTTGGAGTTCGGTAATTATTTTTGGGCAAAAAGAATTGGAACTTTCGGAAAAATTGGGAGTTAATTTGCAATTGGGTGCAAAATTAATAATAGTGAGTATGGGCTGCTGCAGCTGATAATTTCGGCAGAATTTTGGAGAGGGGAAGGGACACATGGCTTGTTTTAATTTAGCAAGAGAGGTATGGGTTAAAAGTAAGGAAAATACATAAGGCTTAATATTTCATAAAAGTGGACTTATCTCATTTCTTCTTCTTCATTTCTTCTTCTTCTCCAAGTCTGCCGCCACCATTGATGAGCAACCTCCAAGCTTGAACTTCTTCTTCTTAGTTGGAATCAAAGAGAAATTGGGTGCTTTGAGTGGTAAGTACCTTCCTAAGCTCTCTTTTCTCATTAGTTTTGAAGTTTAGTGGTGAAAAGAGAAGTTTTGGCAAATGATGGGTTTGTTCTTAGCTATAAGCTAGGATGATTCTCTTCCTCCCATGTTTTAGTATGTTGTTCTTGGGTTGTAGGAGAGTGTTAATCAAGTGTTGGATTTTGGAAAACACAACTTGGATGGAAACCCTATTATGGCCGAATTTTTGGAGATTTTTCCAAAATGGTGTGTGTTTGTTATCTTGTTTCATGCTTCAAGTATGTTAGTCCTAGCATGATTCTAAGCTTATGTATGGATTCAATTTGATGGAAAACAAGTTGAGGTGAAATTGGTGGATTTTGTTGTTTGGATGCAATTGGATAGCATGCTTGGTTTAGAAGTGAAATTGGTGATTAGAATGGTTGTTTGGTAGCTTGAATGGATTGAATTGGAAGTTGGATAAAAAGTGGGTTAAGAACCGAATTTTAGAATGATTCTTTTTCAATGTTGGAGGTTCATCTTGGTTGAATTGGATGTTAATATGGTGTTGGGGTTGAATTTAGGAGTGGATGGAAGTTTGAAATGTTGAATTCGGTTAAGAAATGGAAAAGTTACAATTAAGCGGGATTATCAGAAATGGCGGGTAATGAAGGGTTTAAGGTTGGATTTGATCAGTTCTGCTTATTGTATGATGTTTGTCAATGTATAATCTTGCATTGTCTAGGTCGGTTCTGAATTCTGACGTTTCTGTGAAAATCTGGAATTTTACGGAAATTCTGCCGGATTTTCAGTTTTGGGGTCGGGGATGTAGTTTGGTAGTGTGGTTGATAAGGATGCTAATTCAACTTGGTTTGACAGATTCTGAGGTTCAGAGGTTAGGAAAAGAGGAGTTCTAAGTTTCGGGGCACGGTGTAGGTGTTGTCCAGAATCGGTCTAATACTCTGGATTTTGAGGTAAGGGTTTGGTTATGTTGTTTTGGTAAGCTAAGTATATGTTTTGGTTTCATTTTACATTACGCTAGTATTTGAATATTATGCCCTTGGGCATATTCTCGTAGTTTGTAGGAGTATGCCTTATGGCATACTGTCTGCTAACATTACGACAGTTGTGGGTTCGCTACCCAGTGGTGCACCATGCTTCAGTATTAGCTTGGCTCCGACTCCCTTATTGGAGGCTGTCGTTCCGATTTATTATAATGGTTATGGCGATTTAGAATCGCACGTCCTTCGGTACACCGATCTATTTTATGTACATGCATGTTATTCCGTATTCTTTTTCATATATTGCTATCTTTCTGTTTTTCAGTGTTACATTTACTTACCTTACCCCTTATCTCTTTCGGGGTACTTTTAGGACTCACCCTTCTTTTGGTTATGTTTTTGGGTTTGTAGACGATAAGCGGCCTGCGGAGTAGGTTTCCGTGAGGTTCTACCTTGGGTGTGTTTTGCAGCAGCTTCACCTTGCGGCCCGGGATTGTCTTTTGGATCTGAATCCCGCGCGAGGTATTTGACTCTTAGTCCTAGGCTTGGCTCTGTAGCTGCATTTGCATATTTTCTGGTTTGCTGTGATGATTGTATTTCTGTATATATTTATATATTCTGTTCTGTATATGTTCTGAGCGCTTGGCGCTTGCTAGACACTTTAGGTTCTGTGAACTCTGTATATATCTATGTTTTGTGTGTAAGCACTCGTCCACGGAGGGCGGGGCTTACTCTGTTGCCAATGCATGAATTGTATGTTTGGATTTTATTTTCAGTTATAAGCACGAAATTTTTGTTAGGTTGCTTTCACAATCGTTTCGCTCTTTGGGTCCGCTACACGCGGCGGGTCTCGATGGACCTGTCATCTTATGTTTTCCGGCTTCCGCTTCCGACGTCCCGGCGCCCCCGCCTCCGCAACCGGGCTCGGGCGGCGTGCGGTGACATATGTGCCTTAAGGTACGTTCTGTGATCTGTAGGTGTATGCCTTGTGGCATACTTTGTCTGTTAACCCTACGACAGTTGTGGGTTCGCTACCCCAGCTGGTGCACCATGCTTCTGTAATAGCTTCGGCTTCTGACTCCCTTAGAGGGAGGCTGTCGTTCCGATTTGTTATAAGGGTTTATGGCGATTTAGAATCGCACATCCTTCAGGATTATGATATGTTATCTTTACATGCACGATATTCTGTATTCTGTTTCATATATTCTGTATATTGCTATCTTTCTGTTTTGCAGGGTTACATATGCTTATCTTACCCCAAATCCCTTACGGGTCCTTTTTAGGACTCACCCTTTTTGGGTTCTGTTTTTGGGTTTCAGGTAGACCTGGTAAGCAGCCAGCGGAGTAGGTTTCCGTGAGGCTTCTGCCTTGGTTGGGTTGAGCAGCAGCTGCACCTTGCGGGCTGGGATTTTGTCTACTTGGTCTGAATCCCGCGCGAGGTATTTGTTGATTAGGCCTAGGGTTGGCTATGTAGTTGCATGTGCATACTTTTTGGATTATTGTGATGATTGTATATGTATGAATGTATTCTGTTCTGTTGCATGTTCTGAGCGCTTGGCGCTTGTTAGGTACCCTAGGTTCGGGGAATATTGTGTGTTCTATGTTATATGCGTAAGTACTCGTCCTCGGAGGGCGGGGCTTACTTTGTTGTTATTACATGAACTGTTTGTATGGTGATGGTGATGTGCTCGCCTGTTTTCGAGGGACGAGACTCACCATAGATTTCATTTTTGTTCTATGTATGAAAATTTCAGGTTGCTTCCACAATCGCTACGTTTTTCGGGTCCGCTACGCGCGGCAGGTCTCGATGGACCTGCCACTTCTGTATCATTCCGGCTTCCGCTTCCGACGTCCCGGCGCCCCCGCCTTCGCAACCGGGTTCGGGTGGCGTACGGTGACAAGTTGGTATCAGAGCAGGTAAGTGACCGTATTGGTCGTCAGTGGTGACTTGTAGTGACAACTGTTGTTGTACATTTTATTTTAGTATGGTTTGGTACGGAGATTGGCCACCTCCTTACTTGAACCACTTTAAAATAAAATTGTGGAACAAAGTTGATCCTTCAAGTTATCCTGATAGTTGCAGATTTCGGAACTCAGCATTTCTGGATTCTGGTAAGATTATTACGATCGTGGGATTGTGGAAAGGATCCGGGTACGTACAATTGTTTGTTAGGAAAAAGATTTGGTGAAATAAGCATGAACTGCTTCTGTGATTCTGTGAAAAATATGATTTGATCATTCTGAGAAGTAATTTCTGTGTCAAGTACTGCATTGCACTACAGAGCCTTAGAAAACTGCTGCTAGCTTCTGTAGGGATTAGGAGTGACCGATTTGTCTGGACTCTGTTTGGTCTGAAATTTTTGAGAGATGGTTAACACGCGTTAATAGCGTGATTTGGTACCGGAGGGGCGGGACTGGGATCCCACACCTCCGTGGAATAGGATACGGGTTCAGCGTAACCCAGGGTCTGAACAACCACACTCACCGCCCCCGAGGTTTAGCGGTCGTAGGGACCCCTCTCTGATTTGGTATTACCCGCCAGCTTAGCTGGTTCAAGGGCGGCAGTAGGCAAGGGAAGATCTGATTATGCCACAATAAGGGCATTCTGATCAGGTGGTGATAGCGAGACTTTAGCCACTGCTCGCCACAGCTTTGGGATTGGTAAGCGAGTGACTCCGAGGAGGATGGTCACTACGACATCTGGACTTCTCGTCGGTCCTATCAACGACGGGGAGATCTGAGGCACCGGTCTGACGAGGTCAGACTTCTGGAGAGGTTTCAGCGTTTGAACCCCCCGAGGTTCAATGACTGAGGAGGGTCAGAGGTAGTAGAGACTTGGTTTGCAGGAGTTGACAAACTCCTAGGGGAGGCTACATTTTCCACCAGCAGTGCAGCGGGGATGTAGCCAGGGATCTGCGTCAGGCACAGTTTGATGAGCTTCTTCAGGGAGACAGGATTGTCGGAGAGTATGAGTGAGAGTTTGACCGGCTGGTTTATTACGTACCGTAGTACCAAGGTATGGAAGAGGAGAAGACCAAGAGGTCTATTCGTCGACTGCGCCCCGAGTACAGGTGGGCTTTGAGACCATTAGATATTACTTTGTTTCGGGAGGCGGTTTTTAGGGCTCAACTCCTCGAGTAAGAGGAGGTTGGGAGTTGCCTCATCTCGCAGGAAGGTCAGGGGAGTACGAGGGGCTCCACACAGCAGGGACCCCGGCAGATTTCTGGATGGCCGAACAGGCCTGGGTAGTCTAGTAGAGGTAGAGGGGGAGCACCACCGGCACGATCTTGTCCGACTAGTAGTAGGTATCACCTCGGTCAACTTTGTTACAGGTAGGAGGGCCGATGTTTACGTTGCGGGTCTGACACTCACTGGGTACGGGATTGCCTTCTGACTGTAAGGTAGGGTTTTTGGCAGTTATTAGCGTCCACAGTTTCGGGCACAGCCCAACGCGCCGTGAGGGCGTGGGTTTCAGCAGGGTGGCCCGAGAACTCAGTAGCGACAGCAGCTTCAGCCATCCCCTCCACCACAGCAGCTCAGAGCAGGGCAAGTTTTCCATTTTGAGGGGGAGGCCCTAGACATCAGGGAGGTCAGGGAGGACCTAGTCAGTAGGCAGGCACCAGTCAGTAGGGAGTTCTGCAAGGTACTGTATTTCTGGATGATACACCTGGTCATGCATTATTGGATACAGGAACATTTATTTCCATTGTAACACCGAAATGTGTTACATCTCTGTATCTGTCTGTTAGTACCTTGCCTCAAATGTACTTATTAAAAACTGCTGGGAGTCAGTTTCTGTTTTCTAATGAGATGGTTCGGGGTTGTACGACATCTGTAGGCGGACATCTGATAGTATCGGATTTGTTGGTTTTTAACACGCCGAACTATGATATTATTCTTGGGATGGACTGGCTATCCAAGAATTCTGTGCACATTGATTGTGCAAACCGTACCATTATGGTTTCTGGAGAGGTACTACCTCTCACGGCTCCGACTGGTTTGACTATCGCGCAGCACAGTATAGAGTTACAGATTCTGGATCAGCTGTCGATAGTTGGTGTAGGGGAATGTTATGATCTGAATGAGGCCGGTACTAAGTTGAAGTTGGATGGTTTACCATTGGTTCGAGATTTTCCGCAGGTATTTCCGGAGGAGTTGCCCGGGTTACCACCAGAGCGGGAAATTGTGTTTGAGATCCACCAGCAGTCGGGTACTGCTCCGATATCTATTCCTCCTTATCGGATGCCTATTTCTGAGATGCAGGAGTAGAAGAAGCAACTGGAGGAATTACAGCAAAAAGGGCTTCGTCCGACCGAGCACTTCATCGTGGGGTGCTCCGGTTCTGTTTGTTAAGAAAAAAGATGGGACGCTTCGACTTTGCTTTGATTGACGATCTTTTTGATCAACTTCGGGGTTCGAGAGTTTTCTCAAAGGTTGATCTCCGATCTGGGTACTTTTAGCTTAGGGTGAAGGATGAGGACATACCTAAGACTACTTTCCGCACCCGATTTGGACACTTTGAGTTTACGGTCATGCCATTCGGGCTGACCAATGCTCCAGCGGCATTCATGGATCTGATGCATCGGGTGTTCCGACCGTACTTGGATTTATTTCTGGTGGTTTTTATTGATGATATTCTGTTATATTCTAGGGATGAGGATTCGCATCGGGAGCATCTGAGGATAGTTCTGCAGACACTTTGGGAACATCAGCTTTATGCTAAATTCTCAAAGTGTGAGTTAAGATTCGGGAAGTCACTTTTCTGGGACACGTTATATCTGAGCATGGTCTGTTTGTGGATCCAGAGAAGGTGAGGGCTGTTCGGGACTGGAAACAACCTACCTCGGTACGGGAGATCAGGAGCTTCCTGGGGTTAGCAGGATATTATCGGAGGTTTGTACTGGGCTTTTCTATTCTGGCATCTCCGCTTACGCAGTTGACCAGGAAGGGTCAACAGTTTATCTGGTCTGATAGGTGTGAGCAGAATTTTCAGGAGTTGAAGCGGCAGTTGACTAACGCTTCGATTCTGACTCTTCTAGATCCGAGTTTTCCGTATGTGATTTTTACGGATGCTTCCACGTCCGGTTTGGGGTGTGTATTGGTGCAGGAGAGTTATGTGGTAGCTTATGGGTCGAGGCAGCTGCGACCGCATGAGCTGAACTAACTGACACATGATCTGGAGTTGGCTGCAGTGATTTATGCGCTGAAACATTGGAAGCAATATCTGTTTGATAATAAATTTCAGATTCTTACCGATCATAAGAGTCTGAAATATCATTCTGTGAAGAAGCTTAATATGAGGCAGCGCAGATGGCTCGAATACATTAAGGACTATGATTGTAGTATCGAGTACATCTCTGGCAAGGGCAACACGGTTGCCGATGCACTGAGCAGGAAGTATACCAGGTTGGTTAAGGAAGGAGATGTTGGGGACCGATCCGAGGAGAGAGATTTGACATGCCTTTGGCACAGGTGGCAGCTCTGGGAGCGTGCTCAGGTATACACACTTGCCATACATTCTGAGTGGTTTGACAGGGTACGCGAGGCGCAAGGTAGAGATCCGGGGTTGAGGAAATTATCTGAGGAAGATAAGGGTTTATTTGTTACCGACGTTTCAGTATGGCAGGAATTGCTATACTTCCGAGACCGCCTTTATGTACCAGAGGATCAGGAGTTCTGGAATGAGATTTTAGAGGAGACACACTCGAGCAGATTGAGCATCAGAAACCAGCAGGGACACTGCAGACTTTGCCCATTCCAGTCCGGAAGTGGGGCAATGTTACTATGGATTTTCTGACTGCACTGTCCCTGACACGGTCTCGCCATGATGTTATCTGGGTTATTGTGGATCGGCTGATAAAGTGCGCACACTTTCTGCCAATTCGGGTCACAGACCCTCTAGAGAAGCTTGCCCGGCTTTACATCAGGGAGATTGTACGATTACATGGAGTACCAGACTCCATTGTATCTGACCATGATCCGCGTTTTACGACACGGTTCTGGAGAGCTTTTCATGAAGCACTGGGCACGCGACTCCATTTGAGCACAGCTTATCACCCACAGACTGACGGGCAGTCGGAGCGGGTGATTCTGATACTGGAGGTTATGCTGCGAATCTGTACTTTGGATTTTGGAGGAGTTTGGGACCAGCAGTTACCTTTGATAGAGTTCTCGTACAACAACAGCTTCCAGACTACGATTGGCATGACACCATTTGAGGCGTTGTACGGGAGGAGGTGTATGACACCATCTTGTTGGACAGATGCGTCGATGGGGTTGAGTGGGACCCGAGCTTTTGAGGAGACTACGGCGAAGATCAGATTATTACAGCGCGGATCAAAACCGCGAACGAGCGCACCACTAATTATACGAACCGCCGCCGTAGGCTCTGGAATCGAGTTTGGTGATAGAATTTGACCGGAGGTAGCACCGATCGGAGGGACGATAAGATTTGGTAGGCGGGGCAAGTTACCCCGAGTTTTATCGGTTCTCATGAGTTTCGAGTAAGTTGTTAGGTTGGTCTTTCCCCCAACTATTCTTTGTTTTATGTGATGTCTTCCGTGATAGCTTTGTTGAGGATCGGTTAGATTTAGGTTCGGTACTGTCTGGGGTTGTCTAGTAGAAATACCGGCAACTGACTCGGGGTGCAATAAGATGCACCCGGAGGGTGGGACGCCGTGAGGCTCTATATGGTAGTCTAAACTACCACCCCCGCCGCACCAGTACGGTGGTCCGATTGTTCTTAGTAAGGAGAATATTTTTATATTTTGGTTGGTAGCGACACCTGTATAGTTGGTTCAGGCTACTCTTGGAGGACCAAGAGTTCTAAGGGGGGAGGATGTTACGGTCACCCCGAGCGGGTTGCGACCGGGTGGCCCGGGGCTTCGATTTTGGCCCAGGGAACCGGGCTTTTGGCGTTCAGACGGCTTCCGAGCCTTATCCGAGTATCATTTTGGCGAACCCCTTCGTTTTTAAGGTCGTGTGGGTTCCCCGGACATTTCCGCCGAAAATATTTTTCCGGTGCCGGGGGGTTGTCGGGGTAGTCTCGGGACGTACAGCGGGCTCGGTAGCGTTCTCGAGACCTCAGTTTGAGAAGCCGTTTGCAGTTTTGGAGTCGTGGGAATGTCCCGAAGGTTTTTATGGAATATAATATTTGGGGCGGGACGTTTGGTCCCGGGCGACTCCCGGGGCTCGGGACGGGAATCCCGGGGCTCGGGATGGAAATCTTCTGACGGCTTTGGGGTAAGTCATGTTATAATTCAAGTTGGATTTATGAGTATTTTTGTGGAATTTTGGTGTGATGAGATTTTGGTTCTGTTGGACACGCCCGCACGTCGGGATTTGTTCGGGTTCAGCGAGCTCGGTAGGACACTTTGGAATAGTAAATGAACTTTTGGAACATGTTTTACGAATGTTATAATATTCTGAGGATCGTGTCCATGTTTCGTTTAATTTGGAGTTCGGTAGTTATTTTTGGGCCAAAATTGGAACTTTCGGAAAAGTTAGGAGATTAAATTGCGTATCGCCACAAAATAAAAAGTAATCAGCATGGGCAGCAGCAGCTGGTAGTTTCGGCAGCATTTGGGAGGCTTTAAGGGACACATGTCCTATTTTAATTTAAGATGAGAGGGATGGGTTAAAAGAGAAAGAAATATATATATATATATATATATATATATATATATTAAGTTATATTTTCATAAGTGAATTAAAATTCACTTTCATTTCTTCTCTTCTTCTTCTTCCTCAAGTCTGCTGCCGCCATTGTTGAGCTCTTCCCTCAAGCTTGAAGTTCTTCTCCTTGGATGAAATCAAAGAGGAATTGGGTGCTTTATGTGGTAAGTACCTCCCTAGGTTCTCTTTACTCATTAGAATTGAGGATTAGTGAAGAAATGAGGATATTTTGAGAATGTTGAGTTTGTTCTTAGCTATAAGCTAGGATGATTCTCTTCCTCCCATCTTTTAGTATGATGTTCTTGGGTAGTAGGGGAGTGTTAATCAAGTGTTGGATTTTGGAAAACACACCTTGGGTAAAAATCCCCATTTGGCCGAATTTGTTGGAAAATTCTAAGTTGATGTGTGTTTGTTTCCTTGATTCATGCTTCAAGTATGTTAATCCTAGCATGATTCTAAGCTTATGTATGGATTCAATTTGATGGAAAACAAGTTGAGTCAAAAACCCCCAAATGGCCGAATATATAGGTTGATGTTCATTGTTGGATTTTGTTGTTTTGGATGCAATTGGTTAGCATTCTTGGTTTAGAAGTGTAATTGGTGGTTAGTATGATTAATTGGAAGCTTGAATGGATTGATTTGGAAGTTGGGTAAAAATTGGCAAAGGAGCCGAATTATTGGATGATTCTTTTTCCATGTTGGGGTTTGATTTTGGTTGAATTGGATGCTAAGATGGTATTGGGGTTGGATTTAGGTGTGGTTTGATGTTTGAAACATTGATTTCGGGTATGGAATGGAGAAGTTACCAATATGCGTGTTTATCGGAAAATGTCGGGGATGAAGGGTTTAAAGGTTGGATTTGATCAGTTCTGCTTGTTGGATTATGTTTGTCAATGTATAGTTTTGCATTGCCTAAGTTGGTTCTGAATTCTGATGTTTCTGCGGGAATCTGGAATTTTACGGAAAATCTGCCGGATTTTTGGTTTTGGGGTCGGGGGTGTAGTTTGGTAGTGTGATTGGTAAGGTTGCTAATTTAGCTTGAATTGACAGATTCTGAGGTCCGGAAGTTAGAAAAAGAGAGGTTTTCGGGTTTCGGGTCGTGGTTTGGAAATCGTCCAGAATCGGTCAAATACTATGGATTTGTGAGGTAAGGGTTTGGTTTTGTTATTTTGGTAAGATAAGTGTATGTTTAGTTTCACTTTCTGTTCTGCAAGTATTTCGGGATTATATGCCTTAGGGCATATTCTGTAGTCTGTAGGTGTGTGTATTGTTGCACTTCTGTTTTGCAGGTATTTCGGAAATATGTGCCTTAAGGTAAGTTCTGTGATCTGTAGGTTTATGCCTTGTGGCATACTATGTCTGTTAACCCTACGACAGTAGTGGGTTCGCTACCCCAGCTGGTGCACCATGCTTCTGTAATAGCTTCGATTTCGACTCCCTTAGAGGGAGGCTGTCGTTCGATTTGTTATAAGGGTTTATGGCGATTTAGAATCGCACATCCTTCGAGATTATGATACATTATCTTTACATGCACGATATTACGTATTTCATTTCATATATTACGTATATTGCTATCTTTATGTTTTGAAGGGTTACATATGCTTATCTTACCCCAAATCCCTTACGGGTCCTTTTTAGGACTCACCCTTTTTGGGTTCTGTTTTTGGGTTTCAGGTAGACCTGGTAAGCAGCCAGCGGAGTAGGTTTCCGTAAGGCTTCTGCCTTGGTTGGGTTGAGCAGTAGCTGCACCTTGCGGGCCGGGATTTTGTCTACTTGGTCTGAATCCCGCACGAGGTATTTGTTGTTTAGGCCTAGGGTTGGCTCTGTAGTTGCATGTGCATACTTTCTGGATTATTGTGATGATTGTATATGTATGAATGTATTCTGTTCTGTTGCATGTTCTGAGCGCTTGGCGCTTGTTAGGTACCCTAGGTTCGGGGAATATTGTGTGTTCTATGTTATATGCGTAAGTACTCGTCCTCGGAGGGCGGGGCTTACTTTGTTGTTATTACATGAACTGTTTGTATGGTGATGGTGATGTGCTACTTTGTTTTCGAGGGACGAGACTCACCATAGATTTCATTTTTGTTCTATGTATGAAAATTTCAGGTTGCTTCTTGTCACAGCCACCCCGCCCGGTTGCGGAGGCGGAGCCGGCCGCGACGTCGGAACAGGAATTACGGCGGAAAACGCGGCAGCGGAGCATCGAGCTCAAATACAGAACAAACGAGTATCGACTAGCAACCTACAGAACCCATACATGGCAAGTATACATGATAACTCGACAAAATACCAACCAAGCAGTTCATGGTATACCAAACATTGCTCATCGCAACAACCACAGAAACACTGAATTCATATCATAACAAATCCAATATAGGCAAGTCGGGGCTCCGACCTAGAATCATAATGCATCAAAGTAATAATATATTTCCTATCATATGTCATATACAAATTCATGATCTGATCTTCTTGCATGCAGCTACATCTTCAGTGCCATTAAACTAAATCCTATAAATTTATACCTAAGTGCGGTATCAGTAGCCTCTCGCTCAAGAATTCCCGCACGTGGTACTCTTCTTGCTCTGAGAACCCAAAATGTCGGGAAGCACCGCGGATCTCTATTCCGCTGGTTGCTTGTCGATACTGAAAGATGGTAAACAAATAAAAGGGTGAGTCCTCGAAAGGACCCGGTAAGGGCTTAAGGTAAAAGTGCGGTTTGCCCCAGTGGCAACAATCGAACTCGCAAAAGCAGAATATCACAGCATATGCATGTACATATGAACATAAAGCATAACGTAAATCAGAATCCAACATATGCGGTCCAACCGCCAGAACGACCCGTAACGACAGCCCTCAGCAGAGGTCAGAATATACAGATCAGAACAGAACAGATAGCACGGTACCGGCTGGGGTCGCGATCCCCAAACTGTCGTAGGGTCACAGAAGTATATCGGCACCCCAAGTGCGGATATACACAGAATGTCGGCACCCTCCAGTGCGGACACAGATCAGAAGTATCGGCACTCCTGGTGCGGATACACAGAACAGAACCAAAGAGCACCCGTGGTCTCTCCAACCATACGGGTCTCGTCACAGAATCAGAACAAATAATAATAACAATGCACAAATGAAAACAGAAGTATCATACCTGATATACACATACAGAACAGAATAAGAACCCGGACCTCTAAGGTTTTCCGGGCCTTGAAACGGAACAAACATACATTTTACCAATTAAGCCCTTACCTCAGAAACGCTGCCCCGCAGCCCAACACTCGGAAAATCCCGACTCTCGACCCGAAATGCACAACTTGGCTCCTACGGGTCCGCACTACTCCACCAACGCAGAATCAAGCTGTACAACCATAGTTGGATCAGAACACATCCAAACAAACCCCAGAAAACAATTTCCGCACAAACCCGCACTTTCCCGGAAAATTCCACAGAAAGCTCGGTTTTACGTACCGAGCTAGAACCTTGTTATTCCAACTCCCACAAACGTATTCCAACCCTTAAACCCGCATTCCAGACACTTTTCCCGATAAACTCGTATAAAACTAACTTTCTCATTTCTAACCCGAAAATGGTATTTCAAACACCATAACGCACCTACTTCCACTCACATTACCAATTTAGCATCCAATTCAATCAACACACATCACCAACATAGAAAAAGAATCACTTGAACATTTCGGCCCTTAACCAATTTTTCACCACACCTCCAAATCAAACCATTCAAGCTTCTAATTAACCACACTAATCACCAATTACACTACCTAAACAATATTACTAACCAATTACACCAAAATCACAAAACCTCTTCCTTAATAATTTCGGCCAAGTTAGGGATTTCTCACCCAACTTCCATTTCAATCCAAACAAAGTTCCATTAGCTCTCTTTAATTACCAATTACACTTCTTAACCAAGATTACTAACCAATTTCACTTAAATCAATAAAACCCTCCTTTGAGCAATTCGGCCAACTTGGGGAATTCTTCCCTAGCATGCTTTCCATCAAATTAAAACCATAGATAATCTTAGAATCATGCTAGGAACAACATACTTGAAGCATGAAACAAGATAACAAACACACATCATTTTGGAAATTATCCCAAAAATTCGGCCAAACCTAGGTTCCCTCTTCCATGGAGTTTTTCCAACATTCAACCATAGATTCCTACTCCCCTCAAGCCCAAGAACAACATACTAAAAGATGGGAGGGAGAAAATCATCCTAGCTTATAGCTAAGAACAAACCCAACAAATGCCAAAACCCTTCTTTTCATCACCAATCTTCCAAACTAACAAGAGAAGAGGAGTAGGGAGGATGCTTACCTCAAGTAGCAACCAATTCCTCTTTGATTTGTACCAAAAGAAGAAGTTCAAGCTTGGAGGTGCACATCCATGGAGGCGTCGGCAGCAAGAGCCAAGGAAGAAGAAGAAGAGAAGAAAAGAAAAGAAATTAAATGGATTTATGAAATAATAATAGCCTTATATAATAATCCCTTCTTTTTCATCTTAAATCATAAGTGGACAAGTGTCCCTTATCACACACACACACACACATGCTGCCGAAAATGGGCTGCTGCTGCCCATGCTGAATACTTTTAAATTTGCACCCATTTGCAAATTAACTCCCAATTTTTCCGAAAGTTCCAATTCTTTTTGCCCAAAAATAATTACCGAATTCCAAAATTAATGAAACTCGGACACAATCTTCAGAATATTATAACATGCACAGAACATTTTTCAGAAATTCATTTGCCTTTCCGGAGTGTCCTACCGAGCTCGCTGAACCCGAACCAAAACCCGACGTGCGAGCGTGACAACCTGAACCGAAATTCCGTCACTCCAAAATTCTATAAAAATTCCCATAAATTCCATCTTAAATTCAAACACAACTTACCCCAAAGCCGTCAGAAAATTTCCATCCCGAGCCCCGGGATTCCCGCCCCGAGCCCCGGAGTCGCCCGAACCGAACGTCCCGCCCCAAATATTAAACTCCACAAACACCTCCGGGACGTCACCACGACTCCAAAACTACAAACGGCTTCCCAAACTGAGATCTCGAGAGCGCTACCGAGCCCGCTGTACGTCCCGAGGCGACCCCGACAACCCCCCGGCGCCAGAAAAATATTTTCGGCGGAAACGTCCGGGGGACCCACACGACCTCAAATACGGAGGGGTTCGCCAAAATGATACTCGGATAGGGCTCGGGAGCCGTCTGAACGCCGAAAAACGTGACCCGCAGGCCAAAACCGGAGCCCCGGGTCACCCGGTCGCAACCCGCTCGGGGTGACCGTAACATTCTCCCCCCCCTTAGAACTCTTGGTCCTCCAAGAGTAGCCTGAACCAACCAGACAAGTGTCGCTACCAACCAGAAAATATGAACATTCCTCTAACCCAGAACAATCGGACCACCGTACTGGTGCGGCGGGAGTGGTAGTTTAGACTACCATACAGAGCCTCACGGCGTCCCACCCTCCGGGTGCATCTTATTGCACCCCGAGACAGTTGCCGGTATTTCTACCAGACAACCCCAGACAGTACCGAACCTAAGTCTAACCGATCCACAATAGGCTATCCTGGAAGGTACCACATAAAACAGAAACAGTTGGGGGGGGAAAAAACCCAACCTAACAACTTACTCTGGAAACTCATAAAAACCGATATAACTCGGGGTAACTCGCCCCGCCTATCAAATCTTACTGTCTCTCTGAACGGTGCTACCTCCAGTCAAATTCTATCAAATTCTATCACCAAACGCCGATTCAAGAGCCCTACGGCGGCGGTTCGTATAAGCGATGGTGCGATCGTTCGCGGTTTTAATCGCGCGCTGTAATAATCTGATCTTTGCCGTAGACTCCTCAAAAGCTCGGGTCCCGGCTTAACCCCATCGACGCATCTGTCCAACAAGTATGGTGTCATACACCTCCTCCCGCATAACGCCTCAAATGGTATCATGCCAATCGTAGTCTGAAAGCTGTTGTTGTACGAGAACCCTATCAACGCAACTGCTAGCCCCAAACTCCTCCAAAATCCAAAGTACAGATTCGCAACATATCCTCCAATATCAGAATCACCCGCTCCGACTGTCCGTCCGTCTGTGGGTGATAAGCTGTATTCAGATGGAGTCGCGTGCCCAATGCTTCATGAAAAGCAATCCAGAACCGTCTTTGTAAAACGCGGATCACGGTCGATTCAATGGAGTCTGGTACTCCATGTAAACGTACAATCTCCCTGATGTAAAGCCGGGCAAGCTTCTCCAGAGGGTCTGTGACCCGAATAGGCAGAAAGTGTGCGCACTTTATCAGCTGATCCACAATAACCCAGATAACATCATGGCGAGACCGTGTCAGGGGCAGTGCAGTCAGAAAGTCCATAGTAACATTACCCCACTTCCACACTGGAATGGGCAAAGTCTGCAGTGTCCCTGCCGGTTTCTGATGCTCAAACCGCCGAGTGTGCCTCCTCGAAAATCTCATTCCAGAACTCCTGATCCTCAGGTACATAAAGGCGATCTCAGAAGTATAGCAATCCCTGCCTATACTGAAACGTCGGTAACAAATAAACCCTTATCTTCCCCAGATAACTTCTTCAATACCAGATCTCTACCTTGCGCTTCGCGCATCCTATCAAGCCACTCAGAATGTATGGTAAGTGTAATAACCTGAGCACACTCCCAGAGCTGCCCCCCTGTGCCAAAGGCATATCAAATCACTCTCCTCAGATCGGTCACCAACATTTCCTCCCTTAATTAAGCCGGTATACTTCCTGCTCAGAGCATCGGCAACCGTGTTGCCCTTGCCAGAGATGTACCCGATACTACAATCATAGTCCTTAATGTATTCGAGACATCTGCGCTGCCTCATGCTAAGCTCCTTCTATGTAAACAGATATTTCAGACTCTTATGGTCGGTAAGAATCTGAAATTTATTACCAAACAGATATTGATTCCAATGTTTCAGCGCATAAACTATTATAGCCAACTCCAGATCATGTATCAGTCAGTTCAGCTCATGCGGTCGCACTGCCTCGACCCTTAAGCTAAAACAAAAAGCTCCTGCGCCAACACACCCCTAACTTGATGTTAAAGCATCCGAATAATTCACATACGGCAACATCGGACCTGCAAGAGTCAGAATCGGAGCGTTAGTCAACCGCCGCTTCAACTCCTGAAAATTCTGCTCCCACCTGTCAGACCAGATATACGTTGACCCTTCTTGGTCAAGCTGCATAAGCGGAGATGCCAGAATAGAACACCCTGGTACAAACCTCTGATAAAATCCTGCTAACCCCAGAAAGCTCCTGAACTCCCGTACCGTGGTAGGTTGTTTCCAATCCCGAACCGCCCTCACCTTCTCTGGATCCACAGACAGACCATGCTCAGATATAATGTGTCCCAGAGAGGTGACTTCCCGAATCCAGAACTCACACTTTGAGAATTTAGCATAAAGCTGATATTCCCAAAGTGTCTGCAGATCTACCCTCAGATGCTCCCGATGCGAGTCCTCATCCCGAGAATATATCGAATATCATCAATAAAACCACCAGAAATGAGTCCAAGTACGGTCGGAACACCCGATGCATCGATCCATGAATGCCACCGAACATTGGTCAGCCCGAACGGCATGACCGTAAACTCAAAGTATCCAAACCGGGTGCGAAAAGCAGTCTTAGGTATGTCCTCTACCTTCACCCTAAGCTGAAAATACCCAGATCAGAGATCAATCTTTGAGAAAACCCTCAAACCCCGAAGTTGATCAAAAAGATCGTTAATCCTCGGTAACGGATACTTATTCTTCCCAATAAGAGCATTCAACCGTCTGTAATCAATACAAAGTCAGAGTGTCCCATCATTCTTCTTAACAAACAATACCAGAGCACCCCACGCTGAAGTGCTCGGTCGGACGAAACTCTTTTCTGTAATTCCTCCGATTACTTCTTCTACTCCTGCATCTCAGAAATAGGCATCCGATAAGGAGGAATAGATATCGGAGCAGTACCCGACTGCAGGTGGATCTCAAACACAATTTCCCGCGACCCGAAACCCGGAAACCTTTCTTTTTCAACCTTCTGGACCTCAGAATCTGTCAATTCAAGCTGAATTAGCAACTTTACCAACCACACTACCAAACTACACCCCCGACCCAAAATCGAAAATCCCGCGAGAATTTCGGTAAAATTCCAGTTTTCCGCAGAAACATCAGAATTCAGAACCGATTCAGAACATGCAAGAATTCACTTCAATAATCACAAATCAATCCACAGAACACATCAAATTCAACAGAAATTCCCAACATAATCAGTCAAAAATTCGGCCAAAAGGTGAGTTCTCACCCGTGTTGTGTTTCCAACGATCCAACGTTATTTCCCTAATCCTTACCTACCCAACATCAACATATATGAACCACACAACGATCCAACGGTTCAATTCCATCAAAACTCAGATCTAAGCCAAGAACATCAACTTTCCAATATTGCCAAATACTCGAACCATACCTCAGACAGACGTAGTACTCGAGTTGCTGATCAACTTCCCAGTTGAACTCTCGGACCAAGAAGCAATCTAGAGCAAGCTTTGGAAGCTTGTAAAACACAACAATGGTGGCTTTAGAGAGAGGAAGAATTCGGCAGTGAAGAAGGAAGAAGAATACGTTTGCATTTTTGCAAGACTTGCCAAAACTTAAGTCTTGTAATAATAAGTCATGTGCTTTGCACATGACATCCTTTGACATCATAGTGAATCATAATCACTAGAAATAACAAGAGACCAAGTCCAATACTTTCCACTAATCACATTTCGCCAAGTGTCACACTTGGCTCGCCCGAGTTCAAAACCGCCCGAAACCGTAATTTCCGACCCAGAACATTTTTCTTCACAGAAAAATGTAAATTATATCCCGACTCCAGATCTTCCTCAAAACTGCAAATCTGAGTCCCGGGTCACTCCCGGGAGCCGTTTCTCCGCCCAGAATCCCCGAAAATCGTCCGACGGCAACCCCCCGGCCCCGAAAAATATTTTCCGCGGAAATGTCCGGTACACTGCCAGGACACTAGAAATCAGATATCGGGTCAATCCGAACTCCGGTTCAGAATCTGGAAGCAATCTGACCGGAGTAGCCGTTGGCCCCGGCGGCCAACCGGCTCAGAATAGCCTCCCTCCAGGAGTTTGTCAATTCCTGCAAACCAAGTCTCTACTACCTCCGGCCCTCCTCGGCCGCTGAACCTCGGGGGGATTCAAACTCTTAAACCTCTCCAAAAGTCCAACCTCGTCAGACTGGTGTCTCAGATCTCCCCGTCGTTGATAGGACCGACGAGAAGTCTAGGTGTCGTAGTGACCACGCTCCTCGGAGTCACTCACTTACCAATTCCAAAGCTGTAGCGAGCAGTGGCTAAAGTCTCGCTATCACCACCTGATCAAAATGCCCTTACCGTGGCATAAACAGATTTTCCCCTGCCTACTGCCGCCCCTGAACCAGCTAGGCTGGCGGTAATACCAAATCAGAGAGGGGTCCCTACGACAGCTAAGCCTCGGGGGCGGTGAGTGTGGTTGTCCAGTCCCTGGGTTACGCTGAACCCGTATCCTATTCCACGGAGGTGTGGGATCCCAGTCCCGCCCCTCCGGTACCAAATCACGCTATTCGCGTGTAGTAAACATTCCCTTAAACCAAGTCCAACCAAAGCCAACTTATCCCATATCCAAAAGTCCAAATCAACTAACTCTTCCCCATCTATCCAAAAGCCAGCAGCAGTATTCTAAGGCTCTGTAGTGTAATGCAATGCATGATGCAAGGATTCTTTTCATAATCCCGAAACTAAATAATAAACCTTAACATAGAATCAGATCATGCTTATAATCACGGAATCACTTCATATAACACCCACACCTTCCATAATGCTCCAAAGAACCGCCACCGCTCCACACGCATTCCGAAATGGTTCAAATAAGGAGTTGATCAGGCTCCGTACCGAACCACTCCAGAATGAGGTGTAAACCAGTAGCTTGCCCTTCGAAGTCATTACTTGTAAAGCTTACCCATGAACTAGCATGACTTGCCTTCCACAACCCATACTTTAACTAACCATGCTTTACCTCTTGGGTCACTTCGACCCGACCTGCTCTGATACCAACTTGTCACAGCCACCCCGCCCGGTTGCGGAGGCGGAGCCGGCCGCGACGTCGGGAACAGTAATTACGGCGGAAAGCGCGGCAATGAGCATCGAGCTCAAATACGTAACAAACGAGTATCGACTAGCAACCTCTGAGAACCCATACATGGCAAGTATACATGATAACTCGACAAAATACCAACCAAGCGGTTCATGGTATACCAAACATTGCTCATCGCAACAACCACGAAACACCGAATTCATATCATAACAAATCCAATATAGGCAAGTCGGGCTCCGCCTCGACTCGAAGGCATCAAAGGCAGAATATATTTCCGATCATATGGCATATACAAATTCATGATCTGATCTACATGCATGCGGCTACAGCTACAGAGCCATTAAACAAAATCCTATAAATATATACCTAAGTGCGGAATCGAAGCCTCTCGCTCAAGAATTCCCGCACGTGGTACTCTTCTTTTCTGAGAACCCAAAATGTCGGGAAGCACCGCGGATCTCTATTCCGCTGGTTGCTTGTCGATCGCCTGAAAGATGGTAAACAAATAAAAGGGTGAGTCCTCGAAAGGACCCGTAAGGGCTTAAGGTAAAAGTGCGGTTTGCCCCGGTGGCAACAATCGAACTCGCAAAAGCAGAATATCACAGCATATGCATGTACATATGAACATAAAGCATAACGTAAATCAGAATCCAACATATGCGGTCCAACCGCCAGAACGACCCGTAACGACAGCCCTCAGCAGAGGTCAGAATATACAGATCAGAACAGAACAGATAGCACGGTACCGTCTGGGGTCGCGATCCCCAAACTGTCGTAGGGTCACAGAAGTATATCGGCACCCCAAGTGCGGATATACACAGAATGTCGGCACCCTCCAGTGCGGACACAGATCAGAAGTATCGGCACTCCTGGTGCGGATACACAGAACAGAACCAAAGAGCACCCGTGGTCTCTCCAACCATACGGGTCTCGTCACAGAATCAGAACAAATAATAATAACAATGCACAAATGAAAACAGAAGTATCATACCTGATATACACATACGAGTAATGAATAAGAACCCGGACCTCTAAGGTTTTCCGGGCCTTGAAACGGAACAAACATACATTTTACCAATTAAGCCCTTACCTCAGAAACGCTGCCCCGCAGCCCAACACTCGGAAAATCCCTAATCCCTACCGAAATGCACAACTTGGCTCCTACGGGTCCGCGCTACTCCACCAACGCAGAATCAAGCTGTACAACCATAGTTGGATCAGAACACATCCAAACAAACCCCAGAAAACAATTTCCGCACAAACCCGCACTTTCCCGGAAAATTCCACAGAAAGCTCGGTTTTACGAACCGAGCTAGAACCTTGTTATTCCAACTCCCACAAACGTATTCCAACCCTTAAACCCGCATTCCAGACACTTTTCCCGATAAACTCGTATAAAACTAACTTTCTCATTTCTAACCCGAAAATGGTATTTCAAACACCATAACGCACCTACTTCCACTCACATTACCAATTTAGCATCCAATTCAATCAACACACATCACCAACATAGAAAAAGAATCACTTGAACATTTCGGCCCTTAACCAATTTTTCACCACACCTCCAAATCAAACCATTCAAGCTTCTAATTAACCACACTAATCACCAATTACACTACCTAAACAATATTACTAACCAATTACACCAAAATCACAAAACCTCTTCCTTAATAATTTCGGCCAAGTTAGGGATTTCTCACCCAACTTCCATTTCAATCCAAACAAAGTTCCATTAGCTCTCTTTAATTACCAATTACACTTCTTAACCAAGATTACTAACCAATTTCACTTAAATCAATAAAACCCTCCTTTGAGCAATTCGGCCAACTTGGGGAATTCTTCCCTAGCATGCTTTCCATCAAATTAAAACCATAGATAATCTTAGAATCATGCTAGGAACAACATACTTGAAGCATGAAACAAGATAACAAACACACATCATTTTGGAAATTATCCCAAAAATTCGGCCAAACCTAGGTTCCCTCTTCCATGGAGTTTTTCCAACATTCAACCATAGATTCCTACTCCCCTCAAGCCCAAGAACAACATACTAAAAGATGGGAGGGAGAAAATCATCCTAGCTTATAGCTAAGAACAAACCCAACAAATGCCAAAACCCTTCTTTTCATCACCAATCTTCCAAACTAACAAGAGAAGAGGAGTAGGGAGGATGCTTACCTCAAGTAGCAACCAATTCCTCTTTGATTTGTACCAAAAGAAGAAGTTCAAGCTTGGAGGTGCACATCCATGGAGGCGTCGGCAGCAAGAGCCAAGGAAGAAGAAGAAGAGAAGAAAAGAAAAGAAATTAAATGGATTTATGAAATAATAATAGCCTTATATAATAATCCCTTCTTTTTCATCTTAAATCATAAGTGGACAAGTGTCCCTTATCACACACACACACACACATGCTGCCGAAAATGGGCTGCTGCTGCCCATGCTGAATACTTTTAAATTTGCACCCATTTGCAAATTAACTCCCAATTTTTCCGAAAGTTCCAATTCTTTTTGCCCAAAAATAATTACCGAATTCCAAAATTAATGAAACTCGGACACAATCTTCAGAATATTATAACATGCACAGAACATTTTTCAGAAATTCATTTGCCTTTCCGGAGTGTCCTACCGAGCTCGCTGAACCCGAACCAAAACCCGACGTGCGGGCGTGACAACCTGAACCGAAATTCCGTCACTCCAAAATTCTATAAAAATTCCCATAAATTCCATCTTAAATTCAAACACAACTTACCCCAAAGCCGTCAGAAAATTTCCATCCCGAGCCCCGGGAGTCGCCCGGAACCGAACGTCCCGCCCCAAATATTAAACTCCACAACCACCTCCGGGACGTTTCCACGACTCCAAAACTACAAACGGCTTCTCAAACTGAGATCTCGAGAGCGCTACCGAGCCCGCTGTACGTCCCGAGGCGACCCCGACAACTCCCCGGCGCCAGAAAAATATTTTCGGCGGAAACGTCCGGGGGACCCACACGACCTCAAATACGGAAGGGTTCGCCAAAATGATACTCGGATAGGGCTCGGGAGCCGTCTGAACGCCGAAAACGTGACATTTGGCCGCAACCCGCATCGCGACAAGGGACACGGGTGGCCAGAACACATAATTGCCCCTCGCCACATTTTGGTTGACAAAGATATAGGCATCCCCCGCCGCAGTGTGGAAAACCAAAGTTAGAGCCCGCACATCACAGCGGACGTGGAACTCAGTATGAGTGTGGCGCCCAATGATGGCGTTGTATGGTGTAGGGAGATCCAGGACAATAAAGTCCACGGCTGGAGTGGCACACTTGCTTCTTTTCCTTAGTGGTTCCCATCATCATATAGGGGAGCGTGATTGACCCCAAAGTTGGGATTTCATCCCGTCCCACTCCAAAGGTAGCCCCCTTGGTAGGTTGAATTTGTGACAAAGGCACCTTGGCCTCAACCAGAGTGTGCTTGTAGATGACGTTGGCATTCGCCCCAGTGTCCATGTAGACTCTGTCAATATCCCATCCTGCGATGCGGGCAGTGATAACCAAAGGGTCCGCGTGCGGTACCGCCACCGAGGTGCCATCGCGGCGATGTAGTAAGTGAGTAGAAGAGTGATTGACCTGGTAGATCTGTCTCATATGACGGCGTCTCGCCGATGCGCCTTCACATTGTGTGATTACGCTGATGTGCCCCCTTGGTGGGGGAATTTCGACCAGACCTTCTCGATCTGGGTTCTGCTGGGAGCGACCCCGTCTGCGGTCCCCCTGACGGCGGTCCTCCTGGTTATTTTCCCGCCTGCGATCCCCATCATCGTGGAGTAAGAACTCCCTGAGTTTGCCTTGAGCGAGCATTTCCCCAATCATGCGTTTAAGCTCAAAACAGTCCTCAGTGTCATGTCCCTTGTCGCGATGGTAACGACAATACTTGGTGCTAGACTTGACGACCTCCCGGGAGAGGCGGGGCCACTTGGGAACCTCCTCTTGCTCCAGGGCATGGAGTATGTTGGTGCGAGACTCCCTTAGTGGGGGAAGAGTAAAATACGCCCCTCTCTGTTGGATGGCGTAGGGTACTGTCTCTGGGACCTGGAGTCCGGTCGTGAGGGCTGTCCCTTTGCATCTGCCGTGGCGGCCCTGGCGAGTGGTCGAGTGACCTCTTCCGTATTCATAAACCGTGAGGCAGTGCTCAAGAACTGTTCCATATTGGTGGGAGGGTTGGTGTGCACATCCACAAAGAAAAGGGATTCCCAGCGGAGGCCCTGAATGGCCGCAAGTAGGCGGGCTTCCTCCCCTAGATTAGGGACTTTAATGGATTATGCCTGGAAACGCTGGATATACTCCCTGAGAGGCTCATCTTTCTTTTGCCGTATTTTGAGGAGGTGTCCCGCCGTTTTGGGGGGAGGTTTAGATACCACAAAGTGGTTGGAGAAGTTGCGGGAGAGTTCCTCAAAGGAGTTAAACCGTTTATCACGGAGGGTGGTATACCAGTTGGCGGCGGCTCCCGTGAGCGTGGAGCTGAAGGCTCTACAGAGCGTGTTATCGTCCGCTCTTGCGATGGCCATCGCAGAAACGTAACGCTGGAGATGAATATCAGGGTCTGAGAGACCGTCGTAAGCGTCTAGCTTAGGCTGGCGAAACTGCTCTGGAAGAGGTCTCCAAAACCCGTTGGGTGAAAGGTTGGGTCCAGAGGTGGTCGGACCCATTCTGGAAACATTATGAACTCTGGCTCTTTCGTCCCTCTTTTCCACTTCCTCTAATCGTCTAGTAAGTGCGATAAGTAACGACGAAGAAGGGTCAGGGTTACTTACTTGTTGAGGAGGAGTAGTAGGGCGTTCGGGCTGACTAGTCCGTAGCGTGCCCAACGCTATCCAGAACGCCCCTCAGAGTGGTGGCGAGTGTTTCGCGCAAGTTGAGAGCAACCGCATCAGTGATTGTTTGCAGAACGGCCGGATCAAGGCTCGTTGGTGGAGTGTTTGGTGGTGGAGTGTTGCGCTCCTGAGGTACGTTACGGTTCATGTGGGAGGAGCTTTCCTCCGTTGAGTGAACAGAGAGTTCTCCCCGTTACGGGGGAATGTTACTTGGAGATGGTTCCGATCGTGGATCATTGTTTGTGTTTGCCGTGGGAGGATTCCTCCGTCCCTGACGACTGTGCCTACTTGCACTCCGGGTAGTTGGCATGGCTTACTACTTGTGGTTTGTAATATGGGTTTACGAGAAGAACTTTTTTGTTTCTTTCGTTCCCACAGACGGCGCCAAACTGATATTCTCGTTCCCAGAGTAGGAGCGGAATCCCAGTTGAGTGATTGATGAAGATGGTGTTCTTGAGACTCCAAGCTTGCTGTTCAGAGTAATCTGTAAAAGATAAGAAGAATACTCAGAAGTACCAAGAGATGAGTGGGGGGGCGTGTAGTAGCTTACCCAATTTAAGGTGGACATCACCCTATTTATAGGGAGATGCTAGGAGAAGAGCCTCCCCCAGTTGAAGCCTTGGACAGGCTGTGAGACAGAACTGACAAGTCTGTCAGATGTAAGGAGATAAGTCGTGTCGATCGATTGGAGATAAGGCGGTTGTGATGATGAAGATCTCAGCAAACCGCCTTAGAAGATTCACAAATCTGTCAAATGTCAGGGAATGTTTGACGTACAAATCTGGTGAAGATCACTCAGGCTCGTGCTGGCCTCCTTATTGGCTGATTGATGTCAGATGACCAAGTGGTCTATTTCCAGGTGGAGCAAGTGGCAGGCGAAGGCCTGCAAGGGGCGAAGGCCCAGATAGAATACAGCCAAGTAAGGAGTGAGGGTCGCAGGAGAGTATAAGGGCCTTATCTGGGCGGGGCCAGTATAGGCAGGAGAGTCCTCGCGAAGGCGAGTTGAGGCTGCGGGAGTAAGACCCGCGAAGGCGAGTGAGGTCGCAAGGGCGATACCTGAGACCGCGAGGGCAATCCGCACAGGCCTAAGAGACGCAAAGGCGAGTGTGAGACATCGCCCGGGCGAGACTCGAGACCCGCGAGGGCAAGACCCGCACGTGAGACAGGAGACCTCGCGAAGGCGAGAGACCGCAAGGGTGAGACCTTGCGAAGGCGATACTTGGAGACCACAAGGGTGAGACCTTTTCAAAGGGCCTTGTATGATTCGATGCGCGCGCGAGGCGCGTTTGCTTGGGTAGTGTACCACCAAGGCAAGGCTTCGCCATGGCGCACACATCGTTTGATGAAGCAGCCTCGCCTTGAGGCTTCGTAATGGCTTCGCCAAGGCCTCGCCATTGCCTCGGATGCCTTAACATGATGTAGCCCTTTCGTCAAGGGTACTGCCATCGCCTAGATGCCTACCTTTGAAAAAGGCCTTTTCCATGTCGTGCTAGTCCGACCATGGATTAGGCCGCCCGGGCCTCTAAAACTCGCGTGCTTCACTCACCTGGGACTCCTTGTTGTGCGATCCCATGATCAATTCTCGCATCCAAAGGATCGCCATCTACGGAATCTCCAGCACTGACAAACCCAGTGCCCTTCGCCCTGTGGGGCCTTGACCTCATTGGTCCGATGCCGACCGCTCCAGGTCAGTACCGCTTCTGTGTGGTTGCAGTTGATTATTTTTCTAAATGGGTCGAAGTAGAACCCCTGGTCTCCATCACTTCCGCCAAGATCATCAAATTCCTGTGGAAAAATCTTGTCTGCCGGTACGGCAGCCCTCGTGCTATTATTACAGATAATGGTACACTGTTTGCCAGTCACAGCGTCCAACAATTGGCCCAGGACAACAATGTCCGCATGCTTTTCGCCCCAGTGGCGCACCCCCAGTCTAATGGGCAGGTTGAGGTCACCAACCGCACCCTCAAGGAGGGCCTCAAGAAGCGCCTTGAGGGGGCCAAAGGTCGCTGGGTAGATGAACTCCCAAGTGTCCTGTGGGACTACCTTACCACAACGCGAACCCCAACAGGCGAAACGCCTTTTTCTCTGGTATATGGTGCAGACCTCCCTACTATCCGCATGATCAACTTCACTGACGAAGCCAATGCTCAAGGGCTTCGCGCTAAACTCGACTTAATCGAGGAATTGCGCGAGGGCGCTCACCTTCGCATATTCGCCCTCAAACAGAGGCTCAGTCTTCACCACAATGCCAGGGTAAAACCCAAACACTACAACAAGGGGGCCTTGCCCTGCTCAAATCTGCCCTCACCGCTCACGACCCCAAACAGGGTGTCTTGCGACCTAACTTGGACGGACCCTATATTGTTCATAAACAAGTCCGCCCAGGAGTCTATGAACTACAAGACCATGATGGTCGTCTTCTTCCCCGCAACTTTCATGCGGATGACTTACGCCCATATTACGTGTAAGTCCTCAGTCTTACGTATTCAATTCAATAAAATACATGTGTATTTCTCCCTCTCTTGCAGCATTACGTGACATTATAAATGCCCTCTCAATTGCTCTCTGCACCCGACCGGTCAGACTGGCCACTCGCCTAAATCACGGCAGCAGACCTTGTCAGGTCCCACTTGCGCACCCACACCAAGGGCAGCCCCCTGTGGTCGCACCGGGTAGTTGCGGGTCTCATCCCCAACTGACCTTCAACTCGCCCCGCCCCAAGGGTAACCCCCTTGCGCTGCGGAAGGGTAACCCCCTTTTGGCTCCTTCAGGGAGGTCTATGTGTAAGTCGCCCTCGCTCGCTGCAGCAGACCTCCCGCACGGACTCCTCCACCTAGATAGTTGCGGGTCTCATCCCCAACTGACCTTCAACTCGCCCCGCCCCAAGGGTAACCCCCTTGCGCTGCGGAAGGGTAACCCCCTTTTGGCTCCTTCAGGAAGGCACCTGTGTAAGTCGCCCTCGCGCGCCACGCCGGACTTTCCGCTCAGACTCCTCCACACAGGTAGTTGCGGGTCTCATCCCCAACTGACCTTCAACTCGCCCCGCCCAAGGGTAACCCCCTTGCGCTGCGGAAGGGTAACCCCCTTTTTGGCTCCTTCAGGAAGGTCCCTGTGTAAGTCGCCCTCACACGCCACACCGGACCTTCCGCTCGGACTCCTCCATACAGGTAGTTGCGGGTCTCATCCCCAACTGACCTTCAACTCGCCCCGTCCCAAGGGTAACCCCCTTGCGCTGCGGAAGGGTAACCCCCTTTTGGCTCCTTCAGGAGGGTCCCTGTGTAAGTCACCCTCGCGCGCCACACCGGACCTTCCGCACGGACTCTTCAATGCAGTTGCGGGTCTCACTCCCCAAAGCTCCAGCTGGCTATTCACTTGTCTCAACAAGTACTCCACTTCCTTCGCCATCGCGCGACTCCAGGCTCAAGGTAAATAGAGTTTTACTTCATTCTTATCATATCAATGATGAGCACTCTGCAGGTATCTTCTACTTGGTACACTGTACACTACCCAAACGCTTGCTCCCTGAAGGATCGCCAGGAAGGTCTCTGTGTGAGCTGCCTTCGCGAGCCCCAGCAGACCTTCCACGTGTAAAAATCTTATCCGTGGTCTTCAAAGGCATCGCCTCTACGAACCCTGGACGGGTCCTTAACTTGTCTCAACAAGTGAACCCACAAATTTTCTGGAAAGATATTTGTGGCCCCACCGTTGCGGATTTCAAGTGCATTGCCACTATGAACTCAAGCTGAATCTTCAGCATCTTGACAAGTGATCTTTGTGGCTTCGCCGTTACGAACGCCAGCAGACTTCTCGCCACAAGCAGGACTTAGCTTACGGTTGTTAACCTAGCTAACGTACCTTACACCGCTATCGCAAGACAAAAACGAGGCTACAAAACAATGAAGGTAAAATGAAATTTTACTTCATCAATTGTTATCAAAACTATGCATAAATGCAGGTATCCCTTGTACACAAAAGAGGGGGGTCCTCTACTGTCACCGCACGCCACCCGAGCCCGGTTGCGGAGGCGGGGGCGCCGGGACGTCGGAAGCGGAAGCCGGAATGATACAGAAAGGCAGGTCCATCGGGACCTGCTGCGCGTAGCGGACCCGAAAAACGATTGTGGAAGCAACCTGAAATTTTCATGCATATAACTAAAATGAAATCCATGATGAGTCTCGCCCCTCGAAACGGACGAGCACATCACTAACACCATATAAACTGTTCATGTAATAACAACAAAGTAAGCACCGTCCTCCAAGGACGAGTACTTACGCACACAATATAGGTACATACGAATTCACCGAACCTAGGGTATCTAGCAATCGCCAAGCGCTCAGAACATGCAACAGAACAGAATATATACATACTTATACAATCATCACAATCATCCAGAAAGTATGCACATGCAACTACAGAGCCAACCCTAGGCCTAAACAACAAATACCTCGCGCGGGATTCAGACCAAGTAGACAAAATCCCGGCCCGCAAGGTGCAGCTGCTGCTCAACCCAACCAAGGCAGAAGCCTCACGGAAACCTACTCCGCTGGTTGCTTACCGGGTCTACCTGAAACCCAAAAACAGAACCCAAAAAAGGGTGAGTCCTCGAAAGGACCCGTAAGGGATTTGGGGTAAGATAAGCATATGTAACCCTGCAAAACAGAAAGATAATAATATACAGAATATATACGATAGAAAACAGAATATCGTGCATGTAATAAAAACAGATCGAATCCCGAAAAAATATGCGATACTAAATCGCCATAAACCCTTATAACAAATCGAGCAACGACCTCCCTCTAAGGGAGTCGAAGCCGAAGCTATTACGAAGCATGGTGCACCAGTGGGGTAGCGAACCCTCAACTGTCGTAGGGTTAATGCACACAGTATGCCATAAGGCATACTCCTACAAATTACGTAACGTACCTTAAAGCGAAATTTCCGAAATACTGCAAAATGAAGTGCAACAACACATACACCTACAGACTACGAGAATATGCCCTAGGCATATATTACTGAAATACTTGCGAATGTAAAGTGAAACTAAACATACACCTATCTTACCAAAAATAGCAGAACCAAACCCTTACCTCACAATTCCAGTATTTGACCGGTTCTGGACGATTTCCAAACCACGACCCGAAACCCGAAAACCTCTCTTTTTCTAACTTCCGGACCTCAGAATCTGTCAATTCAAGCTAAATTAGCAACCTTACCAACCACTCTACTAAACTACACCCCCGACCCCGAAACCGAAAATCCGGCAGAATTTCCGTAAAACTCCAGATTCCCACAGAAACATCAGAATTCAGAACCAACTTAGGCAATGCAAAATTATACATTGTCAAACACAATCCAACAAGCAGAACTGATTAAATCCAACCTTAAAACCCTTCATTACCCGACATTTTCCGATAAATCCGCATAAATGCAACTTTTCCAATCCTTACCCGAAATCAACGTTTCAAACTTCTAACCACACCAAAATTCAACCCCAATTCCACTTTAGCATCCAATTCAACCAACATCAAACCCCAACATGGAAAAAGAATCATTCCAATAATTCGGTTCTTAACCAACATTTTACCCAACTTCCAATTCAATCCATTCAAGCTTCCAAACAACCATTCTAATCACCAATTTCACTTCTAAACCAAAAATGCTATCCAATTGCATCCAAAACAACAAAATCCAACATTGAACATCATCTCATAAATTCGGCCAAAGGGGGGTTTCCAACCCAACTTATTTTCCATCAAATTGAATCCATACATAAGCTTAGAATCATGCTAGGATTAACATACTTGAAGCATGAATCAAGGAGACAAACACACATCAACATAGAATTTTCCAACAAATTCGGCAATTTAGGGGTTTTCATCCAAGGTGTGTTTTCCAAAATCCAACACTTGATTAACACTCCCCTACTACCCAAGAACATCATACTAAAAGATGGGAGGAAGAAAATCATCCTAGCTTATAGCTAAGAACAAACCCATCATTCACAAATCCTCTCTTTTTTCCAACCAATTCTTGTTTCTAACAAGAAAAGAGAGCTAGGGAGTAAGCTTACCACTTAAAGGATCCATTTCCTTGTTGATTTGAGCCAAGATTTGAAGAACAAGAAGCTTGGAGTGAGCTTCCATGGTGGCGGCAGCAAATGAGAAAGAAGGAAGAAGAAGAAGAAGTATGAAATAATAACCATTTTATGAAATATAAGCTATATATAAATATCCTTTCCTTTTTCCCATCCTTTCTCATCTTAAATAAGAAAAGGCCAAGTGTCCCATAAACCTTCCCATTTCTGCCGAAAGTAAGCTGCTGCCCATGCTCCAAATTATTAATTTTGCAACCAAGTTCCAATTAACTCCCAATTTTTCCGAAAGTTCCAATATTTTTTGCCCAAAAATAATTACCGAATTCCAAAATTAACGAAACTTGGACACAACCCTCAGAATATTATAACATTCATAAAACATATTTCAAAAGTTCATTTACCATTCCGGAGTGTCCTACCGAGCTCGCTGAACCCGAACCAAAACCCGACGTGCGAGCGCGTCAACCTGAACAGAAATTCCGTCACTCCAAAAATCTATAAAAATACCCATAAATTCCATCTTAAATTATAACACCACTTACCCCAAAGCCGTCAGAAAATTTCCATCCCGAGCCCCGGGATTCCCGTCCCGAGCCCCGGGAGTCGCCCGGAACCGAACGTCCCGCCCCAAATATTAAACTCCACAACCACCTCCGGGACGTTTCCACGACTCCAAAACTGCAAACGGCTTCCCAAACTGAGATCTCGAGAGTGCTACCGAGCCCGCTGTACGTCCCGAGACGACCCCGACAACCCCCCGGCGCCCGAAAAATATTTTCGGCGGAAACGTCCGGGGGACCCACACGACCTCAAATACGGAAGGGTTCGCCAAAATGATACTCGGATAGGGCTCGGGAGCCGCCTGAACATCGAAAAACGTGACCCGCAGGCCAAAACCGGAGCCCCGGGTCACCCGGTCGCAACCCACTCGGGGTGACCGTAACATTCTCCCCCCCTTAGAACTCTTGGTCCTCCAAGAGTAGCCTGAACCATCCATACAGATGTCGCTACCAACAGAATGTACAAATATTCTCATTACTAAGAACAATCGGACCGCCGCACTGGTGCGGCGGGAGTGGTAGTTTAGACTACCATACAGAGCCTCACGGCGTCCCACCCTCCGGGTGCATCTTATTGCACCCCGAGTCGATTGCCGGTATTTCTACCAGACAACCCTGCAGACGATCGAACCTAAGTCTAACCGATCCACAACAGGCTATCACGGAAGACATCACGTAAAACGAGAAATAGTTGGGGGTAAGGCCAACCTAACAACTTACTCGAAACTCATGAGAACCGATATAACTCGGGGTAACTTGCCCCGCCTACCAAATCTTCTGTCCATCAGATCGGTGCTACCTCCAGTCAAATTCTGCCACCAAACTCAGATTCCAGAATCCTACGGCGACGGTTCGTATAAGCAGTGGTGCAGTCGTTCGCGGTTTTGATCCGCGCCTATAACAATCTGATCTTCGCCGTAGTCTCCTCAAAAAGCTCGGGTCCCAGTTCAACCCCATCAGACGCATCTGTCCAACAGTATGGTGTCATACACCTCCCGTACAACACCTCATATGGTGCCATGTCAAATGTAGTCTGAAAGCAATTGTTGTATGAGAACTCTATCAAAGTAACTGCTGGACTCAATCTCCCCCAAAATCCAAAGTATAGATTCGCAGCATATCTTCCAGTATCAGAATCACCGCTCCGACTGCCCGTCCGTCTGTGGGTGATAAGCTGTATTCAGATGGAGTCGCGTGCCCAGTGCTTCATGAAAAGCTCTCCCGAACCGTCTTTGTGAAACGCGGATCACGGTCAGATACAATGGAGTTTGGTACTCCATGTAAACGTACCATCTCCCTGATGTAAAGCCGGCAAGCTTCTCCAGAGGGTCTATGACCCGAATAAGCAGAAAGTGTGCGCACTTGTCAGCCGATTCACAATAACCCAGATCGCATCATGGCGAGACCGTGTCAGGGGCAGTGCAGTCAGAAAGTCCGTAGTAACATTACCCCACTTCCAGACTGGAATGGGCAAAGTCTGCAGTGTCTCTGCCGGTTTCTGATGCTCAAACTGCTCGAGTGTGCCTCCTCTAAAATCCCATTCCAGAACTCCTGATCCTCTGGTACATAAAGGCGGTCTCGGAAGTATAGCAATCCCTGCCTATACTGAAACGTCGGTAACAAATAAACCCTTATCTTCCCCAGATAATTTCTTCAACCCCGGATTTCTACCTTGCGCCTCGCGCACCCTGTCAAGCCACTCAGAATGTATAGTAAGTGTATAAACCTGAGCACGCTCCCAGAGCTGCCACCTGTGCCAAAGGCATGTCAAAACACTCTCCTCGGATCGATCCCCAACATTTCCTCCCTTAACCAACCCGGTATACTTCCTGCTCAGAGCATCGGCAACCGTGTTGCCCTCGCCAGAGATGTACACGATACTACAATTGTAGTCCTTAATGTATTCGAGCCATCTGCGCTGCCTCATGTTAAGCTCCTTCAACGTAAACAGATATTTCAGACTCTTATGGTTGGTAAGAATCTGAAATTTATTATCAAACAGATATTGCTTCCAATATTTCAGCGCATAAATTACTGCAGCCCACTCTAGATTATGTGTCGGTTAGTTCAGCTCATGCGGTCGCAGCTGCCTCGACCCATGAGCTATCACATTACGATCCTGCATCAGCACACACCCCAAACCGGATGTGGAAGCATCCGTATAAATCACATACGGTAAGCTCGGATCTGGAAGAGTCAGAATCGGAGCGTTAGTCAACTGCCGCTTCAACTCCTGAAATTTTGCTCACACTTATCAGACCAGATAAACAGCTGACCCTTCTTGGTCAACTGCGTGAGCGGAGATGCCAGAATAGAAAACCCCGGTACGAACCTCCGATAATATCCTGCTAATCCCAGGAAGCTCCTGATCTCCCGTACCGTGGTAGGTTGTTTCCAGTCCTGAACTGCCCTCACCTTCTCTGGGTCCACAGACAGACCATGCTCAGAAATAACGTGTCCCAGAAAGGTGACCTCCCGGATCCAGAACTCACACTTTGAGAACTTAGCATAAAGCTGATGCTCCCAAAGTGTCTGCAGAACTACCCTCAGATGCTCCCGATGCGAGTCCGCATCCCGAGAATATATCAGAATATCATCTATAAAAACCACCAGAAATGAGTCCAAGTACGGTCGGAACACCCGATGCATCAGATCCATGAATGCCGCTGGAGCATTGGTCAGCCCGAACGGCATGACCGTAAACTCAAAGTGTCCAAATCGGGTGCGGAAAGCAGTCTTAGGTATGTCCTCTTCCTTCACCCTAAGCTGAAAATACCCAGATCGGAGATTAATCTTTGAGAAAACTCTCGAACCCTGAAGTTGATCAAAAAGATCGTTAATCCTCGGTAACGGATACTTATTCTTCCCAACATGAGCATTCAACCGTCTGTAATCAAAGCAAAGTCGAAGCGTCCCATCTTTCCTCTTAACAAACAGAACCGGAGTACCCCACGGTGAAGTGCTCGGTCGGATGAAGCCCTTTTGCTGTAATTCCTCCAACTGCTTCTTCAACTCTTGCATTTCAGAAATAGGCATCCGATAAGGAGGAATAGATATCGGAACAGTACCCAACTGCAGGTATATCTCAAACACCATTTCCCGCTCTAGTGGTAATCCGGGCAACTCCTCCGGAAATACCTGCGGAAAAACTCGAACCACTGATATACTATCTAACTTCAACCTAGTACCAGCTTCATTCAGATCATAGCATTCCCCCACACCGACTATCGACAGCTGATCCAGAATCTGCAACTCTGTACCGTGCTGTGCGATAGTCACACCAGTCGGAGCCGTGAGAGGTAGTACCTCTCCAGAAACCATAATGGTTCGGGTTGCACAACCAATGTGCACAGAATTCTTGGATAGCCAGTCCATCCCAAGAATAATATCATAGTTCGGCGTGTCTAAAACCAACAAATCCGATACTATCATATGTCCGCCTACAGATATCGTACAACCCCGAACCATCTCATTGGAAAACAGAAACTGACTCCCAGCAGTTTTTACTAAGTACATTTGAGGCAAAGTACTACTTGATCGAGATACTGAGAGATGTAACACATTTCGGTGTTACAATGGAAATAAATGTTCTGTATCCAATCTTTGCATGAACCGATATCTCATTCAGGAATAAAGTACCCTGCAGAACTCCCTGCTGACTCGAGCCTCCCTGCTGGCTGGTACCTGACCGCTGACTAGGTCCTCCCTGACCTCCCTGATAACTAAGGCCTCCCCCCCTCAAAATGGAAAACTAGGCCCACTCTGGGCTACTGTGGTGGGGGGGTGGCTGAAGCTGCTGTCGCTGCTGAGGTCTCGGGCCACCCTGCTGAAACCCACGCCCTCGCGGCGCGTTGGGCTGTGCCCGAGACTGTGGACGCTGAAGACTACCAAAACCCTGCCCGCAAATCGGATAAGATCGTGCCGGTGGTGCTCCCACTCTGCCTCTACTAGACTACCCAGGCCTGTTCGGCCGTCCAGAAATCTGCCGGGGTCCCTGCTGTGTGGAGCCCCTCGTACTTTCCTAACCTTCCTGCGAGATGAGGTTACTCTCAACCTCCTCTTGCTCGAGGAGTTGAGCCTTAAGAACCGCCTCCCGATACAAAGTAATATCTAAAGGTCTCAAAGCCCACCTGTACTCGGGATGCAGTCGACGAATAAACCTCTTGGCCTTCTATTCTTCCATTCCATGGTACTACGGTACGTAGTAAACCAGCCGCTCAAACTCTCACTCAAACTCTCCGACAATCCTGTCTCCCTGATGAAACTCCTCGAACTATGCCTGACGCAGATCCCTGGCTACATCCCCGCTGCACTGCTGGTGGAAAATGTAGCCTCCCCCAGGAGTTTGTCAACTCCTGCAAACCAAGTTTCTATTACCCCAGGCCCTTCTCGGTCATTGAACCTCGGGGGGGTTCAAACTCTAAAACCTCTACAAAAGTCTGACCTTGTCAGACTGGTGCCTCAGATCTCCCCGTCGTTAATAGGACCGACGAGAAGTCTAGGTGTCGTAGTGACCATCCTCCTCGGAGTCACTCACTTACCAAACCCAAAGTTGTGGCGAGCAGTGGCTTAAGTCTCGCTATCACCACCTAATCAAAATGCCCTTACTGTGGCATAATCAGATCTTCCCCTGCCTACTGCCGCCCCTGAACCAGCTAGGCTGGCGGTAATACCAAATCAGAGAGGGGTCCCTACGACCACTAAACCTCGGGGGCGGTGAGTGTGGTTGTTCGGACCACAGGTTACGCTGAACCCGTATCCTATTCCACGGAGGTGTGGGATCTCGATCCCGCCCCTCCGGTACCAAACACTGTTGTCTACGCGTGTTAACCAAACTGAGACATTTCAGACCAAGCGAGTCCAGACAAATCGGTCACTCCTAATCCCTACGAAGCTAGCGGCGATTTTCTAAGGCTCTGTAGTGCAATGCAGTACTTGACACAGAAATTATGTCTCAGAATGATAAAATCATATATTTCACAAAATCACAGAAGCAGTTCATGCTTATTTCCCCCCATCTTTTTCCTAACACACCATTGTACATACCCGGATCTGTTCCACAATCCCACGATCGTAATAATCTTACGAGAATCCGAAATCCCAGTGCGAAATCTGCAACTATCAGGATAACTTGAAGGATCAACTCTGTTCCACAATTTTATTTTGAAGTGGTTCAAGTAAGGAGGTGGCCAATCTCCGTACCAAACCATTCTAAAATAAAATGTACAACAATAGTTGTCACTACAAGTCACCGCTGACGACCAATATGGTCACTTACCGCTCGATACCAACTTGTCACCGCGCGCCACCCGAGCCCGGTTGCGGAGGCGGGGGCGCCGGGACGTCGGAAGCGGAAGCCGGAATGATACAGAAAGGCAGGTCCATCGGGACCTGCTGCGCGTAGCGGACCCGAAAAACGATTGTGGAAGCAACCTGAAATTTTCATGCATATAACTAAAATGAAATCCATGATGAGTCTCGCCCCTCGAAACGGACGAGCACATCACTAACACCATATAAACTGTTCATGTAATAACAACAAAGTAAGCACCGTCCTC
The DNA here is from genome assembly GCA_024586325.1 of Stellera chamaejasme. Classification (NCBI taxonomy): domain Eukaryota; kingdom Viridiplantae; phylum Streptophyta; class Magnoliopsida; order Malvales; family Thymelaeaceae; genus Stellera; species Stellera chamaejasme. Next base: position 23,808,468 of record CM044981.1, read on the forward strand.
CAAGGACGAGTACTTACGCACACAATATAGGTACATACAGAATTCACCGAACCTAGGGTATCTAGCAAGCGCCAAGCGCTCAGAACATGCAACAGAACAGAATATATACATACTTATACAATCATCACAATCATCCAGAAAGTATGCACATGCAACTACAGAGCCAACCCTAGGCCTAAACAACAAATACCTCGCGCGGGATTCAGACCAAGTAGACAAAATCCCGGCCCGCAAGGTGCAGCTGCTGCTCAACCCAACCAAGGCAGAAGCCTCACGGAAACCTACTCCGCTGGTTGCTTACCAGGTCTACCTGAAACCCAAAAACAGAACCCAAAAAGGGTGAGTCCTCGAAAGGACCCGTAAGGGATTTGGGGTAAGATAAGCATATGTAACCCTGCAAAACAGAAAGATAATAATATACAGAATATATACGACAGAAAACAGAATATCGTGCATGTAATAAAAACAGATCAGAATCCCGAAAAAAATATGCGATACTAAATCGCCATAAACCCTTATAACAAATCGAGCAGCGACCTCCCTTCTTTCCTCTTGGTCCCAATTTTCCCAACGGATGGTCGGGATTATGTACGTAAGCTAAGCAACCCCAAGGCCGCAAGTAGCTTAAGTTCGGGGTCCTCTTCATCCATAACTCATATGGAGAGGAGTCGATGTCCTTGGTAGGTACCCTATTGAGAATGTGCACCGCACATAGCAGCGCATCACTCCAATAGGTCACATCCAGGTTGGCTTTAGCCATCATGGAACGTACCATGTCCATCAAAGTTCGGTTCTTTCTTTCGGACACACCATTTTGTTGGGGTGTCCAAGAAAGGGTGAACTCTCTAGCAATGCCTTTTGACTCACAAAAGGCCTTGAATGCAAGTGAACTGTACTCACCACCTCTGTCAGTCCTTAAGGACTTCACTTTCTTATCTACTTGGTTCTCAACCAAGTGTACATATTTCTGAAAATATGCTAAGGCCTCTGCCTTGGTTTTGAGTAAGAAGACGTGGGTGAATCGTGTACAGTCATCAGTAAAAGTGATGAAGTACTTGAACCCATTTCTAGATTCAATTCTCATAGGTCCACAAAGATCAGAATGGACTAAACTTAGTGCCTCGGTTCTCCTAGTTGCCCTCCCAAAGGGCTTTCTTGTTGCCTTGCCTTCTAAGCAAGGTTGACAAGTTGGTAGGACAACCTTGGTCAAGGATTCAAGCAAGCCACTTTTGGCTAACTTATTCATCCTATCTTGTCCTATATGTCCCAACCGTTCATGCCATGATTTTGATCTATGACTTTAGTCACGTGGCAACTAGGAGTTGCAATAGAATGGCCATCGGGCCTTAACTCATACTATCCATTATTTTCGAATGATTTTTTGAGAACTTGATTATCCTTTAATATAGTTAAACTATCATTAAAGAATTGAAAGCAATAATTGTACTTCAACATGGAAGAAATAGAAATTAAATTTCTACAAATATTAGGTACATATAATGTGTCCACAAGATACAAATATCTATTACACAAGGGAACCTTACAGGTTCCTATTCCAACTACTTCTAATTTTGCATCATTCCCCACCGAGACGTGCTTCACACCTCTTGAGAGCTTGCGGTATGCCACAAACCAGGACTTATCCCGAGCTATGTGGTCTGTTGCTCTGAGTCTACAATCCACAAAGAATTGCTTTCAATTAGCATAGTACATGAGGTCACATGTGCTATTGAAGTAGAAGGTTCAAAATGTACCTTAGGTGCACTTTTGCAATCTTTTGCAAAGTGTCCTTTCTTGCCACAGTTGAAGCACTTGAGCTTCGAAACGTCCCTTTTCTTCTTCCCGGGCCCGTTTCCTTTGCCTTGTCCCTTACCCTTGCCTTTGAAGCCGCCCTTTTCCCACCCTTGAACCACTTTTTCTTTTTACCCCGTTGTTATCGGAGGTATTGGCAACATATGCCTTGGAGTGGTCCTTGAGAGCCATTACTTCAGCCTCAAGTAAAAGTGACGGGCGATGTCATCAAAGGTCTTAATCTGAGGGTTGTGGCGTAAGTTGACCTTCATCAACTGCCACTCCTCATCAGGTAAGGACCTTATTATTGCTTGCACCTGCTGCTCGTCGGTGAGGTCATGCCCAGCTTGTTTAAGCTGATGAATCATTCGTGACATCTCACGAAGGTTGGCACTCATGGTGGGATCCGCTCGTTTACCATAGTTCTCAAACCTTAGTATCATTGAGCATTGTTTCTCCACGGAAACATCTCCATACTTGGCCTTCACAGCATCCCAGATGCCTTTGGCCGAGGGGAGCATGGAGAACTCCACCATGATCTCATCCACCATTGTGGACAAGAGTGTGACTCTACACATAGAGTTCTTTTTAAGGTAGGCTTCATAAGACACCCTACTTCCCCCTTCCTCCGGGGGGTTGACCTCAGCATCGAGCACCTCAAGTGTCTCTTGCTCAGTTAAGATGAACTTGACCTTCTGCTGCCAAATTAGATAGTTTTCACCATCCAATTTGAGGTCACGGTTCAACTCTGCTACTATGTTCTTAGTAGCCATCTACAAATATGCAATTCACATGTTTTAGATTCCAATTCACACAATTAGACTTATTCAAGCAATATGTTCATGAAATAACTTAGTTTATACCCAGACGTAGCAAAAGGTATGCATATAGCATCCGATCAGAAACGCCTAAGCATAACTTTGCCATTTTATGAACATACCCTTAACAAGCCTATACATTCAATCAATCAAGGGCAACCAAGCATACATCAGTTTATAACCTCACTTGACCTTCCAAGAAGGCATGAATCACGCACTCATGCGTTATCGTAACAACCATAGCACTTCACTTAAACCTTAGTCTCATCACCCATAAGTCTCCTTAATACAATGCCCAGGGTCGTTGGTGGAGTCACAAACGGTCTCACTTAAGTACCACTTCCTTAGACAGCATTATATCAGCTTGACAGGTCCCTAGAGACCTTAGTTTAATGAAGTGTCTCATCAATTGAATCAAGTTTCAAGTCCTTCAAGTTCACCGTACAAGTACTTGAACTATCTTAAGGTAGAATCTCTTGTTTCAATAGACGTATGTTCCCTCACTTAATTTAAGCTTCAATTCCCTCAAGTCCATGATAGTGGTACAAAACCAGTACTAAGACTATCAAGGGGCTGAAATTCTTAAATTAGGTAAAGAATAAATGTCACATGCATGCCAAGTCTACGTCACACATGGACCTTAGGAACCACGAGAGGAGCGCTCCCGGGGAAAGATGGAGGGTCACAGACGGTCCCACTTAAAACCCACCTCCTAGACAGAGCACATTCCGGCAATTACCTCAAGGTATAATGTGATATAGAACTTTGGCACACATTTTCTTTAGGTTCATTTAATCATTCATGGAACAAATAGGCAAGTCAACATGTTATACAACCATTTTCATCATACAACATTCAAGCTTTCCTTTTCCATTTAACATTCATGACCCCTTTTCCATTCAAACGACTATAACCCCTTTTTCAGGTAAATTCAATGTTTCATTTATTTAAACTTGCATGTTTCAGCCGAATTTTACATGTATCCATGTTACGGTCCGATTACATACAATCATACATTCATACATGTTATTTCAAATTCAACTAACACGTATCATACTTCATATAAACATGTCGAACAAGTAAGCATGTATCACAAAGAGAACCGAAAGCTCTGATACCATTTGTTGATTTTAGGATCGTCTTTAACATGCTTCTCATGTTCGCATTCTATAATACCGAAGAAAGGATTAAGGATGTGTAACTTTCTTCTGGTCGCAGCTTAAGAATCTTAGAGATTCTTGCTCCTTGCTGATGTAGAAGACTCGGCTCGGGGAACACCTTAAGGGCGGATTGGAGAGGATTTGTCTCCAAAGTGAGTTCCACTCACAATGCTCCTAGAATGCCTTCTAGCTTGGAAGAGGAAGTATGAGGAGAGAAGAGAGAACCAATGCTGGTTGTGGGATGAGAAGAAATGGCGCATCCACCCTCTATTTATAGAGGAGGATGGGCTGCCAATGAGAGGGCACAATGCCCTTTCATTTGCGAAATAACATGTCTCTAGGACCAAGGGCTGCAACCAATGCCCCTTGGTCCATGAGACATGTCTCATGCCTTTGCCTTTTCAATTAACTAATTAATTAGAAAAGGAATAAATAAATAATTGTGTCTAATAGGAAATTAATTAACTAATTAATTAATTATCCAAATAATTTGATGAAGAGGCAAGGAGGTGACCCATGCCCCTTGGCCATTCGGCCATGGGACATTAGACATGTCCCTTTGGCCGAATGGTGCAAGGCATGGGGTGAACCCCCTTGCCTAGAGGCACCTAGGGCGAAGGGCACTCACACCCCTTGCCTATGGCCGAATGGGTGTGAGGCCCCCCTTAGGGTGCCCTTTCGGCACCCAAGGGTGCTACGCACCCTTCGGCCTAAGCCGAAGGTGTGCTTGGCCCTCTCCGTCACCTTTTCACCAATTTACGCACCTTTCCGCCAAGAGACACGTCTCTTCGCCAAAAGGTGCCTAGACACATTTGTACCGAGCTCACATAGAGCTAGTCCAAGACATATTAAATCATCCATTGAGCTCCTTGAGCTCATATCAGCTCACTAAGAGCAGATACACATCTCTCTATCTCAAACACTCAGATTGAGCTGAGTTGAGCTGTGCTTAGCTACCTTTAGCTAGCCCAGGTCATCTTGGTGCGCAAGAATTCCAACATATTTCACCAAATCTTTTTCCTAACACACAATTGTACATACCCGGATCTTTTCCACAATCCCACGATCGTAATAATCTTACCAGAATCCAGAAATCCCGAGTGCCGAAATCTGCAACTATCAGGATAACTTGAAGGATCAACTCTGTTCCACAATTTTATTTTGAAGTGGTTCAAGTAAGGAGGTGGCCAATCTCCGTACCAAACCATTCTAAAATAAAATGTACAACAATAGTTGTCACTACAAGTCACCGCTGACGACCAATATGGTCACTTACCTGCTCTGATACCAACTTGTCACCGCGCGCCACCCGAGCCCGGTTGCGGAGGCGGGGGCGCCGGGACGTCGGAAGCGGAAGCCGGAATGATACAGACAGGCAGGTCCATCGGGACCTGCTGCGCGTAGCGGACCCGAAAAACGATTGTGGAAGCAACCTGAAATTTTCATGCATATAACTAAAATGAAATCCATGATGAGTCTCGCCCCTCGAAACGGACGAGCACATCACTAACACCATATAAACTGTTCATGTAATAACAACAAAGTAAGCACCGTCCTCCAAGGACGAGTACTTACGCACACAATATAGGTACGTACAGAATTCACCGAACCTAGGGTATCTAGCAAGCGCCAAGCGCTCAGAACATGCTACAGAAAAGAATATATACATACTTATCCAATCATCACAATCATCCAGAAAGTATGCACATGCAAATACAGAGCCAACCCTAGGCCTAAACAACAAATACCTCGCGGGATTCAGACCAAGTAGACTTACTCCCGGCCCGCAAGGTGCTGCTGCTGCTCAACCCAACCAAGTCAGAAGCCGCACGGAAACCTAGTCCGCTGGTTGCTTACCTGGTCGACCTGAAACCCATTACCCGAACCCAATAAGGGTGAGTCCTCGAAAGGACCCGTAAGGGATTTGGGGTAAGATAAGCATATGTAACCCTGCAAAACAGAAAGATAATAATATACAGAATATATACGACAGAAAACAGAATATCGTGCATGTAATAAAAACAGATCAGAATCCCGAAAAAAATATGCGATACTAAATCGCCATAAACCCTTATAACAAATCAGAACGACAGCCTCCCTCTAAGGGAGTCAGAAGCCGAAGCTATTACAGAAGCATGGTGCACCAGCTGGGGTAGCGAACCCTCAACTGTCGTAGGGTTAATGACAGTATGCCATAAGGCATACTCCTACAAATTACGTAACGTACCTTAAAGCGAAATTTCCGAAATACCGCAAAATGAAGTGCAACAACACATACACCTACAGACTACAGAATATGCCCTAGGCATATATTACTGAAATACTTGCAGAACAGAAAGTGAAACTAAACATACACCTATCTTACCAAAAATAGCAGAACCAAACCCTTACCTCACAATTCCAGTATTTGACCGGTTCTGGACGATTTCCAAACCACGACCCGAAACCCGAAAACCTCTCTTTTTCTAACTTCCGGACCTCAGAATCTGTCAATTCAAGCTAAATTAGCAACCTTACCAACCACTCTACTAAACTACACCCCCGACCCCAAAACCGAAAATCCGGCAGAATTTCCGTAAAACTCCAGATTCCCACAGAAACATCAGAATTCGTAACCAACTTAGGCAATGCAAAATTATACATTGTCAATCACAATCCAACAAGCTGAACTGATTAAATCCAACCTTAAAACCCTTCATTACCCGACATTTTCCGATAAATCCGCATAAATGCAACTTTTCCAATCCTTACCCGAAATCAACGTTTCAAACTTCTAACCACACCAAAATTCAACCCCAATTCCACTTTAGCATCCAATTCAACCAACATCAAACCCCAACATGGAAAAAGAATCATTCCAATAATTCGGTTCTTAACCAACATTTTACCCAACTTCCAATTCAATCCATTCAAGCTTCCAAACAACCATTCTAATCACCAATTTCACTTCTAAACCAAAATGCTATCCAATTGCATCCAAAACAACAAAATCCAACATTGAACATCATCTCATAAATTCGGCCAAATTGGGGTTTCCAACCCAACTTATTTTCCATCAAATTGAATCCATACATAAGCTTAGAATCATGCTAGGATTAACATACTTGAAGCATGAATCAAGGAGACAAACACACATCAACATAGAATTTTCCAACAAATTCGGCAATTTAGGGGTTTTCATCCAAGGTGTGTTTTCCAAAATCCAACACTTGATTAACACTCCCCTACTACCCAAGAACATCATACTAAAAGATGGGAGGAAGAAAATCATCCTAGCTTATAGCTAAGAACAAACCCATCATTCACAAATCCTCTCTTTTTTCCAACCAATTCTTGTTTCTAACAAGAAAAGAGAGCTAGGAGTAAGCTTACCACTTAAAGGATCCATTTCCTTGTTGATTTGAGCCAAGATTTGAAGAACAAGAAGCTTGGAGTGAGCTTCCATGGTGGCGGCAAACAAATGAGAAAGAAGGAAGAAGAAGAAGAAGTATGAAATAATAACCATTTTATGAAATATAAGCTATATATAAATATCCTTTCCTTTTTCCCATCCTTTCTCATCTTAAATAAGAAAAGGCCAAGTGTCCCATAAACCTTCCCATTTCTGCCGAAAGTAAGCTGCTGCCCATGCTCCAAATTATTAATTTTGCAACCAAGTTCCAATTAACTCCCAATTTTTCCGAAAGTTCCAATATTTTTTGCCCAAAAATAATTACCGAATTCCAAAATTAACGAAACTTGGACACAACCCTCAGAATATTATAACATTCATAAAACATATTTCAAAAGTTCATTTACCATTCCGGAGTGTCCTACCGAGCTCGCTGAACCCGAACCAAAACCCGACGTGCGAGCGTGTCAACCTGAACCGAAATTCCGTCACTCCAAAAATCTATAAAAAAATACCCATAAATTCCATCTTAAATTATAACACCACTTACCCCAAAGCCGTCAGAAAATTTCCATCCCGAGCCCCGGGAGTCGCCCGGAACCGAACGTCCCGCCCCAAATATTAAACTCCACAACCACCTCCGGGACGTTTCCACGACTCCAAAACTGCAAACGGCTTCCCAAACTGAGATCTCGAGAGTCCTACCGAGCCCGCAGTACGTCCCGAGACGACCCCGACCACCCCCCCAGCGCCAGAAAAATATTTTTGGCGGAAACGTCCGGGGGACCCACACGACCTCAAATACGGAAGGGTTCGCCAAAATGATACTCGGATAGGGCTCGGGAGCCGCCTGAACATCGAAAAACGTGACCCGCAGGCCAAAACCGGAGCCCCGGGTCACCCGGTCGCAACCCACTCGGGGTGACCGTAACACTGCTAGCCGTCTGCTCCTTGTTGACGTAGTCGCACCAACTCTCTAGTTGGGCCACACGTTTGGCCTGCTCCTCTTGGCGCTCCTCTTCCCTTTTCTTGGAAGCTTCCAGCTCCTTCCTGAGGGAGGCAATTTCCGCTACTTGGCGTCGTCCCGCTTGTTGGCATACTTCAGAAAGTCATGCCATTGCTCCATGGCAGCGTATCCTTTGACGGCGCTCTGCATCCAAGTTTATTTAAAACAAAGACAGAAAGAAAGCAAGCCAGGCTTATGTTTAAAGACCAGAAGTTGTCTTACCTGCAGACTCTGTTGGGCTGCCTCCCTCATGAACTCAGCAGGGGAGTCTAGGCTACGCTCTGTCACCTCCCTGTCGTAGGGGGTGCGCAGCCCCTCCAAGCATGATAAGAGGGTTTGCTCCCCTCCCCTCAACAGTGAACTGTTGTTCCTGAGAAGGAAGACTGGGTCCCACGCATCGCGCAGGAGCTTCCCTTCCTCCCTGTACACCTTGGCCCTGACTTCCTGCCTCTTGACCCTCAGGGTGGCTGGCTCTTCAGACCACTTGGGGACTGACTTGGCAGCAATTCGCCTTCGCTCCAAGTAGTGGGACCACACCCCGGCCTCCTCAAGGACCTCAGTCCTGGTCCCTAGGTCCGCTGGGACCTCAGTCATGGCCCCTTGGTCCACTGGGACCGCGCGGGGGCCGAGCTCTTGCCCAAGTAAGGACCCCCGCACCTCGAGGACCTCGATCCTGGTTAAGGGCGGGACCTCGGTCAGAACCTGCGGGGCCGAAACGAAGGCCCCGCACCTACAGCAGCTTAAGCTCAAAGCAATAGAAACAAACTTTCAAAGTAAAATGACTTACCAGCAGAGGGCGGCGCCCATCCACTTGCCTCTGGTTGGCTGCTGGAGGGTTGGGCTGCTTCCCAACCACTTGCCCTCACAGAGGACCGCGCCACCAATGCTTTCTCCTCAGGGGCCTCGCCATCAGAAGAGGAAGAAGTTTCCTCAATCCTCAGGATCCCCTTCCTCTTCGCCACAAGGGACGCCTCCCTTAAAGGAGTCACTACAGGAGTCTCCTCCCTTGAGGGGATCGCCACAGGGGCCTCCTCCCTTGCAGTTGGGGCCTCCACCTCCGTTGCAGTAGCAACCTCCATCGCCACCTCCTCCCCCGCAGGAGTGATCACTGCCTCCTGCTGGCCAAGACTGCTTATGGCCTTAGCAGCCTGTTGGCCCTTCCTCCTTATGAACAGCAGGACTTCCCCTGCTGACATTCTCCCCCTTTTAGGGAGGGCACTCCCCTTCGCAATGATCTCTGCTTCAATCACGTGCCCGGGCAAGTCTTCGCCCTGAGCTGGAGAGGGGCTAGCAAATAGCCCAGACACAAAGTCCTCAAGTTGGACAGCAGCATCCTCAAGGGGGACTGGCTGCACCACTGACACTGGCACAGCTTTTATGGGCGTAGCCCCTTCAGCAGTGGAAAGAACCTCCACTTCCACTCCCCCGGCCTCCTCAGCAGGCTCTGTGGCCTCTTCCACAATGATGGGGGCCTCCTCCCCAACAGGCTCTTCAGCCTCTTCAGTAACAGGGACTGCTGCAGATCCCTCTACTTCAGCAGGCCCCTTGGCCTCTCCAACAGGCCTCGCCGCCTCTTCAGTAGAAGGGACTGCTGCAGACCCCTCGGCCTCTGCAGGCCCTCTGGTCTCCTCAACGAGAGCGGAGGCACTCCCCTCTCCAGGCTGCGCCTCGCCAGCAGTCACCCTCCTCCTCTTCTCTTTTTGTGAGGACGCCGACGGCTTGGCGCCAGCCCTCTTCTTCTGCGGCTTAGGGGTAATGCGCCCCAGCAGGGGCATCCTTCCCAAATGCACATGCCAGGTGCACTTGCTAGGCAATGCGCATGGACGCTCTCTTGCCCCGGCCTTCGCCAGGCTCCATAGAGGCATCTACAAACAGAAAGAAAACTTCAGACCAAGTTTTACTAAACATCTTACACTTATGCAATACGCTTATATATGCAAACATACCTTTGGGGCCTGCCAGCGCGGTGTAAAGGGAATCTACCACCATCCCACGATGGGCGGGGGCCCATCCCTCATATGGCAAGGGCACCTCAGGGTCCAGCACGAAGCCCATGCTAATCCCAGCCCACCTCAAAGTGGTCTCATCCAGTTGGGCAGCCGAGAAGGGGAAGAGCTCATCACAAGCGCTCCTTGAATAAACATCGTCCAACCACCCCAGTAGTTGGACGTATGCCCGCCACCGCACTCCTTCAGAAGACAATTCAGGCCTCCGCGCGATGCTTTGCACGGGTAGCTGCGTCCTCGCCACGGGAAAGTCCCACGAACTGTCGCGGGGCAGGAAGAAGACTGATGTGATCACACCGAGGGTGTATGATCACGAGCTCGGATCTAGCTCGATGGAGGCGGTTTCCAGTGAAGTGGAAACGAAAACAGAGGAGGAAACGAAGAACACAAAGTCGGCCAAGGGAACCTCCTCACTACGAGGTGAGGCAATGCCCTTGAAAGTGCCTGGGAAAGGAAATGGAACCTAGAACCTTTTCATTACTAGATCAAACAATGCTAGGTATTATATTGGATCCTCTTGCAATGGATCACTAATGGATTGGTAGAGCAAGATTTGAGACCCAAGAAGAACAATATGGCCAATTTACAATGGTTTACAATGGTTTACAATGGTTACAATGGTTTACAATGGTTTACAATGGTTAAAATATATGAGTTCTAAGGTTTACAATGGTTACAAGCTCCTTATATAGAAGGAAAAATGGTAAAGGAAAATAATGAGTGACTTGACATGGGAACCAGCTTCCTTGATTTAGGGTGGGCGAAATGAGAGGTGGCAGATGATGTGACATTGTAGGCTACCTGCTCTGGCGGCGTCCATTTCCCCAGAATTGGAGTTGGCGGGAAATGGAAGGAATGGCCTCTGCATTAAGTTGAATGGTTCGCCTGTCTTTGCGTAGGGAGGCTTCTCCTGGTTGGCGAACTCCTGGGGCTTCGCTGGCATCTGAAAGTGTGGCACAGGGTCTTCGGCGAGGACCATGGGCTCACAGGAGGAACCATGGGTTCGCAAAGAGACCATGGGTCCGCGGGAGACGCCATGGGGTCGCGTAGGGCCATGGGTTCGCCAATGACCATGAGTTCACCAGGGACCATGGGTTTGCCAATGGCCATGGGTTCGCCATTAGAACCATGGGTTTGCCAATGGGGCTTCGCAAGCACGGCCTTGTCTTGGAACTAGGCCCTAACTTGGAGGAGGCGTTCAAGGTCCTTTCCTGGAGATCCGCCAAGTGTGGCTTCGCTTTGGGGCCTCGCCGACGCTTAGAGGGTCGCTTCTTCCTCACCCGAGCCTTCGCCGAGGGCCCTTTAGACCCTCTGGAGGATTGGTTCCCTTGGTTCCCTTCTATCACAAAAATGGGGCTGATGTCCACATCATACCCTCCCTCTTGAAAAGAATCCATCCTCGGATTCATAAGGAAGTCATCCCTACAAATCCATGTTCGCTCCCTCCCTCTTGCATTCTTCTTCTTGTACGAGGGCGTGTGGCACTTGTTGCCAAAGTCCTTCAAAACAGTCTTCAGCTCCTCTTTCCATAGTGACCTGCTCACTCAAAGGGGAAGAAGATGGTTGATCCGAAACAGGTGTTAGTGAATTGATCTCACTTTCACTATTTTTGGTCGTGGAGTTTCTCTCTTGTTTTCTCTCCACTTTCCTCTCAGACTTTTCTCTCGGATCACTCTTCCCCATATTCTTTTCTAAGGCCCTTTCATCTTTTTCCTTTAGTTTTGTAGCCTTCTCTCTTTCCTTTGCACCCATAGTTTCTTCTTGCCTCTCAGTCGATTTTCTCTCAACCTTACCGTCAGTTGCAGTCTTTTCTATGTCTCCTTGTAACAGCTGATTCTGGACCACCAGTACAAGTTGCTTTATTTGGTCGAGAGTGGTTGCGAAGCTAGACATGTCTTCGTGAGGGCGTATCAGGGGCTGTTCTATTGCAGGAGTTAGAGGATGGCTGTTGGATGTAAGTGAAGGGTATTGAGGCCTTTTTGATGTTGCCTCGCTCTGCTGGTCAAAATAAGAATGGTGCGGAGAGGGAATCTTGTAGGCGGAGACCCTCGTTGGATTATGGTGGGAGGGTTGAGGCCTGCGAATAGGTGGGGGTTCACAGATGGGTGTGGTACGGCTAGAAAACGACGGAGTAGGGGAGTAATGCGAGTGTGGGGAGTAAGTCCTCCTGGGCTTGGGGTCTTGGTAGGGAGACACATACAAAGGCTTCATGTTTTGGGTTTGGGGGTAGCGACGAGGGGGGTATCTTGGCGATAGCAGGGGTTCGCCACCAACTGTTTAGATTCGGAACCTGAGTAATATTCATGGACAGCAGGATAGAAAGGGTCTGCTGTTGGATTTTCAGCAGTGTAGTAAGGGTTATGAGCAACAGGGTAGGAATGGTCATACTCGGAGTATGGGGCCGGTTCCGGCCAGGTTTCTTGGTCGTTGGGGTACTCTGAGTAGTCTTCTTGGTATGTATGGTCAAGGGTTCCCTCCACCCAGTAGTCAGACTCTTGGTAACAAGGATCCGACTCCGGGTAGCGTTCCTCTTCCAAGTATTCCATGATACTCAAGTTCTGTACATGTAGACAGTAATGTGAAGCCTTACCACACTCCCTTAGTGTTTACACTCTTCTCTCGTGTTTAGAACACTGGTTCTCACAAGTTTCAAAACTTGCCACCAATCTTCTATTAAGATCAAACGCAAACACACAAGGAGTATCCAACGAAATCTTAGCAGAGTCTGAAATAAATACCACACAAAGCTCTAGTTACTTGAAACTAGGGTTTTGAGGTTGGTTGGTGGTTTGAAAGAAATCGGAAGTGATATAGAAGAGGCTCTTTTATCAACACAAACACTTTTGTTCAGGTTCATAAAATATTTTCGGATCAAATCACCTTTCGCATGTGTTTTGATATGAACACTCAAGAACACTCAAGAACACACTTAAACTTCTCTTTCTTCAAATGTTCTTTTCTTGTACACAATCACAACAACCTTCTTCTTTTTCAACTTTCAATCCGTAAATGCTCTTTTCTTTATACAACTTCAACCATCAACATCCAAATATGAACTTTTGCTCTAGTCACATGAACCACTCACAAATAGTTTCGGTTTCTCTTAAAAGATTACTAACCGAAAGTTTTTCTTCAAGTTTTTGAAAGAAAAACAAAGGTTTTAACTTGAAGAAAATAAACAACAACGCGGTACGATACCTCCGACAAGCGCTTTGGCTCTGATACCAACTGATGTGATCACACCGGGGGTGTATGATCACGAGGTCGGATCTAGCTCGATGGAGGCGGTTTCCAGCTATGTGGAAACGAAAACAGAGGAGGAAACGAAGAACACAAAGTCGGCCAAGGGAACCTCCTCACTACGAGGTGAGGCAATGCCCTTGAAAGTGCCTGGGAAAGGAAATGGAACCTAGAACCTTTTGATTAGTAGATCAAACAATGCTAGGTATTATATTGGATCCTCTTGCAATGGATCACTAATGGATTGGTGGAGTAAGATTTGAGACCCTAGAAGAACAATATGGCCGATTTGCGGCGGATATGAGTTCTTACAATATATGAGTTCTAGGGTTTACAATGGTTACAAGCTCCTTATATAGAAGGAAAAATGGTAAAGGAAAATAATGAGTGACTTGACATGGGAACCAGCTTCCTTGATTTAGGATGGGCGAAATGAGAGGTGGCAGATGATGTGACATTGTAGGCTACCTGCTCTGGCGAGGTCCATTTCCCCAGAATTGGAGTTGGCGGGAAATGGGAGGAATGGCCTCTGCATAAGTTGAATGGTTCGCCTGTCTTTGCGTAGGGAGGCTTCTCCTGGTTGGCGAACTCCTGGGGCTTCGCTGGCATCTGAAAGTGTGCACAGGGTCTTCGCCGAGGACCATGGGCTCGCAGGAGGAACCATGGGTTCGCAAAGAGACCATGGGTCCGCGGGAGACGCCATGGGGTCGCGTAGGGCCATGGGTTCGCCAATGACCATGAGTTCACCAGGGACCATGGGTTTGCCAATGGCCATGGGTTCGCCATTAGAACCATGGGTTTGCCAATGGGGCTTCGCAAGCACGGCCTTGTCTTGGAACTAGGCCCTAACTTGGAGGAGGCGTTCAAGGTCCTTTCATGGAGATCCGCCAAGTGTGGCTTCGCTTTGGGGCCTCGCCGGCGCTTAGAGGGTCGCTTCTTCCTCACCCGAGCCTTAGCCGAGGGCCCTTTAGACCCTCTGGAGGATTCGTTCCCTTCTGTCACAAAAATGGGGCTGATGTCCACATCACAGTTGTGGTAGGATTTGGGCGAGGTGGTGAAGGAAATGGAATGGTTGCCCCCAACATTTGTCACCCCACCGCCCCGGAACTGGCGGAAGCGTCGTAGTTGCAGAGGTTGGAGGTATTGGCGGCGGGTGATCACGGATTTTTCTCTTAAAAGGGTGTGGACCCGAAACCCTTCCCTTAAAACATTTTTCTTTCAGTTTTAAGGTTGTTACGTGTTTGCAGATTTTAAGACGTCTTACTAGTCCTAAACCTGCACCCGAGACACGTTAGTGGTTTTTACAGGATATCGCGTATAAAAAAAATGAAGCAGGAAAATAAAGATACAGGCCGAGGAAGTTCCGCCCTCTGCGTAGGGTCGGAAACTCCCACAAAACATACAGACCGATAGTATGAATGTACTAATGTAACTACATGCACTACTTCTACAGAGCCGAGCCACAGTGCAGAATTATACCTCGCAACTAGACGCTGCTACTGCTACACACACACAGAGAAGAACGTCAGACTTAACAGAAAGATAATAACACAGAAGGGATTTTAACGAGAAATTCCCCCAAACACAAATATACCTCAAAATAACAGAAGTGCAGAACGAGCACCGCGGAAATCTAGTCCGCAGGTCGTTTGCCCGGATCCCCTGAAAATATTGTAAACATGGGGGGTGAGTTCTCGAAAGAACCCGTAAGGGGGTAGGTACGAAATGGTCAAACCAAAACTTTGAAAACGTTTTTGCCTGCACAAAGGGTTAGCGTGCAATGATCTAGCAGAAATAGCAACCCTAATAAATGCTATGATATGCAGAAACATGATGCTCAGAAGTCCCGTCGGACTGGGTTAATAGAGGTAAGCCCATACAAGTGGTCCCCGACCACTGACAGCAACCTACGGCGGCTTGTTAGGCTCACGCCGATTATCGGGATCAGAACCGCTTGGTACCAGTGAAAGGGGCGTACGACCCCTAACTGTCACAGAAACGGCCGAAGCCGGTACAGAACAAACAATGGGTCCGTCTTCGACCCCCGATATGCAGAAGTCCAGATACCCTAGCAGAAATGGGTCCGTCTTCGACCCCCGATAAAATATAAGTCCGAAACCAAAAACCTGCGAACCACTACGTACCGGTAACTAGTCCCGGGAGTCAGTGGGCCCCACCCTCGACCCGAGTACTAGCCCTTAACTAACCTAATACACGTTTAATGCGCATTAAGGAAGTTAAACCCCTTACCTCGACAGAAATCGGATATCTACTGTGGCCCCCTGACGCACAAGCAGTATCCCGGAAGACGCATATTTAATCTGCCAGAATCAGAGACATACAAATAACTTTAGTTATTTCACTAAAGTTTCATGTGTTGGGAATTTATTTTTAATTACAACCTAAGTCCTCGAACTTTTCAGAATTTGCAAAAGTACCCCAGTTTTCACAATTCTAGCGACTTCCTTCCATTAATAACAAGTTTACACTTTTACCCAAACCTTTCCATATTATACACTTTGGTCCTCCAATTTTCATAAAAAGGTCAACTTTACCCGGTTTGGTCAACTTGGTCAAAGTAGGTCAACCTTTATCCATTTCTTCCAAATTTCGGCCCAAGCCCATAATTTCGGCCCAACTTCCATTTCAACCCAAATCTTTTCTAAACTTCCCACTTTAGTCATTTTCTTTTAATCCTTCATGTTAAACCATTTTTAACATGTTTTAATCAACTTTTCATCACCAAAACACTATTCACAGCAAACAAAAGTTTCTTCCAAGTCCTTGATTTTCGGTTTTCCTTCCAATCTTCACCCAACCTTTAAAACTTAACACTTTCATGCATAAACCTTTATATACTTCCATTTTTCAACACTTTAACACTTAAATCTTCAACAAAACATCATCCACACACATGCTCATAATTTCGGCCTTAAGCATAACAACAACAATCTCATGCTTTCTCATGCTCAACTCATCACAACATACTTTCTTCAGAAACATGCTTCTAAATCTTTCCATATGTTGGAATTCTTGAGCACCAAGATGACCTGGGCTAGCTAAAGTAGCTAAGCACAGCTCAACTAAGCTCAATCTGAGTGTTTGAGCTAGAGAGATGTGTATCTGCTCTTAGTGAGCTGATATGAGCTCAAGGAGCTCAATGGATGATTTAATATGTCTTGGACTAGCTCTATGTGAGCTCGGTACAAATGTGTCTAGGCACCTTTTGGCGAAGAGACGTGTCTCTTGGCGGAAAGGTGCGTAAATTGGTGGAAAGGTGTCGGAGAGGGCCAAGCACACCTTCGGTTTAGGTCGAAGGGTGCGTAGCACCCTTGGGTGCCGAAAGGGCACCCTAAGGTGGCCTTACACCCATTCGGCCATGGGCCTAGGGGTGTGAGTGTCCCTTCGCCCTAGGTGCTTCTAGGCAGGGGGTGCACCCCATGCCTTGCACCATTCGGCCAAAGGGACCTGTCTCATGTCCCATGGCCGAATGGGCAAGGGGCATGGGTCACCTCCCTTGCCGCTTCACCCTATTTGGATAATTAATTAGTTAATTAATTTCCTATTAGACACACTTATTTATTTATTCCTTTTCTAATTAATTAGTTAATTGAAAGGCAAAGGCATGAGACATGTCTCATGGACCAAGGGCATTGGTTGCAGCCCTTGGCCCTAGAGACATGTTACTTCGCAAATGAGGAGGCATTGTGCCACCTCATTGGCAGCCCATCCTCCTCTATAAATAGAGGGAGGGTGGCGCCATTTCCATCATCCCACAACCAGCATTGGTTCTCTCTTCTCTCCTCATACTTCCTCTTCCAAGCTAGAAGGCATTCTAGGAGCATTGTGAGTGGAACTCACTTTGGAGACAAATCCTCTCCAATCCGCCCTCAAGGTTTTCCCCGAGCCGAGTCTTCTACATCAACAAGGAGCAAGAATCTCTAAGATTCTTAAGCTGCGTCCAGAAGAAAGGTACACATCCTTAATCCTTTCTTCAGTATTATAGAATGCGAACATGAGAAGCATGTCAAAGACGATCCTAAAATCATCAAATGGTATCAGAGCCAGGTTTAAATGAATACATTGAATGTACCTTGAATACATTGTATGTAATCGAACCCCCATCGGGGACCACGTTGCGTTATTCGAAGGGGTCATATTCGTTTAGGTTATTCGAAGGGGTCATATTCGTTTAAATGGAAAAGGGAAGCATGAATGTTGTATGATGAAAATGGTTGTATAACATGTTGACTTGCCTATTTGTTCCATGAATGATTAAATGAACCTAAAGAAAATGTGTGCCAAAGTTCTATATCACATTATACCTTGAGGTAATTGCCGGAATGTGCTCTGTCTAGGAGGTGGGTTTTAAGTGGGACCGTCTGTGACCCTCCATCTTTCTGGGAGCGCTCCTCTCGTGGTTCCTAAGGTCCATGTGTGACGTAGACTTGGCATGCATGTGACATTTATTCTTTACCTAATTTAAGAATTTCAGCCCCTTGATAGTCTTAATCTGGTTTTGTACCACTATCATGGACTTGAGGAATTGAAGCTTAAATTAAGTGAGGGAACATACGTCTATTGAAACAAGAGATTCTACCTTAAGATAGTTCAAGTACTTGTACGGTGAACTTGAAGGACTTGAAACTTGATTCAATTGATGAGACACTTCATTAAACTAAGGTCTCTAGGGACCCTGTCAAGCTGATATAATGCTGTCTAAGGAAGTGGTACTTAAGTGAGACCGTTTGTGACTCCACCAACGACACAGGCATTGTATTAAGGAGACTTATGGGTGATGAGACTAAGGTTTAAGTGAAGTGCTATGGTTGTTACGATAGCGCATGAGTGCGTGATTCAGGCCTTCTTGGAAGGTCAAGTGAGGTTATAAACTGATGTATGCTTGGTTGCCCTTGATTGATTGAATGTATAGGCTTGTTAAGGGTATGTTCATAAAATGGCAAAGTTATGCTTAGGCGTTTCTGATCGGATGCTATATGCATACCTTTTGCTACGTCTGGGTATAAACTAAGTTATTTCATGAACATATTGCTTGAATAAGTCTAATTGTGTGAATTGGAATCTAAAACATGTGAATTGCATATTTGTAGATGGCTACTAAGAACATAGTAGCGAGTTGAACCGTGACCTCAAATTGGATGGTGAAAACTATCTAATTTGTGAGAAGGTCAAGTTCATCTTAAGCGAGCAAGAGACACTTGAGGTGCTCGATGCGAGGTCAACCCCGCGGGAAGGGGAAGTAGGGTGGCTTATGAAGCCTACCTTAAAAAGAACTCTATGTGTAGAGTCACACTCTTGTCCACAATGGTGGATGAGATCATGGTGGAGTTCTCCATGCTACCCTCGGCCAAAGGCATCCGGGATCTTTGTGAAGGCCAAGTATGGAGATGTTTCCGTGGAGAAACAACGCTCAATGATACTAAGGTTTGAGAACTATGGTAAACGAGCAGATCACACCATGAGTGCCCACCTTCGTGAGATGTCACGAATGATTCATCAGCTTAAACAAGCTGGGCACGACCTCACCGACGAGCGGCGGTGCAAGCAATAATAAGGTCCTTACGATGAGGAGTGGCGGTTGATGAAGGTCAACTTACGCCACAACCCTCAGATTAAGACCTTTGATGACATCGCCCGTCACCTTTTACTTGAGGCTGAAGTAATGGCTCTCAAGGACCACTCCAAGGCATATGTTGCCAATACCTCCGATAACAACGGGGGTAAAAAGAAGAAGTGGTTCAAGGGTGGGAAAAGGGGTGGCTTCAAAGGCAAGGGTAAGGGAAAGGGAAAAGGAAACGGGCCGGAAAGAAGAAAAGGGGCGTTTGAAGCTCAAGTGCTTCAATTTGTGGCAAGAAAGGACACTTTGCAAAAGATTGCAAAAGTGCACCTAAGGTACATTTTGAACCTTCTACTTCAATAGCACATGTGACGTCATGTACTATGCTAAGCGAAAGCAATTCTTTGTGGATTGTAGACTCGGGAGCAACAGACCACATAGCTCGGGACAAGTCTGGTTTGTGGCGTACCGCAAGCTCCCAAGAGGTGTGAAGCACGTCTCGGTGGGGAATGATGCAAAATTAGAAGTAGTTGGAATAGGAACCTGTAAGGTTCCCTTGTGTAATAGATATTTGTATCTTGTGGACACATTATATGTACCTAATATTTGTAGAAATTTAATTTCTATTTCTGCCATGTTAAAGTACAATTATTGCTTTCAATTCTTTAATGATAGTGTAACTATATTAAAGGATAATCAAGTTCTCACAAAATGCTTAGTTAATAATGGACTGTATGAGTTAAGGCCCGATGGCCATTCTGTTGCAACTCCTAGTTGCCACGTGACTAAAGTCATAGATCAAAATCTGTGGCATGAGCGGTTGGGACATATAGGACAAGATAGGATGAATAAGTTAGCCAAAA
Source organism: Stellera chamaejasme (assembly GCA_024586325.1). Classification (NCBI taxonomy): domain Eukaryota; kingdom Viridiplantae; phylum Streptophyta; class Magnoliopsida; order Malvales; family Thymelaeaceae; genus Stellera; species Stellera chamaejasme. Next base: position 23,828,321 of record CM044981.1, read on the forward strand.
GTGGCTTGCTTGAATCCTTGACCAAGGTTGTCCTGCCAACTTGTCAACCTTGCTTAGAAGGCAAGGCAACGAGAAAGCCCTTTGGGAGGGCAACTAGGAGAACCGAGGCACTAAGTTTAGTCCATTCTGATCTTTGTGGACCTATGAGAATTGAATCCAGAAATGGGTTCAAGTACTTCATCACTTTTACTGATGACTGTACACGATTCACCCACGTCTTCTTACTCAAAAACAAGGCAGAGGCCTTAGCATATTTTCAGAAATATGTACACTTGGTTGAGAACCAAGTAGATAAGAAAGTGAAGTCCTTAAGGACTGACAGAGGTGGTGAGTACAGTTCACTTGCATTCAAGGCCTTTTGTGAGTCAAAAGGCATTGCTAGAGAGTTCACCCTTTCTTGGACACCCCAGCAAAATGGTTGGCGTTACCTCCTGGTCTGTCTGCTGTGCACAATGTCTTCCATGTTAGCATGTTACGGTCATGCGGCCCCCGAGCGGGTTGCGGCCCGGGTGACCCGGAGCTCCGGTTTTAGCCTGCGGGTCACGTTTTTCGGCGTTCAGGCGGCTCCCGGGCCCTATCCGAGTATCATTTTGGCGAACCCCTCCGTATTTGAGGTCGTGTGGGTCCCCCGGACGTTTCCGCCGAAAATATTTTTCTGGCGCCGGGGGGTTGTCGGGGTCGTCTCGGGACGTACAGCGGGCTCGGTAGCGCTCTCGAGATCTCAGTTTTGGAATCCGTACGCAGTTTAGGAGTAGTGGAGACGTACCCGAGGTGGGAGAAGAGTTTAATATTTGTGGCTGGACGTACGGTTCCGGGCGACTCCGGGGCTCGGGGCGGGAATCCCGGGGCTCGGGATGGAGATTTTCTGACGGCTTTGGGGTAAGTTGTATTTTAATTTAAGGTGGAATTTATGGGCATTTTATAGAATTTTGGAGTGACGGAATTTCGGTTCGAGTTGTCACGCTCGCGCGTCGGGTTACGGTTCGGGTTCGGCGAGCTCGGTAGGACACTCTGGAAAGGTAAATGAATTTCTGAAAAATGTTCTGTGAATGTTATAATATTCTGAAGATTGTGTCCGAGTTTCATTAATTTTGGAATTCGGTAATTATTTTTGGGCAAAAAGAATTGGAACTTTCGGAAAAATTGGGAGTTAATTTGCATTGGGTGCAAATTAAAAGGAAAATCAGCATGGGCAGCAGCAGCCCTTTCTTATTTTCGGCAGAAGTGTGTGTGTGTGATTATTGGGGACACATGTCCCATTTTAATTAAAGGAAGAGAGGCATGGGTTATAAAGTAGGAAAATATATAAGTGGCTATTATTTTCATAAAAGGAAACTTACCTCATTTCTTTCTTTTCTTCTTCTTCTTCCTTCTTTTCTTTGCTGCTGCCGACGCCTCCATTAGAGAGCTCCTCCAAGCTTGACTTCCTTCTTCTTTGTGGAAATCAAAGAGGAATTGCTTGCCACTTGTGGTAAGTACCTTCCTAACTCCTCTTTTCACATTAGTTTTGAAGTTTGGTGGTTAAAGAGAAGTTTTGCATTTGATGGGTTTGTTCTTAGCTATAAGCTAGGATGATTTTCTTCCTCCCATCTTTTAGTATGTTGTTCTTGGGTGGTAGGAGAGTGTTAATCAAGTGTTAGATTTTGGAAAACACAACTTGGGAAGAAACCCTATGTTGGCCGAATTGTTGGAGGATTTTCTAAAATGGTGTGTGTTTGTTATCTTGTTTCATGCTTCAAGTATGTTAGTCCTAGCATGATTCTAAGCTTGTGTGTGGATTTAATTTGATGGAGAACAAGTTGTGGTGAAAACCCCTAAATGGCCGAATATATGGGTGTATGTTCAATGTTGGATTTTGTTGTTTGGGTGCAATTGGATAGCATTCATGGATTAGAAATGAAATTGGTGGTTAGAATGGTTGTTTGGTAGCTTGAATGGATTGAATTGGAAGTTGGATAAAAAGTTGGTTGAAAACCGAATCTTTGAATGATTCTTTTTCAATGTTGGAGGTTCATTTTGGTTGAATTGGATGTTAATATGGTGTTGGGGTTGAATTTAGGAGTGGATGGAAGTTTGAAATGTTGGATTCGGTTAAGGAATGAAAAAGTTACAATTAATCGGGATTATCGGGAAATGGCGGGTAATGAAGGGTTTAAGGTTGGATTTGATCAGTTACGCTTATTGTATGATGTTTGTCAATGTGAAATCTTGCATTGTCTAGGTTGGTTCTGAATTCGGCGTTTACGTGAAAATGCGGGATTTTACGGAAGTGCAGCCGGATTTTCGGTTTTGGGGTCGGGGTTGTAATTTGGTAGTGTGGTTGATGAGGATGCTAATTCAACTTGGTTTGGCAGATTCTGAGTTTCGGTGGTTAGAAAAGAGGAGTTCTAAGTTTCGGGGCACGGTGTAGGTGTTATCGAGAATCGGTCCAATACTCTGGATTTTGAGGTAAGGGTTTGGTTACGTGTTTTGGTAAGCTAAGTATATGTTTTGGTTTCCGTTTACATTACGCTAGTATTTGAATATTGTGCCTTTGGGCATATTACGTAGTTTGTAGGAGTATGCCTTATGGCATACTGCATGCATTAATATTACGGCAGTTGTGGGTTCGCTACCCGGTGGTGCACCATGCTTCCGTATTAGCTTGGCTTGACTCCCTTAGTGGAGGCTGTCGTTCGATTTACTATATGGGTTATGGCGATTTAGAATCGCACGTCCTTGGGACTCTGATCTATTTTCTGTTTATGCATGTTATTCCGTATTCGGTTGCATATATTGCTATCTTTCTGTTTTGCAGGGTTACATATACTTACCTTACCCCTTATCCCTTACGGGGTCCTTTTAGGACTCACCCTTCTTTGGGTTACTGTTTTTGGGTTTGGTAGACCGATAAGCGGCTGCGGAGTAGGGTTCCGTGAGGTTCTACCTCGGTTGTATTTTGCGGCAGCTTCACCTTGCGGCCGGGATTGTCTTTTGGATCTGAATCCCGCGAGGTATTTGATGCTTAGTCCTAGGCTTGGCTCTGTAGCTGCATGTACATACTTTCTGATTTGCCATGATGGTTGTATGTACGTATATATATTTGTATATTCTGTTCTATATCTGTCCTCGGCGCTTGGCGCTTGCTAGACATTTTAGGTTACGTGAATTACTGTATGTATGGGTGTTTTGGTGCGTAAGCACTCGTCCACGGAGGGCGGGGCTTACTCTGTATTTGTGCATGAATTGTATGGTTGCATTTCATTTTGGTTATGCGCATGAAATTTGCGTTAGTTTGCTTCCACAATCCTTCCGTTTTCGGGTCCGCTACGCGCGGCGGGTCTCGATGGACTGCCACCCCTTTCCATTCCGGCTTCCGCTTCCGGCGTCCGGCGCCCCGCCTCCGCAACCGGGCTCGGGCGGCGTGCGGTGACAAGTTGGTATCGAGCGGGTAAGTGACCATATTGGTCGTCGGTGGTGACTTGTAGTGACAACTATTGTTCTACATTTTATTTTAGAATGGTTTGAGTACGGAGATTGGCCACCTCCTTACTCAAACCACTTCAAAATAAAATTGTGGAGCAAGGTTTGGTCCTGCAAGTTATCACTGGTGGTTGCGAGTACGGGATCCGAGAATTCCGGGACTTTGGTAAAAGTGTTACAAGTAAAGGATTGTGGAAAAGTTTCAGTACGTAAAATTGTGTGTTAGGAAAGATTTAGTGAAAATAAGCATGAATTGCTTCCGTGATTACGTGAAATGCATGATTATATTGTTTTACAAAATAACCCGAGTTAAGTCTTGCATTGCACTCTGAGCCTTAGGAAGCTGCTGCTAGTTTCGTAGGGATTAGAGGTAAGCTGATTGTTTTGGACTCTGTTTGGTCGAAATGTTTCAGAATGGTTAACACGCGCCCGGCAGCGTGATTTACGACCGGAGGAGGGGACCGTAATCCCACGCCTCCGAGAGGAGAGAGCGAGACAGGGGCATTCGAGCCGCAGGCGGGTACATACCCCGCCACCGGTTGTACTGGCGAGGTCGGGGTCTACCACTGCTTTGGTTCATGTCTTTGGAGCAGTCCAGCGGTTGTTGAGACACTTGTACCGGAGCGAGTTCGGTGCGATCCACAGTGCGAGAGGATTCGGTCGTGGCACCATCTGTGCATTCGATGGGAGGGTGAGTAGCCACACCGGACTACCACCCACACTCATGTACGGGCCCGATCGAGAGTGAGTCGGAGGAGGACGCGGAGCGCGGGAACCCGCGATCTCGGAGGATACGACGAGGCGTAGCCCGTAGCTCGCTCCGATCGTTCGACCGGGAGACACATCAGCCCCTCGGCGGCGGCGGAGGGTTATTGAGCTGGATTACGATACCACCCGTCGGACCCACCGGCGGCGGGGAGGTTTGGGGCATCACTCGATTCGGCGATGTCCGTTTGTTGGAGAGGTTCAGCGGCTGAACCCTAGGAAGTTTGATGGCAAGGGAGGTCCCGAGGCGGCGGAGACTGGTTTATGGAGATTGATAAGCTCTGGGAGGTTACACTTACCTTCCACGGTGATGGTATCCCTTGCCACGTTCAATCTGCGGGAGGGCAGATCATTGGTGGAGGAGCCTTGAGGGGCAGATCGAGGGCGAATGCGGGGCTGGCACCCGGTCGGGAGGTGGAGGTCACTTGGGAGCGGTTTACGCAGCTGTTCCATCGGAGGTTCATCGGGGCTGCGGCTAGGGATCTGCGGCAGGCACGGTTGTGAGCTTGGCGGGAGACAGGCTGTCGCGAGTATGAGAGGAGTTTGTGAGCTTATCCACTACGTACCGCAGTACCACGGTATGGAGGAGGAGAAGGCGAAGAGGTTCATCCGTCATTGCGCCCGAGTACGAGATGGGCTCTCGAGGCCATTGGATATTACTACCTACGGGAGGCGGTTCACAAGGCTCGGCTCCTTGAGCGGGAGGATGTTGAGAGTCGCCTCACCTCGCGAGAGAGGTCGGGGGACTTCGAGGGTTCCACGCGGCGAGGATCCCGGCGGGGTTACGGGCGGCGAGCAGACCGGGCGATCTAGTGGAGGCGGGGAGCACCACCCTCACGACCTTGTCCGACTTGCGGTGGGTATCACCGGGTAGACCTTATTACCGGCGGGAGGGCCGGTGTTTGCGATGCGGGTCGGATACTCACTGGGTGCAGGACTGCCCTCGAGACGGTGGGGCGAGGTTACAGTAGTTTTCAGCGTCGGCGATCTCGGGCACCGCCCAGCGCGCCGCGGCGTGGGTTTCAGCGAGGTGGCCGAGACCTCGGCGGCGACCACGGCTTCAGCCACCCCCTCCACCGCGGCGGCCTAGAGCTGGGCGCGTTTTCGAGATAGAGCGAGGAGGTCCTAGTCGGCGAGAGGCCCTAGTCATCGGGGAGGACCCGGTCGGCGGGCGGGCCCGGCCGGCGGGAGGCTCGACTCGGCGGGAGTCTTGCAAGGTCTTGTATTTACGAGCGATACATCTGTTCATGCGTTATTTGATACTGAGAGCGTCTATCTCTATTGTAGCACGAAATGTGTTACATCTACTGCACTACTGTTAGTACTTTGCCGCAGATGTATTTAGTAAAAGCTATGGGAGTCGGTTTACATTTTCCAATGGGATGGTTCGGGGTTGTACTATATACGTGGCGGGCATCGAGATAGTATCGGACTTGTTGGTTACGGACACGCCGAACTATGATGTTATTCTTGGGATGGATTGGCTATCCAAGAAGTGCATGCACATTGATTGTGCAGCCCGTACCATTATGGTATGCGGAGAGGTACTACCTCTCACGACTCCGGCTGGTTTGACTATCGCACTGACATAGCACGAGTTGCGGTCTGGACCAGGTGTCGGTAGTTGGTGTAGGGAATGCTTCGATCTGAATGAGGCGGATACTAGGTTGAGGCTAGCTAGTATACCGGTAGTTCGAGATTTTCCGCAGTATTTCCGGAGGAGTTGCCGGATTACCACGGAGCGGGAAATTGTGTTTGAGATTTACTGCGGTCGGGCCTTTGCTCCGATATCTATTCCCCCTTATCGGATGCCCATTTACGAGATGCGGGAGTTAAAGAAGCGATTGGAGGAATTACAGCGAAGGGCTTCATCCGACCGAGCACTTCGCCGTGGGGTGCTCCGGTTACATTTGTAAAGAAGAAAGATGGGACACTCAGGCTCTGTATAGACTACGAGACGGTTGAATGCCCTTCTTGTGAAGAACAAGTATCCGTTGCCTAGGATTGATGATCTTTTTGATCAACTTCGGGATTCGAGAGTTTTCTCGAAGATTGATCTGCGATCTGGATACTTTCAGCTTAGGGTGAAGGAGGAGGATATACCTAAGACTGCTTTCCGCACCCGGTATGGACACTTTGAGTTTACGGTCATGCCATTTGGGCTGACCAATGCTCGGCAGCATTCATGGATCGATGCATCGGGTGTTCCGACCATACTTGGACTCATTTGTGGTGGTCTTCATTGATGATATTGATATACTCTCGGGATGCGGACTCGCATCGGGAGCATCGAGGGTAGTTACAGACACTTTGGGAACATCAGCTTTATGCTAAGTTCTCAAAGTGTGAGTTCTGAATCCGGGAGGTCACCTTTGCAGGACATGTTATTTACGAGCATGGTGCATGCTGTGGACCCGAGAGAAGGTGAGAGCGATTCGAGGCTGGAAACAACCTACCACGGTACGAGAGATCGGGAGCTTCACGGGATTAGCGAGGATATTATCGGAGGTTCGTGCGGGGTTTTCTATTCTGGAATCTCCGCTCACGCAGTTGACCAAGAAGGGTCAACCGTTTATATGGTCTGACAGATGTGAGCAGAATTTTCAGGAATTGAAGCGACTGTTGACTCATGCTCCGATTCTGACTCTTCCAGATCCGAGCTTGCCGTATGTGATCTATACGGATGCTTCCACATCCGGTTTGGGGTGTGTCTTGATGCGAGATCGGAATGTGATAGCTTATGGGTCGAGGCAGCTGCGACCGCATGAGCTGAACTATCCGACACATGATCTGGAGTTGGCTGCGGTGATCTATGCGCTGAAACAATGGAGACATTATCGCTTGGTAACAAATTTCAGATTCTTACCGACCATAAGAGTCTGAAATATCATTTCTGTGAAGGAGCTTAACATGAGGCGGCGCCGATGGCTCGAATACATTAAGGACTATGATTGCGGTGTCAGTACATCTCTGGTAAGGGCAACACGGTTGCCGATGCCTTTGGCGGGAAGTATACCGGGTTGGTCAAGGGAGGAGATGTTGGTGACCGATCCGAGGAGAGTGATCGCGTGCCTTTGGCACAGGTGGCAGCTCTGGGAGCGTGCTCAGGTATACACACTTACTATACATTCTGAGTGGCTTGATAGAGTGCGCGAGGCGCAAGGTAGAGATCCGGGGCTGAAGAGGTTATCTGGGGAGGATAAGGGGTCTTTGTTACCGGCATTTCAGTATAGGCAGGGATTGCTATACTTCCGAGACCGCCTTTATGCACCGGAGGATCAAGAGCTCCGGAGTGAGATTTTAGAGGAGGCGCACTCGAGCAGATTGAGTGTTCATCCCGGGAGTGAGAAGATGTATCATGATCTGCGTACTCACTTACGGTGGCACAGGATGAGGAGGCACATTGCCACACATGTGTCTAGGTGTGCCGTTTGTCGGCGAGTGAAGATTGAGCACGAAACCGGCGGGGACACTGCAGACTTTGCCCATTCCAGTTCGGAAGTGGGGCAATGTTACTATGGATTTTCTGCCTTTGCCCACGACACGGTCCCGCCATGATGCTATCAGGTTATTGTGGATCGGTGACAAAGTGCGCACACTTTACGCCCATTCGGATCACGGACCCTCGGAGAAGCTTGCCCGGCTCTACATCGGTGAGATTATGCGGTTACATGGAGTACCGAGACTCCATTGTATCGGCCGTGATCCGCGTTTCACGGCGCAGTTACGGAAGGCTTTTCATGAAGCGCTGGGCACGCGACTCCATCGAGTCTGACTTATCACCCACGGGCGACGGGCGGTCGGGCGGGTGATTCGGATATTGGAGGATATGCTACGGAGCTGTACTATAGACTTTGGAGGAGATTGGGACCAGCAATTGCCTTTGATTGAGTTCTCGTACAACAACGGCTTCCGGACTACGATTGGTATGGCACCATATGAGGCGTTATGCGGGAGGAGGTGTATGACACCGCATTCTTTGGACCGATGCGTCGATAGGGTTGAGTTGGGACCCGAGCTTATTGAGGAGACCACGGCGAAGATCAGATTGATTCGGGCGCGGATCAAAGCCGCGAGCGACCGCACCACTACTTATGCGAACCGTCGCCGTAGGGCTCTGGAGTTTGAGGTTGGGGATAGGGTTTGGCTCAAGGTAGCACCTATCCAGCGGGACAGTCAGATTCGGGAAGAAGGGCAAGTTGGCCCCACGGTATATCGGCCCATATGAGATTACGGAGCGGAGTCGGTAGGGTGGCATACCGGTTGGCGTTACCTCCTAGTCATCTGCTGTGCACAATGTCTTCCATGTTAGCATGTTGAAGAAGTGCATTACGGATCCGACTCGAGCGATTCCGGTGGAGGAGTGCAGTGGAACCCGATCTTTCTTATCGGGAGGTACCGGTAGCCTTTACGGATAGGGATGTCGGGAGACTCGTAGCAAGTTGATTCCCATGGTCAAGGTTCGGTGGTCACATCATGCGGCCGGGAGGCGACTTGGGAGGCAGAGAAGGACATTCGGGATCGATACCCGAGCGGTATCAGCGGTTGATACTGACTCTTGGAGGACCAAGAGTCCTAAGGGGAGAATGTTACGGTCACCCCGGCGGGTTGCGGCCAAGGTGACCCGGGCTCGGTTTTAGCTGCGGGTCACGTTTTCGGCGTTCAGGCGGCTCCCGGGCCCTATCCGAGTATCATTTTGGCGAACCCCTCCGTATTTGAGGTCGTGTGGGTCCCCGGACGTTTCCGCCGAAAATATTTTTGGCGCCGGGGTTGTCGGGGTCGTCTCGGGGCGTCAGCGGGCTCGGTAGCGCTCTCGAGATCTCAGTTTGGGAAGCCGTTCGCAGTTTTGGAGTCGTGGAGACGTCCCGGAGGTGATTGTAGAGTTTAATATTTGGGGCGGGACGTTCGGTTCCGGGCGACTCCCGGGGCTCGGGACGGGAATCCCGGGGCTCGGGATGGAGATTTTCTGACGGCTTTGGGGTAAGTTGTATTTTAATTTAAGGTGGAATTTATGGGCATTTTTATAGAATTTTGGAGTGACGGAATTTCGGTTCAGGTTGTCACGCTCGCGCGTCGGGTTACGGTTCGGGTTCAGCGAGCTCGGTAGGACACTCTGGAAAGGTAAATGAATTTCTGAAAAATGTTCTGTGAATGTTATAATATTCTGAAGATTGTGTCCGAGTTTCATTAATTTTGGAATTCGGTAATTATTTTTGGGCAAAAAGAATTGGAACTTTCGGAAAAATTGGGAGTTAATTTGCATTGGGTGCAAATTAAAAGGAAAATCAGCATGGGCAGCAGCAGCCCTTTCTTATTTTCGGCAGAAGTGTGTGTGTGTGATTATTGGGGACACATGTCCCATTTTAATTAAAGGAAGAGAGGCATGGGTTATAAAGTAGGAAAATATATAAGTGGCTATTATTTTCATAAAAGGAAACTTACCTCATTTCTTTCTTTTCTTCTTCTTCTTCCTTCTTTTCTTTGCTGCTGCCGACGCCTCCATTAGAGAGCTCCTCCAAGCTTGACTTCCTTCTTCTTTGTGGAAATCAAAGAGGAATTGCTTGCCACTTGTGGTAAGTACCTTCCTAACTCCTCTTTTCACATTAGTTTTGAAGTTTGGTGGTTAAAGAGAAGTTTTTGCATTTGATGGGTTTGTTCTTAGCTATAAGCTAGGATGATTTTCTTCCTCCCATCTTTTAGTATGTTGTTCTTGGGTGGTAGGAGAGTGTTAATCAAGTGTTAGATTTTGGAAAACACAACTTGGGAAGAAACCCTATGTTGGCGAATTGTTGGAGGATTTTCTAAAATGGTGTGTGTTTGTTATCTTGTTTCATGCTTCAAGTATGTTAGTCCTAGCATGATTCTAAGCTTGTGTGTGGATTTAATTTGATGGAGAACAAGTTGAGGTGAAAACCCTAACTGGCCGAATATATGGGTGTATGTTCAATGTTGGATTTTGTTGTTTGGGTGCAATTGGATAGCATTCATGGATTAGAAATGAAATTGGTGGTTAGAATGGTTGTTTGGTAGCTTGAATGGATTGAATTGGAAGTTGGATAAAAAGTTGGTTGAAAACCGAATCTTTGAATGATTCTTTTTCAATGTTGGAGGTTCATTTTGGTTGAATTGGATGTTAATATGGTGTTGGGGTTGAATTTAGGAGTGGATGGAAGTTTGAAATGTTGGATTCGGTTAAGGAATGAAAAAGTTACAATTAATCGGGATTATCGGGAAATGGCGGGTAATGAAGGGTTTAAGGTTGGATTTGATCAGTTACGCTTATTGTATGATGTTTGTCAATGTGAAATCTTGCATTGTCTAGGTTGGTTCTGAATTCGGCGTTTACGTGAAAATGCGGGATTTTACGGAAGTGCAGCCGGATTTTCGGTTTTGGGGTCGGGGTTGTAATTTGGTAGTGTGGTTGATGAGGATGCTAATTCAACTTGGTTTGGCAGATTCTGAGTTTCGGTGGTTAGAAAAGAGGAGTTCTAAGTTTCGGGGCACGGTGTAGGTGTTATCGAGAATCGGTCCAATACTCTGGATTTTGAGGTAAGGGTTTGGTTACGTGTTTTGGTAAGCTAAGTATATGTTTTGGTTTCCGTTTACATTACGCTAGTATTTGAATATTGTGCCTTTGGGCATATTACGTAGTTTGTAGGAGTATGCCTTATGGCATACTGCATGCATTAATATTACGGCAGTTGTGGGTTCGCTACCCGGTGGTGCACCATGCTTCCGTATTAGCTTGGCTTCGACTCCCTTAGTGGAGGCTGTCGTTCGATTTACTATATGGGTTATGGCGATTTAGAATCGCACGTCCTTGGGACTCGATCTGTTTTCTGTTCATGCATGTTATTCCGTATTCGGTTGCATATATTGCTATCTTTCTGTTTTGCAGGGTTACATATACTTACCTTACCCCTTATCCCTTACGGGGTCCTTTTAGGACTCACCCTTCTTTGGGTTACATTTTTGGGTTTTGGTGGGCGATAAGCGGCTGCGGAGTAGGGTTCCGTGAGGTTCTACCTCGGTTGTATTTTGCGGCAGCGTCACCTTGCGGCCCGGGATTGTCGTTTGGATCTGAATCCCGCGCGAGGTATTTGATGCTTAGTCCTAGGCTTGGCTCTGTAGCTGCATGTACATACTTTCTGATTTGCCATGATGGTTGTATGTCTGTATATATATTTGTATATTACATTCTATATCTGTCCTCAGCGCTTGGCGCTTGCTAGACATAATAGGTTATGTGAATTCTGTATGTATGGGTGTTTTGGTGCGTAAGCACTCGTCCACGGAGGGCGGGGCTTACTCTGTTATTTGTGCATGAATTGTATGGTTGCATTTCATTTTGGTTATGCGCATGAAATTTCCGTTAGTTTGCTTCCACAATCCTTCCGTTTTCGGGTCCGCTACGCGCGGCGGGTCTCGATGGACCTGCCACCCCTTTCCATTCCGGCTTCCGCTTCCGGCGCCCCCGCCTCCGCAACCGGGCTCGGGCGGCGTGCGGTGACAGTACCGGTGGGAGCAGGCCTGCTTACTTGATGTTGCGAAGCAACGCTTCCTTCAGCAGTAGCAATCTTTGGAAGCCAAGCGGCTTGAAAATGTTGTCTTGAAGGAGTCCCTCCTTTCTTTGGAGGCGAAACCAAAGCTGCCCTTGCGGTGGCGAAGGCCCGGAGTTGAGCGAGGCGAGGCCGCAGGCGAGGAGGCGGCGCCAAGCTATTGTCCGAGCTCAATTAGCGAGAGAAGAAGGTGGAGGAGGGCAGGCTTGCTGTTGAGGTTGCCACTGAAGGCACGCACGGAGGTCGCCATCGACACTGGAGAAGGCAATGGCCTCGGTGTGGGAGATGGAGAAGGCTCTGGGCCTTCCCTCCTTTGAAGGTGAGGATCACGAGTCCTCTTCCTCCATCAAGGTGTCCATCCACGAGCGGATGCCTCGGCGGTGGAGAAGCTTGGCGAGATCAAGCCACAGGCGAAGCGGGGCGCGAGGCCTACGAGGAGGGCTGGCTGCGATGCCGCTTCCAAGTGGAGAAGGCGTTTCCAGCTCTAAGTCTTGGGATCCTGGATGCTGCCAACACCAATGAGCCAACGGTAGGCGCGCTTGATGGGGGAGCAGGGGAAGGAAGATGGGCGATGCAGTATGCCCTCTTGGACTAGGGTGGAGGTTCCAACATGTGGATGCCCCCCTATCTTTGTATAAAGACCTGCATTCACACACTTTTTGGGAACAATAGATGAAGTAAAATTTCCTTTTACCTTCACTGTTTTGTAGATTCGCTTTATCTCGCGATAGCCCTGTAGGATACGTTAGCTAAGTTTAACAACCATAGGCTAAGTCTGTCTCATGGAGAGATGTCCTTCGGTGTCCGCGAAGGCGAAGCCACAGGGACTACTTATCAAGGAGCTGGAGACTCAGTTTTAAGTTTATAGTGACGAGGCACTCAAGATCCGCAACGGCGGAGCCACATGAGTCATTCCAAATGACTTGTGGGTTTACTTGTTGAGCCAAGCTGTGATGGAGACCACTTTTTGAGATAAGTTCGGGGCCCCTTTCTTGGACAAGCTGTTTAGGAGTAAGCCCTTGGGTAGTGGACGGTGTACCAAGTAGAAGACCCCTGTAGTTTGCTCATCATTTATACGATAAGCATGCAGCAAAAAGGTTCGGATTTACGGAGCACGGAGTCGCGCGTTTGGCGAAGGCGATGGGACGCTTGTTGAGACAAGTGGAGAACCATCGAGGTTACGGGGTAAGACCCACTGCTGTGTCTGGGGAGCCCTTGCGGAAGGTCTGCTGTGGCGCTCGAGGACGACTTACACATAGACCTCCCTGAAGGAGCCAAAAAGGGGGTTACCCTTCCGCAGCGCAAGGGGGTTACCCTTGGGGCGGGGCGAGTTGAAGGTCGGTTGGGGAATGAGACCCGCAACCACCTGTGTGGAGAAGTCCGAGCGGAAGGTCTGCTGTGGCGTGCGAGGGCGACTTACACATAGACCTTCTGAAGGAGCCAAAAGGGGTTACCCTTCCGCGGCGCAAGGGGTTTACCCTTGGGGCGGGGCGAGTTGAAGGTCGGTTGGGGAATGAGACCCGCAACCACCTGTATGGAGAAGTCCGTGCGGAAGGTCTGCTGTGGCGTGCGAGGACGACTTACACATAGACCTTCCTGAAGGAGCCAAAAAGGGGGTTACCCTTCCGCAGCGCAAGGGGATTACCCTTGGGGCGGGCGAGTTGAAGGTCGGTTGGGGAATGAGACCCGCAACCACCTGTGTGGAGAAGCCCGAGCGGAAGGTCTGCTGTGGCGTGCGAGGACGACTTACACATAGACCTCCCTGAAGGAGCCAAAAAGGGGGTTACCCTTCCGCAGCGCAAGGGGGTTACCCTTGGGGCGGGGCGAGTTGAAGGTCGGTTGGGGAATGAGACCCGCAACCACCTGTGTGGAGAAGTCCGAGCGGAAGGTCTGCTGTGGCGTGCGAGGACGACTTACACATAGACCTTCCTGAAGGAGCCAAAAAGGGGTTACCCTTCCGCAGCGCAAGGGGATTACCCTTGGGGCGGGGCGAGTTGAAGGTCGGTTGGGGAATGAGACCCATGACCACTGTGTGGAGAAGTCCGAGCGGAAGGTCTGCTGTGGCGTGCGAGGGCGACTTACACATAGACCTTCTGAAGGAGCCAAAAGGGGTTACCCTTCCGCAGCGCAAGGGGTTACCCTTGGGGCGGGGCGAGTTGAAGGTCGGTTGGGAATGAGACCCATGACCACTGTGTGGAGAAGTGAGACCTGACAAGGTCTGATGCCATAACTCAGGCAGGTAGCCTGACCGGTCGGGTACAGAGGGCGATGAAGAGGGCATTTGAAATGCCATGTAAGCTGTAAGACAGGAAGAAATACATATGTATTTTATTGAATTTGTAAGACTAAGGACTTACACGTAATATGGCGCAAGTCATCCGCATGAAAGTTGCGGGGAGCAGTCGACCATCATGGTCTTGTAGTTCATAGACTCCTAGGCGGACTTGTTTATGAACAATATAAGGCCCGTCCCAGTTGGGTCGCAGGACACCCTGCTTGGGGTCGCGAGCGGTGAGGGTCGATTTAAGTAGGGCAAGGCCTCCTTGTTGCAGTGCCTTGGGTTTTACCTGGGAATTATGGTGAAGACTGAGCCTCTGTTTGAGGCAGTCATGCGAAGGCGAGCACCTTCGCGTAATTCTTCGATTAAGTCGAGTTTAGCACGGAGCCCTTGAGCATTGGCTTCGTCAGTGAAGTTGATCATACGGATTGTAGGGAGGTCTACCTCAATAGGCAGGAGCGCATCTGCGCCGTATACTAGAGAGAAAGGCGTCTCTCCTGTGGGGGTTCGTGTTGTGGTGCGATAGTCCCATAAGACACTTGGGAGTTCATCTACCCAGCGGCCCTTGGCCCCCTCCAGGCGCTTCTTGAGGCCTTCCTTGAGGGTTCGGTTGGTGACCTCAACCTGCCCATTAGGCGGGGGTGCGCCACCGGGCAAAAGCATGCGGACATTATTGTCCTGTGCCCATTGTTGGACACTTTGTGGTGGCGAACTGAGTGCCATTATGCGTAATAATAGCACGAGGGCTGCCGTGCCGCAGACAAGATTCTTCCAAAGAAACTTGATAATCTTGGCGGAAGTGATGGAGACCAGGGGTTCTACCTCGACCCATTTAGAAAAATAATCAACTGCTACAACACAGAAGCGGTACTGACCTGGAGCGTTCGGCATTGGACCAATGAGGTCGAGGCCCCACAGGCGAAAACCTTTGGATTTGTCGATCTTTGGAGATTCCGCGGATGGTAGCCGCTGGATGCGAGAATTGATTTGGCACTGGTGGCACGTTTTGACCAGTGCAGCGGCGTCCTTTTTCAAGGTAGGCCAGTAATACCCTTGACGAAGGGCTTTGTGGGCAAGTGCCTCCGCAGCGATGTGAGCGCCACAATTGCCTTGGTGGAGAGTGTCCAAGACAGAGCGTCCCTCAAGGGTGCTAAGGCACCGTTGTAGAGGCGCCGCAAACCCGCGATGCCATAATTGGTCATCAATGAGGACGAAGCGGAGGGCTTGCTTGCGAACCCGGGGATCTATGGTGCTGGCTTTTAGCGCAGCAATGATAGGGTTTCTCCGATCTGTGGCTGGATCATGCGTTGCTAGAGAGGCAATATCAATATCTTCCGTGATGGAAGGACTGGTCGAGTGGCTGTGGTGGAGGAGTCTTTCCCTTTGATAGCATGTCTGCTGTAGTGTTCTCGAGCGAGGAACATGTATGAAGATGACTTCTTCAAAGTCGGTTCGTAGGGTGTTTACCAACTTAAGGTATTTGATCGGGGTGGCGTCCTTGCACTCGGCGCACCCTTGAACACAGTGAATCACCAGTGCGAGTCATTGTGGACATGGAGGCGGCGAATGCCTGCCCTTGTGGCGAGTTTCAGCCCGGCGACGAGGGCCTCATATTCTGCAACATTGTTAGTTACTTGAAATTGAAAAGAGACACGAAGGAATACTTCCATACCTAGGGGTCCACGTAGATACACACCCCCTACGGGGGATTCAAGTTTGGATGAGCCATCCACAAATAAGTCCCATTCGGGAGGAGTGGGTCGAGGTGCGGGGCCCTGCTCAGGGGCCGAGAGTATATCAGCATTCGAGAATTCCGCAATAAAGTCGGCGAGGGCCTGGCCCTTAATTGCCTTTCTGGGCTCATAATTGATGTTAAAACCGCCAAGTTCGATACACCACTTGGCGAGGCGTCCTGAATGTTCGTGGCGCCTTAGGATGTTCTGAATTGGCAAGTCCGTTCGGACTATAATAGTGTGCCCTTGGAAGTAGGGCTTGAGCTTCCTTGCTGCATATACAAGAGACAATATAGCCTTTTGGAGGGGAGGATACCTTGTTTCCGTATCTTGGAGAGTATGGCTGGTGTAATAGACCGGCCATTGCTTGGCGGCCTCTTCCTTAATAAGGACAGAAGCGACACTTCTTTCTGAGGTGGCGAGGTAAAGGACCAGGTCATCGCCTGGCCTAGGGCACTTGAGTGCCGGTAGTTCTTGCAAGTGTCGTTTGATGGAGGCATATGCCTCCTGACATTCCTCCGTCCATTTGCAAGCTTTTTCTTGCGAATCTGATCGAAGAAAGGTTTGCAGCGATCACTTAGTTTGGAGGCGAATCGTCCCAAGGCCACTAGCTTTCTGCCACTGTTGGACTTCCTTGAGCCCCACGGGGTGCGCAAGGTAGTGATTGCCTCAATGTTTTTGGGATTTGCTTGGATTCCTCCTTTGGAGATTTGGTATCCCAGAATCTTCCCTTCGCCCACGCCGAAGATACACTTCTTTGGATTTAATCGCATATTGTATTTGCGGAAGTTGTCGAATGTTTCCTTCAAGTCTGTGAGATGGGTTGAGGTGGCCTTGCTTTTGACCACAATGTCATCCACATAAGCTTCAAGATTTCGGCCAATCGGCTGCGAAGACTTGATTTACAAGCCTTTGGAAGGTAGCCCCGCATTCTTTAAGCGAAGGGCATTCGATATAATGATATACGGCCTCGCTTGATAGTAAAGGCGGTTTTACCGCGTCCTGCAGGTCCATAAAGACTTGGTGGTACCGCTATAAGCATCGAGAAAAGAAAAAACCGAGTGATGAGCGGTTGAGTCAACCAGTTGGTCAATGGATGGTAAAGGATAGGGGTCCCTTGGGCAGGCCCTATTAACCCCCTTGTAGTCCACACAAAGTCGCCACTGACCGCCCTCTTTATCGGCGAGGACAATATTCGCAACCCATTCAGAGTAGTGAACTTCCTTGATTATATTTGCCTTAAGCAATTTCTGCACTTCGGTGCGTACAAAGTCACTTACGGTCAAGGGCCATGCCCCTAGTTTTCTGTCTAACCGGGCTAAAGCCGGGGAGTACACTTAACTTGTGAGAAATAACAGCAGGATCAACTCCTGGTAGGTCCTCGGGGCTCCATGCGAAGACATCACTGTTGGCATGGAGGAGGTGGATGAGCGCTTGCTGGTCTTTTTCCTCGAGGTCCTTTCCCACCCGAAACTTCTTTCCGGGAGAGATCTCAACTTCTTCAAAGGTTCCAGACAAGTCAGGGGCAGTTCCGCCCACAGGAACAGCTTCCTCTGCGGGTGCCTTCCTCTTAGGCTCGGATGGTCGGGGAAGCTGCGGGGGCCGGCGAGGCGAGACATAATTGCCTCTGGCCACATTACAGTTGACAAAGATATAGGCATCCCAGCCGCAGTGTGAAAAACTAAAGTCAGGGTTCGTACATCACAGCGGACATGGAACTCAGTTTGAGTATGTCGCCCGATGATGGCGTTATATGGCGTAGGGAGATCCAGGACAATAAAGTCCACATAGCTCGAATGACATACCTGCTTTTTTTCCTTGGTGGTTCCCATCATCATGTAGGGCAGGGTGATCGACCCCAAGGTTGGGATTTCATCCCGTCCTATTCCAAAGGTGGCCCCCTTTGCGGGCTGAATTTGTGACAAAGGCACCTTTGCCTCAACCAGAGTGTGTTTGTAGATCACGTTGGCATTTGCCCCCGTATCCATGTAGATTCTGTCAGCGTTCCATCCCGCAATACGGGCAGTGATAACCAAGGGGTCAGCGTGCGGTACTGCCACAGAGGTGCCATCGCTGCGATGCAAAAACTGAGTAGAGGAGTGGTCTATCTGGTAGATCTGCCTCATATGACGGCGTCTTGCCGAAGCGCCTTCACACTTTGTGTGATTACGCCGATATGTCCCCTTGCCGGGGGACTGGGCAATTCTCCCGACCTGGGTTTTGTTGGGAGCGCCCCGCCGGCGGTCCTCGGCCGGCGCCCTTCACGGTCACCTTCTCTTCTACGGCCCTCCTCGGTTTGGAGCAAGTACTCCCGAGCTTGCCTTGAGCCAGCATTTCTCCAATCATGCGCTTGAGCTCAAAAGCAGTCCTCGGTGTCGTGACCTTTGTCACGGTGGTAGCGGCAAAACTTGTTGCTTTGCCTCGTTATTTCCTGGGAGAGGGGGCGAGGCCAAGTGGGGACCTCCCTCTTTTGTTCCAAGGCATGGAGGATGTTGGTACGAGATTCCCTCGGCGGGGAAGAGAAATGTATGCCCTCTCCCTCTTGGGGCGTGGGAGTCTTGCCTTTGAGACCTAGGGTCCGGTCGCGAGGCTGTCCCTTGGCGTCCGCCGTGGCGGCTCTGGCGAGTGGTCGAGTGACCTCTTCCGTATTCATGAACCGCGACGCTGTACTTAAGAATTGTTCCATATTGGTGGGCGGGTTAGTGTGGACATCCACAAAGAAAAGGGACTCCCAGCGGAGGCCTTGGATAGCTGCAAGCAGGCGAGCTTCTTCTCCCAGATTAGGGACACTGGATAGACTCGGCACAGGCGTTGAATATATTCTCGAGGGCTCATCCTTTTTCTGCCGTATCTTAAGAAGGTGTCCCGCCGTTTTAGGAGGTGGTTTGGATACCACAAAATGGTTGGAGAAGTTGCGGGATAGCTCCTCGAAGGAATCAAACCGTTTGTCCCGGAGAGTGGTATACCAGTTGGCAGCGGCCCCAGTAAGCGTGGAGCTGAAAGCTCTACAGAGCGTGTTGTCGTCCGCCCTTGCTATTGCCATTGCGGAGGCGTAACGCTGGAGATGAATATCGAGATCGACAGGCCATCATAAGCATCCGGCTTAGGCTGGTGGCCCAGTCCGGAAGAGGGGTTTCTAAAACCCTCGAGTAAAGGTTGGGTCGAGAGGTGGTCAGACCCATCCTGGAGATATTATGGACACGGCCCTTTCATCTCTTTTTCCACTTCCTCTAATCGTCTAGTAAGCGCGATAAGTAATGACGAAGAAGGATCGGGGTTACTTACTTGCTTTGAGGAGGAGTAGGCTGGGCGTTCAGGCTGATTAGTCCGCAGCGTTCAACGCTATCCGAACGCCCGAAGAGTGGTGGCGAGAGTTTCACGTAAGTTGAAAGCAACCGCCTCGGTGATCGTTTGCGGGGCGGCCGGATCGAGGCCCGTTGGAGGGTGTTTGGAGGTGGAGTGTTATGCTCACGAGGCATGTTACGGTTAACGTGGGAGGAGCTTTCCTCCGTTGAGTGAATAGAGAGTTCTCCCCGTTGTGGGGGAACGTGGTTCGGGGATGGCTCTGATGGTGGATCATTGTTCGTATTTGTCCCGGGAGGATTCCTCCTCCCTTGGCGACTGTTCCTGTTGGCACTCCGGGTGGTTGGCATGACTTATTGCTTGTGGTTTGTAATATGGGTTTATAGTAAGAACTTTCGTTCCCACAGACGGCGCCAAACTGATAGTCTCGTTCCTAAAGAAGGCCCGGACTCTCAGTTGATGTGGTGGAGAAGATGATGTTCTTGAGACTCCAAGCTTGCTGTTCAGAGTAATCTGTAAAAGATAGGAAGAATACTCAGAAGTAGCAAGAGGGGAGTGGGGGCGTGTAGTAGCTTACCCGATTTAGGGTGGACATCACCCTATTTATAGAGTGATGCCGGAGAAGAGCCTCCCAGGTTGAAGCCCTTTAGGCAGGCTGTTGAGATAAGTCTGTGTCGGTGATTGGAGATAAGGCGGTTGTGATGATGAAGATCTCAGCAAACCGCCTTAGGTGATTCACTTGTCGAGAGAATGTCGGCGTATAAATCAGTGAAGATCTCCCGAGGCTCGTGCTGCCCTCCTTATTGGCGGTTGATGTCGGACGACCAAGTGGTCTATCTCCAAGTGGAGCAAGCGGCGGGCGAAGGCCTATAGGGCGAAGGCCCAAATAGAATATAGCCAAATAAGGGGTGAGGTTGCACGAACACAGGTACGAGGGCCTTATGCAGGCGGGGCCGGTATAGGCGGGAGGCGGGAGTAAGACCCATGGAGGCGAAGGAGATCGCGAGGGCTCGCCCTAAGACCGCGAGGGTGGCCGCGCAGGCTTTAGAAACGCAAGGGTGAGTATGAGGCGTCGCCCATGCGAGTCTTGAGGCCCGCGAGGCGGGACCCCGCGTAGGTGAGGTGGAGACCACAAGGATGAGACCTCGCGAAGGCTATCTTGGAGACCACAAGGATGAGGCTTCCTCAAAGGCCTTGTACGATTATAATATGACGCGAGGCGCGTTTGCTTGGGTAGTGTAGCATGCGGACATTGTTGTCCTGGGCCCATTGTTGGACGCTGTGACTGGCAAACTGAGTGCCATTATCTGTAATAATAGCACGAGGGCTGCCGTACCGGCAGACAAGATTTTTCCATAGGAATTTGATGATCTTGGCGGAAGTGATGGAGACCAGGGGTTCTACTTCGACCCACTTAGAAAAATAATCAACTGCAACCACACAGAAGCGGTACTGACCTGGAGCGGTCGGCATTGGACCAATGAGATCAAGGCCCCACAGGGCGAAGGGCACTGGGTTTGTCAGTGCTGGAGATTCCGTAGATGGCAGTCGCTGGATGCGAGAGTTGATCTGGCACTGGTGGCATGTTTTGACCAGTGCAGCGGCGTCCTTTTTCAAGGTAGTCCAGTAGTACCCTTGACGAAGGGCTTTGTGGGCAAGTGCCTCTGCAGCAATGTGTGCGCCACAGTTGCCTCGGCGGAGAGTATCCAAGACTAAGTGTCCCTCAAGGGTGCTGAGGCATCGTTGGAGGGGTGCTGAGAACCCGCGATGCCATAATTGTTCATCAATGAGAACAAAGCGGATGGCCCACTTGCGAGCCTGGGGGTCTCTCCAGTCTGCAGTCGGATCTTGTGTTGCTAGTGAAGCAATATCGATAGCCTCTGTAATGGAAGGGCTGGCCAGGGTGGCCATGGTGGAGGGAGTCTTTCCCTTTGACAGCATGTCTGCTGTGGTGTTCTCAGAACGAGGAACATGGATGAAGGTGGCCTCCTCAAAGTTGGTTCGCAAAGCGTTCAGCAATTTGAGGTATTTGATCAGGGTGGCGTCTTTGCATTCAGCGCACCCTTGGAGCTGGTGGATCACCAGTTGCGAGTAGCTATGGACGTGGAGGCGGCGAATGCCTGCCCTTATGCCGAGCTTGAGCCCCGCAATGAGGGCCTCATACTCTGCAATATTATTAGTTACTTGAAATTGGAAAGAGACACGAAGGGATACTTCCATACCTAGGGGTCCGCGCAGATATACGCCCCTGCGGGGGATCCAAGTTTGGACGAGCCGTCCACAAACAAGTCCCATTCTGGGGGAATGGGTCGGGGCGCGGGGCCCTGCTCAGGGGCCGGGATGATGTCAACATCCGAAAATTCTGCGATGAAGTCCGCGAGGGCCTGGCCCTTAATCGCCTTCTTGGACTCATAGTTGATGTTAAAGCCACCAAGCTCGATACACCACTTGGCGAGGCGCCCTGAATGTTCGGGTCGCCTCAGGATATCCTGAATTGGCAAGTCCGTTCGGACTATAATTGTGTGCCCTTGGAAGTAGGGCTTGAGCTTCCTTGCTGCATACACACGAGATAATATAGCCTTTTGGAGAGGAGGATACCTTATTTCCGTATCCTGGAGAGTGTGACTGGTGTAGTAGACCGGCCATTGCGTGGCAGCCTCTTCCTTGATAAGGACAGAGGCGACGCTCTTGTCAGAGGTGGCGAGGTAGAGGACCAGGTCATCGCCTGGCCTAGGGCACTTAAGTGCAGGCAACTCTTGTAAGTGTTGCTTGATTGAGTCGTATGCCTCCTGGCATTCCTCTGTCCACTTGCAACCTTTTTTCTTGCGGATTTGGTTGAAGAAAGGTTTGCAGCGATTGCTGAGTTTAGAGACAAAGCGTCCCAAGGCAACTAGCTTTCCTGCCAGCTGTTGAACGTCTTTGAGCCCTCTAGGGGTGCGCAAAGTGGTGATAGCTTCAATCTTTTTGGGATTCGCATGAATCCCTCCTTTGGAGATCTGGTAACCCAGAAACTTGCCCTCACCCACGCCAAAGATGCATTTCTTTGGGTTCAACCGCATGTTATACCTGCGGAAGTTGGCAAACGTTTCCTCCAAGTCTAAGATGAGTGTTTTGGTGGCCTTGCTTTTGACCACAATGTCATCGACATAAGCTTCAAGATTTTGACCAATTTGGTCCGCGAAGACTTGATTCACAAGTCTTTGGAAAGTAGCCCCCGCATTCTTTAAGCCAAAGGGCATTCTGATATAGTGATAGACGGCTTCGCCAGTGGTGAAGGCGGTTTTTACCGCGTCTTCTGGGTCCATAAAGACTTGATGGTACCCACTATAAGCGTCGAGGAATGAGAAGACGGAGTGATGAATGGTTGAGTCAACCAGTTGATCAATAGAGGGTAGGGGATAGGGATCCCTTGGGCAGGCCCTATTAACCCCTTTGTAGTCCACGCAAAGTCGCCACTGACCGCCCTCCTTATCAGCGAGGACTATGTTAGCAACCCACTCAGAGTAGTGAACCTCCTTGATTATATTTGCCTTAAGCAATTTCTGCACTTCAGTGCGTACAAAGTCCTTACGGTCAGGGGCCATGCCCCTTGTTTTCTGCCTAACCGGGCTAAAGCCGGGGAGTACACTCAATTTGTGAGAAATAATAGCAGGGTCCACACCTGGTAAGTCTTCAGGGCTCCACGCGAAGACGTCGCTGTTTGTATGGAGAAGCTGGATGAGTGCTTGCTAATCTTCTTCCTCAAGGTCTTTTCCAACCCGGAACGTCTTGCCAGGGGAGATTTCGACCTCTTCAAAGGCCCCGGACAAGTCAGGGGCGACCTCGCCCGCAGGCCCAGCCTCCTCCATGGGCGCCTTTCTTTTAGGCTCAGAAGGCTTGGGGAGCTGAGGAGGTCCCGTGAGGGCAGAGACATAATTGCCTCTGGCCATTTTTTGATTAACAAAGATGTAAGCATCACCAGCCGCGGTGTGGAAAACCAAAGTCAAAGCCCGCACATCACAGCGGATGTGGAACTCAGTTTGAGTGTGACGCCCAATGATGGCGTTGTAAGGGGTGGGGAGATCCAGGACAATAAAGTCCACAAAACTGGAGTGGCACACTTGCTTCTTTTCTTTGGTGGTCCCCATCATCATGTAGGGGAGCGTGATTGACCCCAAAGTTTGGATTTCATCCCGTCCCAATCCAAAGGTGGCCCCCTTCGCGGGTTGGATTTGCGACAAAGGCACCTTGGCCTCAACAGGAGTGTGCTTGTTTGATGTGAGCATGGCCAAGACCAAACCAAATGATGTGGATCTGTAATCATCCAAAGCTGGAGCAATGGACTTCCTATTGAAGCTCTTTTCAAGAGGAGAAAAATGGCTTTTGAATCACCTCAATCGGAGTTCCGAGCTCAAGATATTCAGAAAACAGTGAAGATCCAAGAACCAGTGTGACGTAACCAGGCGACCCAAACTTGAAGTCAGGCGGTCGCCCGGTCAGCGAGAGAACCAGCGACCCAATTCTTCATCCAGCGGTCGCCCGGACCAGTCTATAGTGATTGGTAGGCGACCAGGCGAGATCCAGCGACCCAAACCACTGGATCAGGCGGTCGCCTGGCTCCCCGAGAATGCCTTTCCTCGACCAGACGAGATCCAGGCGACCCAAACCCTGGATCAGGCGGTCGCTCCGCTCCTCGAGAATGCTTTCCCTCCACTTTTTGAACCCTAGCCATTTTTGTTGACTTTCCAATATTTGTAATTTTCAACCTATTTTCAGCCCAATTGTAATTCTTTAAGTTCCATAAAACATATAATTTCATAAGTATGAGATATATGTTTTATGGAAATTAAAGAAAGGAGTCAACCCCTCCCATCCACCTCTCACACCTCTCACCTCACCCACCTTAATCTTAGGAGGCTTGTCTCCAAGCCACCTCTCTCCTCCCTTCCCCTCACCATTTTAGCTAGGATGCAAGTTCATTTGCAAGTAGAACACATTTTGTAAGAACTCTTGTTGCTGAAAATACAAGGCCATTGTTCTTCATTTGTTCTCAAATCTTGCTTCATCAATCCATTAGTGATCCATGCAAGAGGGTCCAATTAAATACCTAGCATTGTTTGATCAAGTAGTCAAAAGGTTCTAGGTTCCATTCTCATCCTCCCATTGCCGAAATTGTTGCTCCATTTCTTGGAGTTCTTCCTCACTCAAGCTAGATCAAAGCTCATGATCATACAACCCTTGTGTGATCATATCAAGTGGTATCAGAGCCAACTTGCTTGAATGAGGTAAATGTGATTTGTGTGATTTTCTTCAAGTTATCCTCTTGAATTCCTTTTCAAAACTTGAAGAAAATTTCGGTTTGTATCTCTTGAGAGAGGCCGAAAATTTGTGAATGGTTCATGTGCCTAGGGCAAGTTTGTGTGGTTCATGTGATTAGGGCAAAGTTGATGATTGAATGTGATTGTTGAAGTGTTGTGAAAAGAAAGAGAATTTCGGATTTGAAGAGAGAGAAAGTGTTGAAAAAGTGTATTCATTGAAAAGAAATGCAAAAGTGTTCTTGGTGTTCTTGAGTGTTCTTGGTGTTCATGCAAAGTTCATATGAAGTTCATGTCAAACACATGTGAATAGTAACTTTGATCCAAAATATTTTATGAACTTGCACAAAAGGTGTTTGTGTTTATAAAAGAGCCTTTCTATATCACACCTAATTTCTTTCAACCACCAACCAACCTCATTTCTCAAAACCCTAGTTCAAGTAACTAGAACTTTTGCATTGCTAATTTTCGAATTTTGCTAAGTTTTCATTGAACTCTCCTTGTGTGTTTGCATTTGATCTTATTGAAAGATTGGTGACTAGAATTGAGACTTGTGAAGTTCATTGAGCTCCAAACACGAGAGTCGAGTGTAAACACTTAGGGAGTGTGAGAGAGCTTGTGAAAGCCTTGTGTGGAGAAGAAGGCAAGAGTGAAACCGAGAGGCCAACCAAACACGTGAGGAAATGAGTGGTACTAACTCTATTGTTTAAGTGTGTAGGTTATCCCAATGGAGGAGAGAACAATGAGAAGGAAACCGAGCCCCTCTCATTATGACCAAGCCACAATATGGTATGGACCACATCCATCTAGATGGGAAAACCAAAAACACTATGAAGATTCTTGTGGCTTTGATCCATATCTCCATACAACCCCACATCACAAGACTCCTTCCTATACCTCTAAGAGTCGAAACCTACATGCCTCTCACACCCAATCTCGGCCTACACCCCTCACTCCCATTCGGATTTCTCATCCATGGCATGAACCCGAAAGGGACTCCACACCTTCATGCGCCTACTCAACCCCTTCTCCAAGTGTGAGCCTGAATCCTCCTTGTGAGCCCATCCATTTTGGTGACCTCACTCGAGAATTTAGAGAAGATTTCAAAGAAATAAGAAAGGAAGTTTCAATAATTGAAGGGCTTGTGAAAGAATGGTATGAGAGTTTGGAGGAGAAAGAAAAGAGAAAAGAAAGAGCACAAGAGAGCTCCCCACAAAGCCAAATGAGTGAAAAGAACAATGCACCCAAGCCTTCAACCAAAATCCAAGAAGAACTAACTATTACATCTTTTAAACCATGTTGTTCTTCTATGGATGTGCAAGGTTGTGATAAAGAAGAGGAATCACTTTTGAAGGGAAAAGAGCAATTAAAGGAGGAGGATCTACACTCCCCTAACTTGGGGAGAGGTAACATATCTTACCCTCTTAGTGATGAAGATTTGAAATTTGGTGATCATGACTTGATTTGTGAAGAGTACATGCCTGAATAACTTTAGTTATTTCACTAAAGTTTCAAGTGTTGGGAATTTATTCTTAATTACACCCTAAGTCCTCGGTAACTTGCAAAAGTACCCCAATTTTCACAATTCTAGCAACTTCCTTCCATTAAAAACAAGTTTACACTTTTACCCAAACTTTTCCATATTACACACTTTGGTCCTCCAATTTCCATAAAAGGTCAACTTTACCCGGTTTGGTCAACTTGGTCAAAAAGTCAACCTTTATCCATTCTTTCCCAAATTTCGACCCAAGCCCATATTTTCGGCCCAACTTCCATCTCAACCCAAATCTTTTCTAAACTTCACACTTTAGTCACTTTCTTTTAATCCTTCATGTTAAACCATTTTTAACATGTTTTAACCAACTTTTCATCACCAAAACACTATTCACAGCAAACAAAATTTTCTTCCAAATCCTTGGTTTTCGGTTTTCCTTCCAATCTTCACCCAAACTTTAAAACTTAACACTTCCATGCATAAACCTTTATATACTTCCATTTTTCAACACTTTAACACATAAATCTTCAACAAAACATCATCAATCACACAAGCTTACTTTAGCTAGGAAGTACATTTGCTATGATATTTCATTTGAAACCGAATCTACACCCATGTCATGTTCCTTGCAAGATAGACATAACCAAGCCCCTTTGATGAGAGTAAATGACAATTGCATGCTTGGAATAAAAGAAAAGCTTGGTATGTCTAGACTAGTATTTGATCCCGGAGCTAGTACATGTGGTTTGTTGAACTTTGGTGAAGAAGGAAATACATTGGATGATCCCATGCATGCTTCGGAATATGATTTAGTGATGAATGATGTATTGCCTTTTGATGAGGATATTGAGCCTAATGACTTGTGTGCCAAGTTTGATGATACATC
The DNA here is from genome assembly GCA_024586325.1 of Stellera chamaejasme. Taxonomy (NCBI): domain Eukaryota; kingdom Viridiplantae; phylum Streptophyta; class Magnoliopsida; order Malvales; family Thymelaeaceae; genus Stellera; species Stellera chamaejasme. Next base: position 23,855,096 of record CM044981.1, read on the forward strand.
TACATTTGAGTATGAAAATGATGAAGAAAATGATGAGCATGTTGAGATTAACAAGTGCATCTATGAATTTAACCATTATCCTTTTCCATGTGATGATACTTGCATTCACCCTTGTGATGATGATTGGTTTTCTATTCAAGAGGATGAATTGAGATGTGAAGAGACTAATGATTTTAACTCCATAATATGTGATGATTTCTCTTCTTTACATGAAGAACCTCTTGAATATCACAATAATGAAAGTGCATCTCATTCATCATATGAAGTGTCCGAGCATTATGAGTTGTATCCCTCGGATGATGAGCATAACTATTATCATGATGAGATGTACGAACATGACCTCTATCCCATGTCACCCACACCTAGCCATGATCATTCTTTGATGTATGGTTTAGACTCTTTGCATTTGGACGATGAGAATGAATGGCCTAGGCTTACATTTGACCCCGGGATATACCATTGAGCATACCATGTTGAAAATGGAGGTTTTTTAGAAATAGTGCCATGTTTAGCATGAGTGAAGTGCATGAATTGAACTTCTTGAGTGTACTTACTTTGATATGGATATGCATGCAACTTTTGAGAAACTTGAGTATCTATAGGGGATTAACTTAAAGCTATGTGTAAGGTTGAAGCGAAGGGAAAGGGCAGATTGTCCATCTCATTCCTTCAAACCATTTTTGGGACTTGATGTTTAAGCTTTAGTTCACTAACCTCTAATATCCTCCAAGTTTTTTTTTTGCGGCGTCTTAGTTTTTGTAGGATTCATCCCATTTAGATTCGAGGACGAATCTTCTTAAGTGGGAGGGAATGATGTGAGCATGGCCAAGCCCAAACCAAATGATGTGGATCTGTAATCATCCAAAGCTGGAGCAATGGACTTCCTATTGAAGCTCTTTTCAAGAGGAGAAAAATGGCTTTTGAATCACCTCAATCGGAGTTCCGGAGCTCAAGATATTCAGAAAACAGTGAAGATCCAAGAACCAGACGACAGAACCAGGCGACCCAAACTTGAAGTCAGGCGGTCGCCCGGTCCAGGCGAGAGAACCAGGCGACCCAATTCTTCATCCAGGCGGTCGCCCGGACCAGTCTACAGTGATTGGCAGGCGACCAGGCGAGATCCAGGCGACCCAAACCCTGGATCAGGCGGTCGCCTGGCTCCCCGAGAATGCCTTTCCTCGACCAGACGAGATCCAGGCGACCCAAACCCTGGATCAGGCGGTCGCCCGGCTCCTCGAGAATGCTTTCCCTCCACTTTTTTTGAACCCTAGCCATTTTTGTTGACTTTCCAATATTTGTAATTTTCAACCTATTTTCAGCCCAATTGTAATTCTTTAAGTTCCATAAAACATATAATTTCATAAGTATGAGATATATGTTTTATGGAAATTAAAGAAATGGAGTGAACCGCTCCCATCCACCTCTCACACCTCTCACCTCACCCACCTTAATCTTAGGAGGCTTGTCTCCAAGCCACCTCTCTCCTCCCTTCCCCTCACCATTTTAGCTAGGATGCAAGTTCATTTGCAAGTTAGAACTCATTTTGTAAAGAACTATTGTTGCTGAAAATACAAGGCCAATTTGTTCTTCATTTGTTCTCAAATCTTGCTTCATCAATCCATTAGTGATCCATGCAAGAGGGTCCAATTAAATACCTAGCATTGTTTGATCAAGTAGTCAAAAGGTTCTAGGTTCCATTCTCATCCTCCCATTGCCGAAATTGTTGCTCCATTTCTTGGAGTTCTTCCTCACTCAAGCTAGATCAAAACTCATGATTATACAACCCTTGTGTGATCATATCACTTGGGAGTAAAATACGCCCCCTCCCTGTTGGACGGCGTGGGGTACTGCCTGTGGGACCTGGAGTCCGCTCGCGAGGGCTGTCCCTTCGCATCTGCCGTGGCGGCCCTGGCGAGTGGTTTAGTGACCTCCTCCGTGTTCATAAACCGCGAAGAACTGTTCCATGTTGGTGGGAGGGTTGGTGTGTACATCCACGAAGAAAAGGGACTCCCATCGAAGACCCTGAATGGCCGCAAGTAGGCGGGCTTCCTCCCCCAGATTAGGGACCTGGATGGATTCCGCCTGGAAGCGCTGAATATACTCCCTGAGGGGCTCATCTTTCTTTTGTCGTATCTTGAGGAGGTGTCCCGCCGTTTTGGGGGGAGGTTTTGACACCACAAAGTGGTTGGAGAAGTTTCGAGAGAGCTCCTCAAAGGAGTCAAAACGCTTATCGCGGAGGGTAGTATACCAGTTTGCTGCGGCCCCAGTGAGCGTGGAGCTGAAAGCTCTACATAGCGTATTGTCGTCCGCTCTCGCGCTGGCCATCGCGGAAACGTAACACTGGAGATGAATATCCGTGTCTGAGAGACCGTCATATGCATCCAGCTTAGGCTGGCGAAACTGTTCTGGAAGGGGGGTCTCCAAAACCCGCTGAGTGAAAGGTTGGGTCCAGAGGTGGTCCAAACCCATCCTGGTGATATTATGAACACTGGCCCTTTCCTCCATCTTTTCTACTTCCTTTAATCATCTAGTAAGCGCGATAAGTATAGACGAAGGAGGGTCAGGGTGACTTACTTGTTGAGGGGGAGTAGCAGGGCGTTCAGGTTGACTAGTCCGTAGCGTTCCAACGATATCCAGAACGCCCCTGAGAGTGGTGGCGAGTGTTTCACGCAAGTTGGGAGCAACCGCCTCAGTGATTGTTTGCAGAACGGCCGGGTCAAGGCTCGTTGGTGGAGTGTTGCGCTCCTGAGGCACTTTCCGGTTAACGTGGGAGGAGCTTTCCTCCGTTGAATGAACAGAGAGTTCTCCCCGTTGTGGGGAACTGATATCCTCGTTCCCGGAACAGGAGCGGAATCTCAGTTGAGTGGTTGATGATGATGGTGTTCTTGAGAGCTCCAAGCTTGCTGTTCAGAGTAATCTGTGAAAAGATAAAGAGAATACTCAGAAGTAGCAAGAGAGGAGTGGGGGGCGTGTAGTAGCTTACCCAATTTAGGGTGGACATCACCCTATTTATAGAGTGATGCCAGGAGAAGAGCCTCCCCCAGTTGAAGCCCTTGGACAGGCTGTTTGAGATAAGTCTGTGTCAGACTGATTGGAGATAAGGCGGCTGTGATGATGAAGATCTCAGCAAACCGCCTTAAGTGATTCGTTTGTCAGAGAATGTCTGGCGTATGAATCTGGTGAAGATCTCCCAGGCTCGTGCTGACCTCCTTATTGGCTGCTTGATGTCAGATGACCAGGTGGTCTGTCTCCCAGTGGAGCAAGTGGCAAGCGAAGGCCTGCAAGGGGCGAAGGCCCAGATAGGATACAGCCAAATAAGGAGTGAGGGTCGCACGAACCTGTGTAAGGGCCTTATCTGGGCGGGGCCAGTATAGGCAAGAGAGTCCTCGCGAAGGCGAGTTGAGACTGTGGGAGTAAGACCCGCGAAGGCGAGTGAGATCGAGAGGGCGAGACCTGAGACCGCGAGGGTGACCCGCGAAGGCCCAAGAGACACGAAGGCGAGTATGAGACATCGCCAAGGCGAGACTTGAGGCCCGCGAGGGCAAGACCTCGCGCAGGTGAGACTGGAGACCTCGCGAAGGCGAGACTGGAGACCGCAAGGGTGAGACCTTGCTCAGGCCTTGTAGGTGAGACTGGAGACCTCGCGAAGGCGAGACTGGAGACCGCAAGGGTGAGACTTTGCTCAGGCCTTGTATGATTCTGATGCGACGCGAGGACGCGTTTGCTTGGGTAGTGTACCACACCAGAAGTGTGGGTGGTGTATTCGATGCTACAATCATAATCCTTAATGTACTCGAGCCACCGACGTTCCCTCATGTTCAAGTCCTTCTGAGTGAACAAATACTTCAGACTTTTGTGGTCGGTGTAAATCTGAAATTTGCTCCCGAGCAGATAATGTCTCAACTGTTTCAGAGCATCAATCACAGCAGCCAGTTCCAGATCGTGTGTCGGATAATTCTGCTCATGCGGTCGAAGTTGTCTTGACCCATAAGCAATCACATTATTCCCCTGCATCAAAACACAACCCAGACCGACTCGTGATGCATCCGTATAGACAACATACGGTGCGCCCGGATCTGGTAGTACCAGAATTGGAGCATTTGTCATCCTCTGCTTAAGTTCCTGAAAACTCTGCTCACACTCGTCAGACCACACAAAAGCTCGTCCCTTCTGAGTTAGCTGAGTAAGGGGTGAAACTAGAACAGACAAACCCTGAACAAACCTCCGATAGTAACCAGCTAATCCCAGAAAGCTCCTGACCTCACGCACGTTCGTAAGTTGCTTCCAATCTCGCAGGACCCTAACCTTTTCAGGGTCTACAGACAGACCATATTCTCCGATAACATGACCCAGAAAAGCAACCTCATGAATCCAGAACTCACACTTGGAAAACTTGGCATACAGCCGATGTTCCCATAGTGTCTGCAATACCATCCTTAGATGGTCCTGATGTGTGTTCTCATCCTTTGAGTAAATCAGGATGTCATCGATAAATACCACAACGAACGAATACAGGTAAGGACGGAAGACTCTATTCATCAGATCCATAAACGCTGCAGGTGCGTTAGTCAGACCGAACGGCATAACCGTATACTCATAATGTCCATACTGAGTTCGAAAAGCAGTCTTCTGAATGTCTTCCTCCTTAACCCGTAACTAAAAGTATCCAGACCGCAGGTCGATCTTCGAAACGACCTTTGCTCCCTTCAACTGATCAAACAGATCGTCGATCCTGGGTAGCGGATACCTATTCTTTACTGTAATGGCATTTATCTTCCGATAATCAATGCACAACCTGAGGGTTCCATCCTTCTTTCTCACAAACAGAACTGGAGAAACCCACGGAGAAGTGCTCGGTCTGATAAATCCTTTCGCTAGAATCTCATCTAATTGTTTCTTTAACTCATTCATCTCAATTATAGGCATGCGATAAGGAGGGACAGAAATAGGAGTAGAACCTGGTTGGAGCCGAATCTCAAACGTGACCTCTCGCTCCGGTGGTAGCCCGGGAAGATCCTCCGGAAAGACTTGCGGAAAGTACCGCACAATCGGAATCTTTTCCAGCTCCACTCGGGTGTCAGCTGGGTTCAATTCAGAATATTCTTCCTCGTTCACCACCGGGACCCGATCCAGCACCTGAAGCTCCATACTGTGTTCCACAACCTCCCCATCCGGTGGAACAGACAGAGGCACTACCTCTCCAGATATCCTGATCTGCCGCTGGGAAAAGTCAATCTGAACAGAATTCTTAGATAGCCAATCCATCCCAAGAATCACATCATACTTCGGAACATTCAGAACTAACAGATCAGATAGAAATTTGTGCCCTCCCACTGTCAGGACACAATCTCGAGCCATCTCACTCGATAACAGATATTGACTCCCAGCAGTTTTAATTAGAAAAACATCAGATAACTGACAGACAGATAATCTAAGAGATTGAGCACATCTTTGTGCTACAATCGATGTAAAGGCAACGGTATCAAATAGAACATTAACAGACATATCGTTCGAGCAGTGTACCTTTCAACGCTCCTCGCTGAGTGACTCGCCTGCTCAATCTAAAGACTCTGCCAGCTCGAGGCGGCTGTGTTGGTGGAAGTGGTGGTCGCACTGATTGTCGCGAACCTCTCTGAAATGTTTCCCGCCCCCTGCATGCACTAGACTGCTGTGGAGGCGCTGCACGAGGAAAGCTGCCAGACTCCTGTCTTGGCATCAGAGGACAGTCGCGAATCCAATGCTCCGTGGATCCACATATAAGACATTGGCTAGACTCCATATAACATGGTCGACCGGCATGAAACGTCCCACAACTGCGACAAGGTGGTCCAGATGGTGCTACAACAACGCCTTTACCTCTGTCGCTAGGTCTGGCCCTGGACGTCTGCCCAGAACCCCTGAATGGCCTTCGTGATCTCTGAAATCCGTAACGATACGTTCTCACGAGGCCGATAATGGGACTCCTCCTGCTCCAAAAGCTGAGCCTTCTGAACTGCCTCACGGTAAGTAGTGATACCCAGAGGTCGCAACGCCCATCGGATATCGGGGCGCAATCCCCACACAAATCGCTTAGCCTTCTGCTCCTCAAACTCGTAATACTGAGGAACAAAACGGACCAACCGACCAAACTCTTGTTCATAGTCCTTCACAGTCCTGTCGCCCAACTGTAGGCTATTGAACTGCCTCTGACGGAGATCTCGAACGGCATCACCGATATAGTACTCTAGGAATACTCGAGAAAACTCTTCCCAACCCATACCTGGGTCCTGCTCATCTCTACGCTCAAACTGCACTCTCCTGCCATTTTGTACACTCCTTCACCAATGATCTGCATGGGCAGTCCGATTATATGCAGCCAGGGACACCATGGTAGGGGAAGACAAGTGTAACATCCCGAGCGTCTTCTCCATATCAGAAATCCAGGTCTCGGCGGCCTCCGGTCCTCCCTTGCCATCAAACTTCGTCGGATTCAAACGCAAAAACCGTTCAAGCATTCTAACACTCCCAGATCGGGGTTCCTGCTGAACAGGTCGTCTGCAAGGCCTGCGGAAACTCTCTAACTCATCATACTCATCACCTCGACGTCGCCGATGATGGTAATGCTCATCCTCAGACTGATCAAATCTGATCTCACAGTAAACTTCAGAGCGTACCCTTCCAGGTCAAGGGGGTCTCTCAGAGTCTCCTTCTTGCGACGGAGTATCCGTATGAACCGTGGTACGAGTGACAGTATTCTCCTCATTCGGACCTTGCTGAACCCTTGAGGTAACCTGAGCCAAAACAGGCAGTATCGTCGTAACTATATCCCAGATCTGTATCAGAGTCTGCGCAAGATCATTGTGTTGTTGCTGAGGATGCAACTGTTGTTTTGGATCCTGATCCTCTGGAAAAACTCTCGGAGTATCTGGGTCCCTGCCCTGCTCATCCTGATCTCGTTCCTGCTGACGGCGAGTATTAACCATAATTCCTGAAATACACAAATACCAGAAACAGATACACGAGGGTAAGTGTCTAACAAAAGCTAGCAGCGGTTTTCCTATTGGCTCTGTAATGTAAATGTAATGCATGATCCAATCACACCCCTCCGATTCAAACAGATATCATAAATTCCAACTCTGAACATCAACCTCTCCTGAGATCCTGATTCGATCCATATAGTACGTCTCGAAGAATCGACCCCTGCCTTGACATCCTTTCCAAAATTATTCAGGTAAGAGGGTGCCCTGACATCCCTGGAATCGAATGGCAGCGTAGTGGCATGTGCCATCAAGCTCGTACAAAGAACAGAAGTCCACCTCTGGACTATACCAAATTCAGAACACAATCTTCCCAGATTCTCGTACTTGACTAAACCTGCTCTGATACTAACTTTACTGTTACCCCCCTGCCGTACGCGGTGCGGAAGCCGGGGCAAAGCGGAGGCGGGAACCGGAGCAAGGGGGTAACAGCCGTCGCGGAGTGTTCCCTAAAGTGTGATGGTCCAATCCCACCCCGTTAAACTTTTCCCATGATGTTAGCTTGTAGTACAAGTAACGAGAACCATACGAGTTTAACATACTTACACACATTCCTAAACCGATACAAGTGTGATGCAAAACTAAACGTGCTAGCATTTACATTTACAGAGCCAGAACCTTCTACCGAACAAAATACCTACGTGTATGGAGGGATCTGGATCAACAAGATCCTCAGACAAAACTCCACGTAGGTCACCGCTGCTGCTAAACACAGTACAAAGACAACTATCAGACATCTCACAATGTGTCCAGAATCAGATTTTACAGATATCACAACCACTGAATCGGAAAACAGACTCAGAATTCGTTAGTACCTGAAACACAAATACCAGAAAGCACCGAGAGTCTTTACTCTTCGGGCTTCTTATCAGATGAGCCTGAAACAGTGAACAGAATAAGGGTGAGTCCTCTTCGAGAACTCAGTAAGGGTTGGCATAGGGTATGGTATATCAGAAATACAGAGTATTCAGAACTGAAACACCTGCACAGAAAAATACATATACAAACAGACAGTAATAATAACATTCATTAGTCAGATGGATTCGGCAGACCTCTGAGGCTCTTAGCCTTACGGAAGAGGATTTCAGAATTTCAGAGTATCATAATATCAGAATTTATCAGAGGCATGGTACCAGCCCGGGGTCCGGAATCCCCGCTGCCGAACAGATCAGATTCAGATAACTAATACAGACGATAACTTGTCAACCAAGTTGTTCTGAACAGATCACAAAATTCACACGTAAACACCTAACCCATGCCTTAGGTTAAGTTTAGCATTGCGAAGGCTAGAGAGGAGTGTTGAGGGTCGCATCGCGATACTGAAATGCGGGGTGAAACCCCTTTGCGAAGGCGAAGCCTTTTTGTTGAAGGCAGAACTTCAGTGCGAATGCGAAGGCCTCTTGGTGAAGGCAGACCTTCAGTGCTGATATTCTCGTTCCCGGAGTAGGAGCGGAATCCCAGTTGAGTGATTGATGAAGATGGTGTTCTTGAGACTCCAAGCTTGCTGTTCAGAGTAATCTGTAAAAGATAAGGAGAATACTCAGAAGTAGCAAGAGAGGAGTGGGGGGCGTGTAGTAGCTTACCCAGTTTAGGGTGGACATCCCCCTCTTTATAGGGAGATGCCTGGAGAAGAGCCTCCCCCAGTTGAAGCCTTGGACAGGCTGTGAGACAGGACTGACAAGTCTATCAGATTTGGAGAGATAAGTCTGTGTCAGATTGATTGGAGATAAGGCGGCTGTGATGATGAAGATCTCAGCAAACCGCCTTAGAAGATTCACCTGTAAGGGAATGTTTGGCGTACAAATCTGGTGAAGATCACTCAGGCTCGTGCTGGCCTCCTTATTGGCTTATTGATGTCAGATGACCAAGTGGTCTGTTTCCAAGTGGAGCAAGTGGCAGGCGAAGGCCCGCAAGGGGCGAAGGCCCAGATAGAACATAGCCAAATAAGGAGTGAGGGTCGCACGAACCTGAGTATAAGGGCCTTATCTGGGCGAGGCCAGTATAGGCAAGAGAGTCCTCGTGAAGGCGAGTTGAGGCTGCGGGAGTAAGACCCGTGAAGGCGAGTGAGATCGCACGGGCTATACCTGAGACCGCGAGGGTGACCCGCGCAGGCCCAAGAGACGCGAAGGTGAGTATGAGACGTCGCTTGGGCGAGACTTGAGGCCTGCGAGGGCCAGACCTCGCGTAGGTGAGATTGGAGACTCCAAGGGTGAGACCTTGCTTTGGGCGATACTGGAGACCACAAGGGTGAGACCTCGCGAAGGCGATACTGGGGACCACAAGGGTGAGACCCTACGAAGGCGATACTGGAGACCACAAGGGTGAGACCTTTTCAGAAGGCCTTGTATGATTCTGATGCGACGCGAGGACGCGTTTGCTTGGGTAGTGTACCAAGATGCCTCCTCCTGAGAGCGGAGTATGGGCAGGGTCCTATACTCCGTTTTTTGAAAGTACTTTGTTGAGGACTGATGTAGTAGCCACAAGTGAAGACCTTTTATGATCCGATAGTTTGTGTTGGATCTTCTGATCCTTGTGATATTTTTGGGGGGGCATTCGCTTGGGTAGTGTACCAAGATGCCTCCTCCTGAAGGCAGAGTATAGGTAGGGTCCCGTACTCTGTTAAAATCCCAAGTCTTGGAGCTGGCGAAGGCGCTACGCTGCTAGTGGGCCGTTTGGAGTGCAATCGGCAGTGAAGGGTCCCCTCAGCATTTAAAGCAGGAGAGATAATGGGAGATGGGAGGTTTACTAACCGTTACGGGGCGCGACACGTGGCGCCTCAGGAGTCGATTACGCTTTTGAAAAGCGTTTCTCTGATTTTGCACGGAAGGTAAAAGGCCTTCTAACCGCTAGATGTCAACACGTGGCGCCTTGAGAGCCAATTCTGCTAAAAGGTGCTTTTCATTTTGGCGGGCTTATAAAAGCGTATCCGAGAAGATTGAAGCTTTCTATCTTCATTCTCGTATTTCCTTGCTTTTGCTATGAGTAAACCGTTCGCGTTTTTTGTGCACTCGAACCGTTTACCGGCTGTTTTGGAGTTCTTCCTTGGTGTTTTTCCACCTTCGAGACCTCACTGTCTGTTCGTTTGCTCCACCAGTTTCTTCAACAACGACTCAAGCAGGTAACATTTTTTCACCAAGCACAGTGAGTGATTTGATTTTTCTGAGCACAGAGAGTGCTTGACGAAATGCCTCTATTAGGCCATTCCGATTTACATGCTTGTTGCTTGGTTTCTTCTTTTTTTTTTACAGAGATGGAATCCAAAGAGGCCGTTCGTCCAATGCTCACCCCCGTGGAGAAGACCACGATGAAGTTTGAGAAAATCCACCAGGATATGGTGGAGGCCTTCTGGCCTGTGGAGGCAGTGCCTGTATACACGTCACGCTCAGGCGTCTGCCGGGCGAGGGGTTGGCCTGAGACCAAAGAGATCATGGAGAACCGGGTGTTGTGCCTGTACACGGCACAGCTTGCGGCGGGGTTGCGGTTTCCCCTTCCGCACCCAACACCTTTCTAACCATAGCAGGTTTTATTGTTGCCTGCCATATGGCCAGCGTGAAGCCCTTCGCTGATGTCTTCAACCGTTTCTATCGGCTGGAGCTGAGGAGTGGGAGTGCGTTTTTCTACGTCACTCCCATAAACGTCGGAGGTAACCACTCCATTTCCTTCACTGCCTCGCCCAAATCCTACCACAACTGGCACGGGTCATTCTTCTTCCTGCCCCGCGACAACTCATGGGACTTTCCCTGCGCGAGGACGCAGCTACCCGTGCATAGCATCGCACGGAGGCCTGAACTGTATTCTGAAGGAGTGCGGTGGCGGGCATACATCCAACTACTGGGGTGGTTGGACGACGTTTTCTCAAGGAGCGCTTGTGATGAGCTCTTCCCCTTTTCGGCTGCCCAACTGGATGAGACCACTCTGAGGTGGGCTGGGATTAGCACGGGCTTCGTGCTGGACCCTGAGGTGCCTCCGCCATACGAGGGATGGGCCCCTGCTCACCGTGGGACGGCGGTAGACTCTCTTTTCGCGGCGCTGGCAGGGCCCAAAGGTATGTTTTGCATATATAAGTGTAATGCATAAGTGTAAGAGGCTTTAGTAAAACCTGGTCTGAAGCTTTCTTTTTGCTTGTAGATGCTTCTATGGAGTCTGGCGAAGGCCGGGGCAAGAGAGCGTCTATGCGCATTGCCCAACAAGTGCACCTGGCATGTGCATTTGGGAAGGATGCCCCTGCTGGGGCTGTCAAGGCGTTGGGGCGCATTACCCCCAAGCCGCCAAAGAAGAGGGCTGGGACTAAGTCGCCAGCAGTTCCTCAAGGGAAAAAGAGGAGAGTGGCCGCTAGTGCGGCGCGGCCTGGAGAGGGGAGTGCCCCTACTGCTATTGAGGAGACCAGGGGGCCTGTTGAGGCGAGGGGATCTGCAGCGGTCCCCTCTACTGAAGAGACGGCGAGGCCGGCTGTGGAGGCCAAGGGGCCTGCCGAAACAGAGGGGTCTTCAGCAGTCCCTTTAACTGAAGAGGCTGAGGAGCCTGCTGGGGAGGAAGCCCCCAGTGTTGTGGAGGTGGAAGTTCCTTCCACTACTGAAGAAGCCATGCCTTCAGCAGAGGGCTTAGAGGGAGTGCAGGCAGGTAACGCTGCTCCCATAGAGGCTGTGCCCATCTCAGTGGTGCAACCTATCTCTCCTGAGGAGGCTGCTGCTTGAAGCCTTTGTGTCTAGGCTCTTGAGCCCTTCCCAGCCAAGGCGAAGACTTGCCTGGGCATGTGGTCGCGGCGGAGATCCTCACCAGAGGAAAGGTGCTTCCTCCCAAGGGTAAGATGTCAGCGGGGGAGATCATGATCTCCATGAGGAGGAGGGGTAGCCAGGCTGCCAAGGCTATTGGCAGTTCTCACCAACAGGAGGCAACGGTCACTCCTGTGGTGGAAGAGGTGGAAGCCACCATTGCAAGAGAGGAGACCCCTGCAGCAACCCCTTCTAGAGACGGGATCCCTGAAGTGACTCCTTCAGGGGAGAAGGCCCTTGCGGCAAAGGGGAAGAGGGTCCTGAGGATTGAGGAAACTTCCTCTTCTTCTGATGGTGAGGCCCCAGAGGAGGGGGTCTGGCAGCACGGTCCTCTGCGAGGACAAGTGGTTGGGAGATAGCCCAACCTTCCAGCAGCCAGCTGGAAACCGGTGGATGGGGGCGTCCTTCTGCTGGTAAGTCTTTTAACTTGACAGTGCTTTTCTTGCTTTGAGTTTGTACTTCAGCTCTTTCAGCTGTATTGATATTTGCAACTCTTGTAGGTGCGGGGCCTTCTGGGCAAGAGCTTGGCCCTCGCGAGGTCCCAGTGGATCAAGGGACTATGACAGAGGTCCCTGCAGATCTGGGGACCAGAACCGAGGTCCTTGAAGAGTGATGTGATCACGAGAAGGGGGGTGTGATCACTAACTCGGATCTAGCTCGAAGGAGGCTGTTTTCCAGGAAACGGAAATGAAACGGAGGAAGAACAAGGAGACAACAAAGTCGGCCAAGGGAACCTCCTCACTACGAGGTGAGGCAATGCCCTTGAAAATGCCTGGGGAAGGAGGTGGGATCTAGCACCTCTTGACTACAAGGTCAAGCAATACTAGATATTATGCTTGGATCCTCTTGCCTGGATCACTAGGGAAATGGAAATGCAAGAGTGGAGAACACAAAAGCCGATGGCTCCCCTGGAGTGTTTCAGCCGAATTGCTTAAATTCAATAATATGTTCTAGGTTACAATGGTGTTGTTTCTAACTTATATAGTGGAGGGCTGTGAGAAGTAAGTTGGCTTAGTACAACCGTGCGTGTGTGCAAAAAGCAAACAGTGCTTTTTGACATGCGTGCAGAGTAAAAGTTTCCAAAAAGGTGAAAGGAAAAGCTAGCCTAAAAAGTGTTCGGGTGTCTTTTCCTCGAAAAGGGATGCCTACATTCCCGAGTAGCTGCAGAGAAAGGACACCCTGCTGTCGGACTTGGTCGGTTATCTGGTTAAGTATGGAGGCTTCGCGGGATGTCTTCGCCAAGTGCCTTCGCGGGAATGCCTTCGCCAAGAGCCTTCGCGAGTATGTTTTTACTTGAGGTCTTCTTAGGGTTCAAGCGTTCGCGCACCAAGGTTTGGCTGCTCCCTTCTTCAAGGATACTTATGCTCAAGACTCCAAAGGGCTTCGCGTATTCTTCATCCAACGCGAGGCCGAGCTGACAACGCTGTAAGGACTTCGCCGAGATTCCTCTTGGTCGCCCCGCGCCATGAGCCTCATGAAGGCATAGAGATTTGCTTGAACTCGCTTCAACCGGGACCTGGTCATGGGTGCGCCAATGCCTTGGAGTGGATCGGGTCGCGCGCGCTTGAGGTTGCGGACCATCTTGAACTTGAGGGTCTTTCGGGGCGATGTCCTCATCATACTCTCCCTCTTCGAGAGAATCCGTCCGCGGATTCTCAAAATCTGCTTGTCCTTCAAAGGGAGCCAAATCACAAACGTTAAAAGTTGCATGTACATTATAAGATCCATCACAGGGTAAGTCTAGTACATATGCATTATCACCGATTTTCTTAGTGATTTGGAAAGGGCCATCGCCTCTTGGTGCAAGTTTAATTTTTCTTGCCTGGGGAAATCGGTCTTTTCTTAAGTGCAGCCACACCCAGTCCCCAACTTGAAAACTCCTAAATTTTCTACCCTTATTAACCCTTCTTGCATAAGACTCATTAACTTTCTCAAGTTGCTTGTGAACCCTGGTATGCAAATCTTTCATGTGTTGGGCTTTCTCTTTCCCTTCTATATCTACTTGCTCGGCAAAGTCTAAGGCTACTAAGTCCAAAGGGGTCAAAGGGTTGAAGCCATACACGACTTCAAAGGGACCGTGGGATGTAGAGGAGTGATAGGCTCGGTTGTAAGCAAATTCTACATGTGGTAAGCATTTTTCCCACTCTTTCAGATTCTTCCTAAGGAGGGTTCGCAAGATAGTGGTGAGGGTCCTATTGGTCACTTCAGTTTGGCCATCTGTTTGAGGGTGACTCGATGTTGAGTACATCAAACTAGTACCTAATCTAGACCAAAGGGTTCGCCAAAAATGACTTAGGAACCGCGAATCCCTATCACTGACAATGGACCGCGGAAGGCCATGGTATTTCACGACGTCCCTAAAGAATAAATCAGCCACATGCGAGGCATCTTCGCTTTATGACAGGAATGAAGTGTGCCATTTTGGAAAATCTATCCACTACCACAAAAATAGCATCATGACCATGCGACGTCCTAGGCAGACCACTTATAAAATCCATGCTTATATCAACCCAAGGAAGAGAAGGTGTAGGGAGAGGAGTGTACTTCCCTTTTGGTTGTAGAGTAGACTTGGCTTGGTGGCATGTGACACATCGGGCGCAAGCCTTGGTGACGTCCTTCTTCATGCCGGGCCGAAGAAGTTCTCCTAACGGCCTCAAGCGTCTTCGGACGCCGAAATGCCCCATGAGACCGCCTCCATGCGCCTCCTTGATGATGACGTCGCGCATTGATCCTCTGGGAACGCACAATCTTTTCAACTTAAACAGAAAGCCATCAAAAACATAGTAGCCATTCTGGCTTCCTTTAGCACAGCTAACAAATATTTCCCCAAAATCCGCATCATGCTCATACATTCCCTTTAAACATTCAAATCCGACGACCTTAGTATCAAGAGTCATGAGTAATGCATATCTCCTAGAAAGGGCATCAGCAACAACATTTTCCTTTCCTTTCTTATACTTAATAACATAGGAGAAAGACTCGATGAACTCTACCCACCTAACATGCCTTTTGCTTAAATTTCCTTGTCCTTGAAGATACTTCAAAGACAAGTGATCCGTATGGATAACAAACTCTCTAGGCAGCAGATAATGACTCCACGTTTGCAGGGACCGCACAAGAGCGTATAGCTCCTTGTCGTATGTGGAGTAATTCAAGGTGGCTCCACTCAGCTTTTCGCTAAAGAAGGCTATGGGACGACCTTCTTGGTGCAAGACAAAGACCGATGCCTATACCACTAGCATCGCACTCTACCTCGAACACCTTGTCAAAGTTTGGCAAAGTGAGTAGAGGGGCATTTGTCAGACAAGATTTTAATTCATTGAAAGATTTCTCTTGCGAATGTCCCCATTCGAAGACAACATTCTTCTTAGCCAGTTCATGCAAAGGGGCGGCAATGGAAGAGAAATCCTTAACAAACCTCCTATAAAAACTAGCAAGTCCTAGAAAGGATCTTACTTCAGTTAAGGAATTAGGAGTAGGCCAGTCCCGAATGGCACTGATCTTACTCTCATCTACCTTGACACCCTTCGCACCCACTACATATCCAAGAAAGTTAACTTCCTGGGATGCGAAGACACACTTTTCAAACTTGGCATACAGTTTTTCTAACCTAAGCGTGTCGAGGACCTGCCGTAAGTGCTCAACATGCTCCTCATGGTTTTTAGAATAAACTAGTATGTCATCAAAGTATACTACCACAAATTTTCCAATTAAACGCCTCAGGACATGATTCATTAGACGCATGAACGTACTAGGTGCATTTGACAATCCGAAGGGCATAACATTCCATTCGTATAAACCAATTTTGGTTTTGAAAGCAGTTTTCCATTCATCACCTTCCTTCATTCGGATCTGGTGATAGCCACTTCTAAGATCGATTTTTGAAAACACACATGCACCACTCAATTCGTCTAACATGTCATCAAGTCTAGGTATAGGGTGGCGATACTTTACAGTGATAGAGTTGATGGGACGGCAGTCCATGCACATGCGCCAAGTGCCATCGCTCTTTGGCACGAGTATGACTGGCACTGCACAGGGCGAAAGGCTTTCACGGATGAACCCCTTGTCCAGCAGCTCTTGCACTTGCGATTGGATTTCTTTGGATTCTTGAGGGTTGGTCCGGTAGGCGGCCTTGTTGGGTAAAGGCGCTCCCGGAAGCAGGTCGATCTGATGCTCTATGCCGCGATAGGGGGGAAGGGTTCGCGGCTCATCGAATACTTCATCGAATTCCTTCAGAACTTCCTGCACATAGAAAGGGAGAGAAGATACATGATCAAGTGTTAGCATGCAATGAGTTGGAATCATGAGGAAACAAGTCTTGTTTCCAAGAAATGCTCTTTTAAAATCCCTCTCTTTGGCCATGGGAGGGAGGCACTCTTGTTTTCTCACGGGCTCACTTGGGGTGTTTCCCATTAATGCACACTCCTTTTTCTCATTCAAGGTTCCTTGAACCTTCTCGCCATTTTCTCTCCTCTCTCGCCCTCGCTCTTTCTTCTTCTCTCGGCCTTACTAGCTGTGAATTTGATCTTGGTGAGCTTGGGTTGGGGTGAGGGAAGCAGGTGTAGGGTTTACTGAGATTGGTGAGGGAATCATTGTTGGTTTTGCCATAGTGTATGGCCTCCTTGTCTTACAGCCAGCGTCTGCCCAAGAGAATGTGGGAGCCCTGCATCCGCACCACGTCACAATTGATGGAATCTTCTTACTTGCCGATCTTTATCGGGACTTCAACTTGTTTAACGACCTTCACAAAGGTCCGGTCATCAACCCACCGCAGCTTGATACGGTTTGGGATGGGCAATAGTGCGAAGACCCAGCTCAGCAACCATGTCCTCGCCGGCAGCGTTGACACAGCCTTCCGCTATCAATAATGAGACGCACAGAGTCCCATTCACCATAGCTCTTGATTGGAATAAATTTTCCCGCTGAGTGCTTTCGGTGATACTTGGGAGCTTTGCGTAACCCTCTTGCTGACTAGTATGAGGCCGTCCATAGGCAGCTCTCCCTCTTCTGCTTCACTCTCGTGATCTCGTTGTTCGGGATGGACCTCTTCTTCTTCTTCGCTAGACAGTTCCCCATTGGGCCGAATGACCATGGCTCTTTTGTTGGGGCAATCCCTCGCATAGTGTCCCTTGCCCAAACACTTAAAGCATTCGATGCTCCTTGATTGGCGAGGGGCATCATAAGTGTTGGTGCTGGGTTTCGGTTGGGATTGTGATGGGGGTCTTGTGTTGGGGTAAGTTTGGCGAGGGGGTGGCATCGCCGCGGGAGATGTGTACGGTTTTGGCGGGGGCGGTTTGGCGAAGGGGGGGTCTTGCTACCTGAGCCCCTGTTGGGTGTATGGGCGGGATGATAGGAGTTCCCCTTCTTCAGTTGCTTCTCCACCCGGATGGCCTTGTGAACCAGATCTTGGTAATCTCGATAGTCGCACAGTTCAACTGTCTTCGCGACGTCTTCTCGTAGGCCATATAAAAATCTGGCCAACTTAGCCTCTTCGTCCTCCTTGACATTGGCCCTCATCAAGGCCCTCTCAAGATCCTTTTGGTATTCCTCGACGCTGCGATGACCTTGGATAAGGCGTTGCAGCTTCTGGGCACAATCTCTGTCGTAGTAGCTGGGCACAAACCGATTCTTCATGGTTCGTTTGAGATCTTCCCAAGTTGTGATGGGACGACAGCGGATTCTTGCCCTCTCGTGATGCTCTTGCTCCCACCAGGTGAGAGCGTAATCATGGAATTCAATGACCACGAGCTTCAAAGCTATCGCGTCAGTGTACCCCATCATATCAATGATCCGCTCGGTTTTAGCCATCCATGTAAAGTACTCTTCCGGATCACTGGACCCGTAGAAGGGTGGTATTTGAAGCTTTATGTTGGCGAGGGCTTGCTGATCCCGGGCTTGCACCCTACCTCCGAGGTCTCGGTTGAAACCTCGATGGACACGGCCTCGCTCGCTTCTTCCTCTTCTTCGAGGTCTCGTGGAGATAGGCTCGCTTGAGCTCTGTCGGGAAAGACCCTTCTTTTTATAGGCTTTGGCGGTGGCTCCGCGTAATACTCCTGATCATCACTGTCCAGGATGTCAACACCACGATCTACTCTCGTAGAAGTGGTGGGACGGCTGTGAGGAGTAGCCTGTGGCCTCATTGATGCTGGATCGAAAGTGGTATGGGTGACTCCGTCTTGAGCCCGCGATGCGTGGGCATCCTCGTGGGCTTGCGAGCTTTCCGGTTGCTTTCCTTGAGCTACCTCCACTCTCGTTAGTCGCTCATTCGTAGTAGCGACCTGAGCTCCCAAGTCTTCTAATCTTTGTAAGATCTTTGCTAGCGTGCTGTGCATAGCTAGCTGGGATGGATGAGGAGGAGATGAATTTGACGAAACCATCTGTAACACAATACTGTTGAAAATATGTAGTCAGGAAAGAACCTCACCACTCCCTGAGTGTTTACTCTCGCCCTCGTGTTTCTCACAACAACTTTGTCACTCCGGCTTGTTCACTTATGGCTTTCACAAGCTCTCTAAACTTGATACCGTTTTCAACCTTGGATCAAAGATGAACACGCAAGAAAATACAAACAAAACTCTAGTAAAACCGCAACTTGAAACCCAAGAAAATGACTAGTTACTTGAAACCAGTTTTGTGGGATGTCAGGGTTGAGTTGGGGTCGAAAGAAACAGGTTGGAAGATGAGAAAAGGCTTTTTGTAGTCACAAACACTTTTTGTTCAAGTTCTGAAACTATTTTTGGATTAAAAACACTGTTTACTTGTGTTTTGATAAGAACACGTAAGAACATTCAAGAACTTTTCCAGAACACAGAAACTTGCTCAATACTTTTCTTTCTTTAAACGTTTTTCTTTGCACACCTGTCGCTCAAGACAACTCTTTTGGCTTATCTCGAAAATACTTGGCTTAAACAAGCACACTTTTAAACAACTTTTTCGGTCTCACTGAGATCATCAACCGATATTCCTTCAAGCGTAAGAAAAGGTAACAAAAGGTTTTGCTTGAAGAAAACTCAACAAGAACACGAATACCTCCGACAAGCGCTTTGGCTCTGATACCACTTGATGTGATCACGGGAAGGGGGGGTGTGATCACGAGCTCGGATCTAGCTCGAAGGAGGCTGTTTTCCAGAAAACGGAAACGAAACGGAGGAAGAACAAGGAGACAACAAAGTCGGCCAAGGGAACCTCCTCACTACGAGGTGAGGCAATGCCCTTGAAAATGCCTGGGGAAGGAGATGGGATCTAGCACCTCTTGACTACAAGGTCAAGCAATACTAGATATTATGCTTGGATCCTCTTGCCTGGATCACTAGGGAAATGGAAATGCAAGAATGGAGAACACAAAAGCCGATGACTCCCCGGGAGTGTTTCAGCCGAATTGCTTAAATTCAATAATATGTTCTAGGTTACAATGGTGTTGTTTCTAACTTATATAGTGGAGGGCTGTGAGAAGTAAGTTGGCTTAGTACAGCCGTGCGTGCGTGCAAAAAGCAAACAATGCTTCTTGACATGCGTGCAGAGTAAAAGTTTCCAAAAAGGTGAAAAGGAAAAGCTAGCCTAAAAAGTGTTCCGGTGTCTTTTCCTCGACAAGGGATGCCTACATTCCCGAGTAGTTGCAGAGAAAGGACGCCCTGCTTCGGACTTGGTCGGTTATCTGGTTAAGTATGGAGGCTTCGCGGGATGTCTTCGCCAAGTGCCTTCGCGGGAATGCCTTCGCCAGGAGCCTTCGCGAGTATGTTTTTACTTGAGGCCGTCTTAGGGTTCAAGCGTTCGCGCACCAAGATTTGGCTGCTCCCTTCTTCAAGGATACTTATGCTCAAGACTCCAAAGGGCTTCGCGTATTCTTCATCCAACACGAGGCCGAGCTGATGAAGCTGTAAGGACTTCGCTCGAGATTCCTTTTCATCGTCCTGCGCCATGAGCCTCATGAAGGCGTGGAGATTTGCTTGAACTCACTTCAACCGGGACCTGGTCATGGGTCCGCCAATGCCTTGGAGTGGATCGGGGGTTGCGCGCGCTTGAGGTTGCGGACCATCTTGAACTTGAGGGTCTTTTGGGGCGATGTCCTCATGGTCTCACACCCCTTATGATAGGGACGTGACAGAACGGAGTCTGGACTCTCCTGCCGAGTTTATGAGGGAGGCAGCTCAACAGAGCGTGCAGGTAAGACAACTTCTGGTCTTTATATGAGTTTAGGTTGCCCTCTTTCTGCCTTTGTTTAAATAAACCTGGATGCAGGCTGCCGTCAGGGGATATGCTGCGATGGAGCAATGGCATGACTTCCTGAAGTATGCCAACAAACGGGACGACGCCCAAGTAACAGAGATTGCCTCTCTCAGGAGGGAGCTGGAGGCTGCCCAGAAAAGGGAGGAGGAGCTCCAAGAGGGGCATGCCAAGCGTGTGGCCCAACTGGAGAGTTGGTGTGATTTTGTCAACAAGGAGCGGGCGGCTAGCAGGCTGTACCGGTGCGAGCAGGCCATCCTTATTGGTGTGTTCAAGCAACGCTTCCTTCAGCAGGCAGCAGGATTGGAAGCCCAGCAGATCGAGGCTGCTGTCCTTAAGGAGTCCCTTCTAGCAGCGAAGGCTGAAGTCGAGCAGGCGAGGGCTGCAACCAAGGAAGTGGAGCGCCAGGCTATTGCCCAGGCCCAGTTGGCAGAGAAGAAGGTAGAGGAGGGCAGGCTTGCTGCTGAGGCTGCTATGAAGGCACGCCTGGAGGTCGCCACTGCCCTGGAGAAGGCGATGGCCTCAGTATGGGAGATGGAGAAGGCTTTGGGCCTCCCTCCCTTTGAAGGTGAGGATCCTGAGTCCTCTTCCTCTATCAAGGTGCCCATCCCTGAGTGGATGCCTCGACTGATGGAGAAGCTTGGTGAGATCCAAGCTCAAGGTGAAGCAGGGGCGCAAGCCTACAAGGAGGGCTGGCTGCGATGCCGCTTCCAAGTGGAGAAGGCATTCCCAGAGCCGAGTCTTGGGATTCTGGATGCTGCTAACACCAGCAATCCATTAGTAGAGGCCCTGCTTGACTGGGGGAGCAGGGAAAGAAGATGGGCGAAGCCTAGTATGCCCTTTTGGACTAGGGTGGAGGCTCCAACATGTGGATGGCCCCCTCCTTTTGCATAAAGAAATCCTGCATTCACGCATAATTTTGGAAATAGTAGATGAAGTAAAATTTTCATTTTACCTTTATTGACTTGTAGCCTCGCTTTTATTTCGCGATAGCAGTGTAGGGCACGTTAGCTAGGTTAACAACCGTAGGCTAAGTCCCGTTTGTGGAGAGAAGTCTTTCTGGGGTTCGCAACGGTGAAGCCATGGAGATCACTTGTCAAGAAGCTGGAGACTCGGTTTGAGTTTATAGTGACGAGGCACTTGAAGTCCGCAACGGCGGAGCCACACATATCTTTCCAGATAATTTTATGGGTTTGCTTGTTGAGACAAGCTGAGAAAGAGACCCCTTGTTGGGACAAGTTAAGGGCCCTTTTAGGGCTTGTAGAGGAGATGCCCTTGAAGACCATGGATGAGACTTCCCCAAGTGGGGGTCTACTGGGGCTCGCGAAGGCGGCTCACATAGAGACTTTGGCGATTTTTCAGGGAGTAAGTGTTACGGTCACCCCGAGTCACCCCGGGTTGCGACCGGGTGACCCGGCTCCGGTTTTGGCCTCGCGGTCACGTTTTCGGCGTTCAGACGGCTCCCGAGCCCTATCCGAGTATCATTTTGGCGAACCCTTCCGTATTTGAGGTCGTGTGGGTCCCCGGACGTTTCCGCCGAAAATATTTTTCTCGCGCCGGGGTTGTCGGGTCGCCTCGGGACGTACAGCGGGCTCGGTAGCGCTCTCGAGATCTCAGTTTGAGAAGCCGTTTGTAGTTTTGGAGTCGTGGAAACGTCCGGTGTTGGTTGTGGAGTTTAATATTTGGGGCGGGACGTTCGGTTTCGGCGACTCCGGGCTCGGGACGGGAATCCCGGGGCTCGGGATGGAAATTTTCTGACGGCTTTGGGGTGAGTTGTGTTTTAATTTAAGATGGAATTTATGGGTATTTTTATAGAATTTTGGAGTGACGGAATTTCGGTTCAGGTCGTCACGCTCGCACGTCGGGTTTTGGTTCGGGTTCAGCGAGCTCGGTAGGACACTCTGGAATTGTAAATGAATTTCTGAAAAATGTTCTGTGAATGTTATAATATTCTGAAGATTGTGTCCGAGTTTCGTTAATTTTGGAATCCGATAATTATTTTTGGGCAAAAAGAATTGGAACTTTCGGAAAAATTGGGAGTTAATTTGCAATTGGGTGCAAATTTAATAAAAATCAGCATGGGCAGCCTTGGTTATTTTCGGCAGAATTTTGGAGGGAGGAGAGGGACACTTGGCTTGTTTTAATTTATGTTGGGAGGTATGGGTTTAAAGTGAAAGGAATATATATATATATATATGGTTTAATATTTCAAAAATGAGATAAGTCTCATTTCCATTTCTTTTCTTCTTTCTTCTTCTTCTTCGTGGAGTCTGCTGCCGCCATTGATGAGCTCCTCCTCCAAGCTTGAGGTTCTTCATCTTGGCTCAAATCAAAGAGGAATTGGGTTCTCCATGTGGTAAGTACCTCCCTAACTCCTCTTTTCTCATTAATTTGGAAGATTAGTGGTGAAAAGAGGAGTTTTTGCATTTGATGGGTTTGTTCTTAGCTATAAGCTAGGATGATTCTCTTCCTCCCATGTTTTAGTATGTTGTTCTTGGGTGGTAGGAGAGTGTTAATCAAGTGTTGGATTTTGGAAAACACAACTTGGGTGGAAACTTAGGTTTGGCCGAAATTATGGAAGAAATTCCAAAATTGTGTGTGGTTGTTATCTTGTTTCATGCTTCAAGTATGTTAGTTCTAGCATGATTCTAAGCTTGTGTATGGATTCAATTTGATGGAAAACAAGTTGAGGGAAAAATCCCCAAATGGCCGAATTATGGGTTGATTTTCAAAAATGGATTTTGTTGTTTTGGATGCAATTGGATAACATTCATGGTTTAGAAATGTAATTGGTGATTAAAGAGTGCAAATGGAACTTTGTTTGGATTGAAATGGAGGTTGGGTGAGAAAACCCTCTTTGGCCGAATTGATAAGTGAAGGGGTTTTATTGATTTTGGTGTAATTGGTTAGTAAGCATGCTTAGGAAGTGGAATTGGTGATTAATATGATTATTTGGAAGCTTGAATGGATTGAATTGAAAGTTGGATGAAAAGTTGATTAAGAACCGAAATCTTGGAATGATTCTTTTTCAATGTTGGAGGTTCATTTTGGTTAAATTGGAGGTTAATATGGTGTTGGGCTTGAATTTAGGAGTGGATGGAAGTTTGAAATGTTGAATTCGGTTAAGAAATGGAAAAGTTACAATTAAGCGGGATTATCGGAAAATGGCGGGTAAAGAAGGGTTTAAGGTTGGATTTGATCAGTTCGCTTATTGTATGATGTTGGTCAATGTGAAATCTTGCATTGTCTAGGGTGGTTCTGAATTCTGACGGTTCTGTGAAAATCTGGAATTTTACGGAAATTCTGTCGGATTTTCGGTTTTGGGGTCGGGGGTTGTAGTTTGGTAGTGTGGTTGATGAGGATGCTAATTCAACTTGGTTTGGCAGATTCTGAGTTTCGGTGGTTAGGAAAAGAGGAGTTCTAAGTTTCGTGGCACGGTGTAGGTGTTATCCAGAATCGGTCCAATACTCTGGATTTTGAGGTAAGGGTTTGGTTCTGCTATTTTTGGTAAGATAGGTGTATGTTTAGTTTCATTTTCTGTTCTGCAGGTATTTCAGTATTATATGCCTAGAGCATATTCTGTAGTCTGTAGGTGTATGTATTGTAGCACTTCTGTTTTGCAGGTATTTCGGAAATTTCTGCTTTAAGGTAAGTTCCGTGATCTGTAGGTGTATGCCTTGTAGCATACTCTGTCTGTTAATCCTACGTTTGTAGGAGTATGCCTTATGGTATACTCTGTCTGTTAACACTACGACAGTTGTGGGTTCGCTACCCCAGCTGGTGCACCATGCTTCTGTAATAGCTTCGGCTTCTGACTCCCCTTAGTGGGAGGTCGTTGCCCGATCTGTTATAAGGTTTATGGCGATTTGGAATCGCACATCCTTCGGGATTCCGATTTGTTTCTCGTACATGTATGTTATTCGTATTCATTGCGTATATTGCTATCTTTCTGCTTTTGCAGGGTTGCATATACTTATCTTACCCCAAATCCCTTACGGGTCCTTTTAGGACTCACCCTTCTTTGGGTTCTGTTTTGGGTTTCAGGTAGACCTGATAAGCGGCCTGCGGAGTAGGATTCCGTGAGGGTTCTACCTTGGGTGTGTTTTGCAGCAGTTGCACCTTGCGGTCCGGGATTGTGTACTTGGTGTGAATCCCGCGCAAGGTATTTTGTTACTTAGATTCTAAGGTTGGCTCCGTAGTTGCATATGCACACTTTCGTATTGCTATGATGGTTGTATGTCCGTATATACATTTGTATATTCTGTTCTATATCTGTTCTCAGCGCTTGGCGCTTGCTAGACAGTTTAGGTTCTGTGAATTCTGTATGTATATGTGTTTGGTGCGTAAGCACTCGTCCACGGAGGGCGGGGCTTACTCCGTTATTAGTGCATGAATTGTATGGTTGCATTTTATTTTTGGGTATATGCATGAAATTTCCGTTAGTTTGCTTCCACAATCCTTCCGTTCTCGGGTCCGCTACGCGCGGCGGGTCTCGATGGACCTGCCACTCCTTTCCATTCCGGCTTCCGCTTCCGGCGTCCCGGCGCCCCCGCCTCCGCAACCGGGCTCGGGCGGCGTGCGGTGACAAGTTGGTATCAGAGCAGGTAAGTGACCATATTGGTCGTCAGTGGTGACTTGTAGTGACGACTATTGTTGTACATTTTATTTTAGAATGGTTTGGTACGGAGATTGGCCACCTCCTTACTTGAACCACTTCAAAATAAAATTGTGGAACAAAGTTGATCCTTCAAGTTATCCTGATAGTTGCAGATTTCGCACTGGGATTTTCGGAATTCTCGTAAGATTATTACGAGTAAGGGGATTGTGGAAAAGTTTCGTACGTAAAATTGTGTGTTAGGAAAAGATTTGGTGAAATAAGCATGAATCGCTTCGTGATTCTCGTGAAATGCATGATTTTATCATTCGAGAAGTAACTTCGTGTCAAGCATCGCATTGCACTACAGAGCCTTAGAAAATCGCCGCTAGTTTCGTAGAGATTAGGAGTGACCGAGTTGTCTGGATTCTGTTTGGTCTGGCATGTCTCAGGTTGGATTCACACGCGTAGGCAGTGTGTTTTGTGACCGGAGGGAGGGGATTGTAATCCCATGCCTCCGAGAGATAGGGTTTGAACTGTTGGTTATGGGTTGAGTTGGTACATGGTTTGGAAATTTGGTTTGGGATAAGTTGTTTTTCTGGTTGGACTTGGTTTGAGGAATTGTGTACTACACGCGAATAGCGTGATTTGGTACCGGAGGGGCGGGACTGAGATCCCACACCTCCGTGGAATAGGATACGGGTTCAGCGTAACCTGTGGTCCGAACAACCACACTCACCGCCCCGAGGTTTAGCGGTCGTAGGGACCCCTCTCTGATTTGGTATTACCGCCAGCCTAGCTGGTTCAGAGGCGGCAGTAGGCAGGGGAAGATCTGTTTATGCCACGGTAAGGGCATTTTGATTAGGTGGTGATAGCGAGATTTAAGCCACTGCTCGCCACAACTTTGGGTTTGGTAAATGAGTGACTCTGAGGAGGATGGTCACTACGACATCTGGACTTCTCGTCGGTCCTAT
The DNA here is from genome assembly GCA_024586325.1 of Stellera chamaejasme. Taxonomy (NCBI): domain Eukaryota; kingdom Viridiplantae; phylum Streptophyta; class Magnoliopsida; order Malvales; family Thymelaeaceae; genus Stellera; species Stellera chamaejasme. The sequence continues at coordinate 23,880,678 of CM044981.1, forward strand.
TAACGACGGGGAGATCTGAGGCACCAGTCTGACGAGGTCAGACTTCTGGAGAGGTTTTAGAGTTTGAACCCCCCCTAGGTTCAATGACCGAGAAGGGTCTGGGGTAGTAGAGACTTGGTTTGCAGGAATTGACAAACTCCTGGAGGGAGGCTACTCCGGTCAGATTGCTTCCAGATTCTGAACCGGAGTTCGGATTGACCCGATATCTGATTTCTAGTGTCCTGGCAGTGTACCGGACATTTCCGCGGAAAATATTTTGCGGGGCCGAAGGGTTGCCGTCGGACGATTTTCGGGGAGTCTGGGCGGAGAACCGGCTCCCGGGAGTGACCCGGGACTCAGAGTTGCGGTGGTGAGGAAGATCTGGAGTCGGGAAAGAAATTGGACATAGGTTGCAAAATAAATGTTTCGGAGCATGGACAGTTTAGTAGTGGTAGAGAGGGAGCACCACCGGCACGATCTTATCCGATTTGTAGTAGGTATCATTCAGGTTGAATTTGTTATCGGCAGGAGGGCCGATGTTTACGTTGCAGGTCTGACACTCTTTGGATACGGGATTGCCCTCTTACTGTAGGTGGGTCAGCAGGAAGTTCTGTAAGGTACTATATTTCCGAATGAGATACCGGTTTATGCGTTATTTGATACAGAGCATTTGTTCCCATTGTAACACCGAAATGTGTTACATTTCGTATCTGTCATAGTACCTTGCCTCAAACGCATTTAGTAAAAACTGCAGGAAGTCAGTTTCGTTTTCCAATGAGATGGTTCGGGGTTGTACGATATCTCGTAGGCGGACATGATAGTATCGGATCTGTTGGTTTTAGACACGCCGGACTATGATGTTATTCTTGGAATGGACTGGCTATCCAAGAACTCGTGCACGTTGATTGTGCAACCCGCATCATTATGGTTTCGGAGAGGTACTACCTCTCACGACTCCGATTGGTTTGACTATCGCACAAGACACGAAGGAGCTACGATTCGGATCACCGCCGATAGTTGGTGTAGGGGAATGCTATGATCTGAATGAGGCTGATACTAGGTTGAAGTTGGATGGTTTACCATTGGTTCGAGATTTTCCGCAGGTATTTCCGGAGGAGTTGCCCGGATTACCACCAGAGCGGGAAATTGTGTTTGAGATTTACCTGCAGTCGGGTACTGCTCCGATATCTATTCCTCCTTATCGGATGCCCATTTCTGAGATGCAGGAGTAGAAGAAGCAACTGGAGGAATTACAGCAAAAGAGTTTCATCTGACCGAGCACTTCAGCGTGGGGTGCTCTGGTTCTGTTTGTTAAGAAGAATGATGGGACACTCTGACTTTGTATTGATTACAGACGGTTGAATGCACTTATTGTGAAGAATAAGTATCCGTTGCTAAGGATTGACGATCTTTTTGATCAACTTCGGGTTCAAGAGTTTCCTCTAAGATTAATTTCCGATCTGGGTATTTTTAGCTTAGGGTGAAGGATGAGAACATACCTAAGACTGCTTTCCGCACCCGGTATGGACACTTTGAGTTTACGGTCATGCCATTTGGGCTGACCAATGCTCCAGCAGCGTTCATGGATCTGATGCATCGGGTGTTCCGACCGTATTTGGACTCATTTCTGGTGGTTTTGTTGATGATATTCGATATATTCTCGGGATGAGGATTCGCATCGGGATCATCTGAGGGTGGTTCTGCAGACACTTTGGGAACATCAGCTATATGCTAAATTCTCAAAGTGTGAGTTCTGGATTCGTGAAGTCACGGGACACAATATATCTGAGCATGGTCTGTCTGTGGATCCAGAGAAGGTGAGGGCGGTTCGGGATTGGAAACAACTTACCACAAGACGGAGATCAAGAGCTCCTCGGGGTTAGTAGGATATTATCGAGGTTTGTACTGGGATTTTCTATCTCGGCATCTCCGCTTATGCAGCTTGACTAAGAAGGGTCAACTGTATATCTGGTCTGATAAGTGTGAGCAGAATTTTCAGAAGTTGAGGCGGTAGTTGACTAACGCTCCGATTCTGACTCTTTCAGATCCGATCTTGCCGTATGTGAATTATACGGATGCTTCCACATCTGGTTTGGGATGTGTGTTGGTGCAGGAGCGTTTTGTGGTAGCTTATGGGTCGAGGCACTGCGACCGCATGAGCTGAACTAATCGACACATGATCTGGAGTTGACTATAATAATTTATGCGCTGAAACATTGGAATCAATATCTGTTTGGTAATAAATTTCAAATTCTTACCGACCATAAGTCTGAAATATCTGTCTACGCAAAAGGAGCTTAGCATGAGGCAGCGCAGATATCTCGAATACATTAAGGACTATGATTGTAGTATCGGGTACATCTCTGGCAAGGGCAACGCGGTTGCCGATGCTCGAAGGTGAAGTATACCGGCTTAATTAAGAGAGGAAATGTCGGTGACCGGTCCGAGAAGAGTGGTCCGACGTGCCTTTGGCATGTGTGGCAGCCTCCGGGAGCGTGCTCAGTTATTACACTTATTATACATTCCGAGTGGCTTGATAGGATGCGCGAAGCGCAAGGTAGAGATTTGGTATTGAAGAAGTTATCTGGGAAGATAAGGATTTATTTGTTACCGACGTTTCAAGATAGGCAGGATTGCTATACTTCCGAGATTGCCTTTATGTACCGGAGGATCGGGAGTTCGGAATGAGATTTTAGAGGGGGCACACTCGAGCGGTGAGCATCAGAACCGGCAGGACACTGCAGACTTTGCCCATTCCACTGGGAAGTGGGGTAATGTTATGATGGACTTTCTCGACCGCACCGCCCGACACGGTTTCATCATGATGCTATCTGGGTTTTGTGGATCGGCTGACAAAGTGCGTACACTTTCTGCTTATTCGGGTCATAGACCCTCTGGAGAAGCTTGCCGGCTTTACATCAGTGAGATTGTACGATTACATGGAGTACCAGAGACTCCATTGTATCTGACCGTGATCCGCGTTTTACAAAGACGGTTCGATTGCTTTTCATGGAGCATTGGGCACGCGACTCCATATGAATACAGCTTATCACCCACAGACGGACGGACAGTCGGAGCGGGTGATTCTGATATCGGAGGATATGTTGCGAATCTGTACTTTGGATTTTGGAGGAGTTTGGGACTAGCAGTTACTTTGATAGAGTTCTCATACAACAATTGCTTTCAGACTACGTTTGACATGGCACCCTATGAGGTGTTGTACGGGAGGTGTATGACACCATACTGTTGGACAGATGCGTCTGATGGGGTTAAGCTGGGACCCGAGCTTTTGAGGAGACTACGGCGAAGATCAGATTGTTATAGGCGCGGATTAAAACCGCGAATGACTGCACCACTGCTTGTACGAACCGCCGCCGTAGGCTCTTGAATATGAGTTTGGTAATAGAATTTGACCGGAGGTAGCACCGCTCGAGAGACAAGAAGATTTGATAGGCGGGGCAAGTTACCCCGAATTTTATCGGTTCTCATGAGTTTCTAGAGTAAGTTGTTAGGTTGATCTTTCCCCCCCAACTATTTCTGTTTTACGTGATGTCTTCCAGGATAGCCTGTTGTGGATCGGTTAGATTTAGGTTCGGTACTGTCTGGGGTTGTCTGGTAGAAATACCGCAATCGACTGGGTGCAATAAGATGCACCCGGAGGGTGGGACGCCGTGAGGCTCAGTATGGTAGTCTAAACTACCACTCCCGCCGCACCAAAGACGGTGGTCCGATTGTTCTCGGGTTAGAGGAATAGTTATATTTTCTCGGTTGGTAGCGACACTGCCGGGTTGGTTCGAGCTACTCTTGGAGGACCAAGAGTTCTAAGGGGGAGAATGTTACGGTCACCCCGAGCGGGTTGCGACAGGGTGACCCGGGGCTCCGGTTTTGGCCTGCGGGTCACGTTTTTCGGCGTTCAGACGGCTCCCGAGCCCTATCCGAGTATCATTTTGGCGAACCCTTCCGTATTTGAGGTCGTGTGGGTCCCCCGGACGTTTCCGCCGAAAATAATTGTCTGGCGCCAGGGGGTTCTCGGTGTCGCCTCGGGACGTACAGAGGGCTCGGTAGCGCTCTCGAGATATCAGTTTGAGAAGCAGTTTGTAGTTTTGGAGTCGTGGAATCGTCCCGGTGTTGGTTGTGGAGTTTAATATTTGGGGCGGGACGTTCGGTTCCGGGCGATTCCCGGGGCTCGGGATGGAAATTTTCTGACGGCTTTGGGGTGAGTTGTGTTTTAATTTAAGATGGAATTTATGGGTATTTTTATAGAATTTTGGAGTGACGGAATTTCGGTTCATGTTGTCACGCTCGCACTTCGGGTTTTGGTTCGGGTTCAGCGAGCTCTGTAGGACACTCATGAAAGTTAAATGAATTTCTGAAAAATGTTCTGTGAATGTTATAATATTCTGAAGGTTGTGTCCGAGTTTCATTAATTTTGGAATCCGATAATTATTTTTGGGCAAAAAGAATTGGAACTTTCGGAAAAATTGGGAGTTAATTTGCAATTGGGTGCAAATTTAATAAAAATCAGCATGGGCAGCCTTGGTTATTTTCGGCAGAATTTTGGAGGGAGGAGAGGGACACTTGGCTTGTTTTAATTTATGTTGGGAGGTATGGGTTTAAAGTGAAAGGAATATATAAGTATATATATGGTTTAATATTTCAAAAAATGAGATAAGTCTCATTTCCATTTCTTTTCTTCTTCTTCTTCTTCTTCTTCGTGGAGTCTGCTGCCGCCATTGATGAGCTCCTCCTCCAAGCTTGAGGTTCTTCATCTTGGCTCAAATCAAAGAGGAATTGGGTTCTCCATGTGGTAAGTACCTCCCTAACTCCTCTTTTCTCATTAATTTGGAAGATTAGTGGTGAAAAGAGGAGTTTTTGCATTTGATGGGTTTGTTCTTAGCTATAAGCTAGGATGATTCTCTTCCTCCCATGTTTTAGTATGTTGTTCTTGGGTGGTAGGAGAGTGTTAATCAAGTGTTGGATTTTGGAAAACACAACTTGGGTGGAAACTTAGGTTTGGCCGAAATTATGGAAGAAATTCCAAAATTGTGTGTGGTTGTTATCTTGTTTCATGCTTCAAGTATGTTAGTTCTAGCATGATTCTAAGCTTGTGTATGGATTCAATTTGATGGAAAACAAGTTGAGGGAAAAATCCCCAAATGGCCGAATTATGGGTTGATTTTCAAAAATGGATTTTGTTGTTTTGGATGCAATTGGATAACATTCATGGTTTAGAAATGTAATTGGTGATTAAAGAGTGCAAATGGAACTTTGTTTGGATTGAAATGGAGGTTGGGTGAGAAAACCCTCTTTGGCCGAATTGATAAGTGAAGGGGTTTTATTGATTTTGGTGTAATTGGTTAGTAAGCATGCTTAGGAAGTGGAATTGGTGATTAATATGATTATTTGGAAGCTTGAATGGATTGAATTGAAAGTTGGATGAAAAGTTGATTAAGAACCGAAATCTTGGAATGATTCTTTTTCAATGTTGGAGGTTCATTTTGGTTAAATTGGAGGTTAATATGGTGTTGGGCTTGAATTTAGGAGTGGATGGAAGTTTGAAATGTTGAATTCGGTTAAGAAATGGAAAAGTTACAATTAAGCGGGATTATCGGAAAATGGCGGGTAAAGAAGGGTTTAAGGTTGGATTTGATCAGTTCGCTTATTGTATGATGTTTGTCAATGTGAAATCTTGCATTGTCTAGGTTGGTTCGAATTCGACGCTTCGTGAAAATCTGGAATTTTACGGAAATTGCAGCCGGATTTTCGGTTTTGGGGTCGGGGGTTGTAGTTTGGTAGTGTGGTTGATGAGGATGCTAATTCAACTTGGTTTGGCAGATTCTGAGTTTCGGTGGTTAGGAAAAGAGGAGTTCTAAGTTTCGGGGCACGGTGTAGGTGTTATCCAGAATCGGTCCAATACTCTGGATTTTGAGGTAAGGGTTTGGTTCTGCTATTTTTGGTAAGATAGGTGTATGTTTAGTTTCATTTTCTGTTCTGCAGGTATTTCAGTATTATATGCCTAGAGCATATTCTGTAGTCTGTAGGTGTATGTATTGTAGCACTTCTGTTTTGCAGGTATTTCGGAAATTTCTGCTTTAAGGTAAGTTCTGTGATCTGTAGGTGTATGCCTTGTAGCATACTCTGTCTGTTAATCCTACGTTTGTAGGAGTATGCCTTATGGTATACTCTGTCTGTTAACACTACGACAGTTGTGGGTTCGCTACCCCAGCTGGTGCACCATGCTTCTGTAATAGCTTCGGCTTCTGACTCCCCTTAGTGGGAGGTCGTTGCCCGATCTGTTATAAGGTTTATGGCGATTTGGAATCGCACATCCTTCGGGATTCCGATTTGTTTCTGGTACGTGTATGTTATTCTGTATTCTGTTGCGTATATTGCTATCTTTCTGTTTTGCAGGGTTGCATATACTTATCTTACCCCAAATCCCTTACGGGGTCCTTTTAGGACTCACCCTTCTTTGGGTTCTGTTTTTGGATTTCGGTGTAGACTGATAAGCGGCTGCGGAGTAGGATTCCGTGAGGGTTCTACCTTGGGTGTGTTTTGCAGATTGCACCTTGCGGTCCGGGATTGTGTACTTGGTGTGAATCCCGCGCAAGTTACTTTGTTACATAGATTCTAAGGTTGGCACTGTAGATGCATATGCACACTTTCAGAATTGCTATGATGGTTGTATGTCCGTATATACATTTGTATATTCTGTTCTATATCTGGTCTCAGCGCTTGGCGCTTGCTAGACATTTTAGGTTCTGTGAATTTCGTATGTATATGTGTTTTGGTGCGTAAGCACTCGTCCACGGAGGGCGGGGCTTACTCTGTTATTAATGCATGAATTGTATGGTTGCATTTTATTTTTGGTTATACGCATGAAATTTCCGTTAGTTTTGCTTCCACAATCCTTCCGTTCTCGGGTCCGCTACGCGCGGCGGGTCTCGATGGACCTGCCACTCCTTTCCATTCCGGCTTCCGCTTCCGGCGTCCCGGCGCCCCGCCTCCGCAACCGGGCTCGGGCGGCGTGCGGTGACAGGGTCCGGTTGGTGACCTCAACCTGCCCATTAGACTGGGGGTGGGCCACTGTGGGGAAAAGCATGCGGACATTGTTGTCCTGGGCCCATTGTTGGACGCTGTGACTGGCAAACTGGGTGCAATTATCTGTAATAATAGCACGAGGAATTTGATGATCTTGGAGGAAGTGATGGAGACCAGGGGTTCTACTTCGACCCATTTAGAGAAATAATCAACTGCGACCACACAGAAGCGGTACTGACCTGGAGCGGTCGGCATAGGACCAATGAGGTCAAGGCCCCACAGGGCAAAGGGCACTGGGTTTGTCAGTGCTGGAGATTCCGTAGATGGCAGTCGCTGGATGCGAGAATTGATCTGGCACTGGTGGCATGTTTTGACCAGTGCAGCGGCGTCCTTTTTCAAGGTAGGCCAGTAGTACCCTTGACGAAGGGCTTTGTGGGCCAGTGCCTCCGCAGCAATGTGTGCACCACAATTGCCTTGGTGGAGAGTATCCAATACAGAGTGTCCCTCAAGAGTGCTGAGGCATCGTTGAAGGGGTGCTGCAAACCCGCGATGCCATAATTGGTCATCAATGAGAACGAAACGGATGGCCCTTTTGCGAGCTTGGGGGTCTATGGCACTGGCTTTCAGCTCAGCAATAATAGGGTCTCTCCAGTCTACGACCGGATCCTGTGTTGCCAGTGAGGCAATATCAATAGCCTCCGAAATGGAAGGGCTGGCCAGGGTGGCCATGGTGGAGGGAGTCTTTCCCTTGGATAGCATGTCTGCTGTGGTGTTCTCAGAACGAGGAATGTGGAGAAAAATAGCCTCCTCGAAGTTGGTCTGTAAGGCGTTCACCAATTTGAGGTATTTGGTCAGGGTTCTGTCTTTTCATTCAGCGCACCAGTTACGAGTCGCTGTGGACATGAAGGCGGCGAATGCCTGCCCTTATGGCGAGTTTGAGCCCCGCGATGAGGGCCTCATATTCTGCAACATTATTAGTTACTTGGAATTGGAAAGAGACACGAAGGGATACTTCCAAACCTAGGGGTCCGCGCAGATATACGTCCCCTGCGGGGGATCCAAGCTTGGATGAGCCATCCACGAACATGTCCCACACCGGGGGAATGGGTTGTGGTGCGGGGCCCTGCTCAGGGGCCGGGATGATGTCCACATCCGAAAATTCCGTAATGAAGTCGGCGAGGGCCTGGCCCTTAAGTGCCTTTCTAGGCTCATGTTAAAGCCACCAAGCTCTATACACCATTTGGCAAGGCGCCCTGAGTGTTCGGGCCGCCTCAGAATATCCTGGATTGGCAAGTCCGTTCGGACTATAATTGTGTGCCCTTGGAAGTAGGGCTTGAGCTTCCTTGCTGCATATACAAGAGATAAGATAGCTTTTTGGAGAGGAGGATACCTTGTTTCCTTATCCTGGAGGGTGTGACTGGTGTAGTAGACTGGCCATTGTTTGGCAGCCTCTTCTTTGATAAGGACAGAGGCGACGCTCCTATCAGAGGTGGCAAGGTAGAGGACCAGGTCATCGCCTGGTTTAGGGCACTTGAGTGCAGGCAACTCTTGTAAGTGTTGCTTGATTGAATCGTATGCCTCCTGGCATTCCTCTGTCCACTTGCAAGCTTTTTTCTTGCGAATTTGATTGAAGAAAGGTCTGCAGCGATCGCTGAGTTTATAGACGAATCGCCCCAACGCAACCAGCTTTCCTGTTGGTTGCTGGACGTCTTTGAGCCCCCTGGGGGTGCGCAAAGTGGCGATAGCTTCAATCTTTTTGGGATTCGCATGAATCCCCCCTTTGGAGATCTGGTAACCCAGAAATTTGCCCTCGCCCACGCCAAAGATACACTTCTTTGGGTTCCACCGCATATTGTATTTGCGGAAGTTGGCGAACGTTTCCTGTAAGTCCGCGAGCTGTGTGGAGGTGGCCTTGCTTTTGCTCACAATGTCATCGACATAAGCTTCAAGGTTTCGGCCGATTTGGTCCGCGAAGACCTGATTTACAAGCCTTTGGAAAGTAGCCCCTGCATTTTTCAAGCCGAAGGGCATTCTGATATAATGGTAGACGGCTTCGCCAGTAGTGAAGGTGGTTTTTACCGCATCCTCTGCGTCCATAAAAACTTGATGGTACCCATTGTATGCGTCGAGGAAGGAGAAGACAGAGTGATGAACGGTTGAGTCAACCAGTTGATCGATAGAAGGCAGGGGATAGGGATCCCTTGGGCAGGCCCTATTAACCCCTTTGTAGTCTACGCAAAGTCGCCACTGACCACCCTCTTTATCGGCGAGCACTATATTTGCGACCCACTCAGAGTAGTGAACCTCCTTGATTATATTTGCCTTAAGCAATTTCCGCACTTCTGTGCGTACAAAGTCTTTACGGTCTGGGGCCATGCCCCTTGTTTTTTGTCTAACCGGGCTAAAGCCGGGGAGTACACTTAACTTGTGAGAAATGATAGCAGGATCCACACCTGGTAAATCCTTAGGAGTCCATGCGAAGACATCTCCATTGGCCTGGAGGAGATGGATGAGTGCTTGCTGGTCTTTCTCTTCAAGGTCTTTTCCCACCCGGAATTTCTTGCCGGGGAGATTTCGACCTCCTCAAAGGCCCAGGACAAGTCGGGAGCGACTTCGCCTGCGGGTCAAGTCTCTTCCATGGGTGCCTTTCTTTTAGGCTCAGACGGCTTGGGGAGCGGGGGAGGTCCCGCTAGGGTAGAGACATAATTGCCCCTGGCCACATTTTGGTTGACAAAGATATAGGCATCCCCCGCCACGGTGTGGAAAACCAAAGTTAGAGCCCGCACATCACAGCGGACGTGAAACTCAGTATGAGTGTGGCGCCCAATGATGGCGTTGTATGGTCTAGGGAGATCTAGGACGATAAAGTCCACAAAGCTGGAGTGGCACACTTGCTTCTTTTCTTTGGTGGTCCCCATCATCATGTAGGGGAGCGTGATCGATCCCAAAGTTGGGATTTCATCCCGCCCCACTCCAAAGGTGGCCCCTTTGGCAGGTTGGATTTGTGACAAAGGTACCTTGGCCTCAACCAGAGTGTGTTTGTAGATTACGTTGGCATTCGCCCCAGTGTCTATGTAGACTCTGTCAATGTCCCATCCTGCGATGCGAGCAGTGATAACCAAAGGGTCCGCGTGCGGTACCGCTACCGAGGTGCCATAACAGCGATGCAGTAAGTGAGTAGAAGAGTGATTGACCTGGTAGATCTTTCTCATATGACGGCGGCTCGCCGATGCGCCTTCACATTGTGTGATTACGCTGATGTGCCCCATTGGTGGGGGAATTTCGACCAAACCTTCTCGATCTAGGTTCTGCTGGGAGCGACCCCGTCTGCGGTCCCCCTGACGGTGGTCCTCCTGGTTATTTTCCCACCTGCGGTCCCCATCATCGTCGAGTAAGAACTCCCTGAGTTTGCCCTGAGCGAGCATTTCCCCAATCATGCGTTTAAGCTCAAAACAGTCCTCAGTGTCGTGTCCCTTGTCGCGATGGTAACGACAATACTTGGTGCTAGACCTGACGACCTCCAGGGCATGGAGTATGTTGGTGCGAGATTCCCTTAGTGGGGGAAGAGTAAAATACGCCCCCTCTCTGTTGGGTGGCGTAGGGTACTATCTCTGGGACCTGGAGTCCGATCGTGAGGGCTGTCCCCTTGTATCTGCCATGGCGGCCCTGGCGAGCGGTCGAGTGACCTCTTCCGTATTCATAAACCGTGAGGCAGTGCTCAAGAACTGTTCCATGTTGGTGGGGGGGGTTAGTGTGCACGTCCACAAAGAAAAGGGATTCCCAGCGGAGGCCCTGAATGGCTGCAAGTAGGCGGGCTTCCTCCCCCAGATTAGGGACTTGGATGGATTCTGCCTGAAAACGCTGGATATACTCCCTGAGGGGCTCATCTTTGTTCTGCCGTATTTTGAGAAGGTGTCCCGCCATTTTGGGGGGAGGTTTAGATACCACAAAGTGGTTGGAGAAGTTGCGGGAGAGTTCCTCAAAGGAGTTAAACCATTTATCACGGAGGGTGGTATACCAGTTGGCGGCGGCTCCCGTGAGCGTGGAGCTGAAGGCTCTACAGAGCGTGTTATCGTCCGCTCTTGCGATGGCCATCGCAGAAACGTAACGCTGGAGATGAATATCAGGGTCTGAGAGACCGTCGTAAGCGTCCAGCTTAGGCTGGCGAAACTGTTCTGGGAGAGGGGTCTCCAAAACCCGTTGGGTGAAAGGTTGGGTCTAGAGGTGGTCCGGACCCATTCGGAAACATTATGAACACTGGCTCTTTCGTCCCTCTTTTCCACTTCTTCTAATCGTCTAGTAAGTGCGATAAGTAACGACGAAGAAGGGTCAGGGTTACTTGTTGAGGAGGAGTAGCAGGGCGTTCAGGCTGATTAGTCCGTAGCGTTTCAACGCTATCCAGAACGCCCCTAAGAGTGGTGGTGAGTGTTTCGCGCAAGTTGAGAGCAACCACATCAGTGATTGTTTGCAGAACGGCCGGATCAAGGCTCGTTGGTGGAGTGTTTGGTGGTGGAGTGTTGCGCTCCTGAGGTACGTTACGGTTCATGTGGGAGGAGCTTTCCTCCGTTGAGTGAACAGAGAGTTCTCCCCGTTGTGGGTGAACGTTACTTGGAGATGGTTCCGATCGTGGATCATTGTTTGTGTTTGTCGTGGGAGGATTCCTCCGTCCCTGGCGACTGTGCCTACTCGCACTCCGGATAGTTGGCATGGCTTACTACTTGTGGTTTGTAATATGGGTTTACGAGAAGAACTTTTTTGTTTCTTTCGTTCCCACAGACGGCGCCAAACTGATATTCTCGTTCCCGGAGTAGGAGCGGAATCCTAGTTGAGTGATTGATGAAGATGGTGTTCTTGAGACTCCAAGCTTGCTGTTCAGAGTAATCTGTAGAAGATAAGGAGAATACTCAGAAGTAGCAAGAGAGGAGTGGGGGGCGTGTAGTAGCTTACCCAGTTTAGGGTGGACATCCCCCTATTTATAGGGAGATGCCAGGAGAAAAGCCTCCCCCAGTTGAAGCCTTGGACAGGCCGTGAGACAGGACTGACAAGTCTGTCTAATTTGGAGAGATAAGTCTGTGTCAGACTGATTGGAGATAAGGCGGCTGTGATGATGAAGATCTCAGCAAACCGCCTTAGAAGATTCACCTGTAAGGGAATGTTTGGCGTACAAATCTGGTGAAGATCACTCAGGCTCGTGCTGGCCTCCTTATTGGCTGATTGATGTCAGATGACCAAGTGGTCTATTTCCAGGTGGAGCAAGTGGCAGGCGAAGGCCTGCAAGGGGCGAAGGCCCAGATAGAACATAGCCAAATAAGGAGTGAGGGTCGCACGAACCTGAGTATAAGGGCCTTATCTGGGCGAGGCAGGCAAGAGAGTCCTCGCGACGGCGAGTTGAGGCTGCGGGAGTAAGACCCGTGAAGGCGAGTGAGATCGCACGGGCGATACCTGAGACCGCGAGGGTGACCCGCGCAGGCCCAAGAGACGCGAAGGCGAGTATGAGACGTCGCCCGGGCGAGACTTGAGGCCTGCGAGGGCCAGACATCGCGTAGGTGAGACTGGAGACTGCAAGGGTGAGACCTTGCTTTGGGCGATACTGGAGACCACAAGGGTGAGACCTCGCAAAGGCGATACTGGGGACCATAAGGGTGAGACCCTGCGAAGGCTATACTGGAGACCACAAGGGTGAAACCTTTTCAGAAGGCCTTGTATGATTCTGATGCGACACGAGGACGCATTTGCTTGGGTAGTGTACCAAGTGCGAAGGCGAAGGCTTCTTGGCGGAGGCAGAGTTGCAGTGCGAAGGCGAAAGCCTTCTTGGCGGAGGCAGAATTGCAGTGTGGAGGTGAAGACTTCTTGGCGGAGGCAGTATTGCAGTACGAAGGCGAAGACCCCAAGGCGAAACAGCCCATGGGATCCCCCATCGCAAAGCGTCTATACCAGAACGGATACATCAGATATACGCGAAGCCTCCTTGCAAATTCATGCGAAGCCTCTCCATAGATTCATGCGAAGCCTTTCCCAGATTCATGCGAAGCCTCATCCCCAGAACGGCGATAACCCTCAGACACACACCCCTTGCCAAACTTAACCCCAGTTCATCCAAATTTTCAGGTTATACGAAACCCAGAAACCATAGAATCACAGAAGAACTGAACCCTTACCTAATACTGAAGATTTCCACGTAGCCGAATCGTCCCATACACGAACGCAATTCACGAAACCACGCCGGAGAGGAGCATGCGCGATGCCATTTCTGCAGATTTTCAGATTCTTTCTCTCCTCACAATAGATCACAGAACATACAAATCAAAATTCTAATCCGTAGAAAACGTATAATCCCTCACCGTGAATAACATACTTCCTTATCTCAGAAATCGGACTAGTTTTGAAGAAGATCACCTCGAGCTTCCAACTTAAAAGAACAGACGAGAGAGAATGAGAAGGTTTCTGAAATGTGAAACGTGATACCCTGCTCATGTCTCTCTTCTTTCAAACCATTTAACCGACTTCTTTTCCTTGTAGGAGAGGAAACCTCTCCAAACTTTCCACATCACAAATTGGTCCTCAAACTTTGCAAAGTTGCGATTTCGTCCAACCGCAACTTGCATATCTTCGAAACGGAATTTCCTACGGAATCGAAACTCTGACACTAACTCCGAGACTCCATAATATACGTAAAACATGTCCAACATGTATAATCACAACTCCCGATTCCACAGAAATCGGAAAACATATCGGAAATCTTACAGAGCTATCTCGGAAGTCGTCCGGCTCACGACGACTTTAACACGTTCGGTCCCGGGTAACTCCCGGGGCTCGAGACGGGAATGCCGGGGCTCAGGATGGAAATTCTCAGACGGCTTTATTGTGAGATATGTTATATTTTGAGACGGATTTTATGGTAACATTTGTGGATTTTTTTGGCATGGCAGGATTTTGGTTCGGGCCAGCACGCGCGCACATTGGGAATTATGCGGTTGGAGTTAGCACGGGTTTTGATACGACCACGGGTACGCTTGACGCGAATCCCCGAGATCGTACGGAAGCGCAGATCTAGCTCGGTGGAGTCGATTGAACAAAGAAGGATAGAGACGGCCACAGACACCTCCCAACTACGAGGTTGGGCAATATCTGCGATAAGCATGGGGAGTATGGAAGATCTAGCACCTCTTAACTACGAGATTAAGCAATACTAGATATTAAACTTGATGATAAACGATCAATCAAGGGGGATGGTGGAATATAGCAAGGGGGGTGAGAACCGGGCTTAAGGAATTGTCCTTCTTAAGCTTTACATATGTTCTGCGTTACAAAAGAGTTTGTTGTCCCTTTTATAGGAGGGAGAGGGGACAGTCTCTGACAAATGCGCAGGTATGCTAAAAAGGTATAAGGTGCCTCAATCAGGCATGCTATCCTAAAAGGTAAAGCTAAAGTAAACAATATAATACTCCTAAGTGTTGGCTTGAAAGGAGGGAGTGTTCCAGATGGGATGGGAGTGGTTGGAGATGGTCGGCTGCTTTATTGAGCATAGGTGGCTTCGCTTCCAGGCTCACTTTGGCTGGAAGGCCTCGCGCTGAAGGTTTCGTCTTCGCTCGGAAGCTTTGCGGAGATGGCTTCACCAAAAGGCCTCACCTCCTCTTGGAGGCTTCGCGAGGAAGGCTTTACCTTCACTTTGAATTCTTTACTTTGGAGTTTCTTGTTTGAGGGCTTCACCGTGAGATTTCTCAGAAATGGCTTCGCCTGAAGACTTTGCCATCGCCGAGATGCCTTTGCTTAAGAAGCCTAGCCCTCGCCTTAAGGCTGCGCACAGGGGCGGCTTTACCAAAGGGCCTCGCCAACGCCTACGTGCCTTCCCATGATGACGTCCAGTCTGCCATGAGGTTCCACAGGAATGGCTACGCCTGTGGGCCTTCGCCATAGCCCGGATGTCATCGCTTGGGAAGCCTTGCCTTTGCCTTGAGGCCTCTTGAGGAGTCCTCGCATAGGCGTTGTCTTCTCTGGTCGGGTGATCGCTCGAACCATGGATCAGTGCTGAGCCTATGAACCTCCTCGCCACGGAGTTGCTCCGAGCTTCATTCGCCTTTGCCTCTTCATCTGGGATACTTTGTTGTTGCTTGCGGACCTCATGATCACATCATTCCCTCCCTCTTAAAAAGATTCGTCCTCGAATCTAAAGGGAAGAAATTTCTGTAAATGAAACAAGCACAACAAACTTTTACAGAACATTAGGGGTTAGTGAATGAAAGCTCATCAGGGGAGACTAGGGGGGGTCGCGGTGGCAATGCATACAAATGGGGGAGCATAATAACTCCAATATGCATTGTAATCATGAACAAAAGTCGATAAAAATTCATGACATGCTTCCTAGAGTATTGTATGCAATTAACAATGAATTTATACTCGAGGAATGCATGCGGTCTAAAAGTGTAGACCTTTGTTCATGGATAGGGGTGGGTCAGGAAGCGTTGTCTTCGCAATCCACATGCACATGTGCTTCCCAAGACAAAGAAGAGAAAACTAAGCTAGTCGTAAAATGAACATCAAAGTGTGGCACACACGGACTAGCATTAGTATAAACAGGAGGCTCGGAGAGGGACAATCTGCCTTCTCTCTTCGCCTTAACCATTAACATGGTTTCAGCCTTAATCTTCCTAAGATGCTCATGTTTACTAAAGATAGACATGGATGTCTCGCATGGGGTAAACATGGCATCTTGGGAAGTCCCATATAAATATTCGAACAGCGGGTGTGGAGGATGATCGACGTCTGATCCATCACCCACGTTCGTAGCCTGAAAACTTAAGGAAGCCATAGATTCGCACGCAGGCGTATACCCTTCGCTGCCAGAAGAAAGATACAAGTTACCTTCCTCCAAGTTAGGGAGGTGCAGGTTCTCTTCGCACATCATCTTCTCCTCCAGCAACGGTGCGGCTTCTTCCTCAAGTGGGGGTTCGGTTGGAACTCCCGAGTGAGCTCTTCCTTCTTCCAAAGCCGTGGCGCTTTCGCTTTCTTCAACTCTTAGCGCATCCGCGACCTCTTCATTTTTCTGCACAACCAAAGAAGAACAACAGGATTGAGAAGATGTTGTTAGTTCTTCTTGGAGTTTTGTTGAAGGGCTGGGTGAGTCTTTCTTTTCACTCAGTTGGCTTTGGAGAGCCCTTTCCTTTCGTCTCTCTTTTCTTTTCTTTCTCTCTCTCTCATACTCGATGTACTCATTCTTGAGTCTTTCAATCGTCTGAGAGAGAGTTTCTTCACTTAAACTTAAGTGAGGGTTTGGATTTTGGGTGTGGGTTGAGGCTGCGCAAGCATTGGGGGGTGGGGTGCGCGGCTCAGCCAAGGGAGTTTGTGGCACCTGGGGTCTTCGCCTCCTCTCATGGGAGGAAGATGGTTCGCTTTGGGGCGAAGACCCTGCAAGTGGATTTTGGTGGCGGAGTCGGGTGGAGCTGCTAGATGTAAGGCACGAAGGGGCCTTATTTGGTAGGATGGAAAGGGTGGCTCCTCTTGGGAGGAACCATACCTTTGCCATAACAACCTCTTCAATTTACTCCACGTCCGAATAGGGGGTTCGCCATATTGTTTTCGTTGGGCGAGTTCTTGGCGATGCCATCTCTGGGCTTCTCCCTTTAGGCACCTTATGGCAAAGTCTAATCTTTCTTCATTATGAAGTTGGTAATACCAAAAGTGGTATTCCAATTTCTCCATCCAATGCCATAAATTCTCTTCAAGTTTGCACCTCTTTGTCAAGGGGTGAAACCCAATGAAATGGAAGTCTTCTTCCGCCATGAGTTCGCCTGCACATGTAAACAATAAAGTTAATACCTCTCAAGCTCCTCACGTGTTTAGGCCTCTCCTTTCGCCAAGGGGTCTGCCCTTTCGCGAGGGGTCACACTCGTTTTTTTCCCTCTTTCCTCTTGCTTGTAGCTCTCAAAGCTTGCTCTTTAGTGCCAAACCCGAAAATGAATACCTCAAGATAACGTCTAGCATGCAATAATCATTTTAGAAATGAAGTGCTAGTTACTTGAAGCAAACTAGGTTAAAAATGGGGGGGTTTCTTTGGAGAATTCAAGAGGGTATGAAAGAAGGTTTTGGCTCACAAACAGTTTTGGCTCAAATTCGAAATCGAAATTAGATCAAGGTCACTATTCATATGAGTTTTGGTATGAACTGTAAGAACACTCATATGAACACCAAGAACATCAAGAACACAGATTCGATTTCCTTTATGCTATAAACAACCATTCTTTGGTACACCACTTTCTTTTCTCTTTTCGACTACAACCTCACTCTTTTGAGCTTAAAAACTTTGCACGTTGCAGTTTTGAATCAAAACTGAGATTTGCGATAAAACCCACAACTGCGTTCTTTTCTTTTTCTTCTTCTTCTTCTTCTCTGTTTCTCTTCTTCTTTCTCCTTCTTTTTTTTGACTTTTTGATTAATGAAGTTGCTAACACAACAACAACTTCTAACACAGAAACAACACAACAGATAAACCGAAATAAAACGGATAGGGGGTTTTCAGAAAATGGACAGAATATAACATGGTTATAAAATACGCAAAGATAAATCTTTCTTCAAGTAGAAGTTAAAGGTTTTAACCTTGAAGAAATCACAACAACTCCAGCAAGCGATCTGGCTCTGATACCACTTGATACGACCACGGGTACGCTTGACGCGAATCCGCGAGATCGTACGGAAGCGCAGATCTAGCTCGGTGGAGTCGATTGAACAAAGAAGGATAGAGACGGCCACAGACACCTCCCAACTACGAGGTTGGGCAATATCTGCGATAAGCCCGGGAGTATGGAAGATCTAGCACCTCTTAACTACGAGATTAAGCAATACTAGATATTAAACTTGATGATAAACGATCAATCAAGGGGGATGGCGGAATATAGCAAGGGGGTGAGAACCGGGCTTAAGGAATTGTCCTTCTTAAGCTTTACATATGTTCTGCGTTACAAAAGAGTTTGCTGTCCCTTTTATAGGAGGGAGAGGGGACAGTCTCTGACAAATGCGCAGTATGCTAAAAGGTATAAGGTGCCTCAATCAGGTTTGGCGCACCAACACTTAACCGTTTTCAGATTTTTGGCTAAGTGTTGAGTCATGGCTTTGACCAAGGGGGAGTGGGACAAGTGTCCCATGACTCACCCCTTGGAAAATATAAAAGGAGGCTTTTTTGGAAGAAAAGACAAATAACCTTCATTTCTTCTTCTTCTTCTTCCTCTTAGTGCCGCCACCATCTTCATCTTCCTCCAAGCTTCTTGTTCTTCATCTTGGCTGGAAACATCAAGGATTTGGGCTCCATAAATTGGTAAGCTTC
Organism: Stellera chamaejasme; assembly: GCA_024586325.1. Classification (NCBI taxonomy): domain Eukaryota; kingdom Viridiplantae; phylum Streptophyta; class Magnoliopsida; order Malvales; family Thymelaeaceae; genus Stellera; species Stellera chamaejasme. Next base: position 23,899,015 of record CM044981.1, read on the forward strand.
TCTTCTCCATGAGTTTGCAAGTTGGAAGCATGTTTTTGGTGGAAAAAGAGAGGTAGATTCGAATTAGGGTTTGCTCTTTGCTACTAGTTTGGTTGATCTTCTTGCTTCCATCTTTTAGTATGTTCTTCTTGGGTTGGAGAGGAGTAAGAATCATGGTTTGGATTTTGGAAAAACTCCGTGGATGAAGAAACCCTAAAATGCCGAAATTAAGGGTGATTTTCTAAAATGGTGTGTAGTTGTGTTCTTGGATCATGCTTTGGATATGTTGTTCCTAGCATGATTCTAAGGCTTTGTATGGTTTCAATTTAATGGAAAACATGTTGGGTGAAAAACCCCCTTTTGGCCGAAACTAAGGGCTAGGGTTTTTGAATGATTTTTGGTGTTTAAGGTGAAATTGGTTAGTAATCTTGCTTAAGATGTGTAATTGGTGGTTAAAGTATGTGTTTGGTGGCTTGAATGGATTGAATTAAAGTTTGGTGGAAAAATGGGTAAAGGGCCGAAACTTAGAAGGGAACTTTAGTTATGTTAGTGTTGTGTTTTGGGTGATTTGGATGGTGATTTGGTATCGGCTATGGAGTTAGGTGCGTAACGATGTTTGGAACGTCGTTTTCGGGTGTTAGGAGCAAAATTCACCTTTATGCGTGGTTACGGGTAAAGTGTCTGGAATGTGGGGTTTAAAGGTTGGAATATGTTTGTGGGTGTGTGAATAACGATGTTCTAGCTCGGTTTGTGAAACCGAGCTTTCTGTGGATTTTTGCGGGAAAGTGCGGGATTGTGCGGGTTTGGTTTCCGGGGGTTTGTTTTGGTGAGTTCTGACTCATTTGTGGTTGTTCAGCTTGTTTCTGCATTGGTGGAGTTGCGTGGGACCTTAAAAGGCAAGTTGTCACATTTCGGCCCGGGAGCCGGGATTTCCCGGGATTTGTAATACGGAGCAAATTTTCTGAGGTAAGGGTTCAACTTCTCTCGTTATGCATTCTAGAATGGGACTTTATGTATATCTGGTTTAGTGGAGGCGGGTTCCGGGTGAGGACGGTGGTTCGGTGATCCCGAGACCCGTCACATGGTAAGATATTGTTTGTCTTCTGCTTCAAGGCCCGGATGGTCTTGGAGGCCACGAGTTCACATTTTGTTCTGTATATCCGCACCAGGTGCCGATAGACCCGCTTATACTTATATGATATGTTTCCTTGGTTATAGACCCGAGATCCGAGACCACGGGTGCCTTTGTGGTTTGTTGTGTCCGCACCGAGGGTGCCGACATTCTGTCTTCTATGTATCCGCACCGGAGTGCAGACATTGGTGTGTATGGAGGGTGCCGACACTTTACGTATATCCGCACCGGAGTGCTGATATACCTCGTGACCCTACGACAGTTTGGGGATCGCGACCCCAGCCGGTACCGTGCTTCGTATATTATACCTCTCGACCTCTTGTCGTTATGTGCTTTATTATAAGGGTCATTCTGGCGGTTGGACCGCATGTGATGGGATTTCCGGCTCACCTTATTCTTTATATTTGTATATATATATATATATATATATATATATATTTGCTTGTGTTTGTTCTGTTTTGCAGGTTCGGCTCATTAGCACTTAAGCAAATTGTATCTTACCTCAGCCCTTACTGGGTCCTCCCGAGGACTCAACCCTTATTGTTTACCACCTTTCAGGTCGATCTGACAAGCAGCCAGCGGACTAGAGATCCGCGGTGCTTTCTGTTGTTTTGGTTTTCAGGTATCGACTGTTCCATTTCTGGAACCTCTGTTCTGATAAGTTAAGGGGTAGTCTCGGTAGAGGTTTGGGTGGTGTACCAGACTTCTGTTATATTGGTTTGGCAGTTAACTGACTCTTTTCTCTCTCTTTGGTTGTATTTAGCAGCAGCAGCAGTACCACGTGCGGGAATCTTTTGAGCGAGAGGTTTCAGATTCCGCACTTAGGTATATCTAGGCTTTTGTTTTGGATGGCTCTGTAGCTGTAGTTGCATGCATGTATATCAGATCATGAGGTTGTATATGATGTATATTCTGGGATATATTCTGACTCTGTTTGTCTTCTGAGTCGAGGGCGGAGCCCCGACTTGCCTATGTTGGATTTGTGTATGAAATGGGTTCTGTGTTTTGCTCATCATGAGTAATGTATGGTATTCCATGAACTGCGTGTTTGGTAATGGTCGAGTGCTCGCCCATTTCCGTGGGGCGGGGCTCACCATGAATGGTTGAGATATTTTGTATACTTGCCATGTATGTATGTTGTAAACCTAATGGCTTCTGTCAACGTCGTGACACGCAAGTCAAACCAGAACGTGGCGATCACGCGCACGGATCTGCCACCAAATGGCGCCGTCTGTGGGAAAGGCGGTGGTCCCCAAAATCGGATTGAACGTGGGGGCCATTCCCGTTCCCGATCAACTAGACCGGAGGAGGAAGGTTCCACCAACGGCCACACAGGCGACCCCAGTTACAAGAATTCCTCGGAGGAAACGTCTCATGGAGCGACCTCCCTACGGCCTACATCCAGCTTCCGTCGAAGCGACATTCGACACTTGGACCCTGATCTTGTCCAAGCAGTTCGGATGGTTCTTCAGGAAGAGCGAAGAAACCAAGACGACCAGGCTAGTCAATCTTATAATCCTCGGGACAGCTTGTCACCACGGCAGAAGCGGTCAGACCATGGTAGACAGCAGGCAGCTTCACAGCAAGTTGCTTCCCCGGACCGTCAAAGCCGACAGCGGTCAAGATCCCCGAGGAAGTACAAGAGAGACCGATCCCCTAGACCAGAGAGACTGGTACGTGGTGATCCGCGGGACGATGTGATCAGGAAAATGTTGCATCGTCTGGAACAAGTCGAGAGAAACTCGGGCATTCCCGAACCCAAGTGCGAGGTCATCCCTGATGATGGGCCATTCACCAGCAGGATTCGGGACACCCAGATGCCCCGAGTGTTTAACTTACCACACCCATTGGAGGTATACCAAGGCTCAGGAGACCCTGATGCTTTTGTCCGCAAGTACAAAAGAGCGATGGAGCTGAAAGGAGCCAACGAGGCGGCCCTGTGCAAGTGTTTTGAAGTAGCTCTAGGAGGTCCGGCTTCAGCTTGGTATAACTCGCTCCTCCCGAACTCGGTATCATCGTTCGGGGACCTGGCCACCAAATTCACGACACACTTCATCGGATGCAAAAGGTCAGCGAAAAGGGCCATCCAAATGTTTGACATAAAACAGAGACCGAACGAGAGTATTCGAGAGTTCGTCGAAAGGTTCAACCGAGAAGCCGTACACGCGTCTGATCTGACGGACAACATTCGGATCATGGCATTCACAAAGGCGCTTATCCCCAATTCGCGCCTGGCTTACGAATTATCTCGAAAGAACTTCACCAGTGTCGAAGAAATGTACGCTGTCACACAGGAGCATATGATCTCTCAGGAAATGTTGTCCCAACGCGAAGGGAAGCAGGACAACAGAGATAACCGAGAGCCAAGGAAGGAGAACATCAGAACTCCGCAGGTCAAATAGTCGGGGAACTGGGGAGGGCAGAAGAGAACTTTCGAGAGAATCCCGAATTTCACCCCCCTCAATACAACTCAAGCTAGCATCCTCGCAGCCCTCCAGAGACAAGGTGCGGGGAACATTAACTGGCCCAGAGCCATGCCAGAGGGAGCAAAGCGCGATTCATCCAAATACTGCCAGTTCCATAGAGACACCGGGCATGAGACTGAGCAGTGCCATCAGTTGAAGAGATACATCGAACATCTCATCAAGAGGGGCTCTCTGGGTGTTACGGTCACCCCGAGCGGGTTGCGACCGGGTGACCCGGGGCTCCGGATTTGGCCTGCGGGTCACGTTTTTCGGCGTTCAGACGGCTCTCGAGCCCTATCCGAGTATCATTTTCGCGAACCCTTCCGTATTTGAGGTCGTGTGGGTCCCGGGGCTTGGGATGGAATTTCTCCGCTCCGAAAATATTTTTCGGCGCCGGGGTTGTCGGCGAACTTCTGAAATATGTTTTGTGAATGTTATAATATTCTCCAAGGTTAATTTTGGAATTCGTAATTATTTTTGGGCAAAAAGAATTGGAACTTTCGGAAAAATTGGGGTCGGTAGCCTTTGTTTCTTTCGGCAGCATTTGTGTGAGGATTAGGGACACTTGGCCAATTTCTATTTAAGTGTAGGAGTATGGGTTATAAAGTGAGGAAAATATATATTGGCTATTATTTCCATAAAATGAGTTTCAACTCGTTTCTTTTCTTTTTCATCTTCTTCTTCTTCCTTTGCTGCTGCCGACGCCATGGTTGGAGCTCAACCTCAAGCTTGAAGTTCTTCTCTTTGCTTGGAATCAAAGAGAGATTGGGTGCTTTATGTGGTAAGTACCTCCCTAAGCTCTCTTTTCTCATTAGTTTTGAAGATTAGTGAAGAAAAGAGGAGTTTTGGCAAATGATGGGTTTGTTCTTAGCTATAAGCTAGGATGATTCTCTTCCTCCCATGTTTTAGTATGTTGTTCTTGGGTTGTAGGAGAGTGTTAATCAAGTGTTGGATTTTGGAAAACACATCTTGGATGAAAATCCCTATTATGGCCGAATTTTTGGGAAAATTCCAAAATGGTGTGTGTTTGTTATCTTGTTTCATGCTTCAAGTATGTTAATCCTAGCATGATTCTAAGCTTATGTATGGATTCAATTTGATGGAAAACAAGTTGAGGTAAAAACCCCCAAATGGCCGAATTTTTGAGTTGATGTTCAATGATGGATTTTGTTGTTTGGATGCAATTGGATAACAAGAATTGCGAAAGACTTGCCCGAGGGCAGTAAGGAAAATCTTGTAAACTTGCTTCAAATGAATAAAGACTTGTTCGCCTACTCTCCGACTGATATGCCCGGGATCGACCCGAAAGTCATCCAACACAGCCTGCACATCGACCCGAATTCAAGACCTGTAAGACAGAAGAAAAGAAATAACGCCCCCTTCAAGAGGGCCTTCATCAAAGAGCAAATCTCGAAGCTTCTCGATGCTGGGGTCATAAGAGAAGTATCGTACCCTGAATGGTTAAGCAATCCCGTAGTTGCAACCCGAGAAGACAGCGATAAGTTGCGCATGTGCATCGACTTTACTAACGTAAACGATGCTTGCCCGAAGGACTTGTACCTCTGGTTGGTAGCGACACTGTGGGTTGGTTGTGCTACTCTTGGAGGACCAAGAGTTCTAAGGGGGAGAATGTTACGGTCACCCCGAGCGGGTTGCGGCAACGGTGACCCGGGGCTCGATTTGGCCTCGCGGTCACGTTTTCGGCGTTCGACGGCTCCCGAGCCCTATCCGAGTATCATTTTGGCGAATATCCGAGGTCGTGTGGGTCCTCGGACGTTTCCGCCGAAAATATTTTTCGGGCCGGGGTTTGTCGGGTCGCCTCGGGACGCACAGCGGCTCGGTAGCACTCTCGAGATCTCAGTTTGGGAAGCCGTTTGCAGTTTTGGAGTCGTGGAAACGTCCCTGAGGTGGTTGTGGAGTTTAATATTCGGGGCGGGACGCTCGGTTCCCGAGCGACTCCGAGCTCCTGGACGGGAATCCCGGGCTTGGGATGGAATTTCTCCGATGGCTCCATGGTTGGTTATGTTATAATTTAAGATGGAATTTATGGGTATTTTTATAGAATTTTGGTGTGATGGGATTTTGGTTCCATTGGACACGCTCGCACGTCGGGATTTGTTCGGGTTCAGCGAGCTCGGTAGGACACTCTGGAGTGGAAAATGAATTTCTGAAAAATGTTCTGTGAATGTTATAATATTCTGAAGGTTGTGTCCAAGTTTCATTAATTTTGGAATTCGGTAATTATTTTTGGGCAAAAAGAATTGGAACTTTCGGAAAAATTGGGAGTTAATTTGCAAATGGGTGCAAAATTAATAATAAAGCGTATGGGGTGCAGCAGCTGATTAATTCAGCAAAGCATTTGTGGGAAGGAGGAACGGACACTTGGCTTGTTTTAATTTATGTGTGGGAGGTATGGGTTTAAGTGAAAGGAATATATATATATATATATATGGTTTAATATTTCCATAAAATGAGATAAGTCTCATTTCCATTTCTTTCTTCTTCTCTTCTTCTTCTTCGTGAGTCTGTCATGCCGCCTCCATGGATGGAACTCCACCTCAAGCTTGAGGTTCTTCTCTTTGGCTCAACTCCTCCGATAGACAGGCTTGTGGATTCCACGGCCGGACACGCGAGGCTCTCTTTCCTCGATGCTTACGGTGGTTATCATCAGATCGTGATGAACCCGGCAGATGAACAAAAGACGCCCTTCATAAGCGACGCCGGACACACCGTTATACCGTAATGCCCTTCGGACTTAAGAACGCCGGGGCGACTTATCAAAGGTTGATGGACAAGGTATTCTCCGGACAGATAGGAAGAATTCTTGAAGTTTACGTTGATGATATCATCATCAAGAGCAAGGAGGAAGTGGACCTCGTCCGCGATATTGAAGAGGTATTTGGGCAGATCCGAAAGTATGGACTACGATTGAATGCGGACAAGTGCGTTTTCGGAGTAACATCCGGGAAATTTCTCGGGTTTATGGTGTCCGAGCGCGGCATCAATGCGAATCCAGCAAAGATCGAAGCTCTTCTAAACGTGAGGACACCCTCATCGATAAAGGACGTGCAGAGACTTCTCGGGAAAATTACGGCCCTAAGTCGTTTTATATCTCGATATGGAGACAAGTGTCGCCCTTTCTTCAAACTCTTGATCAAAGAAGGCGCAGAGCCCGGTAGAATTGGGGTACGAAAAGGAGAGAAGAAATCTAAGGACGAGAATGCAAGGGAACGAGCTAGGTTCAGTTGGAATCCCGAATGTCAGAAGGCCTGGGAGGAAATCAGAGCCTACCTCTTGGAAATGCCTACGCTTCGGCAACCAACCGAGGATAGACCCCTCATTGTATACTTGGCAGTAGGAGAAAAGGCCGTAAGTTTGGTACTTAGTCAAGAAGACGACCAAGGAAAACAGTGGCCGGTTTATTACGTGAGCAAGTCATTGCACGGAGACGAGCTCAATTACCCGATGATCCAGAAAGCGGTGTACTCTCTAGTCCTATCAGCCAGAAGATTGATACCATACTTCCCTGGATTTTCCATCATTGTTCGAAGTAATGTCCCTGTCAAGGACATCCTAAAGCGGGTAGACCACTCCGGAAGACTGTCGAAATGGTGCATAGAACTAAGTGAGTAGAAGATCAAATACGAACCTCGGAGAGCGATCAAGGCACAGGCATTAGCGGATTTTATCACAGAATTGCCCAAGGAATCCGAAAATGAGGATTCTTTGAACGAGGATAGTCCGGTCTGGACCCTACATGTGGATGGAGCTTCGGGATCGGACAAACAAGGTGACGGATTAGTTCTCGAAGGCCCAGAAGGAATGAAAGCAACAAAGTCGATCAAGTTCACTTTCCCGGTAACAAACAACGCGGCCGAGTATGAAGCCCTTATTGTTGGTCTAGAACTGGCCAAGAAAGCGGGAATCCGATCCCTAAAAGCATGTAGCGACTCAAACCTCCTCGTTCAGCAGATGAATGGAGAGTACGAGATCAAGGAACCAAGTCTCAAGAAATACGCCGAGGTAGCTAGAAAATTGGCCGCGGATTTCGAGAATCTATGTATCGAGAAGATCCCACGGTCGCTCAATTCGGAGGCCGATCAGCTTTTGAAGTCAGCTTCTTACGACGAAGTAAGAAGTGAACATTGCGTCGACTACTCCCGGATATGCTGCATTACCTCGGGATGGAGGGTCCCCTATTGGAAGTACCTCAATGAAGGGATACTCCCGGACAACCCGATCGAAGCCGCGAAAATCACGAGAAAGGCAAGCAAGTTCGTTATCATTGGTGATAATCTGTACCGAAAGGGATTCTCTTCCCCGATGCAAAAATGCGTCGGAGAAGGAGACACCGAGGACATTCTGAGAGAGACCCATGAAGGCACCTGCGGGTCGCACATTAAATCAGATGCGTTGGCTGCGGTCATACTGAGACAAGGGTTCTTTTGGCCTACCCTCAAGGAAGACGCTAGGAGGCTAGTTAACAAATGCAAGAAGTGTCAGGAACACGCCCGAATACAGAGAATTCCCTCAAAGTACGTATCGTCCTCGGACTACCCCATACCATTTGCCGTATGGGGAATCGATCTGATTGGGGCCTTGCCTACCGCCCCCGGAGGACTGAAGTATTGCGTAGTCGCCGTGGTCTACTTTACCAAGTGGATAGAAGCCGAACCACTGCCACAATTACGGCTGAAAACATCCGAAAGTTCGTGTGGAAGAACATCATTTGCCGGGTTCGGATGCCCAAGGTTCTAGTTGCCGATAACGGAACTCGGCCATCGACAGTGGATTCCAAGATTTCGCCGAGGAATTCGGGATCAAAATTCATTTTGCTCCGGTCGCCCACCCGCAGAGCAATGGCCAAGTCGAAGTGTCTAACCGGACTTTAAAAGATGGGTTAAAAACGAGACTTGGAAAAGTAAAGGGGAAATGGCCCGGAGAACTCCCTCATGTTTTATGGAGCTACCAGACCACGCCCCAAAGGTCTATTGGAGAAACCCCATTCTCTTTGGCATACGGGACCGAGGCGCTCATCCCGATTGAAGTAGCGAACTCTTCCCTCCGAGCCGTGGTGTACGAAGAAATGGCGAATGAGCAAGGTTTGCGGGCAAATTTGGACCTACTCGAAGGAAGAAGAGATGAAGCAGAGCTGCGAAGGAAAGCTTTCCAACAGAGAACCGCATCGACAACAAATTCCAAAGTGAAGGCAAAGAATATCAAAGTGGGTGATTTGGTCCTACGGCAAACCAAACTAGGATCCCGAAGACCAAAAGGGAGCGCGTTTGCCCTAAACTGGGAAGGTCCATTCGAGGTTGTCGCCGAAGAAAGGAAAGGAGTTTACAAGTTGTTGGATCCCGAAGGAAGGGAATTAGCAACTTCTTATCATTCCGAGGCATTGAAGAAATATTTTGTATGACCGAGGAGTAATAAAGCACGACTGAATTTGGAGACAAGTGTTGAACCAATCCTTGAATGTTTTCATTAATAACGCCCGAGGCTGGATTACAAAAATGGACTTGAAAGAAAATTACATCATTGAGGATCAGCGAAGTCGCCTACGGTGATCGGTTCGGCGGTTGCGTAAACTCCTCGCCGTACCAGCTAGGATCTTCTTCGGCTCGCCATTCCCGCCAAGCCCGGATAGGTCAACATGAGGATTGCGCCAACGATTTGCTTCCTGGCCAGACAGAACCCGAAGGTGTATTTGTCAACATCCAGATTTATAAAATCCTTCAGCGCCTTCTGATACTTCGGGATTTTGTCCTCAGCTTTGGCAAGTTCATCCCGAAGTCTCTGAATTTCCTCATCTTTAGCCTTCAGATCCCGCTCCTCCCGAAGCTTGCGGATCTCTTCATCCTTGACCCGCTGCTCGTGCTCATGATGCTCTTTCAGGTTGGCGAAGTCAACCTGAAAATTCTCTTTCTCGGCTTCGAGCTTCCGAACTGCTTCCCGAAGAGCGTCTTCAGAATGGCTGTGGTCTTTGACCGCGCTCAGGAATGCAACCTCAGACAAGGCAAAATCATCAGCTTCGGCCGGGCTGAGGTCCTCCCGAATGTGAGTGCCCTCGGGAAGCTTGAGTATGGTGGAAGTACGGGAGTGCCGCAGCAGCTACTCATAGTGGTGGACTCGCTGGATCAGCTTAGCCACCACAGCTATGGCTTTGGTCGCCCGCTGCTCGGCTTCGGAAAGGATCCGGCTTGACGCTCGGATAACTCGGGAAACTCACCCGCCCATCGTGGCCATCTGCACACCATCAAAAAGGATTACCTTCCCGCGGTATTACCCCGGAAGCTCAGACTTAAGAAATAAGAAACCAAATACTAACCCGATACCCAAGGACGGCCATTTTTTAAGCAACAACGTCCAAGTCAGGGTAGAAGTGTTCTAAGCACTCCACTGTTCGGGCGGTGGCGGTCCCTTCAAATAGTTCGGGAGCCATATCTTTGACATCTTCGTCGTCCAGGATGTTCTGATCCTCATGGATCAGCCACCCCGGCTCCTGGGGAATGAGATTATTCCCGAATTGAGAGAGCTTCTCGTCCCGCAGCTGCCTCCTCTCTTCCTGGGACTCTTTCCAGTCCGGACCTAACGTACAAAAATGAGATCGAACCACGTCATGCAGCGGGTCTTCACCGAACATTCGGGAAAGATTTCCGAATAAGTTCCAAAAGCGTAGATTGCGTAACTTCACAAACTGGTTACCTAGTTGAAACTCGATTGGTGCGACCTCCGGCTCTTTGCTCGCTTACCCTCGAAGCCGTGAACTTCCCCCTAGCCCTTCTGATTTGTTCGGGGGAGTTCTGCAGCATCTCATAAACGTCATCCCGAGTAGGATGACCTTCAACATGAACCGGAGATGGAACTTCCCCGGCCGACTTCTCAGCAGGCTGGCCCCCAGCATCAGCATCGCCCGCAGAAACCCTCTTTCGTTTCTTCTCAGCTGCTGCGGGCTTTGAACCTCCGGCTTTGGAGCCCGGTTTCTCTTTCCTCGCTTCCCGGAAGATAGCGCTGAGATCAAACTCGGGCTCCATTTCTGCAAAAAGGGGAAGAATTAGTTAATATCAAACGAATGCATCAATGAACAGAAGAACGATATAAACCTTTCTTGAAGTCCTCGAAGGACATTTCGCCCCGAAGACGATGCACCAAGGCCAAGTCTCGGGTCGAAGGGGAAGATTCCCGGATGCCTAACTCCCCCAAGTCCCCCTGGATAATACCCACGTGAGAAAGGACCCCTTGAGTAATCAGCCTCCAGTACAAAGGAAAGGGGAGAACTTCCTTCGGTCCATCCCCGCACCAAGGAGCAATGGTCCTGATTTTATTATCGAACCGGTCATAATTCTCCTTGGCGGCAGCCCCCTTCAGCAATCGCCGAGGATTCTGCACGTCCGGCAGTCCTCCTACCTTCTGCGCAGTTTGCAAGCCCCATGACGCATCAGGCTTCATGAAGAAAAATTCCCGATGCCATCCATTGCGGCTGGTTGGCAAGTTTCAAACGAAACTGAATTTCACAGTAGGAGGACCCCGGGCACTGAAGAAGTAGAAACAGTTCCTCGGGATCACGTTGACTTTATAGTACTGGAGGAAAGTGGATACGGTTGGCTCTGTCTCGAACAGAGCACAAAGAATGAGATAGGCGTTTATGTGGCAGTAGGTATTTGGGTTGAATTGGTTAACCGCTAGCCCATGGGATTCCGCCAACTACCGGACGAATGGGTGCGGGGGAAGCGGAGCCCGCACAGCAGTTGATCCTTAAAGATCATCAACCAGCCTTTCCCAGGCTCATACGCCCGGCATTCTGGGGAAGGAACCCGAGTACGAACTGTCATCGGGACAAAATAAGTTGATTGCCACTCTTTATTAGCTCCGAGTTGCCTTGCTCCGGTAGTTCTCTATCTCGAACCACCAACCTTCGGGAACCTCGCCCTTGGTTTCTAAAAGGCAACCTGAAGGACGAACAGTAGAAGGGGTGGGAAAAGTAGGGCCATTCTCATGTACCTCGGGTAAATGGCCGGAGGAGACAAGGACGGCTCGCTGGAAGAAGGCTAAAGGACGGGCTGACGGCAGCGGCGTCAACAACCCGACGGTGGAGTCGGTAGAATTGATGGACGGCGGACGAACCTCTATAACCGTCCGGAACGGTGGTTTCTCCGAGGAAAGGGGGGAAGAAGTCTTCTGGATTAGATTCTTCAACAGTTCTCCACCTCTTGAAGATATTAACCGCCTCCTGGAGCGTAGGATTATCCGTCGTGATTTTATTGTGAGAAGAGAGACGAGAGCTTGAGATACAAATGAAAGTGACGCTCAACTCACATTTGTAGAAAAGATCGGGCAGATGAAACGTCAAAAGTCACTCGATCCCTGCCGTCGATTCAAAGAGTGGCAGTTAAGGAGATGAACCGTCACAGATCCCGAAGAGAAAACCCCAGATCCGACTTTAGTTTCCCGGACGTTATAGTACGGGAAATACTTCAGAACCCCGAACATTGTTCGAGACAAAAGGAGGACTTCACATCCTCAGTTTCCCGGACATTATAGTACGGGAAACGTTTCAGAAGCCCGAACATTGTTCGAGACAAAAGGAGGACTTCACATCCTCAGTTTCCTGAACATTATAGTACGGGATATACTTCAAAAGCCCGAACATTGTTCAGGACAAAAGGAGGAATTCACTTCCTCAGTTTCCCGGACATTATAGTACGGGAAATAATTCAAAAGCCCGAACATTGTTCAGGACAAAAGGAGGAATTCACTTCCTCAGTTTCCCGGACATTATAGTACGGGAAATACTTCAAAAGATCGAACATTGTTCAGGACTGATAGTCTCGTTCCTAAAGAAGGCCCGGACTCTCAGTTGATGTGGTGGAGAAGATGATGCTCTTGAGACTCCAAGCTTGCTGTTCAGAGTAATCTGTAAAAGATAGGAAGAATACTCAGAAGTAGCAAGAGGGGAGTGGGGGGGGCGTGTAGTAGCTTACCCGATTTAGGGTGGACATCACCCTATTTATAGAGTGATGCCGGAGAAGAGCCTCCCTAGTTGAAGCCCTTTAGACAGTTGTTGAGATAAGTCCGTGTCAGACTGATTGGAGATAAGGCGGTTGTGATGATGAAGATCTCAGCAAACCGCCTTAGGTGATTCACTTGTCAGAGAATGTCTGGCGTATAAATCTGGTGAAGATCTCCCAGGCTCGTGCTGCCCTCCTTATTGGCCGGTTGATGTCAGGCGACCAAGTGGTCTATTTCCAAGTGGAGCAAGCGGCGGGCGAAGGCCCATAGGGGCGAAGGCCCAAATAGAATATAGCCAAATAAGGGGTGAGGGTTGCACGAACCTGGGTACCAGGGCCTTATCTGGGCGGGGCCAGTATAGGCAGGAGATTGGGAGTAAGACCCATGGAGGCGAGTGAGATCACAAAGGCGAGACCTGAGACAGCGAGGGTAGCCCGCGAAGGCCCCAGAGACGCAAAGGTGAGTGTGAGACATCGCCCATGCGAGACTTGGGGCCCGCGAGGGCGAGACCTCGCGCAGGCGATACTGGAGACCACAAGGATGAGACCTTGCGAAGGCGATATTGGAGACCACAAGGATGAGACCTTGCGAAGGCGATACTGGAGACCACAAGGATGAGACCTCTCCAAAGGCCTCGTATGATTCTGATGCAACGCGAGGGCGCGATTGCTTGGGTAGTGTACCAAGATGCCTCCTCCTGAGAGCGGAGTATGGGCAGGGTCCTGTACTCCGTTTTTTGAAAGTACTTTGCTGAGGACCGATGTAGTAGTCATAAGTGAAGATCTTTTATAATCTGATAGTTTGTGTTGGATCCTTCACGACCCTTTACTCTGTGTTGAAGATACTGTTTGAAAATACCATGTTGAGGGCGTGAGATCCACGTAACTCGAGTTTGTGTGGAGCGCGATGACCTTTTATGGTCTGATATTTCGTGTTGGATCCTTCATGATCCTTGTGAGTTTTGAGGAGGGGGCATTTGCTTGGGTAGTGTACCAAGATGCCTCCTCCCGAAGGCGAGTATGGGCGGTGGTCCCGTACTGCTCAAATTCCAAGTCTTTGGAGTTGGCGAAGGCGCTTGGGCCGTTTGCGGACCGTTTGATTGTGAAGGCAGCGAAGAGTCCCTTCAACATTTAATGCAGGGGAGATAAAGGAAGATGAGAGGTTTACTGACCGTTATGGGACGCAACACGTGGCACCGTAGGGGTCGATTACGCTTTGTAAAAGCGTTTCTTCTTCTTGTACGGCAGGGGAGAGGTTTAATAACCGCTGGATGCTGGCACGTGGCGCCTCAGGAGTCATTCACGCTTAAAAAGCGCTTTTTCATTTTGGCGGGCTTATAAAAGCGTACCCGAGAAGATTGAAGCCTTTCTTCTCCACTCTTGCATTTGTTCGCTCTGTTTTGAGTAACCCTTTCGTATTCTTGCGTTTCTTGGCTATTTCATCGGCAGTTGAGAGGTGGTTTGCGGTGGTTCCTCCTTTTCGTTTGAGATTCCGCCGGTCAACTGTTCATTTGCCAACCGCTCCGTCCGTTCTTGCTTACTTCTCAACTAATCGTAAGTTTCCGCACTGCATACCGAGTGCCTCCAGTTCTCGAGCGCACCGAGCGTTTGACGAAATGCCTTTGCTGGGCTGTTTTGATTTATATGCCTATCTGTTCTTCCTTTTGCAGAGATGGATTCCAAGGAAGCTGTTCGCCCAGTGGTCGCTCCTCTCGAGAAGACCACGGTGAAGTTTGAGAGAATTCACCAGGATATGGTGGAGGCCTTCTGGCCCGTGGAGAAAACGCCGGTATATGCGTCCCGTGCGGGTGTTTGTCGGGCGATGGGTTGGCCTGCTACCGAGGAGAACAAGGAGAACCGGTGCTGTGCTGTACACGGCGCAGCTTTCGGCGGGATTACGGTATCCCTTCCCGCAATCGGGTGCAAGATCTTTGTGCCGATTGGGAATGCCTCAACTCGCTTGGCGCCAATACTTTCCCGAGTATTGCAGGCTTTATCGTCGCCGCCACATGGCCAGTGTGAAGCCATTCGCCGATGTGTTCAACCGTTTCTATCGGTTGAGCCGAGGAGTGGGGTGCGTTCTTCACGTCACTCCCATAAACGTTGGAGGTAACCACTCCATCTCTTTCACCGCTCGCCCGATCCTACCACAACCGGCACGGATCCTTTTTCTTCTTGCCGCCAAGGCACATGGGACTTTCCCGTGGCGAGGACGCGACAATCCGTGCAAAGCATTGCGCGGAGGCCTGTGGCCGACTCACGGGGAGTGCGATGGCAGGCATACGCTCAACTACTGGGGTGGTTAGACGATGTCCTTTCGAGGAGCGCGTGCAGGCGTTCTTCCCCTTCTCGCTGCCGAATCGACGAGACCACCCTAAGGTGGGCTGGGATTAGCACGGGTTTCGTCTTTGGACCCTAGGTGCCCCCGCCATACGAGGGATGGGCTCCCGTCCACCGTGGGACAATGATAGACTCTTTCTTCGCCGCTCTAGCGGCGCCCAAAGGTACGCTGCGCATACATACTAATAGATCAGTAAATTTGTAAGAGGTCAGTAGAACCCGGTCTGAAGTCCTCTTTGTCTGCAGATGCCGCTGCGAGTCCGGCGAAGCCTGTGGTAAGAAAGCATCCATGCGCATCGCCCAAAGAGAGCACATGGCTTGTGCACTTGGGGAAGACGCCCCTGTCGGGGCGGTCAAGGTGTTGGGACCCATTGTCCCCAAACTGTCCAAGAAGAGGGCGGGTATCAAGCCTTCGATGGCTTCTCAGCCGGAGAAGAAGAAGAGAAAAGTGGCTGCCACGCAGCCTGAAGAAGAGAGAGCCCCTGCCGGTGCTGAGGGGACCCTGGCTGAAGGGCCGGCTGGGGAGGCTGAGAATCCCGCTGGATCAGAGGGGCCTACTCCAGCTTATTTTAATCAAGAGGCCAGGAGCCTCTTTGGGGAAGAGGGTCCTATTGGGAGCCCTGGCTGAAGAAGTCGAAGAGTGGAGTTTGAAGCGCTCCTACTGTTGAAGAGGTCGTGCCTTCTGCAGAGGGCCCAGAGGGAGCGCGAGCAGATAGCGCTGTTCCCATGAGGCCGTGCCCATCTCGGTGGTGCAACCCATTTCTTCCGAGGAGGCCTGCCGAGGCCTTTGTATCCGGGCTCTTCGCGAGCCCTTCACCAGATTCAAGGCGAAGACTTGCCCGGTCATGTGGTCGCGGCAGAGATCATCACCAGAGGAAGAGTGCCTCCTCCCAAGGGTAAGATGTCAGCGGCTAACGTCCTGATCTCTATGAGAAGGAGGGGCAACCAAGCTGCAAAGGCCATTGGGAGTACTGGCCAACGGGAGGTACCAGTCATTCCTTCGGAGGAGGCGGAGACCACTAATGCAAGGGAAGAGATCCCTGCAGCCATCCCTCTTGGAGAGGAGATCCCTGAAGAGGCCCCTTCAGGGGAGAAGGCCCCTGCAACGAAGGGGAAGAGGATCCTGGTGGTTGAGGAGACTTCTTCCTCCTCTAATAGCGAGGCCCCGGAGGAAGGGGGTCTGGTAACACGGTCCTCTGTGAGGCCAAGTGGTTGGGAGATTGCCCAACCTTCCAGCAGCCAGCTGGAAGTCAGTGGATGGGGGCGTCCTTCTGCTGGTAAGTCTTTTTGACTTTGACAGTATCTTCTTTGTTTTTGAGTTCATACTTCTGTTTCCTAGTTGCTTGATGCCTGTTCTTTGTAGGCGGGGCCCTTCAGGCCAAGGGGCCGGTCCCTGTGAGGCTCTTGTGGACCAAGGGGCCCTGACAGAGATCCCTGCCGATTTGGGGACCAGGACCGAGGTCCTTGAGAAGACCGGAGTCTGGTCTCACTATTTGGAGCGGAGGCGCGTTGCCGCCAAGTCGGTCCCCAAGTGGTCTGAGGAGCCAGACCTCCTGAGAGTCCAGAGGCACCAGACCAGACTTAGGGTGTACAAGGAGCAAGGGAGGCTCGTGAAGGATGCATGGGATCCAGTCTTCCTGCCTGGAGGGGAGCAGACCCTCCAATCCTGCCTGGAGGGGCTGCGCACCCCCTATGACAGGGAGGTGACCGAGCGGAGCCTGGACTCCCCTGCTGAATTTATGAGGGAGGCAGCTCAACAGAGTCTGCAGGTAAGACAGCTTCTGATCTTCATGTATAAGTTTAGTTTAGCCTTTTTCTGCTTCTGCTTTAATAGCATTGGGATGTAGGCGGCTGTCAAAGGTCATGCTGCTGCTGAGCAATGGCATGACTTCCTGAAGTATGCCAACAAGCGGGACGACGCCCAGATATCAGAGATTGCCTCTCTCAGGAGGGAGCTGGAGTCCTCAAAGAAGAGGGAGGAGGAGCTTAACGAGGAGCATGCCAAGCGGGTGGCCCAACTAGAGAGTTGGTGCGATTATGGCAACCAAGAGCGGGCACACAGCATGCGATACCGGTGGGAGCAGGCCTGCTTACTTGATGTTGCGAAGCAACGCTTCCTTCAGCAGGTAACAACGCTAGAAGCCAAGCAGCTTGAAAATGCTGTCTTGAAGGAGTCCCTCCTTTCCTTGGAGGCAGAAACCAAAGCCGCCCTTGGAGGCAGAAACCAAAGCAGCCTGGTATGCCCTTCTGGACTAGGGTGGAGGCTCCAACATGTGGATGCCCCCCCTATTTTGTATAAAGACCTGCATTCACACACTTTTTGGGAACAATAGATGAAGTAAAACTTCCTTTTACCTTCACTGTTTTGTAGATTCGCTTTAACTCGCGATAGCCCTGTAGGGTACGTTAGCTTAGTTTAATAACCATAGGCTAAGTCCTGTCTCATGGAGAGATGTCCTTCTGGGGTCCGCGAAGGCGAAGCCACAGGGACTACTTATCAAGGAGCTGGAGACTCAGTTTTAAGTTTATAGTGACGAGGCACTCAAGATCCGTAATGGCGGAGCCACATGAGTCATTCCAAATGACTTGTGGGTTTACTTGTTGAGCCACTGTGATGGAGACCACTTTTTGAGATAAATTCAGGGCCTGTTTAGGGAGTAAGCCCTTGGGTAGTGGACGGTGTACCAAGTAGAAGACCCCTGTAGTCTGCCCATCATTTATACGATAAGCATGCAGTAAAAAAGGCTCAGCTTACTTGGAGCCTGAAGTCGCGTGTTTGGCGAAGGCAGTAGGACGCTTGTTGAGACAAGTGGAGAACCATCTGAGGTTACGGGGTAAGACCCACCGCTGTGTTTGGGAGCCCTTGTGGAAGGTCTGCCGTGGCGTTCGAGGACGACTTACACATAGACCTTCCTAAGGAGCCAAAAGGGGGTTACCCTTCCGCAGCGCAAGGGGATTACCCTTGGGGCGGGGCGAGTTGAAGGTCGGTTGGGGAATGAGACCCGCAACCACCTGTGTGGAGAAGTCCGGGCGGAAGGTCTGCTGTGGCGTGCGAGGACGACTTACACATAGACCTTCCTGAAGGAGCCAAAAGGGGGTTACCCTTCCGCAGCGCAAGGGGATTACCCTTGGGGCGGGGCGAGTTGAAGGTCGGTTGGGGAATGAGACCCGCAACCACCTGTGTGGAGAAGTCCGGGCGGAAGGTCTGCTGTGGCGTGCGAGGACGACTTACACATAGACCTTCCTGAAGGAGCCAAAAAGGGGGTTACCCTTCCGCAGCGCAAGGGGATTACCCTTGGGGCGGGGCGAGTTGAAGGTCGGTTGGGGAATGAGACCCGCAACCACCTGTGTGGAGAAGTCCGGGCGGAAGGTCTGCTGTGGCGTGCTGGTACACTACCCAAGCAATCACGCCCTCGCGTTGCATCAGAATCATACGAGGCCTTTGGAGAGGTCTCATCCTTGTGGTCTCCAGTATCGCCTTCGCAAGGTCTCATCCTTGTGGTCTCCAGTATCGCCTTCGCAAGGTCTCATCCTTGTGGTCTCCAGTATCGCCTGCGCGAGGTCCTGCCCTCGCGGGCCTCCAGACTCGCAGGGGCGACGTCTCATACTCACCCTTGCGTTTCTAAAGCCTGCGCGGGCCCCCCTCGCGGTCTTAGGGCGAGCCCTCGTGATCTCCTTCGCCTCCATGGGTCTTACTCCCGCCTCCTGCCTATACTTGGCCCCGCCTGCATAAGGCCTTGGTACCTGTGTTCGTGCAACCTCACCCCTTATTTGGCTATATTCTATTTGGGGCCTTCGCCCCTATGGGCCTTCGCCCACCGCTTGCTCCACTTGAAAATAGACCACTTGGTCGTCCGACATCAACCGCCAATAAGGAGGGCAGCACGAGCCTCGGGAGATCTTCACCAGATTTATACGCCGACATTCTCTCGACAAGTGAATCACCTAAGGCGGTTTGCTGAGATCTTCATCATCACAGCCGCCTTATCTCCAATCGACCGACACGAGACTTATCTCAAACAACTGTCTAAGGGCTTCAACCGGGGAGGCTCTTCTCCCGGCATCACTCTATAAATAGGGTGATGTCCACCCTAAATCGGGTAAGCTACTACACGCCCCCACTCCCTTCTTGCTACTTCGAGTATTCTTCCTATCTTTTACAGTTACTCAACAGCAAGCTTGGAGTCTCAAGAACATCATCTTCTCCACCATATCAACTGAGAGTCCGGACCTTCTTTAGGGACGAGACTATCAGTTTGGCGCCGTCTGTGGGAACGAAAGTTCTTGCTATAAACCCATATTACAAACCACAAGCAATAAGTCATGCCAACCACCCGGAGTGCCAACAGGAACAGTCGTCAAGGGAGGAGGAATCCTCCGGAACAAATACGAACAATGATCCACCATCGAGCCATCCCGAACCACGTTCCCCACAACAGGAGAACTCTCTATTCACTCAACGGAGGAGAGCTCCTCCAACGTTGCCCGTAACATGCCTCAGGAGCGAAACACTCCACCCCCACACACCCCTCCACCGGGCCTGGATCCGGCAGTCCTACAAACGATCACTGAGGCGGTTGCTTTCAACTTACGTGAAACTCTCGCCACCACTCTTGGGCGTTACGGATAGCGTTGAACGCTGCGGACTAATCAGCACGAACGCCAGCCTACTCCTCCTCGGCAAGTAAGTAACCCCGATCCTTCTTCGTCATTACTTATCGCGCTTACTAGACGATTAGAGGAAGTGGAAAAAGAGATGAAAGGGCCAAAGTGTCCATAATATCTCCGAGGATGGGTCCGGACCACCTCTCGACTCCAACCTTTACTCGAGAGGGTTTTAGAAACCCCTCTTCCGACTGGGCCGGCCTAAGCTGGATGCTTATGATGGCCTGTCGGACTCGATATTCATCTCCAGCGTTACATGCTTCCGCAATGGCAATAGCAAGGGCGGACGACAACACGCTCTGTAGAGCTTTCAGCTCCACACTTACGGGGGCCGCTGCCAACTGGTACACCACTCTCCGGGACAAACGGTTTGATTCCTTCGAGGAGCTATCCCGCAACTTCTCCAACCATTTTGTGGTATCCAAACCACCTCCTAAAACGGCGGGACACCTTCTTAAGATACGGCAGAAAAAGGATGAGCCCTCGAGAGAATATATTCAACGCTTCTGTGCCGAGTCTATCCGTGTCCCTAACACGGGAGAAGAAGCTCGCTTTGCTTGCAGCTATCCAAGGCCTCCTCCTGAGAGCTCCCTTTTCTTTGTGGATGTCCACACTAACCCGCCCACCAACATGGAACAATTCTTAAGTACAGCGTCGCGGTTCATGAATACGGAAGAGGTCACTCGACCACTCGCCAGAGCCGCCACGGCGGACGCCAAGGGACAACCCTCGCGACCGGACCCTAGGTCTCAAAGGCGTACCACGCCCCAAGAGGGAAAGGGCATACATTTCTCTTCCCCCGCTGAGGGAATCTCGTACCAACATTCTCCATGCCTTGGAACAAAAGAGGGCGGTCCCCACTTGGCCTCGCCCCCTCTCCCAAGAAATAACAAGGCAAAGCAACAAGTTTTGCCGCTACCACCGTGACAAAGGTCACGACACTGAGGACTGTTTTGAGCTCAAGCGTATGATTGGAGAAATGCTGGCTCAAGGCAAGCTCAGGGAGTACTTGCTCCAAACTGAGGACCGTAGAAGAGAAGGTGACCGTGAAGGGCGCCGGCCAGAGGACCGCCGGCGGGGGCGCTCCCAGCAAAACCCAGGTCAGGAGAATCTGGTTCAGGTCCCCCCGGCAAGGGGACATATCGGCGTAATCACACAGTGTGAAGGCGCTTCGGCAAGACGCCGTCATATGAGGCAGATCTACCAGATAGACCACTCCTCTACTCAGTTTTTGCATCGCAGCGATGGCACCTCTGTGGCAATACCGCACGCTGACCCCTTGGTTATCACCGCCCGTATTGCGGGCTGGGACGTCGATAGAATCTACATGGATACGGGGGCGAATGCCAACGTGATCTACAAGCACACTTTGGTTGAGGCAAAGGTGCCTTTGTCACAAATTCAGCCCGCGAAGGGCGCCACCTTTGGAATAGGACGGGATGAAATCCCAACCTTGGGGTCGATCACCCTGCCCTATATGATGATGGGAACCACCAAGGAGAAAAAGCAGGTATGTCATTCGAGCTATGTGGACTTTATTGTCCTGGATCTACCTACGCCATATAACGCCATCATCGGGCGACATACTCAAACTGAGTTCCATGTCCGCCGTGATGTGCGAACTCGACTCTAGTTTTTCACACTGCGGCCGGGATGCCTATACCTTTGTCAACCGTAATGTGGCCGAGGCAATTACGTCTCGCCCTCGCCGGCCCCCGCAGCCTTCCCGGCCATCCGAGCCTAAGAGGAAGGCACCCGCAGAGGAAGCTGGTCCAGTGGGCGAAGCTGCTCCTGACTTGTCCGGAGCCTTTGATGAAGTTGAGATCTCTCCCGGGAAGACGTTTCGGGTGGGAAAGGACCAAGAGGAAAAAGACCAGCAAGCGCTCATCCACCTCCTCCATGCCAACAAAGTGATGTCTTCGCATGGGGCCTCGAGGACCTACCAGGAGTTGATCCCGCTGTTATTTCTCACAAGTTAAGCGTACTCCCGGCTTTAGCCCGGTTAGACAGAAAACAAGGGGCATGGCCCTTGACCGTAAGTGACTTTGTACGCACTGGCGTAAATTGCTTAAGGCAAATATAATCAAGGAAGTTCACTACTCTGAATGGGTTGCGAATATTGTCCTCGCCGATAAAGAGGGCGGCCAGTGGCGACTTTGCGTGGACTACAAGGGGGTTAATAGGGCCTGCCCAAGGGACCCCTATCCTTTACCATCCATTGACCAACTGGTTGACTCAACCGTTCATCACTCGGTTTTTTCTTTTCTCGATGCTTATAGCGGGTACCACCAAGTCTTTATGGACCTGGAGGACGCGGTAAAACCGCCTTTACTATTGGCGAGGCCGTATATCATTATATCGAATGCCCTTCGGCTTAAAGAATGCGGGGCTACCTTCCAAAGGCTTGTAAATCAAGTCTTCGCAGGCCGATTGGCCGAAATCTTGAAGCTTATGTGGATGACATTGTGGTCAAAAGCAAGGCCGTCTCAACCCATCTCACAGACTTGAAGGAAACATTCGACAACTTCCGCAAATACAATATGCGATTAAATCCAAAGAAGTGTATCTTCGGCGTGGGCGAAGGAAAGTTCCTGGGATACCAAATCTCCAAAGGAGGAATCCATGCAAATCCCAAAAAGATTGAGGCAATCACTACCTTGCGCACCCCCCGGGGGGCTCAAGGAAGTCCAACACCGGCAGAAAGCTAGTAGCCTGGGACGATCTGCCTCTAAACTAAGTGATCGCTGCAAACCTTTCTTCGATCGATTCGCAGGAAAAAGCTTGCAAATGGACGGAGGAATGTCGGGAGGCATATGCCTCCATCAAACGACACCTGCAAGAACTACCGCACTCAAGTGCCCTAGGCCGTGCGATGACCTGGTCCTTTACCTCGCCACCTCGTAAAGAAGTGTCGCTTCGTCCTTATTAAGGAAGAAGCCGCCAAGCAATGGCCGGTCTATTACACCAGCCACACTCTCCAAGATACGTAAACAAGGTATCCTCCTCCAAAAGGCTATATTGTCCCTTGTATATGCAAAGAAGGAAGCTCAAGCCCTATTTCCAAGGGCACACTATTATAGTCCGAACGGACTTGCCAATTCAGACATCCTAAGGCGCCCGAACATTCGTGGCGCCGCCAAGTGGTGCATCGAACTTGGCGGCTTTAACATCAATTATGAGCCCAGAAAGGCAATTAAGGGTCGTGCCCTCGCCGACTTTATCATGGAATTCTCAAATGCTGAGGTACTCTCGGCCCCGAGCAGGCCCACACCTCGTCCCACTCCTCCCGAATGGGACTTATTTGTGGATGGCTCATCCAAACTTGAATCTCCCGCAGGGGTGTGTATCTACGTGACTCCTAGGTATGGAAGTATTCCTTCGTGTCTCTTTTAAATTTCAAGTAACTAACAATGTTGCAGAATATGAGGCCCTCGTCGCCGGGCTGAAACTCGCCACGAGGGCAGGCATTCGCCGCCTCCATGTCCACAGTGACTCGCAGCTGGTGATTCACCAGGTTCAAGGGTGCGCCGAGTGCAAGGACGCCACCCTGATCAAATACCTTAAGTTGGTAAACACCCTACGAACCGATTTTGAAGAAGCCATCTTTATACATGTTCCTCGCTCGAGAACACTACAGCAGACATGCTATCAAAGGAAAGACTCCTCTACCACAGCCTACTCGACCAGTCCTTCCATCACTAAGGTATTGATATTGCCTCTCTAGCAACGCATGATCCAGCCACAGCATGGAGAAACTCCTATCATTGCTGCGCTAAAAGCCAGCACCACAGATCCCTGTGTTCGCAAGCAAGCCCTCCGCTCGTCCTCATTGATGACCAATTATGGCATCGCGGGTTTGCGGCGCTCTACAACGGTGCCTTAGCACCCTTGAGGGACGCTCTGTCTTGGATACTCTCCACCAAGGCAATTGTGGCGCTCACATCGCCGCGGAGGCACTCGCCCACAAAGCCCTTCGTCAAGGGTATTACCGGCCTACCTTGAAAAGGACGCCGCGCACTGGTCAAAACGTGCCACCAAGCAAATCAATTCTCGCAACCAGCGGCTACCATCCACGGATTCTCCAAAGATCGACAAATCCAAAGGTTTTCGCCTCGTGGGGCCTCGACCTCATCGGTCCAATGCCGAACGCGCCAGTGCCGCACCGCTTCGTGTTGTAGCAGTTGATTATTTTTCTAAATGGGTCGAGGTAGAACCCCTGGTCTCCATCACTTCCGCCAAGATTATCAAGTTTCTTTGGAAGAATCTTGCCTGCCGATACGGCAGCCCTCGTGCTATGATTACGTATAATGGCACTCAGGCCGCCACAAAGTGTCCAACAATGGGCACAGGACAATAATGTCCGCATGCTTTTTGCCCGGTGGCGCACCCCCGCCTAATGGGCAGGTTGAGGTCACCAACCGAACCCTCAAGGAGGGCCTCAAGAAACGCCCGGAAGGGGCCAAGGGCCGCTGGGTAGATGAACTCCCAAGTGTCTTATGGGACTATCGCACCACAACACGAACCCCCACAGAGAGACGCCTTTCTCTCTAGTATACGGCGCAGATGCGCTCCGCCTATTGAGGTAGACCTCCCTACAATCCGTATGATCAACTTCACCGACGAAGCCAATGCTCAAGGGCTCCGTGCCAAACTCGACTTAATCGAAGAATTACGCCAAGGTGCTCGCCGCATGACCGCCCTCAAACAGAGGCTCGTCTTCACCATAATTCCCGGTAAAACCCAAGGCATTGCAACAAGGAGGCCTTGCCTTGCTTAAATCAACCCTCACCGCCGCGACCCAAGCTGTGGTGTCCTGCGACCCAACCGGGACGGGCCTTATATTGTTCATAAACAAGTCCGCCTGTGAGTCTATGAACTTCAAGACCATGATGGTCGCCCGCTCCCCGCAACTTTCATGCGAATGACTTGCGCCCATAGTACGTGTAAGTCCTTAGTCTTACAAATTCAATAAAATACATATGTATTTCTTCCTGTCTTACAGCTTACATGGCATTTCAAATGCCCTCTTCATCACCCTCTCGTACCCGGCCGGTCGATCAAGCTACTGCACGAGTTATGGCATCGACCTTGTCAGTCTCACTTCTCCACACAGTGGTCATGGGTCTCATTCCCAACCGACCTTCAACTCGCCCGCCCCAAGGGTAATCCCCTTGCGCCGCGGAAGGGTAACCCCTTTGGCTCCTTCAGAAGGTCTATGTGTAAGTCGCCTCGCACGCCACAGCAGACCTTCCGCCGGACTTCTCCACACAGTGGTCGGGTCTCATTCCCCAACCGACCTTCAACTCGCCCCGCCCCAAGGGTAATCCTTGCGCGCGGAAGGGTAACCCCCTTTTGGCTCCTTCAGAAGGTCTATGTGTAAGTCGCCCTCGCACGCCACAAAGCAGACCTTCCGCTCGGACTTCTCCACACAGTGGTCATGGGTCTCATTCCCCAACCGACCTTCAACTCGCCCCGCCCCAAGGGTAATCCCCTTGCGCCGCGGAAGGGTAACCCCTTTGGCTCCTTCAGAAGGTCTATGTGTAAGTCGCCTCGCACGCCACAGCAGACCTTCCGCCGGACTTCTCCACACAGTGGTTGCGGGTCTCATTCCCAACCGACCTTCAACTCGCCCCGCCCCAAGGGTAATCCTTGCGCCGCGGAAGGGTAACCCCTTTTTGGCTCCTTCAGGAAGGTCTATGTGTAAGTCGTCCTCGCACGCCACAGCAGACCTTCCGCTCGGACTTCTCCACACAGGTGGTTGCGGGTCCCATTCCCCAACCAACCTTCAACTCGCCCCGCCCCAAGGGTAATCCCCTTGCGCTGCGGAAGGGTAACCCCCTTTTGGCTCCTTCAGGAAGGTCTATGTGTAAGTCGTCCTCGCACGCCACAGCAGACCTTCCGCTCGGACTTCTCCACACAGTGGTTGCGGGTCCCATTCCCCAACCAACCTTCAACTCGCCTCGCCCCAAGGATAATCCTTGCGCGCGGGTCTTACCCCTGTAACCTCGATGGTTCTCCACTTGTCTCAACAAGCGCCCTATCGCCTTCGCCAAACGCGCGACTTCTGCACTCCGTGTAAACTGAACCTTTTTACTGAATATTTATCGTATAAACGATGAGCAAACTACAGGGAACTTCTACTTGGTACACCGTCCACTACCCAAGGGCTTACTCCCTAAACAGTTGCCTAAGAAAAGGGCTCAACAAGTAAACCCACAAGTCATTTGGAATGACTCATGTGGCTCCGCCGTGGCGGATCTTGAAGTGCCTCGTCACTATAAACTTAAGACTAAGTCTCCAGCTCCTTGATAAATAGTCCCTGTGGCTTCGCCTTCGCGGACCCCGTAAGGACATCTCTCCATGAGACAGACTTAGCCTATGGTTATTAAACTAAGCTAACGTATTCTACAAGGCTATCGCGAGTTAAAGCGAATCTACAAAACAGTTGAAGGAAAAAGGAAGTTTCACTTCATCTATTGTTCCCAAAAAGTGTGTGAATGCAGGTCTTTATACAAAATAGGGGGCATCCACATGTTGGAGCCTCCACCCTAGTCCGTAAGGGCATACTGTGCATCGCCCATCTTCCTTCCCCTCGCTCCCCCATCAAGCGCGCCTACCGTTGGCTCATTGGTGTTGGCAGATCCAGATCCCAAGACTTAGAGCTGGAAACGCCTTCTCCACTTGGAAGCGGCATCGCAGCCAGCCTTCCTCATAGGCCTCGCCCCGCTCGCCTGTGGCTTGATCTCACCAAGCTTCTCCACTGGGCCGAGGCATCCGCCGTGGATGGGCACCTTAATGGAGGAAGAGGACTCAGGATCCTCACCTTCAAAGGGGGGAAGGCCCAGAGCCTTCTCCATCTCCCACACTGAGGCCATTGCCTTTTCCAGGTCAGTGGCGACCTCCAGGCGTGCCTTCAGGGCAACCTCAGCAGCAAGCCTGCCCTCCTCCACCTTCTTCTCCGCCGCTGAGCCTCGGACAATGCAGCTTGGCCTCGCCTCCTCGCCGCGGCCTCGCCGCTCAACTTGGGCCTTCGCCACCGCAAGGGCGGCTTTGGTTTCGCCTCCAAGGAAAGGAGGGACTCCTTCAAGACAGCACTTTCAAGCCGCTTGGCTTCCAGCATTGCTTCTCGCTGAAGGAAGCGTTGCTTCGCAACATCAAGAAGGCAGGCCTGCTCCCACCGGTACCGCATGCCGTGCGCCCGCTCTTGGTTGCCATAATCGCACCAACTCTCTAGTTGGGCCACGCGCTTGGCATGCTCCTCCTCGAGCTCCTCCTCCTCTTCTTTGAGGACTCCAGCCTCCTCCCGAGAGAGGCAATCTCGATATCAAGGCTGCCCCGCTTTATTGGCATACTTCAGAAGTCATGCCATTGCTCAAAGCAGCGTGACCTTTGACAGCCGCCGCACCCCAATGCTATTAAAGGTATGAAAAAGGCTAAACTAAACTCATACGTAAAGACCAGAAGCTGTCTTACTCGCAGACTTTGTTGAGCTGCCTCCTCATGAATTCAGCAGGGAGTCCAGGCTCCGCTCGGTCACCTCCTCGTCATAGGGGGTGCGCAGCCCTCCAGCAGGATTGGAGGGTTTGCTCCTCCCCGCAGCAAGTGAACTGCTATTCCTCGTGAGGAAGACCGATCCCATGCGTCTTTAGAGCCTCCTTGCTCCTCGTACACCCGGAGTCTTGCCCGGTGCCTCTGGACACTCAGGAGGTCGGGCTCCTCAGACCACTAGGGGACCGACTCGGCAGCAACACGCCGCCGCTCCAACTCGCGAGACCAGACTCCGGTCTTCTCAAGGACCTCGGTCCCGGTCCCCAAATCGGCAGGGATCTCTCACAAAACCCCTTGATCCACAAGAGCCTCACAGGCCAGCCCTTGGCTCAAGGGCCCTCGCCTACAAAGAACAGGCATCAAGCAACTAGGAAATGAAGTATGAACTCAAAAACAAAGAAAATATCACAAAATCAAAAAGACTTACCAGCAGAAGGACGCCCTATCCACCGACTTCCACTGGCTGCCGGAAGGTTGGGCAACCTCCCAACCACTTGTCCTCGCAGAGGACCGTGTCACTGCACCCCCTTCCTCCGGGCCTCACTATTAGAAGAGGAAGAAGTCTCCTCAACCACCGTGATCCTCTTCCCTTCGTGGCGGGGCCTTCTCCCCGAAGGGGCCTCTTCAGGGATCCCTTCTCCACAAGTGATGGCTGCAGTGATCTCTTCCCTTGCATTAGTGGTCTCCGCCTCCCCGAAGGAATGACTGGTACCTCCTTTTGGCCGGTACTCCCAATGGCCTTTGCAGCTTGGTTGCCCCTCCTTCTCATAGAGATCGTGACGTTAGCCGCTGACATCTTACCCTTGGGAGGAGGCACTCGCCTCCGGTAATGATCTCTGCCGCGACCACATGACCGGGCAGGTCTTCACCTTGAACTGGTGAAGGGCTCGCGAAGAGCCCAGATACAAAGGCCTCAGCAGCGGCCTCCTCAGAAGAAATGGGCTGCACCACTGAGATGGGCACAGCCTCGATGGGAACAGCGCTATCTGCTCGCTCCCTCCGGGGCCCTCTCGCGCAAGGCACGACCTCTTCAACAAGAAGAGGTGCTTCAACTCCACCCTTCTGGCTTCTTCAGCCAGGGGCTCCCACTGGGAACTTTTTCCCCAGAGACTCCCCGGCCTCTTCAGCTGAAATAACCGGAGTAGGCCCTCTCGCTCCAAAGCAGAGTCTCAAAGCCTCAGCCTCCCACCCGGCCCTCAGCCCGGGTTCCCTCGCACCGGCAGGGCTCTTCTTCTTCAGCCGCGTGGCAGCCACTTTCCTCTTTTTCTTCTCCGGCCGAGAAGCCATCGAAGGCTTGATACCCGCCTCTTCTTGGACAGTTTGGGGACAATGGGTCCCAACACCTTGACCGCCATGGCAGGGCGTCTTCCCAAGTGCACAAGCCAGTGTGCACTCGCTGGGCGATGCGCATGGATGCTTTCATACCTGGGCTTCGCTGCACTCGCAACGGCATCTCGCAAACAAAAAGGGACTTCAGACTGTGTTCTACTGCACTCTTACAAATTTACAGTATATTAGTATGTATGCGCAGCAGCATTTTGGGCGCCGCTAGAGCGGCGAAGAAAGAATCTATCATTGTCCCACGGTGGACGGGAGCCCATCCTCGTATGGCGGGGGCATCCTAGGGTCCAAAGACGAAACCTGCATAATCCCAGCCCACCTTAGGGTGGTCTCGCCCAGCTGGGCAGCCGAGAAGGGGAAGAACGCCGCATGCGCTCCTCGAAAGGACATCGTCCAACCACCCCAAGAGCTGAACGTATGCCTGCCACCGCACTCCCCGTGAGTCAAGACAGGCCTCCGCGCAATGCTTTGCACGGATTGTCGCGCCTCGCCACGGGAAAGTCCCATGTGCCTTCGCGGCAAGAAGAAAAAGGATCCGTGCCGCTTGTGGTAGGATCGGGCGCAGAAGTGAAAGAGATGGAGTGGTTACCTCCAACATTTATGGGAGTGACGAGAAGAACGCACCCCCACTCTCGCTCCAACCGATAGAAACGGTTGAACACATCGGCGAATGGTTTCACGCCGCCATATGGCGGCGACAATATAAAGCCCGCAATACTCGTGAAAGTATTAGGCGCCAACCGAGTTGGGGGCATTCCCAATCAGCACAAAGATCTCGCACTGGGCCATGGGAAGGGATACCGCAATCCCGCCGAAAGCTGCGCCTGCACAGCACAACACCCGGTTCTCCTTGTTCTCCTCCGTAACGGGCCAACCCATCGCCCGACAAACACCCGCACGGACGCATATACCGGCGCTTTCTCCACGGGCCGAAGGCCTCCACCATATCCTCGGTGAATTCTCTCAAACTTCACCGTGGTCTTCTCGAGAGGAGCCACCACCGGGCGAACAGCTTCCTTGGAATCCATCTCTGCAAAAGGAAGAACAGATAGGCATATAAATCGAAACAGCCTGGCAAAGGCATTTCGGCAAGCGCCGGTGCGCCAGAGAACTTGAAGCACTCGGTGTGCGGGAAGAAAAACTTACCCGAGTGGTTTAAAGCAAGAAGCAAGAACGAACGGAGCGGTTGGCAAATGAACAGTTGACCGGAGGAATCTCGAACGAAAAGGAGGAACCACCGCAAATCACCTCTCAACTGCCGATGAAATCGCCAAGAAACGCAAGAATACGAAAGGGTTACTCAAAGCAGAGCGAACAAATGCAAGAGTGGAGAAGAAAGGTTTCAATCTTCTCGCACGCTTTTATAAGCCCGCCAAAATGAAAAAGCGCTTTTAAGCGTGAATGACTCGAGGCGCCACGTGCCAAAGATCCAGCGGTTATTAAACCTCTCCCCGCCGCACAAAGAAGAAACGCTTTTACAAAGCGTAATCGACTTCTACGGCGCCACGTGTTGCGCCCCATAACGGTCAAGAAACCTCTCATCTTCCTTTATCTCTCCCGCATTAAATGTTGAAGAGACTCTTCGCTGCCTTCGCAATCAAACGGTCCGCAAACGGCCCAAGCGCCTTCGCCAACTCCAAAGACTTGAATTTGAACAGTACGGGACCCCGCCCATACTCGCCTTCGGAGGAGGCATCTTGGTACACTACCCAAGCAAATGCCCTCCTCAAAACTCACAAGGATCATGAAGGATCCAACACGTAATATCAGACCATAAAGGTCATCGCGCTCCACACAAAAGGTCATCGCGCTCCACACAAACTCGCCTCGTGGATCGCACGCTCTCAACATGGTATTTTCAAACAAGATCTTCAACACAGAGTAAAGGGTCGTGAAGTATACAACACAAACTATAAGATTATAAGAGATCTTCACTTGTGACTACTACATCGGTCCTCAAGCAAAGTATTTTCAAAAACGGAGTACATGTGACCCCGCCCATACTCCGCTCTCGTGAGGAGGCATCTTGGTACACTACCCAAGCAATCGTGCCTTCACGTTACATCAGAATCATACGAGGCCTTTGGAGAGGTCTCATCCTTGTGGTCTCCAAGACGCTTTGCAAGGTCTCATCCTTGTGGTCTCCAGACGCTTCGCAAGGTCTCATCCTTGTGGTCTCCAGTATCACCTGCGCGAGGTCCTGCCCTCGCGGGCCTCCAGACTCGCAAGGGCGACGTCTCAGACTCACCCTTGCGTTTCTAAAGCCTCGCGCGGCCCCCTCGCGGTCTTAGGGCGAGCCTCGTGATCTCCTTCGCCTCCATGGGTCTTACTCCCGCCTCCTCCGCCTATACCGGCCCCGCCTGCATAAGGCCTTGGTACCTGTGTTCGTGCAACCTCACCCCTTATTTGGCTATATTCTATTTGGGGCCTTCGCCCTATGGGCCTTCGCCCACCGCTTGCTCCACTTGAAAATAGACCACTTGGTCGTCTCGACATCAACCGGCCAATAAGGAGGGCAGCACGAGCCTCGGGAGATCTTCACCAGATTTATACGCGACATTCTCTCACAAGTGAATCACCTAAGGCGGTTTGCTGAGATCTTCATCATCACAGCCGCCTTATCTCCAATCAGTCTGACACAGACTTATCTCAAACAGCCTGTCTAAGGGCTTCAACTGGGGGAGGCTCTTCTCCTGGCATCACTCTATAAATAGGGTGATGTCCACCCTAAATCGGGTAAGCTACTACACGCCCCCCGCACTCCCTTCTTGCTACTTCTGAGTATTCTTCCTATCTTTTACAGATTACTCTGAACAGCAAGCTTGGAGTCTCAAGAACATCATCTTCTCCACCATATCAACTGAGAGTCCGGACCTTCTTTAGGGACGAGACTATCACGTGCGAGGACGACTTACACATAGACCTTCCTGAAGGAGCCAAAAGGGGGTTACCCTTCCGCAGCGCAAGGGGATTACCCTTGGGGCGGGGCGAGTTGAAGGTCGGTTGGGGAATGAGACCCGCAACCACCTGTGTGGAGAAGTCCGGGCGGAAGGTCTGGGGCGGGCGAGTTGAAGGTCGGTTGGGGAATGAGCCGTGGCGTGCGAGGACGACTTACACATAGACCTTCCTGAAGGAGCCAAAAGGGGGTTACCCTTCCGCAGCGCAAGGGGATTACCCTTGGGGCGGGGCGAGTTGAAGGTCGGTTGGGGAATGAGACCCGCAACCACCTGTGTGGAGAAGTCCGGGCGGAAGGTCTGCTGTGGCGTGCGAGGACGACTAACACATAGACCTTCCTGAAGGAGCCAAAAGGGGGTTACCCTTCCGCAGCGCAAGGGGATTACCCTTGGGGCGGGGCGAGTTGAAGGTCGGTTGGGGAATGAGACCCGCAACCACCTGTGTGGAGAAGTGAGACTCGACAAGGTCTCGATGCCATAACTCAGTGCGGGTAGCCACCGACCGGCCGGCACAGAGGGCGATGAAGAGGGCATTCGAAATGCCATGTAAGCTGTAAGACAGAGGAAATACATATGTATTTTATTGAATTTGTGAGACTAAGGACTTACACGTAATATGGGCGCAAGTCATCCGCATGAAAGTTATGGGGAGCAGACGACCATCATGGTTTTGTAGTTCATAGACTCCTGGGCGGACTTGTTTATGAACAATATAAGGCCCGTCCCAGTTGGGTCGCAGGACACCCTGCTTGGGGTCGCGAGCGGTGAGGGCCGATTTAAGTAAGGCAAGGCCTCCTTGTTGCAGTGCCTTGGGTTTTACCCGGGAATTATGGTGAAGACTGAGCCTCTGTTTGTGGTCAGTAATGCGAAGGCGAGCTCCTTCGCGCAATTCTTCGATTAAGTCGAGTTTGGCACGGAGCCCTTGAGCATTGGCTTCACAAGTGAAGTTGATCATACGGATTGTAGGGAGGTCTACCTCAATAGGCAGGAGCGCATCTCGCGCCGTATACTAGAGAGAAAGGCGTCTCTCCGTGGGGTTCGTGTTGTGGTGCGATAGTCCCATAAGACACTTGGGAGTTCATCTACCCAGTGACCCTTGGCCCCTTCCAGCGCGTTTCTTGAGGCCTTCCTCGAGGGTTCGGTTGGTGACCTCAACCTGCCCATTAGATCGGGGTGCGCCACCGGGCAAAAAGCATGCGGACATTATTGTCCTCGTGCCCATTGTTGGACATCGTGATCGGGTAACCGAGTGCCATTATCTGTAATAATAGCACGAGGGCTGCCAGCATCGCAGCACAAGATTCTTCCAAAGAAACTTGATAATCTTGGCGGAAGTGATGGAGACCAGGGGTTCTACCTCGACCCATTTAGAAAAATAATCAATCGCTACAACACGAGCGGTACCGACTGAGCGTTCGGCATTGGACCAATGAGGTCGAGGCCCCACAGGGCGAAAGGCACTGGATTTGTCAGTGCTGGAGAATCCGTAGATGGTAGCCGCTGGATGCGAGAATTGATTTGGCACTGGTGGCACGTTTTGACCAAAGGCAGGCGCCCTTTTCAAGGTAGGCCAAGAATACCCTTGACGAAGGGCTTTGTGGGCGAGTGCCTCCGCAGCGATGTGAGCGCCACAATTGCCTTGGTGGAGAGTGTCCAAGACAGAGCGTCCCTCAAGGGTGCTAAGGCACCGTTGTAGAGGCGCCGCAAACTCGCGATGCCATAATTGGTCATCAATGAGGACGAAGCGGAGGGCTTGCTTGCGAACTGGGATCTGTGGTGCTGGCTTTTAGCGCAGCAATGATAGGGTTTCTCCACTCAGGATCGGATCATGCGTTGCTAGAGAGGCAATATCAATACCTTCCGTGATGGAAGGACTGGCCGAGTGGCTGTGGTAGAGGGAGTCTTTCCTTTGATAGCATGTTCGCTGTAGTGTTCTCGTAACGAGGAACATGTATAAAGATGACTTCTTCAAAGTCGGTTCGTAGGGTGTTTACCAACTTAAGGTATTTGATCGTGGTGGCGTCCTTGCACTCGGCGCACCCTTGAACTCCGGTGAATCACCACCGCGAGTCAGTGGACATGGAGGCGGCGAATGCCTCGCCCTTGTGGCGAGTTTCAGCCCGGCGACGAGGGCCTCATATTCGCAACATTGTTAGTTACTTGAAATTGAAAAGAGACACGAAGGAATACTTCCATACCTAGGGGTCCACGTAGATACACACTTCGCGGGGATTCAAGTTTGGATGAGCCATCCACAAATAAGTCCCATTCGGGAGGAGTGGGACGAGGTGTGGGGCCCTGCTCAGGGGCCGAGAGTACATCAGCATTTGAGAATTCCGCAATAAAGTCGGCGAGGGCCTGGCCCTTAATTGCCTTTCTGGGCTCATAATTGATGTTAAAGCCGCCAAGTTCGATGCACCACTTGGCGAGGCGCCCTGAATGTTCGGGGCGCCTTAGGATGTCCTCGAATTGGCAAGTCCGTTCGACTATAATAGTGTGCCCTTGGAAATAGGGCTTGAGCTTCCTTGCTGCATATACAAGGGACAATATAGCCTTTTGGAGGGAGGATACCTTGTTTCGTATCTTGGAGAGTGTGGCTGGTGTAATAGACCGGCCATTGCTTGGCGGCTTCTTCCTTAATAAGGACAGGTTTACACTTCTTTCTCGAGGTGGCGAGGTAAAGGACCAGGTCATCGTCGGCCTAGGCACTTGAGTGCCGGTAGTTCTTGCAGTGTCGTTTGATTGAGGCATATTCCTACAGACACTCCTCCGTCCATATGAAAGCATTTTTCTTTCGAATCTGATCGAAGAAAGGTTTGCAGCGATCACTTAGTTTAGAGACGAATCGTCCCAAGGCCACTAGCTTTCCTGCCAGCTGTTGGACTTCCTTGAGCCCCCTGGGGGTGCGCAAGGTAGTGATTGCCTCAATCTTTTTGGGATTTGCATGGATTCCTCCTTTGAGATTTGGTATCCCAGGAACTTCCCTTCGCCCACGCCGAAGATACACTTCTTTGGATTTAATCGCATATTGTATTTGCGGAAGTTGTCGAATGTTTCCTTCAAGTCTGTGAGATGGGTTGAGACGGCCTTGCTTTTGACCACAATGTCATCCACATAAGCTTCAAGATTTCGGCCAATCTGGCCTGCGAAGACTTGATTTACAAGCCTTTGGAAGGTAGCCCCCGCATTCTTTAAGCCGAAGGGCATTCTGATATAATGATATACGGCCTCGCCAAAGAGTAAAGGCGGTTTTTACCGCGTCCTCCGGGTCCATAAAGACTTGGTGGTACCCGCTATAAGCATCGAGAAAAGAAAAAACCGAGTGATGAACGGTTGAGTCAACCAGCTTGGTCAATGGATGGTAAAGGATAGGGGTCCCTTGGGCAAGCCCTATTAACCCCCTTGTAGTCCACGCAAAGTCGCCACTGACCGCCCTCTTTATCGGCGAGGACAATATTCGCAACCCATTCAGAGTAGTGAACTTCCTTGATTATATTTGCCTTAAGCAATTTCTCGCACTTCATGCATAAAGTCCTTACGGTCAAGGGCCATGCCCTTGTTTTCTGCCTAACCGGCTAAAGCCGGGAGTACACTTAACTTGTGAGAAATAACAGCAGGATCAACTCCCGGTAGGTCCTCGTGGCTCCATGCGAAGACATCACCGTTGGCATGGAGGAGATGGATGAGCGCTTGCTGGTCTTTTCCTCGAGGTCCTTTCCCACCCGAAACTTCTTCCCGGGAGAGATCTCAACTTCTTCAAAGGCTCCGGACAAGTCAGGCAGTTTCGCCACGTGACTAGCTTCCTCTGCGGGTGCCTTCCTCTTAGGCTCGGATGGCCGGGAAGCTGCGGGGCCCGGCGAGGCAGAGACATAATTGCCTCTGGCCACATTCTCGCTGACAAAGATATAGGCATCCTCACCGCAAAGGTGAAAAACTAGAGTCGAGTTCGCACATCACAGCGGACATGGAACTCGGTTTGAGTATGTCGCCCGATGATGGCGTTATATGGCGTAGGAGATCCAGACAATAAAGTCCACATAGCTCGAATGACATACCTGCTTTTTCTCCTTGGTGGTTCCCATCATCATGTAGGGCAGGGTGATCGACCCCAGGGTTGGGATTTCATCCCGTCCTATTCCAAAGGTGGCCCCTTTCGCGGGCTGAATTTGTGACAAAGGCACCTTTGCCTCAACCAGAGTGTGCTTGTAGATCACGTTGGCATTCGCCCCCGTATCCATGTAGATTCTATCGACGTCCCATCCCGCAATACGGGCAGTGATAACCAAGGGGTCAGCGTGCGGTATTGCCACAGAGGTGCCATCGCTGCGATGCAAAAACCGAGTAGAGGAGTGGTCTATCTCGGTAGATCTGCCTCATATGACGGCGTCTTGCCGAAGCGCCTTCACACCGTGTGATTACGCCGATATGTCCCCTTGCCGGGGGACTCGAACCAGATTCTCCCGACCTGGGTTTTGTTGGGAGCGCCCGCCGGCGGTCCTCTCGGCCGGCGCCCTTCACGGTCACCTTCTCTTCTACGGCCCTCCTCGGCTTGGGAGCAAGTACTCCCGAGCTTGCCTTGAGCCAGCATTTCTCCAATCATACGCTTGAGCTCAAAACAGTCCTCAGTGTCGTGACCTTTGTCACGGTGGTAGCGGCAAAACTTGTTGCTTTGCCTTGTTATTTCCTGGGAGAGGGGGCGGGGCCAAGTGGGGACCGCCCTCTTTTGTTCCAAGGCATGGAGGATGTTGGTACGAGATTCCTTAGCGGGGAAGAGAAATGTATGCCCTCTCCCTACCGGGGCGTGGTATTGCCTTTGAGACCTAGGGTCCGGCCGCGAGGGTTGTCCCTTGGCGTCCGCCGTGGCGGCTCGCGAGTGGTCGAGTGACCTCTTCCGTATTCATGAACCGCGACGCTGTACTTAAGAATTGTTCCATATTGGTGGGCGGGTTAGTGTGGACATCCACAAAGAAAAGGGACTCCCAAATGAGGCCTTGGATAGCTGCAAGCAAAGCGAGCTTCTTCTCCCGCATTAGGGACCCGGATAGACTCGGCCTGGAAGCGTTGAATATATTCTCTGAGGGGTTCATCCTTTTTCTGCCGTATCTTAAGAAGGTGCCCTGCCGTTTTAGGAGGTGGTTTGGATACCACAAAATGGTTGGAGAAATTGCGGGATAGCTCCTCGAAGGAATCAAACCGTTTGTCCCGAGAGTGGTGTACCGGGCAGCGGCCCAGTAAGTGTGGAGCTGAAAGCTCTACAGAGCGTGTTGTCGTCCGCCCTTGCTATTGCCATTGCGGAAACGTAACGCTGGAGATGAATATCGTGGTCTGACAGTTATCATAAGCATCCAGCTTAGGCTGGCGAAATCGTCCGAAAGAGGGGTTTCTAAAACCCTCTCGAGTAAAAGGTTGGGTCCAGAGGTGGTCCAGACTCCATCCTCGAGATATTATGGACACCGGCCCTTTCATCTCTTTTTCCACTTCCTCTAATCGCCTAGTAAGCGCGATAAGTAATGACGAAGAAGGATCAGTGGTTACTTACTTGCCGAGGAGGAGTAGCCGGGCGTCGTGCTGATTAGTCCGCAGCTGCCCAACGCTATCCGTAACGCCCAAGAGTGGTGGCGAGAGTTTCACGTAAGTTGAAAGCAACCACCTCAGTGATCGTTTGCAGGACGGCCGGATCCAGGCCCGTTGGAGGGGTGTTTGGAGGTGGAGTGTTTCGCTCCTGAGGCATGTTACGGGCAACGTGGGAGGAGCTTTCCTCCGTTGAGTGAATAGAGAGTTCTCCCGTTGTGGGGAACGTGGTTCGGGATGGCTCGATGGTGGATCATTGTTCGTATTTGTCCCGGGAGGATTCCTCCTCCTTGACGACTGCTCTGTTGGCACTCCGGGTGGTGGGCTTGTATTTTTGCTTGTGGTTTGTAATATGGGTTTCTAGCAAGAACTTTCGTTCCCACAGACGGCGCCAAACTGATAGTCTCGTTCCTAAAGAAGGCCCGGACTCTCAGTTGATGTGGTGGAGAAGATGATGTTCTTGAGACTCCAAGCTTGTTGTTCAGAGTAATCTGTAAAAGATAGGAAGAATACTCAGAAGTAGCAAGAGGGAGTGGGGGCGTGTAGTAGCTTACCCGATTTAGGGTGGACATCACCCTATTTATAGAGTGATGCCAGAGAAGAGCCTCCCCGGTTGAAGCCCTTAGACAGGCTGTTGAGATAAGTCTCGTGTCGATCGATTGGAGATAAGGCGGTTGTGATGATGAAGATCTCAGCAAACCGCCTTAGGTGATTCACTTGTCAGAGAATGTCTGGCGTATAAATCTGGTGAAGATCTCCCAGGCTCGTGCTGCCCTCCTTATTGGCCGGTTGATGTCAGGCGACCAAGTGGTCTATTTCAAGTGGAGCAAGCGGCGGGCGAAGGCCCATAGGGCGAAGGCCCAAATAGAATATAGCCAAATAAGGAGTGAGGTTGCACGAACACTGGGTGTAAGAGGCCTTATCTGGCGGGGCAGGAGAGTCTCGCGAAGGCGAGCCGAGGCGGGAGTAAGACCCATGGAGGCAGTGAGATCACAAAGGCGAGACTCGAGACTGCGAGGGTAGCCGCGAAGGCCCAGAGACGCAAAGGTGAGTGTGAGACATCGCCCATGCGAGACTTGGGGCCCGCGAGGGCGAGACCTCGCGAGCGATCGAGACCACAAGGATGAGACCTTGCGAAAGCGATATCGAGACCACAAGGATGAGACCTTGCGAAGGCGATCGGAGACCACAAGGATGAGACCTCTCCAAAGGCCTCGTATGATTGATGCAGCGAGGCGCGATTGCTTGGGTAGTGTACCAACTTGGTACACTACCCAAGCAATCGCGCCCGCGCTGCATCGTAATCATACGAGGCCTTTGGAGAGGTCTCATCCTTGTGGTCTCGACGCCTTCGCAAGGTCTCATCCTTGTGGTCTCAAAGACGCTTCGCAAGGTCTCATCCTTGTGGTCTCCAAGATCGCCTGCGCGAGGTCTCGCCTCGCGGCCCCAAGTCTCACATGGGCGATGTCTCACACTCACCTTTGCATCTCGGGGCCTTCGCGGCTACCTCGCAGCCTCAGTCTCGCCTTTGTGATCTCACTCGCCTCCATGGGTCTTACTCCCGCCTCCGCCTATACTGCCCCGCCCGATAAGGCCTCTGTACCTGTGTTCGTGCAACCTCACCCCTTATTTGGCTATATTCTATTTGGGCCTTCGCCCTATGGGCCTTCGCCCGCCGCTTGCTCCACTTGGAAATAGACCACTTGGTCGCCCGACATCAACCGCCAATAAGGAGGGCAGCACGAGCCCGGGAGATCTTCACTGATTTATACGCGACATTCTCTCGACAAGTGAATCACCTAAGGCGGTTTGCTGAGATATTCATCATCACAACCGCATTATCTCCACTCAGTCTGTCACAGACTTATCTCAACAGACTGTCTAAAGGGCTTCAACTGGGGGAGGCTCTTCTACTGGCATCACTCTATAAATAGGGTGATGTCCACCCTAAATCGGGTAAGCTACTACACGCCCCCACTCCCCTCTTGCTACTTCTGAGTATTCTTCCTATCTTTTACAGATTACTCTGAACAGCAAGCTTGGAGTCTCAAGAGCATCATCTTCTCCACCACATCAACTGAGAGTCCAGGCCTTCTTTAGGAACGAGACTATCAAGGACAAAAGGAGGAATTGACTTCCTCAGTTTCCCGGACATTATAGTACACGAAATACTTCAAAAGATCGAACATTGTTCGAGGCAAAAGGAGGAATTCACTTCCTCAGTTTCCCGGACATTATAGTACGAGAAATACTTCAAAAGCCCGAACATTGTTCCGGACAAAAGGAGGAATTCACATCCTCAGTTTCCCGGACGTTATAGTACGGGAAACGTTTCTAAAGCCCGAACATTGTTCGGGACAAAAGGAGGAATTCACATCCTCAGTTTCCCGGAGGTTATAGTACGGAAACGCTTCTACACCCGAACATTGCTCTGGACCAAAGGAGGATTTTTCATCCTCGGTTTCCCGGACAAGAAAGTCCGGAGTACATTTCCAATACCCGAACAGATTTTC
Source organism: Stellera chamaejasme (assembly GCA_024586325.1). Classification (NCBI taxonomy): domain Eukaryota; kingdom Viridiplantae; phylum Streptophyta; class Magnoliopsida; order Malvales; family Thymelaeaceae; genus Stellera; species Stellera chamaejasme. The sequence goes on from CM044981.1 coordinate 23,938,531, forward strand.
GAAACAAAAGGACTCAGTTACCCGAAGACCTCAGAGAGGAATCACACGCCCGAACAACGAAGGTTGCCCGAACCAAGCAATTCCCCGAACATGACCCAACACATTCAAAAATGGATCTTGGTGAAGTGAACTTTGGACTCCTCTTAGTCGGCCAAAAGGGCTGAGGGGGGACTTGATGGCCGCCAGGCCCAATACGCATAAAAGGCCTAACAAAAGGCCCACACATAAGCCCGAAATAAGGGCCCCATTAAAAAACTAGCAAGTAACCCGAATAAAGCTCGAGGACGTTCCCGAACCATACTTCCCGAAGTGCATATATGACCTAAAATTCATAATTACCTTATATTGAGATATTACAATAATACCACTGAGACATAAAACTATAAATACATTCACTATTTATACCTAAAGGGGAATGTTTAAGAACGACTCAACGCGACTCGTCAAATCACCATCTCAGAGGATCTCTCTATTTCTCGACAATCGCGCTCTAGCACGCAAAGTCGACCTAATGGCTTCTGTCAACATCGTGACACGCAAATCAAACCGGAACGTGGCGATCACGCGCACAGATCAGCCACCAGTAGGTTGCGGGTCGAGATACGACCAATCCGTTTAGTGAGCAAAGTGTTCTCAGGTACCAAGCCTTCGAGAACTAAACTTTACAGGCTGGGTCATGGGACCACTTGTCACCGCACGCCGCCCGAGCCCGGTTGCGGAGGCGGGGGCGCCGGGACGCCGGAAGCGGAAGCCGGAATGGAAAGGAGTGGCAGGTCCATCGAGACCCGCCGCGCGTAGCGGACCCGAAAACGGAAAGATTGTGGAAGCAAACTAACGGAAATTTCATGCGTATAACCAAAATAAAATGCAACCATACAATTCATGCACTAATAACAGAGTAAGCCCCGCCCTCCGTGGACGAGTGCTTACGCACCAAAACACATATACATACAGAATTCACAGAACCTAAAATGTCTAGCAAGCGCCAAGCGCTGAGGACAGATATAGAACAGAATATACCAATGTATATACAGACATACAACCATCATAGCAATACAGAAAGTGTGCATATGCAACTACAGAGCCAACCTTAGAATCTAAGTAACAAAATACCTTGCGCGGGATTCACACCAAGTACACAATCCCGGACCGCAAGGTGCAACTGCAAAACACACCCAAGGCAGAAGCCTCGCGGTAACCTACCCCGCTGGCTGCTTACCAGACCTACCTGAAATCCAAAAACAGAACCCAAAAAGGGTGAGTCCTAAAAGGACCCCGTAAGGGATTTGGGGTAAGATAAGTATATGCAACCCTGCAAAACAGAAAGATAGCAATATACGCAACAGAATACAGAATAACATACATGTACCAGAAACAAATCGGAATCCCGAAGGATGTGCGATTCCAAATCGCCATAAACCTTATAACAGATCGGAACGACAGCCTCCCACTAAGGGGAGTCAGAAGCCGAAGCTATTACAGAAGCATGGTGCACCAGCTGGGGTAGCGAACCCACAAGCGTCGTAGTGTTAATGCATGCAGTATACCATAAGGCATACTCCTACAAACGTAGGATTAATGCATGCAGTATGCTACAAGGCATACACCTACAGATCACGAGAACTTACCTTAAAGCGAAATTTCCAAATACCTGCAAAGCGAAGTGCTAGAATACATACAGCTACACTCTTCAGAATATGCTCTAGGCATATAATACTGAAATACTGCAGAATGTAACATGAAACTAAACATACACCTATCTTACCAAAAACAGCATAACCAAACCCTTACCTCAAAATCCAGTATTTGACCGATTCTCGATAACACCTACACCGTGCCCCGAAACTTAGAACTCCTCTTTTCCTAACCACCGAAACTCAGAATCTGCCAAACCAAGTTGAATTAGCATCCTTATCAACCACACTACCAAACTACACCCCCGACCCCAAAACTGAAAATCCGACAGAATTTCCGTAAAATTCTAGATTTTCACAGAAACGTCAGAATTCAGAACCAACCTAGACAATGCAAGATTTCACATTGACAAACATCATACAATAAGCAGAACTGATCAAATCCAACCTTAAACCCTTCATTACCCGCCATTTTCCGATAATCCCGATTAATTGTAACTTTTTCATTCCTTAACCGAATTCAACATTTCAAACTTCCATCCACTCCTAAATTCAACCCCAACACCATATTAACATCCAATTCAACCAAAATGAACCTCCAACATTGAAAAAGAATCATTCAAAGATTCGGTTCTTAACCAAATTTTCATCCAACTTCCAATTCAATCCATTCAAACTTCCAATTAATCATACTAACCACCAATTACATTTCTTAACCAAGAATGCTAACCAAGTGCATCAAAATCAACAAAATTCCCTTACACTTAACCAATTCGGCCAAAAGGGGTTTTCTCACCCAACTTCCATTTCAATCCAAACAAAGTTCCATTAGCACTCTTTAATCACCAATTGCAATTATTAAGCAAGATCACTAACCAATTACACCTAAACAACCACAACTTCTTCACTAATAATTCGGCCAAAGAGGGCTTTTTCCCTCAACTTGTTTTCCATCAAATTAAATCCACACACAAGCTTAGAATCATGCTAGGACTAACATACTTGAAGCATGAAACAAGATAACAAACACACACCATTTTGGAATTTTTCCAAAAATTCGGCCAAAAAAGAAATCTTCATCCAAGATGTGTTTTCCAAAATCCAACACTTGATTAACACTCCCTTACTACCCAAGAACAACATACTAAAAGATGGGAGGAAGAAAATCATCCTAGCTTATAGCTAAGAACAAACCCATCACTTGCCAAAACTTCTCTTTTCTTCACCAATCTTCAAAACTAAAGAGAAAAGAGGACTTAGGAAGGTACTTACCACAAGTAGCAACCAATTTCTCTTTGATTTCCACAAAGAAGAAGAAACTCAAGCTTGGAGGTGCACATCCATGGAGGTTTCGGCAGCAAGAGCAAAGGAAGAAGAAGAAGAGAAGAAGAAGTGAAAAAGAGATGAAATAATAGCTTTTTGTGAAATATATATCCCATATATATTTCCATCTCTTTTTCATCTTAAATAAGAATAGGACAAGTGTCCCTCATCACACACACACACATGCTGCCGAAATTATCATCTGCTGCAGCCCATGCTGACTTTTATTTAATTTGCACCCGATTGCAAATTAACGCCCAATTTTTCCGAAAGTTCCAATTCTTTTTGCCCAAAAATAATTACCGAATTCCAAAATTAACGAAACTTGGACACAACCTTCAGAATATTATAACATTCACAGAACATTTTTCAGAAGTTCATTTACCAGTCCAGAGTGTCCTACCGAGCTCGCTGAACCCGAACAAAAACCCGACGTGCGAGCGTGTCAACCTGAACCGGAATTCCGTCACTCCAAAATTCTACAAAAATACTCATAAATTCCATCTTAAATTATAACTCAACTTACCCAAAAGCCGTCAGAAAATTTCCATCCCAAATATTAAACTCCACCAACACCTCCGGGACAATCTCACGACTCCAAAACTACAAACGGCTTCTCAAACTGAGATCTCGAGAGCGCTACCGAGCCCGCTGTACGTCCCGAGGCGACCCCGACAACCCCCCGGCGCCCGAAAAATATTTTCGGCGGAAACGCGGGGACCCACAGCGGGTTTCGTAGTAGCCGTCAACCATCTCGCGTTTTCCGTCGTAGCTTTCGCTTCCAAACGTCGCGGCCGGCTTCGCCTTCGCACTCGGATGGGGTGGTCGTGACAAGTTGGTATCAGAGCAGGTCGGGTCGGTGTGACCCAAGAGACAAGGTATGGTCAGTTTCAGTATGGGCTTATGGAGGCAAGTATCCAAGTCCAGGAGTGGACTTTTGGAGCAAGTCATGCTAGTTCATGGAGGGATATCTGCGGGAGATGACTTCGAAGTGCGAGCCACTGGTTTACATTTCATTCTGGGGCGGTTCGGTACGGAGCCTGATCAACTCTTTATTTGAACCGTTTTGGAATAGGTGTGGAGCAGCGGGCGGTTCTTTGAAGCATTCCGGAAGGTTCGGGGTACTCCGGGCAGATTCTGGACTTTGGAGGCGCGGAGCTCGAGTGCGGGCTTCCAACATAATCCGGGTACCTTTATGATTGTTGGGTGTTATATGATGTGTTTCTGTGTTATGAACATGATCTGATTCTGTGATTAAGGGTTTGATATTTGGTTGTGTGATTCTGAAAAGAATCTCTACATCATGCATTGCATTATAGTATAGAGCCTTAGAATACTGCTGCTAGCTTTTGATAGAGAGAGAGAGAGAGAGAGAGTTAACTGTTTTGGATTACATGGTTTTGGATTGGATTGGTTTCAGGTATGGTTACTACACGCAGACAGCGTGAGCGAGTACCGGAGGGTCGGGACCGGGATCCCACACCTCCGAGGATTAGGAGACGGGTTCAGAGGAACCCAGGACCTGAACAACCACACTCACCCCCCGAGTGTTCAGCAGTCAGAGGGACCCACTCCTGATGTGATACAGGTGTTGGGTCAGGTACAGCAGTTGCTGGGTGATGTGGACATCGACCAAGTGATCCCCGAGCCTCCAAAAGAAGTGCCAAATCCTTTCCAAGGACTCGGAGGTCCCATGACAAGGGCTCGATCCAAGAAGCTACAAGAGAAGCTCCAAGCATTTATGAGGATCGTGGCTCAAGGAGAGGAGCGGGAGGAAGACCAAGCACGGGACAACAAGCTGCAAGACTTGGGTGTTCAAGTGGAAAGGCATCCCAACACCTTGGAGATCATCAACCTTACCACTCTCACGGGCGACAGCTCGGGCGACCCCAACCCCTGGATCAGGCGGTCGCCCGTTCAGGCGAAGGACCAGCGAACCAGCTCTGGATCAAAGCGGTCGCCCAGCCCAGACAACTCTATCGGGCAACACATCCAGCGACCCTCTCACCATCCAGGCGGTCGCCGACCCCAAAGAATAAAGTGATAGGCAGGTGGTTGGGCGAGGACCAGCGAACCAGCCCCCGGTTCAGCGATCGCCCAGCCCAGGATGGTTTGTCAAACCGTGAAGGGCAAGTGACCAGGCGAGGACCAGGCGACCCAACCCCCTGGATCAGGCGATCGCCTGGCTCCTCGAGATGTTGGGCAGGTGATCAGGCAAGGACCAGGCGATCCAAACCCTGGATCAGGCGATCGCCTGGCTCGCCGGAAATCAGCTTCCCTCCACTTTTGAAACCTAGCCATTTTTGTTGACTATCACTATTTGTGGTTTTAATTTCCATTTTCAGCACCTTTTGTAAATTCTTTGGTTTCTATAAACCATATAACTTCATAAATATGAGTTATATGATTTATGGGAATTAGAGAAAAGGGTTTCAACCCTTCCCATCCATCCCCTCACTCCACCCACCTTAATCTTAGGAGGTTTGTCTCTAGGCTATCTCTCTCCTCCCTTCCCTCACCATTTTAGTTAGGCTTAGAGTTCATTTGCAACTTAGAACATATTTTGTAAGAACTCTTGTTGCTGAAAATACAAGGCCATTGTTCTTCATTTGTTCTCAAGTCTTGCTTCATCAATCCATTAGTGATCCATGCAAGACGGTCCAATTAAATACCTAGCATTGTTTGATCAAGTAGTCAAAAGGTTCTAGGTTCCATTCCATCCCTCCCTTTGCCGAATTTGAAGCTCCATTTCTTTGGAGTTCTTCCTCACTCAAGCTAGATCAAAGCTCATGATCATGCAACCCTAGTGTGATCATACCACTGGGCACCTTACTGCCAGCCCAGCAGGTTCAGGGGCGGCAGCAGGCACGGGGAGGTCCGGTCATGCCAAAGCAGAGGCATTCGGATCAAGAGGTGGGCAGCAGCCACCTCAATGTTCAAGATCAGCAGAAGAGTGATTCTGAGGAGGGTGATCGGTATGATACGGGGACTTCTCGTCGGTTCCACCAACGACGGGAAGAGCAGAGGCATCAGTCTGATGAGGTCAGACTCCTGGAGAGGTTTCGGCGTTTGAACCCTCCGAGGTTCAACGGCCGAGGAGGGCCTGAAGCGGCAGAGACTTGGTTTGCGGGAGTTAATAAGCTCCTTGGGAGGCTACATCTTCCATCAGAGGTTAAGGTCTCACTGGCGACGTTTAATTTGCATGATAGTGCTGACCACTGGTGGCGGAGTCTGCAGGGCTAGTTGAGAGCCGACGCAGTACGGGAAGCTGGACAGGATCCGGACCTTACCTGGGAGCAGTTTACTGTGGCGGCAGCAGCACTGGCCGGACATGCTTCAGCAAAGGCGGGCGGGCGTGCTCGCGATGCGAGGGCGAGTGATCATTGGATACGGGATTGCCCTCTGACACTGGGACAGGGATCAGGCAGTGTTCCGCGTCCGTAGTTTCGGGGTCAGCCCAACGCACCCGGAGGACGCGGTTTCCAGCGGGGCGGTCCGAGATCACAGCGACAATTACCACTTCAGTCATCCCCTCCGCCACAGCAGCCCAGAGCTGGGCGTGTTTTTCAGATTGAGCAGGTAGGCATCAGACAGGAACAAGCTGGGTCTGGAACTCATCAGGGAGATCACATCGAGGATCAGGATCAGATGGATGCGAATGTACACCGTGAATGACCGCACCACCTCGCTTGTGAATAAACGTAGTTGGGATCTGGAGTTTGAGGTTGGTGTCAGGGTTTAGCAAGATAGCATCTACTTAGGGAACCGTCGGAGTTGGTAGAAGGGAAAAGAGCTAGTCTAAGGTTTATCGTTCCCTATAAGATTTTGTAACGAGTTGGCCGGATAGCATGTAAATTAGCTTTATTTTCCAGAACGGTTGCAGTGGATAATGTTTTTATGTTGGTTTATATTGAAGGTTTGTTTAGCATAAATTCGATACTGTCTGGGGTTGTCAGGTAGAAATACCGGCAACTGACTCGGGGCGCAACAAGATGCACCCTGAGGGTTGAGACGCCGCTGAGAGGCTCAGGATGGTAGTCTAAACTACCACTCTCGCCGCACCAGCAACGGTGGTCCGATTATGCTTGGTAAAGAGTATATATATTCTGGTTGGTAGCAACACTTGTATGGTTCAGGTTACTCTTGGAGGACCAAGAGTTCTAAGGGGGGGAGAATGTTACGGTCACCCCGAGCGGGTTGTGACTTGGGTGACCCGGGGCTCCGGTTTTGGCCTGCGGGTCATGTTTTTGGGCGGTCAGACGACTCCCGAGACTTATCTGAGTATTATTTTTGGGAATCCTTCGGGTTTTGAGGTCGTGTGGGTCCCCCGGACATTTCCGCCGAAAATATTTTTCCGGGGCCGGGACTTGTCTCGGGACGTACAGCGGGCTCGGTAGCGCTCCCGGGACCTCGGAATGGAAAACCGTTTGCATATTTGGAATCGTGAGAACGTCCCGAATCTTTTTATGGAGCATATATTTTGGGTCGGGACGTTCGGTCCCGGGTGACTCCCGGGGCTCGGGACGGGAATCCCGGGGCTCGGGATGGAAATTCTCTGGCGTCTTTGGTGTGAGATATGTTATATTTTGAGACGGATTTTATGGTAATATTTGTGGATTTTTGGCATGGCGGGATTTTGGTTCGGGCCAGCACGCGCGCACGTCGGGAATTACGCGGTTGGAGTTGGCGCGGGTTTGGCGCACCAACACTTAGCCATTTTCAGATTTTTGGCTAAGTGTTGAGTCATGAGTTATGACCAAGGTGCATGGGACAAGTGTCCCATGACTCACCCCTTGGAAAATATAAAAGGAGACTTTTTTGGAAGAAAAGACAAGTGTTTTCATTTCTTCTTCTTCTTCCTCCTTGGTGCCGCCACCATCTTCATCTTCTCCCAAGCTTCTTGTTCTTCATCTTGGCTGGAAACATCAAGGATTTGGGCTCCATAAGTTGGTAAGCTTCTCTTCTCCATGAGTTTGCAAGTTGGAAGCATGTTTTTGGTGGAAAAGAGAGATAGTTTCGAATTAGGGTTTGTTCCTTGCTATGAGTTTGGTTGATCTTCTTGCTTCCATCTTTTAGTATGTTCTTCTTGGGTTGGAGAGGAGTAAGAATCATGGTTTGGATTTTGGAAAAACTCCGTGGATGAAGAAACCCTAAAATGCCGAAATTAAGGGTGATTTTCTAAAATGGTGTGTAGTTGTGTTCTTGGATCATGCTTTGGATATGTTGTTCCTAGCATGATTCTAAGTACACTTCGCCTTCACAAGTCTGTTAGGCCTTCGCAGGTCTCGCCCTCGCCAGACCTCAAGTCTCGCCTTCGCAGGTCTCGCCCTCGCGGTCTCTCCCTTATGCCTATACTGGCCCCGCCAGACAAGGCTCTGCGGGTCTCGCCCTCGCGGTCTCAAGTCTCGCCCTCGCCAGATCTCAAGTCTCGCCTTCGCGGGTCTCGCCCTCGCGGTCTAACAGCTCGCCTTCGCGAGGTCTCTCATGCCTATATTGGCCCCGCCAGACAAGGCCCTTACACTCACGGTTCGTGCGACCATTACTCTTACCTTTATTGGCTTCGCTTTATCTAGGCCTTCGCCCCTTGCTGGCCTTCGCCGCTACATGCTCAACTAGAGAGGCCACTTGGTCATCTGACTTTAAGCAACCAATAAGGAAGACGGTCAGCACGAGCCTGAGTGATCTTCACCAGATTCACACGCCAGATATCCTCTGACAAACGAACCAACTAAGGCAGTTTACTGACATCCATCATCACAGCCGCCTTATCTCAAACAGCCTGGCTAAAGGCTTCAACTGGGGGAGGTTCCTTCTGGCATCACCCTATAAATAGGGTGATGTCCACCTTAAACTGGGTAAGCTACTACACGCCCCCCACTCCTCTCTTGCTACTCCTAAGTGTTTTCTTCATCTCTTGCAGACCACTTTGAACAGCAAGCTTGGAGTCCTCACAAACACAACACCATCAACACATTATCTGAGAGTCCAGGCCTGCAAAGGAACGCGACTATCAGCTTTCTATTGTTTCAATTTAATGGAAATCATGTTGGGTGAAAAACCCCCCTTTTGGCCAAAACTTAAGGCTAGGGTTTATGTTTGATTTTTGGTGTTAAGGTGAAATTGGTTAGTAATCTTGCTTAAGATATGAAATTGGTGGTTAAAGTGTGTAAATGGAAACTTGAATGGGTTGAATTGAAGGTTTGGTGAACCTTGAATGGGTTGAATTGAAGGTTGGTTTCAACTTAAGATATGTTTGGCTTGTGTTTTGGATGTTTTGGATGGTGATTTGGTATCGCGGATGGCGTTAGGTGTGTAACGATGTTTGGAACGTCGTTTTCGGATGTTAGGAGCAAAATTCACCTTTATGCTTGGTTACAGGTAAAGTGTCTGGAATGTGGGGTTTAAAGGTTGGAATATGTTTGTGGATGTGTGAATAACGATGTTCTAGCTCGGTTTGTGAAACCGAGCTTTCTGTGGATTTTTGCGAGAAAGTGCGGGATTGTGCGGGTTTGGTTTCCGGGGGTTGTTTTGGTGAGTTCTGACTCATTTGTGGTTGTTCAGCTTGTTTCTGCATTGGTGGAGTTGCGTGGGACCTTAAAAGGCAAGTTGTCACATTTCGGGCCGGGAGCCGGGATTTGTACTGCAGAGTAGATTTTCTGAGGTAAGGGTTCAACTTCTTTCGTTATGCATTCTGGAATCGGTGTTTATGTATATCGGGTTTAGTTGAGGCAGGTTCCGGGTTGAGGACGGTGGTCCGATGATCCCGAGACCCAGGTATCGACTCACCATACGCCACCCGAGCCCGGTTGCGGAGGTGGGGACGCCGGGACGTCGGAAACGGAAGTCGGAATGATACAGAATGGCAGGTCCATCGAGACCTGCCACGCGTAGCGGACCCGAAAAAGAAATGATTGTGGAAGCAACCTGAAAAATTCATACGTATACTAAATAAAATCCATGGTGAGTCTCGTCCCTCGGAAACGGACGAGCACATCACCATTACCATACATACAGTTCATGCATTAACAAGAAAGTAAGCCCCGCCCTCCGTGGACGAGTTCTTACGCACACAACATAGATACATACAGAATTCCCCGAACCTAGGGTATCTAGCAAGCGCCAAGCGCTCAGAACATGCAACAGAACATAATATATACATATATACAATCATCACAACAATCCAGAAAGTTTTAACATGAAAATACAGAGCCAAACCTAGGCATAAACGTCGGATACCTCGCGGGATTCAGACCAGTCTGCTACCCCCAACAAAATCCCGGCCCGCAAGGTAAAGCTGCTGCTTACCAGTCTACAGAAACCCAAAGACAGAACCCAAAAAGGGTGAGTCCTCGAAAGGACCCGTAAGGGATTTGGGGTAAGATAAGCATATGTAACCCTGCAAAACAGAAAGATAGCAATATAAAGAATATATGCAACGGAATACAGAATATCGTGCATGTAATAAAAACAGATCAAAATCCTGTAGGATGTGCGATTCTAAATCGCCATAAACCCTTATAACAAATCGGAACGACAGCCTCCCTCTAAGGGAGTCAGAAGCCGAAGCTATTACGAAGCATGGTGCACCAGTGGGTAGCGAACCCACAACTGTCGTAGGGTTAACAGACAGAGTATGCCATAAGGCATACACCTACAGACTACAAAATATGCCTTAAGGCATATAATCCCGAAATACTTGCAGAACATAAAGTGAAACAAAACATATACCTATCTTACCAAAATAACAGAACCAAACCCTTACCTCACAAATCCAAAGTATTTGACCGATTCTGGACGACTTCTACACCGCGACCCGAAACCCGAAAACCTCTCTTTTTCTAACTTCCGGACCTCAGAATCTGTCAATTCAAGCTGAATTAGCAACCTTACCAACCACACTACCAAACTACACCGCCGACCAAAAACCGAAAATCCGGCAGAATTTCAGTAAAATTCCAGATTTCCACAGAAACATCAGAATTCAGAAAGATTATACATTGACAAACTCAATCCAACCTTAAAACCCTTCATTACACGACATTTTTTGATAAACCCGCATAATAGTAACTTTTCCATTTCTTACCCGAAATCCACGTTTCAAACACCAAACCACACCTAAATTCAACCCCAATACCAATTCAACATCCAATTCAACCAAAATCAAACCCCAACATAGGAAAAGTTTCACTTAACCAATTCGGTTCCAAAGCAACATTTCACCCAACTTCCAATTCAATCCAATCAAGCCACCAAACAACCATTCTAATCACCAATTACACTTCTAAACCAAGAATGCTAACCAATTACATCCAAAACAACCAAATTCAACATTGACCACCAACATTCAAATTCGGCCAAAAGGGGGTTTCTAACCCAACTTGTTTTCCATCAAATTGAATCCATACATAAGCTTAGAATCATGCTAGGAACAACATACTTGAAGCATTATTCAAGAAAGCAAACACACACCATTTTAGAAAATTCTTCAAAAATTCGGCCAAATAGGGTTCTTGCATCCAAGGAGTTTTTCCAAAATCTAATACTTGATTATCACTCCCCTACAACCCAAGAACATCATACTAAAAGATGGGAGGAAGAGAATCATCCTAGCTAGTAGCTAAGAACAAACTCATAATTCTCAAAACCATCTCTTTATCCACCCAAACTTGATTCCAAGAAGAAAAGAGAGCTTAGGAAGGAAACTTACCCAAGATTGAAGCCAAACCCTTGATGATTCTAGCCAAAATGAAGAACTTCAAAGCTTGGAGGTGGGCTGCAATGGTGGCGGAAGTAAGGAGGAAGAAGAAGATGAAAATGAGCTAATATCTCAAATAAGAAATATTAGTCAAATATATACATTTAACTTTCCTTTTTCCCATCCCTTCTCATCTTAAATAAAATAAAGACATGTGTCCCTTGAATGTCTCCCAGTCTGCTGAAAGTAGCTGCTGCTGCCCATGCTCCAATTATTTTTGTTTTGTGACCAAATAAAAATTAATCTCCCAACTTTTCCAAAAGTTCCAATTTTGGCCCAAACGCAACTACCGAACTCCAAAATAAACGAAACTTGGACACAATCCTCAGGATATTATAACATTCATAAAACATGTTCCAAAAGTTTATTTACAATTCCAGAGTGTCCTACCGAGCTCGCTGAACCCGAACGAATCCCGACGTGCGAGCGTGTCAACCTGAACCAAAATTCCGTCACACCAAAATTCCACAAAAATACTCATAAAATCCATCTTAAATTATAACATAACCTACCATGGAGCCATCGGAGAAATTCCATCCCGAGCCCCGGGATTCCCGTCCCGAGCCCCGGGAGTCGCCCGGGACCGAACGTCCCGCCCAAATATTATTCTCCATAGGAACCTCCGGGACATTCCCACGACTCCAAATCTGCAAACGGCTTCTCAAACTGAGGTCTCGGGAGCGCTACCGAGCCCGTTGCACGCCCCGAGACGACCCCGACAACCCCCCGGCGCCGGAAAAATATTTTCGGCGGAAAACGTCCGGGGACCCACACGACCTCAAATACGAAAGGGTTCGCCAAAATGATACTCGGATAAGGCTCGGGAGCCGATCAACGCCGAAAACGTGACCCGCAGCCAAAACCGGAGCCGGGTCACCCGGCCGCAACCCGCTCGGGGTGACCTAGATACTGTGCTCAGTTATACGTCTTATACAAATACATGATCTAAACTACATGCATGCGGCTACGGCTACGAGCCATTAAACCAAAACCTATATATATATATACCTATTGTGCGGAATCGGAAACTTTCTCACTCAGGAGATTTTCCGCCCATGAAACTACTGCTGCTGATGAAACCCAAGAAATCCGAAAGCACTGCGGATCTCTATTCCGCCAATTGCTTTTCAGACAACCTGAAAGGTGTAAACAAATGAAAGGGTGAGTCCTCGAAAGGACCCAGTAAGGGCTAAGGTAAAAGCGTAGTTTGCCCATATGGCGCGAACTGAACCTGCAAAACAGAGCAGATACAAGCACAATCGCATATATACAATCCCCAAACCGCCGTAGGGTCACGAAGTATATCGGCACCCCAAGTGCGGATATACGCAGGATGTCGGCACCGCCGGTGCGGACACGAGCAAGTATCGGCACTCCGGTGCGGATACACGAAGCGAATCAAGGAGCACCCGTGGCCTCTACGACCATACGGGTCTCGTCACAGCGAACAAATAATAATAATAATAATAATACACAAACACAAACAGAAGGATCATTACCTGATAACCATATACGGAACAGAATACGAACCCGGGCCTCTAAAGTCATCCGGGCCTTGAAACGGAACAAACATACATTTTACCAATTAAGCCCTTACCTCAGAAACGCTGCCCCGCAGCCCAACACTCGGAAGATCCCGACTCCCGACCCGAAATGCACAACTTGGCTCCTACGGGTCCGCGCTACTCCACCAACGCAGAATCAAGCTGTACAACCATAGTTGGATCAGAACATATCCAAACAAACCCCAGAAAACAATTTCCGCACAAACCCGCACTTTCCCGGAAAATTCCACAGAAAGCTCGGTTTTACGAACCGAGCTAGAACCTTGTTATTCCAACTCCCACAAACGTATTCCAACCCTTAAACCCGCATTCCAGACACTTTTCCCGGTAAACCCGTATAAAACTAACTTTTCCCACCGTTGTCCGAAAATGATGTTTCAAACACCATCATGAACCTATTTCCATACACAATAGCAATTTAGGATTCAAACCAACCAATGCATAACCTTATCATGGAAAAAGTTTCACTTGAACACTTTGACCCTTAACCAATTTTTCACCACACCTCCAAATCAAACCATTCAAGCTTCTAATTAATCACACTAACCATCAATTTCATTTCTTAACCAACATTTCTAACCAATTGCATCAAAATCCACAAACCCCTTTCTACACAATTCGGCCAAAAGAGGTATTCCTCACCCATCTTCCATTTCAATCCAAACAAAGTTCCATTTGTACTCTTTAATCACCAATTACAATTCTTAAGCAAGATTACTTTTTGGAAAATCACACATAAAATCGGCACCCCTAGGTTTCCTCCTTCCATGGAGTTTTCCAACATTCAACCATAGATTCCTACTCCCCTCAAGCCCAAGAACAACATACTAAAATTTGGGAGGAGAGGATCACTCAAACACATAGCCAAGAACAAACCAATCTTTCAAAAATCCTCTCTTTTTCCACCAAAACTTATTTCCAACAAGTAAAGAGAATAAGGAGGAAGCTTACCACTAAAAGGATCCATTTTCTTGTTGATTTGAGCCAAGATTTGAAGAACTCCAAGCGTGATGAACCGGACCCCTGGCTGCTCTTGTTTTCGGGAAGAAGAAGAGAAGGAAGAAGAAAGAAAAGAAAATGAATTTTTACTTCATTTTAATTACTAACTATCCCTTATATAATATCCTTTCTTTTTTCCTCTTAAATTATAAAGGGACAAGTGTCCCTTATCCCTTCTCCATTCAGCCGAAAGTGGGCTGCTGCCCATGCTCCATAATTTTCATTTTGTGACCAAACACAATTCAATTCCCAATTTTTCCGAAAGTTCCAATTCTTTTTGCCCAAAAATAATTACCGAATTCCAAAATTAACGAAACTTGGACACAACCCTCAGAATATTATAACATTCACAGAACACTTTTCAGAAATTCATTTACCATTCCGGAGTGTCCTACCGAGCTCGCTGAACCCGAACCAAAACCCGACGTGCGAGCGTGTCGACCTGAACCTAAATCCCGTCACTCACAAAATTATATAAAAATACCCATAAATTACATCTTAAATTAAAACACACCTTACCCCAAAGCCGTCAGAAAGTTTCCATCCCGACGTCCGGGGACCCACACGACCTCAAATACGGAAGGGTTCGCCAAAATGATACTCGGATAGGGCTCGGGAGCCGTCTGAACGTACGTGCCGTAGCCAAAACCGAGCCCGGCATGGGGTGACCGTAACAAGTTGCATGCATGTATATCAAATCATGAGGTTGTATTTGATGTATATTATGGGATATATTCTGACTCTGTTTGTCTTCTGAGTCGAGGGCGGAGCCTCGACTTGCCTATGTTGGATTTGTTTATGAAATGGATTCTGTGTTTTGTTCATCATGAGTAATGTATGGTATTCCATGAACTGCGTGTTTGGTAATGGTCGAATGCTCACCCATTTCCGTGGGGCGGGGCTCACCATGAATGGTTGAGATATTTTCTATACTTGCTATGTATGTGTTTTGTAGGTTGTGGGTCGAGATACGACCAATCAGTTTAGTGAGCAAAGTGTTCTCAGGTACCGAGCCTTCGAGAACTAAACTTTGCGGGCCGGGTCATGGGACCACTGCACGTAGCGGGTTTCGGTAGTACCGTTACCGCGCTTTCCGCCGTAGCTTTCGCTTCTAAACGTCGCGGCCGGCTCCGCCTCCGCAACCGGGCGGGGTGGTCGTGACATTGATCATCCTGATTGTTGGGAAATCTACTTCAATGGGGAGGAGTGCGTCAGTGCCATAGACCAGGTAGAACGGTGTCTCGCCTGTTGGCATTCTTGTTGTTGTCCTATAATCCCATAGGACGCTTGGGAGCTCATCCACCCACCACCCCTTTGCGCTAGTCAAGCGCTTCTTAAGTCCTCCTTGATTGTGCGGTTGGTGACCTCAACTTGGCCGTTGGACTGGGAGTGTGCCACCGGGGCGTACAACATGCGAATCTTGTTGTCTTCGGCCCATTGCTGCACGCTGTGGCTAGCGAACTGGCTCCCGTTGTCTGTGATGATGGCGCGGGGGCTATCATACCGACAGACGATGTTTTTTCATAGGAAATTGATGATTCTGGATGATGTTATCTTCACCAAGGGTTCGACTTCAATCCACTTTGTGAAATAATCCACAGCGACAACACAGAATCGGTATTGTCCCGTCGCCTTTGGCATTGGTCCGATGAGGTCGAGACCCCAAAGGGTGAAGGGTACGGGGTTTGTGAGTGCTGGAGATTCCGTGGATGGGAGTCGTTGGATGTGCGAGTTGATCCGACATTGATGGCACATTCTGACAAGTGAGGATGCGTCTTTCTTCAAGGTGGGCCAATAGTATCCCTGGTGGAGGGCTTTGTGTGCAAGTGCCTCCGCTGCAATGTGGGCACCACAGCTGCCCTGGTGGATGGTCTCTAGTACATTGAGTCCTTCCTTGGCAGGTGAGGCAACGTTGGAGGGGTGAGGAGAATCCCCGATGCCACAACAGCCCGTTTATGAGGATGAATCTTGTCCCTCGAGTGCGGGTGCGTGGATCTGTGGAAGCCCGCTTGAGTTGGGCGATGATGGGGATTTGCCAGTCATCTAAATCTTCCGCTTCGAATGAGCCAATGTCTACAGCTCCGTCGATGGACGGTCGTGCCAGGGTTTCCAAGGTAGAAATTGTCTTTGTCACCGTACGCCACCCGAGCCCGGTTGCGGAGGCGGGGGCGCCGGGACGTCAAAAGCGGAAGCCGGAATGATACAGGAATGGCAGGTCCATCGTGACCTGCCGCGCGTAGCGGACCCGAAAAGCGAAGCGATTGTGGAAGCAACCTGAAAATTTCATACATATACTAAAATAAAATCCATGGTGAGTCTCGTCCCTCGGAAACAGACGAGCACATCACCATTACCATACATACAGTTCATGCATTAACAACAAAGTAAGCCCCGCCCTCCATGGACGAGTACTTACGCATACAACATAGATACATACAGAGCTCTCCGAACCTAGGGTATCTAGCAAGCGCCAAGCGCTCAGAACATGCAACAGAACAGAATATATACATATATATTTACAAATATACAATCATCACAACAATACGAAAGTGTGCATGTGCATCTACAGAGCCAGCCCTTGATATTTGTGTCTAAATACCTCGCGCGGGTTTCAGACCAAATTGACAAATCCCGGACCGCAAGGTGCAGCTGCTTGTTAACTCAACCAAGGTGGAAACCTCACGGAAACCTACTCCGCAGGCCGCTTATCAGTCTACAGAAACCCAAAAACAGAACCCAAAAAGGGTGAGTCCTAAAAGGACCCGTAAGGGATTTGGGGTAAGATAAGCATATGTAACCCTGCAAAACAGAAAGATAGCAATATACAGAACATATGCAACAGAATACAGAATGTCATGCATGTAATAAAAACAGATTAGAATCCCGAAGGATGTGCGATACTAAATTGCCATAAACCCTTATAACAAATCAGAACGACAGCCTCCCTCTAAGGGAGTCA
This sequence comes from Stellera chamaejasme, assembly GCA_024586325.1. Taxonomy (NCBI): domain Eukaryota; kingdom Viridiplantae; phylum Streptophyta; class Magnoliopsida; order Malvales; family Thymelaeaceae; genus Stellera; species Stellera chamaejasme. The sequence continues at coordinate 23,955,766 of CM044981.1, forward strand.
GAAGCCGAAGCTATTACAGAAGCATGGTGCACCAGCTGGGGTAGCGAACCCACAACTGTCGTAGGGTTAACAGACAGAGTATGCCACAAGGCATACTCCTACAAACGTAGGGTTAGCGAAATTTGAGACGGGGTATGCTACAAGGCATACACCTACAGATCACAGAACGTACCTTAAGGCACAAATTTCCGAAATACCTGCAAAACAGAAGTGCAACAAAACATATACCTATCTTACCAAAATAACAGAACCAAACCCTTACCTCACAAATCCAGTATTTGATGATTAAGACGATTTCCAAACCACGACCCGAAACTCAGAAAACCTCTCTTTTTCTAACTTCCGGACCTCAGAATCTGTCAATTCAAGCTAAATTAGCAACCTTACCAACCACACTACCAAACTACACCCTGTCCCCAAAATTGAAAATCCGGCAGAATTTCGGTAAAATTCCAGATTTCCACGAAGCGTCAGAATTCAGAACTAACTTAGACAATGCAAGATTATACATTAACAAACATAATCCAACAAGCAGAACTGATCAAATCCAACCTTAAAACCCTTCATTACCCGACATTTTCCGATAAATCCGCATAATAGTAACTTTTCCATTTCATACCCGAAATCAATGTTTCAAACATCAAACCACACCTAAATCCAACCCCAATACCATCTTAGCATCCAATTTAACCAAAATCAAACCCCAACATGGAAAAAGAATCATCCAATAATTCGGCTCCTTTGCCAATTTTTACCCAACTTCCAAATCAATCCATTCAAGCTTCCAATTAATCATACTAACCACCAATTACACTTCTAAACCAAGAATGCTAACCAATTGCATCCAAAACAACCAAATTCAACATTGAACATCAACATACAATTCGGCCAAATTGGGGTTTTCTTACCCAACTTGTTCTCCATCAAATTGAATCCATACATAAGCTTAGAATCATGCTAGGAACAATATACTAGAAGCATGATTCAAGAAACCAAACACACATCATTTTAGAAAATTCCCAAAATTTCGCCACTTTAGGTTTCTAGCATCCAAGGACCTTTTCCAAAATCTAACACTTGATTATCACTCCCTACAACCCAAGAACAACATACTAAAAGATGGGATGAAGAGAATCATCCTAGCTAGTAGCTAAGAACAAACCCATAATTTGCAAAATCTCCTCTTTTTCTCACTAAACCTTGATTCCAACAAGTAAAGAGAGCTTAGGAAGGAACTTACCACATAAAGGATCCATTTCCTCTTTGATTTGAGCCAATATTTGAAGAACAAGAAGCTTGGAGAAATGCTCTAATGGTGGCGGATGCTAGAGGAGGAAGAAGAAGAAGATGAAAATGAAATAATTCCCCTTTTATGAAATATAGAAATATATATATATATATATATATATATATATATATATATATATATATATATATATATATATATATATATCCTTCCCTTTATCCCATTCCTTTTTCCATCATAAATAAAAATAGGACATGTGTCCCTTAATTCTCTCCCATTCCAGCCGAAAGTATCTGCTGCCCATGCTCCATAATTTTTCTTTTATAACCAAATACAAATTAACTCCCAATTTTTCCGAAAGTTCCAATATTTTTTGCCCAAAAATAACTACCGAACTCCAAATTTAATGAAACTTGGACACAACCCTCAGAATATTATAACATTCATAAAACATGTTCCAAAAGTTCATTTACAATTCCAGAGTGTCCTACCGAGCTCGCTGAACCCGAACAAATCCCGACGTGCGAGCGTGTCCATCAGAACCAAAATTCCGTCACACCAAAATTCCCCAAAAATACTCATAAAATCCATCTTAAATTATAACACAACTTACCCCAAAGCCGTCAGATGTTTTCCATCCCGAGTCCCGTGATTCATGTCCAGAGCCCCGAAAGTCGCCCGGGACCAAATGTCCCGCCCCAAATATTATATTCCATAAAAACCTCCGGGACATTCCCACGACTCCAAAACTGCAAACGGCTTCCCAAACTGAGGTCTCGACAGTGCTACCGAGCCCGCTGTACGTCCCGAGGCGACCCCGACAACCCCCCGGCGCCAGAAAAATATTTTCGGCGGAAACGTCCGGGGGACCCACAAGACCTCAAATACGGAAGGGTTCGCCAAAATGATACTCGGATAGGGCTCGGGAGCCGCTTGAACGCCGAAAAACGTGACCCGCAGGCCAAAACCGGAGCCCCGGGTCACCCGGTCGCAACCCGCTCGGGGTGACCGTAACATTCTCCCCCCCTTAGAACTCTTGGTCCTCCAAGAGTAGCCTGAACCAACCATACAGGTGTCGCTACCAACTAGAATGTAAAAATTCCCCTTACTAAGAACAATCGGACCACCGTACTGGTGCGGCGGGAGTGGTAGTTTAGACTACCATACAGAGCCTCACGGCGTCCCACCCTCCGGGTGCATCTTATTGCACCCCGAATCAGTTGCCGGTATTTCTACCAGACAACCCTGACATGCCGAACCTAAATCTACCGATCCTCAGCAGACTATCACGGAAGACATCACGTAATACGAAGCTTGATTGGGGAAAAGATCAACCGAACAACTTACTCTAGAAACTCATGAGAACCGATAAAATTCGGGGTAACTTGCCCCGCCTACCAAATCTTACTGTCCCTCTGATCGGTGCTACCTCCAGTCAAATTCTGCCACCAAACTCAGATTCCAGAGCCCTACGGCGACCGTTTGTATAAGCAGTGGTGCAGTCGTTCGCGGTTTTGATCCGCGCCTGTAACAATCTGATCTTCGCCGTAGTCTCCTCAAAAAGCTCGGGTCCCAGCTCAACCCCATCAGACGCATCTGTCCAACAGTATGGTGTCATACACCTCCTCCCGTACAACACCTCAAATGGTGTCATGCCAATCGTAGTCTGGAAGCTGTTGTTGTACGAAAACTCTATCAAAGCAAGTGCTAGTCCCAAACTCCTCCAAAATCCAAAGTACAGATTCGCAGCATAAACTCCAGTATCAGAATCACCCGCTCCGACTGCCCGTCCGTCAGTGGGTGATAAGCTGTACTCAGATGGAGTCGCGTGCCCAGTGCTTCATGAAAAGCTCTCCAGAACCGTGTCGTAAAACGCGGATCACGGTCAGATACAATGGAGTCTGGTACTCCATGTAATCGTACAATCTCCCTGATGTAAAGCCGGGCAAGCTTCTCCAGAGGGTCTGTGACCCGAATAAGCAGAAAATGTGCGCACTTTGGCAGCCGATCCACAATAACCCAGATAGCGTCATGGCGAGACCGTGTCAGGGGCAGTGCAGTCAGAGAGTCCATAGTAACATTGCCCCACTCCCGAACTGGAATGGGCAAAGTCTGCAGTGTCCCTGCCGGTTTCTGATGCTCAAACTGCTCGAGTGTGCCTCCTCTAAAATCTCATTCCAGAACTCCTGATCCTCAGGTACATAAAGGCGATCTCGGAAGTATAGCAATCCCTGCCTATACTGAAACGTCGGTAACAAAGACCCCTTGTCTTCCCCAGACAACTTCTTCAACCCCGGATCTCTACCTTGCGCCTCGCGCACCCTGTCAAGCCACTCAGAATGTATGGTAAGCGTGTACACCTGAGCACGCTCCCAGAGCTGCCATCAGTGCCAAAGGCATGTCAAATCACTTTCCTCAGATCGATCCCCAACATCTCCTCCCTTAACTAATCTGGTATACTTCCTGCTCAGAGCATCGGAAACCGTGTTGCCCTTGCCAGAGATGTACTCGATACTACAATCATAGTCTTTAATGTATTCGAGCTATCTGCGCTGCCTCACGTTAAGCTCCTTCTACGTAAACAGATGTTTCAGACTTATGATCAGTAAGAATCTGAAATTTATTATTAAACAGATATTGCTTCCAATGTTTCAGCGCATAAATCACTGCAGCCAACTCCAGATCATGTGTCGGTTAGTTCAGCTCATGTGGTCGCATCTGCTTCTACCCATAAGCTACCACAATACGCTCCTGCATCAACACATACCCCAAACCGGACGTGGAAGTATCCGTATAAATCACATACGGTAAGCTCGGATCTGGAAGAGTCAGAATCGGAGCGTTAGTCAACTGCCGCTTCAACTCCTAGAAATTCCACTCGCACTTCTCTGACCAGATAAACTGTTGACCCTTCTTGGTCAACTGCGTAAGCAGAGATGCCAGAATAGAAAATCCCAGTACAAACCTCCGATAATATCCTGCTAACCCCAGAAGGCTCCTGATCTACCGTACCGTGGTAGGTTGTTTCCAATCCCGAACTACCCTCATCTTCTCTGGATTCACAGACATACCATGTTCAGATATAATGTGTCCCAGAAAAACGACTTCCCGAATCCAGAACTCACACTTTGAGAATTTAGCATAAAGCTGATGTTCCCAAAGTGTCTGCAGAACTACCCTCAGATGCTCCCGATGCGAATCCTCATCCCTAGAATATATCAGAATATCATCGATAAAAACCACCAGAAATGAGTCCAAGTACGGTCGGAACACCCGATGCATCAGATCCAAGAATGCCACCGGAACATTGGTCAGCCTGAATGGCATGACCGTAAACTCAAAATGTCCATATCGGGTGCGGAAAGCAGTCTTAGGTATGTCGTCATCCTTCACCCTAAGCTGAAAATGCCCAGATCGGAGATCAATCTTTGAGAAAACCCTCGAACCCCGAAGTTGATCAAAAAGATCGTCAATCAAAGCAAAGTCGAAGCGTCCCATCTTTTTTCTTAACAAATGTAACCGGAGCATCCCACGATGAAGTGCTCGGTCGGACGAAGCCCTTTTTGCTGTAATTCCTCCAGCTTGCTTCTTCTACTCTGCATCTCGAAATAGGCATCCGATAAGGAGGAATAGATATCGAGCGATGCCATTGCGGTGGATCTCAAACACAATTTCCCGCTCTGGTGGTAATCCGGGCAACTCCTCCGGAAATACTTGCGGAAAAACTCGAACCACTGGTAACCCATCTAACTTCAACCTAATACCAGCTTCATTCAGATCATAGCATTCCCCTACACCAACTATCGACAGTTGATCCAGAATCTGTAACTCTTTACTGTGCTGTGCTATAGTTAAACCAGTCGGAGCCGTGAGAGGTAATACCTCTCCAGAAACCATAATGGTACGGGTTGCACAATCAATGTGCACAGAATTCTTGAATAGCCAGTCCATCCCAAGTATAATATTATAGTTCAGCGTGTCTAAAACCAACAAATCCGATACCATCTGATGTCCGCCTACAGATATCGTACAACCCCGAACCATCTTGTTGGAAAACAGAAACTGACTTCCAGCAGTTTTTACTAAGTACATTTGAGGCAAGGTACTAATAGACAGATACAGAGATGTAACACATTTCGGTGTTACAATGGAAATAGATGCTCCTATATCCAATACTGCCTGAACCGGTATCTCATTCAGAAATAAAGTACCCTGCAGAACTCCCCTGTGCGGGGGTGACTGACCGACTAGGTCCTCCCTGACCTCCCTGATGTCTAGGGCCTCCCCCCTCAAAATGAAAAACTTGTCCTACTCTGAGCTGCTGTGGTGGAGGGGGTGGCTGAAGCTGCGGTCGCTGCTGAAGTCTCGGGCCACCCCGCTGAAACCCACGCCCTCGCGGCGCGTTGGGTTGTGCCCGAGACTGTGGACGCTGAAGACTGCCAAAACCCTGCCTGCAAATCGGACAAGGTCGTGACGGTGGTGCTCCCCCTCTACCTCTACTAGTCTGCCCAGGCCTGTTCGGCCGTCCAGAAATCTGCCGGGGTCCCTGCTGTGTGGAGCCCCTCGTACTCCCCTAACCTCGCTGCGAGGTGAGGTGACTCTCAACCTCTTCTTGCTCGAGGAGTTGGGCCCTAAAAACCGCTTCCCGATACAAAGTAATATCTAATGGTCTCAAAGCCCACCTGTACTCGGGGCGCAGTCAACGAATAAACCTCTTGGCCTTCTATTCTTCCTTACCATGGTACTACGGTACGTAGTAAACCAGCCGGTCAAACTCTCACTCATACTCTGCGACAATCCTGTCTCCCTGATGAAGCTCAAAAACTGTGCCTGACGCAGATCCCTGGCTACATCCCCGCTGCACCGCTGGTGGAGAATGTAGCCTCCCCTAGGAGTTTGTCAACTCCTGCAACCCAAGTCTCTACTACCCCTGGCCCTTCTCGGTCATTGAACCTCGGGGGGGGTTCAAACTCTAAAACCTCTCCAGAAGTCTGACCCCGTCAGACTGGTGCCTCAGATCTCCCCGTCGTTAATAGGACCGACGAGAAGTCTAGGTGTCGTAGTGACCATCCTCCTCGGAGTCACTCACTTACCAACCCCAAAGCTGTGGCAAGCAGTGGCTAAAGTGTCGCTATCACCACCTGATCAGAATGCCCTTACTGTGGCATAATCCGATCTTCCCTTGCCTACTGCCGCCCCTGAACCAGCTAGGCTGGCGGGTAATACCAAATCAGAGAGGGGTCCCTACGACCGCTAAACCTCGGGGACGGTGAGTGTGGTTGTTCAGACCCTGGGTTACGCTGAACCCGTATCCTATTCCACGGAGGTGTGGGATCCCATTCCCGACCCTCCTGTACCAAATCACGCTATTCGCGTGTAGTACACAATTCCTCAAACCAAGTACAACCAGAAAAACAACTTATCCCAAACCAAATTTCCAAACCATATACCAACTCAACCCATAACCAACAGTCCAAACCCTATCTCTCGGAGGCGTGGGATTATAGTCCCCTCCCTCCGGTCGCAAAACACGTTGTCTACGCGTGTTAACCAAACCTGAGACATTTCAGACCAAGCAGAGTCCAGACAAATCGGTCACTCCTAATCCCTACAGAAGCTAGCAGCAGTTTTCTAAGGCTCTGTAGTGCAATGCAGTACTTGACACAGAAATTATTTCTCAGAATGCTAAAATCATGTATTTCACAGAATCACAGAAGCAGTTCATGCTTATCTCACCAAATCTTTTCCTAACACACAAGTTTACGTACCCGGATCTTTTCCACAATCCCTCGATCGTAATAATCTTACCAGAATCCAGAAATCCCAAGTTCCGAAATCTGCAACTATCAGGATAACTTGAAGGATCAACTTTGTTCCACAATTTTATTTTAAAGTGGTTCAAGTAAGGAGGTGGCCAACCTCCGTACCAAACCATACTAAAATAAAATGTACAACAACAGTTGTCACTACAAGTCACCACTGACGACCAATACGGTCACTTACCTGCTCTGATACCAACTTGTCACCGCACGCCACCCGAGCCCGGTTGCGGAGGCGGGGGCGCCGGGACGTCGGAAGCGGAAGCCGGAATGAATACAGAATGGCAGGTCCATCGTGACTTGCCGCGCGTAGCGGACCCGAAAAGTGAAGCGATTGTGGAAGCAACCTGAAAATTTCATACATATACTAAAATAAAATCCATGGTGAGTCTCGTCCCTCGGAAGCAGCACATCACCATTAACCTTAATACAGTTCATGCATTAAAAACAAAGTAAGCCCCGACATCCATGGAGGAGTACTTACGCATTTAACATAGATACTCACAGAGTTCCCCGAACCTAGGGTTTCTAGCAAGCGCCAAGCGCTCAGAGCATGCACAGAACAGAATATATAAATATATACAAATATACAATCATCACAGCAATACAGAAAGTGTGCATGTGCAACTACAGAGCCAGCCCTAGATCTAAGTGTCAAAATACCTCGCGCGGGATTCAGACCAAATAGACAAATCCCGGACCGCAAGGTGCAGCTGCTAAACTCAACCAAGGTGGAAACCTCACGGAAACCTACTCCGCAGGCCGCTTATCAGTCTACAGAAACCCAAAAACAGAACCCAAAAGGGTGAGTCCTAAAAGGACCCGTAAGGGATTTGGGGTAAGATAAGCATATGTAACCCCGCAAAACAGAAAGATAGCAATATACGAACATATGCAATGAATACGAATGTCATGCATGTAATAAAAACAGATTAGAATCCCGAAGGATGTGCGATACTAAATTGCCATAAACCCTTATAACAAATCGAACAGCAGCCTCCCTCTAAGGGAGTCAAGCGAAGCTATTACGAAGCATGGTGCACCAGTGGGTAGCGAACCCACAACTGTCGTAGGGTTAACAGACAAAGTATGCCACAAGGCATACTCCTACAAACGTAGGGTTAACAGACAGGGTATGCTACAAGGCATACACCTACAGATCACAGAACGTACCTTAAGGCACAAATTTCCGAAATACCTGCAAAACAGAAGTGCAACAAAACATATACCTATCTTACCAAAATAATGAGAACCAAACCCTTACCTCACAAATCCAGTATTTGATGATTCGGGACGATTTCCAAACCACGACCCGAAACCCGAAAACCTCTCTTTTTCTAACTTCCGGACCTCGAATCTGTCAATTCAAGCTAAATTAGCAACCTTACCAACCACACTACCAAACTACACCCCCGACCCCAAAACCGAAAATCCGTCAGAATTTCGGTAAAATTCCAATTTCCACAGAAACGTCAGAATTCAGAACTAACTTAGACAATGCAAGATTATACATTAACAAACATAATCCAACAAGCGAACTGATCAAATCCAACCTTAAAACCCTTCATTACCCGACATTTTCCGATAAATCCGCATAATAGTAACTTTTCCATTTCATACCCGAAATCAATGTTTCAAACATCAAACCACACCTAAATCCAACCCCAATACCATCTTAGCATCCAATTTAACCAAAATCAAACCCCAACATGGAAAAAGAATCATCCAATAATTCGGCTCCTTTGCCAATTTTTACCCAACTTCCAAATCAATCCATTCAAGCTTCCAATTAATCATACTAACCACCAATTACACTTCTAAACCAAGAATGCTAACCAATTGCATCCAAAACAACCAAATTCAACATTGAACATCAACATACAATTCGGCCAAATTGGGGTTTTCTTACCCAACTTGTTCTCCATCAAATTGAATCCATACATAAGCTTAGAATCATGCTAGGAACAATATACTAGAAGCATGATTCAAGAAACCAAACACACATCATTTTAGAAAATTCCCAAAATTTCGCCACTTTAGGTTTCTAGCATCCAAGGAGTTTTTCCAAAATCTAACACTTGATTATCACTCCCCTACAACCCAAGAACAACATACTAAAAGATGGGATGAAGAGAATCATCCTAGCTAGTAGCTAAGAACAAACCCATAATTTGCAAAATCTCCTCTTTTTCTCACTAAACCTTGATTCCAACAAGTAAAGAGAGCTTAGGAAGGAACTTACCACATAAAGGATCCATTTCCTCTTTGATTTGAGCCAATATTTGAAGAACAAGAAGCTTGGAGAAATGCTCTAATGGTGGCGGATGCTAGAGGAGGAAGAAGAAGAAGATGAAAATGAAATAATTCTTTTATTTATGAAATATATATATATATATATATATATATATATATCCTTCCCTTTATCCCATTCCTTTTTCCATCATAAATAAAAATAGGACATGTGTCCCTTAATTCTCTCCCATTCCAGCCGAAAGTATCTGCCCATGCTCCATAATTTTTCTTTTATAACCAAATACAAATTAACTCCCAATTTTTCCGAAAGTTCCAATATTTTTTGCCCAAAAATAACTACCGAACTCCAAATTTAATGAAACTTGGACACAACCCTCAGAATATTATAACATTCATAAAACATGTTCCAAAAGTTCATTTACAATTCCAGAGTGTCCTACCGAGCTCGCTGAACCCGAACAAATCCCGACGTACGAGCGTGTCCAACAAAACCAAAATTCCGTCACACCAAAATTCCACAAAAATACTCATAAAATCCATCTTAAATTATAACATAACTTACCCCAAAGCCGTCAGAAAATTTCCATCCCGAGCCCCGGGATTCCTGTCCCGAGCCCCGAAAGTCGCCCGGGACCAAATGTCCCGCCCCAAATATTATATTCCATAAAAACCTCCGGGACATTCCCACGACTCCAAAACTGCAAACGGCTTCCCAAACTGAGGTCTCGAGAGCGCTGAGTGCTACCCCGACCCCGCAAAAAATTATTTTGTACGTCCGGGGACCGACACGACCTCCCGACAAGGGTTCGCCCCGGGCGCTCGGGAGAAAAATATTTTCGGCGGAAACGTCCCGGGGGACCCACACGACCTCAAAATACGTAAAGGGTTCGCCAAAATGATACTCGAAGATAAGGCTCGGGAGCAAGTTTAAGGTACTTGAACGCCACTCGAGCACCCCGTACTTGGTGTTTGCCTGTGAATGTGTATTCGGTGAATACCCACTTTGATTGCCAACTTGAGGCCCGCGATGAGGGCTTCGTATTCTGCAATGTTATTAGTCAAAGGATACATGGAGAAAGCTTTCCATACCTAGGGGTCCACGCAAGTAGACGCCCCGCTGGAGATCTTTGCTTTAGATGCGCCATCAACGTACATTTCCCACTGTGGGGGTGGAGGTTCAGGCGCCGGTACTTGTTCCTGAGGCGTGTTATACTCAGGAACTGAGAATTCCGCCAAGAAGTCTACGAGGGCCTGCCCCTTTATTGCCTTACGGGGTTCATAGTTGATGTCGTACCCGCTTAGTTCGATGTACCATTTCACAAGGCGGCCTGAGTGCTCCGGTCTTTGAAGGATCTCCTTGATTGGGAGGTCCATTCGCACGGTGATCGTGTGCCCTTGGAAGTAGGGCTTGAGCTTCCTTGCTGCAAGACTAATGACAAGATAGCTTTCTGTAAAGGAGGATACCTTGTCTCTGCTGACTGTAAGGTATGACTGGTGTAGTAGACCGGCCACTGCTTGTCACCTTCCTCCTTGATGAGAACTGACGCCACAGTGTTGCTCGTTGTGGAGAGATACAGGACAAGGTCATCGCCAGGCCTGGGGCACTTGAGTGTGGGCAGCTCCTGCAGGTGATTCTTGATGGTGTCGTATGCCTCCTGGAAGTCCTCCTTCCATTTGTAGGCTTTCTTCTTCCGGATTTGGTTGAAGAAAGACTTGCAACGGTCGCTGAGCTTTGATATAAATCGTCCCAGGGAGACTAACCTTCCTGTTAGTTGCTGGACGTCTTTCAGGCCTCTTGGGATGCGAAGGCTGGCGATGGCTTCTATCTTTTTGGGATTGGCACGAATCCCTCCTCTTGAGACCTGGTAACAAAGAAATTTCCCTTCACCAACGCCAAATATGCACTTCTTTGGGTTCAGGCGCATGTTGTATGCGCGGAAGTTGGCGAAGGTCTCTTCTAGGTCCTCCAAGTGTTTGGCGGTGGCTTTGCTCTTCACCACTATGTCGTCAACGTAGGCCTCAAGGTTTCTCCCAATTTGATCTGCGAACACCTTGTTCACCAACCTTTGAAAAGTCGCCCCTGCATTCCTCAAGCCAAAAGGCATGTGAATGTAGTGGTAGACTGCTTCGCCGGTTTTGAAGGCGGTCTTCATGGCATCTTCAGGATCCATGAAGATTTGATGGTAGCCAATGTACGCATCAAGGAAAGAAAGTACTGGGTATCGCACGGTTGAATCCACTAGTTGGTCTATGGGAGGTAAGGGGTATGGATCTCTAGGGCAGGCCCTGTTGATCCCCTTGTAGTCCACACATAGGCGCCATTCTCCGTTTTCCTTGTCAGCAAACACAATGTTAGCGACCCACTCAGATTAATGAACTTCCTTAATTATATTAGCTTCAAGCAACTTCTGCACCTCAGTACGTACAAACTCTTTCCGGTCTGGGGCCATGCCCCTTGTTTTCTGCCTAAGTGGCTTAAAGCCAGGGAGTGAGTTTGTGGGAGATAACAGAAGGATCTACGCTTGGGAGGTCAGCCGGGCTCCATGCGAAGACATCAATGTTGGTCTGGAGGAGGTGAATGAAGGCTTCCTTATCTTTCTCTGGGAGGTCCTTCCCAATGCGAAACTTCTTCCCTGACGATATCTCTACCTCCTCAAAGTCACCAGATAGGTCTGGGGCCACTTCGCCCTCTGGCACAGGCTCCTCAGTTGGTTTCTTCCTCTTTGGGTCCATGCACTGAGGCAGCTGAGAGGGGCCAGCGAGCGCGTTGACATAGTTGCCCCTCGCCACATTCTGGTTGACGTAAATGTAGGCATCGCCGACGGAGGTGCGAAACACCAGTGTTAAGGTGCGCACGTCACAGCGAATGTGGAATTCAATCTGTGTGGCGCGCCCAACAATGGCATTGTAGGGTGAGGGGAGGTCGAGGACGATGAAGTCCCCGAAGCTTGAGTGACAGACCTGCCTGTTGTCCTTAGTGGCGCCGACCATCAGGAATGGGAGCGTGATGGCCCCCAAGGTTGGGATTTCCTCCCTTCCAATCCTAAAAGTTGCCCCCTTCGCCGGCATGATTTGAGATAGGGGTACATTCGCCTCAACAAGTGTGTGCTTGTAAATGACGTTGGCATTAGCCCCTATATCCATGTAGATCCAGCCAATGTCCCATCCAGCGATGCGAGCCGTCATGATGAGTGGGTCTGAGTGTGGGATCGCCACAGAAGTCCCATCGCGGTGATGGATGAGATGCATGGTATGCCATGCTGGATTAGGGCGGAGGCTCCAATCTGTGGATGACCCCCCCTCTTTTGTGTACCAAGGATATCTGCAATTCATGCAAACTTTTGACAGTAATGAAGTAAATTTTCAATTTACCTTCATTGTTTGTAGTCTCGCTTTTGTCTTGCGATAGCATTGTAGGGCACGTTAGCTAGGTCAACGACCGTGGGCTAAGTCCCATTCTTGGCGAGTGGTCTGCTAGGGTTCGCAACGGCAAAGCCACAGAGATCTCTTGTCGGGATAAGCTGGAGTTTCAGCTTCTTGTCAAGATAAGCTGGAGACTCAGCTTGGATTCACAGTGGCGAAGCACTTGAAATCCGCAACGGCGGAGCTACAAATATCACTCTAGACCATTTGTGAGTTCACTTGTTGAGACCAGTTGAGGCAGAGACTACTTGCTGAGACAAGTTGAGGACCCGCTTAGGGTTCGCAAAGGCGACGCCTTTGAAGACCATGGATGAGATTTGTCCATGTGGAAGGTCTGCTGGAGCTCGCGAAGGCGGCTCACATAGAGACATTCCTGGTGATTTTTCAGGGAGTAAGCCCTTGGGTAGTGTACAGTGTATCAAGTAGAGGATACCTGCAGAGTTCTTATCAATTATGTGATAAGAGTGAAGTAAAGCTTAGTTTACCTTGAGCATGGAGTCGCGAGATGGCGAAGGCAGTGGAGTACTTGTTGAGACAAGTGAAGAGCCAGGCCAGCTGGAGTTCTGGGGAATGAGACCCGTAGCTGTGTTGAGGAGCCCGTGCAGAAGCTCCGGTGAGGCGCGCGAGGACGACTTACACAGGGACCTCCTTGAAGGAGCCAAAAGGGGGTTACCCTTCCGCATCGCAAGAGGATTACCCTTAGAACGGGGCGAGTTGAAGGTCAGTAGGGGATGAGACCCGCAACTACCTGTGTGGAGGAGTCCGCGCGAAAGGTCCAGTGATGCGCACGAGGGCGACTTACACAGGGACCTCCCTGATGGAGCCAAAAGTGGGTTACCCTTCCGCAACGCAAGAGGATTACCCTTAGAGCGGGGCGAGTTGAAGGTCAGTTGGGGATGAGACCCGCAACTACCATTGGTGCGACCGCAGGGGGTTTCCCTTTGTGTGGGTGCGCAAATAGGACCCGACAAGGTCGGATGTCGCGATTTGGGCAAGTGGCCAGTCTGACCGGTTGGGTGCAGATGGCGATTTGAGAGGGCAATCGTGTTGCCGTGTAATGCTGTAAGAGAGAAGGAAATACAATTGTATTTTATTGAATTGAAAAAATAATACTGAGGACTTACACGTAATATGGGCGTAAGTCATCCGCATGAAAGTTGCGGGGAAGAAGACGACCATCATGGTCTTGCAGTTCATAGACTCCTGGGCGGACTTGTTTATGAACAATATAAGGTCCGTCCCAGTTGGGTCGCAAGACACCCTGTTTGGGGTGGCGAGCAGTGAGGGCAGACTTGAGCAAGGCAAGGCCTCCTTGTTGCAGCCCCGGAACACCGGAAGCGCGGTTGTCAAGTGGTTGCGGAAGCTTGCGAAGACGGCGGCGGGTGAACGCGGAGTTCTCTTAAATAGGTTTTGAGTGGACCCGAAACCCAACCCTTAAAACGTTTCCCTTTCAGTTTTAAGGTTAAGTCGTGTTGCAGATTTTACGACATCTTTCTAGTCCTAAACCTGCACCCGAGACACGTTAGTGGTTTTACAGAATATCGCGCGCGCGAAAGAGCAGATAAGATATACAGGCAGAAGAAGTTCCGCCCTCTTCGTAGGGCCGGAAACTTCCTACGAATAAGATACATCCCAAGTACTGAAACTAACCTACATGCAAACATATACAGAGCCGAGTCCAAAACAGTAAAGTACCTTACTAGCTAGATCTTTGGGATCTTTGAACACAAACAGGAGAATAGAAGTCAAAATCCAACACCAAAATGATCACAAAAGTAACTAACGAGAAACACCCCCAACTTAACAAATAGTACCTTATAGCCAAAAACGCACAACGATAACTGCGGGAAATCTACACCGCAGGTCGTTTGCCCGGATCCTGAAACCATAATAAGTGGGGGTGAGTTCTCGAAAGAACTCCGTAAGGGGGTAGGTACGGTAGTGGTAAAACCTTTTAAAACATTTCCCGCATAAAAGGGTTAGAATGCCATGTACTAAATAATACAAATCCTAAATATATCAGGATTATGACATGCATATGTGATGATGCTCTTAAGTCCCGTCGGACAGGTGGTACACCAATACAAAGGTTCCCGAACCTCGACAAAGACTCCTACAGCGGCTTGTTAAGCTCACACCGATGATCGGGTCATAACGCGTGGTACCGGCGAGGGATATCGCCCCTAATCAAGCCGGCCCAAACGGCATAAAGCCAACACATAACATTGTGAGTTAACGACCACGGTTGGCATACCGGCTTAGGTCCCGGCGTCCCCGTCAGCCGAACTCACGGACTTCTCACGTACCAACATTAATATGGGTCCGTTGTCGACCCCCGATAAGCAAGTCCGATATGATAAAAGTCCAACCCATATTTAAGCAAAAACCCTGCAGACCACTACGTACCATGTGACTAGACCCGGGAGTCACCGGGCCCCACCCTCGACCCAAGTACTAGCCCTTAACTAACCTAATACACATGAAATGTGCATTAAGGAAATTAAACCCCTTACCTTGGCCAAACGGAAACTCTACTGAGGCCACCTACACACCGCAGCAAAACCCCGGGAAAATCCCGGCTCCCGGCCCGAAAAGTTGTAGTGTGACTTTTGAAGTCCCGCACTGTTACGGTCACCCCGAGCGGGTTGCGACCGGGTGACCCAGGGCTCCGGTTTTGGCCTGCGGGTCACGTTTTTCGGCGTTCAGGCAGCTCCCGAGCCCTATCCGAGTATCATTTTGGCGGACCCTTTCGTATTTGAGGTCGTGTGGGTCCCCCGGACATTTCCGCCGAAAATATTTTTCTGGCGCCGGGGGATTGTCGGGGTCGCCTCGGGATGTACAGCGGGCTCGGTAGCACTCTCGAGACCTCAGTGTGAGAAGCCGTTTGCAGTTTTGGAGTCGTGGAAACGTCCCGGAGGTTTTTATGGAGAGTAATATTTGGGGCGGGACGTTCGGTTCCGGGCGACTCCCGGGGCTCGGGATGGAAATTTTCTGACGGCTTTGGGGTAAGTTGTGTTATAATTTAAGATGGAATTTATGGGTATTTTTGTAGAATTTTGGAGTGACGGAATTTTGGTTCAGGTTGACACGCTCGCACGTCGGGTTTTGTTCGGGTTCAGTGAGCTCGGTAGGACACTCCGGAATGGTAAATAAACTTTTGAAATATGTTTTACGAATGTTATAATATTCTGAGGGTTGTGTCCAAGTTTCATTTATTTTGGAGTTCGGTAGTTATTTTTGGGCCAAAATTGGAACTTTCGGAAAAGTTAGGAGATTAATTTGCGTTTGGCCACAAAATAAAAATTAATCAGCATGGGCAGCAGCAGCAGATATTTTCGGCAGAATTGGGGACAACTAAAGGACACTTGGCCTTTTCTTATTTAAGATGAGAGGGATGGGTTAAAAGTGAAGAAATATATCTTGACTTATAATTTCGTAAAATGAAGTCAAGTCTTGCATTGCACTCTGAGCCTTAGAAAAGCTGTTGCTAGTTTCGTAGGGATTAGAGGTAACTGATTGGTTTGGACTCTGTTTGGTCGAAATGTTTCAGGAATGGTTAACACGCGTGACAGCGTGATTTGCGACCGGAGGAGGGGACCGTAATCCCACGCCTCGAGAGATAGGGATGAGAGGCGAGAGGATTACAGGACAGAGCAGATACATACCCCGCCACCGGTTGTACAACGAGGTCGGGGTCTACCACTGCTTTGGTTCATGTCTTTGGAACAGTCAGCGGTTGTTGAGGACACTAGTCCGGGAGCGAGTTCGTGCGATCCACAGTGCGGGAGGATTGATCGTGGCACCGTCTGTGCATTACGATGGAAGGGTGAGTAGCCACACCCGGACTACCACCCACACTCGTGTACGGGCACGATCTGAGAGTGAGTCTGAGGAGGACGAGGAGCGCAGGAATCCGCGATCACGGAGGATACGACCGGAGCGTAGCTCCGCAGCTCGCTCCGATCGTTCTGACCAGGAGACACATCAGCCCCCTCGGCGGCGGCGAAGGATTATTGAGCTGGATTACGATACCACCCGTCGGACCCACCGGCGACGGGAGGTTCGGGGCATCACTCGACTCGATGATGTCCGATTGTTGGAGAGGTTCCAGCGTTTGAACCCTAAGAAGTTTGATGGCGGGGAGGTCCCGAGGCGGCGGAGACTGGTTTATGGAGATTGACAAGCTCCTTGGGAGGTTACACCTACCTTCTACGGTGATGGTATCCCTCGCCACGTTTAACTTGCGGGAGGAGCCGATCATTGGTGGAGGAGCCTTGAGGGCAATCGAGGGCGAATGCGGGGCTAGCACCCGATCGGGAGGTGGACGTTACACAGGAGCGGTTTACACAAGCTGTTCCATCGGAGGTTTATCGGGGCTGCGGCTAGAGATCTGCGTCGAGCACGGTTTGATGAGCTTCATCGGGAGACAGGACTGTCGCGAGTATGAGCGTGAGTTTGTGAGCTTATCCACTACGTACCGCAGTACCACGGTATGGAGGAGGAGAAGGCAAAGAGGTTTATCCGTCATTGCGCCCAGTACGAGATGGGCTCGAGGCCGTTGGACATTACTACATATGGGAGGCAGTTCATAAGGCTCAACTCCTCGGCGGGGAGGAAGTTGAGAGTCGCCTCACCTCGCGGCGAGGTCGGGGAGTTCGAGGGGTTCCACACAGCGAGGACCCGGCAGATTTCAGACGGCGAGCAGACACAGGCGATCTAGCGGAGGCGGGGAGCACCACCCCACGACCTTGTCGACTTGTGGTGGGTATCACCCGGTCGACCTTATTCCGGCGGGAGGGCCGATGTTTGCGATGCGGGTCGATACTCACTGGGTGCAGGACTGCCCCGGACGGTAGGCGGGGCTTTGGTAGTCTTCAGCGTCCGCGATCTCGGGCACCGCCCAACGCGCCGCGAGGCGTGGGTTTCAGCGGGGTGGCCGAGACCTCGGCGGCGGCAGCGGCTTCAGCCACCCCTCCACCGGCGGCCTAGGGCGGGATGAGTTTTCGAGATAGAGCGAGGAGGTCCTAGTCGGCGAGAGGCCCTAGTCATCGGGGAGGACCTAGTCGGCGGCGAGGCACCGGCCGGCGGGAGGCTCGACTCGGCGGGGAGTTACGCAAGGTATTGTATTTCTGAATGATACACCTGTTCATGCGTTATTTGATACGGGAGCATCTATTTCTATTGTAGCACAGAAATGTGTTACATCTCTGCATCTGTCTGTTAGTACTTTGCCCCAGATGTACTTAGTAAAAACTGGTGGGAGTCAGTTTCTGTTTTCCAATGGGATGGTTCGGGGTTGTACGATATCCGTAGGCGGGCATCAGATAGTATCGGATTTGTTGGTTTTTGATACTCCGAACTATGATATTATTCTTGGGATGGACTGGCTATCCAAGAATGCATGCACATTGATTGTGCAGCCCGTACCATTATGGTTTACGGAGAGGTACTACCTCTCATGGCTCCGGCGGTTTGACTATCGCACGGCATAGTACGAGTTGCGGTCTGGACCAGGTGTCGATAGTTGGTGTAGGGAATGTTTTGATCTGAATGAGGCTGATACTAGGTTGAAGCTAGATAGTATACCGGTGGTTCGAGATTTTCCGCAGTATTTCCGGAGGAGTTACCCGGATTACCACCGGAGCGGGAAATTGTGTTTGAGATCTACTGCGGTCGGGCCTTTGCTCGATATCTATTCCTCCTTATCGGATGCCCATTTACGAGATGCAGGAGTTAAAGAAGCGATTGGAGGAATTACAGCGAAGGGCTTCATCCGACCGAGCACTTCGCCGTGGGGTGCTCGGTTACATTTGTAAAGAAGAAAGATGGGACGCTCCGACTTTCATAGATTACAGACGGTTGAATGCCCTTACTGTGAAGAATAAGTATCCGTTACCGAGGATTGATGATCTTTTTGATCAACTTCGGGATTCGAGAGTTTTCTCGAAGATTGATCTACGATCTGGGTACTTTCAGCTTAGGGTGAAGGAGGAGGACATACCTAAGACTGCTTTCCGCACCCGATATGGACACTTTGAGTTTACGGTCATGCCATTCGGGCTGACCAATGCTCAGCGGCATTCATGGATCGATGCATCGGGTGTTCGGCCGTACTTGGACTCATTTGTGGTGGTCTTTATTGATGATATTCGATATATTCTCGGGATGAGGACTCGCATCGGGAGCATCGAGGTAGTTAGACACTTTGGGAACATCAGCTTTATGCTAAGTTCTCAAAGTGTGAGTTCTGAATCCGGGAAGTCACCTTTACGGGACACGTTATTTCGAGCATGGTTTGTCTGTGGATCCGAGAGAAGGTGATGGCAGTTCGGGATTGGAAACAACCTACCACGGTACGGGAGATCAGGAGCTTCCTGGGGTTAGCAGGATATTATCGGAGGTTCGTACCGGGGTTTTCTATTCTGGCATCACCGCTTACGCAGTTGACCAAGAAGGGTCAACCGTATATCTGGTCTGATAAGTGTGAGCAGAATTTTCAGGAGCTGAAGCGGCAGTTGACTAACGCTCCGATTCTGACTCTTCCAGATCCGAGCTTACCGTATGTGATATATACGGATGCTTCCACGTCCGGTTTGGGGTGTGTGTTGATGCAGGGGCGTAATGTAGTAGCTTATGGGTCGAGGCAGCTGCGACCGCACGAGCTGAACTATCCGACACACGATCTGGAGTTGGCTGCAGTGATTTATGCGCTGAAACAATGGAGGCATTATCGCTTGGTAATAAATTTCAGATTCTTACCGACCATAAGAGTCTGAAATATCATTTCTGTGAAGGAGCTTAACATGAGGCAGCGCAGATGGCTCGAATACATTAAGGACTATGATTGTAGTATCAGTACATCTCTGGCAAGGGCAACACGGTTGCCGATGCCTTTGGCAGGAAGTATACCGGGTTGGTCAAGGGAGGAGATGTTGGTGACCGATCCGAGGAGAGTGATTTGACATGCCTTTGGCACAGGTGGCAGCTCTGGGAGCGTGCTCAGGCGTACACACTTACCATACATTCTGAGTGGCTTGATAGGGTGCGCGGCGCAAGGTAGAGATCCGGGGTTGAAGAAGTTGTGCAGGGAAGACAAGGGGTCTTTGTTACCGACGTTTCGGTATAGGCGAGGATTGCTATACTTCCGAGACCGCCTTTATGTACCGGAGGATCGGGAGCTCGGAATGAGATTTTAGAGGAGGCACACTCGAGCAGATTGAGTATTCATCCGGAAGTGAGAAGATGTATCGGGATCTGCGTACTCACTTGGTGGCCTAGTATGAGGAGACACATTGCCACACATGTGTCTAGGTGTGCCGTATGTCAGCAGGTGAAGATTGAGCATTAGAAACCGGCAGGGACACTGCAGACTTTGCCCATTCCCGTCCGGAAGTGGGGCAATGTTACCATGGACTTTCTGACTGCACTGCCCCTGACACGGTCCCGCCATGATGCTATCTGGGTTATTGTGGATCGGCTGACAAAGTGCACACACTTTCTGCCTATTCGGGTCACAGACCCCCTGGAGAAGCTTGCCCGGCTTTACATCAGGGAGATTGTACGTTTACATGGAGTACCAGACTCCATTGTATCTGACCGTGATCCGCGTTTCACGGCGCAGTTAGAGCTTTTCATGAAGCGCTGGGCACGCGACTCCATCGAGTACAGACTTATCACCCACGAGACAGATGGGCGATCGGGCGGGTGATTCGAGATATTGGAGGATATCTTTGCGAAGCTGTACTTTGGATTTTGGAGGAGATTGGGACCAGCGGTTGCCTTTGATTGAGTTCTCGTACAACAATAGCTTCCAGGACTACGATTGGTATGGCACCATATGAGGCGTTATGCGGGAGGAGGTGTATGACACCACCTGTTGGACAGATGCGTCTGATAGAGTTGAGCTGGGACCCGAGCTTATTGAGGAGACTACGGCGAAGATCAGATTGATACCGGCGCGGATCAAAACCGCGAACGACCGCACCACTGCTTATGCGAACCGCCGCCGTAGGGCTCTGGAGTTTGAGGTTGGGGATAGGGTTTGGCTCAAGGTAGCACCTATCCGAGGGACAGTCAGGTTTGGGAAGAAGGGCAAGTTGGCCCCACGGTATATCGGCCCATATGAGATTACGGAGCGGGTCGGTAGGGTGGCATACCGGTTGGCATTACCTCTAGTCTGTCTGCTTTGCACAATGTCTTCCATGTTAGCATGTTGAAGTAGTGCATTCTGGATCCGACTCAGACTATTACAGTGGAGGAGGTACAGATGGAACACGATCTTTCTTATCAGGAGGTACAGGTATCATTTCTGGATAGGGATGACAGGAAACTCCGTAACAAGTTGATCCCCATGGTCAAGGTTCAGTGGTCACATCATACTGACCGGGAAGCGACTTGGGAGACAGAGAAGGACATTAAGGACCGATACCCCGAGCAGTACCAGCGGTTGATACAACTCTTGGAGGACCAAGAGTCCTAAGGGGGGGAGGATGTTACGGTCACCCCGAGCGGGTTGCGACCGGGTGACCCGGGGCTCCGGTTTTGGCCTGCGGGTCACGTTTTTCGGCGTTCAGGCAGCTCCCGAGCCCTATCCGAGTATCATTTTGGCGGACCCTTTCGTATTTGAGGTCGTGTGGGTCCCCCGGACATTTCCGCCGAAAATATTTTTCTGGCGCCGGGGGGTTGTCGGGGTCGCCTCGGGATGTACAGCGGGCTCGGTAGCACTCTCGAGACCTCAGTGTGAGAAGCCGTTTGCAGTTTTGGAGTCGTGGAAACGTCCCGGAGGTTTTTATGGAGAGTAATATTTGGGGCGGGACGTTCGGTTCCGGGCGACTCCCGGGGCTCGGGATGGAAATTTTCTGACGGCTTTGGGGTAAGTTGTGTTATAATTTAAGATGGAATTTATGGGTATTTTTGTAGAATTTTGGAGTGACGGAATTTTGGTTCAGGTTGACACGCTCGCACGTCGGGTTTTGTTCGGGTTCAGCGAGCTCGGTAGGACACTCCGGAATGGTAAATGAACTTTTGAAATATGTTTTACGAATGTTATAATATTCTGAGGGTTGTGTCCAAGTTTCATTTATTTTGGAGTTCGGTAGTTATTTTTGGGCCAAAATTGGAACTTTCGGAAAAGTTAGGAGATTAATTTGCGTTTGGCCACAAAATAAAAATTAATCAGCATGGGCAGCAGCAGCAGATATTTTCGGCAGAATTGGGGACAACTAAAGGACACTTGGCTTTTTCTTATTTAAGATGAGAGGGATGGGTTAAAAGTGAAGAAATATATCTTGACTTATAATTTCGTAAAATGAGTTTATCTCATTTCACTTTCTTTTCTTCTTCTTCTTCTTCCTCTTCTTTGCCGACGCCATTGAAGCTCAACCTCCAAGCTTGAAGTTCTTCTCCTTGGATGAAATCAAAGAGGAATTGGGTGCTTTATGTGGTAAGCATCCTTCCTTCTTCTCTTTACTTGTTGGATTTAGAGTTTAGTGAAGAAAAGTGTGGATTTTGGAGAATGATGAGTTTGTTCTTAGCTATAAGCTAGGATGATTCTCTTCCTCCCATCTTTTAGTATGTTGTTCTTGGGTAGTAGGGGAGTGTTAATCAAGTGTTGGATTTTGGAAAACACACCTTGGATGAAAGTCCCCTTGTTGGCCGAATTTTTGGAAATTTTCCAAAATGTTGTGTGTTTGTTATCTTGATTCATGCTTCAAGTATGTTAATCCTAGCATGATTCTAAGCTTATGTATGGATTCAATTTGATGGAAAATAAGTTGGGTTAGAAACCCCCATTTGGCCGAATATATAGGTTGATGTTCATTGTTGAATTTTGTTGTTTTGGATGCAATTGGATAGTGTTCTTGGCTTAGAAGTGAAATTGGTGATTAGAATGGTTGTTTGATATCTTGAATGGATTGAATTGGATGTTGGATGAAATATTGGTTAAGAACCGAATTGGTTAAATGGAACTTTCTCTACAGTGGAGTTTCATTTTGGTTGAGTTGGATGTTAAAATGGTGTTGGGGTTGAATTTAGGAGTGGTTGGAAGTTCGAAACGTTGAATTCGAGTAAGAATTGGAAAAGTTGCAATTATGCGGGTTTATCGGAAAATGTCGGGTAATGAAGGGTTTTAAGGTTGGATTTGATCAGTTCTGCTTGTTGGATTATGTTTGACAATGTATAGTCTTGCATTGCCTAAGTTAGTTCTGAATTCTGAGGTTTCTGTGGAAATCTGGAATTTTACGGAAATTCTGCCGGATTTTAGGTTTTGGGGTCGGGGGTGTAGTTTGGTAGTGTGGTTGATAAGGATTCTAATTCAACTTGGTTTGGCAGATTCTGAGGTTCGGAGGTGAGAAAAAGAGGGGTTTCTGAGTTTCGGGTCGCGGTGTGGAAGTTGTCCAGAATCGGTCTAATACTCTGGATTTGTGAGGTAAGGGTTTGGTTCTGTTATTTTGGTAAGATAAGTATATGTTTTGGTTTCATTTTCTGTTCTGCTAGTATTTCGGAATTTTATGCCTTAGGGCATATTCTCGTAGTCTGTAGGAGTATGCCTTATGGCATACTGTGCATTAACCCTACGACAGTTGTGGGTTCGCTACCCCACTGGTGCACCATGCTTTCAATTAGATTCGGCTTCGACTCCCTTAGTGGGAGGTCTGTCGTTCGATTTGTTATAAGGGTTATGGCGATTTAGAATTGCACGTCCTTCGGGATTCTGATCTATTTCCTGTACATGCATGATATTCTGTATTCTATTGCATATATTGCTATCTTTCTGTTTTGTAGGGTTGCATATACTTACCTTACCCCAAATTCCTTACGGGTCCTTTTAGGACTCACCCCTTTTCGGGTTCTGTTTTTGGGTTTTGAGTAGACTGATAAGCGGCCTGCGGAGTAGGTTTCCGTGAGGTTTCTACCTTGGTTGTGTTTTGCAGCATTTGCACCTTGCGGGCCGGGATTTTATCTACTTGGTCTGAATCCCGCGAGGTATTTTGACATTTAGATCTAGGGCTGGCTCTGTAGTTGCATATGCACACTTTACGTATTCTTTGTGATGATTGTATATTTGTATATATTTATATATTCATTACGTGCATGTTACGAGCGCTTGGCGCTTGCTAGACACCTTAGGTTACGTGAACTCGTATGTATCTATGTTTTGGTGCGTAAGCACTCGTCCACGGAGGGCGGGGCTTACTCTGTTGCTAACGCATGAATTGTATGTTTGGATTTTATTTTGGTTATATGTACGAAATTTTTGTTAGGTTGCTTCCACAATCGTTTCGCTCTTCGGGTCCGCTACGCGCGGCGGGTCTCGATGGACCTGTCATTCCGTATTCATTCCGGCTTCCGCTTCCGGCGACCCGGCGCCCCCGCCTCCGCAACCGGGCTCGGGTGGCGTACGGTGACACACACTACACCACTAACGCTGAATCAAGCTGAACAATCAGACAGCAGTCAGAAATTACCAAAATACATCCCCGGAACCCAAACCCGCACAATCCCACACTTTCCCGCAAAATTCCACAGAAAGCTCGGTTTCTCAAACCGAGCTAGAACATCCTTACCCAAACATCCACAAACACAACCAAGCCATAAAATCCAGATTCCAGACACTTTTACCCGTAAACCCGCATAAAGGTAACTTTTCCTCCTATTATCCGAAAATGACGTTCCAAACATCTTTACGAACCTACTTCCATTCCCAATTCCAAATTACCATCCAAATTATCCAAAACACAACACAAACATAACTAAAGTTTCATTCAAAGTTTCGGCCTTAACCCCAATCTTCATCAAATAATTCCAACTTTTTACCCTAACTTTAAAACATGCCAAACATGCTAAATACATGCTTCTTTTCCATGTTCAACCAAGAAAACATCATCGAATACCATCCCAAACTTTCGGCCCCTTGCTGATTTTTCCCAACACTTGTGTTTTCATGATTTTCCAAGAACAAAACATGCTTAACATGTATCAAACACCAACATACATGAAGATCAACACCAACCAACAACCAAAATTTCATAAAACTAAACAAGGGGTTCCTCACCTTGCTGAAACTCACTCAACCCTTAGATGGTGCTGCTGTTGGAACAAAGGTAATCTCCAACCCCTTGAACTTGTCCAAGAAAACAAGAACACAAGTGAGCTCCTTCCTATGGTTATTTCAAACACAAGAAGATCAAACCAAAACCACTCAACCTCACCTTGAAAACAGCTGATTTGGAAGGTAGAAGAAGTGGTAGAACCACGCTTGTTGAACCTCAAAACCCGAAACTTCAAGTTTGAGTTTTCAGCACCAACATCACAGCAGACCCGTTTTCGTGCAGCTCAGATTTGGAAGTCTTCCCGACGTTTTTGGACCATGGTCCCTTCAGCAAAGTTGTAGCTAAGAGGTTAAGGAAGATTTCTTATAACTACCACCAAAGCCAATTCGAACCACAGAAGAACAGAATCAGCCACGAACACAAGAGAAGTATTCTGACCAGCCAATGAAGAGAGTTCAAGAACTTACTAAGAACATGGAGAAGAGAAGCTTACCAAATTCTTAAGCCCAACCCTTGTTGATTTCAGCCATGAATGAAGAACAAGAAAGCTTGAAATTGTGGTGATGGTGGCGGATGAGTGAAGAGGAAGAAGAAGAAATGTGATTAAATGGCATTTTAGCATAAAATGCTCTCTTTTATGCCAAAAATGTGGTGGGCCATGGGACACTTGTCCCATGACAAAATAGTCATACCCATGACTCACCACAAACCCAAAAAAATCTGAAATGCCAAGTGTTGGCGCGCCAATCCCGCGCCAACGCCAACCGCGTAATTCCCGACGTACGCGCGTGAAAATCCGAACCAAAATCCGGCCATGCCAAAAATCCACAAAAATTACCATAAAAACCGTCTCGTGAAATAACACGTCTCACACCGAAGCCGTCGGAAAATTTCCATCCCGAGCCCCGGGAGTCGCCCGGGACCGAACGTCCCGTCCCAAAAATTATACTCCGTAAAAAGGTGCGGAATGCCCCCACGATCCCAAATATGCAAACGGTTTCCTTTTCCGACGTCCAGGAGCGCTACCGAGCCGCCAGACGTCCCAGACAAGTCCCGGCCGGAAAAATATTTTCCGCGGAAATGTCCGGGGTACTGTAGGACCTCAAATCTAGAAGGATTCCCAAAAATAATCCCAGATAAGACTCGGGAGCTCGCCGACCGCCCGAAAACATGACCCGCAGCCAAAACCGAAGCCCTGGTCACCTGTGTCACAACCCGCTCGGGGTGACCGTACCAGTTTTCCCACTACGCAAAACACTTAATTAACCACATAATTAACATTCAAATACTGATTCCATAAAATAATCACAAGTCATATGTGATCTGAAAATTACAGTATTTGACCTTCCGGCCAATATTTACAGAAAAGGCAAAACGTCGGGGGTGGGTGTAACAGCGAGAGTTGATCTGGCACTGGTGGCATGTTTTGACCAGTGCGGCGGCGTCCCTTTTCAGGGTGGGCTAGTAGTATCCTTGGCGAAGGGCCTTTTGGGCAAGTGCCTCCGCAGCAATGTGTGCGCCACAGTTCCCTTGGTAGAGGGTGTCCAAGACTGAGTGTCCCTCAAGGATGTTGAGGCATCGTTGGAGGGGTGCTGAGAATCCGCAATGCCACAATTGTTCATCAATGAGAACAAAGCGGATGGCCCGCTTGCGAGCTTGGGGTCGCGGTGCTGGACTTCACTCAGCGATAATGGGGTCTCTCCACCGCAACCAGATCTTGCGTTGCCAGTGAGGCAATATCGATAGCTTCTGCAATGGAAGGGTTGGCGAGGGTAGCCAAGGTGGAGGTGGTCTTTCCCTTGGACAGCATGTCTGCTGTAGTATTCTCAGAACGAGGAACATGGATGAAGATGGCCTCTTCAAAGTTGGTCCGCAAGGCGTTCACCAACTTAAGGTACTTTATCAGGGTGGCGTCTTTGCATTCGGCGCACCCTTGGTCCTGGTGGATCACCAGTTGCAAGTCGCTATGGACATGGAGGCGGCGAATGCCTGCCTTTATGGCGAGCGTGAGCCCCGCGATGAGGGCCTCATACTCTGCAACATTATTAGTTACTTGAAATTGGAAAGAGACGCGAAGGGAAGCTTCCATACCTAATGGTCCTCGCAGATATACGCCCCCTGCGGGGGATCCAAGCTTGGATGAGCCATCCACAAACATGTCCCACTCTGGGGGAATGGGTTGTGGCGCGAGGCCCTGCTCAGGGGCTGGAATGATGTCGACATCTGAGAACTCCGCAATGAACTCCACACCCTGAGTGTTCGGGTCGCCTGAGGATCTCCTAGATTGGTAAGTCCGTCCGGACTATAATTGTGTGCCCTTGAAAGTAGGCTTGAGCTTCCTAGCTGCATATACCAGAGATAAGATAACCTTTTGGAGAGGAGGATACCTTGTTTCCGCATCCTGGAGAGTGTGGCTAGTGTAGTAGACTGGCCATTGCTTGGCGGCCTCTTCCTTAATAAGAACGGAGGCGACGCTCTTGTCTGAGGTGGCGAGATAGAGGACCAGGTCATCGCCTGGCCTTGGACACTTGAGTGCGGGGAGAACTTGCAAGTGTTGCTTGATTGAGTCAAATGCATCCTGGCATTCCTCTGTCCATCTGCAAGCCTTCTTTCTGCGGATTTGATCGAAGAAAGGTCTGCAGCGGTCGCTGAGTTTAGAGACGAATCGTCCCAAGGCAACCAGCTTTCCTGCCAGTTGCTGTACTTCTTTGAGCCCCCTAGGGGTGCGAAGATTGGTGATGGATTCAATCTTTTTGGGATTCGCATGAATCCCTCCTTTGGAAATCTGGTAACCCAGAAACTTGCCTTCGCCAACGCCAAAGATGCATTTCTTTGGGTTCAACCGCATGTTATACTTGCGGAAGTTGGAGAATGTTTCCTCCAAGTCTGCAAGGTGTGTAGAGGTGGCATTGCTTTTAACCACTATGTCATCCACATAGGCCTCAAGAGTATCCCTAAACACAAACGAGAGGCCAACCAAACACGTGAGGAAATGAGTGGTACTGACATTATTGTCTAAGTGTGTAGGTATACAATGGCGCGAACCCTTAAGTTTCGAGGGGATGATGACCTTTTCGGGTTTGAATCATGGGAACACCATCTTGAGGCATTCTTTGCTAAGAGAGGTGTTCACGAACTTGAAAAGCTTGACATAGCCCTCGAGCTGCTAAGAGGCAAAGCCTGGTATTGGTGGTGTGAATACGCCACAAGGAGAAGCGACCGAGGGTTAGAGTTCATACCCTCTTGGGACCGCTTGAAAAGTATGATGAGGCGGCGGTATGGCACCCAAACCCCCATCGCCCACTTGGCCCCAACCCCTACCCACAGATCGCGACCCCCCACCACTCATAGCTCATTTCGGCGACCCACATCCTACCCCACTTTAACACCCGAAGGGACTGCCACACCTTCAAGAGCCTACTCACCCCCTTCTCCAAAAGCGTACCCAAATCCTCCTTGTGAACCAATCCCTTTGAGAAATCTCACTCGAGAAATTAGAGCAGATTTCGAGGAGATGAGAGGAGATTTAAAGGAGATAAGAAATGAAGTCTCACAAATAGAAGATCTTATGGAAGAATGGTATGAGAGTGAGAAAAAGAGAAAGAAAGAGAAAAGAAAGAAAAGGGCTCTTCAAAACCAAGAGAGTGAAGCACCCAAACTTTCAACCGAAATCAATGAAGGACTAACGCTTGAATCTTCTAATGATTGTAGTACTTCTTTGATTGTGCCAGGTGTTGATGACAAAGGAACTTTGGGATGTTTGCAAGAGAAAGAAGAAGTCCCGGTTTCGGAGCCGGAGCCTACCTCCCCTAACTTGGGGAGATGTAACATATCATTTCATCTTAGTGATGAAACTTTGCAATTTTGTGACCATGAAATGATTCGTGCTAAAACTGTCGTGTGCATGCCTACTTTAGCTAGGAAGCACTCATACATTTTTTATGTAAATATTGATGGAATCATGGTCATACCCTGCGCTAAATTGGATGAGCCCACCCGAGTCTATATGATGAACATGAATGGGTTCTGCATGTTGAAAACGATAGAAAAACTTGCTAGGGTAAGGTTCATACATGACCCCGGCACATGTAAAAATAAATTGTTTGGAAAAGAGCATGCCATGAATTCTAGTTTTGGAAATCATGTCGAAATTGCATGCTATCTTGTTCCATTTATTTTCAGCCAACAAGAAGGCTTTAGGCATAGGGCACTTATGTGCTTTCATGGCACAGGAGCAAGAAAGAGCGGATTGTTCATCTTGCCCCAACTTGGTGCTTCCTTGTTTGCTATCCATGAGCTAGGTACCATATGTTCCGAGTATAAAAATGCCCATCACCTAACCATGTATGTAGCCAGCCGAGGACACCCCCACATCGTGCCCCTTTTTCTAAACAGTTGGAATTGTATTGTAGATACATTTAGGTTTTTGTCGTTGAACATAATACATATTAGAGTCTTTACAATCCCAATTTTGATGTGGGTACATCTGCATGACTTTGGCCCACTAACCCTTAACGCCTCTTCCAGTTTGTTGTGGTGTCTTAAGATTTGTAGGGACAATTTCCTTATGAATCCGAGGACGGATTCTTCTGAAGAGGGAGGGTATGATGTGGACATCAGCCCCATTTTTGTGATAAAGGGGCACCATTCATCCAGAGGGTCTAGAAGGCCCTTGGCGAAGACACGGATGAAGAAGAAGTGGCATTCTAGGCACCGGCGAAGCCCCGAGGCCGAGCCGCGCTCGCAAGGATCTTGGCCAACCCATGCCCCATTGGCGAACCCTTGGCCTTTGGCGAGGCCAAGCCTCAACGGCGAACCCGTGGCTATTGGCGAGCCCATTGACCCTGGCGAACCCATGGTCCTTTTGGGCGAATTCAAGGCCATTTTCGAAGCCATGGCTCTTTGCGACCCCCATGGTCGTTGGCGAAGACCCTGTACCTCATTTCCAGAAACAAGCGAAGCCCAGGTGTTCGCCAAGCAGAAGAGGCCTCCATACACAAGTCAGACGAACCCTTCAACTTGTGCAGAGGCCCTCTTCTTCCCCATTTCCCGCCAAATGCAATTCCTGGGGAATTGGGAGCCGCAAAAGCAGGAAGCCAACAATGACACATCAGCTGCCACCTCTCATTTCGCCTACCATAGATCCAGGAAGCTGTTCCCTTGTCAAGACATTATTATTTACTTCTTTCTTTCTCCTTCTATAAAAGGAAGCTGTAACCTAAGTATTAGGTAGAACTCATTTTGTAAGAACACATATTTGCTGAAAACGCATATTGTTCTTCGTGGGTCTCAAATCTTGCTCCACCAATCCATTAGTGATCCATTGCAAGAGGATCCAATATAATACCTAGCATTGTTTGATCTCGTAGTCAAAAGGTTCTAGGTCCCATCTCATTTCCCAGGCATTTTCAAGGGCATTGCCTCACCTCGTAGTGAGGAGGTTCCCTTGGCCGAACTTTGTTTCCTTCGTGTTCCTCCTCTGTTTTCGTTTCCTTTCTTGCTGGAAACCGCCTCCATCGAGCTAGATCCGAGCTCGTGATCACTTACCCCCCCCCGTGATCACATCATTGAGTCCCCTAGGGATGCGAAGATTGGTGATGGATTCAATCTTTTTGGGATTCGCATGAATCCCTCCTTTGGAAATCTGGTAACCCAGAAACTTGCCTTCGCCAACGCCAAAGATGCATTTCTTTGGGTTCAACCGCATGTTATACTTGCGGAAGTTGGAGAATGTTTCCTCCAAGTCTGCAAGGTGTGTAGAGGTGGCATTGCTTTTAACCACTATGTCATCCACATAGGCCTCAAGATTTCGGCCAATTTGATTGGCGAAGACCTGATTCACAAGCCTTTGAAAAGTAGCCCCTGCGTTTTTTAAGCCAAAGGGCATCCTGATGTAGTGGTAGACGGCTTCGCCGATGGTGAAGGCAGTTTTCACTGCGTCCTCTGGGTCCATAAAGACTTGATGGTACCTACTATACGCATCAAGGAACGAGAAGACTGAATGGTGGACGGTTGAGTCCACTAGCTGATCAATAGAGGGTAGGGGATAGGGATCTCTTGGGAAGGCCCTATTGACCCCTTTGTAGTCTATGCAGAGTCGCCACTGACCACCTTCCTTATCCGTGAGGACTACATTGGCGACCCACTCAGAGTAGTGAACTTCCTTGATTATATTTGCCTTAAGCAATTTTTGCACCTCTGTGCGTACAAAGTCCTTACGGTCGGGGGCCATGCCCCTTGTTTTTTGTCTAACCGGGCTAAAGCCGGGGAGTACACTCAACTTGTGAGAAATAATAGCAGGATCCACACCTGGTAAGTCCTCAGGACCCCATGCGAAGACATCACTGTTGGCATGGAGGAGGTGGATGAGTGCTTGTTGATCTTGCTCTTCAAGGTCTTTTCCCACCCGAACTTTTTGCCAGGAGAAATTTCAATTTCATCGATGGCCCCAGACAAATCAGGAGCGGCCTCACCTGCTGGCCCAGATTCCTCCATGGATGCCTTTCTCTTAGGCTCTGATGGCTTGGGGAGCTGAGGAGGTCCTGCGATAGGGGCACCTTGACTTCAACCAGAGTGTGCCTGTAAATCACATTTGCATTCGCCCCAGTGTCCATGTAGACTCTGTCAATGTCCCATTCCGCGATACGGGCGGTGATAACCAAAGGGTCCGCGTGAGGTACTGCAACAGAGGTGCCATCGCGGCGATGCAGTAAGTGAGTTGAGGAGTGATCTATCTGATAGATCTGCCTCATGTGACGGTGATAAGGGTCCGACTACAAGCCGGAGGACCTATCCTTGGATGATCTAGCTTGTTGGAAGATGAACACGAAGAACACGATCATTTCGGCTCTAACCACCTCAATCCTCAAATGGAGAGCAATGGAAAGATTAATGCCTAGGAGTGAGGGATCTAGCACCTCACTTCTCAAATGAAGAGTAACACTAGATTTAAGCAAGAATCCAGTTTAATGGATTCAAGGGGAATATGGAGGTGAAAAGAAGAGTTCAAGCTTGAACCCAGTACTCTCTCAAGAGCCAAAAATGTCTTTCTTTCAATAATCAATGATCCGTTGGTTCCGTATCACAAAAGAGCATATATATGGGAAGGGAGAGAAGGAATAGTAAGAAGATGTGAAATGTGCTTTCACTTCTTCCCTAAATCACTCTCCATTGTCTCCATAAAAGAAAGGAGAAATGGAGGGAAAAATAAACAATTCAATGAGTTGAAAGTCAAAGATAGTAGACTATCCCTTTCCTTCCATTTCTTCCTAAATGGATTCATTTCTTGCATAAATGGATTTATGAAGAAATGGAAGGATGTTACAAAATTCACAAGTGTACCGGCGTCTGATCAGGGGGGGTCGCTGAAGGGGCCCTGGGTTCGCGGCGGGGGCGCGGGTTTGTGGGAGAAGCCGGGGGGGTCGCAAGAGGGTCCCTGGGTTCGCGGCGGGGCGCGGGTTCGCGCGGAAGAAGCCATGGGTTCGCCGAAGGGGCCTTGGGTTCGCGACCTCAGGAGGAGGCTTGGGAAAGCCATGAGGTTGGTGATGTCGGGGGCCGCGATGACCGATGCCTCGGGGTGGTGCGCGGGGCGTGCGGTGTCTTCGTCTGCTAGCATGATGGTGCTAACATTCTCCAGAGTGTTGAGCATGTCTTCTTCTATGTGGATTCCCATTTGTTGAAGTTGGGCGATGCCTTCTTGGTCTTCATCTCGCTCCTTTTCTTGAGCCATAATCCTCATGAAGGCGTGAAGGCTCTCTTGCGCCTTTTTGGTCTGGGACCTTGTCATGGGTCCGCCAATGCCTTCTAGAGGGTTGCGGGGCTTGTGCACTTGAGATTGGATGTCCTCTTGGTCCTTGGTCGACCGATTGTGTTGATCCATGGCGATGCCCTCATCAGACGGCGTCTTGCCGCTGCGCCTTCGCACCGCGTGATTACACTGATATGCCCCCTTGCTGGGGGAATTTGGACTAGATCTTCCCGATCTGGATTCTGCTGGGAGCGACCCCGCCTGCGGTCTCCCTGCCAGCGATCCTCCTGATTATTTTTCGCCTGCGACCCCCATCATCATGGAGCAAGAACTCCCTAAGTTTGCCCTGAGCAAGCATTTCTCCAATCATGCGCTTGAGCTCAAAACAGTCCTCAGTGTCGTGACCCTTGTCACGATGATAGCGGCAAAACTTGTTACTCTGCCTAGTCACCTCCTGGGAGAGGGGGCGAGGCCACTTGGGAACCTCCCTCTTTTGTTCCAGGGCATGGAGAATGTTGGTGCGAGACTCCCTTAGTGGGGGGAGAGTAAAATACGTCCCCTCCCTGTTGGATGGCGTAGGGTACTGCCTCTGGTACCTGGAGTCCGTTCGTGAGGGCTGTCCCTTCGCATCTGTCGCTGTAGCCCTCGCAAGTGGTCGAGTTACCGCCTCCGTTTTCATGAACCGCGACGCCGTGCTCAAGAACTGTTCCATGTTGGTGGGGGGTTGGTGTGAACATCCACGAAGAAGAGGGACTCCCGGTGAAGACCCTGAATGGCCGCGAGTAGGTGGGCTTCCTCTCCCAAATTAGGGACTTGGATGGATTCCGCCTGAAAACGTTGAATATACTCCCTGAGGGGCTCAGCTTTCTTCTGTCGTATCTTGAGGAGATGTCCCGCCGTTTTGGGGGGAGGTTTAGACACCACAAAGTGGTTGGAGAAGTTGCGAGAGAGCTCCTCAAAGGAGTTAAAACGCTTATCCCGGAGGGTGGTATACCAGTTCGCCGCGGCCCCAGTGAGCGTGGAGCTGAAAGCTCTACAGAGCGTATTGTCATCCGCCCTCGCGATGGCCATCGCGGAAACGTAACGCTGGAGATGAATATCCGGGTCTGAGAGACCGTCATATGCATCCAGCTTAGGCTGGCGAAACTGTTCTGGAAGAGGGGTCTCCAAACCCATCCTGGTGATATTATGAACACTGGCCCTTTCCTCCCTCTTTTCTACTTCCTCTAATCATCTAGTAAGCGCAATAAGTATAGACGAAGGAGGGTCAGGGTGACTTACTTGTTGAGGGGGAGTGGCAGGGCGTTCAGGCTGACTAGTCCGTAGCGTTCAACGCTATCCGAGCGGCCACGAGTGGTGGCGAGTGTTTCACGCAAGTTGTGAGTAACCGCTTCAGTGATTTTTTGCAGAACGGCCGGATCAAGGCCCGTTGGTGGAGTGTTTGGTGGTGGAGTGTTACGCTCCTGGGGCATGTTATGGTTAACGTGGGAGGAGCTTTCCTCCGTTGAATGAACAGAGAGTTCCCCCCGTTGTGGGGGAACGTTGTTTGGAGATGGTTCTGATCGTGGATCATTGTTTGTGTTAAATCGCGGGAGGATTCCTCCTTCCCTGACGGCTGTGCCTACTTGCACTCCGGGTAGCTGGCATGACATGCTACTTGTGGTTTGTGATATGGGTTTACGATAAGAACTTTTTGTTTCTTTCGTTCCCACAGACGGCGCCAAACTGATATTCACGTTCCTGAAGCAGATGCGGAATCTCAGTTGAATGGTTGATGGTGATCGTGTTCTTGAGAGCTCCAAGCTTGCTGTTCAGAGTAATCTGTGGAAAGATAAAGAGATTACTCAGAAGTAGCAAGAGATGAGTGGGGGGGCGTGTAGTAGCTTACCCAGTTTGGGGTGGACATCCCCCTATTTATAGGGAGATGCTAGGAGGAGCTTCCCCCAGTTGAAGCCTTGGACAGGCTGTGAGACAAGTCTGACAAGTTTGTCAGATTAAGGAGATAAGGCGGCTGTGATGATGAAGATCTTAGCAAACCGCCTTAGAAGATTCACTTGTCAGGGAATGTTTGGCGTACAAATGTGGTGAAGATCACTCAGGCTCGTGCTGGCCTCCTCATTGGATGCTTAATGTCAGATGACCAAGTGGCCTATCTCCAAGTGGAGCATATGGCAGGCGAAGGCCTGCAAGGGGCAAAGGCCCAGATAAAGCAAAGCCAATAAAGGTGTAAGGGTCGCACGAGCCTGAGTGCAAGGGCCTTATCTGGGCGGGGCCAGTATAGGCATGAGAGTCCTCGCGAAGGCGTGTTGAGACCGCAGGAGTGAGACCCGCGAAGGCGAGTGAGATCGCAAGGGCAAGACCTGAGACCGCGAGGGTGATCCGCCAAGGCCTAAGAAGCTTGTGAAGGTGAGACTTGAGACCTGAGAGGGCGAGACCTCGCGCAGATGAGATCTGAGACCGTGAGGGTAAGACCTCGCGCAGGCGAGACTAGAGACCTCGCGAAGGCGAGACTGGAGACCACAAGGGTGAGACCTTGCGAAGGCGAGACTGGAGACCACAAGGGTGAGACCTTGCGAAGGCGATACTGGAGACCGCGAGGGCGAGACCT
Source organism: Stellera chamaejasme (assembly GCA_024586325.1). Classification (NCBI taxonomy): domain Eukaryota; kingdom Viridiplantae; phylum Streptophyta; class Magnoliopsida; order Malvales; family Thymelaeaceae; genus Stellera; species Stellera chamaejasme. The sequence goes on from CM044981.1 coordinate 23,990,915, forward strand.
GCGGGGCCTTGTGTGATTCTGATGCGACGCGAGGACGCGTTTGCTTGGGTAGTGTACCAGCCTAGAGGCTTCGCATGGAGCTCTCGCGTGGAGGCTTTGCCTTCTCTTGGTCAGGCGATCGCCTGAATCGAGGATTGGGCCGCCTGCGCCTCTGAACCTCCTTGCTAAAAGGGTGCTCCGAGCTTTATTCACCTTCCTCTTCGATCTTTGACACTTTGTTGTTGCTTGAGGATCCCATGATCACATCAAAATAGATCGGAAATCGCACAGAAACTATCTTGAAAGTCGCTCAGCACGTGGCGACTGTAACAATCTCACCCCTTAATACTCTTGGTCCTCCAAGAGGGTCCTCAATCTCTGATAATCTTTTGGATATCGCTCCATCATACTCTTCTCGGTCTTCCAAGTCGCCTCCCGGTCAGAATGATGTGACAATTGAATTCTGACCATAGGAATTAACTTGTTGCTGAGTTTGCGAGTGTCACGCGCCAATAAGGCGACCGATACCTCCTGATAAGATAGATCAGGTTCCAACTGAACCTCCTCGACCGGAATCGTCTGAATCGGATCCAGAATGCACTTCTTCAACATGCTAACATGGAAGACATTGTGTTACAGTCACCCCGAGCGGGTTGTGACTTGGGAGACCCGGGGCTCCGGTTTTGGCCTGCGGGTCATGTTTTTGGGTGATCAGACAGCTCTCGAGTCTTATCTGGGTATTATTTTTGGGAATCCTTCTGGATTTGAGGTCGTATGGGTCCCCTGGACATTTTCACCGAAAATATTTTTCCGGGGCCGAGACTCGTCTTGGGACGTTCAGCGGGCTCGATAGCGCTCCCGAGACCTCGGAAAAGGAAACCGTTTACAAATTTAGAATCGTGGGAACATTCTGCATCTTTTTACGGATTATATTTTTTAGGGCTGGATGTTCGGTCCCGGGCGACTCCCGGGGCTCGAGATGAAAATTTTGCGGCGGCTTTGATGTGCAGTATGTTATAATCCGAGACGGATTTTGTGGTGATAACCGAGGATTTTTGGTATTGCGGGATTTTGGTTCGGGCTAGCACGCGCGTACGTCGGGAATTACTCGGTTGGAGTTGACGCGGGATTTGCGCACCAACACTTAGCCATTTCAGATTTTTGGCTAAGGCATGACTCATGTGATGACTAAGGTGTTGAGTCATGGGGAAGGGACAAGTATAAAAGGGAGGCATTTTATGGAAGTTAAAGTATTTGTTCATCTTCTTTTTCTTCCTCCCTTCATGTCGCCATGTTCATCATCTTCAAGCTCACTAGTGTTCTTCATTTGGCAAGGAATCAACAAGGTGTTGGGTTCAATCTTTTGGTAAGCTTCTCTTCTCCATGTTTAAGCAAGTTTGAAGCATGTGTTGGTTGGAAAAGAAGAGGTTGAAAACAAGGCGATCGCAAGGGCTGATGACAGCACTCTCTGTAGGGCCTTTAGCTCTACCCTCACTGGAGCTGCCGCAAATTGGTACACCACCCTTCGCGGTAAGCAGTTTGACTCCTTTGAGGAACTATCCCGTGTTTTCTCCAACCACTTTGTCGTCTCCAAACCTCCGCCAAAAACTACGGGACACCTGCTGAAGGTGTGGCAAAGGAAGGATGAATCCTTCAGGGACTACATCCAACGTTTCCAGGGGGAATCCATCCAGGTCCCAAACCTGGGTGAGGAGACTCGTCTCCTGACGGCAATTCAGAGTCTCCAGTGGGGGTCCCTGTTCTTCACGGATGTGCACACCAACCCTCCCCACAACTTGGAGTAGTTCCTAGATAGGGCGACTAGGTTCATGCATACTGAAGAGATTACCAGACCCTACCTCAAGGGCTCAGGGACTGACGCGAGGGGACAACCCTCAAACGTCCAGGACTCACGAGGCTAGGGTTCGCGGAGGCAGCCCCCTCCACAGAGCAACAGAGACAGGGCTTATCCAACCCTGCCCCAACTCAGGGACTCCCGTACAAACATCTTCCATGCCCTGGAGCAGAGAAGGGAGGTTCCCAAATGGCCTCGCCCACTACTCAAGGGCGTCGTGAGGCCAAACAACAAGTATTGCCGCTACCATCGCGACAAGGGCCATGACACTGAGGAATGCGTGGAACTTAAGCGCATGCTGGCAGAGATGATTGCCCAAGGAAAGCTCACTGAGTTCCTTGTTCGCGACCCCTCCCCGCGAAGGGGTTCCCCTAGGGGGTACAAGTGCGAAGGCGACCGGGAGGATCGCGGTCGAGATCACCACAGGCAAAACAGAGCCCCTGGGGGCGCTGACCAGATCCCACCTGCCAGGGGTCACATCAATGTGATTACACAGTGCGAAGGCGCAGCTGTGAGGCACCGTTACATGTGGCAAGTCTATCAGCTGGACCACACGGCCAGCCATCTCATTCATCACCGCGATGGGCCTTCCGTGGTGATCCCCCACTCAGATCCACTCATCATCACGGCTCGCATCGCTGGATGGGACATCAGCAGGATCTACATGGATACAGGGACCAACGCCAACGTCATTTACAAGCACACACTTGTTGAGGCGAAGGTACCCCTGTCCCAAATCAAACCGGCAAAGGGGGCCACTTTTGGGATTAGGAGGGACGAAATCCCAACCTTGGGGGCCATCGCGCTCCCGTTCACGACTGTGGGCACCACCAGAGACAACAGGCAAGTCTGCCACTCAAGCTTTGTGGACTTCATCGTCCTCGATCTCCCTTCGCCTTACAATGCCATTGTTGGGCGAGCCACATAGACCGAATTCCATATCCGTTGTGACGTGCGCACCCTAACATTGGTGTTTCACACCTCAGCCGGTGACGCCTACATCTACGTCAACTAGAATGTGGCGAGGGGCAACTACGTCAACGCGCTCGCTGGCCCCTCTTAGCTGTCTCAATGCATGGAGCCAAAGAGGAAGAAACCAGCTGAGGAGCCTGTGCCAGAGGGCGAAGTAGCCCCAGACCTATCTGGTGACTTTGAGGAGGTCGAGATATTGCCAGGCAAGAAGTTCCGCATAGAGAAGGACCTCCCAAAGGAAGACAAGGAAGCCCTCATTCACCTCCTCCAGACCAACATTGACATCTTCGCACGGAGCCCAGCTGATCTCCCAGACACAGTTGACGACATAGTGGTAAAGAGCAGGGCTACCGCCCAGCACTTGGAGGACCTGAAAGAGACCTTTGCCAACTTCCGCGCGTATAACATGCGTTTGAACCCAAAGAAGTGCATCTTTGGCGTTGGCAAAGGGAAATTTCTTGGCTACCAAGTCTCGAGAGGAGGGATTCGCGCCAACCCCAAAAAGATGGAGGCCATCACTAGCCTTCGCGTCCCAAGGGGCCTGAAGGACGTCCAGCAGCTAACGGGAATGTTAGTCTCCCTGGGACGGTTCATTTCAAAGCTCAGCGACCGTTGCAAGCCTTTCTTCAACCAAATCCGGAAGAAGAAATCCTGCAAGTGGACTGAGGACTGCCAGGAGGCGTACGACACCATCAAGTAGCACCTACAGGAGCTACCCACGCTCAAATGCCCCAGGCCTGGAGATGACCTTGTCCTATACCTCTTCACAACGAGCAAAAGCATGGCATCAGTCCTCATCAAGGAGGAAGGCGACAAACAATGGCCGGTCTACTACACCAGCCACACCTTACAGTCAGCAGAGACAAGGTACCCTCCTTTACAGAAAGCTATCTTGTCATTAGTCTATGCAGCCAGGAAGCTCAAGCCATACTTTCAAGGGCACACGATCACCGTGCGCACAGACCTTCCAATCAAGGAGATTCTCCAAAGACCTGAGCACTTAGGGCGCCTGGCTAAGTGGTGCATCGAACTAAGCGGGTACGACATCAACTATGAACCTCGCAAAGCAATAAAAGGCCAGGCCTTCGCAGACTTCCTGGCGGAATTCTCAATTCCTGAGCATGGCATGCCTCAGGAACAAGTACCAGCACCTGAACCTCCACCCCCAGAGTGGGAGATGTATGTTGATGGCACATCCAAGGCAGCATCTACAGCAGGAGGCATCTACCTGCGCGGACCCTTAGGTATGGAAAGCACTCTCCGTGTATCCTTCCAATTCCCTGTGACTAATAACATTGCAGAGTATGAAGCCCTCATCACGGGCTTCAAGCTAGCCATCAAGGCGGGTATTCGCCGAATACACATGCACAGTGATTCACAGCTGGTGATACACCAAGTACAGGGGTGCTCAGAGTGCAAGGATGCTACTCTGGTCAAATACCTGAAGCTTGTCAATCAACTACGGACAAAATTTGAGGAGGCAATCTTCATTCATATTCCCCGTTCCGAGAACACCATTGCAGACATGCTCTCAAAGGGAAAAATACATTGGCTCGCTTGAAACAGTTGATCCGGATGATTGGCGAACTCCCATCATTGCCGATCTAAAAGGGATGGACACAGACCCACGCACTCGCGCTTGAGTAACGAGATCGTCCTCATAAACGGGCTGTTGTGGCATCGCGGGTTCTCTTCACCGCTCCAACGATGCCTCACCGCCAAGGAGGGACTCTATGTATTAGAAGCCAACAACCAGGGCAGCTGCGGTGCCCACATTGCAGCAGAAGCACTGGCACACAAAGCCCTTCGCCAGGGGTACTATTGGCCAACCTTGAAGAAAGATGCAGCCTCACTGGTCAGAACATGCCATCAATGCTAGATCAACTCGCGCATCCAACGATTGTCATCAACGGAATCTCCCGCGCTCACAAACCCTGTACCCTTCGCTCTTTGGGGCCTTGACCTTATCGGGCCAATGCCAAAGGTGACAGGCCAGTACCAGTTCTGTGTTGTCACCGTGGACTACTTCACTAAGTGGATTGAGGTTGAACCATTGGTGAAGATCACGTCCTCAAAGATCATCAGTTTCTTGTGGAAGAACATCGTCTGCAGATATGGTAGCCCTCGCGCCATCATCACTGTTACAAACGCCACGTGTGGGGGTGACTTCTGATGTATATTTGTACATATGTCCGCCGTTTGCTGATTCCCGTGAAGACCGGGGCTCGATTTTAAACTTGCGGGTCATGTTTTCTATAGATCAGCGCGTCCCGAAATTTTATCTAAATCTCATTTCTGGGAATTTTGAGCACTTTTGAGATCGTACGTGTGTTACGGACCATTTTACGAATTTTCGTTTTCGGAATCAAAATGGACATTTTACGGGAAAAAAGTAAATATGTTTAAAAAAAGAAAACAAAAAATGGAATTTTAAAACGGCAGAGAGAGGCGGTTGCTTTTAAAGAGGTGGTGTGTGTGTGTTAGTGAGACACATGTTTTATTAGTAGTATTATTATTATATTATTATTACTATTACTTCATACGTATATACGAGAATAGAAAGAAAGAAAGAAGCAAAGCTTCATCTTTCTTTCTTCTGTCTGCCATGGCCGACGCTCAAGAAGGAAATTGGGATCTCTCAATTTCTCACCAAAATCTTGAAGGTCAGTTGGTTAAATCGTTCCTTAGGAAAAATAATTAACTCCTTATAAATTAATTTTTGTGATTGTGGCTCCGGTTGGAAACCGTGAACGTTTGAAATTTGGGTAAATTTGTGATACTTTTGTCAGTGGATTATTTTGGGTTCTAAATGTTGTTTGGGTGTTCAGCTGCCATTTTATCTTAAAGTTAAGTACGAGAAAACTTACGGAGTACTGCCGAATTCACGACTGAACCGTTTGAAAAAGTGGAAAGGTTCCTGCCTCCGGGCAAAGTTGGTAAGGGTTCAGTTTTCCTTAACTTTGCATTCTGGGATAATTATAATATGTCTGACAGGGTTAATTGGGGCAGAGTTCGAGTTGAGCGTGGGGTCCGGTGATACCGAACTCAGTTTATGACATAGGTTTAGGTGTGCAGGTATAGGGTATAGGATACCCTATCTGGTAAGTTTTCTGTTAATTTTATAATATTGTTCTGCTCTGACGACAGCGGGGAATCCGGACCCCGGGCTGGTACCATGCCTCAAGAAATATATTTTATCGGTTAATTCGGTTCGTTATGAAATGTCTCGAGTAATTGGTTAAAGTTTCGTTACGATTGGAGTAAGTTTTGTAAAAGTTGCATTTTGGTGGCGAAAATGCGGTTTGTTTGTGTGTGAGTAATTGGAAAATTGGTAATTTTTGGAAGAAAAGGAGATGTTGGGCGGATGGGAGAGATGGGAGAAGGGACATGTGTCCCTTCTTGGTTGAAGGAGAAATGAAAAGGAAGGGATTTTGGAGAATTGTTTGTGTATTTATGTAATATTACATAAATGTGATTAAGTAAAGAAATGAAAATTGGATTTTTGGCTAAAAAGAGGGTATGGGGCGCATGGGAGAGATGGGAGAGGGGACACATGTCCCTTCTCAATTGAAGAAGAGAAGAAAAGAAGAGAATTATGGAATTATATATATATATATATATATATATATATATATATATATATATGTATAAGTAATAATACATATATACATATATGAAAAGAAAAGCATTTTAGTCAACACTTCACCCTTTTCTTCTTCTTCTTCCCGTAACCTCCTCTCTCTCTCCCTCACCTTGCGCCATTTTTGAGAGCTTAAGCTCTACAACTGTTTTCCGTCAATTCGCGACCAAACTTCGAGGTAAACCGCTTAAATCGTTCATTGGGTTGTATAGATCGATAATCTGAAGTCTGTTTTGGAAGAATCAGTATAGTTTGTAAGTTAGGAGCATTTGAATTTTGGAGTGAATAGTGTCATATGCTCCTTTGTTTGATTTTTCGGTTCCTAAGCGTTCTCGGCACTTCCTGGTGCATGTTTGATAACAGGAACGTAGGAAGAAACGCACCCGAGGTTGTGCCGATTCGCGTCTGAAAATTTGGGTGGAATTTTCGACGGAAGAATTAGCGATAGGTAAGGATGTTTGTGTTGAATGGAATTGATTACTGTTAGTATACTCGGTTCGATTAGGAAAGGCTCGGCGTGAAAGTCGTTTTTTTCCGGCCGAGCCTCGTTTTTGGCGCCACTGTTAGTGACTGATTCTATGAATTTTGAATTGAAATTGTGTATCTGTGATTGATTGTGAACAGGGAGTTGCTTTGAAATTGGGCAGAAACTCTGCCGAAATTTCTACCGGGACCGTCGATCAAGAAATTGGATTCGGACTTTAATTAGAGGTAAGGGTTCAGTGTGTGTTTAGGAGTATTGCTTTGCGTAGCAAGCATACTCGGATATAGACTGAGGCTAGGTTTGGAAGAGGGGAGTGCCCCGATGAGACCGACCTAGTTCCTGGTCGCTCCCCCGAGCTGGTACCATGCTCTACCGACCGATTGTGAATGGACGCATGGCCATTGCCGGTTGGACCGGGGCAGATCTCGCCATGGTCCATCACAAAGATTGTTATCGTTATGATTGTGAACTGAATGTGATTGTCATTGACCGACTACATTGCATATGTTTGATTGCGTTGCATGGATTGCGCATTTGATTGATTGGTGAGATGCTTTGTGTTTCGTTTTCGTTCTGTTTCCGATTGCAAGTTTATTGTATCTACCGTTTTAGTAACTGCACCATGTCTTTATCTGTTCCCTTACTAAGTTCTTTCGAGAACTTACCCTTATATCTACTTGTTTCAGAAAAGGAAAGGAGAAGCAAGTCGCCGAGTAGAGGCGAGGTTGCTAGGATTTGGGGTGCGGCGGTAGCTCCAAGTGGTGCGGTTGAATTCCGCGTGTTCACCACTTGGTTGGTTTTCTTGTATTCGAACTTATTTACGGCTCTGTATAACGTACATAACATGCATGTTTACTTTTGGAAGGCTTGGTTGTATATATATGGTAAGATGGTTTAAGTGTCAAAGTTCGAGTTCGAACCGTTAAGGTTTGGCGTTAAGTTCTGCGAGTTTTCGGTTCGGTCGGAGGGTCGGGCGACCCTCCCTTGGAGTGGCGGTCGTCTGGACCACTTTCGTAGTAGGCGAGATCGGCGAGGCCGGGCGGCCCCTTTCTTGGAACAGCGGTGCTGGACCCCCAGGTTTTGAAGGCGGCGGCCAGGCGGCAGGCAGGCGACCCGGCCTTTGGAGCGGCGTGCACTGGGTCAGGCGAGAGGCCAGGCGACCCCTCTCCTCAGTCAGGCGGTCGCCTGGGCCACTCAGCAAACTGGGCAGCGAGTCAGGCGTTGGTTCAGGCGACCCGGGCTTGGGGCCGGGCGGTCGCCTGGACCCTGTTTTCGTTATTCTTGGTTCTTTTCAACCCCGTTCGCGTAGGTAAGTGCCTTGGGGCTTGGTTGAACGCTAATGCTTGGGTTTAAGGATTTATGTTAAGGTTGTGAGTGAACCGTCACCGCCACCTTCCCCCTTTCCCCGGTTTGGTTCCGTTCTCCGTGCGCTTCCGCGAGTGCGGGGTGTGAGGGTGCGGGGTGGGGTGACAAGTTGGTATCAGAGCAGGCTTACCTAGTTGTGAATGGTCTATGTGATAGTAAGGTTGCATTTCATTGCATCATGCATGTACATATACAGAGCCAATTGGAATACTGCTGCTGCTAAGTTTTGATTGATTGTTACCGTAATGTTGTGTTTATATTGATTCTCAGAAAATGGTTAACACCCGGGGAAGACCGGGACCGAATGAACAAGAGAGGCGGGACGAAGGTCCCGAACCTCGACCGATTGTACAACCGGCAGGGGGACGGGCACCACAAGCCTCCCCTGAGCTAGTGCGAGTCTTAGAACAGATCCGGGATAGTTTGGCACTGATACTATCGGAACCAACAGACTCGAGGACAGTGCAACAACTTCGAGATATGAGTGGTAGTGGATCGGGGCGTCATGGACCCCATACTGTGACTGATAACAGCCCGTCCTCATCTGAAGAGGAGGCTAGTACTGATGAAGAGAGGCTAGCACCGAGGGATTGATTCAGCTGGAAGACGGAGTCATGTTGATCATGGCCCGTTTCAAGGAAGTGTTAGTGGTCGACGTCACCGTCGGCAATCTGAGGAAGCCGAAGGGTCACATCGACCTAAGAGGTAACGGGAAGAGAATGAGCGCCCTAGTAGGATGCTCGAACGATTCCAACGCCTGAACCCACCCCGTTTCAACGGAAAGGGTGGACCTGAGGCGGCGGAAGTCTGGTTTCGATGGATCGATTCCATGTTTGAAAGGTTGGAATTCTCACCTACCACAATGGTATCGTTGACAACGTACAACTTGGATGACCGAGCTTTGTTTTGGTGGGAGAGTGTGAGAAAGCAGCACCGAGCGGAGCAGTTCACCCGGGAGAGCTCGATGCGATATGACGTGGAATGAGTTTACTCGCTTGTTCCACGATCATTATATGAGTGATGCTGTCCGGGACTTGCGGCGAGCGCGATTAGACAATCGACTCAAGGGACTATGAGCGTCTTTGGACTACGAGCACGAGTTTGATCGATTGATTCGCCACGCCCACGGTATCAAGGGATGGAAGAGCAAAAGGCAAAGAGATTTATCGAGGATTGCGACCTGATATTCGATTAGCACTCCGACCGTTGGATATCGATATTATCGTGAAGCAACACAAAAGGCTCAACTAATTGAGCAAGAGGATGTTGAGAGTGGACTCATGCCTCAGCAGACCGTTGGGCGTGGAAAGGGTGCTGGTTTCCGTGGCTTCTCTCGAAAGCGCCGGGAGGGCACCTGTCTAACCCGAGCGCTAGAGGGAAGGGATTGGCTTCACCCTCCACATTGTTTGTTCGACTGTCTACGTTCTCACCCGGGCGAGCATGCTATCGGGAGACAAGTCGGTGGTTGGGATGTGGTTCTTCGGACCACCTGGATCGAGATTGTCCCAAGTTGTACCGAGGAGGGAGGTCGGCCTTGGTCCGAGGCCTCCATTGGGGTTACCGTTGTTTCGACCGGGGGTACCACGAAGTGGTGCCAGGCAGCAATTTCCGCGACCGCAAGCACCTCCTCCGCCACCTCAACCGAGATTGGGTAGGGTATTTCGGATTGAACGCGGGGAGGCGACTCAGCAAAAGGAAGGTGAAACGGCACGACAAGGTGCCCTTAAAGGTACCATACTGTTAAATAACATTCACTGCTCTTTGTGTTGTTCGATACTGGTGCTTCTGTGTCCATTGTGGCTCAGAAATTTGCTATGGCTCAACGTTTATCTGTGAGTTCTATGCCACGAGTGGCTTTAGTTAAGACTGCAGGGAGCCAGTGGTTGCTCTCTAATGATATGGTTCGGGATTGTATGATTGATTTGGGAAAACATCAGATCTTGAGTGATTTACTGGTTTTAGATATTTCGGGGTATGATGTGGTTCTGGGAATGGACTGGTTAGCTAAGAACGGAGTACAGATTGATTGTGGGAAGCGGGAGGTGACTTTACCTACCGGGAAGGTACTTCAATCCTCCGCTTCTTCCTCTGAGCAGGGATCAGAATTGGGGAGTCTAGATTGCAAATTCTAGACGAGTTTGAAGTGATAGGTGAGGATGATTACTGTGGGTTGAACTCTTCGAAGATCAGGGATGAGATAGATCGGGTATTGGTTGTAAGGGAATTTCCGCAGGTATTTCCTGAAGATTTACGAGGATGCCTCGGAGCGTGAAATTGTTTTCGAGATTTTGCTCCAGCCGGGATCAGTACCCGTATCTGCTCCCCCTTACCGAATGGCTATCCCTGAAATGAATGATCTTAAGAAGCAGCTGGATGAATTGCTTTCTAAAGGATTCATTCGGCCGAGCACGTCCGTGGGGTGCTCGGTGTTGTGATGGAACGTTACGATTGTGTATCGATTATCGCAAACTGACGCGATAAGCGTGAAGAATAAATACCCCCTCCCACGGATTGATGATTTGTTTGATCAGCTGAAGGGGGCAAAGGTATTTTCGAAGATTGACTTGAGATCGGGTACTTCCAACTTCGGGTGAAGGAAGAAGATATTCCCAAAACAGCTTTCCGAACCCGGTATGGACATTACGAGTATACCGTCATGCCATTCGGTTTGACAAATGCGCCTGCGGCATTTATGGATATGATGAACCAAGTGTTCCGTCCATACCTGGATCGGTTTGTGGTGGTATTCATTGATGATATCTTGGTTTACTCCAAGAATGAAGGTGAACATCAGGATCATCTGCGAATTGTACTGAGGACTTTGAGTGATCATCAGTTGTATGCCAAACTCTCTAAGTGTCAGTTTTGGATCAGGGAAGTGTCCTTCTTGGGGCACGTTATTGGAGAGAATGGTTTATCGGTGGATCACGAAAAGATTAAGGCGAATGGGTGGAAGCAACCGACTACGATGCGAGAGATCGGGAGTTTCCTCGGACCGGCAGTTATTACCGGAGGTTTGTATCGAGATTTTCGACTTTGGCTCTACCCCTTACTCAGCTTACGCAGAAGGGGCGAGCATTTGTATGGTCTCGAGGCGTGTGGCGCAGCTTTCGGGAACTAAAGGATAGGCTGACTCACGCACCTATTACGATATTGCCAGATCCAAGTGCGGCTTTACGATTTACACGGACGCTTCAGTCGGGTTTGGGTTGTGTACTCATGCGGGATAGGAATGTGATAGCTTATGGGTCGAGACAGCTTCGACCGCATGAGCAAAACTACCCGACTCACGATTTGGAATTGGCGGTAATTTATGCACTCAAGCAATGGCGACATTATCTGCTGGGTAGCAAATTTCAAATCTTTACGGATCATAAGAGTTTGAAATATTTATTTACCCAGAAGGATTTGAATATGAGGCAACGAAGGTGGCTTGAGTACATGAAGGATTACGATTGTAGTATCGAGTATACGGCAAAGGGAATTCGGTAGTCGACGACCGAGTCGGAAGTATACCGGCATGGTGAAAGGTGGAAATCGGGATGGTGATGATGAAGAGAATGACTTGGTTCGGTTGTGGAGTTTGTGGGAGCACCGAGAGCGTGAGCAACTGTTTACTGTGACGATCCAGTCAGGGTGGCTGGACAGGGTGCGAGATGCTCAGAATGCAGATGCATCACTGAAGAAGGTATCGGGTGAAGCGAAAGGATCCCTTCACCCATCATTCGGTTACAAACAGGGATTGTTGTATTTCAAAGATCGACTGTATGTACCGATGGAACCGACCCTTCGCAGGAAATACTTGAGGAGGCGCATACGAGTCGATTAAGCGTACACCGGGAGGTGAGAAAATGTATCATGATTTGAGATCTCATTTTTGGTGGCGGGTATGCGCGAGACATTGCCACTTATGTTTCTAAGTGTGCAACGTGTCAACGGGTGAAGGCGGAGCATCAAAACCAGCGAGCACTTTACAGACATTGCCCATTCCGATCAGGAAATGGGGCAATATTACTATGGACTTTCTGACAAGATTACCTATGACCCGAGCGCACCACGACGCTATATGGGTTGTAGTGGATCGATTGACGAAGTGTGCCCATTTTCTCCCAATACGGATTACAGACTCTTTGGAGGAGTTAGCTCAACCGTACATCAAGGAGATTATGCGGTTACATGGAGTACCAGACTCCATAGTGTCCGATCGAGATCCGCGGTTTACACACGGTTTTGGAAGGCTTTCCACATAGCTTTGGGTACACGATTGCACATGAGTTCAGCGTATCACCCACGCAGATGGGACAATCGTAGCGGGTGATCCAAATATTGGAAGACATGTTACGGAGTTGTGCACTGGACTTCGGTGGTGAGTGGGATTTTCACCTACCATTGGTGGAATTCTCGTATAATAACAGTTATCAGTCCACCGTTGACATGGCACCGTATGAGGCTTTGTATGGGCGGCGTTGTGTAACACCACACTGTTGGGCAGAAGCTTCCGATCGAGTAGAATTGGGTCCTCAATTGATTGAGGAGACGACAGCGAAGGTTAAGAAGATTCAGGATCGGTTGAAGGCTGCAAATGATCGGACCACCTCTATGTGAATAAAAGGAGGCGGGATTTGGAATTCGAGGTTGGTGACAGTATGGCTTAAGGTAGCACCACCGAGAGGGTTATCAGATTTGGTAAGAAGGGAAAGTTGGCACCGCGTTATGTGGGACCGTATGAGATTCTGGGGCGGGTTGGTAGAGTAGCCTACCGGTTGGCTTTACCCCCGCATATGTCAGCAGTGCATAACGTATTTCATGTGAGTATGCTGAAGAAGTGTATCCTGGATCCGGTCCAGACAGTTACCGCAGAAGATATACAGATAGAACCGGATCTTTCCTACAAAGAGGTGCCAGTGGCCATCCTAGGGCACGATGTGCGGAAGCTTCGTAGTAAGCTAATACCGATGATCAGAGTACAATGGTCTCATCATACCGATCGAGAGGCAACGTGGGAGGTCGGCGGGATATACGAGATCGGTACCCCAAGAGTATTTAACGCCTTAAGACTACCTTGGAGGACCAAGGGTCTTAAGGGGGGGGGAGAATTGTTACCAACACCCGGTACGTAATTAAGTTAATTACGTATTTAAGTTTAATTACCGGATTTTCGATAATTTCTGTTTTGGGACTCGTACTGCATGTTTGGTAATTGTGGATTTGATTTGGTGATTTTTGGGGCAACCCGGGACGAATTTAGAATTTGTTACGCGGGTGCGCGTAATTCCCGGGAGTTGCATTTCCGAGTGACTCGGGACTTATAAATGGATAAGAAAAATGTGTTTTATGGGTTTTAAGATGTCTCGAGTAATTGGTTAAAGTTTCGTTATGATTGGAGTAAGTTTTGTAAAAGTTGCATTTTGGTGGCGAAAATGCGATTTTGTTTGTGTGTGAGTTATTGGAAAATTGGTAATTTTGGAAGAAAAGGAGATGTTGGGCGGATGGGAGAGATGGGAGAAGGGACATGTGTCCCTTCTTGGTTGAAGGAGAAATGAAAAGGAAGGGATTTTTTTGGAGAATTGTTTGTGTATTTATGTAATATTACATAAATGTGATTAAGTAAAGAAATGAAAATTGGATTTTTGGCTAAAAAGAGGGTATGGGGCGCATGGGAGAGATGGGAGAGGGGACACATGTCCCTTCTCAATTGAAGAAGAGAAGAAAAGAAGAGAATTATGGAATTATATATATATATATATATATATGTATAAGTAATAATACATATATACATATATGAAAAGAAAAGCATTTTAGTCAACACTTCACCCTTTTCTTCTTCTTCTTCCCGTAACCTCCTCTCTCTCTCCCTCACCTTGCGCCATTTTTGAGAGCTTAAGCTCTACAACTGTTTTCCGTCAATTCGCGACCAAACTTCGAGGTAAACCTCTTAAATCGTTCATTGGGTTGTATAGATCGATAATCTGAAGTCTGTTTTGGAAGAATCAGTATAGTTTGTAAGTTAGGAGCATTTGAATTTTGGAGTGAATAGTGGCATATGCTCCTTTGTTTGATTTTTCGGTTCCTAAGCGTTCTCGGCACTTCTGGTGCATGTTTGATAACAGAACGTAGGAAGAAAGCGCACCGAGGTTGTGCCGATTCGCGTCACGAAAATTTGGGTGGAATTTTTGACGGAAGAATTAGCGATAGGTAAGGATGTTTTGTGTTCGAATGGAATTCTGATTCTGTTAGTATACTCGGTTCAGTTAGGAAAGGCTCGGCGTGAAAGTCGTTTTTTTCCGGCCGAGCCTCGTTTTTGGCGCCACTGTTAGTGACTGATTCTATGAATTTTGAATTGAAATTGTGTATCTGTGATTGATTGTGAACAGGGAGTTGCTTTGAAATTGGGCAGAAACTCTGCCAAAATTTCTACCGGGACCGTCGATCAAGAAATTGGATTCGGACTTTAATTAGAGGTAAGGGTTCAGTGTGTGTTTAGGAGTATTGCTTTGCGTAGCAAGCATACTCGGATATAGACTAAGGCTAGGTTTGGAAGAGGGGAGTGCCCGATGGGGACCGACCTAGTTCTGGTCGCTCCCAGAGTACCATGCTCTACCCGACCGATTGTGAATGGACGCATGGCCATTGCCGGTTGGACCGGGCGAATCTCGCCATGGTCCATCACAAAGATTGTTATCGTTATGATTGTGAACTGAATGTGATTGTCATTGACCGACTACATTGCATATGTTTGATTGCGTTGCATGTTTTGCTCATTTGATTGATTGGTTATATGCTTTGTGTTTCGTTTTCGTTATGTTTCCTATTAAAGGTTTATTGTATCTACCGTTTTATAAACTGCACCATGTCTTTATCTGTTCCCTTACTAAGATCTTTCGAGAACTTACACTTATATCTCTTGTTTCGGGAAAAGGAAAGGAGAAGCAAGTCGCCGAGTAGAGGCGAGGTTGCTAGGATTTGGGGTGCAGCAGTAGCTCCAAGTGGTGCGGTTGAATTCCGCGTGTTCACCACTTGGTTGGTTTTCTTGTATTCCGAACTTATTTCTGGCTCTGTATAACGTACATAACATGCATGTTTACTTTTGGAAGGCTTGGTTGTATATATATGGTAAGATGGTTTAAGTGTCAAAGTTCAGGTTCAGAACCGTTAAGGTTTGGCATTAAGTTCTGCAAGTTTTCGGTTCAGTCGGAGGGTCAGGCGACCCCTCCCTTGGAGTGGGCGGTCGTCTGGACCACTTTCGTAGTAGGCAGGGGATCAGGCGAGGGCCGGGCGACCCCTTTCTTGGAACAGGCGGTCGCTGGACCCCTAGGTTTTGAAGGCGGCGGCCGAGCGGCAGGCCAGGCGGCCCGGCCTTTGGAGCGGCGGTCGCTGGGTCAGGCGAGCGGCCAGGCGACCCCTCTCCTCCGGTCAGGCGGTCGCACAGGCCACTCAGCAAACTGGGCAGCGAGTCAGGCGTTGGTTCAGGCGACCCGGGCTTGGGGCCGGGCGGTCGCCTGGACCCTGTTTTCGTTATTCTTGGTTCTTTTCAACCCCGTTCGCGTAGGTAAGTGCCTTGGGGCTTGGTTGAACGCTAATGCTTGGGTTTAAGGATTTATGTTAAGGTTGTGAGTGAACCGTCACCGCCACCTTCCCCCTTTCCCCGGTTTGGTTCCGTTCTCTGCACGCTTCCGCGAGTGCGGGGTGTGAGGGTGCGGGGGTGGGGTGACATGAAAAATCCTCTTCTGTAAGGCTAAAAGCCTCAGAGGTCTGTCGTTCTATTCAGAGTTACTATTATTATTACTTTCATATTTGTTTTGCATTTGGTATTTTTGTGTTTTCTTGTGCAGCTGTATAAGCTCGAGATTATTCAGAATTTCTGAAAAACCTTATCCTATGTCTGACCCTTACTGAGTTCTCATCGAGGACTCGCCCTTGAATACGTTTATCTTTTCAGGTTCATCTGATAAGAAACCCGAAGAGTAGATCTCTCCGGTGTTTACTTGTGTTTTGATTTCAGGTATTACTATGTTTGAGTTTGTCTTCTGAGTTTGTAAGGGTGGTCTCGGTTGAGATTTCTGCGCAGTTGCACAATCCGACCCTTATTGAGCACATTATGAGTTTACTGATGGTTTTGTTTTCTGTTATCTGTCTAGCAGCAGCGGGTGTCCTACGTGGAGTTTTGTTTCCAGGATCTTGTTGCACCAGATCCCTCCACGTGTGTATGTACTCTGAACAATAGGCTTTGGGCTCTGTACATGTAAATGCATGCATGTGTGTATGTATGTTGCATCACATATGTATATATAAGGATTGCTCGTGTTCTGTTGTATTTTGGAGCCTGCGGAGCAGGGGTGTGAGCTTGCCCATTTTAGTGGGAGCAAGGCACGTCTTGTTACATATATGTATATGTGTGTTTGTGTTCAGATGATCGCTTTTACCTGCATGGATTATGTGATTATGTTTGGTGCATATGTTCTGGTGATAGATGTGAGTGAACTTTGTACTATCCATGTTGTAGAAGTGTGTTTGGTTGAAGTCATTTCAGGTTGGAATTTCTCGGTTTCTCTGTCAAACTCAGGATCAGACCATTCCGACCTTCCTACTACGTTCTGACACACCCCTCTCAAATCAACAAATCTTCAAACAAATGGGCTTGGACCACCACACCAAGGGGACTCCGTTTACTGTTACTTAAGTCCGGTTTACGCCACCAGGCATTCTGCATCACATGAGCTTCCGCGGAAGGGGGTAACGGTAACAATCACAGTTAATGGAAGCCAATTCGCAAGCCATGGCGTCCAGCAATGGGCTGAGGGCAACAAGATCCGCAAGCTCTATGCTCCAGTAGCGCATCCCCAGTCCAATGGCCAGGTTGAAGTGACCAACCGCACAATAAAGGAAGGGCTCAAGAAACGCCTGGCTGGCGCAAAAGGGAGATGGGTCGATGAACTCCCCAGCGTCCTGTGGGACTACAGGATGACAAAGAGAACACCAACAGGGGAGACACCTTTCTCCCTGGTCTATGGCACTGATGCACTCCTCCCCATAGAGGCAGACTTCCCAACAATAAGGATGATCAACTTCAACGATGAAGCCAACACTCGAGGACTCCGCGCCAAACTAGACCTGCTTGAGGAACTACGCGAAGGAGCACGCCTTCGCCAGTTCGCCCTCAAACAGCGTCTCAACTTGCAACACGACGCCAAAGTCAAACCAAAGGCACTCAAGCCAGGAGGCCTCGCGCTACTTAGATCGGTCATCACCGCTCGCGACCCCAAACAGGGCGTCCTGCGACCCAACTGGGAAGGTCCTTACATCATCCACAAACAAGTCCGACCGGGCGTCTATGAGTTACAGGACCAGGACGAAAGACACCTCCCTCGCAACTTCCATGCGGATGACCTCCGCCCGTACTACGTGTAAATCATGGTAACCCCATGGCTTGAATGAATGAAATGTTGCTCCACTTCTTAACACTAAAGCAGAATAATATCACCAACGACCGCCCAAACACCTTCTGCACCCGACTGGTCAGAACGGCTAAAAGCCTAACCTATTAAGGTAACGGCATCAGACCTTGTCAGGTCACCCATACACGCAAACGTGCGTACACTACCCAAGGGCATCACCAACGCGAACCTTGCGAGAAATCTTTGGGACCCCGCGATGCGAATTCCAATACACCCCCAAGCTTGAAACAACTTTGCAGAGGTCTCTGGTGGCTTCGCCCATGCGAACCTTAGACAATCCCTCGAAAGATCTTTAGGACCACGCGATGCGAATCCCAATAGACCCCCAAGCTTGAAACAGCTTTGCAGAGGTCTCTGATGGCTTCGCCCATGCGAACCTCAGACAATCCCTCGAAAGATCTTTGGAACCCCGCATTGCGAATCCCAAAAGATCCTCAATGACCTAGCCTAACAGTTTGCTAACGTCCCCTACAAAGCTATCGTGGAAATGAGAGAACGACAAGGTAAACT
This sequence comes from Stellera chamaejasme, assembly GCA_024586325.1. Taxonomy (NCBI): domain Eukaryota; kingdom Viridiplantae; phylum Streptophyta; class Magnoliopsida; order Malvales; family Thymelaeaceae; genus Stellera; species Stellera chamaejasme. The sequence continues at coordinate 24,009,175 of CM044981.1, forward strand.
GGAAACTTGTTCATTTCACTGTTAAAATTATACACCCTTTACAGGCGCAAAACTGTGATGGCTCAAGGGCCAGCCTAACTAAAGGGGGGTCAAACACACTGTTACGGTTACCCCGAGCGGGTTGTGACTCGGGTGACCCTTGGCTCCAGTTTTGGCCTGCGGGTCACGTTTTTGGGCGGTAAAATGGCTCCCGGGACTTATCTGAGCATTATTCCTGGGAATCCTTTAGGTTTTGAGGTCGTGTGGGTCCCCCGGACGTTTTCGCCGAAAATATTTTTTCCGGGGCCGGGACTTGTCTCGGGACGTACAGTGGGCTCGGTAGCGCTCCCGGGACCTCGGAATGGGAAACTGTTTGCATATTTGGGATCATGGGAATGTCCTGCAGCTTTTTACGGAGTATATTTTTTGGGGCGGGACGTTCGGTCTCGGGCGACTCCCGGGGCTCGGGATGGAATTTTTTCGACGGCTTCAGTGGAAGGTATGTTATATTTTGAGATGGATTTTATGGTGATTTTTGTGGAATTTTGTCAGGACGGGATTTTGGTTCAGGTTGAGACGCGCGCACGTCGGGATTAGCGCGGGTGGAGTTGGCGAGAGTGGTGCGCAAACACTTAGCCAAAATTTCAGATATTTGGCTAAGTGGTGACTCATGGTTGTGGCGATCACACGCTTCCTCAGTCCACTTGGGGATCTCCTTGGCGATCACACGCTTCCCCTCAAGGAAGTGCGACCAAACCCCAGTCTCCTTCAGCGCGGTCGCCGCCGCGCCCAAGTCCACCACGCTATCCCGAATACTGCATGGCGGGCAAGAAGGCTCTGCCTCTGCAACAAGGGACTTGTTAGCAAAACGAAGAATACATGAAGAACAAGGAAACGAAGAATGGAACTCACCTTGCGAAGGGCCTTGATCCAAAGCAAGAGTGGCCTCGCCAGAAGACGGCCCGCACTGCTGTTTCACCCAAGCACTGCTCTCGGAGGGTTCGCAGGGATGGCGAACCACATCCCAAGCACTCGTCTCAGAGGGGACCTCATTTAACGCCAAAGCCCCATCTACAGCGTCGCGGGGAAGGTCTGAGGGTGCTTCCTCTGGAGCCCCTTCCCTCTGGGAAGCCTGGCTGCTTGTTGGAAGAGCGCCCCCATCATCTCTCCCCACTCCCAGCTGAGTATCCCCAGACACGGGAGCGCCACTCTGCGGGGGCTGCGAACGTCTTGGCCCCAGTAGAGCTTCCAGCTTTCGCGGCAGACTTGGACTTCCTTCTCATGGCCAGCAGGAGACTGCCGGCCGAGGTTATCTTCTTTGAGGGTCCCCCCACCTGGGGAGAAGCCTCAACTTGAGGGGAAGCCACCGCATGAGAAGGGAGAGGCAAAACAGCACTCTCAGGAGAATTTTCATGACTCGTCCTGGGAGGGCTCGCCAGCAACCAAGAAACAAAAGCGTCCATCCCAGCGTCTTCAGCCGGTGCCACCGTTTTCAACTGGGAGCCAGGGGCCTCCATCGCCGGAGTTTCGCGAACCCCTTTCTCCCCAAGAACACCTTCAGGAGCCCCCTCCTCCGCCACTTCATCCACACTGAGGGGGGTAACATGAAAAAATTGTCCCCCAGTCCGCAGGTCTAGCCAGTAGAACCGCAAGAAGACATCCGCAAATGGATCCACCCCGGCCAACCGGCACGCCACAAGAAAGCCGGCGATGTGAATGAAGGTGTTGGGCCCAAGTTGTGACGGTGGGAGACCCCACAGAGTACACAACTCCTGAACCAAGGGGGGCAGAGGAAACCTCAACCCAGAGGACATCTGGGCAGTATAGAGGCAGAGAGCGGCGCTCTCCAAGTTCTCCGGCGTCTGTGGAAGCTTCAACGCCTTGCAGGGTCCAGTCCGCGCCGTGTACACCGGCACGGCCTCGATGGGAAAGAAAGCCTTCTCAAGGTCCTGGTGAAGCCTCTCGTTCAGCCTCACAAGGCTAACATGCTTCCATCTCTAGTGGTCTTGTCCACTAGAGCAGAACAAGAGCCCCAATCAACCTCTCATATTTGTGAGGTTGAAGGGGCTCAAAACCCTAGGAGAAAGAGGGCGAGCAACTCCTTGCCTGGCTGGGGATGCGCCTGTACTGTTCACGGAGGGTCATTTTTCTCCAGAGGATGCGCCGGGGTGCGCCTGGTGGGCCTGGGGATGACAACAACGGCGAATAAAGCGCACACATAATACAAAAATAAGCTAGGAGTAGCAACACAAAAAAGGTAGTGAGAAGGCTTATTGAAATTTCTTTTTCCTTTTTTTCGTGCGTGAGGATGGTTTCTAACTCGTAAGGGACGTTTGGAAGAGGGTCAAGAGGCCACACGGTTGGCGTCTACAACCATGTGTCTAAAGAATCATTCCAATCGAACCCCATCAAGATGCGCTAGAGCACATACTTGCACTCTAAGCTAGCACTCGGAAGAGAGGCACTAAGCTATGCTACGGGTGCTCCGCTTCATGACAAAAGCATCATTCCACGTGTTGCAAACTTAGAGTGCAAATATTAGGCAACCACCTAACATTTCTCATTCACAAGCTAGCTAAATCAAGTTTCACACGATAACATTAATCAAAGTTTCGGTTCTCCTTAAAGAAAATTTTCATGCTCGAGACCAACTTTAATCCAAAAATCAAATCATGCAATTCTAAAGTGTAACAATTCACAAAAAGTTCAACAAGACACTCAACAAGTAAGATCCGTCTATATTAGTACTCAAGCTAAGAACACACACACCATATTCTATCATCGAATGCATGAACCACTTATCATATCCCAAATACAACTTGCCTACAAGTTTTTTTAGTTTTCTGATTTTTTTTGGAATATTTCAAGATTTATATGATTTTTTTTTTTGAAAATCATAACCTTAAAAGAAAAATAAAAACTAGATGCTTGCAAGGTGTTTCAAGTCAAATACAACACAAGGTACTCTCTACCATCTCCCACATGAAACATATGCGTATACCCCCCCAAACTCAAAATATCTAATGTCCTCATAGCATGAGAGGGAAAGAAAAAGGAAGAGAACGGTAGGTCGTACTGGGGCCTAGGAGGCCCCCTAATCGTGGGTGGAGGTGGTGGGTCCGGCCTCGTGCGGTGGAGAATTGTGTTGTTTGCGTTTTTGCCTCTCCACTTTCAAACAAAAATTTCCATGAACATGTTTCTCCCTGAAATTCCACTTCAATTGGCTTCACCCACCTGGAAATAAAGCACGTCAATGCTCCTACTCTTATTTAAACTTGAACTTTAAGAAGCTAAAACATGAAGTTCAAAACCGTTGGGTTGCCTCCCAACAAGCGCCATGTTTAAAGCCCTTGGCTAGGCATGAATGGTGAAGAAAGTCTCACGTGACACCCTTCGGTCTTATGTCATCCACAACATGAAGATCAAGAGGGTGTTTCCTTCCAAGATCCACTAGACTCATCTTTCTTGGAGGTCTCCATGGCATGCATCTCCCTTTAAACATTCCACCTTCACAACACTTATCCAACTTGAAGATTTCCACATATTCATCTTGGGGCACTTGAGAGCAAGGAGTGGGTGTTGCCTCTAAAAGTAGCTTGAGATTTGCAATTATCTCTTCACCCCATTTGAATTCTTCTTCACACTTTCCCTCTATATTTTGCTCGAAGTGCTCACCTTTCTCTTCCAAGTTCATATCTTCTAATGGCTGGTCGTGTTTCACAATTGTGGCATCATCTTGCATCTCATGGCTCATCTCTAGGAATTGGTCTTGTAAATCCCATGCCATTTGTGCACATAAAACTTTCATGTTCTTCAATGATGCCCTTGTTTCTTCTTTCGCATATGCCATTTTGTTGGTCAAAGTGTTGCATCCCTCTTCAATCATCTTGTTGCCTTCTCTTATCTCTATAGCTAGATCCTCTATTAATTGACTAAGAGAAGGCTTTTCTTCAATTTTGGGCTCCATGAAGAGAGGTGAAGGGTGGGGTTCTCTCTTTTGAACCTTTCCTCTTCTCTTTGTGTTCACTTATGAAATCTTCCAATGTTTGGTTCATGGAAAGCAACACTTCATTTTGTTGCACAAGAGACGGTTCCTTCATTACTTTGGTCATTTCCTCCTCTCTTTGAATGTTGTTTGCCCTCATCTCATTCACAAGATCATCTAACTTTTGTGTCATAGAAAGCAATGCTTCATTCCCACAAGAGGTGGTGGAGATGTGACATAGTAGTACTCATGAGTGTTTGCTCCATAATCTTCTCCCAAGTGTAGAATGTTTGATGATTGTAGAAGCCCTTTCCTCTCCATGAGTCTTGCTGTCCATTTGACCAAGTATCTTCATAAGCATCCATGTCCTCCCAATGATAGTGGTCTTGGTTGTTCCTCCACATGTTGTGGTGTGCCATTAGTAGCACAAAAGATGGTACCTACAATGCAAGAAAAGAAATGGAAGTAAACATGGTCTAAAATCTTCAATGCAAGGAAATAAACATGATATGCAACATGCAACACACAACACAAAAAGTCTCAAAACTTACACTCAACTCCTGCAACGGCGCCAATTTGATCAAGGGTGAAATGTGTGTATGATTACACACAAGTTATATTGACAAATTCGGACCCAAACTCACCCTTGTTTTCTCGAAAATAGTAAATGGGCAATGAGTAAGGGGTCGAACCCAAGAGAATCGAGCGTTCCTAGACTAGTGTGCAATGTGTGTGACTACGCTAAAATGTAATGCAAGGGGCAGCAATGGTTTGATGGGATGGTTGGTGGAGAGTGTAACTAATCTAAATGATACTAAATGCAATGGAGGCAAGAGTGAAATGCAAGTATGAGCAAGGAATATTAGGTCCAGTCCGCGCCGTGTACACCAAGGCTAACATGAGCATGTTAATCTCTTGTTACTCACTAACCTAACCAACTCTTAGGAGACAAGGAATAAAGCTCCTAATCTATACACCAATTGACTCCTAGAGATTATCTCTAACACACAACAAGTCAATCAATCAAATCCCTTAGCTAAAGTTCTGAAACATCTCTCGAGTTAGCAATACTTTCAATCAAGTACCAAAATGAAGAGTAAAAGAGAGAGATAGGATAGAAATCACCCCATAAATGATCATCCACAAGAGCCCCAATCAATCAAACACATAACAAGGTAAAATAAGGGTAAACAGTGTGTCATTTTTCTCCAGAGGATGCGCCGGGGTGCGCCTGGTGGGCCTGGGGATGCGCCTGGTCTCTCCATTTTGGCCAATTAGCTCCAGGGATAGCAACAAAAGATTGGTAGAAGACCTTCTTCCCATGCTTTACCATGTTGGGTCCTTTCACTATGTTCTCCTAGCTTCTTCTCCACTCATCAAGTGTGTGCCTATGTACAAATTGACACGGGGGACAAGAGAGCGGTTTCTCACCTAAAATTTTGATGGCAAAGGTTAGCCAAGACAAGAGCAGCAGAAAGACAACAGAAAATCGAACACAAAACCACGAGTATTAGATTCAGACAAAGAAACGAAAGAGACAACGAAATGCGAAACAAGGAAGATTCAAGCAGGAGAAACGAGAATGCGAAAGGGTGAAACTCGCGAGCAGTACCGGCTATCTATAGGCACAATGCTAACGAAGCTGAAACGTCGTCCCAAGCGGAGAACTAATCCCAACAAGCCGCGTGTCAGAATTCGGTACCAGTAAGAAATGTTTGGCCTACCGCGTTGGTGACTGTTCCCAACGGTAACTTTAAGGCAAAACGCGGAGTACAGGACCCTGCCCATACTCCACCTCTAGGAGAAGGCACCTTGGTACACTACCCAAGCAAATGCCCCCTCGCATCTCGCCCCTCGTATTATCGTCAGCACCAACCAAGGAAACACATGGAGATGCCACCATATCGCGTGAAGGCGCTACCAGGGGGGCTTCGTCAGGTCCTCGCGGATTCGCATCTCCTGGCCTCGCCAGACAAGGTCTTCGCACCTCCTGGTCTTCGCCATCCACCACTTGGCGACGTCACAAACTGGGAAAGGAAGCGGTAAACGGTCGTCCCCATGAACTACCCACGTTCTCCATTACGTCCTCAGTCTGCCGCAACTCTGGAACGTGGGGGAGCACTCCAACACTCCAAACACGGGACAACCGCCACCTCAAGGCCTCGTATAAAAGGATGGCTTGGGAAAGGTACACATTATCTACACACCTCCACTCCTCTTTTTGCTCCTGAGTATTCCGTTTTACACCTTGCAGATTACTCCGGAGCTCAAGATCGTCGTTCCGATCGTTCCGCCACCATTCAAGTATCTGGAAGCCCAGTCCCGTAAGGGAACCAGGCTATCAACTTGCTTGGTTACGGATAAAATGTTTGGGAAGTGGGATTTAAAGGTTTGGTTATGTTTGTGGGTGTATGGATAACAATGTTCTAGCTCGGTTTGTGAAACCGAGACTTTTGTGGACTTTTGTGGGAAAGTGCAGGATTGTGCGGGTTTGGTTTCTGGGGGTCTGTTTTGGTGAGTCCTGACTTGTGTGTGGTTGTTCATCTTCTTTCTGCATTGGTGGAGTTGTGCGGGACCTTAAAGGGCACGTTACCACATTTCGAGCCGGGAGCCGGGATTTCCTGGGATTTTTGCTGCGGAGCGGTTTTTCTGAGGTAAGGGCTCAACTTCTCTCGTTATGCATTCTGGAATGGGACTTTATGTATATCGGGTTTAGTTGAGGCAGGTTCCGGGTTGAGGACGGTGGTCCGGTGATCCCGAGACCTGTCATATGGTAAGATATAGTTTGTAGTTGGTTCTTCTTCAAGGCCCGGATGGTCTTGGAGGCCACGGGTTCCCTATCTTTTCTGTATATCCGCACTGGGTGCCGATATTCTGCATATACCTTTTGGTATATTCTGTTCTGTGACGAGACCCGGGATGGTTTTAGAGACCACAGGTGCTCCTTGGTTTGGTTGTGTCTGCACTGAGGGTGCCAAAATTCTGTTCTGTGTATCCGCACTAGGGGTGCCGATACTCTGTGTATACCCTTTGGTATACTTCTGTGACCCTACGACAGTTTGGGGATCGCGACCCCAGCCGGTACCGTGCTTCTGTATATTCTGACCTCTTGGAGAGGGCTGTCGTTCTGTTTATTTTTATTTTAAGGGTCATTCTGGCGGTTGGACCGCGTACGATGGGATTCCGGCTCACCTTGTCCTACGGGACTCTGACTCTGCATATATATATATATATATATATTTGCTTGTGTTTGTTCTGTTTTGCAGGTTCGGCTCACCAGCACTTGTACAAACTGTATCTTACCTCAGCCCTTACTGGGTCCTCCCGAGGACTCACCCCTTTCTGTTTACCACATTTCAGGTCGACCTGACAAGCAGCCGGCGGACTAGAGATCCGTGGTGCTTTCTGTTTTGGTTTTCAGGTATCGACAGTTCCATTGTGGAACCTCTGTTCTGTTCTGTTTTAAGGGGTAGTCTCGGTGGAGGTTTTGGTTGGTGTACCAGACTTCTGTGTTATTGGATTTGCAGTTAACTGATTCTTCTCTCTCTTTTGGTTGTGTTTTAGCAGCAGCAGTAGTACCACGTGCGAGAATCTTCTGAGTGAGAAGTTTTCCAGATTCCGCACCTAGGTATTTCTAGGGTTTTGTTTTGGCGGCTCTGTAGATGTAGTTGCATGCATTTAGATGAGATCATGATGTTGTATAGAGTGTATATTCTGGAATACTTGTTGATTCTGTACTTCCTTCTGAGTCGAGGGCGGAGCCCGAGACTTGCTTATATTAGATATGTATCGGATGATTCCTGCGTTCTGGTTGTTATGATCAATGGATGATATTTCCATGAACTGCATGTTTGGTGATGGTCGGGTGCTCGCCTATTTCAGTGGGGCGGGGCTCACCATGGATAGTTAAGGTTATTGTGTATACTTGCCGTGTTTGAGTTTTGTAGGTTGCGGGTCGTGATACGACCATTCTGTTTAGTGAGCAAAGTGCTCTCAGGCACTGGGCCTTCGAGAGCGAGACTTTGCGGGCCGGGTCATGGGACCACTGCACGCAGCGGGTTACGGTAATACCGTTTCCGCGCTTTCCGCCGTAGCTTCCGCTTCCGACGTCGCGGCCGGCTCCGCCTCCGCAACCGGGCAGGGTGGTCGTGACAAGTTGGTATCAGAGCAGGTCGGGTCGGTGTGACCCGAGAGGCAGAGTATGATCAGTCTCGGTGTGGACTTTGGAGGCAAGTATACTAGTCCAGGAGTGGACTTTTGGAACAGTCATGCTAGTTCATGGAGGAATATCTGCGGGAGATGACTTTGAAGTGCCGGCTGCTGTTCTGTGTACTATTCTGGGGCGGTTCTGTACGGAGTCTGGCCACCTCCTTACTTGAACCACTTTGGAATGTGTGTGGAGCAGCGACGGTTCTTTGAAGCATTGTGTTAAGGTTCGAGGTACTCCGGGCAGATTTTGGGATTTTGGACTTCGGAGCGCGTAGTGAAGCGCAAAGCTCGAGTGCGGGCTTCCGACATAATCCGGGTACCTTTATGTTTGTTGGTTGGTTATATGATGTGATTTTGGTGATATGAACATGATCTGATTCTGTGTTTAAGGTTTTGGTATTTGGTTTGGTGATTCTGAAATGAATCTTTGCATCATGCATTGCATTACACTACAGAGCCTTAGAATACTGCTGCTAGCTTCTGTAGAGAGAGAGTTAACTGTTCTGGATATTTGGTTTTATGGATTAAGTTGGTATATGGATGGGTTAAGTTGGTTTCAGGAAATGGTTAACACGCATAGACAGCGTGATCAGTTTTCGGAGGGTAGGGACTGGGATCCCACGCCTCCGAGAGTTAGAAGGCGGATTCAGCGGAATCCAAGGCCTGAACAACCACAATCACCCCCCGAATCTTCAGCAGCCATAGGGACCCCCTCCCAATTTGGTTTAGGTGTTGGGATGGGTTGGCTGTCGATGAATTTTGTGCACATTGGTTGTGCTAACCGTAGACTTACGGTTTCTGGGGAGTTACTACCTTTCCTTGTTTCAGCCGATTGTGGAAATGGTTGAACTGAAGAAGCAGCTGGAGGTTCATTGGTAGAGGAAGATCAGAGTTGTGCAGCGAAAGCGTAGTGGGCGCAAGGTATATCGGTCCCTACGAGATTTTGGAACGAGTTATCTCTAAGTATGTCTGCAGTGCACGATGTCTTCCAGGATGGCATGTGGAAGGTCTGTTAGGTATAGATTCGGTACTGTCTGGGGTTGTCAGGTAGAAATACCGGCAACTGACTCGGGGCGCAACAAGATGCACCCTGAGGGTTGGGACGCCGCTGAGAGGCTCAGGTTGGTAGTCTAAACTACCACTCCCGCCGCACCAGTAACGGTGGTCCGAGTATGCCAAGTGAAGGGAACGTTTATTCTGGTTGGTAAGGACACCTGTATGGTTCAGGTTACTCTTGGAGGACCAAGAGTTCTAAGGGGGGGAGAATGTTACGGTCACCCCGAGCGGGTTGTGACTTTGGTGACCCGGGGCTCCGGTTTTGGCCTGCGGGTCATGTATTTGGATGGTCAGACAGCTCCCGAGTCTTTTCTGGGTATCATCTTCGGGAATCCTTTCAGATTTGAGGTCGTATGGGTCCCCCGGACATTTCCGCGGAAAATATTTTTCCGGGGCCGGGACTTGTCTCGGGACGTACAGCGGGCTCGGTAGCGCTCCCGGGACCTCGGAAAAGGAAACCGTTCGCATATTTGGAATCGTGGGAACGTCCCGCATCTTTTTCCGGAGTATAGTTTTTTGGGGCGGGACGTTCGGTCCCAGGCGACTCCCGGGGCTCGGGATGGAAATTTTGCGACGACTTTGGTGTGAGGTATGTTATGGCTCGAGACGGATATTATGGTGATAATCGAGGATTTTTGGCATGGCGGGATTTTTGGTTCGGGTTAACACTCGCGTACGTCGGGAATTACTCAGTTGGAGTTGGCGCGGGATTTGTGCGCCAACACTTAGCCATTTCAGATTTTTGGCTTGGCATGCATGGTGATGACTAAGGGTGTCATGACTAAGGGACAAGTGTCCCCATGAGTCATAAAGGAGGAAGTATAAAAGGGATGGTTTTAGGAAGAAAATGGCATTTTGTTCATATTTCTTCCTTCTCTTCTTCCATCCACCCTTCTCTCTCAATTTTACCTCTCAAGTGTTCTTCATTTGGCAAGGAATCAACAAGTTGTTGGGTTCAATCTTTTGGTAAGCTTATCTTCTCCATGTTTTAGCAAGTTGAAGCATGAGATTTGGGTGAAAAAGAGAGGTTAAAACCGAATTGATGTTACTCTTTGCTACTAGTTGTGATGATCTTCTTGATTCCATGTTTAAGTATGTTGTTCTTGGTATGGAGAAGAGTAGGACTCAAGGTTTAGATTATGGAAGAACACCATGTTTAGTGAAACCCTAATAATGCCGAAATTGTGATTAATTTCTAAACTTGGTGTTTAGTGGTGTTCTTGAATCATGCTTTGGATATGTTGTTCCTAGCATGATTCTAAGGCATTGTGCGGATTCAATTTGAAGGAAAACATGTTGGGTAAGAAACCCCCAATTTTCCGAATTAAGCATTTAGGGTTTATGTATGATTTTGGGTGATTAAGGTGGGATTGGTTAGTAAGCATGCTTGAGTTGTGGAATTGGTGGATTATGCATGTAATTGGAACCTTAATTGGATTGAATTGAAGTTTGGTTGAAAATTGGGCAAAAGGCTGAATTGTTAAGGAAGGGTTTTGGATGTGTTTGTGTGTAATTGGATTGGTTTGGATAGTGTTTTGGTATCGGGGATGGAAGTAGGTAAGTAACGATGTTCGGAACGTCATTTTCGGGTATTAGGAACAATACCGACCTACTTGCTTGTTTGCAGGTAAAATGTCTGGAAAGTGGGATTTAAAGGTTTGGTTGTGTTTGTGGGTGTATGAATAACAATGTTCTAGCTCGGTTTGAGAAACCGAGCTTTCTGTGGATTTTTGCGGGAAAGTGCGGGATTGTGCGGGTTTGGTTTCTGGGGGTCTGTTTTGGTGAGTTCTGACTTGTGTGTGGTTGTTCAGCTTGTTTCTGCATTGGTGGAGTAGTGCGGGACCTTAAAGGGCACGTTACCACATTTCGGGCCGGGAGCCGGGATTTCCCGGGACTTTTGCTGCGGAGCGGTTTTTCTGAGGTAAGGGCTCAACTTCTCTCGTTATGCATTCTGGAATGGGACTTTATGTATATCGGGTTTAGTTGAGGCGGGTTCCGGGTTGAGGACGGTGGTTCGGTGATCCCGGGACCTGTCATATGGTAAGATATAGTTTGTAGTTTGTTCTGCTTCAAGGCCCGGATGGTCTTGGAGGCCACGGGTTCCTTTTCTGTTCTGTATATCCGCACTAGGTGCCGATATTCTGCATATACCTTTTGGTATATTTTGGTTCTGTGACGAGACCCGGGATGGTCTTAGAGACCACGGGTGCTCCTTGGTTTGGTTGTGTCCGCACTGGAGGGTGCCGACACTCTGTGTATATCCGCACTGGGGGTGCTGATATACTTCTGTGACCCTACGACAGTTTGGGGATCACGACCCCAGCCGGTACCGTGCTTCTGTTTCTGACCTCTTGGAGAGGGCTGTCGTTCTGTTTATTTTTATTTTAAGGGTCATTCTGGCGGTTGGACCGCGTACGATGGGATTCCGGCTCACCTTGTCCTACGGGACTCTGACTCTGCATACATATATATATATATATATATATATATATATATATATATATATTTGCTTGTGTTTGTTCTGTTTTGCAGGTACAGCTCAGTAGCACATTTGCAAACTGTATCTTACCTCAGCCCTTACTGGGTCCTCCCGAGGACTCACCCCTTTCTGTTTACCACATTTCAGGTCGACCTGACAAGCAGCCGGCGGACTAGAGATCCGCGGTGCTTTCTGTTTTGGTTTTCAGGTATCGACAGTTCCATTGTGGAACCTCTGTTCTGTTCTGTTTTAAGGGGTAGTCTCGGTGGAGGTTTTGGTTGGTGTACCAGACTTCTGTTTTATTGGATTTGCAGTTAACTGATTCTTCTCTCTCTTTTGGTTGTGTTTTAGCAGCAGCAGTACCACGTGCGGGAATCTTCTGAGTGAGAAGTTTTCCAGATTCCGCACCTAGGTATTTCTAGGGTTTTGTTTTGGCGGCTCTGTAGATGTAGTTGCATGCATGTAGATCAGATCATGATGTTGTATAAGGTGTATATTCTGGAATACTTGTTGATTCTGTACTTCCTTCTGAGTCGAGGGCGGAGCCCGAGACTTGCTTATATTGGATATGTATCGGATGAGTTCAGTGTTCTGTTTGTTATAATCAATGAATGTTATTCCATGAACTGCATGTTTGGTGATGGTCGGGTGCTCGCCTATTTCAGTGGGGCGGGGCTCACCATGGATAGTTAAGATATTTTGTATACTTGCCGTGTTTGAGTTTTGTAGGTTGCGGGTCGTGATACGACCATTCTGTTTAGTGAGCAAAGTGTTCTCAGGCACCGGGCCTTCGAGAACTAGACTTTGCGGGCCGGGTCATGGGACCACTGCACGCAGCGGGTTTCGGTAGTACCGTTACCGCGCTTTCCGCCGTAGCTTCCGCTTCCGACGTCGCGGCCGGCTCCGCCTCCGCAACCGGGCGGGGTGGTCGTGACACCTCAACTATCTGAATCACCCGTTCCGATTGGCCATCGTTTTGGGGATGATAAGTTGTACTCAGATGGAGTCGCATGCCCAAAGCTTTATGAAACGCATTCAAGAATCGTACGGTGAAACGCGGGTCGCGATCAGATACAATGGAGTCTGGCACTCCATGTAACCGCACAATCTCTCTGATGTACAAATGGGCAAGCTTCTCCAAAGGGTCTGTCATCCGTATTGGCAGAAAGTAAGCACACTTCGTCAAACGGTCCACAATAACCTAGATGGCATTGTGGTGAGACCGAGTCAAGGGTAATGTGGTCAGAAAGTCCACTGTAATGTTTCCCCACTTCCTTACTGGAATGGGCAAAGTCTGCAGAGTCCCTGCCTGTTTCTGATGATCCAACTTCACCCGTTGACAAGTGGCACACTTAGACACATGTGTGGCGATATGCCTCTGTATACCCGGCCACCAGAAGTGAGTGCGTAAATCCTGATACATCTTCTCACTACCGGGGTGTATACTCAACCGACTCAAATGTGCCTCTTCCAGAATCTCATCCCGAAGTGCCTGATCACCCGGCACGTAAAAGCGGTCTCAGAAGTACAACAATCTTTGCCTGTACTAGAATGCCGGTAGCAGTGCTCCCTTGTCCTTTCCGGACAACTTCTTCAACCTCGGATCCTTCCCTTGTGCTTCGAGAACTCTATCAAGCCACTCAGAATGGATGGTCAAAGTGTATACCTGAGCATGCTCCCAGAACTGCCACTTGTGCCAAAGGCACATCAGATCATTCTCCTCGGTCCGGTACTCGGTGTTACCTCCCTTGACCAAACCGATGTACTTCCTGCTCAGAGCATCGACAACTGTATTGTCTTTGCCGGCGGTGTACTCGATACTGCAATCATAGTCCTTGATGTACTCGACCCACCGACGTTGTCTTATGGTCAACTCCTTTTGAGTGAACAAATACTTCAGACTCTTGTGGTCGGTATATATATGAAATTTGCTTCCGAGCAGATAATGTCTCCACTGTTTCAGAGCATAAATTATTGCGGCCAGTTCCAGATCATGTGTCGGATAATTTTGCTTATGCGGTCGAAGCTGTCTCGGCCCTTAAGCAATAACGTTATTCCCCTGCATCAGAACACATCCCAATCCGACTCGTGATGCATCCGTGTAGATAACATGCGGCGCACTTGGATCTGGTAATATCAGAATTGCAGCATTTGTCAGCCTCTGTTTAAGCTCATGGAAACTGTGCTCGCACTCATCAGACCATACAAAAACTCGCCCCTTCTGAGTTAACTGGGTAAGGGGTGAAGCTAGAACAGAGAAGCTCTGAACAAACCTCTGATAGTAACCAGCTAATCCCAGAAAGCTCCTGATCTCACATACATTTATGGGTTGCTTCCAATCTCGTACAACCCTAATCTTCTCGGGATCGACAGACAAGCCATGTTCTCTAATAACATGACCCAGAAAAGCAACCTCACGAATCCAGAACTCACACTTGGAAAACTTGGCGTATAGAGCGGGGACTTGTCTCGGCACGTTCCTTAAGCTTCGGTAGCTCTAGGGCTCCATTTTTGACCTCGGGTCAAAAGGGAACCGTCAGCATATTTGGGATCGTATGAACATCCCGCATCTTTTTACGGAGTATAACTTTTGGGACGGGATGTTCATTTCTGGGCAACACCCGGGGCTCGGGATGAGGAAACCGGGGCTCGGGATGAGGTTTTGTGACGGTTTGGGTGTGAGAGGTGTTATGGCTCGGGACGGGTAATATGGTGGTAACCGAGCAAACACACACGACGGGGATTTTGGATCGGGCAATCACGCGCACACGTTGGGAGTTACTCGGGTGAAGTTGGCGTGGGAGTTACACGCAACACTTGGCAATTTCAGATTTTTGGCCTTGGGTGTGAGTCACAAGGGTGACTAAGGTGGTGAGTCATGGTGAGAGGACAAGTTTCCTAGGAGACTCATTAAAGGAGGAGGTATAAAAGGGTTGATTTTATGATGAAAATGGCATTTGTTCATTTCTTTCTTCTTCCTCTCTACCATCCGCCATCTTCTTCTTCTCCCTTACCTCTCAAGTGTTCTTCATGCAAGGGCTTAAGGAAGGTTGAATCTTGGTGTCAAAATTGAGGTAAGCTTCTTCCCTTCTTGGTTTAGTAAGTTGGGAGCATGATTTGTGGGAGAAAGAACATGTTAGAACCGAATTTGTGTAAGCCTTGGCTATGTGTTGTGTTGATCTTCTTGCTTCAATCTTCTAGTATGTTGTTCTTGGCATGGAGTAGTGTAGGAATCAAGGTTTAATTTATGGAAGAACACCATGGATTAAGAAACCCCAATTAGCCAAAAATTAGGTTGGTTTCTAAACCTAGTGTATGGTTGTGTTCTTGAATCATGCTTGTGATATGTGGTTCCTAGCATGATTCTAAGGTGTTGTATGGATTCAATTTGATGGTAAACATGTTGGGTAAAAAGTACCTAAATTTCCGAATTGTTCATTAGGGTTTGAGTTTGATTTTGGGTGATTAGGGTGAGAAGTGTTGGTAAGCATGCTTGAATTGTGTAATTGGTGAATTAAGTATGTGTTTGGAACCTTAATTGGTTTGGATTAAAGTTTGGTGAAAAAGAGAGGTGTAGGCCGAATTTGAAAGGAAGGTTTGGTGATGCTTGTGTTGTGTTTTGGGAATGTTTTGGTAGTGTTTTGGTATCGGGAATGGAAGTAGGTAACTAACGATGTTCGGAACGTCGTTTTCGGGAATTGTGGACAATCCCGACCTACTTGCTTGTTTGCGGTGAAAATGTGGGGAAAGTGGGATTTGAATGCTTGGTTGTGCTTTTGGGTGTTTGAATATCAATGTTCTAGCTCGGTTTGAGAAACCGAGCTTTCTGTGGAATTTTGTGGGAAAGTGCGGGATTGTGCGGGATTGGTTTCCGGGGGTCTATTTTGGTGATTTCTGACTTGTGTGTGGTTGTTCAGCTTGAATCAGCAGTGGTGGAGTAGTGCGGGACTTCGGAAGTCACACTACCACGTTTCGGGCCGGGAGCCGGGAATTTCCCAAGATTTGGCTGCGAATCGGTTTTTTTGAGGTAAGGGGTTTAACTTTCTTAATGCGCATTTATGTGTATTAGGTTAGTTAAGGGCTAGTACTCGGGTCGAGGATGGGGCCCGGTGACTCCCGGGGCTAGTCACAAGGTACGTAGCGGTTTGAGGGTTTTATGTTTCTGGACTTATTACATATCGGGGGTCAATGACGGACCCATTATCTGCTATGCTTTCTGGACCTCTGGTATATCATATCGGACTTGCTTATTGGGGGTCGACAACGGACCCATATTTATGTTCTGTACGTGAGAAGTCCGTGAGTTACGGCTGACGGGAACGCCGGGACCTAAGCCGGTATGCCAACCGTGGTCGTTGTTAACTCACGATGTTATGTTCCGGCATTGTGCTGCTTTATGTCCGACAGTTAGGGGCGATATCCCTTCGCTGGTACCACCTGTATGGGTTATGTACCACCTGTTATCGACTGATGGGGATGCGCCAGTTGGACTGGTATGCCAACCATGGTCGTTAACTTGTATATCGGATCTGCTTACCGGCTGATGGGAACGCCAGTTGGACTGGTATGCCAACCATGGTCTCTAAGTTATTGGATCTGTTTATCGACTGATGGGGACGCCAGTTGGACTGGTATGCCAACTATGGTCGCTAAGTTATTGGATCTGTTTTTCGACTGTTGTGGACGCCAGTTGTACTGGTATGCCAACCCTGGTCGATATAATCACCAGTCCGACGGGACTTCTGAGTATCATGACCTTGCATATCATATTTTTGTTTATATATTTAGGATTGTATTATCTGCTAGATCATTGCACGCTAACCCTTTCATGCAGGTAAAAATGTTTCTAAAGTTTCCGTCTGTTATCGTACCTACCCCCTTACTGGGTTCTTTCGAGAACTCGCCCCCAAATATTAAACATTTTCAGGGGATCCGGGCAAACGTCCTGCGGAGTAGATCTCCCGCGGTGCTCGTTCTGCATTTCTGTTTGTTTGAGGTATTGGTCTGTTTATGATTGGGGGTATTCTCGTTAGATCCCTTTTGTGATCTGTTTGGCTAATCTGACTCCTCTCTCTTCTGTTTGTGGTTTAGCAGTAGCAGCAGTACTTCGTGCAGGAATCTTCTGTTCGGGAAGTTTTCCAGATTCCGCACCTAGGTATTCTAGGGTTTTACTTTGGCGGCTCTGTAGATGTACTTGCATGCATGTTTAGATCAGATCATGTTGTATGTTGTATGTTATGTATTTTGGGATACATTCTGATTCTGTAATTCTATCTGGCTGGAGGGCTCGCCCATTTCAGTTGAGGGCGGGACCCGAGCCATGTTCATATTGGTTATATATATATATATATATATATATATATATATATATATATATATATATATATATATATATATATATATATATATATATATATATATATATATATATATATATATATATGTCGGATGGATTCTGTATTCTGGTTGTTGTGATCGATGAATGATATTTCCATGAAATGCATGTTTGGTGATCGTCGGGTGCTCGCCTATTTCATTGGGGTGGGGCTCACCATGGATAGTTAGGATTATATCGTATACTTGCCATCTTTGAGTTTTGTAGGTTGCGGGTTGTAACACGACCAAGTTGTTAAGTGAGCAAAGTGTTCTCAGGCACCGGGCCTTCGAGAACGAGACTTTGCGGGCCGGGTCATGGGAACACTGCGCATAGCGGATTTCGGTAGTACCGTTTCCGCGGTTTCCGTCGCAGCTTCCGCTTCTGACATCGCAGGCGGCCCCGCCTCCGCAACCGGGCGCGGGCGCTCGTGACACTGAAAATATCTGGACCGCAGGTCGATCTTCGAAAAGACCTTTGCTCCTTTTAACTGATCAAACAGATCGTCGATCCTGGGTAGCGGATATTTATTCTTCACAGTGATGGTGTTTATCTTGCGATAATCGATGCACAACCTGAGGGTTCCATCCTTCTTTCTCACAAACAGAACCGGAGCACCCTATGGAGAAGTACTCAGTCTAATAAATCCCTTCGCAAGCATTTCTTCCAGTTGTTTCTTTAACTCATTCATTTCAACTATAGGCATGCGATAAGGGGGAACAGAAATAGGAGTAGAACCTGGTTGGAGCTGAATCTCAAACGTGATCTCCCGCTCCGGTGGTAGCCCTGGAAGATCCTCCGGAAAGACTTGCGAAAAATATCATACAATCGGGATCTTCTCCAGCTCCATTCAGGTATCAGCTAGATTTAATCCATAATATTCTTACTCGCTCACCACCGGCACCCAAACCAGAACCTGAAGTTCCATACTGTGTTTCACAACTTCCACATCTGACACAACAGATAGAGGTATTACCTCTCCAGATACCCTGATCTGCCGCTGGGCACAATCAATCTGAACAGAATTCTTGGATAGCCAATCCATCCCAAGAATTACATCATACTTCGAAACATTCAGAACTAACAGATCAGACAAAACTTTGTGTCCTCCCACTGTCAAGACACAATCTCGATCTATCTCACTCGAAAACAGATATTGACTCCCAGCAGTTTTAATCAGAAACACATCAGATAATTGACAGACAGATAATCGCAGAGATTGAGCACATTTCTATGCTACAATCGATGTGGAAGCACCAGTGTTAAACAGTACATTAACAGATATATTGTTCAGAAGTAGTGTACCTTTCAATGCTCCTTGCTGGGCTGATTCGCCCTGCTCAATCTGAAAGACTCTGATGGAAAGAGGCTATTGTGCTGGCGGAATTGTTACGGTCACCCCGAGCGGGTTGCGACCGGGTGACCCGGGGCTCCGGTTTTAGCCTGCGGGTCATGTTTTTCGGCGTTTAGACGGCTCCCGAGCCCTATCCGAGTATCATTTTGGCGAACCCTTCCGTATTTGAGGTCGTGTGGGTCCCCCGGACGTTTCCGCCGAAAATATTTTTCTGGCGCCGGGGGGTTGTCGGGGTCGCCTCGGGACGTACAGCGGGCTCGGTAGCGCTCTCGAGACCTCAGTTTGAGAAGCCGTTTGTAGTTTTGGAGTCGTGGAAACGTCCCGGTGGTGGTTGTGGAGTTTAATATTTGGGGCGGGACGTTCGGTTCCGGGCGACTCCCGGGGCTCGGGACGGGAATCCCGGGGCTCGGGATGGAAATTTTCTGACGGCTTTTGTGTAAGTTGTGTTATAATTTAAGATGGAATTTATGGGTATTTTTGAGGAATTTTTGGTGTGATGGGATTTTGGTTCTGTTGGACACGCTCGCACGTCGGGTTTTGGTTCGGGTTCAGCGAGCTCGGTAGGACACTCTGGAGTGGTAAATGAATTTCTGAAAAATGTTCTGTGAATGTTATAATATTCTGAAGGTTGTGTCCAAGTTTCGTTAATTTTGGAATTCGGTAATTATTTTTGGGCAAAAAGAATTGGAACTTTCGGAAAAATTGGGAGTTAATTTGCAATTGGGTGCAAATTAAAAAGAAATCAGCATGGGTACAGCAGCAGCCCTTTCTTTTTCGGCAGCAAGTGTGTGTGTGTGTGTGATTAATGGGACACATGTCCTATTTTAATTTAGCATGAGAGGTATGGGTTTAAAGTAGGAAAAATACATAAGGTTTATTTTTACACAAAATGAAACTTATCTCATTTCTTTCTTTTCTTCTCTTCTTCTTCTTCTTGCTGCTGCCTCTGCCGAAACCTCCATGGATGCCAACCTTCAAGCTTGAACTTCTTGTTCTTGGGAGAAATCAAAGAGGAATTGGTTGCTACTTGTGGTAAGTACCTTCCTAAGTCCTCTTTTCACATTAGTTTTGAAGTTTAGTGGTTAAAAGAGAAGTTTTGGTAAATGATGGGTTTGTTCTTAGCTATAAGCTAGGATGATTTTCTTCCTCCCATCTTTTAGTATGTTGTTCTTGGGTGGTAGGAGAGTGTTAATCAAGTGTTGGATTTTGGAAAACACATCTTGGATGAGGAACTAGTGTTGGCCGAATTTATGGAGAATTTTCCAAAATGGTGTGTGTTTGTTATCTTGTTTCATGCTTCAAGTATGTTAGTCCTAGCATGATTCTAAGCTTGTGTATGGATTCAATTTGATGGAAAACAAGTTGAGGGAAAAATCCCCAAATGGCCGAATTATGGGATGATTTTCAAAAAAATGGATTTTGTTGTTTTGGATGCAATTGGGTAGCACTCATGGTTTAGAAATGAAATTGGTGGTTAGAATGGTTGTTTGGTAGCTTGAATGGATTGAATTGGAAGTTGGATGAAAAGTTGGTTAGGAACCGAAATCTTGGAATGATTCTTTATCTAGGTTGGAGTTTGGTTTTGGTTGATTTGGATGTTAAAATGGTATTGGGGTTGAATTTAGGAGTGGATTGAAGTTTGAAACGTTGAATTCGGATAAGAATTGGAAAAGTTGCAATTATGCGAGTTTATCGGAAAATGTCGGGTAATGAAGGGTTTAAGGTTGGATTTGATCAGTTCTGCTTATTGTATGATGTTTGTCAATGAATAATCTTGCTTTGTCTAGGTTGGTTCTGAATTCTGACGTTTCTGTGGAAATCTGGAATTTTACGGAAATTCTGTCGGATTTTCGGTTTTGGGGTCGGGGGTTGTAGTTTAGTAGTGTGGTTGATAAGGATGCTAATTCAACTTGGTTTGTCAGATTCTGAGGTTCTGAGGTGAGAAAAAGAGGGGTTTCGGAGTTTCGGGTCGTGGTTTGGAAATCATCCAGAATCGGTCAAATACTCTGGATTTGTAAGGTAAGGGTTTGGTTCTGTTGTTTTGGTAAGCTAAGTATATGTTTTGGTTTCAGTTTCTGTTCTGCTAGTATTTCGGAATATTATGCCTTTGGGCATATTCTGTAGTTTATGGGAGTATGCCTTATGGCATACTCTGTCTGTTAACATTACGACAGTTGTGGGTTCGCTACCCCAGCTGGTGCACCATGCTTCTGTATTAGCTTCGGCTTCTGACTCCCTTAGTGGAGGCTGTCGTTCCGATGTGTTATAAGGGTTATGGCGATTTAGAATCGCACGTCCTTCGGGACTCTGATCTATTTTCTGTACATGCATGTTATTCTGTATTCTGTTGCATATATTGCTATCTTTCATCTTTGGGTTACATATACTTACCTTACCCCTTATCCCTTACGGGGTCCTTTTAGGACTCACCCTTCTTTGGGTTGTTTTTGGGTTTGAGTAGACACGATAAGCGGCTGCGGAGTAGGATTTCGTGAGGGTCCTACCTTGGGTGTGTTTTGCAGCAGTTGCACCTTGCGGTCCGGGATTGTGTACTTGGTGTGAATCCCGCGCAAGGTATTTTGTTACTTAGATTCTAAGGTTGGCTCTGTAGTTGCATATGCA
This sequence comes from Stellera chamaejasme, assembly GCA_024586325.1. Lineage (NCBI taxonomy): Eukaryota > Viridiplantae > Streptophyta > Magnoliopsida > Malvales > Thymelaeaceae > Stellera > Stellera chamaejasme. Next base: position 24,030,233 of record CM044981.1, read on the forward strand.
CACTTTCTGTATTGCTACGATGGTTGTATGTCTGTATATACATATTTGTATATTCTGTTCTATATCTGTTCTCAGCGCTTGGCGCTTGCTAGACATTTTAGGTTCTGTGAATTCTGTATGTATATGAGTTTTGGTGCGTAAGCACACGTCCACGGAGGGCGTGGCTTAGTCTGTTATTATTGCATGAATTGTATGGTTGCATTTTATTTTGGTTATACGCATGAAATTTCCGTTAGTTTACTTCCACAATCTTTCCGTTTTCGGGTCCGCTACGCGCGGCGGGTCTCGATGGACCTGCCACCCCTTTCCATTCCGGCTTCCGCTTCCGGCGTCCCGGCGCCCCCGCCTCCGCAACCGGGCTCGGGCGGCGTGCGGTGACAAGTTGGTATCAGAGCAGGTAAGTGACCATATTGGTCGTCAGTGGTGACTTGTAGTGACGACTATTGTTGTACATTTTATTTTAGAATGGTTTGGTACGGAGATTGGCCACCTCCTTACTTGAACCACTTCAAAATAAAATTGTGGAACAAAGTTGATCCTTCAAGTTATCCTGATAGTTGCAGATTTCGGCACTCGGATTTTGGAATTCTGGTAAGATTATTATGTGTAAGGGGATTGTGGAAAAGTTTCAGGTACGTAAAATTGTGTGTTAGGAAAAGATTTGGTGAAATAAGCATGAACTGCTTCTGTGATTCTGTGAAATGCATGATTTTATCATTTTGCGAAATAACTTCTGTGTTAAGTCTCGCATTGCACTACTGAGCCTTAGAAAAGCTGCTGCTAGCTTCGTTGGGATTAGAGTGACCGATTTGTCTGGACTCTTTGGTCCGAAATGTCTCAGTTGGATTCACACGCGTAGGCGCGTGATTTACGACCGGAGGGAGGGGATTGTAATCCCACGCCTCCGAGAGGGAGAGAGCAGAGACAGGGGCATTTCGAGCCGAGCGGGTACATACCCCGCCACCGGTTGTACAACAGGTCGTGGGTCTACCACCGCTTTGGTTCATGTCTTTGGAGCAGTCCAGCGAATAGCTTGTTGAGGACACTGCACGGAGCAGGTTCCCACATCCACAGTCTGAGAGGATTCGGTCGCGGCACCATCTGTGCATTCTGATGGGAGAGTGAGTAGCCACACCCGGACTACCACCCACACTTATGTACGGGCCCGATCTGAGAGTGAGTCGGAGGAGGACGCGGAGCGCAGGAACCCGCGATCTCGGAGGATACGACTGGCGTAGCCCCGTAGCTCGCTCCGATCGCTCCGACCTTTGAGACACATCAGCCCCTCGACAGCCGACGGAGGGTTATTGAGCTGGATTCTCGATACCACCCGTCGGACCCACCGACGACGGGGAGGATTGGGGCATCACTCGATTCTCGATGATGTCCGTTTGTTGGAGAGGTTCCAGGCTGAACCCTAGGAAGTTTGATGGCAAGGAGGTCCCGAGGCAGCGGAGACCTGGTTCATGGAGATTGATAAGCTCCTGGGGAGGTTACACTTACCTTCCACAGTGATGGTATCCCTTGCCACGTTCAATCTGCAGGAGGGAGCAGATCATTGGTGGAGGAGCCTTCAGGCGGTCGAGGGCGAATGCGGGCTGGCACCCGGACGGGAGGTGGAGGTCACTTGGGAGCGGTTTACGCACTGTTCCATCGGAGGTTCATCGGGGCTGCAGCTAGGGATCTGCAGCAGGCACTGTTTGATGAGCTTCAGCAGGGAGCCAGGAGTGTCGCAGAGTTTGAGTGGGAGTTTTACATGCTTATCCACTACGTACCGCAGTACCACGGTATGGAGGAGGATAAGGCGAAGAGTTTCATCCGTCGACTGCGCCCAGAGTACAGATGGGCTCTGAGGCCATTGGATATTACTACCTACGGGGAGGCAGTTCACAAGGCTCAGCTCCTTGAGCGGGAGGATGTTGAGAGTCGCCTCACCTCGCAGAGAGGTCGGGGGGACTTCGAGGGGTTCCACGCAGCAGGACCCCGGCAGGTTAGTAGACCCGGGCAGTCTAGTGGAAGTAGGGGAGCACCACCCTCACGACCTTGTCCGACTTGTGGTGGGTATCACCCGGTAGACCTTGTTACCGGCGGGAGGGCCGGTGTTTGCGATGCGGGTCGGATACTCACTGGATACGGACTGCCCCTCGACGGTGGGGCGGGGTTTTTGGTAGTTTTCAGCGTCCACGTCTCGGCACCGCCCAACGCGCCGTGAGGGCGTGGGTTTCAGCGGGTGGCCCGAGACCTCGGAGCGACCACAGCTTCAGCCACCCCCTCCGTCACCGCAGTCTAGAGCTGGACGCGTTTTCCTTTTAGAGAAGGGAGGTCCTAGTCGGCGGGAGGCCCTAGTCATTGGAGGACCATGCGGGCCCTAGTCAGCAGGAGGCTCGACTCGGCAGGAAGTCTTGCAAGGTACCGTATTTCCGAATGATACATCTGTTCATGCGTTATTTGATACAGAGCGTCTATTTCTATTGTAGCACCGAAATGTGTTACATTCTCGTATCTGTCTGTTAGTACTTTGTCGCAGATGTATTTAGTAAAAAATGCAGGAAGTCATGTTCTGTTTTCCAATGGGATGGTTCGGGGTTGTACTATATCCGTAGGCGGGCATCAGATAGTATCGGACTTGTTGGTTTTAGACACGCCGAACTATGATGTTATTCTTGGGATGGATTGGCTATCCAAGAATTCTGTGCACATTGATTGTGCAGCCCGTACCATTATGGTATCTGGAGAGGTACTACCTCTCACGACTCCGACTGGTTTGACTATCGCACAGCATAGTATAGAGTTGCAGATTCTGGATCAGCTGTCGGTAGTTGGTGTAGGGGAATGCTTCGATCTGAATGAGGCGGATACTAGGTTGAGGCTAGCTAGTATACCGGTAGTTCGAGATTTTCCGCAGGCATTTTCGGAGGAGTTGCCCGGATTACCATAAGAGCGGGGAATTGTGTTTGAGATTCACCTGCAGTCAGGTACTGCTCCGATATCTATTCCTCCTTATCGGATGCCCATTTCTGAGATGCAGGAGTTAAAGAAGCAGTTGGAGGAATTACAGCAAAAGGGCTTCATCCGACCGAGCACTTCGCCGTGGGGTGCTCCGGTTCTGTTTGTAAAGAAGAAAGATGGGACACTCCGACTCTGTATAGACTACAGACGGTTGAATGCTCTTATTGGGAAGAATAAGTATCCGTTACCGAGGATTAACGATCTTTTTGATCAACTTCGAGGTTTGAGGGTTTTCTTAAAGATTGATCTCTGATCTGGGTATTTTTAGCTTAGAGTGAAGGAAGAGGACATACTTAAGACTGCTTTCTGCACCCGATTTGGACACTTTGAGTTTACGGTCATGCCATTCGGGCTGACCAATGCTCCAAAGCAGCATTCATGGATCGATGCATCGGGTGTTCCGACCGTACTTGGACTCATTTCTGGTGGCCTTTATTGATGATATTCTGATATATTCTCGGGATGAGGATTCGCATCGGGATCATCTGAGGGTGGTTCTGCAGACACTTTGGGAACATCAGCTTTATGCCAAATTCTCAGTGTGAGTTCTGGATTCGGGAAGTCACTTTTCTGAGACACATTATTTCTGAGCATGGTCTGTCTGTGGACCCAGAGAAGGTGAGGGCAGTTCGGGACTGGAAACAACCTACCACGGTACGGGAGTTCAGGAGCTTCCTGGGGTTAGCAGGATTTTATCAGAGGTTTGTACCAGGGTGTTCTATCCTAGCATCTCCGCTTACGCAGTTGACCAAGAAGGGTCAACCGTATATCTGGTCTGATAGGTGTGAGCAGAATTTTCAGGAGTTGAAGCGGCAGTTGATTAACGCTCCGATTCTGACTCTTTCAGATCCGATCTTACCGTATGTGAATTATACGGATGCTTCCACGTCTGGTTTGGGATGTGTGTGTGATGCAGAGCGTTTTGTGGTAGCTTATGGGTCGGGGCAGCTGCGACCGCATGAGCTGAACTATCCGACACATGATCGGGAGGTGGCTGCAGGGATCTATGCGCTGAACACATTGGAAGCATTATCTCGCTTGGTAATAAATTTCAGATTCTTACCGATCATAAGAGTCTGAAATATCTGTTTACTGAAGGAACTTAATTTGAGGCAGCGTAGATGGCTCGAATACATTAAGGACTATGATTGTAGTATCGAGTACATCTCTGGCAAGGGCAACACGGTTGCCGATGCTCTGAGCAGGAAGTATACCGGCTTAATTAAGGGAGGAAATGTTGGTGACTGATCTAAGGAGAGTGATTTGATATGCCTTTGGCACAGGTGGTAGCTCTGGGAGCGTGCTCAGGGGTATACGCTTACCATACATTCTGAGTGGCTTGATAGGATGTGCGAAGCGCAAGGTAGAGATTTGGTATTGAAGAAGTTATCTGGGGAAGATAAGGGTTTATGTGTTACCGACGTTTCAGTATAGGCAAGGATTGCTATACTTCTGAGATCGCCTTTATGTATCTGAGGATCAGGAGTTCTGGAATGAGATTTTCGAGGAGGTACACTCGAGTAGTTTGAGTGTTCATCCCGGGAGTGAGAAGATGTATCATGATCTGCGTACTCACTTCTGGTGGCCTGGGATGAGGAGGCACATTGCCACACATGTGTCTAGGTGTGCCGTTTGTCAGCAGGTGAAGATTGAGCACCAGAAACCGGCAGGGACACTGCAGACTTTGCCATTCCAGTTCGGGAGTGGGGCAATGTTACTATGGACTTTCGACCGCACCGCCCGACACGGTCTCGCCATGATGCGATCTGGGTTTTGTGAATCGGTGACAAAGTGCGTACACTTTCGCTTATTCGGATCACGGACCCTCCGGAGAAGCTTGCCCGGCTTTACATCGGTGAGATTGTGCGATTACATGGAGCACCGGACTCCATTGAATCGACCGTGATCCGCGTTTACAAAGACGGTTCGAGGGCTTTTCATGAAGCATTGGGCACGCGACTCCATCTGAATACAGCTTATCACCCACAGACGGACGGGCAGTCGGAGCGGGTGATTCTGATATTGGAGGATATGTTGCAAATCTGTACTTTGGATTTTGGAGGAGTTTGGGACTAGCAGTTGCGTTAATAGAGTTCTCGTACAACAACAGCTTTCAGGCTACGATTGGCATGACACCATTTGAGGCGTTGTACGGGAGGAGGTGTATGACACCATACTGTTGGACAGATGCGTCTGATGGGGTTGAGCTGGAACCCGAGCTTTTTGAGGAGTCTACGGCAAAGATCAGATTGATTCAGGCGCGGATCAAAGCCGCGAACGACCGCACCACTACTTATGCGAACCGTCACCGTAGGGCTCTGGAATCCGAGTTTGGTAATAGAATTTGACTGGAGGTAGCACCGTTCAGAGGAACAGTAAGATTGGATAGGCGGGGCGAGTTACCCCGTGTTATGTCGGTTATCATGAGTTTCCAGAGTAAGTTGTTAGGTTGGCCTTACCCCCAGTTGCTGCGGTTTATGAGGTATCTTCCATGTGATAGCCTGTTGTGGATCGACTTAGATTCCAGTTGAGGAGGTACAGTGGAACCCGATCTTTCTTGTCGGTAGAAATACCGGTAGCCGACTCGGGTGCAATAAGATGCACCGTAGGGTGGGACGCCATGAGGCTCAATGGTAGTCCAAACTACCACTCCCGCCGCACCGCACGGTGGTCCGATTGGGAGGTTAGAGGAATGTTTATATTTCACGGTTGGTAGCGAGCACACTGTCTGGTTGATACAGCTCTTGGAGGACCAAGAGTTCTAAGGGGGAGAATGTTACGGTCACCCCGAGCGGGTTGCGGCCGGGTGACCCGGCTCCGGTTTTGGCTGCGGGTCACGTTTTCGGCGTTCGACGGCTCCCGAGCCCTATCCGAGTATCATTTTGGCGAACCCTTCCGTATTTGAGGTCGTGTGGGTCCCCCGGACGTTTCCGCCGAAAATATTTTTCTGGCGCCGGGGGGTTGTCGGGGTCGCCTCGGGACGTACAGTGGGCTCGGTAGCACTCTCGAGATCTCAGTTTGGGAAGCCGTTTGCAGTTTTGGAGTCGTGGAAACGTCCTGGTGATGGGTGTGGAGTTTAATATTTGGGGCGGGACGTTCGGTTCCGGGCGACTCCCGGGGCTCGGGACGGGAATCCCGGGGCTCGGGATGGAAATTTTCTGACGGCTTTTGGGTAAGTTGTGTTATAATTTAAGATGGAATTTATGGGTATTTTTGAGGAATTTTTGGTGTGATGGGATTTTGGTTCTGTTGGACACGCTCGCACGTCGGGTTTTGGTTCGGGTTCAGCGAGCTCGGTAGGACACTCTGGAGTGGTAAATGAATTTCTGAAAAATGTTCTGTGAATGTTATAATATTCTGAGGGTTGTGTCCAAGTTTCGTTAATTTTGGAATTCGGTAATTATTTTTGGGCAAAAAGAATTGGAACTTTCGGAAAAATTGGGAGTTAATTTGCAATGGGGTGCAAATTAAAAAGAAATCAGCATGGGTACAGCAGCAGCCCTTTCTTTTTCGGCAGCAAGTGTGTGTGTGTGTGTGATTAATGGGACACATGTCCTATTTTAATTTAGCATGAGAGGTATGGGTTTAAAGTAGGAAAAATACATAAGGTTTATTTTTACACAAAATGAAACTTATCTCATTTCTTTCTTTTCTTTTCTTCTTCTTCTTCTTCTTGCTGCTGCCTCTGCCGAAACCTCCATGGATGCCAACCTTCAAGCTTGAACTTCTTATTCTTGGGAGAAATCAAAGAGGAATTGGTTGCTACTTGTGGTAAGTACCTTCCTAAGTCCTCTTTTCACATTAGTTTTGAAGTTTAGTGGTTAAAAGAGAAGTTTTGGTAAATGATGGGTTTGTTCTTAGCTATAAGCTAGGATGATTTTCTTCCTCCCATCTTTTAGTATGTTGTTCTTGGGTGGTAGGAGAGTGTTAATCAAGTGTTGGATTTTGGAAAACACATCTTGGATGAGGAACTAGTGTTGGCCGAATTTATGGAGAATTTTCCAAAATGGTGTGTGTTTGTTATCTTGTTTCATGCTTCAAGTATGTTAGTCCTAGCATGATTCTAAGCTTGTGTATGGATTCAATTTGATGGAAAACAAGTTGAGGGAAAAATCCCCAAATGGCCGAATTATGGGATGATTTTCAAAAAAATGGATTTTGTTGTTTGGATGCAATTGGGTAGCACTCATGGTTTAGAAATGAAATTGGTGGTTAGAATGGTTGTTTGGTAGCTTGAATGGATTGAATTGGAAGTTGGATGAAAAGTTGGTTAGGAACCGAAATCTTGGAATGGTTCTTTTTCAATGTTGGAGGTTCATTTTGGTTAAATGGGATTTTAATATGGTGTTGGGGTTGAATTTGGGAGTGGATGGAAGTTTGAAATGTTGAATTCGGTTAAGAAATGGAAAAGTTACAATTAATCGGGATTATCGGAAAATGGCGGGTAATGAAGGGTTAAGGTTGGATTTGATCAGTTCTGGTTGTTGTATGATGTTTGTCAATGTATAAGCTTGCATTGTCTAGGTTGGTTACGAATTCGACGTTTACGTGAAAATCGAAATTTTACGGAAATTTGCCGGATTTTCGGTTTTGGGGTCTGGGATGTAGTTTGGTAGTGAGGTTGATAAAGATTCTAATTCAACTTGGTTTGTCAGATTCGAGTTTCGGTGGTTAGGGAAAGAGGAGTTCTAAGTTTCGGGTCACGGTGTAGGTGTTATCCAGAATCGGTCCAATACTCTGGATTTTGAGGTAAGGTTTTGGTTCTGTTGTTTTGGTAAGCTAAGTATATGTTTTGGTTTCAGTTTCTGTTCTGCTAGTATTTCGGAATATTATGCCTTTGGGCATATTCTGTAGTTTATGGGAGTATGCCTTATGACATACTGCATGCATTAACATTACGGCAGATTGTGGGTTCGCTACCCACTGGTGCACCATGCTTCGTATTAGCTTCGGCTTCGACTCCCTTAGTGGAGGTATCGTTCCGATGTGTTATAAGGGTTATGGCGATTTAGAATCGCACGTCCTTCGGGACTCGATCTATTTTACGTACATGCATGTTATTCGTATTACATTGCATATATTGCTATCTTTCTGTTTTGCGGGGTTACATATACTTACCTTACCCCTTATCCCTTACGGGGTCCTTTTAGGACTCACCCTTCTTTGGGTTCTGTTTTTGGGTTTGGTAGACTGATAAGCGGCCTGCGGAGTAGGTTTCCGTGAGGTGCTACCTTGGGTGTGTTTTGCAGCAGTTGCACCTTGCGGTCCGGGATTGTGTACTTGGTGTGAATCCCGCGCAAGGTATTTTGTTACTTAGATTCTAAGGTTGGCTCTGTAGTTGCATATGCACACTTTCTGTATTGCTACGATGGTTGTATGTCTGTATATACATATTTGTATATTCTGTTCTATATCTGTTCTCAGCGCTTGGCGCTTGCTAGACATTTTAGGTTCTGTGAATTCTGTATGTATATGAGTTTTGGTGCGTAAGCACACGTCCACGGAGGTCTGTGCTTACTCTGTTATTAGTGCATGAATTGTATGGTTGCATTTTATTTTGGTTATACGCATGAAATTTCCGTTAGTTTACTTCCACAATCTTTCCGTTTTCGGGTCCGCTACGCGCGGCGGGTCTCGATGGACCTGCCACCCCTTTCCATTCCCGCTTCCGCTTCCGGCGTCCCGGCGCCCCCGCCTCCGCAACCGGGCTCGGGCGGCGTGCGGTGACAGGAATGGTGGTCGCGCTGGCTGTCGCGGACCTCTCTGAAATGCCTCTCGTCCCCTGCGTGCACTAGGCTTCCATGGAGGCGGTACCTGCAGAAAACTATCGGACTCCTGTCTGGGCATCAAAGGACAGTCGCAGATCTAGTGCTCTGTGGACCCACATCTCAGACATCGGCCAGACTCTCGATAACATGGTCGACCGGCGTGAAATGTCCCGCAACTGCGACAAGGAGGTCCAGATGGTACTGCAACAACACCCTTTCCTCTGTCGCTTGGCCCGGCTCTAGGCGTCTGCCCATAACTCCTGAAAAGTCTCTGTGATCTCTGAAATCCGGAACCTGATACACTCTCACGAGACCGATAAGGAAACTCCTCCTACTCCAGAAGCTGAGCATTCTGAACTACCTCGCAATAAGTGGTGATACCCAGGGGTCGCAACGCTCATCTGATATCGGGGCGCAGTCCCCATACAAACTGCTTGGTCTTCTATTCCTCAAACTCATAGTACTGAGGAACAAAACGGACCAACCGATCGAACTCTTGCTCATAGTCATGCATAGTCCTGTCACTCTGCTGCAGACTGTTGAACTGCCTCTGACAAAGATCTCAGACTGTATCACCGATATAATACTCCAGAAATACTCGGGAAAACTCCTCCCAACCCGTACCTGGGTCCTGCTCATCTCTGTGCTCAAACTATACTCTCATGCCGCTCTGTACACTCCTCCACCAATGATCCGCATGGCCAGTTAAGTTGTATGTAGCCAGGGATACCATGGTAGTGGAAGACAAGTGTAACATCTTGAGCATCTTCTCCATGTCAAAAATCCAGGTATCAGCTGCTTCCGAACCTCTCGTACCATCAAACTTTGTCGGATTCAAACGCAGAAATCGCTCAAGCAGTCAAACATCTCTGAATCGGGGCTCATGTTAACCAAGTCGCCTGCGAGACCTGTGGGAGTTCTCTGACTCATCATGTTCATCACCTCTATGTCGTCGGCGATGGTGCCGCTCGTCCTCAGAATGATCAGATCTGATCTCACGATCAACCTCAGATCGTACCCTCCTAGATCGAGGGTGTCTCTCGGAATCCTCCTGCGATGGAGTATCCGTATCAACTGTAGAGTGAGTGATAGTATTCTCCTCACTCTGAACCTGCTGAACTCCTGGAGCAACATGAGTCAAAACAGGCAGTAACGCTGTAACCATACCCCCCCTTAACGCTCCACATTTCGGTTGCCTTGAGTAAGGTATTGTAACTTTTGAGCACAATCCCTATCGTAGTAGCTTGACACAAACCTCTTTCTCATTGCTCGTTTAAGTTCTTCCCAAGTGGCAATGGGCCGAACTCGGTCTTTTGCCCTTGCATAATGCTCTTGCTTCCACCAAATGAGAGCATAGTCATGGAACTCAATGACAACTAGCTTCAATGTGGTAGCATCATTGTATCCCATCATGTCAATGATCCTCTCGGTTTTGACCACCCAAGCAAGATACTCCTCTAGGTCACATGAGACATAGAAGGGTGGTATTTTAAGCTTTAGGTTGTTGAGGACTTGTTGATCTTGAGCTTGCCCTCTTCCTCCAAGGTTTTGGTTGAAACCTCTATGGTAATGCCCTCTCCCAGTTTTCTCTTCTTCAAGGTCCCTCTCAAGATAGGCTCTTGCTTGTGCCCTATCTTGAAAGACTTTCCTCATTGAATTTATCAAAGGAGGTTCTTTGTAGTACTCTTCCTCATTGCTATCCGGGATGTCTTGCACAAGAGGACTTCTTCTTTGTTGGTAAGGCTTGCTAGGAGGAGTTTATTGTACTTGCTTGTGAGAAGGGTCAAAGGTAGTGTGTGTGGTACCACCCAAACACTTAGAAGCCTCGGTCTCCTCGTGCAATCTTGAACTAGAAGGCTGCTTGCCTTGAGCCACCTAAGCTTGCTGAGCTTGGCTCCAAAGGTGGCTTGTTGTGCATCCACATGGTCAAATCTTTGCTCCATGCTTTCCAACCTTTGGTTGATCTTAGCAAGATCTTCAAACAAACCGAGTTGTGAAGGGTGAGGAGGAGATGGTGAAGTGTTGGGTGAAACCATACCTACAAGCAAAGATCTCTTTCTTTTTCAATTGAAGATAAGAAGTTAGTACTAAAACAATCTATCCACTCCCTTAGTGTTTACACTCTCACTCGTGTTTCACTCAAGATGGCTCTTTTGGGATGTTTCACTCTTGCCTTTTCCCACTCAATGACTTTCACAAGTTCTCTAAACTTGATACCACTTTCAAACTTAGATCAAGAACAAACGCACAAGCAAAAACAAACAATAATTCTAGCAAAACCCGAAACTTGAAATCCAAGAAAATGACTAGTTACTTGAAACTAGCTTTTGAGATTTCAAGGTTAGATGGGGGTTGGAAGAAGTAGGGTTGTGTTTTAGGAAATGCTTTTTGCAATCACAAACACATTTTGTTCAAGTTCATCAACTATTTTTGGATCAAAAGCACTATTCATATAAGTTTTTGTATGAACACTCAAGAACACTTATGAACTTCTCAAGAACACATGAACTTGTTCATCACTTTCTCTTTCTTCAACTACTTTTCTTTTGCACTTAACACCACAAGATGATACTTTTCTACTTCAAATCCGAAATCAATTCACCTTTTCTTGAAATTTTCAAGAACAACATGGACAAACAATCAACAACAATTCGCTTTCAACAAAGATCATCAACCGAAATTTTCTTCAAGTTTAGAAAGAAATACAAAGGGTTTTACTTGAAGAAAATCAAACAAACAACATCATACCTCCAACAAGCACTTTGGCTCTGATACCACTTAATATGATCACACAAGGTGGAAGGTGATCAAGCTTCTTGAATGATCTAGCTTGAAGGAGATGAACACTTTCAAACAACGATGAATTCGGCCAAGTGAACCTCCTCACTACTTGGTGAGGCAATGCACTTGAAATGCCTAGGGAATGAGATGGGATCTAGCACCTCTTGATTACAAGATCAAGCAATACTAGATATCATGTTTGAATCCCCTTGCAAAGATCACAAGGGAGATGGAATTGCAAGAAATGAGAACACAAAAGTCACTCCTCTCTTGAGAGGATTTCGGCCAAGGCTTGGATTTCAAATGATGTTAAGTTTCAAATGTTACAAGTTTTGCATAAAAGGGTGAGATGGTGAGGGGAATAAGCTAGGATATGACTAGGGGACCATGATCCTAAAATTATGGTGGGTGAGGTGAGAGGTGGGAGGTGATGGATGGAAGATATTGTAGGCTAACCACCTCCATCTCTTCCATTTCCATAAATGTCATTTTATGGAAAAGAAGAGATATTACAAAAATCATATAATTCAAATGAGTTGAAAAAGTCAAATATGGTAGGCCAAGGATGTTGGCCTGCTAATTTAGCTTGGAGAAGACACGAGAGCGCATGTGGAGGCGCGTGGGCATGAGTGTGGCGGCGCATGGGCGCGCATGAGGGGAGAGAGCCGGTGCGTGGCTTCACTTCCGGGCATCTTCAAGGCTTGGGAAAAAGGTGCAACATCCCAAGGGTGGTGGTGCTGGGGCCGGGAGTTGAGGGTGGAGCGTGCAAAGGGAAGCCGGGCGATCGCCTGAGTTAAGGTGCCCGGTCGCCTGAGGCCGTGCAAAGGGAACCTCGTACACTCTAACGAGGTCGATAAGGAGACTCCTCCTACTCCAAAAGCTGAGCCTTCTGAACTGCCTCACGGTAAGTAGTGATACCCAGGGGTCGGAACGTCCATCTGATATCGGGGCGCAGTCCCCATAAATATTTCTTGGCCTTCTGCTCCTCAAACCCATAGTACTGAGGAACAAAACGGACCAACCGATCGAACTCCTGCTCATAGTCCTGCACTATCCTATCACCTTGCTGTAGACTGTTGAACTGCCTCTGACGGAGATCTTAGACTGCATCACCGATATAGTACTCTAAAAAAAATCGGGAAAACTCCTCCCAGCCCATACCTGGGTCCTGCTCATCTCCATGCTCAAACTGTACTCTCCTGCGGCTCTGTACACTCCTCCACCAATGATCTGCCTACCCGGCCAAGTTGTACGTAGCCAGGGATACCATGGTAGTGGAAGACAGGTGTAACATCCTGAGCATCTTCTCCATGTCAGAAAGCCAGGTCTCTGCTATTTCCGGTCCTCCCTTACCATCAAACTTCATCGGATTCATACGCATAAATCGCTCAAGCAGTCTAACCTCTCCGGATCGGGGCTCCTGTTGACCATGTCGCCTGCAAGACCTGCAGGAACTCTCCGACTCATCATACTCATCATCTCTATGTCATCGGCGATGATGCCGACTCTCGTCATCCCGGTACCGCTCGTCCTCAGAATGATCAAACCTGACCTCACGATCAACCTCTGATCGTACCCTCCTAGCTCGAGGGTGTCGTCTCTCTGAATCCTCCTCCTACGATGGAGTACCAATATGAGCTGTAGCACGGGTGACAGTATTCCCGTTGGTCTGAGCCTACTGAACCCCCAAAGCAGCCTGGGCCAACGCAGGCAATAATGCTGCAACTATATCCCAGATTTGCTCTAGGTTTTGTGTGAGGTCAAGGGAAGGCTACTGCTGAGGATGCAACTGTTGTCCCAGATCCCGAGGTTCTCGAACATCTCTCGGAGTCGAGATCCCTGTCCCGCTCACCCTGATCTCTCTCTCGCCGACGGCGAGTATTAACCATAGCTCCTGAAATTCACAGATGCAAGAGTACATACAAGACGGTAAGTGTCTAACAGAAGCTAGCAGCGGTATTTCTATAGGCTCTGTAATGTAAATGCAATGCATTATGCAATAACTCTGAATCTCAGAATCACATATGCATATCAGAAGTTCTAACTCTGGACATCAGCCTTTCCTGATATCTAGATCTGATTCTATTTAGTACGTCTCGAAGAACCGACCTCTAATCTGACACGCCTTCCAAAAATGTTCAAGAAAATGGGTGGCCAAACCCCTTACCGAACATCCTTGAAACAAGCGGCAGAACATCGGCTCGCCCTACCAAGCCCGTACACATAACAGAGATTCACTTATGGAATACATCAGGCTCAGAACACAACTTCACTTGATCCTCGTAATTGACTAAACCTGCTCTGATACCACCTTTACCGTTACCCCCTTCGGCGGAAGCGCACGTGATGTGGAACGGCCGGCGACGTCCGCTGGAACCGGAATCGGGGGAACCGGTAAACAGAGTTCCCTCAGTGTAGTGGTCCAAACCTACCCAATTAAAATTTTACTTTACTCATGGCATTAACTTGTAGTACAAGTAACGAGGATTATCTGAACTCAAACATACATATATACACATACATACAGATACATATGTGATGCAACGTACTTTACATGCATGTGTTTACATATACAGAGCCAGAACCTAATATCCAGAATACCTACGTGCGTGGAGGGATCTGGTATACCAAGATCCTCAAAACGCAACTCCACGTAGGTCACCACTACTGCTAAACAGAGAACAAAAGACAGCCGTCAGTAACCTCAAAATTTGCTAAAATCAGAATCGGATCTTGCAGAATAACAGAAAAATCTCAAATAGGACTACCCTTTTCCAAAACATAAGACAGGCTCGAAATTATTAATACCTGAAAATCAAACATCAGAAAGCACCGAGAGACTTTACTACTCGGGCTTCTTATCAGACGAGCCTGAAAAAGGCAACATATATGAGGGTGAGTCATCGATGAGAACTCAGTAAGCGTCAAGCGTAGGATAGGGTTTCAGAGGTTCAGAGTATACCGAACCAATATACATGCACAGAAAACACAGATGCAAACAGACAACAGATATATAGATAATAATAGTCATATCGGAAAAGTTAGTAGTCAGACAGAATCGGCAGCCCTCTGAGGCTTTTAGCCTTACAGAAGAGTTTTTTTAGATATATTAGAGGCATGGTACCAGCCCAGGGTCCTGAATCCCCGCTGCTGTCAAAACAGATCCAGATAACAGAATAAAGAAGGAAACTTGTCGAACTAGTTATCCTGAAGCAGATAAAAGAATACACCCGCATATCCTAGCCTATGCCATAAGCTAAGTTCGGTATTACCCGGGGCTAAAGGGAGCTGACGGCCGAATCGCAATACTAAAAAAGTGTGAAGGGTGAAGAAACCCCTAGGTGAAGGCGAAGTCCTAAGCTTCACACCACTTTGGTCAAATCTCAAAAGTTTTGCTTCTTTTTCAAAGATATTTCAAAAAAAACTTTGGGTGTTTTCAAATCCTTATTTTGTAAAAGGTTTTTCTCATGCTTTTAAGATATCAACTCATCCTTTGTTGTTCTAAGACTAGTTCTTCAACAATAAAGTGATTGAACTTCCCAAGGAAGAGAAAGGTCGATAGATTGTTACTATCAACGCATTGACCGTTGATCAGTTGATCTGTTTTTGTAAGTTTTGTTAGTCTAGTAGTGTAGAGTAAGTCCTATATGTCAGAACTACTTGTTAAAGACCTGTTAGTTATGTTACGGTCACCCCGAGCGGGTTGCGACCGGGTGACCCAGGGCTCCGGTTTTGGCCTGCGGGTCACGGTTTTCGGCGTTCAGGCAGCTCCCGAGCCTTATCCGAGTATCATTTTGGCGAACCCTTTCATATTTGAGGTCGTGTGGGTCCCCCGGGCGTTTCCGCCGAAAATATTTTTCGGGGCCGGGGGGTTGTCTCAGGACCTCAGATTGGGAAACCGTTCGCATATTTGGGATCGTGAGAACGTCCTGCATCTTTCTGCGGAGTATATTTTATGGAGCGGGACGTGCGGTCCCGGGCGACTCCCGGGGCTCTGGGCGGAATCCCGGGGCTCGGGATGGATTTTTCTAGACGGCTTCGGTGTGAGGTATGTGATATTTTAAGGGGAATTTATGGTAATATTTGTGAATTTTTGGTTGTGGTGTAATTTTTGGTTCGGGTTAGCACACGTGCACGTCGGGATTTACTCGGGTTCAGCGGACCCGGTAGGAGACTCTGATTTTCCAAATGGACTTTGGAAAGAAGATTTGGGTATTTTATGATATTATGAGGGTTTTGGTCAATTTTGGTTTCATTTGGAATTCGTTACTTGCGTTTGGGGTTTAATTGCAAAGATTTGGAGAGTTGGAGGGTTAAGTTGTTATTAACCCTAAAGTTATAATTATTTTGGGCCAGAACTGGGCTGAAGTCGGTTGCAGCAAGTGGGGAGGACACTTGTCCAATTTGTATTTAAGATGGAAAAGAAGGATAAATATATAAGGCTATTTATTTCATAAAAATCATTTTCATTTCTTTTCTTTTCTTCTTCTTCTTCCTTCTTCTCTCATCCGCCATTCTTCTTCCTCTCTCAAGCTCCACGTTCTTCATCATTCCTTGCTGAAACTTCAAGGTTTTAAGCTCCAAAATTGGTAAGCTTCTCCCTTTCATCTTCTTTCCATGTTGAGAATATGTTTTGGGTGGATAAAGAGAGAGTTTTCAAGCTAAGGGTTTGTTCTTGTCTACATGAATGAGTGATCTTCTCCCTCCCATCTTTTAGTATGTTGTTCTTGGGTGGGAGAGGAGTAAGAATCTATGGTTAGATTTTGGAAAAACACCATGGAAGGAGGAAACATATTTTGGCGAAAATTTGATGGAATTCTAAAGTTGATGTTTTGTTGGATTCTTGAATCATGCTTTGGATATGTTGTTCCTAGCATGATTCTAAGGCATTCTATGGTTTCAATTTGGTGGAAAATTGATTGAGTAGAAAAGCCCCAATTTGAGTGAATAGTGGATTAGGGTTCATGGTTGATTTTGGTTGTTAAAGGTGAAATTGGTTAGTAATCTTGCTTAAGAATTGTAATTGGTGATTAAGGAGTGCAAATGGAACTTTGAATGATTTGATTTGGAAGCTTGGTGGAAAATAGGGTTAAGGCCGAAACTTAAGATTAATCTTTATCCATGTTAGAGTTGTATGATGGTTGTTTTGGATAGTGATTTGGTATCGGGGATGAAAGTAGGGTCGTATCGATGTTTGAAACGTCATTTTCGGATAATAAATGGAAAAGTTACCTTTATGCGGGATTAAGGGTGAAAGTGTCTGGAATGTGGGTTTAAAGGTTGGAATGTGTTTGTGGGTGTATGAATAACAATGTTCAGGCTCGGTTCGTGAAACCGAGCTTTCTGTGGATTTTTGCGGGAAAGTGCGGGATTGTGCGGAAATTGGTTTCTGGGGTTTGTTTGGATGTGTTCTGACTTAATTGTGATTGTTCAGCTTGATTCTGCGTGGGTGGAGTAGCGTGGGACCGTAAGAGCCAAGTTTTACGTTTCGGGTCGGGAGCCGGGATTTCCCAGGTTTTGTGCTGCGGGGCAGTGTTTCTGAGGTAAGGGCTCAACTTCTCTCGTTATACATTCTGGGAGTTATTTGATGTATATCGGGTTTAGTTGGGGCGGGTTCCGGGTGAGGGCGGTGGTTCGGTGATCCGAGACCCGTCACTTGGTAAAACGTATGTTTGATCTGTTTCAAGGCCGGAAGGCCTTGGAGGCCCGAGGTTCCTATTCATTACGTATTTGCATATCAGGTGATGATATTTCTGTTTATATTTGTGCATTATTATTACTATATGTTCTGTTCTGTGACGAGACCCGGATGGTCTAAGGGGCCACGGGGGCTCCTTGATTCTGTTCTGCGTATCCGCACCGGGAGTGCCGATACGTCTGTTCAGTGTCCGCACTGGAGGGTGCCGACATTCTGCGTATATTCGCACTTGGGGTGCCGATATACTTCTGTGACCCTACGACAGTTTGGGGATCGCGACCCCAGCCGGTACCGTGCTTTCTATTCTGTTCTGTTCTGTATATTCTGACCTCTGCGAGAGGGCTGTCGTTTCGGGTCGTTCTGGCGGTTGGACCGCATATGATTGGATTCCGGCTCACCTTATGTTTTATGTTCATATGTATATCTGTCACAGCCACCCCGCCCGGTTGCGGAGGCGGAGCCGGCCGCGACGTCGGAAACAGGAATTCCGGCGGAAACGCGGCAGCGGAGCATCGAGCTCAAATAACAAGTAGCCAAGTGGCAACTAGCAACCCAGATACTCGTTCAAGGCAAGCATACTAGTAACTCCAACTTCTACCAAACATGCAGTTCATGGTATCAAACATCAAACATCGCAACAACCACAGAAACACTGAATTCATATCACAACAAATCCGATATAAGCAAGTCGGGGCTCCGCCCTCGACTCAGAAAACATCAAAGGCAGAATATATTTCCGATCATATGGCATATACAAATTCATGATCTGACCTACATGCATGCAGCTACACCTACAGAGCCATTAAACAAAATCCTATAAATATATACCTAAGTGCGGAATCAGAAGCCTCTCGCTCAAGAATTCCCGCACGTGGTACTGCTGCTGCTACAGAACCCAAAATGTCAGAAAGCACCGCGGATCTCCATTCCGCTGGTTGCTTGTCAGACTGCCTGAAAGATGGTAAACAAATAAAAGGGTGAGTCCTCGAAAGGACCCGATGAGGGCTTAAGGTAAAAGTGCGGTTTGCCCTGTGGCAACAATCGAAACTCGCAAAAGCAGAACATCACAACATATGCATGTACATATAAACATAAAGTATAACGAAAATCAGAAACTAACATATGCGGTCCAACCGCCAGAACGACCATTAACGACAGCCCTCAACAGAGGTCAATATACTGGTCGAGCGAGCGAAGCACGGTACGGCTGGGGTCGCGAGCCCCAAACTGTCGTAGGGTCACAGAACAGAAGTATCGGCACTCCTGATGCGGATACGCAGAATGTCGGCACCCCTTCAGTGCGGACACAGAACAGAAGTATCGGCACTCCTGGTGCGGATACGCAGAATGTCGGCACCCCTTCAGTGCGGACACAGAACAGAACATATAATAATAACAAGAATACATAACATAAACAGAAGTAACATTACCCGATAACCATATACGTAATGAATAGGAACCCGGGCCTCTAAGGTCATCCGGGCCTTGAAACGGAACAAACATACATTTTACCAAATTAAGCCCTTACCTCAGAAATGCTGCCCCGCAGCCCAACACTCGGAAAATCCCGACTCCCGATCCGAAATGCACAACTTGGCTCCTACGGGTCCGCGCCACTCCACCAACGCAGAATCAAGTCTGACAACCATAGTTGGATCGAACACATCCAAACAAACCCAGAAACAATTTACGCGCAAACCCGCACTTTCCCGGAAAATTCCACAGAAAGCTCGGTTTTACAAACCGAGCCTGAACATTGTTATTCATACACTACCAAACCCATTTCAACCTTTAAACCCGCATTCCAGACACCTTTCCTGGAAAACCCCCATAAACCTAACTTGTCCTACCATTGTCCGAAAATGATGTTTCAACCAAAATTAGTCTTCCCCTTCATCGAAACTTACTTCTCTTCATATCTAAGTTCTTCTTGGGTGAGTTTTGGCATGTGCACAACCTGTGCGCAAGCCTGTGCGCTGTGCACAAGCCTGTGCACAACCTGTGCGCAAGGCTGTGCGCTGCGCACAAGGCTGCGCACAACCTGTGCGCAAGGCTGTGCGCTGCGCACAAGGCTGCGCACAACCTGTGCGCAAGGCTGTGCGCTGCGCACAAGGCTGTGCACAACCTGTGCGCAAGCCTGTGCGCTGCGCACAAGTCTGCGCACAACCTGTGTAACATCAGCACCCCTAGGGCTTTGCCCTCCATGGAGTTTTTCCAAAGTTTAAACCATGATTCCTACTCCTCTCCTACCCAAGAAGAACATACCAAAAGGTGGGAGGAAGAAGATTTCTCTAGCATGTTGACAAGAGTAAACCCATAGCTTGAAACCTTCTCTTTTCTCTACCAAATCTTATTTTCAACTTGAGAAGAGAAGTAGGAAGTAAACTTACCAAAGATTGGAGCCAAAACCTTGAAGAAATCAGCCAAGAAAGATGAAGAACATGGAGCTTAGGAGATGAAGAGCATGGCGGCAGAGCAAGAAGAAGTAGGAAGAAGACGAAAGATGAAATGAGTTATTTGAATTATTATGCAATCGTTTGCCTTTTATACTTCTTCTTTTTTTCTAGTTAAATGACAAATGAACAAGTGTCCCTAAACCTCCCCACAAGCTGCCGCAGGTATGCTGCTGTGCCCATGCCCTCTATTATTAATTTGCACCCCTTTGCAAATTAACTCCTAATTTTCCGAAAGTTCCAATTCTTTTTGCCCAAAAATAATTACCGAATTCCAAAATTAATGAAACTCGGACACAATCTTCAGAATATTATAACATTCACAGAACATTTTTCAGAAATTCATTTGCCTTTCCGGAGTGTCCTTCCGAGCTCGCTGAACCCGAACCGAAACCCGACGTGCGAGCGTGACAACTCGAACCGAAATTCCGCTCACTCCAAAATTCTACAAAAATACTCATAAATTCCATCTTAAATTATAACACAACTTACCCAAAGCCGTCAGAAAATTTCCATCCCGAGCCCCGGGATTCCCGCCCCGAGCCTCGGAGTCGCCCGAACCGACCGTTCCGCCCCAAAAATTAAACTCCACAAACACCTCCGGGACATTCTCACGACTCCAAAACTGCAAACGGCTTCCCAAACTGAGATCTCAAGAGCGCTACCGAGCCCGCTGTACGTCCCGAGGCGACCCCGACAACCCCCCGGCGCCAGAAAAATATTTTCGGCGGAAACGTCCGGGGGACCCACACGACCTCAAATACAGAAGGGTTCGCCAAAATGATACTCGGATAGGGCTCGGAAGCCGTCTGAACGCCGAAAACGTGACCCGCAGTTAAAACCGAGCCCCGGGTCACCTTGCCGCAACCCGCTCGGGGTGACCGTAACATTCTCCCCTTAGAACTCTTGGTCCTCCAAGAGTAGCTCAACCAACCAGACAGTGTCGCTACTAACTTAAAATATAAACATTCCTCTACTCTAACCTGTAACAATCGGACCACCGTATCGTGCGGCGGGAGTGGTAGTTTAGACTACCATACGAGCCTCACGGCGTCCCACCCTCCGGGTGCATCTTATTGCACACCCGAGTCGAGCTTGCCGGTATTTCTACCAGACAACCCTGCACAAGATCGAACCTAAATCTAACCGATCCACAACAGGCTATCCTGGAAGATACCACATAAAACAGAAACAGTTGGGGGGGGAAAACCAACCTAACAACTTACTCTGGAAACTCATAAGAACCGATATAACTCGGGGTAACTCGCCCCGCCTATCACATCTTATTGTTCCTCTGAACGGTGCTATCTCCAATCAAATTCTATTACCAAACTCAGATTCCAGAGCCCTACGGCGACGGTTCGTACAAACAGTGGTGTAGTCATTCGCGGTTTTAATCCGCGCCTATAACAATCTGATCTTCGCCTAGTCTCCTCTCAAAAAAAACTCGGGTCCCAGCTTAACCCCATCAGACGCATCTGTCCAACAGTATGGTGTCATACACCTCCTCCCGTACAACACCTCATATGGTGCACATGTCAAACGTAGTCTGATAGCAATTGTTGTACGAGAACTCTATCAAAGTAACTGCTGGTCCCAAACTCCTCCAAAATCCGGCATGATTCACAAAGATATCCTCCAATATCGAATCACCCACTCCGACCGCCCGTCCGTCGGTGGGTGATAAGTCAGTATTCAGATGGAGTCGCGTGCCCAATGCTTCATGAAAAGCAATCCAGAATTGTCTTTGTAAAACACGGATCACGGTCGATTCAATGGAGTCTGGTGCTCCATGTAAAGCGTACAATCTCCCCGATGTAAAGCCGGGCAAGCTTCTCCGGAGTGTCAGCGGCCGAATAGGCAGAAAGTGTACGCACTTTGTCAGCCGATCCACAAGAAAAAACCCAGATAGCATCATGATGAAACCGTGTCAGGGCAGTGCAGTCAGAAAGTCCATCATAACATTACCCCACTTCCAGACTGGAATGGGCAGAGTCTGCAGTGTCCCTGCCGGTTCCTGATGCTCAAACTGCTCGAGTGTGGCTCCTCTAAAATATCATTCCAGAACTCTTAATCCTCTGATACACAAAGGCGGTCTCAGAAGTATAGCAATCCTTGCCTATACTGAAACATCGGTAACCCATAAACCCTTATTTTCCCCAGATAACTTCTTCAATACCAAATCTCTACCTTGCGCTTCGCGCATCCTGTCAAGCCACTCAGAATGCATAATAAGTGTAATAACCTGAGCACGCTCCCAGAGCTGCCACCTGTGCCAAAGGCACGTCAGATCACTCTCCTCAGATCGGTCACCAACATTTCCTCTCTTAATTAAGCCGGTATACTTCCTGCTCAGAGCATCGGCAACCGCGTTGCCCTTGCCAGAGATGTACCCGATACTACAATCATAGTCCTTAATGTATTCGAGACATCTGCGCTGCCTCATGCTAAGCTCCTTTTGCGTAAACAGATATTTCAGACTCTTATGGTCGGTAAAAATCTGAAATTTATTACCAAACAGATATTGCCTCCAATGATTCAACGCATAAATCACTGCAGCCAACTCCAGATCATGTGTCGATTAGCTCGGCTTATGCGGTCGCACTGCCTCGACCCATAAGCTACCACAAAACGCTCCCGCGCCAACACACCCCCAATCGGATGTGGAAGCATCCGAATAAATCACATACGGTAAGTTCGGATCTGGAAGAGTCAGAATCGGAGCGTTAGTCAACTGCCGCTTCAACTCCTGAAAATTCTGCTCACACCTATCAGACCAGATAAACGGTTGACCCTTCTTGGTCAACTGCGTGAGCGGAGATGCCAGAATAGAAAACCACGGGAAGAATCTCCGATAATATCCTACTAACCCCAGGGAGCTCTTGATCTCCCGTGCCGTGGTAGGTTGTTTCCGATCTGAATCGCCCTCACCTTCTCTCGGGTCCACAGCAGACCATGCTCAGATATAATTTGTCCCAGAGAAGTGACTTCCCGAATCCAGAACTCACACTTTGAGAATTTAGCATAAAGCTGATGTTCCCAAAGTGTCTGCAGAACTATCCTCATATGATCCCGATGCGAATCCTCACCCCGAGAATATATCGAATATCATCAACAAAACCACCGAAATGAGTCCAAGTACGGTCAGAACACTCGATGCATCAGATCCAAGAATGCTACCGGAGCATTGGTCAGCCCAAATGGCATGACCGTAATCTCTAAGTGTCCAAATCGGGTGCGGAAAGCAGTCTTAGGTATATCCTCTTCCTTCACTCTAAGCTGAAAATACCCGGATCAGAGATCAATCTTTGAGAAAACCCTCAATCCCCAAAGTTGATCAAAAAGATCGTCAATCCTCGGTAACGGATACTTATTCTTCCCAATAAGAGCATTCAACCGTCTGTAATCAATACAAAGTCAGAGTGTCCCATCATTCTTCTTAACAAACAAAACCAGAGCACCCCACGCTGAAGTGCTCGGTCGGACGAAACTCTTTTGCCGTAATTCCTCCAGCTTGCTTCTTCTACTCCTGCATCTCGAAATAGGCATCCGATAAGGAGGAATAAATATTGGAGCAAGATGCCATTGCGGTGGGTGTCAAACACAATTCCCGCTCTTATGGTAATCCGGCAACTCCTCCGGAAATACTGCGGAAAATCTCGAACCAAGGCATACTATCTAACTTCAACCTAGTACCAGCCTCATTCAGACCATAACTTTCCCCCAACACCAACTATCGACAGATGATCCAGAATCTGCAACACTGTACCGTGCTGCGCGATAGTCAAACCAGTCGGAGTCGTGAGAGGTAGTACCTCCCCAGAAACCATAATGGTACGGGTTGCACAATCAATGTGCACAGAATTCTTGGATAGCCCGTCCATCCCAAGAATAATATCATAGTTCAGCGTGTCAAAAACCAACAAATCCGATACTATCGATGTCCGCGCATGCATGTCGTACAACCCCGAACCATCTCATTAGAAAACAGTAAACCGACTTCCGCAGTTTTTACTAAATGCGTTTGAGGCAAGGTACTAACAGACAGATACAGAAATGTAACACATTTCGGTGTTACAATGAGAACAAATGCTCCTGTATCAAATAACGCATGAACCGGTATTTCATTCGGAAATATAGTACCTTACGTAACTTCCTGCCGACTCGCCTACGGTAAGAGGGCAATCCCGTACTCCAAAGAGTATCGGACACATCGTAACCATCGGCCCTCCTGCCGATAAAAAATTCAACCTGAACGATACCTACTCCAAATCGGATAAGATCGTGCAGGTGGTGCTCCCTCTCTACCTCTACTAAACTTCCCGAAACCGTAATTTCGACCTGAACATTTCTCTTCACGAAAAATGTAAATTATATCCCGACTCCAGATCTTCCTCAAAAGCGCAAACTGAGTCCCGGGTCACTCCCGAGCCGTTTCTCCGCCCAAAATCCCGAAAATCGTCCGACGGCAACCCCGGCTCGAAAAATATTTTCAGCGGAAATGTCCAAGATAATCGCCAGACACCGAAATCAGATATCGGGTCAATCCGAACTCCGGTTCGAGAACTGAAGCAATCGACCGAGTAGCCGTTAACCCCGCGCCAACCGGCTCGAATAGCCTCCTCCAGGAGTTTGTCAATTCCTGCAAACCAAGTCTCTAATACCTCCGGCCCTCCTCGGCCGCTGAACCTCGGGGGGGATCCAAACTCTAAAACCTCTCCAAAAGTCCAACCTCGTCAGATTGGTGTCTCAGATCTCCCCGTCGTTGATAGGACCGACGAGAAGTCTAGGTGTCGTAGTGACCACGCTCCTGAGTCACTCACTTACCAACTCCAAAGTCAGTAGCGAGTAGTGGCTATAGTCTCGCTATCACCACCTGATCAAAATGCCCTTACCGTGGCATAAACAGATTTTCCCCTGCCTACTGCCGCCCCTGAACCAGCTAGGCTGGCAGTAATACCAAATCAGAGAGGGGTCCGTACGACCGCTAAACCTCGGGCGGTGAGTGTGGTTGTTCAGACCCTGGCTTACGCTGAACCCTTATCCTATTCTACGGAGCTGTGGGATCTCGATCCCGCCTCCGGTACCAAATCACGCTATTCGCGTGTAATACACAATTCCTCAAACCAAGTCCAACCAGAAAAACAACTTATCCCAAACCAAATTTCCAACCCATATACCAACTCAACCCATAACCAACAGTTCAAACCCTATCTCTCGGAGGCATGGGATTACAATCCCCTCCCTCCGGTCGCAAACACACCGCCTACGCGTGTGAATCCAACTGAGACAGTTCGGACCAAACAGAGTCCGACAAAAATCGGTCACTCCTAATCTCTCTGAAGCTAGCTAGCAGCTTTTCTAAGGCTCAGAGTGTAATGCAATGCATGATGCGTAGATTCTTTTGAGTAATCTCACAACCAAATATTCAACTTTAAACCACAAAACCAAACCATGCTCATAACACGTAAACACCACACAAATCACCCAAGATTCATCGAGTACCTCAAATTTTCCAAAGTACTCCAAAGAACCGCCCGCTGCTCCACATCCATTCCGAAACGGTTCAAATAAGGAGGTGGCCAGTCTCCGTCGTAACCGCCCCTGAATGAAACGTAGAACGGTGGCTTGTACCTCGAAGTCACTTCCACAGTTACTTACCCATGAACAGACTTAACTTACTCCAAAAGTCCACCCTCGGACTTGTATACTTGCCTTCCACATTCCATACCCAAAACCAACATACTTTACCTTTTGGGTCATTCCGACCCGACCTGCTCTGATACCAACTTGTCACAGCCACCCCGCCCGGTTGCGGAGGCGGAGCCGGCCGCGGCGTCGGAAACAGGAATTCGGCGGAAACGCGGCGGCGAGCATCGAGCTCAAATAACAAGTAGCCAAGTGGCAACTAGCAACCCAGATACTCGTTCAAGGCAAGCATACTAGTAACTCCAACTTCTACCAAACATGCAGTTCATGGTATCAAACATCAAACATCGCAACAACCACAGAAACACTGAATTCATATCACAACAAATCCGATATAAGCAAGTCGGGGCTCCGCCTCGACTCGAGAAAACATCAAAGGCGTAATATATTTCCGATCATATGGCATATACAAATTCATGATCTGACCTACATGCATGCAGCTACACCTACAGAGCCATTAAACAAAATCCTATAAATATATACCTAAGTGCGGAATCAGAAGCCTCTCGCTCAAGAATTCCCGCACGTGGTACTGATGCTGCTACAGAACCCAAAATGTCAGAAAGCACCGCGGATCTCCATTCCGCTGGTTGCTTGTCTGACTGCCTGAAAGATGGTAAACAAATAAAAGGGTGAGTCCTCGAAAGGACCCGAAGGGCTTAAGGTAAAAGTGCGGTTTGCCCACAGTGGCAACAATCAACTCGCAAAGCAGAACATCACAACATATGCATGTACATATAAACATAAAGTATAACGAAAATCGAAACTAACATATGCGGTCCAACCGCCGTAAGCGACCATGTGACAGCCCTCAACAGAGGTCAATATACTGGTCGAGCGAGCGAAGCACGGTACCGGCTGGGGTCGCGAGCCCCAAACTGTCGTAGGGTCACAGAAGAAGTATCGGCACTCCTGATGCGGATACGCAGAATGTCGGCACCCCTTCAGTGCGGACACAGAACAGAAGTATCGGCACTCCTGGTGCGGATACGCAGAATGTCGGCACCCCTTCAGTGCGGACACGTAATGTAACATATAATAATAACAAGAATACATAACATAAACAAGTAACATTACCCGATAACCATATACAGCAGAATAGGAACCCGGGCCTCTAAGGTCATCCGGCCTTGAAACGGAACAAACATACATTTTACCAAATTAAGCCCTTACCTCAGAAATGCTGCCCCGCAGCCCAACACTCGGAAAATCCCGACTCCCGATCCGAAATGCATAACTTGGCTCCTACGGGTCCGCGCCACTCCACCAACGCAGAATCAAGCTGTACAACCATAGTTGGATCAGAACACATCCAAACAACCCCAGAAAACAATTTCCGCGCAATCACGCACTTTCCCGGAAAATTCCACTTTAAGCTCGGTTTTACATACCGAGCTGAACATTGTTATTCATACACTACCAAACCCATTTCAACCTTTAAACCCGCATTCCGGACACCTTTCTGGAAAACCCCATAAACCTAACTTGTCCTACCATTGTCCGAAAATGATGTTTCAACCAAAATTAGTCTTCCCTTCATCGAAACTTACTTCTCTTCATATCTAAGTTCTTCTTGGGTGAGTTTTGGCATGTGCACAACCCGTGCGCAAGCTGTGCGCTGCACAAGCCAGGTGCACAACCTCGTGCGCAAGGCTGCTGCGCACAAGGCTGCGCACAACCTGTGCGCAAGGCTGTGCGCTGCGCACAAGGCTGTGCACAACCTGTGCGCAAGCCTGTGCGCTGCGCACAAGTCTGTGCACAACCTGTGTAACATCAGCACTCCTAGGGCTTTGCCCTCCATGGAGTTTTTCCAAAGTTTAAACCATGATTCCTACTCCTCTCCTACCCAAGAAGAACATACCAAAAGGTGGGAGGAAGAAGATTTCTCTAGCATGTTGACAAGAGTAAACCCATAGCTTGGAAACCTTCTCTTTTCTCTACCAAATCTTATTTTCAACTTGAGAAGAGAAGTAGGAAGTAAACTTACCAAAGATTGGAGCCAAAACCTTGAAGAAATCAGCCAAGAAAGATGAAGAACATGGAGCTTAGGAGATGAAGAGCATGGCGGCGAGCAAGAAGAAGTAGGAAGAAGACGAAAGATGAAATGAGTTATTTGAATTATTATGCAATCGTTTGCCTTTTATACTTCTTCTTTTTTTTCTAGTTAAATGACAAATGAACAAGTGTCCCTAAACCTCCCCACAAGCTGCCGCAGGTATGCTGCTGTGCCCATGCCCTCTATTATTAATTTGCACCCCTTTGCAAATTAACTCCTAATTTTCCGAAAGTTCCAATTCTTTTTGCCCAAAAATAATTACCGAATTCCAAAATTAACGAAACTTGGACACAACCCTCAGAATATTATGACATGCACAGAACATTTTTCAGAAATTCATTTGCCTTTCCGGAGTGTCCTTCCGAGCTCGCTGAACCCGAACCGAAACCCGACGTGCGAGCGTGACAACCTGAACCGAAATTCCGTCACTCCAAAATTCTACAAAAATACTCATAAATTCCATCTTAAATTATAACACAACTTACCCAAAAGCCGTCAGAAAATTTCCATCCCGAGCCCCGGGATTCCCGTCCCGAGCCCCGGGAGTCGCCCGGAACCGAACGTTCCGCCCCAAAAATTAAACTCCACAAACACCTCCGGGACATTCTCACGACTCCAAAACTACAAACGGCTTCCCAAACTGAGATCTCAAGAGCGCTACCGAGCCCGCTGTACGTCCCGAGGCGACCCCGACAACCCCCCGGCGCCAGAAAAATATTTTCGGCGGAAACGTCCGGGGGACCCACACGACCTCAAATACAGAAGGGTTCGCCAAAATGATACTCGGATAGGGCTCGGAAGCCGTCTGAACGCCGAAAAACGTGACCCGCAGGCTAAAACCGGAGCCCCGGGTCACCCGGTCGCAACCCGCTCGGGGTGACCGTAACAATATCTATATGCTTGTGTTATTCTGTTTTGCAGGTTCAGCTTGTTGCCGCTTGGGCAAACTACATTTTACCTCAGCCCTTACTGGGTCCTTTCGAGGACTCACCCTTTCATACGTTTACCACCTTTCAGGTTGTTCTGAAAAGCAACCGACGGATTGGGGGTCCGCGGTGCTTTCTGTTATTCTGGGTTTCAGCAGCAGCAGCAGTACCACGTGCGGAAAATCTCCTGAGCGAGAAGGTTTCCGATTCCGTACTTAGGTATATCTAGGTTTTAGTTTGATGGCTCTGTAGCTGTAACTGCATGCATATAGATCAGATCATGAATTTGTATATGATGTGTAATCTGAGATATAACCTGCACTTATTTGTCTTCTGAGTCGTGCGCGGAGCCCCGACTTGCCTATATTGGAATTGTTGTACACTTGTAAAGACCTGTTTGTCAGGCATTGAGAAAGTCATGTTAGTCAGGCAAGCGTAAAGTCCTATTTGTCAGGCACCTTGTATAAGTCTTGTGTGTTAGGCATCATTTTATAGTGGATTCGAACTCTCAAGTGGTACTTGGGAAGAGGACGTAGGTCAAGAGGACATAAACACTATAAATCACTATGTCCTTACACTTGTTTTACTATCTACTACTTTATCATCACGTTGATACTTCTGTTTACAAGTGGTTCTAAAACTCAACTGTCCATCAATGCGTTGATCATTTTGAAACTATTTTTGGTTAAAACAGGCAAGTGTTTATGTAGGCTAGAGCCATTTCACCCCCTCTTGGCTGTATCTGGGACTTCAATTGGTATCACAGCAAGGTTACTTAAGCAAATAAACCCACGGTTTGGAGTTCAAGATCCACGGCCAAATCTACTGGACAGAACATAAGCATGCCACCCTTGCTTGATTCTGGGCGTTTCAGATTCTGGAAAGTAAGAATGGAAGTCTACATCAAGTCCATTTATCATCTAATCTAGAGAATCATAAAAATTGCCAATGATTCCATCCATCGTAAAAGAAGATGGAACTGTCATTCCAAAACCAGACAAAGAGTTCACTTAAGAAGATGACAAAATGTGTACCATGAATGCAAAAGCAGTAAACTTATTATTTTGTGCTTTAACTCCTAATGTATTTCAGACTCTTTTCGTGACAATGCAAAAGAAATCTGGAACACATTGATTAACTGGCGGGCTCGGTAGCCCTCCCGGGACATCGGATTGGGAAACCGTTTGCATATTTGGAATCGTGCGAACGTCCCGAAGCTTTCTACGGAGTATACTTTTTGGGGCGGGACGTTCGGTCCAGGCGACTCCCGGGGCCCAAGACGGGAATCCCGGGGCTCGGGATGGAATTTCTCCGACGGCTCCAGGGTAAGTTATGTTACATTTTAAGGTGGATTTTATGGTTATTTTTGTGGAATTTTGTCGTGACGGGTTGTGGTTCAGGTTGTTATGCGGGCACGTCGGGATTCGGTTGGGTTCAGCGAGCTCGGTAGGACACTCTGGAATTGTAAATAAACATTTGGAACATGTTTTATGAATGTTATGATATTCTGAGGATTGTGTCCAATTTTCGTTACAACTGGAGTTCGGTAATTGCAATTGGGCCAAAATTGTAACTTTTGGGAGAGTTTGAGGATTAAAGGTGTAATTTGGCCAAAGTAGTCAATATTCAGAAAGGAATGGCTGCTTAAGTTGGCTAAGAGAAGAGGACAAAGTACACTTGGCTAGTTTTAATTAAAGATGGAAAAAGAAAGGAAAATAAGGAAATATATAAAGGGAAGGGATAAGTTATTTCATTATTTTTCTTCTTCTTCCTTCTCTCCTTTCATCCGCCATCTTCAAGCTCCTCCAAGCTATTTGTGTTCTTCAATCTTTGGCTGAAATCATCAAAGAAGTTGGTTCCATAAGTGGTAAGCTTTCTACTTTCATCTCTTTTCAAGATTGGAAGCATGATTTTCTTGGAAAAGAGGAAGAAAATGGAATTTGAGTTTGTTCTTAGCTACTAGCTAGGATGATTCTCTCGCTTCCAAATTTAAGTATGTTGTTCTTGGGAAGGAGAGGAGTAAGAATCTATGGTTAGATTTTGGAAAAACATCATGGAAGGAAGAAACAAATTTTGGCGAAAATTAGGGTTGATTCTAAACTTGGTGTTTTGTTGTGTTCTTGAATCATGCTCTTGATATGTGGTTCCTAGCATGATTCTAAGGCTTGCTATGGTTTCAATTTGGAGGATTGATTGAGTGGAAAAGCCCCAATTTGAGTGAATAGTGGATTAGGGTTCATGGTTGATTTTGGTAGTTAAAGGTGAAATTGGTTAGTAATCTTGCTTAAGTTATGTAATTGGTGATTAAAGAGTGTAAATGGAACCTTGAATGGTTTGTTTTGGAAACTTGGTGGAAAATGGGGTGAAGGCCGAAACTTAAGATGAATCTTTATCCATGTTAGAGTTGTGTTATGGTTGTTTTGGATGGTAATTTGGTATCGGGGTTGGATTTAGGTGCGGTATGGTGTTTGAAACGTCATTTTCGGATAATAAATGGAAAAGTTACCTTTATGCGGGATTAAGGGTGAAAGTGTCTGGAATGTGGGTTTAAAGGTTGGAATGTGTTTGTGGGTGTATGAATAACAATGTTCTGGCTCGGGTCGTGAAACCGAGCTTTCTGTGGATTTTTGCGGGAAAGTGCGGGATTATGCGGGGTTGGTTCCTGGGGGTTTGTTTTGGCGAGTTCTGACTCAATTGTGGTTGTTCAGCTTAATTCTGCGTGGGTGGAGTAGCGTGGGACCGTAAAAGGCAAGTTGCGACTTCCCGGGCCGGGAGCCAGGATTTCCCGGGATTTGTCCTGCGGGGCAGCTTTTCTGAGGTAAGGGCTCAACTTCTCTCGCTATGCATTTTGGGAGTAGTTGCATGTATAACGGGTTTAGTTGGGGCGGGTTCCGGGTGAGGGCGGTGGTTCGGTGATCCCGAGACCCGTCACATGGTAAGGTATCGGTTGCTTTCTGTTCAAGGCCCAGATGGTCTTAGAGGCCACGGGTTTCATGCTCTGCTTTACTTTTCTGGTATGTTCTAATATTTGGCTTATGTGTTACTAGATGATTATGTTCTGTTAGTATCCGCACCTGGGGTGTTGATATTACATTACGTGTGTTCGCCTTTGGAGGGTGTCGACATTCTGTGTATACACGCACCGGGAGTGCTCACCCCGAGCGGGCTGCGACCGGGTGACCCAGGGCTCCGGTTTTGGCCTGCGGGTCACGTTTTTCGGCGTTCAGACGGCTCCCGAGCCCTATCCGAGTATCATTTTGGCGAACCCTTCCGTATTTGAGGTCGTGCGGGTCCCCCGGACGTTTCCGCCGAAAATATTTTTCTGGCGCCGGGGGGTTGTCGGGGTCGCCTCGGGACGTACAGCGGGCTCGGTAGCGCT
Organism: Stellera chamaejasme; assembly: GCA_024586325.1. Lineage (NCBI taxonomy): Eukaryota > Viridiplantae > Streptophyta > Magnoliopsida > Malvales > Thymelaeaceae > Stellera > Stellera chamaejasme. Next base: position 24,062,012 of record CM044981.1, read on the forward strand.
CTCGAGATCTCAGTTTGAGAAGCCGTTTGTAGTTTTGGAGTCGTGGAAACGTCCCGGTGGTGGTTGTGGAGTTTAATATTTGGGGCGGGACGTTCGGTTCCGGGCGACTCCCGGGGCTCGGGACGGGAATCCCGGGACTCGGGATGGAAATTTTCTGACGGCTTTGGGGTAAGTTGTGTTTTAATTTAAGATGGAATTTATGGGTATTTTTATAGAATTTTGGAGTGACGGAATTTCGGTTCAGGTTGACACGCTCGCACGTCGGGTTTTGGTTCGGGTTCAGCGAGCTCGGTAGGACACTCCGGAATGGTAAATGAACTTTTGAAAAATGTTCTGTGAATGTTATAATATTCTGAAGATTGTGTCCGAATTTCATTAATTTTGGAATTCGGTAATTATTTTTGGGCAAAAAGAATTGGAACTTTCGGAAAAATTGGGAGTTAAATTGTATTTGGTCACAAAATAACAATAATTCAGCATGGGGCAGCAGCCTACTTTCGGCTGAATGGAGAAGGGATAAGGGACACTTGTCCCTTTATGATTTAAGATGGAAAAGAAGGATAAATATAAAAGGGGAAGGTTATTTCATAAAATGAATTAGAAAATCATTTTCTTCTTCTTCTTCCTTCTTCTTCTTCATCCGCCATTTTCTTTCTTCTTCAAGCTCCTTGGTGTTCATCATCTTTGGCTGAAATTCAACAAGGAATTGGCTCCAACCATTGGTAAGCTTCCTTCCTTCTTCTCTTTTCAAGTTGGTAACATGTTTTGGTGAAGAAAAGAGAGCTAAATTCGAAATTCATGGTTGTTCTTGTCTACTTGAAAGAGTGATCCTCTCCCTTCCATCTTTTAGTATGTTGTTCTTGGGCTTGAGGGGAGTAAGAATCTATGGTTAGATTTTGGAAAAACTCCATGGAAGGAGGAAACCTAGAGGTGCCGAAATGTTGATGAATTTTCCAAAATTGTGTGTGTTTGTGTTCTTGAATCATGCTTCAAGTATGTTGTTCCTAGCATGATTCTAAGACAATCTATGGTTTCAATTTGATGGAAAACAAGTTGGGTAAGAAACCCCTCTTTGGCCGAAATGTTCAAGAGAGGGGTTTGTTGATTTTGATGCAATTGGTTAGTAATTTTGGTTAGAAATGGAATTGGTGATTAGTGTGATTAATTAGAAGCTTGTATGGTTTGATTTGGAAATGTGGTGAAAAATTGGTTAAGGATCAACTTGTTGAAGTGATTCTTTTTCAATGTTGGTGGTGTGTGTTGATTGAATTGGATGCTAAATTGGTAATGTGGGTGGAAGTAGGTGCGTTATGGTGTTTGAAATACCATTTTCGGGTTAGAAAAGAGAAAGTTAGTTTTATACGAGTTTACCGGGAAAAGTGTCTGGAATGCGAGTTTAAGGGTTGGAATACGTTTGTGGGAGTTGGAATAACAAGGTTCTAGCGGAAAGTGCGGGTTTGTGCGGAAATTGTTTTCTGGGGTTTGTTTGGATATGTTCTGATCCAACTATGGTTGTACAGCTTGATTCTGCGTTGGTGGAGTAGCGCGGACCCGTAGGAGCCAAGTTGTGCATTTCGGGTCGGGAGTCGGGATCTTCCGAGTGTTGGACTGCGGGGCAGCGTTTCTGAGGTAAGGGCTTAATTTGGTAAAATGTATGTTTGTTCTGCTCCGTGAATGTTATCAGGTATGATATCTCTGCTGTATTTGTATGTTTCATTTATATGTTCTGATTCTGTGGCGAGACCCGTATGGTTGGAGAGACCACGGGTACTCCTTGGTTCTGTTCTGTGTATCCGCACCGGGAGTGCCGATACTTCTGTTCTGTGACCCTACGACAGTTTGGGGATCGCGACCCCATCCGGTACCGTGCTATCTGTTCTGTTATGATCTGTATATTCTGACCTCTGTTGAGGGCTGTCGTTACGGGTCGCTCGGCGGTTGACCGCATGCGATGGTTTATGATTCACTATATGCTTTATGTTCGTATGTATATGTATATACCGTGTTATTCTGTTTTGCGAGTTCGGATTGTTGCCACGTGGGCAAACCGCACTTTTGCCTTAAGCCCTTCGGGTCCTTTCGAGGACTCACCCTTTCATTTGTTTACACCTTTCAGTTGTTCTGAAAAGCAATTGGCGGAATAGAGATCCGCAGTGCTTTCGGACTTCTTGGGTTTCAGCAGCAGCAGTAGTACCACGGGCGGAAAATCTCCTGAGTGAGAAAGTTTCCGATTCCGCACAATAGGTATATACATAGGTTTTGTTTTAATGGCTCTGTAGCTGTAGCTGCATGCATGTAGTTTGGATCATGTATTCGTATAAGACGTATAATCTGAGTCATACTCTGCCTTTATTGTCTTCTGAGTCGAGGGCGGAGCCCCGACTTGCTTATATTGGAGTTGTGGTTATATCATGGATTTTTGGTGTTTCTGTGTTGTGGCGATGTTTGATGTTTGACACCATGAACGCATGTTTGGTAGAAGTTGGATTTTTCTAGTATGCTTGCCTTGACTGAGTATCTGGGTTGCTAGTTGCCACTTGGCTATTTGTTATTTGAGCTCGATGCTCCGCTGCCGCGCTTTCCGCCGTAGGTTCCGGTTCTCGACGTCGCGGCCGGCTCCGCCTCCGCAACCGGGCGGTGTGGCTGTGACAAGTTGGTATCAGAGCAGGTCGGGTCGGAATGACCCAAAAGGTAAAGTATGTTTGGTTTTGGGTATGGAATGTGAAAGGCAAGTATACAAGTCCGAGGGTGGACTTTTGGAGTAAGTTAAGTCTGTTCATGGGTAAGTACCTGTGGAAGTGACTTCGAGGTACAAGCCACCGTTCTACGTTTCATTCTGGGGCGGTTCTGTACGGAGACTGGCCACCTCCTTATTTGAACCACCTTGGAATGGGTGTGGAGCGTGGGCGGTTCTTTGAAGCATTTTGAAGGTTTAGAAGTTGGACTTGGTATGATCCGGTACTTTAATTCATTGTTTGGTATATGGTGTGATTACGTGATATGAACATGAACTGATTCTGTGTTTGAGGATTTGATATTTGGTTGTCTCGATCCTAAAATGAATTTCGCATCATGCATTGCATTACACTACTGAGCCTTAGAATACTGCTGCTGGCTTTTGGATAGATGGGGAAGAGTTAGTTGATTTGGACTTTTGGATATGGGATAAGTTGGCTTTGGTTGGACTTGGTTCAAGGGAATGTTTACTACACGCGAACAGCGTGTTTTGGCATCGGAGAGGCGGGACCTGGAATCCCACACCTCCGAAGAATGGGATACGGGTTCAGCGTAACTCGGGGTTGAACAATCATAATCATCACCCCCGGGGTTCTAGTAGTCACAGGACCCTTTCTGTTTGGTATTGGTGTTGGACTGTGCATGTCTTGGTACTTTACCGCCAAAGACAAAGCAGTTCAGAGGCGGCAGTAGGCAGGGGAAGATCTGTTTATGCCACGGTAAGGGCATTTTGATTAGGTGGTGATAGCGAGACTTAAGCCACTGCTCGCCATAGTTTGGGATCGGTAAGTGAGTGACTCTGACAAGGGTGGTCACTACGACACCTAGACTTCTCATCGGTCCTATTAACGACGAGGAGATCCGAGGCACCACCGCGAGGTCAGACTCTTGGAGAGGTTTTAGAGTTTGAACCCCCCCGAGGTTCAATGACCGAGAAGGGTCTGGGGTAGTAGAGATTTGGTCTGCAGGAGTTGATAAACTCCTGGGGGAGGCTACATTTTCCACTAGCAGTGCAGTGGGGATGTAGCCAGAAATCTGTGTCAGGCACAGTTGATGAGTTTCATCAGGGAGACAGGACAGTCGGAGAGTATGGGTGAGAGTTTGATCGGTTGGTTTGCTACGTACCGTAGTACTATGGAATGGAAGAATAGAAGGCTAAGGGGTTTATTCGTTGACTGCGCCCGAGTTCAGGTGGGTTTTGAGACCTTTAGACATTACTTTGTTTCGGGAAGCGGTTATTGGGCTCAACTCCTCGAGCAAGAGGAGGTTGAGAGTCGTCTCACCTTGCAGTGAGGTCAGGGGAGTACGGAGGGGTTCCATACAGCAGGGACCCCGGCAGATTTCTGGATGGCCGAACAGGCCTGGGCAGTTTAGTAGAGGTAGAGAGGAAGCACCACCGGCACGATCTTATCCGATTTGCAGTAGGTATCATTCCGGTTGAATTTGTTATCGGCAGGAGGGCCGATGTTTACGTTGCAGGTCTGACACTCTTTGGGTACGGTATTGCCCTCTTATTGTAGGTGGGTCACAGGAAGTTCTGTAAGGTACTATATTTCCGAATGAGATACCGGTTCATGCGTTATTTGATACAGAGCATATGTTCCCATTGTAACACCAAAATGTGTTACATTTCTGTATCTGTCTGTTAGTACCTTGCCTCAAACGCATTTAGTAAAAACTGCAGGAAGTCAGTTCTGTTTTCCAATGAGATGGTTCGGGGTTGTACGATATCTGTAGGCGGACATGATAGTATCGGATCTGTTGGTTTTAGACACGCCGGACTATGATGTTATTCTTGGAATGGACTGGCTATCCAAGAACTCTGTGCACGTTGATTGTGCAACCCGTACCATTATGGTTTCTGGAGAGGTACTACCTCTCACGACTCCGACTGGTTTGACTATCGCACAAAGACGACGAAGGAGCTGATTCCTGGATCAGCTGTCGATAGTTGGTGTAGGGGAATGCTATGATCTGAATGAAGCTGGTATTAGGGTGGAGTTGGATGGTTTACCGTTGGTTCGAGATTTCCCACAGGTATTTCCGGAGGAGTTGCCCGGATTACCATAAGAGCGGGGAATTGTGTTTGACATCCACCTGCAGTCAGGTACTGCTCCGATATCTATTCCTCCTTATCGGATGCCTATTTCCGAGATGCAGGAATAGAAGAAGCAACTGGAGGAATTACAGCAAAAGAGTTTCGTCCGACCGAGCACTTCAGCGTGGGGTGCTCTGGTTTTGTTTGTTAGGAAGAATGATGGGACACTCTGACTTTGTATTGATTACAGACGGTTGAATGCTCTTATCGTGAAGAACAAGTATCCGTTGCCGAGGATTGACGATCTTTTTGATCAACTTCAGGGTTCGAGGGTTTTCTCAAAGATTGATCTCCGATCTGGACACTTCCAGTTTAGGGTGAAGGGTGAGGACATACTTAAGACTGTTTTCCGCACCCGGTATGGAAACTTTGACGTTACGGTCATGCCATTCGGGCTGACCGATGCTCCGGTAGCATTCTTGGATCTGATGCATCGGGTGTTCCGGCCGTACTTGGACTCGTTTCTGGTGGTTTTATTGATGATATTCTGATATATTCTCGGGATGAGGATTCGCATCGGGATCATCTGAGGGTGGTTCTGCAGACACTTTGGGAACATCAGCTTTATGCTAAATTCTCAAAGTGTGAGTTCTGGATTCGGGAAGTCACTTTTCTGGGACACATTATGTCTGAGCATGGTCTGTCTATGGATTCAGAGTAGGTGAGGGCAGTTCGGGATTGGAAACAACCTACCACGGTACGGGAGTTCAAGAGCTCCCTGGGGTTAGCAGGATTTTATCGGAGGTTTGTACTGGGATTTTCTATTCTGGCATCTCCGCTAATGCGGTTGACCAGGAAGGGTCAACCGTATTTCTGGTCTGATAGGTGTGAGCAGGATTTTCAGGAGTTGAAACGGCAGTTGACTAACGCTCCGATTCTGACTCTTTCAGATCCGATCTTACCGTATGTGAATTATACGGATGCTTCCACGTCTGGTTTGGGATATGTGTTGGTGTAGGAGCGTTTTGTGGTAGCTTATGGGTCGAGGCAGCTGCGACCGCATGAGCTGAACTGACTGACACATGATCTGGAGTTGGCTATAGTAATTTATGCGCTGAAACATTGGAAGCAATATCTGTTTGGTAATAAATTTCAGATTCTTACCGACCATAAGAGTCTGAAACATCTGTGTACGCAAAAGGAGCTTAATTTGAGGCAGCATAGATGGCTCGAATACATTAAGGACTATGGTTGCTGTATCGGGTACATCTCTGGCAAGGGCAGCACGGTTGCCGATGCTCTGAGCAGGAAGTATACCGGCTTAATTAAGGGAGGAAATGTTGGTGACCGATCTGAGGAGAGTGATTTGATATGCCTTTGGCACAGGGGGCAGCTCTGGGAGCGTGCTCAGGTTATTACACTTACCATACATTCTGAGTGGCTTGACAGGGTGCGCGAGGCGCAGGGTAGAAATCCGGGGTTGAAGGAATTATCTGGGGCGGATAAGAGTTCTTTGTTACCGACGTTTCAGTATGGCAGGGATTGCTATACTTCCGAGACCGCCTCTGTGTAACAGAGGATCAGTAGTTCTGGAAAGATATTTTAGAGGCGGCACACTCGAGCAGAGTGTGAGCATCGAGGACCGGCAGGACACTGCAGACTTTGCCCATTCTAGTCTGGAAGTGGGGTAATGTTATGATGGACTTTCCGACCGCACCGCCCGACACGGTTTCATCATGATGCTATCTCGGGTTTTGTGGATCGGCTGACAAAGTGCGTACACTTTCTGCCTATTCGGGTCACAGACCCTCTGGAGAAGCTTGCCCGGCTTTACCTCAGGGAGATTGTACGTTTACATGGAGCACCAGACTCCATTGAATCTGACCGTAATCCGCGTTTTACAAAGACGGTTCTGGATTGCTTTTCATGAAGCATTGGGCACGCGACTCCGTCTGAATACAACTTATCACCCACGGACGGACGGACAGTCGGAGCGGGTGATTCTGATATCGGAGGATATGTTGCGAATCTGTATTTTGGATTTTGGAGGAGTTTGGGACTAGCAGTTACTTTGATAGAGTTCTCGTACAACAATTGCTTTCAGACTACGTTTGACATGGCACCATATGAGGTGTTGTACGGGAGGTGTATGACACCATGCTGTTGGACAGATGCATCTGATGGGGTTGAACTGGGACCCGAGCTTTTTGAGGAGTCTACGGCAAAGATCAGATTGTTACAGGCGCGGATTAAAACCGCGAACGACTGCACCACTGCTTATACGAACCGCCGCCGTAGAGCTCTTGAATCGGCGTTTGGTGATAGAATTTGATAGAATTTGACTGGAGGTAGCACCGTTCAGAGAGACAGTAAGATTTGATAGGCGGGGCGAGTTACCCCGAGTTATATCGGTTATCATGAGTTTCCAGAGTAAGTTGTTAGGTTGGCCTTACCCCCCCAACTGTTTCTGTTTTATGTGGTATCTTCCAGGATAGCTTGTTGTGGATCGGTTAGATTTAGGTTCGGTACTGTCTGGGGTTGTCTGGTAGAAATACCGGCGACTGACTCGGGGTGCAATAAGATGCACCCGGAGGGTGGGACGCCGTGAGGCTCTGTATGGTAGTCTAAACTACCACTCCCGCCGCACCAGTACGGTGGTCCGATTGTTCTGGGTTAGAGGAATGTTCATATTTTCTGGTTGGTAGCGACACCTGTCTGGTTGGTTCAGGCTACTCTTGGAGGACCAAGAGTTCTAAGGGGGGGAGAATGTTACGGTCACCCCGAGCGGGTTGCGACCGGGTGACCCGGGGCTCCGGTTTTGGCCTGCGGGTCACGTTTTTCGGCGTTCAGACGGCTCCCGAGCCCTATCCGAGTATCATTTTGGCGAACCCTTCCGTATTTGAGGTCGTGCGGGTCCCCCGGACGTTTCCGCCGAAAATATTTTTCTGGCGCCGGGGGGTTGTCGGGGTCGCCTCGGGACGTACAGCGGGCTCGGTAGCGCTCTCGAGATCTCAGTTTGAGAAGCCGTTTGTAGTTTTGGAGTCGTGGAAACGTCCCGGTGGTGGTTGTGGAGTTTAATATTTGGGGCGGGACGTTCGGTTCCGGGCGACTCCCGGGGCTCGGGACGGGAATCCCGGGACTCGGGATGGAAATTTTCTGACGGCTTTGGGGTAAGTTGTGTTTTAATTTAAGATGGAATTTATGGGTATTTTTATAGAATTTTGGAGTGACGGAATTTCGGTTCAGGTTGACACGCTCGCACGTCGGGTTTTGGTTCGGGTTCAGCGAGCTCGGTAGGACACTCCGGAATGGTAAATGAACTTTTGAAAAATGTTCTGTGAATGTTATAATATTCTGAAGATTGTGTCCGAATTTCATTAATTTTGGAATTCGGTAATTATTTTTGGGCAAAAAGAATTGGAACTTTCGGAAAAATTGGGAGTTAAATTGTATTTGGTCACAAAATAACAATAATTCAGCATGGGGCAGCAGCCTACTTTCGGCTGAATGGAGAAGGGATAAGGGACACTTGTCCCTTTATGATTTAAGATGGAAAAGAAGGATAAATATAAAAGGGAAGGTTATTTCATAAAATGAATTAGAAAATCATTTTCTTCTTCTTCTTCCTTCTTCTTCTTCATCCGCCATTTTCTTTCTTCTTCAAGCTCCTTGGTGTTCATCATCTTTGGCTGAAATTCAACAAGGAATTGGCTCCAACCATTGGTAAGCTTCCTTCCTTCTTCTCTTTTCAAGTTGGTAACATGTTTTGGTGAAGAAAAGAGAGCTAAATTCGAAATTCATGGTTGTTCTTGTCTACTTGAAAGAGTGATCCTCTCCCTTCCATCTTTTAGTATGTTGTTCTTGGGCTTGAGGGGAGTAAGAATCTATGGTTAGATTTTGGAAAAACTCCATGGAAGGAGGAAACCTAGAGGTGCCGAAATGTTGATGAATTTTCCAAAATTGTGTGTGTTTGTGTTCTTGAATCATGCTTCAAGTATGTTGTTCCTAGCATGATTCTAAGACAATCTATGGTTTCAATTTGATGGAAAACAAGTTGGGTAAGAAACCCCAAATTGGCCGAAATGTTCAAGAGAGGGGTTTGTTGATTTTGATGCAATTGGTTAGTAATTTTGGTTAGAAATGGAATTGGTGATTAGTGTGATTAATTAGAAGCTTGTATGGTTTGATTTGGAAATGTGGTGAAAAATTGGTTAAGGATCAACTTGTTGAAGTGATTCTTTTTCAATGTTGGTGGTGTGTGTTGATTGAATTGGATGCTAAATTGGTAATGTGGGTGGAAGTAGGTGCGTTATGGTGTTTGAAATACCATTTTCGGGTTAGAAAAGAGAAAGTTAGTTTTATACGAGTTTACCGGGAAAAGTGTCTGGAATGCGAGTTTAAGGGTTGGAATACGTTTGTGGGAGTTGGAATAACAAGGTTCTAGCTCGGTTCGTAAAACCGAGCTTTCTGTGGAATTTTCCGGGAAAGTGCGGGTTTGTGCGGAAATTGTTTTCTGGGGTTTGTTTGGATATGTTCTGATCCAACTATGGTTGTACAGCTTGATTCTGCGTTGGTGGAGTAGCGCGGACCCGTAGGAGCCAAGTTGTGCATTTCGGGTCGGGAGTCGGGATCTTCCGAGTGTTGGGCTGCGGGGCAGCGTTTCTGAGGTAAGGGCTTAATTTGGTAAAATGTACGGTTGTTCTGCTCCATGAATGTTATCAGGTATGATATCTCTGCTGTATTTGTATGTTTCATTTATATGTTCTCGATTACGTGGCGAGACCCGTATGGTTGGAGAGACCACGGGTACTCCTTGGTTACATTACGTATCCGCACCGGAGTGCCGATATTCGCTTCTGTGACCCTACGACGGTTTGGGGATCGCGACCCCAGCCGGTACCGTGCTATCTGCTCTGCATTCGATCTGTATATTCTGACCTCTGTTGAGGGCTGTCGTAACGGGTCGTTCTGGCGGTTGGACCGCATGCGATGGTTTATGATTCACTATATGCTTTATGTTCGTATGTATATGTATATACTGTGTTATTCTGTTTTGCAGGTTCGGATTGTTGCCCTGTGGGCAAACTGCACTTTTGCCTTAAGCCCTTACTGGGTCCTTTCGAGGACTCACCCTTTCATTTGTTTACACCTTTCAGGTTGTTCTGAAAAGCAATTGGCGGAATAGAGATCCGCAGTGCTTTCGGACTTCTTGGGTTTCAGCAGCAGCAGTAGTACCACGGGCGGAAAATCTCCTGAGTGAGAAAGTTTCCGATTCCGCACAATAGGTATATACATAGGTTTTGTTTTAATGGCTCTGTAGCTGTAGCTGCATGCATGTAGTTTGGATCATGTATTCGTATAAGACGTATAATCTGAGTCATACTCTGCCGTTGGTGTCTTCTGAGTCGAGGGCGGAGCCCCGACTTGCTTCTATTGGAGTTGGGGTTCTATCATGGATTTTCGTGTGTCTGTGTTGTGGCGATGTTTGATGTTTGACACCATGAACCGCATGTTTGGTAGAAGTTGGATTTTTCTAGTATGCTTGCCTTGACCGAGTATCTGGGTTGCTAGTTGCCACTTGGCTATTTGTTATTTGAGCTCGATGCTCCGCCTCCGCCGCGCTTTCCGCCGTAGGTTCCGGTTATTTCGAGTTCGACTCGTTCGCGGCCGGCTCCGATTCCTCCGCAACCGGGCGGTGTTGGCTTATAGGGTGACAACAGATGGCGGAAATTCAACGGCGGCGGACTCCGATCTAGCTACCAAGAGGTCGGACGGTGGTCACGGCAAATGATGTTGGCTTCTGGCCACCTCCTTAACACAAGAGCAAGGCAACAACTAGCTACCGTGAGGAAGGCAACATCCGATTTGAATCTTGAGCTCCATGGATTGGAAGCTCAAGGGCTGGTGGCGGATATAGAAGTGAGAACCATAGAAGCGTGAGAAATGAAAACCTCTCAACCTTTTACCTATTAATAGAAGACTTCAAACCTTGCAATTTAGAGGTGAATTTTTAAGAATTTACCTTTAAAAATTAGATGATTCTCACGAATTCTCACCGTCCATTTTTCGAACCTCCAGGTGAACATGCGGTACGTGAACGTGAAAAGGCGGAGGTGAACGTGAGAAAGGCAGTGGTGAACGTGAGGAGTGGGGGTGGGGCCCATTCAGCAGCCAATCACAACCAAGGAAGAGGGGGAGTGTGGATGGGGTCCACCAGTGTTGAGTGATTTTTATTGAGTGATGGTTTGAAGACCCAGACGAAAGTGATGAATTTGTTGAGTGATTTTTGCAACAAATATGATGAAAATTTTTTCTCCCCCCAAAGGTTTGAAGCCCCCTAATGTTCTGAATCAAAAACAAGCTATTGTTTGTGTTTAAAAGCTTAGAGCTAATTTCCCTAAAAGGTTTGAAGCCCCCTAATGTTGTGAATGCTGGCAGAAACAGACGTATTCCTTCTTTGAACACGGTTCTCCTCCACAATACAGGACTGGGCAGCAACCGGTTACACCGATCACCTTCACAATACAGGATTCCGCAACAATTGGATACACGGATCACCTCCAAAATACAGGATTGGGCAATAACCGGTTTAGCGTTCGCCGAACGGAACACCTCCCTCTTCTCCTCAACATAACCAAGGAGAACAGCCAAAATACAAGCACAAAAGCAACTGCATAGTGTCAAGTACAAAGATAGCTTGGTAAACCACTTACTGGCACTTACTGGGTATAAAAGGAAAGGATGCCTCGAAAAGGATGCCTCCACCGTCAATGATGATATCGGCCAACAGTAAACCAAAAAGCACCACGAAGTCAAACACTCTGAAAACAAGCACCCAGATAGGGTGAACCCTTTTTTTTCAAACGGAATTTCCAAGCCTCATCCTCATGTAAGCGCCTAGCTAGTTCTTGCCAATGATCTTCTGTATGTTTACAGTTTCTGTGTCGTTCATACATCCACAGCACAAATACTGAGAGTGTCGTTGTTAATAAGACAAATAGGCCACATAGCTAGAATCTCCAATTCAACCAATAGCTAAAGTGTTTGTCTTATCGGCCATGAGGTCTTCACAGCTATGGACTTGAGCCCTTAGCTACGTGAATACTCATCAACATCTTGTTCCCTAAACAATTCCTCATCACAACTCAATCATTTGCTTTCCTTTTCCTTTTTTTTCTATTATTTTCCCAGCAATCAACACTCCATATTGATGGAAACTGGTTCACATTTCCAGCGAGAGAAAACAGAGAGTCTGGGTCCTTAGCAAGTGCACAATCTCAGCATTCAAAAAATGATTCAACAGCATCCCTCTGTTTTTTATTTCTTTTCTTTTCCAGATCAGAACATGAATAGGCTGTAGACATACATGGACTTCATGAACATTAATTTGTTCTGCAGCTTCTTTCCTCTTTTTTTTTTTCAGTCAAGACTCAATCACTCGTTCTGTTTCCCTTTTTAATTAGTAGACCAACAGCATATAACTCAGTCACCAACACAAACTGAGAACAAAGCAGCAAGAACCCAACATTTCTCTGGGTTTCCTCATAAACATGAAAAAAAAAAACAAAAGAGGACTCTTCGGCCCTTTATGCAAGTCCGATTCTATCAGGCTGTCAGTCACCAAAGCAAGGACAGTACAGAGGCGGAACTCAGGGCAAGACAGAAAACGGATGACAATCAGGGATAAAACAAACACCCCAATCTGTTCACAAATCAGCAAGGAATCCGATTTCACTGAAACAAACTCGTCTCTTTTTTTTTTTTTTTTGATTTTCGACAAAATCTCGATCACATCTGAAGTGGAATCCATGGGTAGGGTGGGAAATGGTCCGATAACATGGTTGCAAGGAAAGATTCATATAATTTCTTCAAGAATTAGAGACTGGAGTTAGGGTTTACCATGAACAAATCTTCACTCCTGCGAGCGGCTGAGCTCTGATACCAAATTGGTATGGTCTTGCTTCACATTGTGGGTGGTTTTCGATTATGGAGGGTGGTTGATAACGACGGTTTGCGGAGTCAGATTTAGGCGGTTGATGGAGAAAGTTCACCGGCGGCGGACTCCGATCTAGCTAGCAGGAGGTCGGACGGTGGTCGCGGTGAATGATGTTGTCTTCTGGCCACCTCTTTAGCACAACAGCAAGGCAACAACCAGATTGAACGCCAACGGGGAGGAGAACGGATCGGACACCTCCTTCCTACGGTGTGGAAGGCAACATCCGATTCGAATCATGGAGATCAAGGGCTGGTGGCGGATATAAAAGTGAGAACTATCGCAATTTCTATTTTCAAGTACCCATCTATTCTATTCTGAAGTACTTGAAGTATACCATTGTACTTTTTGAAGTTGGACATTTTAGCACCTAAAGTTTTTTTTGTCAATTTTGTTGTGTATTTCTGCTATGTTGAGGCTAAAAATGGGTGTATTCATGCAAAGGAGCAATGTTTCCCATTGTTATAGCGTATTAAAGAATCTGTATAGAAAGAAATCATGGTTGATGGTTTTTTTTTCGATTTTCGTCATGGAACCGTAAGACGTAATTTTAATGTTGTTGCAGGCTTGACGAAACCTCGTTTGTTAAATGGCCAAAGCCGTTTGCCTAGTGTTGTAACCCTGTTCATTTAATCAGAGAAATATTGGTCAGCGGCCCTAACGAGGCACCTAAAGTTAGTCATTCTAGAACCGGCCAAATATCCTCAGCGTCCTTGATGAGGCACCTAAAGTTAGTCATTCTGGAACATTCTTGATGAAAGTGTAGTGTAAGAGTTACCGTGTCACAGCCACCCCGCCCGGTTGCGGAGGCGGAGCCGGCCGCGACGTCGGAGAACCGGAACTTACGACGGAAAGCGCGGCAGCGGAGCATCGAGCTCAAATACAGAACAAACGAGAATCGACTAGCAACCTACAGAACCCATACATGGCAAGTATACATGATAACTCAACAAAATACCAACCAAGCAGTTCATGGTATACCAAACATTGCTCATCGCAACAACCACAGAAACACTGAATTCATATCATAACAAATCCAATATAGGCAAGTCGGGGCTCCGCCTCGACTCAGAAGGCATCAAAGGCAGAATATATTTCCGATCATATGGCATATACAAATTCATGATCTGACCTACATGCATGCAGCTACAGCTACAGAGCCATTAAACAAAATCCTATATATATATATATATATATATATACCTAAGTGCGGAATCAGAAGCCTCTCGCTCAAGAATTCCCGCACGTGGTACTGCTGCTGCTACAGAACCCAAAATGTCCGGAAGCACCGCGGATCTCTATTCCGCTGGTTGCTTGTCAGACTGCCTGAAAGATGGTAAACAAACAAAAGGGTGAGTCCTTGAAAGGACCCAGTAAGGGCTTAAGGTAAAAGTGCAGTTTGCCCACAGGGCAACCATCTGAACCTGCAAAACAGAATATCACGACATATGCATGTACATATGAACAATAAGCATAACGTAAATCAGAATCCAACATATGCGGTCCAACCGCGAGCGACCGTAACGACGGCCCTCAAGCGGAGGTCGAGAATATGCGGTCGAGCGAGCAGATAGCACGGTACGGTGGGGTCGCGAGCCCCAAATCGTCGTGGTCACGAAGTATATCGGCACCCCAAGTGCGGATATACACAGAATGTCGGCACCCTCCAGTGCGGACACAGATCAGAAGTATCGGCACTCCTGGTGCGGATACACAGAACAGAACCAAAGAGCACCCGTGGCCTCTTCGACCATTCGGGTCTCGTCACAGAACAGAACATATAATAATAATAAGAATACATAAACATAAACAGAAGTAACATTACCTGATAACCATATACAGAACAGAATAGGAACCCGGGCCTCTAAGGTCATCCGGGCCTTGAAACAGAACAAACGTACATTTTACCAAATTAAGCCCTTACCTCGGATACGCTGCCCCGCAGCCCAACACTCGGAAAACCCCGGCTTTCGACCCGTAATGCACAACTTGGCTCCAATGGTCCCACGCTACTCCACCAACGCAGAATCAAGCTGGGTAACCATAGTTGAGTCAGAACACATCCTAATAACTCCAGAAAAAATTTTCTGTACAACCCGCACTTCCCCGGAAAATTCCACAGAAAGCTCGGTTTCACGAACCGAGCCCGAACATTGTTATTCATACACCACCAAACCCATTCCAACCTTTAAACCCACATTCCAGACACTTTCCCGGAAAACCCGCATAAAACTAATTTTCTCATTTCTAACCCGAAAATGACGTTTCAAATACCACACCGCACCTAAATCCAACCCCGATATCATTTTACCATCCAAATCAACCAAATTACAACACCAACCTAGAGAAAGTTTCATTTCTTCAATTCGGCCCTAAACCATCTTTTCACCACACTTCCAATTTAAACCGTTCAAGCTTCCAATTAATCCCACTAATCACCAATTTCACTTCCTAACCAAACTTACTAACCAAATGCATCAAAACAACAAAACCCCAATTTTGAATAATTCGGCCTTAATGGGGATTTCTCACCCAACTTCCATTTCAATCCAAACAAAGTTCCATTAGCACTCTTTAATCACCAATTGCAATTATTAAGCAAGATCACTAACCAATTTCACCTAAACAACCACAATTTCTTCACTAATAATTCGGCCTTAATGGGGAAATTTTACTCCACTTGTTTTCCATCAAATTAAAACCATAGATAGTCTTAGAATCATGCTAGGAACAACATACTTGAAGCATGATTCAAGAACACAAACACACACAATTTTGGAAATTTCCTCTTAATTTCGGCACCTAGGGTTTCTTCCAAATATAGAGTTTTTCCAAAGTCTAACCATAGATTCTTACTCCTCTCAAGCCCAAGAACAACATACTAAAATTTGGGAGGGAGAGGATCACTCAAACACATAGCCAAGAACAAACCAATCTTTCAAAAATCCTCTCTTTCTTCCACCAAATCATGCTTCTAACTTGAAAAGAGAAGAAAGGAGGAAGCTTACCAATCTTTGGAGCTTAAAGCCTTGAAGTTTCAGCCAAGATAATGAAGAACATGGAGCTTCATGAACAGCACCCATGGCTGCTCTCATGTTCGGCAGAAAGAGAAGAGAAGGAAGAAGAAAAGAAAAGAAATGTAATTACCTCATTTTAATTGATTTATTTGCCTTATATAATATCCTTTCTTTTTCCTCTTAAATCATAAAGGGACAAGTGTCCCTTATCACACACACACACACATGCTGCCGAAAAAGAAGGCTGCTGCTGCCCATGCTGAATACTTTTTTTAATTTGCATCCAATTGCAAATTAACTCCCAATTTTCCGAAAGTTCCAATTCTTTTTGCCCAAAAATAATTACCGGATTCCAAAATTAACGAAACTTGGACACAACCTTCAGAATATTATAACATTCACAGAACATTTTTCATAAATTCATTTGCCTCTCCGGAGTGTCCTACCGAGCTCGCTGAACGCGAACCAAAACCCGACGTGCGAGCGTGACAACCTGAACCGAAATTCCGTCACTCCAAAATTCTATAAAAATACCCATAAATTCCATCTTAAATTATAACACAACTTACCCCAAAGCCGTCAGAAAATTTCCATCCCGAGCCCCGGGATTCCCGTCCCGAGCCCCGGGAGTCGCCCGGAACCGAACGTCCCGTCCCCAATATTAAACTCCACAAACACCTCCGGGCCGTCACCACGACTCCAAAAATACAAACGGCAACCCAAACTGAAATCACGAGAGTGCTACCGAGCCCGCTGTACGTCCCGAGGCGACCCCGACAACCCCGGCTCGGAAAAATATTTTCGGCGGAAACGTCCGAGGACCCACACGACCTCAAATACGGAGGGGTTCGCCAAAATGATACTCGGATAGGGCTCGGGAGCCGTCTGAACGCCGCAAAACGTGACCCGCAGGCCAAAACCGGAGCCCCGGGTCACCCGGTCGCAACCCGCTCGGGGTGACCGTAACATTCTCCCCCCCCTTAGAACTCTTGGTCCTCCAAGAGTAGCCTGAACCAACCAGACAGGTGTCGCTACTAACCAGAAAATATGAACATTCCTCTTACTAAGAACAATCGGACCACCGTACTGGTGCGGCGGGAGTGGTAGTTTAGACTACCATACAGAGCCTCACGGCGTCCCACCCTCCGGGTGCATCTTATTGCACCCGAGACGAGTTGCGGTATTTCTACCAGACAACCCCAGACAGATGCGAACCTAAATCTAATCGATCCACAACAGGCTATCTTGGAAGGTACCACATAAAAGCGAAAGCTTGATTGGGGGAAAAACCAACCTAACAACTTACTCTGGAAACTCATAAAAACCGATATAACTCGGGGTAACTCGTCCCGCCTATCAAATCTTACTGTCTCTCTGAACGGTGCTACCTCCAGTCAAATTCTATCAAATTCTATCACCAAACGCCGATTCAAGAGCCCTACGGCGGCAGTTCGTATAAGCAGTGGTGCAGTCGTTCGCGGTTTTAATCCGCGCCTGTAACAATCTGATCTTTGCCGTAGACTCCTCAAGAAGCTCGGGTTCCAGCTTAACCCCATCAGACGCGTCTGTCCAACAGTATGGTGTCATACACCTCCTCCCGTACAACGCCTCAAATGGTATCATGCCAATCGTAGTCTGAAAGCTGTTGTTGTACGAGAACCCTATCAACGCAACTGCTAGTCCCAAACTCCTCCAAAATCCAAAGTACAGATTCGCAACATATCCTCCAATATCAGAATCATCCGCTCCGACTGTCCGTCCGTCTGTGGGTGATAAGCTGTATTCAGATGGAGTCGCGTGCCCAATGCTTCATGAAAAGCAATCCAGAATCGTGCTGTAAAACGCGGATCACGGTCAGATTCAATGGAGTCTGGTACTCCATGTAATCGTACAATCTTACTGATGTAAAGCCGGGCAAGCTTCTCCAGAGGGTCTGTGACCCGAATAGGCAGAAAGTGTACGCACTTTGTCAGCCGATCCACAAAAACCCAGATAGCATCATGATGAAACCGTGTCAGGGCAGTGCAGTCAGAAAGTCCATCATAACATTACCCCCCTTCCACTGGAATGGGCAAAGTCTGCAGTGTCCCTGCCGGTTCCTGATGCTCACACTGCTCGAGTGTGCCCCCTCGAAAATCTCATTCCAGAACTCCTGATCCTCAGGTACATAAAGGCGATCTCAGAAGTATAGCAATCCCTGCCTATACTGAAATGTCGGTAACAAATAAACTATTATCTTCCCCAGATAACTTCTTCAATACCAGATCTCTACCTTGCGCTTCGCGCATCCTATCAAGCCACTCAGAATGTATAATAAGTGTAATAACCTGAGCACACTCCCAGAGCTGCCCCCCTGTGCCAAAGGCATATCAAATCACTCTCCTCAGATCGGTCACCAACATTTCCTCCCTTAATTAAGCCGGTATACTTCCTGCTCAGAGCATCGGCAACCGTGTTGCCCTTGCCAGAGATGTACCCGATACTACAATCATAGTCTTTAATGTATTCGAGACATCTGCGCTGCCTCATGCCAAGCTCCTTCTGTGCAAACAGATATTTCAGACTCTTATGGTCGGTAAGAATCTGAAATTTATTACCAAACAGATATTGATTCCAATGTTTCAGCGCATAAACTATTATAGCCAACTCCTGAAAATTCTGCTCACACCTATCAGACCAGATATACGGTTGACCCTTCTTGGTCAACTGCGTAAGCGGAGATGCTAGGATAGAACACCCTGGTACAAACCTCTGATAAAATCCTGCTAACCCCAGAAAGCTCCTGAACTCCCGTACCGTGGTAGGTTGTTTCCAATCTCGAACTGCCCTCACCTACTCTGAATCCACAGACAGACCATGCTCAGATATAATGTGTCCCAGAGAGGTGACTTCCCGAATCCAGAACTCACACTTTGAGAATTTAGCATAAAGCTGATATTCCCAATGTGTCTGCAGATCTACCCTCAGATGCTACCGATGCGAGTCCTCATCCCGAGAATATATCGAATATCATCAATAAAACCACCGAAATGAGTCCAAGTACGGTCGGAACACCCGATGCATCGATCCATGAATGCCACGGAACATTGGTCAGCCCGAACGGCATGACCGTAAACTCAAAGTATCCAAACCGGGTGCGAAAAGCAGTCTTAGGTATGTCCTCTACCTTTACCCTAAGCTGAAAATACCCAGATCAGAGATCAATCTTTGAGAAAACCCTCAAACCCCGAAGTTGATCAAAAAGATCGTTAATCCTCGTAACGGATACTTATTCTTCCCAATAAGAGCATTCAACCGTCTCGTAATCAATACAAAGTCATCATTCTTCTTAACAAATGTAACCAGAGCACCCCACGCTGAAGTGCTCGGTCGGACGGAACTTTTTCGCTGTAATTCCTCCAGTTACTTCTTCTACTCCTGCATCTCTGAAATAGGCATCCGATAAGGAGGAATAGATATCGGAGCGATGCCATTGCAGTGGATCTCAAACACAATTTCCCGCGACCGAAACCCGGAAACCTTTCTTTTTCAACCTTTGGACCTCGAATCTGTCAATTCAAGCTGAATTAGCAACTTTACCAACCACACTACCAAACTACACCCCGACCCAAAATCGAAAATCCGTGAGAATTTGGTAAAATTCCGATTTTCCGCGGAAACATCGAATTCAGAACCGATTGAACATGCAAGAATTCACTTCAATAATCACAAATCAATCCACAGAACACATCAAATTCAACAGAAATTCCCAACCTAATCGGTCAAAAATTCGGCCAAAAGGTGAGTTCTCACCGTGTTGTGTTTCCAACGATCCAACGTTATTTCCTAATCCTTACCTACCCAACATCAACATATATGAACCACACAACGATCCAACGGTTCAATTCCATTAAAACTCAGATCTAAGCCAAGAACATCAACTTTCCAATATTGCCAAATACTCACAGAATCGAACCATACCTCAGACAGACGTAGTACTCGAGTTGCTGATCAACTTCCCAGTTGAACTCTCGGACCAAGAAGCAATCTAGAGCAAGCTTTGGAAGCTTGTAAAACACAACAATGGTGGCTTTAGAGAGAGGAAGAATTCAGCAGTGAAGAAGGAAGAAGAATACGTTTGCATTTTTGCAAGACTTGCCAAAACTTAAGTCTTGTAATAATAAGTCATGTACTTTGCACATGACATCCTTTTGACATCATAGTGAATCATAATCACTAGAAATAACAAGAGACCAAGTCCAATACTTTCCACTAATCACATTTCGCCAAGTGTCACAGCTTGGCTCGCCCCGAGCCCGAAAACTGCCCGAAACCGTAATTTCCGACCCAGAACATTTTTCTTCACAGAAAAATGTAAATTATATCCCCGACTCCAGATCTTCCTCAAAACTGCAAATCTGAGTCCCGGGTCACTCCCGGGAGCCGTTTCTCCGCCCAGAATCCCCGAAAATCATCCGACGGCAACCCCCCGGCCCCGAAAAATATTTTCCGCGGAAATGTCCGGTACACTGCCAGGACACTAGAAATCAGATATCGGGTCAATCCGAACTCCGGTTCAGAATCTGGAAGCAATCGGCCGAGTAGCCGTTGGCCCCGGCACCAACCGGCTCGAATAGCCTCCCTCCAGGAGTTTGTCAATTCCTGCAAACCAAGTCTCTAATACCTCCGGCCCTCCTCGGCCGCTGAACCTCGGGGGGGGGGGGATTCAAACTCTGAAACCTCTCCAAAAGTCCAACCTCGTCAGACTGGTGTCTCAGATCTCCCCGTCGTTGATAGGACCGACGAGAAGTCTAGGTGTCGTAGTGACCACGCTCCTCGGAGTCACTCACTTACCAATTCCAAAGCTGTAGCAAGCAGTGGCTAAAGTCTCGCTATTACCACCTGATCAAAATGCCCTTACCGTGGCATAAATAGATTTTCCCCTGCCTACTCCCGCCCCTGAACCAGCTAGGCTGGCGGTAATACCAAATCAGAGAGGGGTCCCTACGACAGCTAAGCCTCGGGGGTGGTGAGTGTGGTTGTTCAGACCCTGGGTCACGCTGAACCCGTATCCTATTCCACGGAGGTGTGGGATCCCAGTCCCGCCCCTCCGGTACCAAATCACGCTATCAACGCGTGTTAACCATATCTCAAAATTTCAGACCAAACAGAGTCCAGACAAAAATCGGTCACTCCTAATCTCTACAGAAGCTAGCAGCAGTTTTCTAAGGCTCTGTAGTGTAATGCAATGCATGATGCAAGGATTCTTTTCAGAATCCCGAAACTAAATAATAATCCTTAACATAGAATCGATCATGCTTATAATCACGGAATCACTTCATATAACACCCACACCTTCCATAATGCTCCAAAGAACCGCCACCGCTCCACACGCATTCGAAATGGTTCAAATAAGGAGTTGATCAGGCTCCGTACCGAACCACTCCAGAATGAGGTGTAAACCAGTAGCTTGCCCTTCGAAGTCATCTTCCGCAGGTACTTAACCATGAACAGACTTATCTTACTCCAAAAGTCCACCCTCGGACTTGTATACTTGCCTTCCACATTTCATATCAAAACAAAACATACTTTACCTTTTGGGTCAATCCGACCCAACCTGCTCTGATACCAACTTGTCACAGCCACCCCGCCCGGTTGCGGAGGCGGAGCCGGCCGCGACGTCGGAGAACCGGAACTTACGACGGAAAGCGCGGCAGCGGAGCATCGAGCTCAAATACAGAACAAACGAGAATCGACTAGCAACCTACAGAACCCATACATGGCAAGTATACATGATAACTCAACAAAATACCAACCAAGCAGTTCATGGTATACCAAACATTGCTCATCGCAACAACCACAGAAACACTGAATTCATATCATAACAAATCCAATATAGGCAAGTCGGGGCTCCGCCCTCGACTCAGAAGGCATCAAAGGCAGAATATATTTCCGATCATATGGCATATACAAATTCATGAACTGACCTACATGCATGCAGCTACAGCTACAGAGCCATTAAACAAAATCCTATATATATATATATATATATATATACCTAAGTGCGGAATCAGAAGCCTCTCGCTCAAGAATTCCCGCACGTGGTACTGCTGCTGCTACAGAACCCAAAATGTCCGGAAGCACCGCGGATCTCTATTCCGCTGGTTGCTTGTCAGACTTCCTGAAAGATGGTAAACAAATGAAAGGGTGAGTCCTTGAAAGGACCCAGTAAGGGCTTAATGTAAAAGTGCAGTTTGCCTGGGGCAACCATCTCGAACTGCAAAAGCAGAATATCACAGCATATGCATGTACATATGAACAATAAGCATAACGTAAATCGAGAATCCAACATATGCGGTCCAACCGCCGAGCGACCATGTAACGACAGCCCTCAGCGGAGGTCAGAATATGCGGTCGAGCAGAGCAGATAGCACGGTACCGGTGGGGTCGCGAGCCCCAAATGCCGTGACGGTCACGAAGTATATCGGCACCCAAGTGCGGATATACCGCAGAATGTCGGCACCCTCGGTGCGGACGCGATCGAAATGTCGGCACTCAGTGCGGATACGAAGCAGAACCAAAGAGCACCGTGGCCTCTTCGACCATTCGGGTCTCGTCACGAGCAGAACATATAATAATAATAAGAATACATAAACATAAACGAAGTAACATTACACGATAACCATATACGAGCAGAATAGGAACCCGGGCCTCTAAGGTCATCCGGGCCTTGAAAGCAGAACAAGCGTACATTTTACCAAATTAAGCCCTTACCTCGGATACGCGCCCGCAGCCCAACACTCGGAAAACCCGGCTTTCGACCCGTAATGCACAACTTGGCTCCAATGGTCCCACGCTACTCCACCAACGCAGAATCAAGTGGGTAACCATAGTTGAGTCAGAACACATCCTAATAACTCCAGAAAAAATTTTCTGTACAACCCGCACTTCCCCGGAAAATTCCACAGAAAGCTCGGTTTCACGAACCGAGCCCGAACATTGTTATTCATACACCACCAAACCCATTCCAACCTTTAAACCCACATTCCAGACACTTTTCCTGGAAAACCCGCATAAAACTAATTTTCTCATTTCTAACCCGAAAATGACGTTTCAAATACCACACCGCACCTAAATCCAACCCCGATATCATTTTACCATCCAAATCAACCAAATTACAACACCAACCTAGAGAAAGTTTCATTTCTTCAATTCGGCCCTAAACCATCTTTTCACCACACTTCCAATTTAAACCGTTCAAGCTTCCAATTAATCCCACTAATCACCAATTTCACTTCCTAACCAAACTTACTAACCAAATGCATCAAAACAACAAAACCCCAATTTTGAATAATTCGGCCTTAATGGGGATTTCTCACCCAACTTCCATTTCAATCCAAACAAAGTTCCATTAGCACTCTTTAATCACCAATTGCAATTATTAAGCAAGATCACTAACCAATTTCACCTAAACAACCACAATTTCTTCACTAATAATTCGGCCTTAATGGGGAAATTTTACTCCACTTGTTTTCCATCAAATTAAAACCATAGATAGTCTTAGAATCATGCTAGGAACAACATACTTGAAGCATGATTCAAGAACACAAACACACACAATTTTGGAAATTTCCCTCTTAATTTCGGCACCTAGGGTTTCTTCCAAATATAGAATTTTTCCAAAGTCTAACCATAGATTCTTACTCCTCTCAAGCCCAAGAACAACATACTAAAATTTGGGAGGGAGAGGATCACTCAAACACATAGCCAAGAACAAACCAATCTTTCAAAAATCCTCTCTTTCTTCCACCAAATCATGCTTCTAACTTGAAAAGAGAAGAAAGGAGGAAGCTTACCAATCTTTGGAGCTTAAAGCCTTGAAGTTTCAGCCAAGATAATGAAGAACATGGAGCTTCATGAACAGCACCCATGGCTGCTCTCATGTTCGGCAGAAAGAGAAGAGAAGGAAGAAGAAAAGAAAAGAAATGTAATTACCTCATTTTAATTGATTTATTTGCCTTATATATTAACCTTTCTTTTTCCTCTTAAATCATAAAGGGACAAGTGTCCCTTATCACTCACACACACACATGCTGCCGAAATGGGCTGTTGCTGCCCATGCTGAATACTTTTAAATTTGCATCCAATTGCAAATTAACTCCCAATTTTCCGAAAGTTCCAATTCTTTTTGCCCAAAAATAATTACCGGATTCCAAAATTAACGAAACTTGGACACAACCTTCAGAATATTATAACATTCACAGAACATTTTTCAGAAATTCATTTGCCTCTCCGGAGTGTCCTACCGAGCTCGCTGAACCCGAACCAAAACCCGACGTGCGAGCGTGACAACCTGAACCGAAATTCCGTCACTCCAAAATTCTATAAAAATACCCATAAATTCCATCTTAAATTATAACACAACTTACCCCAAAGCCGTCAGAAAATTTCCATCCCGAGCCCCGGGATT
The DNA here is from genome assembly GCA_024586325.1 of Stellera chamaejasme. Classification (NCBI taxonomy): domain Eukaryota; kingdom Viridiplantae; phylum Streptophyta; class Magnoliopsida; order Malvales; family Thymelaeaceae; genus Stellera; species Stellera chamaejasme. The sequence continues at coordinate 24,086,245 of CM044981.1, forward strand.
CCCGTCCCGAGCCCCGGGAGTCGCCCGGAACCGAACGTCCCGTCCCAAATATTAAACTCCACAAACACCTCCGGGACGTCACCACGACTCCAAAACTACAAACGGCTTCCCAAACTGAGATCTCGGGAGTGCTACCGAGCCCGCTGTACGTCCCGAGGCGACCCCGACAACCCCCCGGCGCCAGAAAAATATTTTCGGCGGAAACGTCCGGGGGACCCACACGACCTCAAATACGGAGGGGTTCGCCAAAATGATACTCGGATAGGGCTCGGGAGCCGTCTGAACGCCGAAAAACGTGACCCGCAGGCTAAAACCGGAGCCCCGGGTCACCCGGTCGCAACCCGCTCGGGGTGACCGTAACATACCGAATAGCGTTGGAGTCGTTACAATTAGCGTTGGCGTTTAATTCAATAACGTTTACTGAACGCGATTGTATAATTTTAGAACTTTTTGTATTTTGTATTTGATATTTATGTATAATGTACGTTTTAGATCTTAGTACTGAACAGAATATAGTGTATTTAAGTATTTTGTATGGGAAATGATTTTTATGATTCCTCTTAGGTTAACTCTTGTTGAAGTATGTGTTTGAGAGAATATCTAAAGTCATCACCCGTAATCTAGATTCCGTGATTGTTTTATTTAAAATGTTTAGGTCTTTGAAATAGTAGTTTTGTCTATTCTATAATCCCAGGTGTTGTTTTTATTGATTAAAAACAGTAATTAATCTCATTATAAAGTTTGCATCATTTTAGGGTAGATAGTGACGCTATTAATGATTGCACTAACGTCGTTTATGAGCAATGAAACGTTGTTTAATGGGCTTTAGTGAGTCATAGGGTAATTCCAGGTGCATGGAGCGGCGTCAGTGGGCACTTTTAGGGTGCCTTTTGTGCAACATTAGTTTCCCGAGAAAACGCTGGCGCTGCACGAAAAGGGTTCGGACTCCACTGTTGATCAACTAACCTCATTAATGCTATTTACTACCAGACGCACGGTTTGAGATGGATTTATCCTGGGTTGTGGTTGTCTGTCTATATTGAAATGTAAGTATGGCGCAGTGGTAACATTCCTCTGTTTCATTCCGCGGTTGGTCCCCTTTGGTGGTGGTGGTTTGATGCTGTGTAGGAGGTGCGTATTTATGGTTCATTGATTTATTTATGCATACGTGAAGAAAAATTTGGACTACAACGTGGTTGTCGGCCTTACGTAATACGGTTGACGTATTTGGTTGTGAGATGGATGAAAATAGAGGCTCTCTTCGCGATTTCATGGCGTCATCGTGGGGTGATAACAATTTTGATTGTGGTGCAAAGAAGCTGGGTCAGCTCTAGTAATGCAAGCTGGTATCCTCGGCACATTCAAGTTGGAAAGGTAACGATGCTGAATTCTTTGAAAATATGGATGCGGCAGAGGACAACACAGAGCTGGAAAAGAGTGACGAGGAGTTGTGTAATGACGATGTTTTTGACGACGGTGGAGTGCAATAGTTTCTGATTGAGTAAGCCGGTGCGAAGTGGGAACTTGTGGATCGAAGGATATCTTTTTGATGACACTGAGTGTGCAGAGAGGTTCTATAAATGCTATGCTAAAGTTATGGGTTTTGGGACGAGGAGGGTTGAGAAAAAAATGTACATGGGTACAGACATTGTCATGAGGAGGAGGTGAGTGTGCAACACATATGGGCAAAATGAGCCCAAGTTCGCTCCCCATGAAAGGCAAAGGAAACCCATGAGAGTTGGAAGGTGTGGATGTCCTGCTTCATTCCGGGTCAATTGTGTTAAGGAACCCGGCAAGTATGAAGTGAGGGAGTTCAAGACAGGTCATAATCACCCTATGGTCGAGAGAACTAAAATGCACCTTGTTGCATCGCACAAAAATGTAAGCTTTATGACGAAGGAGCAAACAAAGCAGATGAAGAGTGTAGGCATCAAGACCAGTGTTATAATGGACTACATGGTCTTGGTCGCAGGTGGTTTCAACAGAGTTGGGTTCAGCATTAAAGATCTTTACAATTTTGTCGATAGTGATCGAAGGGTTCAAATAATGGATAGTGACGCAGAGGCTGCTATAGGGTACTTGACTAGAGTTGTGGAGGGAGATCCGGGCATGTATTGCACCTATCGTGTGGACGAGGGGAGCAGACTCCGTTATCTTTTCTGGGCTGACAGCCAAATGCAACGGGATTTCCGATCGTTTGGTGATGTTGTCGGGTTCGACTCAACTTTCAGAACAAATGAGTACGGACTGCCTTTTATAACTTTCGGTTGCGTGAATAACCATTTCTCCACAATTGTATTTGCATGCGCTCTTGTAAATGAGCAAAGTGAGGAAGCTTTTGTTTGGTTATTGGAGAACTTTGTGGAGTGTATGAATGGGAAGGCCCCCGTTTCAGTGATTACAGATCAAGATGCAGCCATGCGTGCAACCATACGAAAAGTCCTCCCTAATGCGATACATCGTTTGTGTTCGTGGCACCTAATGGGTAACTGCTCTGAGAAGGTGAAAGATGGGAAATTTAGACATGAGTTCCGGGACATTTTTGCGAAGCTAATGCTCTGGATTGATGATGCCGATGATTTCGAGAGAGTGTGGCATGCGAATGTGTCTGAGTATGGGTTGCCGGATAACCCACAGGTGAAGCAGATGTATGAGCAGAAAAAGATGTGGGCTTTAGCGTATCTAAAGGGTCACTTCTTTGCCGGTATGTCAAGCAATCAAAGGTGCGAAAGGATGCACTCTTACCAGAAAAGGTTTGTTAGAAGCAGGTTAAAATTGTTCCAGTTTGTGAGACATGTGGATATTGCATTAGCAAGAATGAGGAGAAGGTAGTTCAGAACAATTATAATAGCAAGCATAAGGGAGCACAATTGACAACCCATCTTCCGGAACTGGAAAAACATGTTGCTAAAGTGTATACTGATGCAATCTTCAGATTGGTGGCTGAAAAGATTAGGGGTGAAGCCCCTTATTTGGCTCAGAGGCAAGTCACAGTAAACAACGATGAAGTGCGGGTGTATTTAGTGGGGCAATATCGAAAAGAGACTGTGAGGAAAAGAGAAGTTTGCGTCCATCCAGATAGTAGCGTGACATGTACTTGTCCACTTATGCATTACAAAGGTACATTAACGTCATAGGTGTAACCAAATGCGTTTCGGGTTATAAATAACGTTTATAGTCCTGTTGAATAACGTTTATAGTCCTGTTGAATAACGTTTCAATGGTGTATTTAGTGTTGAATAATCTTTCTGATTGTGTTGAATGACACAGCGGGCATCCCTTGTAAACACATGTTCTCTGTCTTGAAGATCGAGCATTCGTCCAAGATTTCAGAATCATTGATACTTAAAAGGTGGACTAAGGCAGCCAGAGAACCATGAATCCAACCATCAGTTGACTGAGCTCGGCGAGGTGTTGACCAGGGCAAGGCAAATGGAGCTAGGTAACCTGTGCAACAAGATTGTATACAATGGTGCTAGATGTCCAAGGGAAGAGTATGACTGGGTAAAAGATGCTCTCAGAAACTTGGAGACGCGTGTTGATGAAGTTAGGGTGAAAAGTGATAATTTGGACCAACACCCAAATGGGAGTAAGTCATGCTTGGTTCTCAATCCTGTTGCTATCACTACCGCGAAGAAGAAATCAACCGGCACAGCAAGAAGGAAATGTAGCAAGTGTGGAGAGGTCGGCCACAACCGAAGGAACTGTACTTTGCAGGATGCCGTGGAAGCTGAGGCAGCCCCTGAATCCGTCATTCCAGAACCTGTCCACCCATGTACGCAGTGGCTGTTTTCCCAGGAAGCCGGAAGTGACAACGCCCCTGTTTTTGGTGGGAACATTTGGCCGGACCAATACGATGGAGGAATGCAGTCCCAGGTTGGGCCAGCATCGTCGTCACTTACCATTGGTCTTTTTCCAGTGCTGAGCACCAATTTTAATCCCTGGGCCAATTCTTGATTGAATCGCTCGGGCGTGGTATGTAGAACAGAGTGTTGGTTGACCGTATAGGACGTCGTGTATTTTTTGGACCCCTTAAAAGCTTCAGTGACATCTAAATGAAAAGGATATTTGAAATTAATTGTCCCGCGCATGGGCTCTAATTCACGTGTTTATTAGCTGAGTCAGTGAAGCATTTTTGACTCCTCAAGCTCGCCGGTGTATTAGTATATTAGCCATTTGTAGACATCGCTGGGTCGTGGTGGGTTGTGAGCTGAGGGGATTTAGGGTTAGCATGGTGAGCCAGTCATCAGGCTCAAGCTATGACGAGAGCGACGACATCAGACTGTATCACCAAGCGTACGGCCAGACATGCTCATGTGGGTTGGGTTGCGCCGTCGCGGCGGCGTGGAGTTCAGATAACCCAGGTCGACGCTACCTACGTTGCCATAGTGCGCAGGTGAGTTTGGATCTAACCCCTTGAAAGGGAATGGGCCTACTTTTGTTGGTTTCGGTTGACATCTCTACATTCTTACCCAGATCTTCCTAATCCATGACTCCTCTTTTGTTCGCGCACCCAGGGCGATGATCCAGGTTGCGGATTTGAGGAGTGGGTTGACCCACCATTCCCAACTCGTGCGATCTCTGTGATTAATGAGTTGAAGGACTCCAGAGATATACTTCTTCACTGCAAAATCCAGTTGTCACGTTCAGTTGCTGGTAGAGAGGAGGAGGTTGCTCATCTGAAACAGGTATCAACTAAGCTGAGAGCTGCCTATGCTACGGAGAAGGCTCTACTCCAAAGGCGCCTTAGGATGCGTACAATGTTGTTTAGTTTATCCATCGTGGTGTTGTTGTTTGCTATGGCTGCAACATGTGTAAAGGTCAAGTGACTGTCTCAGTATGGATTTTATGGCTTATTCCAGTCCGTTTCACCTGTCCTACTTATTTAGATATGTATGGACTTTAAGCACTGATCATTATGATGCGAATTCTGACTCTTAAGATGTTCGATATGAATGCCTGTTTTCCAGTCCATTACAAAACAGTGCGCAAATATTGTACATGTTCTTAGTAGTTGGCCTACAACCTTCATCAATTTCAATTTCACCAGAAGTGTGCAAATTGCTAATCATTCGTCAGGGCACAGAAAAGCACATTTTTGAGGTTCTGTAGTCGTCTCTGCCCCAGCTTGCGTGAAACGTTGTTCGTTGTACGGGCCGACGTTATATGTTAGTTCAAACGCGATCTGTGATTCAACGGAGCGCTATTTGTGTACTGGGCCACTGTGTCATTTTAGGGGGCCATGAGGCGGCCAGTGTGTCATTTTTGGGGCCACGCAAATTGCACGCCTTGTACGGGCAGACGCTATTTGCACAGTATTCTGACGCTATTTGTGAACCTCAACGCGCATTTCTGAACATGCAAACGTTATTTTACCCAGTCGCTCCACACATGAAAAGGAAAACATGTTTACCTACACCTGACCATACTACAACGAATAAATAAGCACCCTATGGTTTCTTCATCCTTTTATAAGCTCTCGTTATCACACGGGGCGGACTTCCCTTAGGTGCCTGAACGTCGTCGCCCTTTTGCTCCTCTGAGGATGTAACATCACCTCCACCCACCTCATCCCTTGTACTTGCTTGCACATTGGCGTGAACATCCTCCCGGAGCTGTTTAAGAACGGTAGCGACAACCTGCTCAGCATCGTCATGTGGCCTCTCCTTGTCATCACGTGATGTTACTTTCCCCAGTCCCGAAGCTGCGTTCTGATCGGCACCTTCATTTGAAACATGCACGCTTGGTTGTGGGCGGATTTGGATGAAGAAATCCATCATCTGGGATGCTTCCCCCGTATCTGCTGCCTGCAGTTCTTTATCACTGCCTTCTTCCTGGTCGGTGTCATTGTCATTGTCAGCATCGTTCTCGTCATTGTCTTTATCCTCTGCACTTCCTTCTTCCTGGTCGGTGTCATCGTCCTTATCCTCGGCACTGCCTTCTTCCTGGTTATTCTCATTGTCAGCATCTCCATGGCCGGTATCACTCGCACCCTTGTTCCTTGCTTCTGGAATAGATGAGCTGGCCCGCGTTTTTGGTATGGATGAAGACGCGGCACGGTCATCCATCTTGCTACACCCGCAACCTTTGAGCAGTCTAATTTTTGTTGCTGCAGCACTCCTTGCATCAGATAGGGCCATCTTCAAGCCACCAATCATTCGTAGCATCCGGGTGGCCATTTCAAGAGGAACCTACAAACAAAGTAGGGTGTGTGTTATTAGTTTACGACAGAAATAGGTAGGAAACAACATATGACATGCGTTTTTCAACATACGGATGTCATCGTGGGTGGTATGGGGAAGCCTTCAACTTCTTCGGCGGGTGGCATCGGTATGAGAAATGGCTCGCTTGCTCCGGTCTCAAGATTTGCAATGTAAATCCTCCGTGACGGAAACTCAAACTCAGCCACGGCATCGACACTTGTAGTGGCTGGAACAGTTGGTGTATGTTGGGTCGACTGAAGTTTTCTTTTCTGTTTTGGTGGTGGAGGAGGAATGTCAGGTGCAAGAAATTCCCTCTTTATCCTATTCAGTTTCTGCATCTCAACCATCCACCAGTTCCGTGCACGGGACATCCCGCATTAAACCATCCACCCACTGCCCGGAAAATGTCCCTTGCAAGGCATCATACAACTCTATTGCGGTCCACTCCCTTGAAAACATTGTATTGGGTGGTGGTGGGGCACCGGCTGGTTTAAGCCATTCACTGTCTCACCAGCCCACTGCCGCATAACCCTCTCTCCTAGATACCATGCCCTCCCATAAGGTGACTCCAAAACCACATGTTTCTTCGCTTTATCCTCACTTTCCCGCACATACTTGGGCAGATCATCACCCCATGGATTCCAAATCACCCTAGTGATTGAGGCATTCTCCAATCGCTCCTTGTACAATGTCATGTCTTTCAAGTTCTTCCCTTGTGATCCTTGTGCCCAGTGTTTTCCCCTTGGGAATGAGGTCCTCCCCGCCCCGATACCTAAAGACTCGAATGAAGGGCCTATGTCCCTAAAGTACTCTGAAGCCCAAGCTTGCCATGCCTCCCAGTAACCACCACTACCAGCTCGACCCCTGCTTAATCCGTCCATATACAAATAAAGGGTTCCCAAGCCTACACTTCCCCAATCATACGTCTTCATTGCAGGGATGTCTTCCACACATGATAGCCAGAATGTATCGACAAACCCACTGCTCGTGTCAGCCATAAATGTAGTGCCGATGAGGACGAAGCAAAACACCCGCAGGAGGTGGTCCCTTCTATCAGGATTGCTGACATCGTAAGTTTCATAATCCTTCATGATATCTGTGTACTTAACTTCCTTTTTTTATACCACCTTTCCCAGTGGTCCCCAACAACATTCTCTAACCTCCTAGCATCGTCCCGTATGGTTATGTCAACTGGGAGCCTCTTACCCGAACATCTCAAACCGCTTATAGCGGAAAAATCAAGAGGCGTCATGGTCATCTCACCAATCAGGGGGAAGTGGAACGAATGTGTGGTGTCCCACCAGAAGTAGCTCAAAGCCCGCATCAGTTGACGGTCGCAGTAAGTCCTCTTCATTGCATTTTTAAACTCTTCCAGACCAGTGTGTCTCTTGAATGAATCCTTCACGTACCTTGGCAGTTTACTGTACCAGGTAACCATAGTTGAAGAAGCCTCGTGGCACTTGAAGGTTGTCATGTGGTCCTGTTCATGGTTCCACGAAGATGTCAATCTCCACACACAACCATCTGCGAGCAAAAAGTGTTATAGTAAACGAAATGTACCTTGTGTTGAGGATTTGACACGTGATGCTCGAAGTCATAGTATAGCTCTGTGTTCATGAATACTCCAACCAACTTCACGGGCTTGATGGACGATTCCCCCTTATCACAGGGCATGCGGGGTTCATACTGAGCTTGTATTTCCATCATTTTACTACCCACCCTCGGAGCCATCTAGAGGAAGACTAACAATAGAAACCCCCAAGAAAGAGGAAACAAGAAATCGTAACCTCAGTGCGAGCCAAACTGCTGAGAAGAACTGGGCAGCAAACCTGGGTCCCTCGAAGTCGACGGCCGGAGTCGGGAGTCCGATGCCGTTGTCTACCGTCGTCGGCCACCAATCTACGCGCGTGTTCGCCAAAAGATCGCATCCATGGCCTTCACAAGTGCTGGAACTCGTACTTCAGGGCTGAGGAGGAGGACAAACTGTTTTCACAGTTAATGGTTACCTGGTAACCGTTATGTGTGACGGAATGTCAGTGGCCAATCCTTAGGTGCCTAAAGATGTACACTATCAACGTTTAGGGTCCATAACTGTCTCATTGGGGCGCCTTAGACCCCTAATATGATACATGGCTCATTTCTGGAGGCCTCTTGAGGTCCCTTGGGCCGATTAGGTAATAGTTGACTTCTGATAAGAGTCAAATGACTCATTGATGGCCTATTCGGTTATTTTCCCCGACACACTTTAGGGGTCCAAAAAGGATCACAATCCCTTCGAATCGTCACCGTAGCCTTTTTGGTCCCTACTTAAGGGTTCGTGGCAACGTTTAGGTGCCTCCACAGGTTCAGTGTGTCACATTAGGACCATAACGAACGTCAGGGTATCACTTAAGGACCTCTAAAGTCTACGATGTAAAATATTTGGGGCCTCGATTCCCTCGCTGACTACAACAAACGACTCTTATTTAAATTTAACGTAGCCCTTTTAGATGTATGCAGAACGCTATATGTGACGCCTAACGCTAATTCCATGTACATTAAACCCTATTGTGCCAACATAACTCCAGAATATTCACATGAACTTTCAACCTGTTACACGAAAATGTTTTCCCCACCAACTCAACCTACTAAGCTGTCAGTCCTACTGTTAATACCATACTACACACGATCTTTCACCACCTTTGGTCTGTAGACTCTTTTTCTTCGTTTCTTCCTCGGCGTACCTTCGACCTTGGTACTAAATTCTGGAGTCAAGTCCTGCACACCATCACTAGCCAGACCCACACTCTACAGCAGGGGCAGTTCCTGAAAAGTCCATGGATGTCACTTGCTGTCCGTTAGCCCTCCGTCTTGTAGGCCTATCAAGCTCTTCCAACTTCAGACGGTGCCATAGGATGGCATGGTCCTTAACATGGGTGAATAATGCATTTGTCTCACTTGCAAGTAGTCGGAGAGCCAATTTACACCGTTTTTCATGTGAGCGCCACTGAAATTTGAATGGACATCCCGTATCAGTGACATAACTATTAATAGGCTAAACACAACTAGTATTACATGTAATAATCACCTCAGATCTAGTATGTTTGTCATATTTATGGGGTTTCCCCATCCAATAACAAACAAACACCCTGCAATCATGACCATTAGGCTGTTGACTAACCGGTATAACCCTTCTTGCAAAATCACAGAAGCTAAAACCAGCTGGCTTAACTATGGCATCCATTGCAGGGCACTACAATGCGTAAACAGAATAGCCTTACATAAACAACCAAACATGACACCAGTCAACTGTCAGGCTGAATTTTAAGGTCTTAGAGGCATACCAACTTGTCTAGCACAGCCCGATACCGTGACGGCGAGTCATTACTTCCACCTATGCTATCCCATACGTCAACGTATTTACCCTCGATGAAGAAAACAACCAGATAGAAGTGTCCGGAATCAATTACGTTGACAGGCACAAACAGCTGCACACATTTACGCAATTTCAGATGAACATTTTAACAAGTGAATGATAACCACACTAAAACAATATTACTTGCTTGCCTAACCTGCTTCAAGTTCGTTGCATTCAACCTCACGTCATCGGGAATCCACCTCAGCCGTATGGCCCTGTCGAGGGTGAACTGTGCACTTACCTCAGCGGATCTCTGCCAAATTTAAATTAAATAACAATTACTAAACATCACCGGCAACCCTATGTTAGTCACACATTTCATAACAAACCTGTAAATCCACCGGGAAATACCAACTCTCAAGGAGTTTCTTAAGAGGCATTGCCTCTCTTGAAGGAATAATACCCACGTATTGACGATCCCATCACATAGCATTCTGTTCGGAGATAGGCCTGCTAAAATGTCCTATCGCTCAATGAAGTAGCCCCGTACCCTAACCAGGTGCTCCCTGGCCCATTAAACAAAAATTTGGTTACTCAAATGCACTCTCAATGAGCATGCTCGCAGGCCCTTACAAAAGACTAATTTCAAGACACTAACACTTACTTCTCATCCTCCCTATGATCAAAAGTATAAGATATTATTTTGTGGTCAACCTCGGCCAAAGCTTTTGAAGCTCTCACAGTAAATGGTCCAGCCCACATCAAGTTCGGCTGACCAGCCTTCTTCACATGAATCCAAGGCGTCCTCTGGAAAGGTCCGCTTACCGGCATTCTTCTTAATTTGTCTTCCCTTAGGCACATACCCCCTCGTAGTACCCTCTGTGATCTGTGCCAATTAATGCAACTGCTTCTCAAAAACACACTGCTACAATATGCATATTGAATTCTATGAACTAAAGAACGCACTGAAATAAAAGCATCTTACCTCGACGCATGAATGCTTTTGACTTCCCACCACCGGTGCCTCTGTCTTACCAGGGACTACACAACCGTCACTATCCTGCTCCTCTTCAACAGCTGGGGCCTTATTGGTCACTGTACTCACCTTCTCAACCATAGGTCTTCTAGGACTATCCACTGAAAGTTTTTTATCTACGCTTTGCCCGACCCCCACTCCCTTCTACACAGGTGACGTCACCTCGGTTTCTACATTCCCATCAAATTTACCCTTCACAGGAGTATTCTCACCACTCCTCAAATCCGGCCGCCTCTCAACAACATTCACTGACGGTCCTCCCAGTTGTGCATCAACATGACCAGGCCCACCTTTCAGTAAAATGATAACAATTTCTTCAACTCTCCTCTGCAGCAAATCAACTTCCTTACACAAACCACAATTCTCTTCTTGCAGCTTGGTCACTTGTTTCTTCAAACTTCTCTCATTCCCCTACAACACAAAAACTATCTCCCGCAGAGCCTTAACAAACCCAATTTCACGGCGCAGCTGCAACACCTCCATTCTTAGATCCACATCCTCATGACCCTCTCGGCAAAGCCTCGGTCGTACTCTTCTTCACCGCTATGGCCTGCAGCCTCACCTCCCTCTTCTTCAGCCTCCATATTCTCATCACATGCAAGGCCCTACATGGTAAGGGAAACCTGTAAGTACCACACTATCAAGCATTGCTGGAACTGAACAAATTCAACGTACCTGATACAAACGCATGTACAACATGGTCAGCTCAAGAGAGAAGAAGACTACGGCTGGAATTTGCTTCGGGATCCTCGCCCCCCGCGCAGTAGCAATCTTTCTCAGATAAAACATCTACAATAATAGAATGGTGGTTTGTAAATTTCATATTACGGGATTACGGAAAACATGAGTACGCTAACCACAAAGAACCATACCTGTAGGAATATTGTACAGCCCCCGACCTTCGGGATATATTCCTCACCGTGTACTCCATTCACAAAAGTCTCAACACTCCTGACCAACTCATTGAAAGCATAACGGCCCCATGATTTCTTCGACCCATTCACACAGTCCACTACATTCTTCAGTTGGGTGGTTTTAAATCCTTTTCCAGGAGGAGGACAGAGAACAATCTTCAGAGCCAAGAGATCATATGCTATACGTACCATCGTCCTGTTGGCGCTCCCAAGCAACACATCAACAACTGATTCATGGGAAACAATGGTACGCTCAGCCAACTTCACACAAAATGCATCACATATCTCCTTACTGGGCTTCACATTCTTGCTGCTTCTAATGTCCTCTCCCCCATCTTCTATACCCATAATGTCACAAAAATGTTCAGCGGTCAATGGATATGTGTGCCCACCAAATGCTATACTGCTGTTCTGCGTACTCCATGAATTTAACATGTCCTTTATCAGATTTTTGTTAGTGGGATCACCCTTCAACCCCAACAAGCTTCTGAAGGGACTATCCCCTATCATTTCATGCCTCTTCTGACTCAACCCACTAACTACGCTGTAGAATGTCCGGACCTGGCATCTCAAAACTATCTTCATCCCGCCATCCCCACCATCACCCCACTTCACCTTATCCTCGGGTGACATTTCATTCCACACATCCTTTATGCTTTGTCTCTCGTCAAGGCCAACATCACCAGCCTTTAACTTCACCATAAAGTCTACTTTGTAACAATAAACCATATTATCTACTCAGACATATTTTAGGGAATCACAAAATTAACCTATTTCACGCATGAAACTTACTGAAAATTGTTCCACGCATTGGCACTGATCTTGATAGCTCTCCTCTTCTTACTCTGACCACTGTTCCAAATGGTTTAAAGAATACAAAATTACTGTCATGTAATGCAAATTATGATTAAATCATTGTTTATACTACATAACAATGTAGACGCTGTTCATTGTACACCATAACGTCACTACTATTCTCAATCGCTGTTTTGGGACGAACTACACTCTCTTTTTAAACCGTCGAACTATAGGGCCTCTGGTATGTCACCGTCCACTTTGGAGGTTAGAAGGGGGTCTAGAAATCAATATACCTTCGCGCCAAGACGTCTTCTTCTTCCCCACCCTTCCTTTTACTCTTGCTTCTGGTTGACCCACTCATAGTTGAAGAAGAACTTCGAATCCTGCGTCACAAACTAAAGAACCCTAAAACTTGGAAGCTACTCGCAACCGGATCACACGTATAACTTTCGAACACGAAAAACATGAGCGCGTGCCAACTTATCTCAAATGCTACTTAGGATGCTTGTTGCGGCGGCGGTGGAAGACGTTCATTGCTTCGCTGGTGCAACAGAAGGAGGAGGAGTGGAAGTTACGTACCTGGGCTCCTGGTCCGATCGTGGAGAAGAACGTGGAAACGACAATCGTGAAGTAACGGTCGCCTCCAAAACGACGTCGTTTTGGTATCTCAGGTGAGAAAAAAAATTGGTACTTCAAGTACTTCAAACTTCAAGTACTTGAAAATAGAAAAGCCTGAGAACTATAGAAGGCTTGAGAAATGAAAACCTCTCAAGCTTTTCCCTTTTATTTTATCGTAATGTTTACTTTTTGGAGAATTTTAAGATTTTTTTTGTCTAATAGTTTTCCCATTTTATTCTCTAAAATTGTGAAGAAGAGGAAAAAATGGAGAGTCTTCCCCAAATTTGGAGCATTTTCCTAATTTTGGAGAGTCTTCCCAAATGAACTTTTTCAAACATCTCTCCTCTCTCATATCTTTTGACTATTTGTTATTGGTTTAAACATATTTTCTCTCTACCCTCTCCTATCACTTCAAATAATTTATTAATTATTAATAAAAATATATAATATTTTATTGTTGTAATAAATGCATGATTCTTTAAAATGGGGAAGCTGTTGGAGTTAGAGCAAAAATAATTTGGATAATACGGCCTTTACTTCCCCATTTTAGAGAAATTTTTGGAAAAACTGTTGGAGATGCTCTTACAGCTAATATCCTTAAAACCTTAACATGGGCGGGATCACTAAGCCCACAACCTACAAATATCTATCATATTATTTTTTGGGTCAATCCAACAAAACTCCATCGTTTCCTAAAAATGAAACTTTTTCATGTCAACTTTATCTTACTACCCTTCATTTTCTTTCTCACTCCAAAAAATTATTTTTGTTCTATATACCTATTTTACTTTATTAACCTATAATCAACCACTTTTCTTAATTTTTGTGAAAAGTCAAATACTCTATATTTGTTGAGACTAAGGAAGTACTAGTTTTGGTTCACATTGGACTTAATTACAATTCAAAAATAAAACTCCAAAATAAATCTTGGAAATCTACTAAAAAGACCTAATGAATCTACTCATATGTAGCACTTGAAATTTTGGTTCTCTGAACGTCCTTCCAAAATTTGATTTTGATTTTCTGGGACATTGTTTGGAACTTTGTGCTTCAGCAAGATTGCTCTATTGCTTGTTCTTCAAGTTATTCTCGTGATACTCTTGGACCCACATCAACTACTCTCTCTCTCCGTCTCATAATTATTGAAACGTTTCTTTACTGTTTCCACAGTATTTAATCTACGATTTATTTTTATGAAATTATAGACATATGAAATTAAATAATTAATATGTTTCTCATAATTTTCACTATAATCTTTCTAAATATATTTTTATTTATTTATTTTTCACTGTTTTTCTTAGTTATATTTTGAGTCAAACACTGCAACTTGAAACAGTAAAAGAGTTAGCCAATTCCCTTCCTTCGGGATCCGATAACTTGTAAACTCCTTTCCTTTCTTCGGCGATGACTTCGAATGGGCCTTCCCAGTTCGGTGCAAATGCACCCCCTTTCGGTCTTCGGGATCCCAGTTTGGTTTGTCGTAGGACCAAATCACCCACTTTGATATTTTTTGCCTTCATTTTCGAATTTGTTGCAGATGCGGTTCTTTGTTGAAAGGCTTTCCTTCGCAACTCTGCTTCATCTCTTCTTCCTTCGAGTAAGTCTAAATTCGCCCGTAGACCTTGCTCATTCGCTACTTCCTCGAACACTTCGGTTCTGAGGGAGGAATTCGCTACTGCGATCGGGATCAGTGCCTCGGTCCCGTATGTCAAAGAGAACGGGGTCTCTCCAGTAGACCTTCGGGGCGTGGTCCGGTAACTCCATAAAACATGGGGGAGTTCTCCGGGCCATTTCCCCTTCGCCTTCCCAAGTCTCGCCTTTAAACCGTCCTTCAACGTTCGATTGGATACTTCCACTTGGCCATTGCTCTGCGGGTGGGCGACTGGGGCAAAATGAATCTTGATTCCGAATCCCTCGGCAAAATCCTGGAATCCACCGTCAGTGAACTGAGCTCCGTTATCGGCAACAAGGACCTTCGGGCACCCGAACCTGCATTTGATGTTCTTCCAGACAAACTTTCGGATGTTTTCAGCCGTAATTGTAGATGGTTCGGCTTCTATCCACTTGGTGAAGTAGTCTACGGTGACTACACAATACTTGATCCTCCGGGAGGCGGTAGGCAAGGCCCCGATCAGGTCGATTCCCCACGGCGAACGGTATAGGGTAATCCGAGGACGATACGTACTCCGAGGGGACTCTCTGTATTCGAGCGTGTTCTTGACACTTCTTGCACTTGTTTACTAGTCTTTTTGCGTCTTCCTTGAGGGTAGGCCAAAAGAACCCTTGCCTTAGTATGACCGCTGCTAACGCGTCCGACTTAATGTGCGACCCGCAGGTGCCTTCATGGGTTTCTCTCGAATGTCCTCGGTGTCTCCTTCTCAGACGCATTTTTGCATCGGGAAGAGAATCCCTTACGGTAAATACTATCACCAATTATGAAAAACTTCTTTGGCCTTTCTCCACGATTTTGGCGGCTTCGGTTGGGTGTCAGGAGTATCCCTTCATCGAGGTACTTCCAATAGGGAGTCCTCCATCCCGAGGTAATGCAGCCTATCCGGGAGTAATCGGCGCAAGGCTCACTCCTTATTTCGTCGTAAGAGGCTGACTTGACGGTGATCGGCCTCGAATTGAGAGACCTCGGGATCTTCTCGATACCTGACTTCTCGAAATCCGCGGCCAATTTTCTAGCTACCTCGGCGTATTTCTTGAGACTTGGTTCTTTGACCTCGTACTCCCCATTCATCTGCTGACCGAGGAGGTTGGAGTCGCTACAGGCATTCAGTGATCGGAATCCCGCTATTTTGGCTAATTACAGACCGGCAATAAGGGCTTCATATTGCTGCGTTGTTCGTTCTGGAAATTGAACTTAAGCGACTTTGTAGCCTTCATTCCTTACGGGCCTTCGAGAACTAGTCCGGCACCTTGCTTGTCCGATCCCGAAGCTCCATCCACGTGTAGAGTCTAGGCCGGACTATCCTCGTTCAAAGAATCCTCACTTTCGGATTCCTTAGGCAATTCCGCGATAAAATCCGCTAATGCCTGCGCTTTGATTGCTCTTCGAGGTTCGTATTTGATCTCGTACTCGCTTAGTTCTACGCACCACTTTGACAACCTTCCGGAGTGGTCTACCCGTTTTAAGATGTCCTTGATAGGGACATTACTTGAACAATGATAGAAAACCCGAGGAAGTATGGCTTGATCTTACGGCTGATAGGACCAGAGAGTACACCGCTTTCTGGATCATCGGATAATTGAGCTCGGCCTCGTGCAATGATTTGCTTACGTAGTAGACCGGCCACTGCTTTCCTTGGTCATCTTCTTGAACAAGTACCGAACTAACGGCCTTTTCTCCTACTGCCAAGTATACAATGAGGGGTCTGTCCTCTGTCGGTTGCCGTAGCGTAGGCATTTCCAAGAGGTATGCTCTGATTTCTTCCCAGGCTTTCTGACATTCGGGATTCCAACTGAATCTAGCTCGTTCCCGTGCGTTCTCGTCCTTAGATTTCTTCTCGCCTTTTCGTACCCCGATTCTACCGGGCTCCGCTCCTTCTTTGATCAAGAGTTTGAAGAAGGGACGGCACTTGTCTCCATATCGAGATATAAAACTACTGAGGGCCGTGATTTTCCCGAGGAGTCTCTGCACGTCCTTTATCGATGAAGGTGTTCTCACGTTTAAGAGAGCTTCGATCTTTGCGGGATTCGCATCGATGCCGCGCTCGGACACCATGAATCAGAGAAATTTCCCGGACGTTACTCCAAAACGCACTTATCGGGTTCAATCGTATTCCATACTTTCGATCTGCCCGAACACTTCTTCAATATCGCGGATTAGATTTTCTTCCTCCTTGCTTTTGATGATGATATCATCAACATAGACCTCGAGAATTCTTCCTATCTGCCCGGAGAATACCTTGTCCATCAATCTTTGGTAGGTTGCTCGGCGTTCTTGATCCGAAGGGCATTCTCGTATAACGGTCGTCGGCGTCGCTTATGAAGGGCGTCTTTTCTTCATCGGCCGGGTTCATCCTTATCGATGATACCCTTTGTAAGCATCAAGGAAAGAGAGTCTCGCGTGCCGGCCGTGGAATCCACAAGCCTATCGATCGGAGGGTTGAGTGCACGAATCCTTCGGGCAAGCATCATTTACGTTAGTAAAATCGATGCACATGCGCAACTTGTCGCTATCCTCTCGGGTTTGCCACCACGGGATTGCTTAACCATTCGGGATGCGATACTTCCCTTATGACTCCGCATCGAGGAGTTTGAAATTTGCTCTTTGATGAAGGCCCTTTTGAATGGAGCGTTATTTCTTTTCTTACGCCTTATGGGTCTTGAATTCGGATTGATGTGCAGGCTGTGTTGTATTACCTTCGGGTCGATCTCGGGCATGTCACTCGGAGAGTAGGCGAACAAGTCTTTATTCATTCGAAGCAAGTTTACAAGATTTTCCTTACTGCCCTCAGGCAAGTCTTTAGCAATTCTCGTTGTCCTATCTCCTTCCAAGACAACGTCTTCGGTATCCGCTTTCTCCTTGTCTTCCTTGAGCAGCCCGGAGTAAGATCCTTCTGAGCTATTGCCATGACATCCTTGGCCTCTCTTTGGCTCACGTAGATCGAGGCGTCACCCTCATCCATGGCAAACGTGATGGTCAGGTATTTCACGTCAGTCCTCATGTGAACAGCCACCTGGGTTTCTCTCCCGATGATAGCATTGTACGCAGAGGGGATATCGAGAACAAGCCATTTGACCATCAGCGTCGTGTATCGGGGTTGACCTTCGGGACCGACTCCGAGGAACATCGCAGGGAGCTCAATGGAGCCTAATACTGGTATTTCATCCGGGCCCACTCCATAGGTTGCTGTCTTGACGGGATTCAAGCGGCTCGATTTAAGCTTGAGGCCTTCATAGGCTTTCCTGAACAACACGTCTGCATTTGAACCATCATCGCAGAGAACCCTCTTGACATCTATGGTTCCAATCCGGAGGGTGATGATGAGCGGGTCATAATGCGGGAGTCGCACTTCGGACCCGTCTCCATTCCCAGGCACTATCAAGCGTTTGACCCTAGGGTAGTCGTTATGGTGTTCAAAATCCCGGTGGGTTGTGGCGGAGCCATCTTCTCTTTCCCCCTTTTGTTCGGTCCCGATGAATCTTCTTCAGCCTTCCCCTTGCCTCTGGAAATTTCTTCGCTCCGAGGCATCTTCAGATATTCCCAGAGCCTCTCTTGATGAGGTGCTCTATGTACCTCTTCGGTGATGGCACTTTGTTCCGTTTCATGGCCGGTGTCTCTATAAGCTGGCGTGCCAGACGAATCACGCTTCGCCCCTTCCGGCATGGCCCTGGGCGATTAATATTCCGGCACCTTGTCTCTGGAGGCAGCGAGGATACTAGCCGAGGCGTATTAAGGGGGTGAAGATCAGATTTCTCTCGAAAGCTCTCTTCGGTCCTCCCGATTCCCAGTGCTTGGTAGCGGGTTCCTCGAGTTCCCCTTCCTTGGTTCTCGATTATCTCTGCTGTCACCGCTTTCCTTGGCGAGACAACATCTCTTGAGCAATCATATGCTCCTGGGTGACAACATACATTTCTTCGACGCTCGTGAAGTTCTTCCGAGATAACTCGTAAGCCAGGCGCGAATTGGGGATGAGCGCCTTTGTGAATGCCATGATGCGAATGTTGTCCGTCAGATCAGATGCTTGAACGGCTTCTCGGTTGACTCTCGACAAATTCCCGAATACTCTCGTTCGGTCTTTGTTTGATATCAAACATCTGGATGGCCCTTTTCGCTGACCTCTTGCATCCGATGAAGTGTGTTGTGAATTTAGTGGCCAGGTCCCCGAACGATGACACCGAGTTCGGAAGGAGTGAGTTGTACCAAGCGGAGGCCGGACCTCCTAAAGCTACTTCAAAGCACTTGCACAGGGCCGCCTCGTTGGCTCCTTTCAGCTCCATCGCTCTTTTGTACTTGCGGACAAAAGCGTCAGGGTCTCCTGAACCTTGGTACACCTCCAATGGGTGCGGTAAGTTAAACACTCAGGGCATCGGGGTGTCCCGAATCCTGCTGGTGAATGGTCCTTCATTAGGGATGTCCTCGCATTTGGGCTCGGGAATGCCCGAGTTTCTCTCGACTCTCTCCAGGCGATGCAGCAGTTGCCTGATCACATCGTCCCGCGGATCACCATGCACCAGTCTTTCTGGCCTTGGGGATCGGTCTATCTTGTACACCCTCGGGGACCTCGAGCGCTGCCGGCTTTGGCCAGTCGGAGAAGCAACTTGTTGCGAACACACTGCTGGCTACCATCGCCCGATCGGTTATGCCGTGATAACTGTCTGTCACGAGGTTGACAGGATTGACCAGTCTGGTCGTTCTGGCTTCTTCGCTCTTCCTGAAGGACCATCCGCACAGCTTGGACAAGGTCAGGGTCCAAGTGCCGAATGTCGCTTCGGCGGTAGCTGGAAGTAGGACGTAGGGAGGTTGCTCCATTGGACTCCTCTGGGGAACCCCTATAGCTGGGATCGGCCGTGCGGCCGTTGGTGGAACCTTCTCCCTCGGCACGGATGATCGGGAGCGGGAATGGCCCCCACGTTCAATCTGATTCTGGGGACCACCGCGTTTCCAACAGACGGTGCCATTTGGTGGCAAATCGGTGTGCGTGATCGCCACGTTCCGGTTTGACTTGCGTTTCATGACATTGACGGAAGCCATTAGGTCGACTTTGCGTACTAGAGCGCGATTGTCGAGGAATAGAGAGATCCTCTGTGGTTCTGATTTGACGAGTCGCGTTGAGTAGTTGTAAAACGTTACCCTTTTAGGTATGAATAGTGAATGTATTTATAGTCCCATGTCTCAGTGGCATTATTGTAATATCTCAATATAAGGTGATTATATATTTTAGGTCATATATGCACTTCGGGAAGTATAGTTCGGGAACGTCCTCAATCTTTATTCGGGTTATATGCTAGTTTTTTAATGAGGCCCTTATTTCGGGCTTATGTGTGGGCCTTTTGTTAGGCCTTTTATGCGTATTTGGGCCTGACGGCCATCATTCTCAATCCTGTTGTTCTTCTTTGGTTGTGCAGAAAAATGAAGAGGCCGCGGATGCGCTAAGAGTTGAATAAAGCGAAAGCGCCACGGCTTTGGAAAAAGGAAGAGCTCACACGGGAGTTCCAACCGAGCCCCCACTTGAGGAAGAAGCCACACCGTTGCTGGAGGAGAAGATGATGTGCGAAGAGGACCTGCACCTCCCTAACTTGGGGGAAGGTAACTTGTCTCTTTCTTCTGGCAGCGAAGGGTATACGCCTGCGTACGAAACTATGGCTTCCTTAAGTTTTCATGCTACGAACGTGGGTGATGGATCAGACGTCGATCATCCTCCACACCCACTGTTCGAATATTTATATGGAACTTCCCAAGATGCCATGTTTACCCCCTGCGAGACATCCATGTCTATCTTTAGTAAACATGAGCATCTTAGAAAGATTAAGACTGAAACCATGTTAATGGTTGAGGCGAAGAGAGAAGGCAGATTGTCCCTCTCCGAGCCTCCTGTTTATACTAATGCTAGTCCGTGTGTGCCACACTTTGATGTTCATTTTACGACTAGCTTAGTTTTCTCTTCTTTGTCTTGGGAAGCACAAGTGCATGTGGTTTGCAAAGGCAAAGCTTCCCTTGACCCACCCCCTCTCCATGAACAAAGGTCTACACTTTTTAGACCGCATGCTTTCCTTGAGTGTAAGTTCATTGTTAATTACATACAATACTCTAGGAAGCATGTCATGAATTTTTATCGACTTTTGTTCATGATTATGATGCATATTGGAGTTATTATGCTCCCCTATTTGTATGCATCGCCACCATGACCCCAGTCTTCATCGATGAGCTTTCATTCACTAACCCCTAATGTTACGTAAAAGTTTGTTGTGCTTGTTTCATTTGCGAAGTTTCTTCCCTTTAGATTCGAGGACGAATCTTTTTAAGAGGGAGGGAATGATGTGATCATGAGGTCCGCAAGCAACAACAAAGTGTCCCAGACGAAGAGGCAGCGAATGAAGCTCGGAGCAACTCCGTGGCGAGGAGGTGCATAGGCTCAAGTAGCCTGATCCATGGTTTAGGCGATCACCTGACCAGGAGAAGGCAACGCCTCTATGTGAGGGCTCCTCAAGAGACCTCAAGGCAAAGGCAAGACTTCTTAAGCAAAGGCATCTCGGCGATGGCAAAGTCTTCGGGCGAAGCCATTTCTGAGAAATCCCAAAGTGAAGCCCTCAAGCCAGAAACTCCAAAGTAAAGACTTCAAAGTGAAGGTAAAGTCTTCTTCGCGAAGCCTCCAGGAGAAGGTGAGGCCTTTTGGCGAAGGCATCTCC
This sequence comes from Stellera chamaejasme, assembly GCA_024586325.1. Taxonomy (NCBI): domain Eukaryota; kingdom Viridiplantae; phylum Streptophyta; class Magnoliopsida; order Malvales; family Thymelaeaceae; genus Stellera; species Stellera chamaejasme. The sequence goes on from CM044981.1 coordinate 24,107,509, forward strand.
GCAATGCTTCCAAGCGAAGGCGAAGCCTTCGATGCGAGGCCTTCCAGTTCAGGCGAAGCCCAGAAGCGAAGCCACCTATGCTTAATAAAGCAGCCGACCATCTCCAACCACTCCCATCCCATCTGGAACACTCCCTCCTTTCAAGCCGACACTTGGGAGTATTCTATTGTTTACTTTAGCTTTTACCTTTTTACCTTTTTAGGATAGCATGCCTGTTGAGGCACTTTATACCTTTTTAGCATGCCTGCGCATTTGTCAAAGACTGTCCCCTCTCCCTCCTATAAAAGGGACAGCAAACTCTTTTGTAACCTAGAACATATGTAAAGCTTAAGAAGGACAATTCCTTAAGCCCGGTTCTCACCCCCTTGCTACATTCCGCCATCCCCCTTGATTGATTGTTTATCATCAAGTTTAATATCTAGTATTGCTTAATCTCGTAGTTAAGAGGTGCTAGATCTTCCATACTCCCCAGGCTTATCGCAGATATTGCCCAACCTCGTAGTTGGGAGGTGTCTGTGGCCGAATCTATCCTTCTTTGTTCGTCGACTCCTTCAAGCTAGATCTGCGCTTCCGTACGATCTCGCGGCTTCGCGTCAAGTGTACCCGTGATCGTATCACTTAGCCAACTGGCCGACCAAATCCCATCCAAGGCGTCCTTTCTCTGAAGACACTCGGGAAGACAAGCGCCTACTTTTCAAGCAAAAGACACCCGAACACTTTTTAGACTAGCTTTTGCCTTTTCACCTTTTTGGAAGCTTTTCGCACTGCATGCATGCGAAAGCACTTTATGCTTTCTGCACGCATGCACGGATGTAAAAACCGCTTTGCCTCTCACATCTCTCCTCACTATTTAAGCTAGTTACAGACACCATTGTAACCTAGAACATAATTTTGAATTAACCAATTCGCCCAAAATTCTCCAAGTGAGACATTGACTTTTGTGTTCTCTTTTCTTGCATTTCCATCTCCGTAGTGATCCATGCAAGAGGATCCAAACATAATATCTAGTATTGCTTGACCTTGTAGTCAAGAGGTGCTAGATCCCATCTCCATTCCCAGGCACTATCAAGCGCATTGCCTCATCCCGTAGTGAGGAGGTTCGCTTGGCCGAAACTGTTCGTTTGTTTGTGTTCACCTCCGCCAAGCTAGATCCGTAAGCGTTGATCACACCCACACCACCCGTGATCACATCAAGTGGTATCAGAGCCAAAGCGCTTGCTGGAGGTATCGTATTAATTGTTTGATTTTTCTTCAAGCAAAACCTTTTGTTATCTTTCTTACGCTTGAAGAAATCTCGGTTGATGATCCCAGTGGAAACCGAAAGAGTTGTTTGAAAGTGTGTTTGTTAAAGTCAAGTATTTTCGAGTTTAAACAGAAAAGAATTGTCTTGCGGTACAAAAGCGCAAAGAAAAGCATTCAAAGAAAGAAAAGTGTTGAGCAAGTTTATGTGTTCTTGAAGAGTTCTTGAGTGTTCTTGCGTGTTCTTACCAAAACACAAGTGAACAGTACTTTCAATCCGAAAATAGTTTCTGAACTTAAACCAAAAGTGTTTGTGATTGTGAAAAGCCTTTTCTAATATCCCAACCTACTTCTTTCGACCCCCAACTCAACTCTAACATCTCAACAAAACTAGTTTCAAGCAACTAGTCATTTTCTTGGGTTTCAAGTTGCGGTTCTACTTGAGTTACTGTTTGTGTCTCTTTGCGTGTTCATCTTTGATCTAAGGTTGACGTCGGTATCAAGCTTAGAGAACTTGTGAAAGCCTTTAAGTGGGAACCGCCGAAGTAAAAAATCACTAAAGCCTCTGTGCGAAACACGAGAGTGAGTGTAAACACTCAGGGAATGGTGAGGTTTTTTTCCTAACTGCATATTTTCAACTGCACTTTTATTGCAGATGGTTTCGTCAGATTCAACGCCTCCTCATCCATCCCAGCTAGCAATGCATGACACGCTAGTGAAAATATTACAAAGGTTGGATGATTTGGGAGCTCAAGTCGCCACTACAAATGAGTGACTGACAAGGGTAGAGGTTGCCCAAGGAAAGCAACCGGAAAGCTCGCAAGTCCACGAGGATGCCCATGCATCGCGGGCTCAAGGCGGGGTCACTCATACTACCCTTAATCCATCGGCGAAGCCACAAGCCACCCCTCACAGTCGCCCAACTCCCTCTATGAGAATAGACCATGGTGTTGATGTTCTGGATAATGATGATCAGGACTACTATGCGGAGCCACCACCAAAACCAACAAAAAGAAGGGTCTTTCCCGATAGAGCTCAAGCCAGAGCTTATCTCGAGAGAGACCTTGAAGAAGAAGAAGAAGCAGAGCGAGGACGTGATCATCGAGATTTCAACCAAAACCTAGGAGGAAGAGCGCCAACCCAGGATCAACAGGCCCTCGCCAATTTAAAGCTTCAAATACCGCCCTTCTACGGCTCCAGTGATCCGGAAGAATATTTTACTTGGATGGCCAAAACCGAGCGGATCACTGATATGATGGGATATAATGATGCGTCCGCATTAAAGCTTGTTGTCATTGAGTTTCATGACTATGCCCTCACCTGGTCGGAGCAAGAGCATTACGAGAGGGCAAGACCCCGCGGTCGCCCCATCGCCACTTGGGAAGATCTTAAACGGGCCATGAAAAGTTGGTTTGTGCCAAGTTACTACGACAGAGATTGTGCCCAGAGGTTGCAACGTCTTATTCAAGGTCATCGCAGCGTAGAAGAATATCAAAAAGACCTTGAAAGGGCGTTGATGAGGGCCAATGTCAAGGAGGACGATGAGGCTAAGCTAGCCAGATTTTTATATGGCTTAAGAGAGGACATTGCCAAAACAGTTGAGCTGTGTGACTATCGGGACTACCAAGATTTGGTGCACAAGGCTATCAGAGTAGAGAAGCAACTGAAAAAGGGGAACTCCTATCATCCCGCCCATACACCCATCAGGGGCTCAGGAAGCAAGACCACCCCCTTCGCCAAACCGCCCCTGTCGAAACCTTACCAGTCTCCCACGGCGATGCCACCCTCTCGCCACAACTACCCTAACGCGAGGCCCCCATCACACCCTAAACCAAAAACCGGCACCCGCCATTATGAAGCCTCTCGCCAAACAAGGAGCATCGAATGTTTTAAGTGTTTGGGCAAGGGACACTATATGTGAGATTGCCCCAACAAAAGGGCCATGTTCATTCGGCCCAATGGGGAGTTATCTAGTGAAGATGAAGAGGAGATCCCTCTTGAGCCACAAGATCAGGAGAGTGAAGCAGAAGAAGGGGAGCTGCCCATGGACGGTCTAATCTTAGTCACCAAAAGAGTCCTCCAAAGCTCCCCAAGTATTATTGAAAGCACTCAGCGGGAAAACCTGTTCCAATCAAGAGCTATGGTGAATGGAACCCTATGTAGTCTCATTATCGATAGTGGGAGCTGTGTCAACACAGCCAGCGAAGACATGGTCACTGAGTTGGGTCTTCGCACCATTGCGCATCCCAAACCATACCAACTTCAGTGGGTTGATGATAGGACCTTTGTGAAGGTAGTGAAACAAGTTGAAGTACCGATAAAGATCGGCAAGTACGGAGATTCTATCACTTGCGATGTGGTGCGAATGCAGGCCACACACATCCTCTTGGGAAGACCCTAGCAATACGACAAGGAGGCCATACATTATGGCAAGACCAACAAATATGCCCTCACCCATCGCAGCAAACCTTATACCTTGCTTCCCCTCACGCCAACCCAAGCCCTCCAAGACCAAGTTCACCTGGCAAGTAAGGCCGAGAGAAAAAGAAAGAGCGAGGGCAGAGAGAAGAGAGAAAATGGTGAGAAGGTTCAAGGAACCTTGAGTGAAAGAAAAGAGTGTGCATTGATGGGAAACACCACGAGTGAGCAAGCGAGAAAACAAGAGTGCTGGTGGCTGATCTGTGCGCGTGATCGCCACGTTCCGGTTTGACTTGCGTGTCACGATGTTGACGGAAGCCATTAGGTCGACCTTGCGTGCTAGAGCGCGATTGTCGAGAAATAGAGAGATCCTCTGAGATGGTGATTTGACGAGTCGCGTTGAGTCGTTGTTAAACGTTACCCCTTTAGGTATGAATAGTGAATGTATTTATAGTTCTATGTCTCAGTGGTATTATTGTAATATCTCAATATAAGGTGATTATGAATTTTAGGTCATATATGCACTTCGGGAAGTATGGTTCGGGAACGTCCTCAAGCTTTATTCGGGTTACTTGCTAGTTTTTTAATGGGGCCCTTATTTCGGGCTTATGTGTGGGCCTTTTGTTAGGCCTTTTATGCGTATTGGGCCTGGCGGCCATCAAGTGCATCCCTCCCATGGCCAAAGAAAGAGATTTCAAAAGAGCCTTTCTTGGAAACAAAACTTGTTTTCTCATGATTCCCACTCATTGCATGCTAACACTTGACCATGTATCTTCTCTCCCTTTTTATGTGCAGGAAGTTCTGAAGGAATTTGATGAAGTATTCAATGAGCCGCGAACCCTTCCCCCCTATCGCGGCATAGAGCATCAAATAGGCTTACTTCCGGGTGCGACTTTACCCAACAAGGCCGCCTACCGGACCAACCCTCAAGAATCCAAAAAAATCCAATTGCAAGTGCAAGAGCTGCTGGACAAGGGATTCATCCGCGAAAGCCTTTCGCCCTGCGCGGTGCCAGTCATACTTGTGCCAAAGAGCGATGGCACTTGGCGCATGTGCATGGACTGCCGCCCCATCAACTCTATCACTGTAAAGTATCGCCACCCTATACCTAGACTTGATGACATGTTAGATGAATTAAGTGGTGCTTGCGTGTTTTCAAAAATTGACCTTAGAAGTGGCTATCACCAAATTCGAATGAAGAAAGGTGATGAGTGGAAAACTGCCTTCAAAACCAAAATTGGTTTATATGAATGGAATGTTATGCCCTTCGGGTTATCAAACGCACCTAGTACTTTCATGCGTTTAATGAATCATGTCTTAAGACGGTTAATTGGGAAATTTGTGGTAGTATACTTTGATGACATACTTGTTTATTCTAAGAACCATGAGGAGCATGTTGAGCATTTGAGGCAAGTCCTCGACACACTTAGATCAGAAAAATTGTATGCTAAATTTGAGAAGTGTGTCTTCGCATCCCATGAAGTTAACTTTCTTGGATACGTAGTGGGTGCGAATGGTGTCAAAGTAGATGAGAGTAAGATCAGTGCAATTCGAGATTGGCCTACTCCTAACTCATTAATGAAGTAAGATCCTTTTTAGGACTTGCTAGTTTTTATAGGAGATTTGTTAAAGAGTTTTCTTCCATCGCCGCCCCCTTGCATGAGCTAGCTAAGAAGAATGTAGTATTTGAGTGGGGTAGATCACAAGAGGAGTCTTTTAATGAATTAAAATCTCGATTGACACATGCACCCTTGCTTACTTTGCCAAACTTTGACAAAGTCTTTGAAGTAGAGTGCGATGCCAGTGGGATAGGTATTGGCGCTGTCTTACACCAAGAAGGCCGCCCCACCGCCTTCTTTAGTGAGAAGTTAAGTGGAGCAACTTTGAATTACTCCACATATGACAAAGAGCTATACGCTCTTGTGAGGTCATTGCAAACATGGAGTCATTATTTACTGCCTAGGGAATTTGTAATCCACACGGACCACTTGTCCTTGAAGTATCTTCAAGGGCAAGGAAATTTGAGCAAAAGGCATGTTAGGTGGGTAGAGTTCATCGAGTCCTTCTCCTATGTCATTAAGTACGAAAAGGGCAAAGAAAATGTTGTTGCTGATGCGCTTTCTAGGAGATATGCATTACTCATGACTCTTGATACAAAGATTGTTGGCTTTGATGGTTTAAAAAGCATGTATGAGCATGATGCGGATTTTTGAATGTGTTGGGTCATGTTCGGGGAATTGCTTGGTTCGGGCAACCTTCGTTGTTCAGGCGTGTGATTCCTCTCTGAGGTATTCGGGTAACTGAGTCCTTTTGTTTCGAAAATCTGTTCGGGTATTGGAAATGTACTCCGGACTTTACTGTACGGGAAATGAGGATGAAAAGTCCTCCTTTGGTCCCGAGCAATGTTCGGGCTGTAGAAGCGTTTCCCGTACTATAACGTCCGGGAAACTGAGGATGTGAATTCCTCCTTTTGTCCCGAACAATGTTCGGGCTTTAGAAACGTTTCCCGTACTATAACGTCTGGGAAGCGAGGATGTGAATTCCTCCTTTTGTCCGAACACTGTTCGGGCTTTTGAAGTATTTCCCGTACTATAATGTCCGGGAAACTGAGGAAGTGAATTCCTCCTTTTGCCTCGAACAATGTTCGATCTTTTGAAGTATTTCCTGTACTATAATGTGGGGGGAACTGAGGAAGTGAATTCCTCCTTTTGTTTCGAATAATGTTCGGGCTTTTGAAACGTTTCCCGTACTATAATGTCCGGGAAACTGAGGATGTGAAGTCCTCCTTTTGTCTCGAACAATGTTCGGGCTTTTGAAACGTTTCCCGTACTATAATGTCCGGGAAACTGAGGATGTGAAGTCCTCATTTTGTCTCGAACAATGTTCGGGCTTCTAAAACGTCTCCCGTACTATAATGTCCGGGAAACTGAGGATGTGAAGTCCTCCTTTTCTCGAACAATGTTCGGGCTTCTGAAACGTTTCCCGTACTATAATGTCCGAGAAACTGAGGATGTGAAGTCCTCCTTTTGTCTCGAACAATGTTCGGGCTTCTGAAGTATTTCCCGTACTATAACGTCCGGGAAACTGAAGTCGGATCTGGGGTTTTCTCTTCGGGATGCTCGTGACGGTTCATCTCCTTAATCGCCACTTTTTGAATCGACGGCAGGGATCGAGTGACTTTTGATGTTTCATCTGCCCGATCTTTTCTATAAATGTGAGTTGAGCGTCACTTTCATTTGTATCTCAAGCTCTCTTCTCTCTTCTCACAATAAAATCACGACGGATAATCCTATGCTCCAGGAGGCGGTTAATATCTTCAAGAGGTGGAGAACTGTTGAAGAATCTAATCCAGAAGACTTCTTCCCCCCTTTCCTCGGAGAAACCACCGTTCCGGACGGTTATAGAGGTTCGTCCGCCGTCCATCAATTCTACCGACTCCACCGTCGGGTTGTTGGCCTTGTGCCGTCGGCCGTCCTTAAGCCTTCTTCCAGCGAGCCGTCCTTGTCTCCTCCGGCCATTTACCCGAAGTACATGAGAATGGCCCCTACTTTTCCCACCCCTTCTACTGTTCGTCCTTCAGGTTGCCTTTTAGAAACCAAGGGCGAGGTTCCCGAAGGTTGGTGGTCCGAGATAGAGAACTACCGGAGCAAGGCAACTCCGGAGCTAATAAAAGAGTGGCAATCCACTTATTTTGTCCCGATGATAGTTTGTACTTGGGTTCCTTCCCTAGAATGCCGGGCGTATGAGCCTGGGAAAGGCTGGTTGGTGATCTTTAAGGATCAACTGCTGTGCGGGCTCCGCTTCCCCCCGCACCCATTCGTCCGACAGCTGGCGGAATCCCACGGGCTCGCGGTTAACCAATTCAGCCCGAATACATACTGCCACATAAACGCCTATCTCATTCTTTGTGCTCTGTTTGAGACAGAGCCAACTGTATCCACTTTCCTCCAGTACTATAAAGTCAATGTGATCCCGAGGAACTGTTTCTACTTCTTGATGCAGGGTCCTCCTCTTGTGAAATTCAGTTTCGTTTGGAACTTGCCAACCAGCCGCAAGGGATGGCATCAGGAATTTTTCTTCATGAAGCCTGATGCGTCATGGGGCTTGCAAACTGCGCAAAAGGTAGGAGGACTGCCGGACGTGCAGAATCCTCGGCGCTTGCTGAAGGGGGCTGCCGCCAAGGAGAATTATGACCGGTTCGATAATAAAATCCGGACCATTGCTCCTTTGTACTGGAGGTTGATTACTCAAGGGGTCCTTTCTCACTTGGGTATTATCCAGGGGGACTTGGGGGAGTTGGGCATCCGGGAATCTCCCTCTTCGACCCGAGACTTGGCCTTGGTGCATCGTCTTCAGGGCGAAACGTCCTTCGAGGACTTCAAGAAAGGTTTATATCGTTCTTGTTCATTGATGCATTCGTTTGATATTAACTAATTCTTCCCCTTTTTGCGAAATGGAGCCCGAGTTTGATCTCAGCGCTATCTTAGGGACGCGAGGAAAGAGAAACCGGGCTCTAAAGCCGGAGGTTCAAAGCCCGCAGCAGCTGAGAAGAAACGAAAGAGGGTTTCTGCGGGCGATGCTGATGCTGGGGGCCAGCCTGCTGAGAAGTCGGCCGGGGAAGTTCCATCTCCGGTTTATGTTGAAGGTCATCCTACTCGGGATGACGCTTATGAATCTTTGCGAGAACTCCCCGAACAAATCAGAAGGGCTAGGGGGAAGTTCACGGCTTCGAGGGTAACTGAGCAAAGAGCCCCGGAGGTCGCACCAATCGAGTTTCAACTAGGTAACCAGTTTGTGAAGTTACGCAATCTCTGCTTTTGGAACTTATTCGGAAATCTTTCCCGAATGTTCGGTGAAGACCCGCTGCATGACGTGGTTCGATCTCATTTTTGTACGTTAGGTCCAGACTGGAAAGAGTCCCAGGAAGAGAGGCGGCGGCTGCGGGACGAGAAGCTCTCGCAATTCGGGAATAATCTCATTACCCGGGAGCCGGGGTGGCTGATCCATGAGGATCGAACATCTGGGACGGCGAAGATGCCAAAGATATGGCTCCCGAGCTATTTCAAGGGACCGCCACCGCCCGAACAGTGGAGTGCTTAGAACACTTCTACCCTGACTTGGACGTTGCTGCTTCAAAAATGGCCATCCTTGGGTATCAGGTTAGTATTTGGTTTCTTATTTCTTAAGTCTGAGCTTCCGGGGTAATACCGAGGGAAGGTAATCCTTTTGATGGTGTGCGGATGGCCACGATGGGCGGGTGGGTTTCCCGAGTTATCCGGCGTCAACCCGGATCCGGTCGAAGCCGAGCGGCGGGCGACCAAATCCATAGCCGTGGTGGCTAAGCTGATTCGGCGAGTCCACCACTATGGCAGCTGCTGCGGCACTCCGTACTTCCACCATACTCGAGCTTCCCGAGGGCACTCACATTCGGGAGGACCTCAGCCCGGCCGAAGCTGATGATTTTGCCTTGGCTGAGGTTGCATTCCTGAGCGCGGTCAAAGACCACCGCCGTTCTGAAGACGCTCTTCGGGAAGAAGTTCGAAAGCTCGAAGCCGAGAAAGAGAAATTTCAGGTTGACTTCGCCAACCTGAAAGAGCATCACGAGCACGAGCAGCGGGTCAAGGATGAAGAGATCCGCAAGCTTCGGGAGGAGCAGGATCTGAAGGCTAAAGATGAGGAAATTCAGAGACTTCGGGATGAACTTGCCAAAGCTGAGGACAAAATCCTGAAGTATCAGAAGGCGCTGAAGGATTCTATAAATCTGGCTGTTGACAAATACACCTTCGGGTTCTGCCTGGCCAGGAAGCAAATCGTTGAGCGCAATCCTCATGTTGACCTATCCGGGCTTGAGGGGAATGACGAGCCCGAAGAAGATCCTAGCTGAGTACGGCGAGGAGTTTCTGCATCCGCCCGAACCAGTCACCGTAGACGACTTCGCTGATCCTCAATGATGTAATTTTCTTTCAAGTCCATTTTTGTAATCCAGCCTCGGGCGTTATTAATGAAAACATTCAAGGATTGGTTCAACACTTGTCTCTAAATTCAGTCGTGCTTTATTACTCCTCGGTCATACAAAATATTTCTTCAATGCCTCGGAATGATAAGAATTTGCTAATTCCCTTCCTTCGGGATCCAACAACTTGTAAACTCCTTTCCTTTCTTCGGCGACAACCTCGAATGGACCTTCCCAGTTCGGGGCGAACGCGCCCCCTTTTGGTCTTCGGGATCCTAGTTTGGTTTGTCGTAGGACCAAATCACCCACTTTGATATTCTTTGCCTTCACTTTGGAATTTGTTGTCGATGCGGTTCTCTATTGGAAAGCTTTCCTTCACAGCTCTGCTTCATCTCTTCTTCCTTCGAGTAGGTCCAAATTTGCCCGCAAACCTTGCTCATTCGCCATTTCTTCGAACACCTCGGCTCGGAGGAAGAGTTCGCTACTTCAATCGGGATGAGCGCCTCGGTCCCGTATGCCAAAGAGAACGGGGTTTCTCCGGTAGACCTTCGGGCGTGGTCCGGTAGCTCCATAAAACATGAGGGAGTTCTCCGGGCCATTTTCCCTTTGCTTTTCCAAGTCTCGTTTTTAACCCATCTTTCAAAGTCCGGTTAGACACTTCGACTTGGCCATTGCTCTGCGGGTGGGCGACCGGAGCAAAATGAATTTTGATCCCGAATTCCTCGGCGAAATCCTGGAATCCACCGTCAGTGAACTGAGTTCCGTTATCAGCAACTAGAACCTTCGGGCATCCGAACCTGCAAATGATGTTCTTCCACACGAACTTCCGGATGTTTTCAGCCGTAATTGTGGCTAGTGGTTCGGCTTCTATCCACTTGGTAAAGTAGTCCACGGTGACTACGCAATACTTCAGTCCTCCTGGGGCGGTAGGCAAGGCCCCAATCAGATCGATTCCCCATACGGCAAATGGTATGGGGTAATCCGAGGACGATACATACTCCGAGGGAATTCTCTGTATTCGGGCGTGTTCCTGACACTTCTTGCATTTGTTAACTAGCCTCCTTGCATCTTCCTTGAGGGTAGGCCAAAAGAACCCTTGTCTCAGTATGACCGCAGCCAACGCATCTGATTTAATGTGCGACCCGCAAGTGCCTTCATGGGTCTCTCTCAGAATGTCCTCGGTGTCTCCTTCTCCGACGCATTTTTGCATCGGGAAGAGAATCCTTCGCATGCAGATTATCACCAATGATAACGAACTTGCTTGCCTTTCTCCTGATGTTCGCGGCTTCGATCGGGTTGTCCGGGAGTATCCCTTCATCGATGTACTTCCAATAGGGGACCCTCCATCCCGAGGTAATGCAGCATATCCGGGAATAGTCGACGCAAGGTTCACTTCTTCGTCGTAAGAAGCTGACTTCGAAAGCTGATCGGCCTCCGAATTGAGCGACCGCGAGATCTTCTCGATACATAGCTTCTCGAAATCCGCGGCCAATTTTCTAGCTACCTCGGCGTATTTCTTGAGACTTGGTTCCTTGATCTTCTACTCCCCATTCATCTGCTGAACGAGGAGGTTTGAGTCGCTACATGCTTTTAGTGATCGGATTCCCGCTTTCTTGGCCAGTTCTAGACCAGCAATAAGGGCTTCATACTCGGCGCGTTGTTTGTTACCGGAAAGTGAACTTGATCGACTTTGTTGCTTTCATTCCTTCCGGGCCTTCGAGAACTAATCCGGCACCTTGTTTGTCCGATCCCGAAGCTCCATCCACATGTAGGGTCCAGACCGGACTATCCTCGTTCAAAGAATCCTCACTTTCGGATTCCTTGGGCAATTCTGCGATAAAATTTGCTAATGCCTGTGCCTTGATCGCTCTCCGAGGTTCGTATTTGATCTCATACTCGCTTAGTTCTATGCACCATTTCGACAGTCTTCCGGAGTGGTCTACCCGCTTTAGGATGTCCTTGACAGGGACATTACTTCGAACAATGATGGAAAATCCGAGGAAGTATGGTTTCAATCTTCTGGCTGATAGGACTAGAGAGTACACCACTTTCTGGATCATCGGGTAATTGAGCTCGGCTCCGTGCAATGACTTGCTCACGTAATAAACCGGCCACTGTTTTCCTTGGTCGTCTTCTTGAACAAGTACCGAACTTACGGCCTTTTCTCCTACTGCCAAGTATACAATGAGGGGTCTATCCTCGGTTGGTTGCCGAAGCGTAGGCATTTCCAAGAGGTAGGCTCTGATTTCCTCCCAGGCCTTCTGACATTCGGGATTCCAACTGAACCTAGCTCGTTCCCTTGCGTTCTCGTCCTTAGATTTCTTCTCTCCTTTTCGTACCCCAATTCTACCGGGCTCCGCGCCTTCTTTGATCAAGAGTTTGAAGAAAGGGCGGTACTTGTCTCCATATCGAGATATAAAACGACTTAGGGCCGTAATTTTCCCGAGAAGTCTCTCCACGTCCTTTATCGATGAGGGTGTCCTTACGTTTAGAAGAGCTTCGATCTTTGCTGGATTCGCATCGATGCCGCGCTCGGACACCATAAACCCGAGAAATTTCCCGGATGTTACTCCGAAAACGCACTTGTCCGGATTCAATCGTAATCCATACTTTCGGATCTGCCCGAATACCTCTTCAATATCGCGGACGAGGTCCACTTCCTCCTTGCTCTTGATGATGATATCATCAACGTAAACTTCAAGAATTCTTCCTATCTGTCCGGAGAATACCTTGTCCATCAACCTTTGATAAGTCGCCCCGGCGTTCTTAAGTCCGAAGGGCATTCTGGTATAACAGTGTGTCCCGGCGTCGCTTATGAAGGACGTCTTTTCTTCATCTGCCGGGTTCATCCTGATCTGATGATAACCACTGTAAGCATCGAGGAAAGAGAGCCTCGCGTGTCCGGCCGTGGAATCCACAAGCCTGTCGATCGGAGGAGTTGGGTACGAGTAATTCGGGCAAGCATCATTTACGTTAGTAAAGTCGATGCACATGCGCAACTTATCGATGTCTTCTCGGGTTGCAACTACGGGATTGCTTAACCATTCGGGGTACGATACTTCTCTTATGACCCCAGCATCGAGAAGCTTCGAGATTTGCTCTTTGATGAAGGCCCTCTTCTGTCTTATAGGTCTTGAATTCGGGTCGATGTGCAGGCTGTGTTGGATGACTTTCGGGTCGATCCCGGGCATATCACTCGGAGAGTAGGTGAACAAGTCTTTATTCATTTGAAGCAAGTTTACAAGATTTTCCTTACTGCCCTCGGGCAAGTCTTTCGCAATTCTTGTTGTCCTATCTCCTTCTAAGACGACTTCTTCGGTATCCTCTTTCCCCTTGTCATCCTTCGAGCAGCTCGGAGTAGGATCCTTCTGAGCTATTGCCATGACGTCCTTGGCCTCTCTTTGGCTCACGTAGATCGAGGCATCGCCCTCATCTGTAGCGAAAGTGATGGTGAGGTATTTCACGTCGGTTCTCATGTGAATAGCCACCTGGGTTTCTCTCCCGATGATAGCGTTGTACGCAGAGGGGACATCGATGACAAGCCATTTGACCATCAACGTCGTGTACCGGGATTGACCTTCGGGACCGACTCCCAGGAACATCGTCGGGAGCTCGATAGAACCAAGCACTGGCAGTTCATCCGGGCCTACGCCAGAAGTTGCTGTCTTGACAGGGTTCAGTCGGCTTGGCTTAAGCTTGAGGCCTTCATAGGCCTTTCCGAATAACACATCTGCATTTGAGCCATCGTCGCAGAGAACCCTCTTCACATCTATGGTTCCAATTCGGAGGGTGATGATGAGCGGGTCGTAATGCGGAAAACGTAACATGGATGTGGGACATTGACAGAGTCTACATGCACACTGGAGCAAATGCCAATGTGATCTACAAGCATACTCTTGTTGAGGCCAAGGTGCCTTTGTCACAAATCCAACCCGCCAAGGGGGCCACCTTTGGAGTGGGACGGGATGAAATCCCAACTTTGGGGTCAATCACTCTCCCCTACATGATGATGGGGGCCACTAAAGAGAAGAAACAAGTATGCCACTCCAGCTTTGTGGACTTTATTGTCCTGGATCTCCCCACACCATACAACGCCGTCATTGGGCATCACACGCAAACTGAGTTCCACGTCCGCTGTGATGTGCGGGCCCTGACTTTGGTTTTTCACACCGCGGCTGGGGATGCCTACATCTTTGTCAACCAAAACATGGCCAGAGGCAATTATGTCTCTGCCCTTGCGGGACCTCCTCAGCTCCCCAAGCCGTCAGAGCCTAAGAGAAAAGCACCCATGGAGGAAACTGGGCGCCCAGGCGAGGCCGCTCCTGACTTGTCTGGGGCCTTCGACGAAATTGAAATTTCTCCTGGCAAGAAGTTCCGAGTGGGAAAAGACCTTGAAGAACAAGATCAACAAGCACTCATCCATCTCCTCCATGCAAACAGCGACGTCTTCGCATGGAGCCCTGAAGACTTACCAGGTGTTGATCCGGCTATTATTTCTCACAAGCTGAGTGTACTCCCCGGCTTTAGCCCGGTTAGACAGAAAACAAGGGGCATGGCCCCTGAACGTAAGGACTTTGTACGCACTGAAGTGCATAAATTTCTTGAGGGAAATATAATCAAGGAGGTTCACTACTCTGAGTGGGTTGCTAATATAGTCCTCGCCGATAAAGAGGGCGGTCAGTGGCGACTTTGCGTGGACTACAAAGGGGTTAATAGGGCCTGCCCAAGGGACCCCTATCCCCTACCCTCTATTGATCAACTGGTTGACTCAACCGTTCATCACTCCGTCTTCTCTTTCCTCGACGCATATAGCGGGTACCATCAAGTCTTTATGGACCCAGAGGACGCGGTAAAAACCGCCTTCACTACTGGCGAAGCCGTCTACCATTATATCAGAATGCCCTTTGGTTTGAAGAATGCGGGGGCTACTTTCCAAAGGCTTGTGAATCAGGTCTTCGCCAATCAAATTGGCCGAAATCTTGAAGCCTATGTGGATGACATAGTGATGTGATCACGGCCACGCTCTGAACTCAACTGAAGTGGTTACAGAGGAGTGAGCGATCACGAGCTCGGATCTAGCTTGAAGGAAGCAGTTTCCAGCAAGAATGGAAACGAAAAACAGAGGAAGAACACAAAGGAAACAAAGTCGGCCAAGGGAACCTCCGCACTACGAGGTGAGGCAATGCCCTTGAAAATGCCTGGGAAAGGAAAATGGAACCTAGAACCTTCTGATTACTAGATCAGACAATGCTAGGTATTATATTGGATCCTCTCGCATGGATCACTAAAGGATTGATGGAGCAAGATTTGAGACCCCAAGAAGAACAAACCGTGTTCTTACAATATATGAATTTTCTCAATATATGGGTTACGCCTAATACTTAGGTTACAGACTTCCTTTTATAGAAGGGAAAAGAAAGAAGGAAATAATAAATAATGATTTGCAAAGGGAACATCTTCCTCGAAATAAGGTAGGCAAAGAGTGGGGTGGAAGGTGATTTGAAATTGTAGGCTACACCTTTGCGGCTCCCAATTTCCCGAGAAAGTGTAGTTGGCGGGAAAGGTAAAGAAGGCTTCTTCCATAATTTGAAGGACCCGCCTGACTTGCGTGTGGAGGCTTCTTTTTGGTTGGCGCACACCTGGGCTTCGCTTGCTCTGGGAAGTTTGGTGCAGGGTGTTCTTCAATAAGGCATGGCTTTGCGGAGAGACCATGGGCTCGCAAAAGGACCTTGGGTTTACCAATGGGATATGGCTTCGCCAAAGACCGAGGGTTCGCCTTAAGGGGCTTCGCGATCATGGTCTTGCCTTGGCATTTGGCCTTAGCTTGGGGAAGGCGTGCAGGGTCCTCTCCTGGAGATCCGGCAAGTGTGACTTTTCCGTGGAGGTTCCTTTTGGTTGGCGAATACCTGGGCTTCGCTTGCTTCTGGAAATGAGGTACAGGGCCTTCGCCAACGACCACGGGGTCGCAATGAGCCATGGATTCGCAAATGACCTTGAGTTCGCCCAAGAGGACCACGGGTTCGCCAGGGTCAATGGGCTCGCCAGTGACCACGGGCTCAATGGTCCGCCAATGGGACATGGGTGCGCCACGCACCTTGCGAGTGACCACGAATGTGGGCTCGCCAAGGGCCCTTTAGTGCGGTGGAGCATGGCCTCGCCAAAGGCCAAGTTAGTCCGCCAATGGGACACCAAAGCCTAAATAAATGCATGAGACACTTCCAATCACTTAGACAAAGGGGCATTATGTGGGGGGGGTGCCCGCGGTTTATTACATACATGGCTAGGTGATGCGCATTGTCACCGCACGCCGCCCGAGCCCGGTTGCGGAGGCGGGGGCGCCGGGACGCCGGAAGCGGAAGCCGGAATGGAAAGGAGTGGCAGGTTCATCGAGACCCGCCGCGCGTAGCGGACCCGAGAACGGAAGGATTGTGGAAGCAGACTAACGGAAATTTCATGCGTATAACCAAAAATAAAATGCAACCATACAATTCATGCACTAATAACAGAGTAAGCCCCGCCTCCGTGGGACGAGTGCTTACGCACCAAAACACATATACATACGAATTCACGTAACCTAAAATGTCTAGCAAGCGCCAAGCGCTGAGAACAGATATAGAACAGAATATACCAATGTATATACAGACATACAACCATCATAGCAATACAGAAAGTGTGCATATGCAACTACAGAGCCAACCTTAGAATCTAAGTAACAAAATACCTTGCGCGGGATTCACACCAAGTACACAATCCCGGACCGCAAGGTGCAATCGCTGCAAAACACACCCAAGGCGAAGCCTCGCGGAAACCTACCCCGGCTGCTTACTGCAGACCTACCGAAATCCAAAACAGAACCCAAAAAGGGTGAGTCCTAAAAGGACCCCGTAAGGGATTTGGGGTAAGATAAGCATATGTAACCCTGCAAAACAGAAAGATAGCAATATACGCAATGAATACGAATAACATACATGTACCGAAACAAATCGGAATCCCGAAGGATGTGCGATTCCAAATCGCCATAAACCTTATAACAGATCGGGCAGCAGCCTCCCACTAAGGGGAGTCGAAGCCGAAGCTATTACGAAGCATGGTGCACCAGTGGGTAGCGAACCCACAACTGTCGTAGTGTTATGCATGCAGTATGCCATAAGGCATACTCCTACAAACGTAGGATTAATGCAGAGTATGCTACAAGGCATACACCTACGAGATCACGAACTTACCTTAAATCATAAATTTCCGAAATACCTGCAAATAAGAAGTGATACAATACATACACCTACAGACTACAGAATATGCTCTAGGCATATAATACTGAAATACCTGCAGAACAGAAAATGAAACTAAACATACACCTATCTTACCAAAAATAGCAGAACCAAACCCTTACCTCAAAATCCAGAGTATTGGACCGATTCTGGATAACACCTACACCGTGCCCCGAAACTTAGAACTCCTCTTTTCCTAACCACCGAAACTCAGAATCTGCCAAACCAAGTTGAATTAGCATCCTCATCAACCACACTACCAAACTACAACCCCCGACCCCAAAACCGAAAATCCGACAGAATTTCCGTAAAATTCCAGATTTTCACAGAAACGTCAGAATTCATAACCAACCTAGACAATGCAAGATTTCACATTGACAAACATCATACAACAAGCAGAACTGATCAAATCCATCCTTAAACCCTTCATTACCCGCCATTTCTCGATAATCCCGATTAATTGTAACTTTTTCATTCCTTAACCGAATCCAACATTTCAAACTTCCATCCACTCCTAAATTCAACCCCAACACCATATTAACATCCAATTTAACCAAAATGAACCTCCAACATTGAAAAAGAATCATTCCAACAATTTGATCCTTAACCAATTTTTCACCACACTTCCAAATCAAACCACACAAGCTTCTAATTAATCACACTAATCACCAATTCCATTTCTTAACCAACATTACTAACCAATTGCATCAAAATCAACAAAATCCCTTTCCTATTCAATTCGCCAAAAGGAGGATTCCTCACCCAACTTCCATTTCAATCCAAACAAAGTTCCATTAGCATTCTTTAATCACCAATTGCAATTATTAAGCAAGATCACTAACCAATTTCACCTAAACAACCACAACATCTTCACTGATAATTCGGCCAAAGAGGGCTTTTTCCCTCAACTTGTTTTCCATCAAATTGAATCCACACATAAGCTTAGAATCATGCTAGGATTAACATACTTGAAGCATGAACCAAGATAATAAACACACATCATTTTGAAAAATTCCAAGAATTTCGGCAATTTAGGGTTTTTATCCAAGGTGTGTTTTCCAAAATCCAACACTTGATTAACACTCTCCTACCACCCAAGAACAACATACTAAAACATGGGAGGAAGAGAATCATCCTAGCATGTAGTGAAGAACAAACCCAAAATTCTCAAAATCTCCTCTTTTCTTCATCCAACCTTAATTCCAACATGAAAAGAGTAGAAGGAAGGAAGCTTACCACAACTAGCAACCAATTTCTCTTTGATTTCCACAAAGAAGAAGGAAGTCAAGCTTGGAGGTGAGCTTTCATGGAGTTTCGGCAGACTTGAAGAGATGAAGAAGAAGAAGAAATGAAAATAAGTCCAATTTTATGAATTAATATGCCTTATATATTTTCCTAGACTTTTGCCCATCCCTTTCTTCCTTTAAATAGAAATAGGACATGTGTCCCCAATAATCACACACACACACACTTCTGCCGAAAATAGAGAGGCCTGCTGCTGCTGCCCATGCTGATTTCTTATTTAATTTGCACCCAATTGCAAATTAACTCCCAATTTTTCCGAAAGTTCCAATTCTTTTTGCCCAAAAATAATTACCGAATTCCAAAATTAATGAAACTCGGACACAATCTTCAGAATATTATAACATTCACAGAACATTTTTCAGAAATTCATTTACAATTCCAGAGTGTCCTACCGAGCTCGCTGAACCCGAACCAAAACCCGACGTGCGAGCGTGACAACCTGAACCGAAATTCCGTCACTCCAAAATTCTATAAAAATACCCATAAATTCCATCTTAAATTAAAACACAACTCACCCCAAAGCCGTCAGAAAATTTCCATCCCGAGCCCCGGGAGTCGCCCGGAACCGAACGTCCCGCCCCAAATATTAAACTCCACAACCAACACCGGGACGTCTCCACGACTCCAAAACTGCAAACGGCTTCCCAAACTGAGATCTCGAGAGAGCTACCGAGCCCGCATTACGACCCGAGACGACCCCGACAACCCCCCGGCGCCAGAAAAATATTTTCGGCGGAAACGTCCGGGGGACCCACACGACCTCAAATACGGAAGGGTTCGCCAAAATGATACTCGGATAGGGCTCGGGAGCCGTCTGAATGCCGAAAAACGTGACCCGCAGGCTAAAACCGGAGCCCCGGGTCACCCGGTCGCAACCCGCTCGGGGTGACCGTAACAACAGGACCCTGCCCATACTCCGCTCTCAGGAGGAGGCATCTTGGTACACTACCCAAGCAAACGCGCCCTCGCGTCATATTATAATCGTACAAGGCGGCTGTGATGATGAAGATCTCAGCAAACCGCCTTAGGTGATTCACTTGTCAGAGAATGTCTGGCGTATAAATCTGGTGAAGATCTCCCAGGCTCGTGCTGCCCTCCTTATTGGCCGGTTGATGTCAGACGACCAAGTGGTCTATCTCCAAGTGGAGCAAGCGGCGGGCGAAGGCCTATAAGGGCGAAGGCCCAAATAGAATATAGCCAAATAAGGGGTGAGGGTTGCACGAACCTGGGTACCAGGGCCTTATCTGGGCGGGGCCAGTATAGGCAGGAGACTGGGAGTAAGACCCATGGAGGCGAAGGAGATCGCGAGGGCTCGCCCTAAGACCGCGAGGGTAGCCCGCGCAGGCTTTAGAAACGCAAGGGTGAGTATGAGACGTCGCCCATGCGAGTCTTGAGGCCCGCGAGGGCAGGACCCCGCGTAGGTGAGGCTGGAGACCACAAGGATGAGACCTCGCGAAGGCTATGCTGGAGACCACAAGGATGAGGCTTCCTCAAAGGCCTTGTACGATTATAATATGACGCGAGGGCGCGTTTGCTTGGGTAGTGTACCAAGATGCCTCCTCCTGAGAGCGGAGTATGGGCAGGGTCCTGTACTCCGTTTTTTCGAAAGTACTTTGCTGAGGGCCGACGTAGCAGCCATAAGTGAAAATCGTTTGTGATCCTTGTGAGTTTTGAGGAGGGGGGCATTTGCTTGGGTAGTGTACCAAGATGCCTCCTCCTGAAGGCAGAGTATGGGCAGGGTCCCGTACTCTGTTCAAATTCCAAGTCTCTGGAGTTGGCGAAGGCGCTTGGGCCGTTTGCGGACCGTTTGATTGTGAAGGCAGCGAAGAGTCCCTTCAGCATTTAATGCAGGAGAGATAAAGGAAGATGAGAGGTTTCTTGACCGTTTTGGGACGCAACACGTGGCGTCGTAGGGTCGATTACTCTTTGCAAAAGCGTTTCGCCTTTTACGCACGGCAGGGGAGAGGCTTAATAACCGCTGGATGCTGACACGCGGCGCCTTTAGGAGTCGATCACGCTTTAAAAAGCGCTTTTTCATTTTGGCGGGGTTATAAAAGCGTACCCGAGAAGATTGAAGCCTTTCTTCTCTACTCTTGCATTTGTTCGCTCTGCTCTAAGTAACCCTTTCGTATTCTTGCGTTTCTTGAATATTTCATCGGCAGTCGAGGGGGTTTTTTTTTGCGGTGGTTCCTCCTTTTCGTTCGAGATTCCGCCGGTTAACTGTTCATTTGCCAGCCGCTCCGTCCGTTCTTGCTCACTGTTTAACAAATCAGGTAAGTTTTTACTTCCCGCACACTGAGTGCTTCAAGTTCTCTGAGCGCGCTGAGCGTTTGACGAAATGCCTTTGCTGGGCTGTTTCGATTTATATGCCTGTTTGTTCTTCTTTTTGTAGAGATGGATTCCAAGGAAGCTGTTCGCCCAGTGGTCGCTCCTCTCGAGAAGACCACGGTGAAGTTCGAGAGAATTCACCAGGAAATGGTGGGGGCCTTCTGGCCCGTGGGGAAAACGCCGGTATACGCGTCCCGTGCGGGCGTTTGTCGGGCGATGGGTTGGCCCGTCACCGAGGAGAACAAGGAGAACCGGTCTTGTGCACAGTACACGGCGCAGGCTTGCGGCGGGATTACGGTATCCCTTTCCGCAACTGGTGCAAGATCTTTGCGCTGATTGGGGAATGCCCCCAACTCAGTTGGCGCCCAATACTTTCCTGAGTATCGCGGGCTTTATTGTCGCCTGCCACATGGCCGGCGTGAAGCCATTCGCCGACGTGTTCAACCGTTTCTATCGGTTGGAGCTGAGGAGTGGGGGCGTTCTTCACGTCACTCCCATAAACGTTGGAGGTAACCACTCCATCTCCTTCATCTGCCTCACCCGAGATCCTACCATAATTGGCATGGATCTTTTTCTTCTTGCCCCGCGAGGGCTCATGGGACTTTCCTGTGGCGAGGACGCGACAATCCTTGCAAAGCATTGTGCGGAGGCCTGAGCTGACTCACGGGGGAGTGCGGTGGCAGGCATATGTTCAACTACTGGGGTGGTTGGACGATGTCTTTTCAAGGAGCGCGTGCGATGCGTTCTTCCCCTTCTCAGCTGCCCAACTGGACGAGACCACCCTGAGGTGGGCTGGGATCAGCACAGGTTTCGTGCTGGACCCTGAGGTGCCCCCGCCATGCGAGGGATGGGCTCCCGTCCATCTAGGAACAACGATAGACTCTTTCTACGCTGCTCTGGCGGCGCCCAAAGCTACGTTGCGCACACATACAAATACACTTGTAAATTTGTAAGAGGTTTGGTAGAACCTGGTCTAAAGTCCCTCTTTGTCTGCAGATGTCGCCGCAGAGTCCGCGAAGCCTGTGGCAAGAAAGCATCCATGCGTATTGCCCAACGAGTGCACCTGGCTTGTGCACTTGGGGAAGATGCCCCTGCTGGGGCGGTCAAGGTGTTGGGACCCATTGTCCCCAAACTGCCCAAAAAGAGGGCTGGTATCAAGGCTTCGATGATTTCTCAGCCGGAGAAGAAGAAGAGAAAGGTGGCTGCGGCGCAGCCTGGAGAAGGGAGTGCCCTTGCCGTTCTTTGAGGATCCCGTGGTCGTGGAGTCGACCGGAGAGGCGGAGAGGCCTGCCGAGGCAGAGGGGTCCGCCGCAGCCCTTTAAGCTGCGGAGGCCGGGGAGCTGCTGGGAAGAAGTTCCCAGTGTTACGGAGGAGGCTGGAGAGGCCGTGGCAGCCCCCCATCCTGCGGAGGAAGCGGCGGAGCCTGTGGCTGAAGAAGCTGGAAGAGTGGAGGTTGAAGTGCCTCTCGCTGCTGGAGAGGCCGTGCCCTCCGCGGAGAGCCCAGAAGGAGCGCCAATGGACAGCGCTATTCCCATAGAGGCTGTACCCCTTTCGGTGGTGCAGCCTATTTCTCCCGAGGAGGCCGCTTTGAAGCCTTCGTGTCCGGGCTTTTGCAAGTCCCTCACCAGCCCAAGGTGAGGATCTGCTGGGTGCGTGGTGGCTGCAGAGATCCTTTCTGGGGAAAGGTGCCCTCGTAAGGGCAAAATGTCGGCGGTGACATCCCGATCTCTATGAGAAAGAGGGGCATCCACGCCGCCAAGGCCATTGGGGGTTACTGGTCTACAGGAGGTATCGGTCACTCTGTGGAGGGTGGAGACCCCTAATGCCAGGGATGTGGTCCCTGCAGCAACCCCTCCTGGAGATGGGATCCCTGAAGTGGTTCTCCCAGGGGAGCAGGCCCCCGCCACGAAGGGGAAGGGGATTCTGCGGATTGAGGAAATTTCCTCTTCTTCTGACAGCGAGGCCCCTGGGGAGGAGGGTCTGGTAACGCGGTCCTCTACGAGGGCTAGTGGTTGGGAGATCGACCAACCTTCCAGCAGCCAGCTGGAAATCAATGAATGGAGGCGTCCCCCTGCTGGTGAGTTTTTCTGACTGGAAAGCGTTTTCTTGCTTTGAGTTTGTAATTCTGCTATCCAATTGTTGATGCCTGTACTTTGTAGGCGCGGGCCCTTCAGGCCAAAGGGTTGGTCCCTGTGAGGCTCTCGTGGACCAAGGGGTCCTGACAGAGATCCCTGCAGATTTGGGGACCAGGACCGAGGTCCTTGAGAAAACCGGAGTCTGGTCTCACTATTTGGAGCGGAGGCGAGTTGCCGCCAAGTCTGTCCCCAAGTGGTCTCGAGGAGCCAGACCTCCCGAGAGTCGAGGCACGAGACCAGGCTCGGGGGTGTACGAGGAGCAAGGTAGGCTCCTGAAAGATGCATGGGATACGGTCATCCTTCTCAGGAACAGCAGTTCACTGCTGCGGGGAGGGGAGCAAACCCTCCTATCCTGCCTGGAGGGGCTGCGCACCCCCTACGACAGGGAGGTGACAGAGCGGAGCCTGGACTCCCCTGCTGAGTTCATGAGGGAGGCAGCTCAACAGAGTCTGCAGGTAAGACAGCTTCTGGTCTTTATGTATAAGTTCAGTTTAGCCTTTTTCTGCCTCTGCTTTAATAGCACTGGGATGTAGGCGGCTGTCAAAGGACATGCTGCTGCTGAGCAATGGCATGACTTCCTGAAGTATGCCAATAAGCGGGACGACGCCCAGATATCAGAGATTGCTTCTCTCAGGAGGGAGCTGGAGGCCTCAAAGAAGAGGGAGGAGGAGCTTAAAGAGGAGCATGCCAAGCGTGTGGCCCAACTAGAGAGTTGGTGCGATTATGGCAACAAAGAGCGGGCACACGGCATGCGGTACCGGTGGGAGCAGGCCTGCTTACTTGATGTTGCAAGCAACGCTTCCTTCAGCAGTAGCAATGCTGGAAGCCAAGCACTTGAAAATGCCGTTTTGAAGGAGTCCCTCCTTTCTTTGGAGGCAGAAACCAAAGCTGCCCTTGCAGTGGTGAAGGCCCAAGTTGAGCAGGCAGAGGCCGCAGCTGAGGAGGCGAGGAGCCAAGCTACTGCCCAGGCTCAATTGGCAGAGAAGAAGGTGGAGGAGGATAGGCTTGCTGCTGAGGCTGCCATGAAGGCACGCCTGGAGGTCGCCACTGATCTGGAGAAGGCAATGGCCTCAGTGCGGGAGATGGAGAAGGCTCTGGGCCTTCCCTCCTTTGAAGGTGAGGATCCTGAGTCCTCTTCCTCTATCAAGGTGTCCATCCCCGAGCGGATGCCTCGACTGGTGGAGAAGCTTGGCGAGATCCAAGCCCTAGGCGAAGCGGGGGCGCAAGCCTACGAGGAGGGCTGGCTGCGATGCCGCTTCCAAGTGGAGAAGGCGTTCCCAGAACTGAGTCTTGGGATCCTGGATGCTGCTAATACTAGTAGCCCAACAGTAGAGGCTCTGCTCGACTGGGGAGAGCAGGGAAAGAAAATGGGCGAAGCCTGGTATGCCCTTTTGGATTAGGGTGGAGGTTCCAACATGTGGATGCCCCACCTTTCTTTTTTGCATAAGGAACACCTGCATTCATGCATATTTTTGCAAATAGTAGATGAAGTAAAGTTTCATTTTACCTTCCTTGTCTTGTAGCCTCGCTTTTATTTCGCGATAGTAGTGTAGGGTACGTTTGTCACCATACGCCACCCGAGCCCGGTTGCAGAGATGGGGGCGCCGGGATGCCGGAAGCGGAAGCCGGAAACATACATGATGTATAATAAGTGTAATAACCTGAGCACGCTCCCAGAGCTGCCCCCTGTGCCAAAGGCATATCAAATCTCTCTATTCGGATCGATCCCCAACATCTCCTCCCTTAACCAACCCGGTATACTTCTTGCTCAGAGCATCGGCAACCGTGTTGCCCTTGCCAGAGATGTACTCGATACTACAATCATAGTCCTTAATGTATTCGAGCCATCTGCGCTGCTTCATGTTAAGCTCCTTCTGTGTAACCAGATATTTCAGACTCTTATGGTCGGTAAGAATCTGGAATTTATTACCAAACAGATATTGCTTCCAATGTTTCAGCGCATAAATTACTATAGCCAATTCCAGATCATGTGTCAGTCAGTTCAGCTCATGCGGTCGCAGCTGCCTCGACCCATAAGCTACCACAAAACGCTCCTACACCAACACACATCCCAAACCAGACGTGGAAGCATCCGTATAATTCACATACGGTAAGATCGGATCTGAAAGAGTCAGAATCGGAGCGTTAGTCAACTGCCGCTTCAACTCCTGAAAATTCTGCTCACACCTATCAGACCAGATAAACGGTTGACCCTTCTTGGTGAACTGCGTGAGCGGTGATGCCAGAATAGAAAACCCCGGTACGAACCTCCGATAATATCCTACTAACCCCAGGAAGCTCCTAATCTCCCGTACCGTGGTAGGTTGTTTCCAGTCCCGAACTGCCCTCACCTTCTCTGGATCCACGCATGACCATACTCAGATATAATGTGTCCCAGAAAGGTGAATTCCCGAATCCAGAACTCACACTTTGAGAATTTAGCATAAAGCTGATGTTCCCAAAGTGTCTGCAGAACTACCCTCAGATGATCCCGATGCGAATCCTCATTCCGAGAATATATCAGAATATCATCAATAAAAACCACCAGAAATGAGTCCAAGTACGGTCGAAACACCCGATGCATCAGATCCATGAATGCCGCTGTAGCATTGGTCAGCCCGAATGGCATGACCGTAAACTCAAAGTGTCCAAATCGGGTGCGGAAAGCAGTCTTAGGTATGTCCTCTTCCTTCACCCTAAGCTGAAAATACCCAGATCGGAGATTAATCCTTGAGAAAACTCTCGAACCCTGAAGTTGATCAAAAAGATCGTTAATCCTCGGTAACGGATACTTATTCTTCCCAATAAGAGCATTCAACCGTCTGTAATCAATACAAAGTCAGAGTGTCCCATCATTCTTCTTAACAAACAGAACCACAAAGACCCACACTGAAGTGCTTGGTCGGACGAAACTCTTTGCTGTAATTCCTCCAATTACTTCTTCTACTCCTGCATCTCAGAAATAGGCATCCGATAAGGAGGAATAGATATCGGAGCAGTACCCGACTGCAGGTGGATGTCAAACACAATTCCCCGCTCTTATGGTAATCCGGGCAACTCCTCCGGAAATACCTGTGGAAAATCTCGAACCAACGGTAAACCATCCAACTTCAACCTAATACCAGCTTCATTCAGATCATAGCATTCCCCTACACCAACTATCGACAGCTGATCCAGAATCTGTAGCTCCTTACTGTGCTGTGCGATAGTCAAACCAGTCGGAGTCGTGAGAGGTAGTACCTCTCCAGAAACCATAATGGTACGGGTTGCACAATCAATGTGCACAGAGTTCTTGGATAGCCAGTCCATTCCAAGAATAACATCATAGTCCGGCGTGTCTAAAACCAACAGATCCGATACTATCATGTCCGCCTACAGATATCGTACAACCCCGAACCATCTCATTGGAAAACAGAACTGACTTCCTGCAGTTTTTACTAAATGCGTTTGAGGCAAGGTACTAACAGACAGATGCAGAGATGTAACACTTTTCTATGTTACAATGGAAACAGATGTTCCTGTATCAAGTAATGCATGCACCGACACCTCATTCAGAAATAAAGTACCTACGAATTCCTCGCTAGCTAGTACATGACCGCCGACTAAGTCCTCCCGATAACTAGGGCCTCCCCCGTCAAAATGAAAAACTTATCCTACTCTGAGCTGCTGTGACGGAGGGGGTGGCTGAAGCTGCTGTCGCTACTGAGGTCTCGGGCCACCCTGCTGAAACCCACGCCCTCGCGGCGCGTTGGGCTGTGTCCGAGACTATGGACGCCAAGACCGCCAAACCCTGCCTTGCAGATCGGACAAGGTCGTGCCGGTGGTGCTCCCCCTCTGCCTCTACTAGTCTGCCCAGGCCTGTTCGGCCGTCCAGAAATCTACCGGGGTCCCTGCTGTGTGGAGCCCTCGTACTCCCCTGACCTCATTGCAAGGTGAGACGACTCTCAACCTCCTCTTGCTCGAGGAGTTGAGCCCAATAACCGCTTCCCGAAACAAAGTAATGTCTAAAGGTCTCAAAACCCACCTGTACTCGGGGCGCAGTCGACGAAATAAACCTCTTGGTCTTCTCCTCTTCCATACCTTGATACTATGGTACATAGTGAACCAGCCGATCAAGCTCTCACTCAAACTCTCCGACAATCCTGTCTCCCTGATGAAGCTCATCGAACTATGCCTGACGCAGATTCCTGGCTACATCCCCGCTGCACTGCTAGTGGAAAATGTAGCCTCCCCCAGGAGTTTATCAACTCCTGCAAACCAAGTCTCTACTACCCCAGGCCCTTCTCGGTCATTGAACCTTGGGGGGGGGGAAAGTTCAAACTCTGAAACCTCTCCAGAAGTCTGACCTCGTCAGACTGGTGCCCCAGATCTCCCCGTCGTTACTAGAACCGACGAGAAGTCTAGGTGTCGTAGTGACCATCCTCGTCAGAGTCACCCACTTACCGAACCCAAAACTATGGCGAGCAGTGGCTTAAGTCTCGCTATCAGCACCTAATCAAAATGCCCTTACCGTGGCATAAACAGATTTTCCCCTGCCTACTGCCGCCCCTGAACCAGCTAGGCTGGCGGTAATACCAAATCAGAGAGGGGTCCCTACGACAGCTAAGCCTCGGGGGTGGTGAGTGTGGTTGTTCAGACCCTGGGTTACGCTGAACCCGTATCCTATTCCACGGAGGTGTGGGATCCCAGTCCCGCCCCTCCGGTACCAAATCACGCTATTCGCGTGTAGTACACATTTCCTTAAACCCACCCAACCAAAAACAACTTATCCCAAACCAAATTTCCAAACCATATACCAACTCAACCCATAACCAACAGTTCAAACCCTATCTCTCGGAGGCGTGGGATTACAGTCCCCTTCCCTCCGGTCGCAAAACACGTTGTCTACGCGTGTTAACCAAACCTGAAACATTCCAGACCAAACAGAGTCCAGACAACTCGGTCACTCCTAATCCCTACAGAAGCTAGCAGCAGTTTTCTAAGGCTCTGTAGTGCAATGCAGTACTTGACACAGAAGTTACTTCTCAGAATGATAAAATCATGCATTTCACAGAATCACAGAAGCAGTTCATGCTTATTTCACCAAATCTTTTCCTAACACACAATTTTACGTACCTGAAACTTTTCCACAATCCCCTTACTCGTAATACTTTTACCAGAATCCAGAAATCCCGAGTTCTGAAATCTGCAACTATCAGGATAACTTGAAGGATCAACTTTGTTCCACAATTTTATTTTGAAGTGGTTCAAGTAAGGAGGTGGCCAATCTCCGTACCAAACCATTCTAAAATAAAATGTACAACAATAGTCGTCACTACAAGTCACCACTGACGACCAATATGGTCACTTACCTGCTCTGATACCAACTTGTCACCGTACGCCACCCGAGCCCGGTTGCGGAGACGGGGGCGCCGGGATGCCGGAAGCAGAAGCAGAAGCCGGAAACATACATGATGGCAGGTCCATCGAGACCCGCCGCGCGTAGCGGACCCGAAGAGCGAAATGAAAGTGGAAGCAGCCTAACAAAAATTTCATACATATAACTAAAATGATGTGATCATGGGATCCCCAAGCGACAACACGACGTCCAAGACGAAGAGGCAGTCGAGTGAAGCTCGGAGCAAACCCTTGGCGAGTGGGTTCAGAGGCCCAGGCGGCCTAATCCGATGGTCTGGATTAACCCCAGACATGGAAAGGACAATGCCTTCACGCGAGGACCCTAAAAGAGGCCTCAAGGCGTAGGAGAGGCTTCTGTGCAAAAGGCATCCGTGCGAAGGCAAGCCACTTTGGCAAAGCCGTCCCCGTGAAGTCTCAAGGCGAAGGATGAACTGCATCATGCTAAGGCATCCGCAACACCGGCGAAGCCCCAGGCGAAGCCATTCCTGCGAAGCCCCGAGGCGAGGGCTAGGCTTCCCCAACAAAGGAGTTCTGGCGATGGCCAAACCTTCAGGCGAAGCCATCTCCATAACCCTCCCCATTGTGAAGCCCTCATGCAACAATGTCCACGAGAAGTCTTTAAGATACAGACGGAACTTCCTTGCGAAGCTTCCTGGCGAAGGCAAAGCCCCTGGGAGACGCCATCCCAGCCAGTCTCCTGGTAAAGGCCACGTCTACAACAAGAAGACTTCCAGCTTAGACGCTAACTAAGGGATATTCTTCGCGGAGTCTCCAAACGAAGGCGGAGCCTTCGTTGCAAGTCTCAAAGGGGAAGGCGAGGCCACTAGGCGAAGCCTCCTCTGAGAAAGCTTCCCAACAAAGGCGAGGCCTTCAGAGCCGGGCCTCCCATCAAAAGAGCCCTAAAGCAGAGCCACCTCGGCCTTATCCAAATGGCCAACCACTCCCGACCATTCTCGGCCCCTCCCGCCTTATACGCCGACACTTGGGAGCGAACTTATCTCCTTTTACCTTTTTTATCTTTTAAATGAGACATGCATGCAAAAGTACTGTACACTTTATGGCATGCATGCGTCTTTTGTAAGAGGCTGTTCCCTTCCTTCCCTATAAAAGGAAAGACAAACTCCTAGAATAGGTAGAATATATGTAAAGCTTAAGAAGGACAATTCCTTAAGCTCCGGTTCTCACCCCCCTTGCTATTTTCCGCCATCCCCTTGATAGATTAATATCATCAAGTTTAATATCGAGTATTGCTCAATCTCGTAGTTGAGAGGTGCTAGATCTTCCATACTCCCTGTGCTTATCGCAGATATTGCCCAACCTCGTAGTTGGGAGGTGTCTGTGGCCGTCTCTATCCTTCTTTGTTCAATCGACTCCACCGAGCTAGATCTGCGCTTCCGTACGATCTCGCGGATTCGCGTCAAGCGTACCCGTGGTCGTATCAAGTGGTATCAGAGCCAGATCGCTTGCTGGAGTTGTTGTGATTTCTTCAAGGTTAAACCCTTTTTATTCCTACTTGAAGAAAGATTTGTCTTGTGTTTTTCAAACCGTGTTATACTCTATTCATTTCTATACCTCACCCTATCCGCTTTTCGTTTCGGTTAATCTGTTGTGTTGATTCTGTGTTAGAAGTTGTTGTTGTGTTAGCAACTTCATAAAAACAAAAGTCAAAAAAAAAAAAGAAAAGAAAGCAGTTGCGGTTTTGCGAAAGTCGCAAATCTCAGTTTTATTCGAAACCGCAACGTGCAAAGATTTATACGCTCAAAGAGAGTGAGGTTGTAGTTGAAAAGTGAAGAGAAGTGGTGTATAAGGCTTGGTTGTGAAAGCGTAGGAGAAATCGAATCTGTGTTCTTATTGTTCTTGGTGTTCATATGAGTGTTCATATCTGTTCATTCCACAACTCATATGAACAGTGACCTTGATCTAATTTCGGTTTCAAATTTGAGCCAAAAGTGTTTGTGCGCCAAAACCTCCTTTCTAACCCTCTTGTATATCTGTTGCCAAAACCCCCCCTCCATTTTAACTTAGATTGCTTCAAGTAACTGGTACTTCTTACTTAAAGATTTTTGCATGCTAGTGGTTATCTTGTGATATTCATTGTCGGGTTTGGCCTTGGAAAGAGCAAGCTCTGAGAGCTAAGCAAGAGGAAAGAAAGAAAGCCGAGTGTGACCCCTCGCGAGAGGGCAGACCCCTTCGCGGCAGGAGAGACCTCCCAAACACGTGAGGAGTTTTGAGCGGACTAATTTTATTGTTTAGATGTGCAGGAAATCCCATGGCGAATAAATATTTCTATGGGGTTGATCTATCAGTGGGGCGGTACCAGCTTGGAAAAGACTTATGGCATTGGATGGAAAGGTGGGAGTACCACTTTTGGTGCTTCCCCCTTCGTGGTGAAGAAATGTTGAGCCAAGCCATAAGGAGCCTAAAAGGAGAGGCCAAGGAATGGTGTCGCCGAGAGTCCTCTGACAGAGAACGGTCCGCTGAGGCCCCCATCCAGTCTTGGAGTGAGTTGAAGAGGATGCTGTGGCGACGATATGGCCTCTGTCAAAAAGAGCCACCCCCTCCATACTACTCCCAAGCGAGGGCCCCCATGCGCCCTGCCCCCAGTACCCCAGTCAGGCTCCGCCACCATACTCCACTCGACGGGTCTTCGCCATCAGGCGAACCGACTTCCTTCCAGGATAGAAGGCGAGGACCCCCACCACCACAAAACCCCCAGGTTGGGCCGCGCACCCCACCGCCCAATACTTGCGCAGCCCATACCTACACTACAAATCCTAACCCTCACCAAAATCCAAATGAAGAAACTCTCGCCCAAGAAATCACAAGGCTCAAAAATGAGTACTTAGAATATGAGAGGGCGAGAAGAAAAAGGAAAGAGAGAAGAAAAGAAAGAGCTCTCGAAAGCCAAATGAGTGAAAAGAAAGACTCACCCGGGCCCTCTACCATACCCCAAGAAGAACTGACCGTTTCATCTTCTCAAAATTGTTGTTCTTCTTTGGCTGTGCAGGAAGGAGAAGGGGCCGCGGACGCGCGAAGAGTTGAAGAAAGCGAAGACGCTTTGGAGGAAGGCAGAGCTCATGCGGGGGCCCCAACTGAACCCCCACTCGAGGGAAAAGCCACACCGTTGCTGAAGGAGAAGAAGATGATGTGCGAAGCAGGTCTACGTCTCCCTAACTTGGGAGAAGGTAACTCGTCTCTTCTTTCTAGAAGCACAGGATATACGCAAGGGTGCGAATCTCTGGTTTCCTTGAGTCGGCATGCTGCGAACATGGGTGATGGATCAGACATTGGTTCGACACCGCAACCCTTGTTCGAATATATATATGGGACTCCCCCGGATACTATGATAAGCGTGCCTAGAATGCATGCGCTAAGGAAGGGACACTTAATCCCACGAGAGACATCCATGCCTTCCTTAGCAAACTAAAGGGTGCTGAAACCATGTTAATGGTTGAGGTGGAGAGAGAGAGCGACTGTTCATCTCTCAACCTCTTGCTTATGCTAATGCTAGTCTCTGCGCGTTGCAGTCCGAAGTTCTTTATACAACTAGCTTAGTTTTTTCTTCTTGGTCTCGGGAAGCACATATGCATGTGCTTGGCGAAGGTAAAGCTTCCTTGACCCCCCACCCTGGGCCTTCCATGAGCAGAGGTCTAAAGGCTTTAGACCGCATGTTTTCCTTGAGTATAAAGTTCTTGTTAAATGTCTACAATACTCTAGGAAGCATGTCATGAATTTTTATAGACTGTTCATGATTACGATGCATATAGGAGTTGTCATGCTCATGCATACATATGCATCGCCACCGCAACCCCCAGCCTCCGGTTAAGTTTCATTTACTAACCTCTAATGCTCTCCAAAGTTTGTTGTGCTTGTTTTCAATTGTAGGAAAAATTTCTTCCCTTAAGATTCGAGGACGAATCTTTTTAAGAGGGAGGGAATGATGTGATCATGGGATCCCCAAGCGACAACAAGACGTCCTGCACGAAGAGGCAATCGAGTGAAGCTGGAGCAAACCCTTGGCGAGTGGGTTCAGAGGCCCGTGCGGCCTAATCCGATGGTCTGGATTAACCCCGGACATGGAAAGGGCAATGCATTCACGCGAGGACCCTAAAAGAGGCCTCAAGGCGTAGGAGAGGCTTCTGTGCAAAAGGCATCCAGGCGAAGGCAAGCCACTTTGGCAAAGCCGTCCCGTGAAGTCTCAAGGCGAAGGATGAACTGCATCATGCTAAGGCATCTGCAACACCGGCGAAGCCCCTGTGCGAAGCCATTCCTGCGAAGCCCCGAGGCGAGGGTTAGGCTTCCCCAACAAAGGAGTTCTGGCGATGGCCAAACCTTCAGGCGAAGCCATCTCCATAACCCTCCCCATTGTGAAGCCCTCATGCAACAATGTCCACGAGAAGTCTTTAAGATACAGACGGAACTTCCTTGCGAAGCTTCCTGGCGAAGGCAAAGCCCCTGGGCGACGTCATCCCAGCCTGGCCTCCCGGTAAAGGCCACGTCTACAACAAGAAGACTTCCAGTTCTTGACGCTAACTAAGGGATATTCTTCTGCGGAGTCTCCAAACGAAGGCGGAGCCTTCGTTGCAAGTCTCAAAGGGGAAGGCGAGGCCACTAGGCGAAGCCTCCTCTGAGAAAGCTTCCCAACAAAGGCGAGGCCTTCAGAGCCGGGCCTCCCATCAAAAGAGCCCTAAAGCAGAGCCACCTCAGCTTATCCAGTCGGCCAACCACTCCCGACCATTCTGGCCCCTCCCGCCTTATACGCTGACACTTGGGAGCGAACTTATCTCCTTTTTACCTTTTTTATCCTTTCGTCATACATGCATGCACCAGTCCTGTACACTTTATGGCCTTCATGCTTCTTTTGTAAGCGGCTGTTCCCTTCCTTCCCTATAACAGGAAAGACAAACTCCTAGAATAGGTAGAATATATGTAAAGCTTAAGAAGGACAATTCCTTAAGCTCCGGTTCTCACCCCCCCCTGCTATTTTCCGCCACCCCCCTTGATAGATTAATATCATCAAGTTTAATATCTAGTATTGCTCAATCTCGTAGTTGAGAGGTGCTAGATCTTCCATACTCCCGTGCTTATCGCAGATATTGCCCAACCTCGTAGTTGGGAGGTGTCTGTGGCCGTCTCTATCCTTCTTTGTTCAATCGACTCCACCGAGCTAGATCTGCGCTTCCGTACGATCTCGTGGATTCGCGTCAAGCGTACCCGTGGTCGTATCAGAAACCAACTCCGCTGGTTGTTTACCAAGTCTACCTGAAACCCAAAAACAGAACCCAAAAAGGGTGAGTCCTAAAAGGACCCCGTAAGGGATTTGGGGTAAGATAAGCATATGTAACCCTGCAAAACAGAAAGATAGCAATATGGAATATATCGTATCATGTAATAAAACAGATCAGAATACCGAAGGATGTGCGATACTAAATCGCCATAAACCCTTATAACCAATCGAGCAGCAGCCTCCCTCTAAGGGAGTCGAAGCCGAAGCTATTACGAAGCATGGTGCACCAGTGGGTAGCGAACCCTCAACTGTCGTAGGGTTAACAGACAGAGTATGCCATAAGGCATACTCCTACAAATTACAGAACGTACCTTAAAGCAGAAATTTCCGAAATACCTGCAAAACAGAAGTGCAACAACACATACACCTACAGACTACAGAATATGCCCTAGGCATATAATACTGAAATACTTGCAGAAAAGACAGTGAAACTTAACATACAACTATCTTACAAAAAATAGAAGAACCAAACCCTTAACTCAAAATTCCAGAGTATTTGACCTGTTATGTAAGACTTCCACACCACGACCCGAAACCCGAAAACCTCTCTTTTTCTAACTTCCGAACCTCAGAATCTGTCAATTCAAGCTGAATTAGCAACCTTACCAACCATACTACCAAACTACACCCCCGACCCCAAAATCAAAAATCCGGCAGAATTTCCGTAAAATTCCAGATTTCCACAGAAACTTCAGAATTCAGAACCAACCTAGACAATGCAAGATTATACATCGACAAACATCATCCCACAAGCAGAACTGATCAAATCCAACCTTAAAACCCTTCATTACCCGACATTTTCCGATAAATCCGCATAAATGCAACTTTTCCAATTCTTACCCGAAATCAACGTTTCAAACTTCTAACCACTCCTAAATTCATCCCCAATACCATCTTAGCATCCAATCCAACCAAAATCAAACCCCAACATGGAAAAAGAATTATCCAAAAATTCGGCTTCTTTGCCAATTTTTATCCAACTTCCAAATCAATCCATTCAAACTTCCAATTAATCATACTAATCACCAATTTCACTTCTAAACCAAGAATGCTATCCAATTGCATCCAAAACAACCAAATTCAACATTGAACAACAACAAACATAATCGGCCATTTGGGGGTTTCCAACCCAACTTGTTTTCCATCAAATTGAATCCATACATAAGCTTAGAATCATGCTAGGATTAACATACTTGAAGCATGAAACAAGATAACAAACACACACCATTTTGGAATTTATCCATAAAATTCGGCCAACATAGGTTCTTCCTCCAAGATGTGTTTTCCAAAATCCAACACTTGATTAACACTCTCCTACAACCCAAGAACAACATACTAAAACATGGGAGGAAGAGAATCATCCTAGCTTATAGCTAAGAACAAACCCAACATTTGCCAAAACTCCTCTTTTCACCACTAATCTTCAAAACTAACAAGAAAAGAGGAGTAGGGAGGATGCTTACCACAAGTAGCATCCAATTTCTCTTTGATTTCTACCAAGAAGAAGAAGTTCAAGCTTGGAGGTGAGCAACAATGGTGGCGTCGGCAGCAGCAAGCAAGAGGAAGAAGAAGAAGAAAGAAAAGAAAATGAGATAAGTCCCATTTTTATGAAATAATAGGTAATATATATATCTCTTCCACTTTAAAACCCATACCTCCCAACTTTAACTAAGAAATAGCCAAGTGTCCTCTCCTCCCTCCCAAATCTGCCGAAAATCTGCTGCCCATGCTAATTTTTATTAATTTTGCACCCAATTGCAAATTAACTCCCAATTTTTCCGAAAGTTCCAATTCTTTTTGCCCAAAAATAATTACCGAATTCCAAAATTAACGAAACTTGGACACAACCTTCAGAATATTATAACATTCACAAAACATTTTTCAGAAATTCATTTACCATTCCGGAGTGTCCTACCGAGCTCGCTGAACCCGAACCAAAACCCGACGTGCGAGCGTGTCAACCTGAACCGAAATTCCGTCACTCCAAAATTCTACAAAAATACCCATAAATTCCATCTTAAACTAAAACACAACTTACCCCAAAGCCGTCAGAAAATTTCCTTCCCGAGCCCCGGGATTCCCGTCCCGAGCCCCAGGAGTCGCCCGGAACCGAACGTCCCGGCCCAAATATTAAACTCCACAACCATCTCCGGGACGTCACCACGACTCCAAAACTGCAAACGGCTTCCCAAACTGAGATCTCGAGAGTGCTACCGAGCCCGCTGTACGTCCCGAGGCGACCTCGACAACCCCCCGGCGCCAGAAAAATATTTTCGGCGGAAACGTCCGGGGGACCCACACGACCTCAAATACGGAAGGGTTCGCCAAAATGATACTCGGATAGGGCTCGGGAGCCGTCTGAACGCCGAAAAACGTGACCCGCAGGCCAAAACCGGAGCCCCGGGTCACCCGGTCGCAACCCGCTCGGGGTGACCGTAACAACGTTAGCCAGGTTAATAACCCTAGGCTAAGTCCTGTTTGTGGGGAGAAGCCTTTCTGAGGCTCGCAACAGCGAAGCCACAGAGATTACCTTGTCCAGAAGCTGAAGACTCGGTTTGAGTTTGTAGTGATGAGGCACTTATAATCCCGCAATGGCGGCGGGGCCCCAAATATCATTCCGGATAACTTATGGGTTCACTTGCTGAGACAAGTGAGATGGAGACCACTTGTTGGGACAAGTTATAAGGGTCTTTTAGGGCTTGCGGAGGAGATACCCCGAAGACCATGGGCAATTTTCAGGAAGCAAGCCCTTGGGTAGTGTACAGTGTACCAAGTAGAAGACCCCGCAGTCGCTCACCATATATATGAAAGGAGAAGTGAAAAGGGGTTACCTCAAGCACTGAAGTCGCGCGTTGGCGGCAGCGGTAGGGCACTTGTTGAGACAAGCGAAGAATCATCCGAGGTTTTGGGAGTGAGACCCGTTGCTGTGTTGAGGAGCCCGGGCGGAAGGTCTGCTGTGGCGCTCGAGGACGACTTACACATAGACCTCCCTGAAGGAGCCAAAAAAAGGGGGTTACCCTTCCGCAGCGCAAGAGGATTACCCCTGGGGCTGGGCGAGTTGAAGGTCAGTTGGGGAATGAGACCCGCAACCACCTGTGTGGAGAAGTCCGAGCGGAAGGTCTGCTGTGGCGTGCGAGGACGACTTACACATAGACCTACCTGGATGAGACGAGAGTGGGTTACGCTTACGCAGCGCAAGGGGCTTCCCCTTGGGGCGGGGCGCGTTGAAGGTCAGTTGGGGAAGCTGACCCGCAACCTCCCCTGTGGAGCTGTCCGAGCGGAAGGTCTGCTGTGGCGAGCGAGGACGACTTACACATAGACCTTCCTGAAGGAGCCAAAAGGGGGTTACCCTTCCGCAGCGCAAGGGGATTACCCTTGGGGCGGGGCGAGTTGAAGGTCGGTTGGGGAATGAGACCCGCAACCACCTGTGTGGAGAAGTCCGAGCGGAAGGTCTGCTGTGGCGCGCGAGGGCGACTTACACATAGACCTACCTGAAGGAGCCAAAACTGGGTTAAACTTCCGCAACTCAAGGGGATAACCCTTGGGGCGTGGAGAGTTGAAGGTCAGTTGGGGATGAGGCCCACAACTACCTGTGTGGAGGAGTCCGAGCGGAAGGTCTCTTTGTGGCGTGCGAGGGCGACTTACACATAGTCCTCCCTGAAGGAGCCAAAAGGGGGTTACCCTTCCGCAGCGCAAGGGGGTTACCCCTGGGGCGGGGCGAGTTGAAGGTCAGTTGGGGAATGAGACCCGCAACCACCTGTGTGGAGACTTTAGGGAGCTTCCCCCTGTGGGTGCGTAAGTGAGACCTGACAAGGTCTGATGCCATAACTCAGGCAGGTAGCCAATCTGACCGGTCAGGTGCAGATGGCAATAGAGAGAGCATTTGTAATGCCACGTTATCTACAAGGCAGGAAAAAATACACATGTAGTTTATTGAATTTGTAATACTAAAGACTTACACGTAATATGTGCGCAAGTCATCCGTATGAAAGTTGCGGGGAGAAGGCGACCATCATGGTCTTGTAGTTCATAGACTCCGGGCGAACTTGTTTATGAACGATATAAGGCCCGTCCCGGTTGGGTCGCAGGACACCTGCTTGGGGTCGCGAGCGGTGAGGGTCGACTTAAGCAAGGCAAGGCCTCCTTGTTGCAGCGCCTTGGGTTTTACCGGGAATTATGGTGAAGGCCCGAGCCTCTGTTTGAGGGCTGACATGCGAAGGCGAGCACCCTCGCGTAATTCTTCGATTAAGTCGAGTTTGGCACGGAGCCCTTGAGCATTGGCTTCGTCAGTGAAGTTGATCATACGGATTGTAGGGAGGTCTACCTCAATAGGCAGGAGCGCATCTGCGCCGTATACTAGAGAGAAAGGCGTCTCGCCTGTGGGGGTTCGCGTTGTGGTGCGATAGTCCCATAAGACACTTGGGAGTTCATCTACCCAGCGGCCTTGGCCCCCTCCAGGCGCTTCTTGAGGCCTTCCTTGAGGGTTCGGTTGGTGACCTCAACCTGCCCATTAGACTGGGGGTGCGCCACCGGGGCAAAAGCATGCGGACATTATTGTCTGAGCCCATTGTTGGACACTTTGTGGTAGCGAGTGCCATTATGCGTAATAATAGCACGAGGGCTGCCGTGCCGGCAGACAAGATTCTTCCAAAGAAACTTGATAATCTTGGCGGAAGTGATGGAGACCAGGGTTCTACTTCGACCCATTTAGAAAAATAATCAAGCTGCTACAACACGAAGCGGTGCGGCACAGAGCGTTCGGCATTGTACCAATGAGGTCGAGGCCCCACAGGGCGAAGGGCACTTTGGATTTGTCGATCTTTGGAGATTCCGCGGATGGTAGCCGCTGGATGCGAATTGATTTGGCTTGGTGGCATGTTTTGACCAGTGCGGCGGCGTCCTTTTTCAATGTAGGCCGGTAATACCCTTGACGAAGGGCTTTGTGGGCAAGTGCCTCCGCGGCGATGTGAGCGCCACAATTGCCTTGGTGGAGAGTGTCCAAGGCAGTGTCCCTCAAGGGTGCTAAGGCACCGTTGTAGAGGCGCCGCAAACCCGCGATGCCATAATTGGTCATCAATGAGGACGAAGCGGAGGGCTTGCTTGCGAACCTGGAGATCCGTGGTGCTGGCCTTTAGCGCAGCAACAATAGGGTTTCTCCAGTCTGTGACTGGATCATGCGTTGCTAGAGAGGCAATATCAATATCTTCCGTGATGGAAGGACTGGCCAGAGTGGCTGAGGTGGAGGGAGTCTTTCCCTTTGATAGCATGTCTGCTGTAGTGTTCTCAGAACGAGGAACATGTATGAAGATGACTTCTTCAAAGTCGGTTCGTAAGGTGTTTACCAACTTAAGGTATTTGATCAGGGTGGCGTCCTTGCACTCGGCGCACCCTTGGACCTGGTGAATCACCAGCTGCGAGTCATTTGTGGACATGGAGGCGGCGAATGCCTGCCCTTGTGGCGAGTTTCAGCCCGGCGTCGAGGGCCTCATATTCTGCAACATTGTTAGTTACTTGAAATTGAAAAGAGACACGAAGGAATACTTCCATACCTAGGGGTCCACGTAGATACACACCCCCCGCGGGGGATTCAAGCTTGGATGAGCCATCCACAAATAAGTCCCATTCGGGAGGAGTGGGTCGAGGTGCGGGGCCCTGCTCAGGGGCCGAGAGTATATCAGCATCCGAGAATTCCGCAATAAAGTCGGCGAGGGCCTGGCCCTTAATTGCCTTTCTGGGCTCATAATTGATGTTAAAACCGCCAAGTTCGATACACCACTTGGCGGCGTACTGAATGTTCGGGCCGCCTTAGGATGTCCTGAATTGGCAAGTCCGTTCGGACTATAATAGTGTGCCCTTGGAAGTAGGGCTTGAGCTTCCTTGCTGCATATACAAGAGACAATATAGCCTTTTGGAGGGGAGGATACCTTGTTTCCGTATCTTGGAGAGTATGGCTGGTGTAATAGACCGGCCATTGTTTGGCGGCCTCTTCCTTAATAAGGACAGAAGCGACACTTCTTTCTGAGGTGGCGAGGTAGAGGACCAGGTCATCGCCTGGCCTAGGACACTTGAGTGCTGGTAGTTCTTGCAAGTGTCGTTTGATGGAGGCATATGCCTCCTGACATTCCTCCGTCCATTTGCAAGCTTTTTCTTGCGAATCGATCGAAGAAAGGTTTGCAGCGATCACTTAGTTTGGAGACGAATCGTCCCAAGGCCACTAGCTTTCTGCCGGTTGTTGGACTTCCTTGAGCCCCACAGGGTGCGCAAGGTAGTGATTGCCTCAATCT
This sequence comes from Stellera chamaejasme, assembly GCA_024586325.1. Taxonomy (NCBI): domain Eukaryota; kingdom Viridiplantae; phylum Streptophyta; class Magnoliopsida; order Malvales; family Thymelaeaceae; genus Stellera; species Stellera chamaejasme. The sequence goes on from CM044981.1 coordinate 24,147,123, forward strand.
TTTTGGGATTTGCATGGATTCCTCCTTTGGAGATTTGGTATCCCAGAAACTTCCCTTCACCCACGCCGAAGATACACTTCTTTGGGTTTAATCGGATATTGTATTTGCGGAAGTTGTCGAATGTTTCCTTCAAGTCTGTGAGATGGGTTGAGGTGGCCTTGCTTTTGACCACAATGTCATCCACATAAGCTTCAAGATTTCGGCCAATCTGGCCTGCGAAGACTTGGTTTACAAGCCTTTGGAAGGTAGCCCCCGCATTCTTTAAGCCGAAGGGCATTCTGATATAATGATATACGGCCTCGCCAGTAGTAAAGGCGGTTTTACCGCGTCCTCAGGTCCATAAAGACTTGGTGGTACCCGCTGTAAGCATCGAGAAAAGAAAAGACCGAGTGATGAACGGTTGAGTCAACCAGTTGGTCGATAGATGGTAAGGGATAGGGGTCCCTTGGGCAGGCCCTATTAACCCCCTTGTAGTCCACACAAAGTCGCCACTGACCGCCCTCTTTATCGGCGAGGACAATATTCGCAACCCATTCAGAGTAGTGAACCTCCTTGATTATATTTGCCTTAAGCAATTTCTGCACTTGGTGCGTACAAAGTCACTTACGGTCGGGGCCATGCCCCTTGTTTTTTGTCTAACCGGGCTAAAGCCGGGAGTACACTCAACTTGTGAGAAATAACAGCGGGATCAACTCTGGCGGGTCCTCGTGGCTCCATGCGAAGACATCACTTTGTTGGCATGGAGGAGATGGATGAGCGCTTGCTGGTCTTTTCCTCGAGGTCCTTTCCCACCCGAAACTTCTTCCCGGGAGATCTCAACTTCTTCAAAGGCTCCGAGACAAGTCGGGGCAGTTTCACCCGTAGGACCAGCTTCCTCTGCGGGTGCCTTCCTCTTAGGCTCGGATGGCCGGGAAGGCTGTGGGGGTCCGGCGAGGCGAGACATAATTGCCTCTGGCCACATTCTGGTTGACAAAGATATAGGCATCCCCAGCCGCAGTGTGAAAAACTAAAGTCAGGGTTCGTACATCACAGCGGACATGGAACTCAGTTTGAGTATGTCGCCCGATGATGGCGTTGTATGGCGTAGGGAGATCCAGGACAATAAAGTCCACAAAGCTCGAGTGACATACCTGCTTCTTTTCCTTGGTGGTTCCCATCATCATGTAGGGCAGGGTGATCGACCCCAAGGTTGGGATTTCATCCCGTCCTATTCCAAAGGTGGCCCCCTTTGCGGGTTGAATTTGTGACAAAGGCACCTTGGCCTCAACCAGAGTGCTTGTAGATCACGTTGGCATTTGCCCCGTATCCATGTAGATTCTGTCAACGTCCCATCCCGCAATACGGGCGGTGATAACCAAGGGATCAGCGTGCGGTACGCGCCACGAGAGGTGCCATCGCTGCGATGCAAAAGCGAGTAGAGGGTGGTCTATCTGGTAGATCTGCCTCATATGTCGGCGTCTTGCCGAAGCGCCTTCGCCTTTGTGTGATTACGCCGATATGTCCCCTTGCCGGGGATCTGGGCAGATTCTCTGACTGGGTTTCTTTGGGAGCGCCCCGCATGCGGTCCTCCGGTCGGCGCCCTTCACGGTCACCTTCTCTCCTACGGCCCTCTTCAGTTTGGAGCAAGTACTCCCTGAGTTTGCCTTGAGCCAGCATTTCCCCAATCATGCGCTTGAGCTCAAAACAGTCCTCGGTGTCGTGACCTTTGTCACGGTGGTAGCGGCAAAACTTGTTGCTTTGCCTTGTTATTTCCTGGGAGAGGGGGCGAGGCCAAGTGGGGACCTCCCTCTTTTGTTCCAAGGCATGAAGGATGTTGGTACGAGACTCCCTTAGCGGGGGAAGAGAAATGTACGCCTTCTCCCTACTGGGGGGCGTAGGGTACTGCCTTTGAGACCTAGGGTCCGGTCGCGAGGGTTGTCCCTTAGCGTCTGCCGTGATGGCTCTGGCGAGTGGTCGAGTGACCTCTTCCGTATTCATAAACCGCGACGCCGTACTTAAGAATTGTTCCATATTGGAGGGAGGGTTAGTGTGGACATCCACAAAGAAAAGAGACTCCCAGCGGAGGCCTTGGATAGCTGGCAGCAGGCGAGCTTCTTCTCCCAGTTAGGGACTGGATAGACTCGGCACAGGCGTTGAATATATTCTCGAGGGTTCATCCTTTTACGCCGTATCTTAAGAAGATGTCCCGCCGTTTTAGGAGGTGGTTTAGACACCACAAAATGGTTGGAGAAGTTGCGGGATAGTTCCTCAAAGGAATCAAACCGCTTATCCCGGAGGGTGGTATACCAGTTGGCAGCGGCCCCAGTAAGTGTGGAGCTGAAAGCTCTACAGAGCGTGTTGTCGTCTGCCCTTGCTATTGCCATTGCGGAGACGTAACGCTGGAGGTGAATATCGTGGTCGATAGACCATCATAAGCATCCGGCTTAGGCTGTGAAACCGGTCCGGAAGGGGAGTTTCTAAAACCCGCCGAGTAAAGGTTGGGTCAGAGGTGGTCGGACCCATCCTGGAGATATTATGGACACTAGCCCTCTCATCCCTTTTTCCACTTCCTCTAATCGTCTAGTAAGCGCGATAAGTAACGGCGAAGAAGGATCAGGGTTACTTACTTGTTGAGGAGGAGTAGGCTGGGCGTTGTGCTGATTGGTCCGCAGCGTTCCCACGCTATCCAGAACACCCCGAAGAGTGGTGGCGAGAGTTTCGCGTAAGTTGAAAGCAACTGCCTCAGTGATCGTTTGCAGAATGGCCGGATCCAGGCTCGTTGGAGGAGTGTTTGGAGGTGGAGTGTTACGCTCCTGAGGCACGTTACGATTAACGTGGGAGGAACTTTCCTCCGTTGAGTGAATAGAGAGTTCACCCCGTTGTGGGGGAACATGGTTCGGGGATGGCTACGATGGGGGATCATTGTTCGTATTCGCCCCGGGAGGATTCCTCCTTCCTTGACGACTGTTCCTGTTTGCACTCCGGGTGGTTGGCATGACTTATTACTTGTGGTTTGTGATATGGGCTTATAGTAAGAACTTTCGTTCCCACAGACGGCGCCAAACTGATAGTCTCGTTCCTAAGGAAGGCCCGGACTTTCAGTTGAAGTGGTGGAGAAGATGATGTTCTTGAGACTCCAAGCTTGCTTGTAATGAGTAATCTGTAAAAGATAGAGAAAATACTCAGAAGTAGCAAGAGAGGAGTGGGGGGGGCGTGTAGTAGCTTACCCGATTTAGGGTGGACATCACCCTATTTATAGAGTGATGCCAGGAGAAGAGCCTCCCAGGTTGAAGCCCTTTAGGCAGCTGTTGAGATAAGTACATGTCGAGGCCCGATTGGAGATAAGGCGGCTGTGATGATGAAGATCTCAGCAAACCGCCTTAGGTGATTCACTTGTCAGAGAATGTCTGGCGTATAAATCTGGTGAAGATCTCCCAGGCTCGTGCTGCCCTCCTTATTGGCCGGTTGATGTCAGACGACCAAGTGGTCTATCTCCAAGTGGAGCAAGCGGCGGGCGAAGGCCTGTAGGCGAAGGCCCAAATAGAATATAGCCAAATAAGGGGTGAGGTTGCACGAACACAGGTACGAGGCCTTATGCAGGCGGGGCCAGTATAGGCAGGAGACTGGGAGTAAGACCCATGGAGGCGAAGGAGATCGCGAGGGCTCACCCTAAGACCGCGAGGGTGGCCCGTGAAGGCCTCAGAAACGCAAGGGTGAGTCTGAGACGTCGCCCATGCGAGACTTGAGGCCCGCGTGGGCAGGACCCCGCGTAGGTGAGGCTGGAGACCACAAGGATGAGACCTCGCGAAGGCTATACTGGAGACCACAAGGATGAGGCTTCCTCAAAGGCCTTGTACGATTATAATATGACGCGAGGGCGCGTTTGCTTGGGTAGTGTACCAGGGCATGTGATTCCTCTTCTGTTCGGGTAACTGGGTCTGTGTTTTGAAAACGTTGTTCGGGCATATGATTCCTCTGGTGTTCGGGTAACTGAGTCGTTTCCCGTACTGTTGTGTTCGGGAAACTGAGGATGTGGATTCCCCATTTTCTCGAACAAAGTTCGGGCTTCTGAGTCTTCTCCCATATTATTGTGTTCGGGAAACTGAGGATGTGAATTCCTCCTTTTGTCTCGAACAATGTTCGGGCTTCTGAATCGTTTCCCGTACTATTGTGTTCGGGAAACTGAGGATGTGGATTCCCCCTTTTCTCGAACAAAGTTCGGGCTTCTGGGTCCTTTCCCGTACTATTGTGTTCGGGAAACTGAGGATGTTGATTCCTCCTTTTGTCTTCGAACAATGTTCGGGCTTCTGAATCGTTTCTGGGATTTTCTCATCCGGGATCTGCCACGGTTGGTATTCCCAACGGTTATTTTTTGAATCGACGGTGGAGATCAAATGTCATTTGGCGTTTCATCTGCCCGATCTTTTCTATAAATGTGGGTTGAGCCTCACTTTCATTTGCATCTCTCAAGCTCTTCTCTCCTCACAATAAAATCACGACGGACAATCCCATGCTCCAGAGGTCATTAGTATCTTTAAGAGGTGGAGGACTGTTGAAGAATCTAATCCAGAAGACTTTTCCCCCCTTTCCTCGGAGAAACCACCGTACCGGACGGTTACAGAGGTTCGTCCGCCGTCCATCAATTCTACCGACTCCACCGTCGAGTTGTTGACGCCGCTGCCGTCGGCCGTCTTTTAGCCTTCTTCCAGCCGAGCCGCCCTTGTCTCCTCCGGTCATTTACCCGAGGTACATGAGAATGGCTCCTACTTTTCCCACCCCTTTTACTGTTCGTCCTTCAGGTTGCCTTTTAGAAACCAAGGGCGAGATTCCCGAAGGTTGGTGGGCCGAGATAGAAAACTACCGGAGCAAGGCAACTCGGAGTTAATAAAAGATTGGCAATCCACTCATTTTGTCCCGATGACGGTTCGTACTCGGGTTCCTTCTCCGGAATGCCGGGCGTATGAGCCACGGGAAAGGCTGGTTGGTGATCTTTAAGGATCAATCTGGCTGCGGGCTCCGCTTCCCCGCACCCATTCGTTCGGCAGCTGGCGGAATCCCACGGGCTAGCCGTTAACCAATTCAGCCCGTATACCTACTGCCACATAAACGCCTATCTCATTCTCTGTGCTCTGTTCGAGATAGAGCCAACCGTATCCACTTTCCTCCAGTACTATAAAGTGAATGTTGTTACGGTCACCCCGAGCGGGTTGCGACCGGGTGACCCGGGGCTCCGGTTTTGGCCTGCGGGTCACGTTTTTCGGCGTTCAGACGGCTCCCGAGCCCTATCCGAGTATCATTTTGGCGAACCCTTCCGTATTTGAGGTCGTGTGGGTCCCCCGGACGTTTCCGCCGAAAATATTTTTCTGGCGCCGGGGGGTTGTCGGGGTCGCCTCGGGACGTACAGCGGGCTCGGTAGCGCTCTCGAGATCTCAGTTTGAGAAGCCGTTTGTAGTTTTGGAGTCGTGGAAACGTCCCGGTGGTGGTTGTGGAGTTTAATATTTGGGGCGGGACGTTCGGTTCCGGGCGACTCCCGGGGCTCGGGACGGGAATCCCGGGACTCGGGATGGAAATTTTCTGACGGCTTTTGGGTAAGTTGTGTTATAATTTAAGATGGAATTTATGGGTATTTTTATAGAATTTTGGAGTGACGGAATTTCGGTTCAGGTTGTCACGCTCGCACGTCGGGTTTTGGTTCGGGTTCAGCGAGCTCGGTAGGACACTCCGGAAAGGTAAATGAATTTCTGAAAAATGTTCTGTGAATGTTATAATATTCTGAAGATTGTGTCCGAATTTCATTAATTTTGGAATTCGGTAATTATTTTTGGGCAAAAAGAATTGGAACTTTCGGAAAATTGGGAGTTAAATTGTATTTGGTAACAAAATGGAAATTATTGGGGCATAGGCAGCAGCCTACTTTCGGCTGGAATGGAGAAGTGACATAAGGGACACTTGTCCTATTTGTAATTAAAGATGGGAAAAAGAAAAGAAATGGTGGAAAATATATAAAGGAAAGATAAGTCATTTTTATCACTTCTCTCCTTCTTCTTCATCTCCTCCCTTTGCCGCCATTGTCATCCTCTCTCAAGCTCTCCATGGTGTTCTTCATATTTGGCAAGGAATCAACAAGGTTTTTGGTGCAAATCATAGGTAAGGTTCTTCTCTTCTTCTCTTTGCAAGTTAGAAGCATGGATTTTGGTGGAAAAGGGAGTTTAGAACCAAAAAAAGGTTTGTTCTTTGCTATGAGTTGTGATGATCTTCTTGCTTCCAAGTTTAAGTATGTTGTTCTTGGGCTTGAGGGGAGTAGGAATCTATGGTTGAATGTTGGAAAAACTCCATGGAAGGAGGAAACCTAGGGGTGCCGATTTTATGTGTGATTTTCCAAAATTGTGTGTGTTTGTGTTCTTGAATCATGCTTCAAGTATGTTGTTCCTAGCATGATTCTAAGACAATCTATGGTTTCAATTTGAAGGAAAACATGTTGGGTAGAAAACCCCTCTTTGGCGAAATCTTCATGCTAGAGTTCTTGTTAATTTTTGGTTGTTTAAGTGGAATTGGTTAGTAATCTTGCTTAAGAATTGTAATTGGTGATTAAAGAGTACAAATGGAACTTTGTTTGGATTGAAATGGAAGATGGGTGAGGAATACCTCTTTTGGCGAATTGTGTAGAAAGGGGTTTGTGGATTTTGATGCAATTGGTTAGTAATGTTGGTTAAGAAATGAAATTGGTGATTAGTGGGATTAATTGGAAGCTTGAACGGTTTGAATTGGAAGTGGGGTGAAAAATTGGTTAAGGATCAAATTGTTGAAGTGATTCTTTTTCAATGTTGGTGGTGTGTGTTGATTGAATTGGATGCTAAATTGGTAATGTGGGTGGAAGTAGGTGCGTTATGGTGTTTGAAATACCATTTTCGGGTTAGAAATGAGAAAGTTAGTTTTATACGGGTTTCTGGGAAAAGTGTCTGGAATGCGGGTTTAAGGGTCGGAATATGTTTGTGGGTGTTGGAATAACAATGTTCAGGCTCGGTTTGTAAAACCGAGCTTTACGTGGAATTTTAGGAAAGTGCGGGTTTGTGCGAAATTTCTTTACGGAGTTATTTGGATGTGTTACGACTCAACAATGGTTATCGACTTGATTCTACGTTAGTGGAGTAGCGTGGAACCATAGGAGTCAAGAATGGCGTTTATGCTCGGGAGCCGGGGTTTCACGAGTTTTGGGATTCGGGGCAGCTCTTCTGAGGTAAGGGCTTAATTTGGTAAAAATGTACGTTTGTTCCGTTTCAAGGCCGGATGACCTTAGAGGCCCGGGTTCCTATTACATTATGTATATGTTTATCGAGTAATGTTACTTATGTTTATGTTTATGTATTCTTATTATTATATGTTACATTTCGTGACGAGACCCGAATGGTCGTAGAGGCCACGGGTGCTCCTTGATTACATTATGCGTATCCGCACCGGAGTGCCGATACTTTGACCGTGTCCGCCTTTGGAGGGTGCCGACATTACGTGTATATCCGCACTGGGGTGCCGATATACTTCGTGACCCTACGGCGGTTTGGGGATCGCGACCCGGCCCGTACCGTGCTTTACATTACATTACATTACATTACGTATATTTCTGACCTCTTAGATAGGGCTGTCGTTTTTGGTCGTTATTTCGGTTGGTCCGCATACGATGGATTGTGACTCACCTCTGACTTTGCATACATGTATATATGCGATTGTGCTTGTATCTGCTCTGTTTTGCAGGTTCAGTTCGCGCCATATGGGCAAACTACACTTTTACCTTAGTCCTTACTGGGTCCTTTCGAGGACTCACCCTTTCATTTGTTTACACCTTTCAGGTTATTATGAAAAGCAATTGGCGGAATAGAGATCCGCAGTGCTTTGGATTTACGGGGTTTCGGCGGCAGTAGTACCACGGGCGGAAAATCTCCCGAGTGAGAAAGTTTCGATTCCGCACAATAGGTATATATATAGATTTTGGTTTAATGGCTCTGAGCTGTAGCTGCATGCATGTAGGTTAGATCATGTATTTGTATAAGACGTATAATCTGAGACATACTCTGCCTTTATTGTCTTCAGAGTCGAGGACGGAGCCCCGACTTGCTTATATTGTAGTTGTGGTTATATCATGGATATTGGTGTTTCTGTGTTGTGGCGATGTTTGATGTTTGACACCATGAACGCATGTTTGGTAGAAGTTGGATTTTCTAGTATGCTTGCCTTGAATGAGTATCTGGGTTGCTAGTTGCCACTTGGCTATTTGTTATTTGAGCTCGATGCTCCGTTGCCGCGCTTTCCGCCGTAGGTTCCGGTTCTCGACGTCGCGGCCGGCTCCGCCTCCGCAACCGGGCGGGGTGGCTGTGACAAGTTGGTATCAGAGCAGGTTGGGTCGGATTGACCCAAAAGGTAAAGTATGTTTGGTTTTGATATGAAATGTGGAAGGCAAGTATACAAGTCCGAGGGTGGACTTTTGGAGTAAGTTAAGTCTGTTCATGGTTAAGTACCTGCGGAAGATGACTTCGAAGTGCGAGCCACTGGTTCTACGTTTCATTGCAGGGGCGGTTACGTACGGAGACTGGCCACCTCCTTATTTGAACCACCTTCGAAAGGGTGTGGAGCAGCGGGAGGTTCTTAGAAGCAATTTTGAAGGTATAGAAGTTGGACTTCTGGTAATATACGGGTAAATTAATTCATAGAATGGTATATGGTGTGATTATTTGATATGAACATGAACTGATTATGTGTTTGAGGATTTGATATTTAATTGTGTGATTCTAAAATCAATATCTGCATAATGCATAGCATTACACTCTGAGCCTTAGAATACTGCTGCGGCTTTTGTATAGTTGGGGAAGTGTTAGTTGATTTGGAGTTTTGGATTTGGGATAAGTTGGCTTTGGTTGGACTTGGTTTAAGGGAATGTTTACTACACGCGAACAGCGTGTTTTGGCATCGGAGGCGGGACTTGAATCCCACACCTCCGTAGAATGGGATACGGGTTCAGCGTAACTCGGGGGTGAACAATCACAATCATCACCCCGGGGTTCTAGCGATCCACGGGGACCCTCTCTGTTTGGTATTGGTGTTGGAGTGCAGTGTCTTTGGGTACTTTCTTGCCCGGCCAAAGCGAGTTCGGAGGCGGCAGAGGCGGGGAAGATCTGTTTATGCCACGGTAAGGGCATTTTGATTAGGTGGTGATAGCGAGACTTAAGCCACTGCTCGCCATAGTTTGGGATCGGTAAGTGAGTGACTCTGACAAGGGTGGTCACTGCGACACCTAGACTTCTCATCGGTCCTATTAACGACGAGGAGAATCGGGGCACCAGTCTGGCGAGGTCAGACTCTTGGAGAGGTTTTAGAGTTTGAACCCCCCCGAGGTTCAATGACCGAGAAGTGCAGGGTAGTAGAGATTTGGTCTGCAGGAGTTGATAAACTCTGGGGAGGCTACATTTTCCACTAGCGGTGCGGTGGGGATGTAGGCAATCTGTGTCAGGCACAATTGATGAGTTTCATCAGGGGACAGGACAGTCGGAGAGTATGAGTGAGAGTTTGATCGGTTGGTTTGCTACGTACCGTAGTACTATGGAATGGAAGAATAGAAGGCTAAGAGGTTTATTCGTTGACTGCACCCGAGTTCAGGTGGGTTTTGAGACCTTTAGACATTACTTTGTTTCGGGAAGCGGTTGTTGGGCTCAACTCCTCGAGCAAGAGGAGGTTGAGAGTCGCTTCACCTTGCAATGAGGTTAAGGGTGTACGAGGGCTCCACACGGCGGGGACCCGGCAGATTTCTGACCGCCAAATAGGCACAGGCGATTTTGTAGAGGTAGAGAGGAGCACCACCGGCACGATCTTATCCGATTTGCGGTAGGTATCATTCCGGTTGAATTTGTTATCGGCGGGAGGGCCGATGTTTACGTTGCAGTCGACACTCTTTGGGTGCGGTATTGCCCTCTTCTTGTAGGGCGGGGTCAGCAGGAAGTTACGTAAGGTACTATATTTCCGAATGAGATACCGGTTCATGCGTTATTTGATACAGAGCATCTGTTTCCATTGTAACACAGAAAGGTGTTACATTTCTGTATCTGTCTGTTAGTACCTTGCCTCAAATGCATTTAGTAAAAACTGCAGGAAGTCAGTTTCTGTTTTCCAATGGGGTGGTTCGGGGTTGTACGATATCTGTAGGCGGACATGATAGTATCGGATCTGTTGGTTTTAGACACGCCGGACTATGATGTTATTCTTGGAATGGACCGGCCATCCAAGAACTCTGTGCACGTTGATTGTGCAACCCGTACTAATATGGTCTCTGGAGAGGTACTACCTCCCACGACTCCGATTGGTTTGACTATCGCACAGACAAGATGAGCTCTGATTCAGGATCAGCCGTCGATAGTTGGTGTAGGGAATGCTATGATCTGAATGAAGCTGGTATTAGGTTGAAGTTGGATGGTTTACCGTTGGTTCGAGATTTTCCGCAGTATTTCCGGAGGAGTTGCCGGATTACCATAAGAGCGGGAATTGTGTTTGACATCCACCTGCGGTCAGTCTTGCTCCGATATCTATTCCTCCTTATCGGATGCCTATTTACGAGATGCGGGAGTAGAAGAAGCAAGCTGGAGGAATTACTGAAAAGAGTTTCGTCCGACCGAGCACTTCAGCGTGGGGTGCTCTGGTTTTGTTTGTTAAGAAGAATGATGGGACACTCGACTTTGTATTGATTACGAAGGTTGAATGCTCTTATTGGGAAGAATAAGTATCCGTTACCGAGGATTAACGATCTTTTGATCAACTTCGTGGTTTGATGGTTTTCTCAAAGATTGATCTATGATCTGGGTATTTTCAGCTTAGATTGAAGGAAGAGGACATACCTAAGACTGCTTTCCGCACCCGATTTGGACACTTAGAGATTACGGTCATGCCATTTGGGCTGACCAATATTCCGGTGGCATTCTTGGATCTGATGCATCGGGTGTTCCGACCGTACTTGGACTCATTTCTTGTGGTTTTTTTTATTGATGACATTCTGATATATTCTCGGGATGAGGATTCGTATCGGGATCATCTGAGGGTAGTTCTGCAGATACCTTGGGAACATCAGCTTTATGCTAAATTCTCAAGGTGTGAGTTCTGGATTCGGGTAGTCACTTTTAAGGACACGTTATTTCGAGCATGGTGCATGCTGTGAATCCAGAGAAGGTGAGGGTAGTTCGGGATTGGAAACAACCTACCACGGTGCGGAGTTCGGGAGCTTCACGGGGTTAGTAGGATTTTATCGAGAGGTTTGTACCAGGTGTTCTATCCTGGCATCTCCGCACTGTGATTGACCAAGAAGGGTCAACCGTATATCCAGTCCGATTGGTGTGAGCAGAAATTTTCGGGAGTTGAAAGCGGCGGTTGACTAACGTTCGATTCGACTCTTCCAGATCCGAGCTTACCGTCGTGATATATACGGATGCTTCCACATCCGATTTGGGGTGTGTGTGGTGCGAGGCGTTTTGTGGTAGCTTATGGGTCGAGCCAGTGCGACCGCATGAGCTGAACTGGTTGGCACATGATCTGGAGTTGGCTATAGTAATTTATGCGCTGAAACATTGGAAGCAATATCTGTTTGATAGTAAATTTCAGATTCTTACCGACCATAAGAGTCTGAAATATCTGTTTATGCAAAAGGAGCTTAATTTGAGGCAGCATAGATGGCTCGAATACATTAAGGACTATGGTTGCTGTATCGAGTACATCTCTGGCAAGGGCAACACGGTTGCCGATGCACTGAGCAGGAAGTATACCGGGTTAGTTAAGGGAGGAAATGTTGGGGGCTGATCTGAGGAGAGTGATCTGACGTGCCTTTGGCACAGGTGGCAGCTCTGGGAGCGTGCTCAGGTTATTACACTTATTATACATTCTGAGTGGCTTGATAGGATGCGCGAAGCACAAGGTAGAGATTTGGTATTGAAGAAGTTATCCGGGAAGATAAGGGTTTATGTGTTACCGACGTTTCAAGTATAGGCAAGGATTGCTATACTTCGAGATTGCCTTTATGTACCCGAGGATCGGGAGTTACGGAATGAGATTTTCGAGGAGGCACACTCGGCGGTTTGAGCATCGGAAACCGGCGGGGACACTGCAGACTTTGCCATTCCAGTTCGGGAGTGGGGCAATGTTACTATGGACTTTTCATCGCACCGCCCGACACGGTCTCGCCATGATGTTATCTCGGGTTATTGTGGATCAGGTGATAAAGTGCGCACACTTTACGCTTATTCGGTCATAGACCCTCCGGAGAAGCTTGCCGGCTTTACATCGGGAAGATTATGCGTTTGCATGGAGTACCGGACTCCATTGAATCTGACCGTAATCCGCGTTTTACAAACACGGTTACGGATTGCTTTTCATGAAGCATTGGGCACGCGACTCCGTCGAATACGACTTATCACCCACAGACGGACGGACAGCGAGCGGGTGATTCGATATCGGAGGATATGTTGCGAATCTGTATTTTGGATTTTGGAGGAGTTTGGGACTAGCGATTACTTTGATAGAGTTCTCGTACAACAATTGCTTTGGACTACGTTTGACATGGCACCATATGAGGTGTTGTACGGGAGGTGTATGACACCATCTTGTTGGACGATGCGTCGATGGGGTTAAGGCAGGACCCGAGCTTTTGAGAGTCTACGGCAAAGATCAGATTATTACAGCGCGGATTAAAACCGCGAACAGCACCATCTGCTTATACGAACCGCCGCCGTAGAGCTCTTGAATCGGCGTTTGGTGATAGAATTTGATAGAATTTGGTGGAGGTAGCACCGTTCGAGAGACAAGAAGATTTGATAGGCGGGGCGAGTTACCCCGAGTTATATCGGTTCTTATGGGTTTCCAGAGTAAGTTGTTAGGTTGGGTTTCCCCCCCCAACTGTTTCTGTTTTATGTGGTACCTTCCAGGATAGCCTGTTGTGGATCGGTTAGATTTAGGTTCGATCTTATGCAGGGTTGTCTGGTAGAAATACCGGCAAGCTGTCTCGGGTGCAATAAGATGCACCCGGAGGGTGGGACGCCGTGAGGCTCTGTATGGTAGTCTAAACTACCACTCCCGCCGCACCGAGCACGGTGGTCCGATTGTTGCAGGTTAGAGGAATGTTCATATTTTTTACGGTTGGTAGCGACACTTGTCTGGTTGGTTCAGCTACTCTTGGAGGACCAAGAGTTCTAAGGGGAGAATGTTACGGTCACCCCGAGCGGGTTGCGGCCAAGGTGACCCGGCTCGGTTTTGGCTGCGGGTCACGTTTTTCGGCGTTCAGACGGCTCCCGAGCCCTATCCGAGTATCATTTTGGCGAACCCTTCCGTATTTGAGGTCGTGTGGGTCCCCCGGACGTTTCCGCCGAAAATATTTTTCTGGCGCCGGGGGGTTGTCGGGGTCGCCTCGGGACGTACAGCGGGCTCGGTAGCGCTCTCGAGATCTCAATTTGAGAAGCCGTTTGTAGTTTTGGAGTCGTGGAAACGTCCCGGTGGTGGTTGTGGAGTTTAATATTTGGGGCGGGACGTTCGGTTCCGGGCGACTCCGAGGCTCGGGGCGGGAATCCCGGGACTCGGGATGGAAATTTTCTGACGGCTTTTGGGTAAGTTGTGTTATAATTTAAGATGGAATTTATGGGTATTTTTATAGAATTTTGGAGTGACGGAATTTCGGTTAAGGTTGTCACGCGCACGTCGGGTTTTGGTTCGGGTTCAGCGAGCTCGGTAGGACACTCCGGAAAGGTAAATGAATTTCTGAAAAATGTTCTGTGAATGTTATAATATTCTGAAGATTGTGTCCGAATTTCGTTAATTTTGGAATTCGGTAATTATTTTTGGGCAAAAAGAATTGGAACTTTCGGAAAATTGGGAGTTAAATTGTATTTGGTAACAAAATGGAAATTATTGGGGCATGGGCAGCAGCCTACTTTCGGCTGGAATGGAGAAGTGACATAAGGGACACTTGTCCTATTTGTAATTAAAGATGGGAAAAAGAAAAGAAATGGTGGAAAATATATAAAGGAAAGATAAGTCATTTTTATCACTTCTCTCCTTCTTCTTCATCTCCTCCCTTTGCCGCCATTGTCATCCTCTCTCAAGCTCTCCATGGTGTTCTTCATATTTGGCAAGGAATCAACAAGGTTTTTGGTGCAAATCATAGGTAAGGTTCTTCTCTTCTTCTCTTTGCAAGTTAGAAGCATGGATTTTGGTGGAAAAGGGAGTTTAGAACCAAAAAAAGGTTTGTTCTTTGCTATGAGTTGTGATGATCTTCTTGCTTCCAAGTTTAAGTATGTTGTTCTTGGGCTTGAGGGAGTAGGAATCTATGGTTGAATGTTGGAAAAACTCCATGGAAGGAGGAAACCTAGGGGTGCCGATTTTATGTGTGATTTTCCAAAATTGTGTGTGTTTGTGTTCTTGAATCATGCTTCAAGTATGTTGTTCCTAGCATGATTCTAAGACAATCTATGGTTTCAATTTGAAGGAAAACATGTTGGGTAGAAAACCCCTCTTTGGCCGAAATCTTCATGCTAGAGTTCTTGTTAATTTTTGGTTGTTTAAGTGGAATTGGTTAGTAATCTTGCTTAAGAATTGTAATTGGTGATTAAAGAGTACAAATGGAACTTTGTTTGGATTGAAATGGAAGATGGGTGAGGAATACCTCTTTTGGCGAATTGTGTAGAAAGGGGTTTGTGGATTTTGATGCAATTGGTTAGTAATGTTGGTTAAGAAATGAAATTGGTGATTAGTGGGATTAATTGGAAGCTTGAACGGTTTGAATTGGAAGTGGGGTGAAAAATTGGTTAAGGATCAAATTGTTGAAGTGATTCTTTTTCAATGTTGGTGGTGTGTGTTGATTGAATTGGATGCTAAATTGGTAATGTGGGTGGAAGTAGGTGCGTTATGGTGTTTGAAATACCATTTTCGGGTTAGAAATGAGAAAGTTAGTTTTATACGGGTTTACCGGGAAAAGTGGCTGGAATGCGGGTTTAAGGGTCGGAATATGTTTGTGGGTGTTGGAATAACAATGTTCAGGCTCGGTTTGTAAAACCGAGCTTTACGTGGAATTTTAGGAAAGTGCGGGTTTGTGCGAAATTTCTTTCGGAGTTATTTGGATGTGTTCTGACTCAACAATGGTTATCCAGCTTGATTCTACGTTAGTGGAGTAGCGTGGAACCATAGGAGTCAAGTTTGGCGTTTCGGGTCGGGAGCCGGGGTTTCACGAGTTTTGGGCTGCGGGGCAGCGCTTCTGAGGTAAGGGCTTAATTTGGTAAAAATGTACGTTTGTTCCGTTTCAAGGCCGGATGACCTTAGAGGCCCGGGTTCCTATTACATTATGTATATGTTTATCAGGTAATGTTACTTATGTTTATGTTTATGTATTCTTATTATTATATGTTCTGTTCTGTGACGAGACCCGAATGGTCGTAGAGGCCACGGGTGCTCCTTGATTCTGTTATGCGTATCCGCACCGGGAGTGCCGATACTTCTGATCTGTGTCCGCACTGGAGGGTGCCGACATTCTGTGTATATCCGCACTTGGGGTGCCGATATACTTCTGTGACCCTACGACAGTTTGGGGATCGCGACCCGGCACCGTGCTTTACATTGCATTACGCATTACGTATATTTCTGACCTCTTAGAGAGGGCTGTCGTTTTGGCTCGTTCTGGCGGTTGGACCGCATACGATGGATTCTGACTCACCTCTGACTTTGCATACATGTATATATGCGATTGTGCTTGTATCTACTCTGTTTTGCAGGTTCAGTTCGCGCCATTTGGGCAAACTACACTTTTACCTTAGTACTTACTTGGTCCTTTCGAGGACTAACCCTTTCATTTGTTTACACATTTCAGGTTGTTCTGAAAATCAATTGGCGGAATAGAGATACGCAGTGCTTTCGGATTTCTGGTGTTTAAGCAGCAGAAGTAGTACCACGGGCGGAAAATCTCATGAGTGAGAAAGTTTTCGATTCCGCACAATAGGTATATATATAGGTTTTGGTTTAATGGCTCTGTAGCTGTAGCTGCATGCATGTAGTTTAGATCATGTATTTGTATAAGACGTATAATCTGAGACATACTCTGCCTTTATTGTCTTCTGAGTCGAGGGCGGAGCCTCGACTTGCTTATATTGGAGTTGTGGTTATATCATGGATTTTGGTGTTTCTGTGTTGTGGCGATGTTTGATGTTTGACACCATGAACTGCATGTTTGGTAGAAGTTGGATTTTTCTAGTATGCTTGCCTTGAATGAGTATCTGGGTTGCTAGTTACCACTTGGCTATTTGTTATTTGAGCTCGATGCTACGCTGCCGCGCTTTCCGCCGTAGGTTCCGGGTCTCGACGTCGCAGCCGGCTCCGCCTCCGCAACCGGGCGGGGTGGCTGTGACAAATGTGATCCCGAGGAACTGTTTCTACTTCTTCAGTGCCCGGGGTCCTCCTACTGTGAAATTCAGCTTCGTTTGGAACTTGCCAACCAGCCTCAAGGGATGGCATCGGGAATTTTTCTTCATGAAGCCTGATGCGTCGTGGGGCTTGCAAACTGCGCAGAAGGTAGGAGGACTGCCGGACGTGCAGAATCCTCGGCGATTGCTGAAGGGGGCTGCTGCCAAGGAGAACTTTGACCGGTTCGATAGTAAAATCCGGACCATTGCTCCTTGGTGCGGGGATGGACCGAAGGAAGTCCTTCCCTTTCCTTTGTATTGGAGGTTGATTACTCAAGGGGTCCTTTCTCACTTGGGTATTATCCAGGGGGACTTGGGGGAGTTGGGCATCCGGGAGTCTCCCCCTTCGACCCGAGACTTGGCCTTGGTGCATCGTCTTCGGGGTGAGACGTCCTTCGAGGATTTCAAGAAAGGTTTATATCGTTCTTCTGTTCATAGATGCATTCGTTTGGTATTAACTAATTCTTCCCCTTTTGCAGAAATGGAGCCCGAGTTTGATCTCAGCGCCATCTTTCGGGACGCGAAGGAGAAGAAACCGAGCTCTAAAGCCGGAGGTTCTAAGCCCTCAGCAGCTGAAAAGAAAAGAAAGAGAGGTGCTTCGGTTGATGTTGAGGCTGCGGGCCAGCCTGCTGAGAAGTCGGCCGGAGAAGTGCCGTCCCCGGTCCATGTTGAAGGTCAGCCCACTCGGGATGACGTTTACGAGAAGCTTCAGAACTCCCCCGAACGAGTCAGAAGGGCTAGGGGGAAGTTCACGGCCTCGAGGGTGACCGAGCAAAGTGCCCCGGAGGTCCCACCAATCGAGTTCCAATTAGGTAACCAGTTTGTGAAGTTACGTAATATCTGCTTTTGGAACTTGTTCGGAAATCTTTCCCGAATGTTTGGTGAAGACCCGCTGCATGACGTGGTTCGATCTCATTTTTGTACACTAGGTCCGGACTGGAAAGAGTCTCAGGAAGAGAGGAGGCGGTTGCGGGACGAGAAGCTCTCGCACTTCGGGAGCAATCTCATTCCCGGGAGCGGGGTGGCTGATCCATGAGGATCGAACATCCTTGATGATGAAGATGCTAAGGATATGGCTCCCGAGCTTTTGAAGGGACCACCACCGCCCGAACCATGGAGTGCTTAGAACACTTCTACCCCGACTTGGGCGTCGCCTCTTCAAAATGGCCGTCCTCGGGTATCGTGTTAGAACTTGGTTTTTTATCTTCTAAGTCCGAACTTCCGTGGTGGTATCTGCGGGAAGGTAATCCTTTTTGATGGTGTGCAGATGGCCACAATGGGCGGGTGGGTTTCCCGAGTCATCCGAGCGTCAAGCCGGATACGGTCCGGCCGAGCAATGGGCGACCAAGGCCATAGCTGTGGTGGCTAAGCGATCCAATGAGTCCATCATTATGAGCAGCTGCTGCGGCTCTCCCGTACTTCTCCCGTACTCGAGCTTCCCGAGGGTTCTCACATTCGGGAGAACCTCAGCCCTGCCGAAGCTGATGACTTCGCCTTGGCTGAGGTTGCATTCCTGAGCGCGGTGAAAGAAAACCGCCATTCTAAAGATGCTCTTCGGCAAGAAGTTCGGAAGCTCGAAGCTGAGAAAGACAAATTTCAGGTTGATTTTGCCAACCTTAAAGAGCATCATGAGCACGAGCTTCGGGCCAAGGATGAAGAGATCCGCAAGCTTCGGGAGGAGCAGGATCTGAAGGCCAAGGATGAGGAAATTCTGAAACTCCGGGACGCGCTTGCCAAAGCTGAAGATAGAATCCCAAGTATCGAAGGCGCGAAGGACTCAATAAATCTGGCCGTTGACAAGTACACCTTCGGGTTACGTCGGCCAAGAAGCAAATTGTTCAAGACAATCCTCATGCCGACTGACCGGGCTTGACGGGGATGAGGAACCCGAAGAGGATCCCGGTGACGGGGATGAATTTACGCACCCGCCCGAGCCCGTAACCGTTGACGACTTTGCGGACCCTCAGTGATGTAATTTTTTTTGCATCCGTTTTTTGTAATCCCGTCCTCGGGTGTTATTAATGAAAATATTCAAGGATTGGGTTAACACTTGTTTCCGAATTCAGTAGTGCTTTATTATTCCCGGTCATACAAAATACTTCTTCAATGCTTCGGAATGAAAAGAGTTTGCCAATTCCCTTCCTTCGGGATCCGATAACTTGTAAACTCCTTTCCTTTCTTCGGCGATGACCTCGAATGGGCCTTCCCAGTTCGGGGCAAACGCGCCCCCTTTTGGTCTTCGGGATCCCAGTTTGGTTTGCCGTAAAACCAAATCACCCACTTTGATATTCTTTGCCTTCACTTTTGAATTTGTTGCAGATGCGGTTCTTTGTTGAAAAGCTTTCCTTCGCAGCTCTGCTTCATCTCTTCTTCCTTCGAGTAAGTCTAAATTTGTCTGTAAACCTTGCTCATTCACGACTTCCTCGAACACTTCGGTTCTGAGGGAGGAGTTAGCTACTTCAATCGGGATTAGTGCCTCGGTCCCGTATGCCAAAGAGAATGGGGTTTCTCCAGTTGACCTTCGGGGCGTGGTCCGGTAACTCCATAAAATATGGGGGAGTTCTCCGAGCCATTTCCCCTTTGCATTTCCGAGTCTCGCCTTTAAACCATCCTTCAACGTTCGATTGGATACTTCTACTTGGCCATTGCTCTGCGGGTGGGCGACCGGAGCAAAATGGATCTTGATTCCAAATTCCTCGGCGAAATCCTGGAATCCACCGTCAGTGAACTGAGCTCCGTTATCGGCAACCAGGACCTTCGGGCACCCGAACCTGCAGATGATGTTCTTCCAGACGAACTTTCGGATGTTTTCAGCCGTAATTGTGGCCAGTGGTTCGGCTTCTATCCACTTGGTAAAGTAGTCCGCGGCGACTACGCAATACTTCAGTCCTCCGGGGGCGGTAGGCAAGGCCCCGATCAGATCGATTCCCCATACGGCAAATTGTATGGGGTAGTCCGAGGATGATACGTACTCCGAGGGAATTCTCTGTATTCGGGCGTGTTCCTGACACTTCTTGCATTTGTTAACTAGCCTCCTTGCGTCTTCCTTGAGGGTAGGCCAGAAGAACCCTTGTCTTAGTATGACCGCTGCTAACGCGTCCGACTTAATGTGCGACCCGCAGGTGCCTTCATGGGTTTTCCTCAGAATGTCCTCGGTGTCTCCCTCTCCGACGCATTTTTGCAACGAGGAAGAAAATCCCTTGCGGTACATATTATCCCCAATTATGACAAACTTGCTGACCTTTCTCCTGATATTGGTGGTGGCAGATCGGTGTGTGTGATCGCCACGTTCCGGTTTGACTTGCGTGTCACGACATTGACGGAAGCCATTAGATCGACGTTGCGTGCCAGAGCGTGATTGTCGAGGAATAGAGAGATCCTCTGAGGTTCTGATTTGACGAGTCGCGTAGAGTAGTTGTAAAACGTTACCCCTTTAGGTATGAATAGTGAATGTATTTATAGTCCCATGTCTCAGCGGCATTCTTGTAATATCTCAATATAAGGTGATTATATATTTTAGGTCATTATGCACTTCGGGAAGTATAGTTCGGGAACGTCTTTATTCGGGTTATATGCTAGTTTTTAATGGGGCCCTTATTTCGGGCTTATGTGTGGGCCTTTGTTAGGCCTTTTAAGCGTATCTGGGCCTGGCGGCCATCAAGTCCCTCCCAAGCTCTTGTGGCCGACTAGAAGGAGTCCAAAGTCCTTTTCTTGAAGGTCGATTTTAGGATGTCTCTGAGTCATGTTCGGGGAACTGCTTGGTTCGGGATACTTTCTTTGTTCGGGTAACTGAGTCTGTTTTTTGAAAACAGTGTTCGGGAAACTGAAGATGCGGATTCCCCCTTTTCTCGAACATAGTTCGGGAAACTGAAGATGCGGATTCCCCCTTTTCTCGAACATAGTTCGGGAAACTGAAGATGCGGATTCCCCTTTTCTCGAACATAGTTCGGGCTTCCGAGTAGTCTCTCATATTCTTGTGTTCGGGAAACTGAGGATGCAAATTCCCTCTTTTGTCTCGAACATTGTTCGGGCTTCTGAATCGTTTCCCGTACTATTGTGTTCGGGAAACTGAGGATGTTGATTCCTCCTTTTGTCTCGAACAATGTTCGGGCTTCTGAATCGTTTCCCGTACTATCGTGTTCGGGAAACTGAGGATGTTGATTCCTCCTTTTGTCTCGAACAATGTTCGGGCTTCTGAATCGTTTCCCGTACTATTGTGTTCGGGAAACTGAGGATGTTGATTCCTCCTTTTGTCTCGAACAATGTTCGGGCTTCTGAATCGTTTCCCGTACTATTGTGTTCGGGAAACTGAGGATGATGATTCCTCCTTCTGTTTCGAACAATGTTCGTTCTGAATCGTTTCCCGTACTATTGTGTTCGGGAAACTGAGGATGATGATTCCTCCTTGTCTCGAACGATGTTCGGGCTTCTGAATCGTTTCCCGTACCATTGTATTCGGGAAACTGAGGATGATGATTCCTCCTTTTGTCTCGAACAATGTTCGGGCTTCTGAATCGTTTCCCGTACTATTGTGTTCGGGAAACTGAGGATGTTGATTCCTCCTTTTGTCTCGAACAATGTTCGGGCTTCTGGGTCGTTTCCCGTACTATTGTGTTCGAGAAACTGAGGATGTTGATTCCTCCTTTTGTCTCGAACAATGTTCGGGCTTCTGAATCGTTTCTGAGATTTTCTCATCCAGGATCTGCCACGGTTGGTATTCCCAACGGTTATTTTTGAATCGACGGTGGAGATCAAATGTCACCACCTCCCCCGTCAGACACCTTCCGGACCCGGCGGGAAGCGGACGCCGGCCGGAGGGGCGGTGGTGAGCAAGGTGGAACCAGGATCGCGCAGCTAATTCGAGATTATTTCGCGGGCCTTTAACTAACCCAGTAGGTCCCTTTCTAACAACAGACCAAGTATAACATTCCATGCACAGAAACAGATCACGACAACAGAAACAATGGGCTCCGCCCATAAACAGAATACCAGAAGCAGAACATCGAAATCAAATTATCAAAAAGGAAGTCTGTTCTTTCACTACCGAACAGAGGCTTCCGCACAGATCAGCATACTCATTCAATCAAATCAGGGCAGAACGCATATATATACATAATCACAATCAAACTCAGATGAACAGACAGATCTAATGATAACATGCTATCGTAGTACTACATGCCAACAGGGTATCATGCTACAGAGCTATCTACAGGCAGAAGATGCAACCGTACAAAAGTCGGGCGTCGGATAAAGAAACCGACGAGGAACCCGAAGTCTAGATCCAAAAGCTGCTAAACCCTCAAAAATAGCAAACCAGACAGCCTTGCGGAAATCCTACTCCGCTGGACCAGAATCCTTATCTCCTGAAAAATATTAAGTAAGGGTGTGAGTTTTTCTTAAAGAAAAACCCAGTAAGAGCTTACGCAGTAGTAACGATGTTCTTCCGACAAACCTGCAAAGACAGATCAGAGCAGATATACATACATATAGCAATATACAGATCAAAACATATACATAAATAAATGATGTATGATGTGTGCACAACATCCGAATGTAACGGGTCATGGCTAGATCTTCCCCGACCATGGCTAGATCTTCCCCGGACGCACCGGCATTCGCCATGCGTCGGCATTCGCCATGCACCCAGCAAATCCCCTATAACACGGACCATGGCTAGATCTTCCCCGGACGCACCGGCATTCGCCATGCGTCGGCATTCGCCATGCATCCAACAAACATCATAAATCACGGACCATGGCTAGGTCTTCCCGGTCCAACCGGCATTCGCCATGCGTCCACACACGTAGCAGAACTCGCGCACCGATGCTCCTACCGCGCACCGATACTCCTACCATGGGACTAGCCTTGGGGCTCCACAATCCCGGTCTAAGACCGAAGTCAGAGACCGAGGCCCAAGACTTGCCTCAACCATCCTACATTACAATAACATAGGTAGGTCGAACCCTTACCTTGAAACGCAAGCAAACGCAGCCGTAGAGGGTAGCGTGCAAGCACCGCACACCAAACTTCTTCCTTATGCAATCACAAACCTTGCTTCACAAACCACCTAAACAATTCACACACTTTCCACATTACACTTTTATTCAACTCATCAATATCCATTGACAATTGGACCTCACTCCAAGACTTAAAGTTGCTCAAATTCATTGTCTAAACATGCTTGAAACCTTAAACCACACAAAACACATGCTTCCACATTCCACCAAAAACCCGGATGAACATTGCCTTAGGTATATAATCGAAGCATATTTGGACAATGTTCCAATTATCAATATTGCTCTAAACATACCCAATAACAACAATTTGGATTGAATTCAACAATACAACACACTTCAATTCTCCACCATAAAACCTATGAGTTTTCTCTTAGCTCATAGATTAACCCATAATTGGACCTTTTACCAAGTATTAATGTTGTTCCAAAACCACCCAACAACACTAATTTGAGGTCAATTTAACAATCCCCCAAAATTCGTTCATCCTAGCTCAAGAACCCTAATTCGAATTTCCTTCAATTCATGCTCAATTCGTGTTGTAAAATGTGTTTCTACCTCTAATCCAACATAGAAACACTACTACTAACTCAAATGAACCAAGAGAACACGAAAATACCAACCTCTCAATTTGGGAAATTTCTCAAATTCATCCACCAAGTGTTGTTGGAGCGAATCCTTTGTTGATTCGTTGTTCTTGTAGTGATTCCCGCACGAAACCACCGTTTCCACGCACCAAAGAGTCCAAAATCACTTAGATAGGAACAAAACCGAATTGAGAGAGAGTTGGGAGAGTTTTCGGAGTGAAAAACGCGAAAATGAGGTTGAAACCGAGCTGCTCGACTTAAATAGCCGAGCCAGCGACGGTCAGGCGAACTGTTTCCCAGCCAGCGATCGCGACCACAGAACACCGAGGCAGGTGTCCGGCGAAGACCAGTGTGACCCAATTCCTAGAGCGGGCGATCGCTCGGTCCAAGAACCGCCATCGGCCAGCATCCAGCGAGAGTCGCGAAGGCACCCTCGGTCGGGCGATCGCTGGCTCCGGAGGACACGAACTTGGCAAGTGTCCAGCGAACGCAGCGAACCGTTTCCTCGTCTGGGCGATCGCCTGGACCCCAAAACTCACAAAATTCAGCCTCCAACAGGACTTAACCCAAAACCATTCCACTCCCAACACAACAACAACAACAACAACAACAACAACTACAACAACAACAACTAACAAACTCCACAAATTACAAATTTAAACATACCTCCAGAACTCCAGTCACCGGAGACTGCTGCCGGAAAAGGTGGGGTGTAACATCCTCCCCCCCTTAAGACTCTTGGTCCTCCAAGAGTTCCTTAAGGCGTTGGTACTCCTGAGGGTAGCGTTCAACCATATCCTTCTCCGTCTCCCAGGTTGCCTCCTTGTCAGAATGGTGTGACCATTGCACCTTCACCATGGGAATTAGCTTGCTCCTCAATTTGCGAGTATCCCTCGCTAACAAAGCAATTGGCACTTCCTTATAAGACAAGTCAGGTTCCAATTGCACTTCCTCAACTGGAATCGTTTGCGTCGGATCCATGACACACTTTTTCAGCATGCTCACGTGAAACACATTATGCACAGCTGACAAGCTCTCCGGTAGTGCCAAACGATAAGCCACCTTCAACCATACTTTGTCGCCAACTTCAAACTCTAAGTCGCGACGCCTTCTGTTCACATAAGCCGTGGTTCTATCATTTGCCGCTTTCAATCTTGCCTGAATTGTTTTGATCTTTTCTGTGGTCTCTTCAATCAATTCCGGACCAAGTTCAACCTTATCGGCGATTCAGACCAACGGTGAGGTGTCATACACCTCCGTCCATAAAGAGCCTCATAAGGTGCCATCTTGATTGTACTGTAACTATTGTTATACGAGAACTCTATGAGCGGTAGATGTTGATCCCAATCACCTCCGAAATCAATCGCACAGCCTCCTCGGCATGTCCTCAAGTACTGTATCACCCTCTCGGATTGCCCATCAGTTTGTGGGTGATACGCGTACTAAGGTGCAACCGGGTACCAAAAGCTCGATGGAAAGCATTCCGAAATGGGCTGTAAACCTTGGATCCCGATCTGAAACTATAGAATCCGGTACACCGTGCAACCGCACGATCTCTTTGATGTAGAGTCGTGCTAACTTGTCCAACGGGTCGGTGACTTTAATGGGCAAGAAATGTGCACACTTAGTCAAACGATCCAAACGATCCACAATCACCCAAATGGCATCGTGACGTGCTCTCGTAGTGGGTAGTCCGGTAAGAAAATCCATAGTCACGTTTCCCCACTTACGAACTGGGATAGGTAACGTCTGAAGTGTGCCCGCGGGCTTCTGATGTTCAACCTTTACTGTTGGCAAGTGGTACACTTTGCCACACACTCTGCAATATGCCTCCTCATACCTGGCCACCAAGTGTGACCTCAAATCGTGATACATCTTTTCACCGCCCGGATGAAAACTTAAGCTGTTATTATGAGCTTGATCCAAAATCTCATCTCTAAGAGCCACATCATTCGGCACGTACAAACGCCCTTTGAAGTATAGCAATCCTTGCCTATACTCAAAGAATGGACGCATTGCTCCTTTAGCTTCTCCAGAAACCTGTTTCAAACTCTGATCTCTCATCTGAAATTCTCGGATCCTGTCGATCCAAGAAGACTGAACTCTCAACACAAATATCTGCTCCTGCTCTTGTAGCTGCCAACGGTGCCACAAGGCAGTCAGGTCCGTAAGCTCTGTTCGGTTTCCAGGTTCTCCACCTCTCACTATCCCGGTGTAAGCCCTACTCAAGGCGTCTGCCACCGTATTCCCTTTGCCTGCGGTGTACTCGATACTACAGTCGTAGTCTTTCATGTACTCGAGCCACCTTCTTTGACGCATATTCAGATCCTTCTGCGTGAACAAGTACTTCAAGCTCTTATGATCAGTAAAGATTTGAAATTTGTTTCCCAACAAATAATGCCGCCATTGCTTGAGTGCATACATAACCGCAGCAAGCTCCAAATCATGAGTGGGATAATTTTCCTCATGTGGTCGCAATCGTCGCGACCCATAAGCAATTACTGCGCTTTTGCATAAGCACACACCCAGCACTGTTCGTGAGGCATCGGTATAAATGACATAAGGCTGAGGCGGGTCGTAGAACCAGAATCGGTGCTGTGTCGGTCTACACTTGAGCTCTTGAAAGCTCTTCTCACATTCATCCGACCATACAAACGCCTTACCCTTCTTGGTCGATTGCGTGAGTGGAGAGGCAAGAACCGAGAAGGCTGGTACGATCTTACGATAGTAACCAGCTAACCCGAGAAAACTACGGATATCCTTTACTGATCGGGGTTGCCTCCACTCTTGAACAGACTTGACCTTCTCTCGGGTCGACGAAATTCCGTTCTCATTGATGATATGCCCGAGAAATGCTACCTCGCGCAACCAGAAATCACACTTGAAAACTTTGCATACAATGGTTGTTAGACAAAGTTTCCAAGGCAATTCTCAAGTGCTCTTGATGTGCATTCTCATCCAGAGAATAGATGAGTATATCATCAATGAAGACAACAATAAAATTGTCCAAGTAGGGACGAAAAACCTCATTCATCAAATTCATGAAAGCTGCCGGGGCATTTGTCAGCCCAAAAGGCATGACAGTGTACTCATAGTGACCATACCGCGTGCGAAAAGCAGTTTTCGGAATGTCTTCTTCCTTCACACGCATTTGGAAATACCCCGATCGGAGATCAATCTTTGAGAACACTTTAGCTCCTCGGAGCTGGTCGAACAGATCGTCGATCCGTGGTAACGGATATTTGTTCTTGACTGTCACCGCATTCAACCTTCTGTAATCAATGCAGAGTCTAAGCGTTCCATCCTTCTTCTTAACAAATAACACCGGGCTCCCACGGTGATCTCGCTCGGTCGGATAAACCCCTTATCCAACAACTCATCCAACTGCTTCTTCAATTCCTTCATCTCCACTATCGGCATGCGATACGGAGGAATGGAGATAGGTGTAGCTCCGGTCTGCAACACTATCTCAAAAATCACCTCCCGCTCGGGTGGCATACACAGTAACTCTCAGAAACACTGCGGAAAGTATCTAACAATCGGAATTTTATCAAGTTCCATCCGCGTACTGCATCATTGAGTCCAAAGTACTCGCCTTCATCCGTCACGAGTAACTTCTCCATTACACGAAGCTCCATGCTATTCTCGAACAATCTCTACATCCGAGGGGGAACAAGTGGTAATACTTGATCCGACACCACCAACTGCCGCCAAGAATCTATCCGTATGGAATGCTCCGAGAGCCAATCCATACCCGAGAATCACATCATAATGAGACGTATCCAACACCAACAACTCAGAAGGACTCGGTCGCTCACCAACAGTTAACACGCAACCCTTGATAAGCTCATTGCTGAACAGATACTGACTCCCGGCGGTTCGTACCAGGAATACTTGAGACAGATGAGTCACAGGAAGTTGCAAAGACTTTGCACACTTCTGTGACACTATAGAAATCGAAGCACCTGTGTCAAAAAGAGCACGAATGTAAATACCGTTCGAAACACCATACCGCCAGTGCTCCTTTCGAGCCGTGTCACCACGCTCAATCTGGAACACTCGTCCCTCGCCTTGCTCGAGTGCGCGGCGGCGGGGCTCTCGTAGTGGTGGCCGCATCTGCGGTGGTCGGGTCGTGGTCCAAACCGAGGAACACCACGCCCACGAGGAGCATAACTCTGAAACCCTTGTGGCCTTGCAACTCCACGAGTTGCCATCCGAGGGCAATCCTAATCATGTGGTCAGAGACCCACATCAAACACATGCTCGACTCTTTATCACCAACCGAGCCGGTGTGACTCCGGTCACAAGTCTGACAGTACCACGGCTCTGCTACCTTTGCCGTCCCTTTGCCCTTATCCTTCGATCCAAGCCCACCAGAACTACCGCCGATCCTGTGGTGTCGTGCATGTCCACCACGTCCGGATCCTCTAACTCCACCAATGACAATCACCGTAGATCTCGGTGGCTGTGTCACCGAAGCTTAATCCAAATCCTCATTCTCAATCTTCTGTGCTTTCGCATGCCTCATGGTACCTATCAATGTTCAACGGTGCCAAGTACTTCCTGATGTCATGCTTCAACCCTCTCATGAATCTCTTTGCCTTGGCCTCCTCACTGGTGTTGTAATGAGGCACATAACGCACCAAGCGTTCAAACTCGTGCCCATACTCCGCAACAGTCTTGCTTCCCTGAGTCAAGGTATCAAACTCCAGTTGCCGCCTATCAGTCGCGGCATAACCAATCCACTTCTCATGAAACAAGTGAGAAAATTCATCCCACGTCATGCCCGGGTCCTTCACCTTCCTACGCACAAAGTCGGCCTTCCGAGTGGCCATAGTGGTCTCCCACCAGTCATATGCCCAGTCGCGCAAATAAAAGGTAGCCAAAGACACCATCTCGTTTGCCGGAAAACCAAGTCTGCCAAGCAACCGATCCATGTCCTTATACCACGTCTCCGCCGAATCCATTCCACCCTTGCCCGAAAAACGGGGTGGTTTGAAGCGCTCAAACCGCTCCATCAAAGAAAGCTTATCAGAGCTGGTCGCACTATCAGATTTGAGCCGCTGGGCTCTCGGTATCTCAACAACAGAATCGGGCCTAGCCCGCACTCTCCCTCGACGGGGCTGTGGGTCGACCTCTGCGCCTAGATTCGGATTCCTCTCTTCTGTATCCACATGCTCTTCGAATTGCACATCATCCGCATCAACGTCCTCCTCATGAGCCTGATAGCTAGGATCGGTCGATCCTACCGTAGTAGGCTGAGAACTCATAACATGTGTACTCCTTGTTCTTCAACTCCTGTCCTCGCCCACATGTTATTGAGCAAGATAGTCATTTGCCCCAACACTTGGGCCATCTGTTCCGGATCGGGTATCAAATGCGGCTGAACTGGTGCCGCTCTTCGCTGAGGTCTCCCTCGACCTCTACCTCTTCCTCTATTCACATCCTGAGCAGGATTTCCTCCTCCTGCTTCATCATTCAACGCTCGAGTCCGTCGAGTGTTGACCATTTACTGAAATTCCAAAACATAAAGGGTTCACTTAACGGTTAGCATTACCTACATCGGTTATCCTACCAGCTCTGTAGCATGAATGCAATGCATGATGCAAATCAATTCTCAAATTAACTTATACAAAACAATCCCTTATAACCCGTGGTACTGCTTAGGACTAACACACTTCTCACTCGGCATCCACCGTCTGTTTTTAACGAGAGAGGTAATTTAAATTACCATCATGCACCTTACGGCATCCCATCCCCCAGGCACCTCTTATAGCACCCAGAGTCAATTACTGGTGTCCTACGCAGCAACCACAGACAGTACCAAGTCACAAACTACCAGTACCAATGAAATCATCTCTTGGTTGTTCTCGAGTGCGCTTAGACAAACCGCCTACTGTTCCACTTACCATTCCAACATGGTTCTTGTGACGAGGTGGCCAGTCTCACCACACAACCATACTGGAATCGATCAGTCGACCAGGGCTGTCAATCCTAACACACCCTCGATCCAACCAATTAACCATGCTCTGATACCAAATTGTCACCACCTCCCCCGTCAGACACCTTCCGGACCCGGCGGCAAGCGGACGCCGGCCGGAGTGGCGGTGGTGAGTAAGGTGGAACCAGGATCGCGCAGCTAATTCGAGATTATTTCGCGGGCCTTTAACTAACCCAGTAGGTCCCTTTCTAACAACAGACCAAGTATAACATTCCATGCACAGAAACAGATCACGACAACAGAAACAATGGGCTCCGCCCATTAACAGAATACCAGAAGCAGAACATCGAAATCAAATTATCAAAAAGGAAGTCTGTTCTTTCACTACCGAACAGAGGCTTCCGCACAGATCAGCATACTCATTCAATCAAATCAGGGCAGAACGCATATATATACATAATCACAATCAAACTCAGATGAACAGACAGATCTAATGATAACATGCTATCGTAGTACTACATGCCAACAGGGTATCATGCTACAGAGCTATCTACAGCGTAAGATGCAACCGCACAAAAGTCGGGCGTCGGATAAAGAAACCGACGAGGAACCCAAGTCTAGATCCAAAAGCTGCTAAACCTCAAAAATAGCAAAACTGCATACCTATGCGGAAATCCTACTCCGCTGGCCCGTAATCCTTATCTCTGAAAAATATTAAGTAAGGGTGTGAGTTTTTCTTAAAGAAAAACCCGGTAAGAGCTTAGGCAAGAGTAACGATGTTCTTCCGACAAACCCGCAAAGACAGATCAGGCAGATATACATACATATAGCAATATACAGATCAAAACATATACGAAATAAATGATGTATGATGTGTGCACAACATCCGAATGTAACGGGTCATGGCTAGATCTTCCCGACCATGGCTAGATCTTCCCCGACGCACCGGCATTCGCCATGCGTCGGCATTCGCCATGCACCCAAAGAAATCCCATATAACACGGACCATGGCTAGATCTTCCCGACCATGGCTAGATCTTCCCCGACGCACCGGCATTCGCCATGCGTCGGCATTCGCCATGCATCCAACAAACATCATAAATCACGGACCATGGCTAGATCTACCCCGGTCCAACCGTCATTCGCCAAGCGTCCACACACAGAACAGAACCTTCGCTCCGATGCTCCTACCAGCGCACCGATACTCCTACCATGGGACTAGCCTTGGGGCTCCACAATCCCGATCTAAGACCGAAGTCAGAGACCGAGGCCCAAGACTTGCCTCAACCATCCTACATTACAATAACATAGGTAGGTCGAACCCTTACCTTGAAACGCAAGCAAACGCAGCCGTAGAGGGTAGCAGCAAGCACCGCACACCAAACTTCTTCCTTATGCAATCACAAACCTTGCTTCACAAACCACCTAAACAATTCACACACTTTCCACATTACACTTTTATTCAACTCATCAATATCCATTGACAATTGGACCTCACTCCAAGACTTAAAGTTGCTCAAATTCATTGTCTAAACATGCTTGAAACCTTAAACCACACAAAACACATGCTTCCACATTCCACCAAAAACCCGGATGAACATTGCCTTAGGTATATAATCGAAGCATATTTGGACAATGTTCCAATTATCAATATTGCTCTAAACATACCCAATAACAACAATTTGGATTGAATTCAACAATACAACACACTTCAATTCTCCACCATAAAACCTATGAGTTTTCTCTTAGCTCATAGATTAACCCATAATTGGACCTTTTACCAAGTATTAATGTTGTTCCAAAACCACCCAACAACACTAATTTGAGGTCAATTTAACAATCCCCCAAAATTCGTTCATCCTAGCTCAAGAACCCTAATTCGAATTTCCTTCAATTCATGCTCAATTCGTGTTGTAAAATGTGTTTCTACCTCCAATCCAACATAGAAACACTACTACTAACTCAAATGAACCAAGAGAACACGAAAATACCAACCTCTCAATTTGGGAAATTTCTCAAATTCATCCACCAAGTGTTGTTGGAGCGAATCCTTTGTTGATTCGTTGTTCTTGTAGTGATTCCCGCACGAATCCACCGTTTCCATGCACCAAAGAGCCCAAAATCACTTAGATAGGAGCAAAACCGAATTGAGAGAGAGTTGGGAGAGTTTTCGGAGTGAAAAACGCGAAAATGAGGTTGAAACCGAGCTGCTCGACTTAAATAGCCGAGCCAGCGACGGTCAGCGAACTGCTTTGGGCCAAAGCGATCGTCGACCTCAAGAACACCGAGGCAGTGTCCGTGCGAAGACCAAAGCGACCCAATTCCTAGAGCGGGCGATCGCTCGGTCCAAGAATCGCCATCGCCAGGCATCCGAGGCGAGAGTCGGCGAAGGCACCCTCGGTCCGGCGATCGCTGGCTCTGTGAGGACACGAACTTGGCAAGTGTCCAGGCGAAACGCAGGCGAACCGTTTCCTCGTCTGGGCGATCGCCTGGACCCCAAAACTCACAAAATTCAGCCTCCAACAGGACTTAACCCAAAACCATTCCACTCCCAACACAACAACAACAACAACAACAACAACTACAACAACAACAACTAACAAACTCCACAAATTACAAATTTAAACATACCTCCAGAACTCCAGTCACCGGAGACTGCTGCCGGAAAAGGTGGGGTGTAACATCAAAAGTCGTTTGGCGATTCATCTGCCCGATCTTTTCTATAAATGTGAGTTGAGCCTCACTTTCATTTGCATCTCTCAAGCTCTTCTCTCCTCACAATAAAATCACGACGGACAATCCCACGCTCCAAGAGGCTGTTAGTATCTTCAAGAGGTGGAGGACTGTTGAAGAATCTAATCCAGAAGACTTTTTTCCCCCTTTCCTCGGAGAAACCACCATACCGGACGGTTACAGAGGTTCATCCGCCGTTCATCAATTCTACCGACTTCACCGTCGAGTTGTTGACGCCGCTGCTGTCAGCCCGTCTTTTAGTCTTCTTCCAGCGAGCCGCCCCTGTCTCCTCCGGCCATTTACCCGACGTACATGAGAATGGCTCCTACTTTTCCCACCCCTTCTACTGTTCGTCCTTCAGGTTGCCTTTTAGAGACCAAAGGCGAGATTCCCGAAGGCTAGTGGTCCGAGATAGAAAACTACCGGAGTAAGGCAACTTCGGAGTTAATAAAAGAATGGCAGTCCACTCATTTTGTCCCGATGACGGTTCGTACTCGGGTTCCTTCTCCGGAATGCCGGGCATATGAGCCTGGGAAAGGCTGGTTGGTGATCTTTAAGGATCAACTGCTATGCGGGCTCCGCTTTCCCCTGCACCCATTCGTTCGGCAGCTGGCGGAATCCCACGGGCTAGCCGTTAACCAATTCAACCCGAATACCTATTGCCACATAAACGCCTATCTCATTCTCTCTGCTCTGTTCGAGATAGAGCCAACCATTTCCACTTTCCTCCACTACTATAAAGTGAATGTGGTCCCGAGGAACTGTTTTTACTTCTTCAGTGCCCGGGGTCCTCCTACTGTAAAATTCAACTTCGTTTGGAACTTGCCAACCAGCCGCAAGGGATGGCAACGGGAATATTTCATCATGAAGCCTGATGCGTCATGGGGACTGCAAACTACGCATAAGGTAGGAGGGCTGCCGGAAGTGCAGAATCCCCGACGATTGCTGAAGGAGGTTGCTGCCAAGGATAATTTTGTCCGGTTCGATAATAAAACGGACCATTGCTCCTTGGTGCGGGGATGGACCAAGGAAGTCCTCCCTTTCCTTTGTATCGAGGCTGATTACCCAAGGGGTCCTTTCTTACTTGGGTTTTATTCATGGGGACTTGGGGTAGTTGGGCATCCGGGAGTCTCCCCCTTCGACCCGAGACTTGGCCTTGGTGCATCGTCTTCGGGGCGAGACGTCCTTCGAGGATTTCAAGAAAGGTTTATATCGTTCTTCTGTTCATAGATGTATTCGTTTGGTATTAACTAATTCTTCCCCTTTTTGCGGAAATGGAGCCCGAGTTTGATCTCAGCGCCATCTTTCGGGATGCGAAGGAGAAGAAACCGAGCTCTAAAGCCGGTGGTTCGAGGCCCGCCGCAGCTGAGAAGAAGCGGAAGAGGGGTCCTTCGGTTGATGTTGAGGCCGGAGTCACCGCCGAGAAGTCTGCCGGGAAGTTCCATCCCGGTTCATATGGAAGGGCATCCTACTCGGGATGATGTATATGATATGCTGCGTAACTCCCCGAACGAATCGGGAGGGCTAGGGGAAGTTTGTAGCCTCGAGGATGACCGAGCAAAGCGCCCGAGGTCCCACCAATCGAGCTTCAACTAGGTAACCAGTTTGTGAAGTTACGCACCGCTTTTGGAACTTATTCGGAAATCTGTCCCGAATGTTCGCTGAAGACCCGCTGCATGACGTGGTTCGAACTCATTTTTGTACGTTAGGTCCGGACTGGAAAGAGTGCCAGGAGGAGAGGAGGCGAATGCGGGACGAGAAGCTCTCACACCCGGGAGCAATCTCATTCCTCGGGAGCGGGTGGCTGATCCACGAGGATCGTAACATCCTTGATGATGAAGACGCCAAGGATATGGCTCCCGAGCTTTTGAGGGGACCGCCTCTTGCCCGAACCATGGAGTGCTTAGAGCTCTTCTACTCGACTTGGACGTCGCCGCTTCAAAAGTGGCCGTCCTCGGGTACCAGTTAGTACTTGGTTGTTTATCTCTTAAGTCTGGGCTTTCGGGTTACTACTGCGGGAAAATAATCCTTTTGGTTGGTTGATGCGCAGGTGGCGACAATGGGCGGGTGGCTTTCCCGAATCACCCGAGCGTCCAACCGGATCCGATCCGAGGCCGAGCAACGGGCGACCAAAGCCATAGCTGTGGTGGCTAAGCTGATCCAGCGAGTCCACCACTATGAGCAGCTTCTTTGCGGCATTCCCGCATTCTCCCCAAACTCGAGCTTCCCGAAGGCTCACACATTCGGGAGAACCTCAGCCCGGCCGAAGCTGATGATTTCGATTTGGCTGAGGTTGCTTTCTTAAGCGCGGTCAAAGAGCACCGCCATTCAGAGGACGCTATTCGGGAAGAAGTTCGCTTGCTCAAGACTGAAAAAGAGAAGCTCCAGGTTGACTTTGCCAACCAGAAAGAGCATCATGAGCACGAGCTACGGGTCAAGGATGAGGAGAACCAGAAACTTCGGGATGAGCTTGCCGCAGTTCGAGTGCCAAGCTCGCGAAGTATCGAAGCGCTGAAGGATTATGTGGATATGGCCGTTGACAAATATACCTTCGGGTTTTGTTTGGCTAAGAAGCAAATCGTTGAGCGCAACCCTCATGTTGACCTGTCCGGGCTTGACGGGAATGAGGAGCCCGAAGAGGATCCCAGTTGGTACGGGGACGAATTTATGCACCCACCCGAACCAGTATCCGTTGACGATTTTGCGGATCCTCAGTGATATACTCTTTTCCTTTTTGTACCCATTTTTGTAATCCCGTCCTCGGGCGTTATTAATGAAAAATATTCAAGGATTGGATCAACACTTGTTTCGAACTCAATAGTGCTTTATTATTCCCGGTCACAGAAAATACTTCTTCAATGCTTCGGAATGGAAAGAGTTAGCCAATTCCCTTCCTTCGGGATCCGATAACTTGTAAACTCCTTTTCTTTCTTCGGCGATGACTTCGAATGGGCCTTCCCAGTTTGGTGCAAATGCACCCCCTTTCGGTCTTCGGGATCCCAGTTTGGTTTGTCGTAGGACCAAATCACCCACTTTGATATTTTTTGCCTTCACTTTCGAATTTGTTGCAGATGCGGTTCTTTGTTGAAAGGCTTTCCTTCGCAACTCTGCTTCATCTCTTCTTCCTTCGAGTAAGTCTAAATTCGCCCGTAGACATTGCTCATTCACCACTTCCTCGAACACTTCGGTTCTGAGGGAGGAATTCGCTACTTCGATCGGGATCAGTGCCTCGGTCCCGTATGTCAAAGAGAACGGGGTCTCTCCAGTAGACCTTCGGGCGTGGTCCGGTAACTCCATAAAACATGGGGAGTTCTCCGGGCCATTTCCTTCGCTTTCCCAAGTCTCGCCTTTAAACCGTCCTTTATCGCTCGATTGGATACTTCCACTTGGCCATTGCTCGCGGGTGGGCGGCGGGGCAAAATGAATCTTGATTCCGAATCCCTCGGCAAAATCCTCGAATCCACCGTCGCTGAACCGAGCTCCGTTATCGGCAACAAGGACCTTCGGCACCCGAACTCGCATATGATGTTCTTCCGCACAAACTTTCGGATGTTTTCAGCCGTAATTGTAGCCAGTGGTTCGGCTTCTATCCACTTGGTGAAGTAATCTACGTCTACTACACATTACTTCAGTCCTCCGAGAGCGGTAGGCAAGGCCCAGATCAGGTCGATTCCCATACGGCGAACGGTATAGGGTAATCAGAGGACGATACGTACTCCGGGGGGATTCTCTTTATTCGGGCGTGTTCTTGACACTTCTTGCACTTGTTTACTAGTCTTTTTGCGTCTTCCTTGAGGGTAGGCCAAAAGAACCCTTGCCTTAGTATGACCGTTGCTAACGCGTCCGACTTAATGTGCGACCCGCAGGTGCCTTCATGGGTTTCTCTCAGAATGTCCTCGGTGTCTCCTTCTCCGACGCATTTTTGCAACGGGGAAGAGAATCCCTTACGGTAAATACTATCCCCAATTATGACAAACTTGTTGGCCTTTCTCCTGATTTTGGCGGCTTCGGTTGGACTGTCTGGGAGTGCCCCTTCATCGAGGTACTTCCAAAAGGGAGTCCTCCATCCCGAGGTAACGCAGCCTATTCGGGAGTAATCGACGCAAGGCTCACTCCTTATTTCGTCGTAAGAGGCTGATTTCGACAGCTGATCGGCCTCCGAATTGAGAGACCTCGGGACCTTCTCGATACACAGCTTCTCGAAATCCGCGGCCAATTTTCTAGCTACTTGACGTATTTCTTGAGACTTGGTTCTTTGACCTCGTACTCCCATTCATCCGCTGGACGAGGAGGTTGGAGTAGCTACATGCTTTCGGTGATCGGATTCCCGCTTTTGGCTAATTCTGGACCGGCAATGAGGGCTTCATATTCGGCTGCGTTATTCGTTACCGGGAAATTGAACTTAATTGACTTAGTAGCCTTCATTCCTTCTGGGCCTTCGAGAACTAGTCTGGCACCTTGCTTGTCCGATCCCGAAGCTCCATCCACGTGCAGAGTCCAGGCCGGACTATCCTCGTTGAAAGAATCCTCACTTTCGGATTCCTTGGGCAATTCCGCGATAAAATCCGCTAATGCCTGCGCTTTGATTGCTCTTCGAGGTTCGTATTTGATCTCGTACTCGCTTAGTTCTACGCACCACTTTGACAACCTTCCGGAGTGGTCTACCCGTTTTAAGATGTCCTTGATAGGGACATTACTTCGAACAATGATAGAAAACCCGAGGAAGTATGGCTTCAGTCTTCTGGCTGATAGGACCAGAGAGTACACCGCTTTCTGGATCATCGGATAATTGAGCTCGGCCCCGTGCAATGATTTGCTTACGTAGTAGACCGGCCACTGCTTTCCTTGGTCATCTTCTTGAACAAGTACCGAACTCACGGCCTTTTCTCCTACTGCCAAGTATACAATGAGGGGTCTGTCCTCTGTCAGTTGCCGTAGTGTAGGCATTTCCAAGATGTAGGCTTTGATTTCCTCCCAGGCTTTCTGGCATTCGGGACTCCAACTGAATCTAGCTCGTTCCCGTGCGTTCTCGTCCTTAGATTTCTTCTCGCCTTTTCGTACCCCGATTCTACCAGGCTCCGCTCCTTCTTTGATCAAGAGTTTGAAGAAGGGACGGCACTTGTCTCCATATCGAGATATAAAACGACTGAGGGCCGTGATTTTCCCGAGGAGTCTCTGCACGTCCTTTATCGATGAAGGTGTTCTCACGTTTAAGAGAGCTTCGATCTTCACGGGATTCGCATCGATGCCGCGCTCGGATACCATGAATCAGAAATTTCCTGACGTTACTCCGAAAACGCACTTATCCGGGTTCAATCGTATTCCGTACTCTCGGATCTGCCCGAACACTTCTTCAATATCGCGGATTAGATTTTCTTCCTCCTTGCTTTTGATGATGATATCATCAACATAGACCTTGAGAATTCTTACTATCTGCCCGGAGAATACCTTGTCCATCAATCTTTGGTAGGTTGCTCCGGCATTCTTCAGTCCGAAGGGTATTCTCGTATAGCAGTGCGTCCCGGCATCGCTTATGAAAGACGTCTTTTCTTCATCGGCCGGGTTCATCCTTATCTGATGATACCCACTGTAAGCATCAAGGAAAGAGAGTCTCGCGTGCCCGGCCGTGGAATCCACAAGCCTATCGATCGGAGGAGTGGTCACGAGTCCTTCGGGCAAGCATCATTTACGTTAGTAAAATCGATGCACATGCGCAACTTGTCGCTATCCTCTCGGGTTGCCACCACGGGATTGCTTAACCATTCGGGATACGATACTTCCCTTATGACTCCCGCATCGAGGAGTTTCGAAATTTGCTCTTTGATGAAGGCCCTTTTGAATGGAGCGTTATTTCTTTTCTTCTGCCTTATGGGCCTTGAATTTGGATTGATGTGCAAGCTGTGTTGTATTACCTTTGGGTCGATCCCGGGCATGTCACTCGGAGAGTAGGCGAACAAGTCTTTATTCATTCAAGCAAGTTTACAAGATTTTCCTTCGCCTCGTGCAAGTCTTTAGCAATTCTCGTTGTCCTATCTCCTTCCAAGACAACATCTTCGGTATCCGCTTTCTCCTTGTCTTCCTTCGAGCAGCCCGGAGTAGGATCCTTCTGAGCTATTGCCATGACATCCTTGGCCTCTCTTTGGCTCACGTAGATTGAGGCGTCACCCTCGTCCGAGGCGAATGTGATGGTCAGGTATTTCACGTCAGTCCTCATGTGAACAGCCACCTGGGTTTCTCTCCCGATGATAGCATTGTACGCAGAGGGGACATCGAGAACAAGCCATTTGACCATCAGCGTCGTGTATCGGGGTTGACCTTCGGGACCGACTCGAGGAACATCGCGGGAAGCTCAATGGAGCCTAAATCGGTATTTCGTCCGGGCCTACTCCGTAGGTTGCTTTGTCTTGACGGGATTCAAGCGGCTCGATTTAAGCTTGAGGCCTTCATAGGCTTTCTGAACAATACGTGCATTTGAACCATCATCGCAGAGAACCCTCTCGACATCTATGGTTCCGATCCGGAGGGTGATGATGAGCGGGTCATAATGCGGGAGACGCACTTCGGACCCGTCCGCTCGTTTGACTCTTGAAGATGGATCCCCGTAGCTTAAAGAGGCTACCTCCCTTGCTTTCCTCTTCCTCGCGTTTGACCCTAGGGTAGTCGTTATGGTGTTCAGAATCCCGGTGGGTTGTGGCGGAGCCATCTTCTCTTTCCCCCTTTTGTTCGGTCCCGATGAATCTTCTTCAGCCTTCCCCTTGCCTCGGGAAATTTCTTCGCTCCGAGGCATCTTCAGATACTCCCCCAGAGAGCCTCTCTTGATGAGGTGTTATATGTACCTCTTCAGCTGATGGCACTGTTCCGTTTCATGGCCGGTGTCTCTATGAAACTGGCAGTACTTGGACGAATCACGCTTTGCCCCTTCCGGCATGGCCCTGGGCCAGTTAATATTCCCGGCACCTTGTCTCTGGAGGGCAGCGAGGATACTAGCCCGAGACGTATTAAGGGGGGTGAAGGTCGGATTTCTCTCGAAAGGTCTCTTCGGTCCTCCCCAATCCCCGGCTGCTTGGTGACGGGTTCCTCGGGTTCTCCTTCCTTGGTTCTCGATTGTCTCTGCTGTCCCGCTTTCCTTCGCGCCGAGACAACATCTCTTGAGCAATCATATGCTCCGGGTGACAGCATACATTTCTTCGACCTCGTGAAGTTCTTCCGAGATAACTCGTAAGCCGGTAGCGAGTTAGGGATGAGCGCCTTCGTGAAAGCCATGATGCGAATGTTATCCGTCCGATCAGACGCGTGAACGGCTTCTCGATTGAACCTCTCGGCGAACTCCGAATACTCGTTCGGTCTTTGTTTGATGTCAAACATTTGGATGGCCCTTTTCGCTGACCTTTTGCATCCGATGAAGTGTGTTGTGAATTTGGTGGCAAGGTCCCCGAATGATGACACCGAGTTCGGGAGGAGCGAGTTGTACCAAGCGGAGGCCGGACCTCCTAAAGCTACTTCGAAGCACTTACACAAGGCCGCCTCGTTGGCTCCTTTCAGCTCCATTGCTCTCTTATACTTGCGGACAAAGGCGTCAGGGTCTCCTGAACCTTGGTACACTTCCAACGGATGCGGCAAGTTAAATATTCGGGGCATCTGGGCGTCCCGAATCCAGCTGGTGAATGGTCCTTCATCAGGGATGTCCTCGCATTTGGGCTCGGGAATGCCCGAGTTTCTCTCAACTCGCATTTGTGCCTGATCACATCGTTCCGTGGATCACCATGCACCAGTCTCTCTGGCCTTGGGGATCGGTCTCTCCTGTACTCCCTCGGGGACCTCGAGCGCTGCCGGCTTTGACGGTCCGGAGAAGCAACTTGTTGCGAACTCGCCGCCGGCTACCACAGCCCGATCGATTATGCCGTGATAACCGCTCGTCACGAGGTTGACAGATTGACCGTCTGGTCGGTCTGGTTTCTTCGCTCTTCTGAAGGACCACCCGCAGCTTGGACAAGATCGGGGTCCAAGTGCCGGATGTCGCCGACGGTAGCTGGAAGTAGGACGTAGGGAGGTTGCTCCATCGGACGATTCCTCTGGGGAACCCCTATAACTGGGATCGGCCGTGCGATCGTTGGTGGAACCTTCTCCCTCCGGCCTGGATGATCGGGAACGGGAATGGCCCCCACGTTCAATGTGATTTTGGGGGCCACCGCGCTTCCCACAGACGGCGCCATTTGGTGGCAGATCGGTGTGCGTGATCGCCACGTTCCGGTTTGACTTGCGTGTCACGACATTGACGGAAGCCATTAGATCGACGTTGCGTGCCAAAGCGTGATTGTCGAGGAATAGAGAGATCCTCTGAGGTTCTGATTTGACGAGTCGCGTAGAGTAGTTGTAAAACGTTACCCCTTTAGGTATGAATAGTGAATCTATTTATAGTCCCATGTCTCAGTGGCATTCTTGTAATATCTCAATATAAGGTGATTATATATTTTAGGTCATTATGCACTTCGGGAAGTATAGTTCGGGAACGTCTTTATTCGGGTTATATGCTAGTTTTTTAATGGGGCCCTTATTTCGGGCTTATGTGTGGGCCTTTTGTTAGGCCTTTACGCGTATCTGGGCACAGCACCATCAATTGGCGGCTTCGGTTGGATTGTCCGGGAGTACCCCTTCATCGAGGTACTTCCAATAGGGGTCCACCATTCCGAGGTAATGCAGCCTATCCGGGAACAGTCGACGCAAGGCTCACTCCTTATTTCGTCGTAAGAGGCTGACTTCGACAGCTGATCGGCCTCAGAATTGAGAGACCTCGGGATTTTCTCGATACGCAGCTTCTCGAAATCCGCTGCCAATTTCCTAGCTACCTCGGCGTATTTCTTCAGACTTGGTTCTTTGACCTCGTACTCCCCATTCATCTGTTGAACGAGGAGGTTTGAGTCGCTACATGCTTTCAGTGATCGGATTCCCTCTTTTTTGGCTAATTCCAGACCAGGAATAAGGGCTTCATATTCGGCCGCGTTGTTTGTTACCGGGAAATTGAACTTAATTGACTTAGTAGCCTTCATTCCTTCTGGGCCTTCGAGAACTAGTCCGATCCCGAAGCTCCATCCACGTGTAGGGTCCAGACCGGACTATCCTCGTTCAAAGAATCATCACTTTCGGATTCCTTGGGTAATTCCGCGATAAAATCCGCCAATGCCTGCGCTTTGATCGCTCTTCGAGGTTCGTATTTAATCTCGTACTTGCTTAGCTCTACGCACCATTTTGACAGCCTTCCGGAATGGTCTACCCGTTTTAAGATGTCCTTGATAGGGACATTACTCCGAACAATGATAGAAAACCCGAGGAAGTATGGCTTCAATCTCCTGGCTGATAGGACCAGAGAGTACACCGCTTTCTGGATCATCGGATAGTTGAGCTCGGCCCCGTGCAATGACTTGCTTACGTAGTAGACCGGCCACTGCTTTCCTTTGTCATCTTCTTGAACAAGTACCGAACTAACGACCTTTTCTCCTACTGCTAAGTATACAATGAGGGGTCTATCCTCGGTTGGTTGCCGAAGCGTAGGCATTTCCAAGAGGTAGGCTCTTATTTCCTCCCAGGCTTTCTGACATTCGGGATTCCAGTTGAACCTAGCTCGTTCCCTTGCGTTCTCGTCCTTAGATTTTTTCTCACCCTTTCGTACCCCAATTCTACCGGGCTCCGCACCTTCTTTGATCAAGAGTTTGAAGAAAGGACGGCACTTGTCTCCATATCGAGATATAAACGACTGAGGGTCGTGATCTTCCCGAGGAGTCTCTGCACGTCCTTTATCGATGAAGGTGTTCTTACGTTTAAGAGAGCTTCGATCTATGCGGGATTTGCATCGATGCCGCGCTCGGATACCATAAATCCGAGAAATTTCCCGGACGTTACTCCGAAAACGCATTTATCCGGATTCAACCGTATTCCATCCTTCCGGATCTGCCCGAACACTTCTTCGATATCGCGGATTAGGTTTTCTTCCTCCTTGCTTTTGATGATGATATCATCAACATAAATCTCGAGAATTCTTCCTATCTGCCCGGAGAATACCTTGTCCATCAGTCTTTGGCAAGTTGCTCCGGCGTTCTTCAGTCCGAAGGGCATTCTCGTATAACAGTGCGTTCCGGCATCGCTTATAAAGGACGTCTTTTCTTCATCTGCCGGGTTCATCCTTATCTGATGATACCCACTGTAAGCATCAAGGAAAGAGAGTCTCGCGTGTCCGGTCGTGGAATCCACAAGCCTATCGATCGGAGGGGTTGGATATGAATCCTTCGGGCAAGCATCATTTACGTTAGTAAAATCGATGCACATGCGCAACTTGTCGCTATCCTCTCGGGTTGCCACAACGGGATTGCTTAACCACTCGGGATACGATACTTCCCTTATGACTCCCGCATCGAGAAGTTTCGAAATTTGCTCTTTGATGAAGGCCCTTTTGAATGGAGTGTTATTTCTTTTCTTCTGCCTTATGGGCCTTTCCTTGGCCTCTCTTTGGCTCACGTAGTCAGGCGTCTCCGTCATCCATGGCGGGTTGCGGCCGGGTGACCGGCTCGGTTTTAGCTGCGGGTCACGTTTTCGGCGTTCAGTTTTTAGACGGCTCCCGAGCCCTATCCGAGTATCATTTTGGCGAACCCCTCCGTATTTGAGGTCGTGTGGGTCCCCGGACGTTTCCGCCGAAAATATTTTTTCGCGCCGGGGGGGTTGTCGGGGTCGCCTCGGGACGTACAGCGGGCTCGGTAGCACTCTCGAGAGCTCAGTTTGGGAAGCCGTTTGTAGTTTTGGAGTCGTGGTGACGTCCCGGAGGTGGTTGTGGAGTTTAATATTTGGGGTGGGACGTTCGGTTCCGGGCGACTCCCGGGGCTCGGGACGGGAATCCCGGGGCTCGGGATGGAAATTTTCTGACGGCTTTGGGGTAAGTTGTGTTTTAATTTAATATGGAATTTATGGGTATTTTTATAGAATTTTGGAGTGACGGAATTTCGGTTCAGGTTGACACGCTCGCACGTCGGGTTTTGGTTCGGGTTCAGCGAGCTCGGTAGGACACTCCGGAAAGGTAAATGAATTTCTGAAAAATGTTCTGTGAATGTTATAATATTCTGAAGGTTGTGTCCAAGTTTCGTTAATTTTGGAATTCGGTAATTATTTTTGGGCAAAAAGAATTGGAACTTTCGGAAAAATTGGGAGTTAATTAGTAATTGGCCACAAAAATCAAAAGTGAATCAGCATGGGCAGCAGCAGATTTTCGGCAGCAAGTGGGGAGGATTTGGGACACTTGTCCATTTATCATTTAACTTGAAAAAAAAGAAGTATAAAAGGCCAAAAATCCTTTTTAATTCACTTAAAAATTCCATTTCTTTTCTTCTCTTCTTCTTCCTTTCTCTGCCGCCATTAAACCTCCTTCCCAAGCTCCATGTGCTTCATCTCCTTTGCTGGTTTCTTCAAGGTTTTGAGCTCCAAGTTTGGTAAGCTTCTCACTTCCATCATCTTTCCAAGTTAAGAACATGTTTTGGGTAAGAAAAGAGAGAGTTTTCAAGCTTTGTGTTTACTCTTGTCAACATGCTAGAGTAATCCTCTCCCTCCCATCTTTTAGTATGTTGTTCTTGGGCTTGAGGGGAGTAGGAATCTATGGTTGAATGTTGGAAAAACTCCATGGAAGAGGGAACCCTAGGGAGGCCGAATTGTTGGTGATTTTTCCAAAATTGTGTGTGTTTGTCTTCTTGAATCATGCTTCAAGTATGTTGTTCCTAGCATGATTCTAAGACTATCTATGGTTTTAATTTGATGGAAAACAAGTTGAGGGAAAAAGCCCTCTTTGGCCGAATTGTTAGTGAAGTAGTTTTGGTTATTTAGGTGAAATTGGTTAGTAATCTTGCTTAATAATTGCAATTGGTGATTAAAGAGTGCTAATGGAACTTTGTTTGGATTGAAATGGAAGTTGGGTGAGAAATCCCCATTAAGGCCGAATTATTCAAAATTGGGGTTTTGTTGTTTTGATGCAATTGGTTAGTAAGTTTGGTTAGGAAGTGAAATTGGTGATTAGTGGGATTAATTGGAAGCTTGAACGGTTTGAATTGGAAGTGTGGTGAAAAATTGGTTAAGGATCAAATTGTTGAAGTGATTCTTTTTCTATGTTGGTGGTGTGTGTTGATTGAATTGGATGCTAAATTGGTAATGTGGGTGGAAGTAGGTGCGTTATGGTGTTTGAAATACCATTTTCGGGTTAGAAATGAGAAAGTTAGTTTTATACGGGTTTTCCGGGAATAGTGTCTGGTATGCGGGTTTAAGGGTTGGAATATGTTTGTGGGAGTTGGAATAACAAGGTTCTAGCTCGGTTCGTAAAACCGAGCTTTCTGTGGAATTTTCCGGGAAAGTGCGGGTTTGTGCGGAAATTGTTTTATGGGGTTTGTTTGGATGTGTTCGATCCAACTATGGTTGTGCAGACTTGATTACTGCGTTGGTGGAGTAGCGCGGACCCG
This sequence comes from Stellera chamaejasme, assembly GCA_024586325.1. Taxonomy (NCBI): domain Eukaryota; kingdom Viridiplantae; phylum Streptophyta; class Magnoliopsida; order Malvales; family Thymelaeaceae; genus Stellera; species Stellera chamaejasme. Next base: position 24,191,325 of record CM044981.1, read on the forward strand.
TAGGAGCCAAGTTGTGCATTTCGGGTCGGGAGTCGGGATTTTCCGAGTGTTGGGCTGCGGGGCAGCGTTTCTGAGGTAAGGGCTTAATTTGGTAAAATGTACGTTTGTTCTGCTCCGTACATGTTATCAGGTATGATACCTTTGTTGTATTTGTATATTTTATTATTATATGTTCGATTACGTGACGAGACCCGTATGGTTGGAGAGACCACGGGTGCTCCTTGGTTACATTCGCGTATCCGCACCGGAGTGCCGATACTTACGTTACGTGACCCTACGGCGGTTTGGGGATCGCGACCCGGCCGGTACCGTGCTATCATTGCATTACGATCTGATATTCGACCTCTGTTGAGGGCTGCCGTAGTAGTCGTTACGGCGGTTGGACCGCATGCGATGGTTTATGATTCACTATATGCTTTATGTTCGTATGTATATGTATATCTTTGTGTTATTACATTTTGCGAGTTGATTGTTGCCACATGGGCAAACCGCACTTTTACCTTAAGCCCTTACTCGGGTCCTTTCGAGGACTCACCCTTTTATCTGTTTACCACTTTCAGGCCGTCGACAAGCAACCGGCGGAGTAGAGATTCGCGGTGCTTCCTTCATTTTGAGGTTGGGTTGCGGCGGCGGTACCACGTGCGGAGGTCGCTTCAGATTCCGCGCTAGGTATTTATAGGATTTTGATTACTGGCTCTGTAGCTGTAACTGCATGCATATAGATCAGATCATGTAATTTGTAAATGTTGCATAACTTGAGATGTATTCTGTTCTGTCTTCTGAGTCGTGGGCGGAGCCCGACTTGCCTATAGTAGATTTGGTTTATCTCAGACTTGGTGCTTCTGTGCTGATGGCGATAACTGATGTTAGCATACCATGAACTGCATGTGTGGTAGAAGTAAGATTGTTAAGCATGCTTGCATTGTATGAGTTTTAGGTTGCTAGTTGTTACTCAACGATTCTGTATTTGAGCTCGATGCTCCGCTGCCGCGTTTTCCGCCGTAATTCCTGTTTCCGACGTCGCGGCCGGCTCCGCCTCCGCAACCGGGCGGGGTGGCTGTGACAAGTTGGTATCAGAGCAGGTCGGGTCGAAGTGACCCAAGAGGTAAAGCATGGTTAGTTAAAGTATGGGTTGTGGAAGGCAAGTCATGCTAGTTCATGGGTAAGCTTTACAAGTAATGACTTCGAAGGGCAAGCTACTGGTTTACACCTCATTGCAGGTGGTTCGATGCGGGCACGATCAACTCCTTATTTGAACCATTTCGGAATGCGTGTGGAGCGGTGGCGGTTCTTTGGAGCATTATGGAAGGTGTGGGTGATACATGAAGTGATTTCGTGATTATAAGCATGATCGATTCTATGTTAAGGTTTATTATTTAGTTTCGGGATTACGAAAGAATCCTTGCATCATGCATTGCATTACACTACAGAGCCATAAAATGCTGCTGCTAGCTTTAGGAAGAGAAAGTTTATTATTGGGTTATATGGTTTTGGGTTGATCCATTTTCAGGTATGGCTAGAACACGCCGCCAGCGTGAGCAAGAAGCAGGAGGGTCGGGACCGGGATCCCACACCTCCAAGGGTTAGAAGGCGGGTTCGAGAGAAACCCGGGATCGAGCGATCACACACACCCCGAGTGATCAGCGATCGAGGACCCGCTCTGATATACTACAGTGTTGGGTCGAGTTCAGCGATTTCGAGTACCGTAGTACCAGCCCAGCGGATTCGAGGGGGCGGCGGGCACGGGGAGGGCCGGACAGGCCACGGCGGAGACAGCCAGTACGGGAGGTGGGCAGCAGCCACCTCGGTGCGCAGTCAGCAGGATAGTGATTACGAGGAGGAGATCTGCGCGATCTTGAGAGTTCTCGTCGGTCCCACCACCGACGGGAAGAGCTGAGACGCCGATCGATGAGATCGAGACTTACGGAGCGGTTTCAGCGTTTGAACCCCGAGGTTCAACGGCCGTGGAGGACTGAGGCAGGCGAGGCATGGTTTGCGGGAGTTGACAAGCTCCTTGGGAGGCTACACCTTCCGTCGAGGTGAGAGTCTCGTTGGCTACATTCAATCTGCGGGGCAGTGCAGATCATTGGTGGAGGAGCCTCGGGGCCGTCGAGAGCCGAGGCGGCACGTGATGGGGGCATGATTCGGACTGACACGGGAGCGGTTGCTTACTACTTCCATCAGCAGTACATTGGGGATGCCGTCAGGGACCTCCGTCAGGCACAGTTCGATGATCTGGAGCAGGGGACTCGGACTGTAGCAGAGTACGAGCGGGAGTTTGACCGATTGGTCCGCTACGTGCCACAGTATTACGGCATGGAGCAGGAGAAGGCCAAGCGGTTCATTCGCCGCCTACGCCTGGAGTATAGGTGGGCTCTGAGGCCTCTGGATATCACTTCTTACCACGAGGCATGCGAAGGCCCGGCTCCTCGAGCGGGAGGAGGTTGAGAGTCGGTACCTACCACACCGACCCAATGACAGAGGAGGGCTCTGCACGGCGAGTTCAGCGAGGTCTTGAGTAGATCAGGCAGAGTGCAGGCGAGAGCGGCGAGGCGGCAGGACTACGCCCGGCCGTTCCGACTGCGCGAGTTGTGGCGGGCAGCACCCGGCCGGCCGTGTTACGAGCGATCGGGGCGGTGTCTGCGATGTGGGTCTAGCGATCATTGGATTCGTGATTGTCCTCGACGCTGGGACAGGGGTCAGCGGTGCTACACGTCCGCAGCCTCGGTTTCAGCCTAACGCACCCGGGGCGCGGTTCACGAAGGCGGACCGAGGCCATCACGGCCGCGAGGCAGCCGTACCAGCCACCCCCTCCGCCACAGCGGCACTGGAGTAGGGCGTGTATTCCAGGTGGAGCGGGGTGAGACATCACGGCGTGAGCCTCCACCACAGCAGGCCGGAGCAGGTCGAGTGTTTCAGATTGAGCGTGGAGAGACTTCGCAGCGCGGGGCACTCCAAGGTACATTACTTCTGAACGATACACCTATTCGTGCACTGTTTGATACTGGGGCGTCTGTTTCGATTGTGGCACAGAAGTGTGTCGAGTCACTCCACGACTACCGGTGGACTCCGAGCGTCTTCATGGTGAAGGCGGTGGGAGTCGATTTACGCTTTCAATGAGATGGTACGGGACTGCGTGCTATCCATTGGCGATCACCGGATTATGTCGAGATCTGCTGGTGTTGAACACACGAAGTATGGCGTTATTCTTGGGATGGATTGGCTGTCCAAGAATTCCGTGCATATTATTTGTGCCGGCCGTAGTATTACGGTTTACGGAGAGGTGTTACCCTCTCGAGTTCGATTGGGGACGAAGGCGGTCGGGACCGGCATGGAGCTGCGAGTTACGGATCGAGTCCCGATAGTGGATTCAGAGGAGTACTACGGTCTGAACACGTCGACACTCGGTTGGAGCTGGATAAAATTCCAGTTGTCCGGGATTTTCCGCTGGTATTTCGGAGGATTTGCCCGGGATGCCACCGAGGCGGGAGGTCACGTTTGAGATCCCGTTGCAACCCGGTTCTACTCCCATTTCCATTCCACCTTATCGGATGCCGATAGTGGAAATGGTGGAGCTGAAGAAGCAGTTAGAGGAACTGCAGGAGAAGGGCTTCATCCGCCCGAGCACTTCACCATGGGGTGCTCGATTACATTTGTTAGGAAGAAGGATGGGTCACTCCGATTGTGTATCGATTATAGACGGCTGAACGCCATCACCATCAAGAACAAGTACCCATTGCCGAGGATCGACGATCTCTTTGATCAGCTGAGAGGTGCGAAGATCTTTTCGAAGATCGATCTGCGATCGGGGTACTTTCAGTTGCGAGTGAAGGAGGAGGACATTCCGAAGACAGCTTTCCGTGCAGCGGTATGGGCACTATGAGTATACGGTGATGCCGTTTGGTTTGACTAATGCACCGGCTGCGTTTATGGATATGATGAGCGAGTGTTCGGCCGTATCTGGACTCATTTGTGGTAGTGTTCATCGATGACATTCTGATTTACTCTCGGGATGAGGATTTACACCGGGAGCATCTGAGGATTGTTCTGCAGACACTTTGGGAACACCAGCTTTACGCTAAGTTCTCAAAGTGTGACTTCTGGATCCGAGAGGTGTCTTTTAAGGGCATATCATCGGTGAGCACGGTTTGGCGGTGGATCCCGAGAAAGTTAAGGCGATGCGAGTGGAGGCAGCCAACCTCGGTACGGGAGATCAGGAGTTTTCTGGGGTTAGCAGGCTACTACCGACGGTTTGTGCCAAGGTTTTCCGTTTTGGCTTCCCCGCTTACGCAGCTGACCAAGAAGGGGCAGCCGTTTGTATGGACAGAGAAGTGCGAGGAGAGTTTCCGAGGCGATGCGGCGGCTGACCGGTGCGCCGATCTTGACTCTACCCGACCCGAGCTTACCGTATGTGGTCTATCTGAGACGCATCTAGGTCGGGGTTAGGATGTGTGTTGATGCGGGAGCGGAATGTGATAGCTTATGGGTCGAGGCAGCTGCGACCGCATGAGCGAGAACTACCCGACACACGATCTGGAGTTGGCCGCGGTGATTTATGCGTTGAAGCAATGGAGGCACTACCTACTCGGCAGCAAATTTCAGATTTTCACGAGATCATAAGAGTCTGAAATATCTGTTCACTCGAAGGAGTTGAACATGAGGCAGCGCAGTGGCTCGAGTACATCAAGGACTACGATTGCACCATCGAGTACACCGAGGGCAAAGGTAATACTGATGGCCGATGCTCGAGTAGGAAGTACACTGGGGTTGTCGAGGAGGCGATCTTGAGGATCGGACCGAGGAGAATGATCTAGTGTGCTGTGGCACCGGTGGGAGCACTTGGGAGCGAGCTCGGGTATACACTTTGACCATTCATTCGGAGTGGTTGGGCCAGTGCGAGAGGCACGGAGAGAGGATCAGAGCTGAAGAAGCTGTCCGGAGAGGACAAAGGGGCACTTGCTACCAGCGTTTGATGCAGGCGGGGGCTCTGTACTTGAGAGATCGGTTGTATGTGCCGAGGATCGAGCACTACGGGATGAAATTCAGCGGAGGCACATTCGAGTCGATTGAGCATTCATCCCGGTAGTGAGAAGATGTATCGGGACTTGCGTACCCATTTACGGTGGCGGGTATGCGGAGACACATTGCCACACATGTGTCTAAGTGTGCCACTTGTCGGCGGGTGAAGGTGGAGCATCGAAACCGGCGAGGGCGTTACAGACTTTGCCCATTCCGGTCGGGAAGTGGGGCAACATCACGATGGATTTTTATTGCACTACCCCTGACCCGGTCTCACCACGATGCCATCTGGGTTATCGTGGACCGCTTGACGAAGTCTGCTCACTTTTTGCCGATACGGGTGACAGATCCTCTGGAGAAGCTTGCCCATCTGTACATTAGGGAGATTGTGCGGTTACATGGAGTGCCAGACTCCATTGTGTCTGATCGTGATCCGCGTTTTACCGCACATTTCGGGGCGCCTTTCATAAGGCACTGGGCACGCGACTCCATCGAGTCTGACTTACCATCCCCAAACCGGCGGTCGATCGGAGCGGGTGATTCAGGTCTGGAGGATATGTTGCGGAGCTGTACTTTGGATTTCGGAGGATTGGGACAAGCGATTGCCGTTGGTAGAATTTTCATATAATAACGATTATCAGTACCATCGGCATGGCACCGTTTGAGGCGCGTATGGGCGACGGTGCATGACACCGCCTTTGTTGGGTGAGGCGTCGCGAGATTGGTGGGTCCCGAGCTCATTGAGAGACCACCGCAAAGATCAAGTTGATTCAGGCGCGGTTGAAGACCGCGAACGACAGCACCAACTCATATGCGAACAGGCAACGCAGATACATGGAGTTTGAGGTGGGCGAAAGGGTTTGGCTGAAGGTGGCGCCGATTCGGGGGACAGTCGGTCGGCGAGGCAGGGTAAGTTAGCCCCAAGGTATATCGGACCGTACGAGATTACGGAGCGGATAGGCGGTTGGCCTACTGAGTTGGCTCTACCTCCGAGCATGTCTGCGGTGCACAACGTTTTTCACGTCAGTTTGTTGAAGAAGTGCATCTTGGATCCCGTGCAGACGATACCTGTGGAGGAGGTTCAGCTGGAGCCTGATTTGTCATATCAGGAGGTACCGATTGCCTTTACGGGACGCGATACTCGGAAACTCCGGAGCAAGTTGATTCCCATGGTCAAGGTTCAGTGGTCACATCATACGGACCGGGAAGCGACTTGGGAAACCGAGCAGGACATCAGAGAGCGATACCCGAGCGATATCGGCGTTTGATGCCCCTCTTGGAGGACCAAGAGTCCTAAGGGGAGGATGTTACGGTCACCCCGGCGGGTTGCGGCAAGGTGACCGGGGCTCGGTTTTAGCTGCGGGTCACGTTTTCGGCGTTGAGACGGCTCCCGAGCCCTATCCGAGTATCATTTTGGCGAACCCCTCCGTATTTGAGGTCGTGTGGGTCCCCGGACGTTTCCGCCGAAAATATTTTTCCGCGCCGGGGTTGTCGGGGTCGCCTCGGGGCGTACAGCGGGCTCGGTAGCACTCTCGAGAGCTCAGTTTGGGAAGCCGTTTGTAGTTTTGGAGTCGTGGAGACGTCCGGAGGTGGTTGTGGAGTTTAATATTTGGGGTGGGACGTTCGGTTCGGGCGACTCCCGGGGCTCGGGACGGGAATCCCGGGGCTCTGGATGGACATTTTCTGACGGCAGTGGGGTAAGTTGGGTATAAATTTAATATGGAATTTATGGGTATTTGTATAGAATTTTGGAGTGACGGAATTTCGGTTCAGGTTGACACGCTCGCACGTCGGGTTTTGGTTCGGGTTCAGCGAGCTCGGTAGGACACTCCGGAAAGGTAATTGAATTTCTGAAAAATGTTCTGTGAATGTTATAATATTCTGAAGGTTGTGTCCAAGTTTCGTTAATTTTGGAATTCGGTAATTATTTTTGTGCAAAAAGAATTGGAACTTTCGGAAAAATTGGGAGTTAATTTGCAATTGGGTGCAAATTAAAAAAAAAATCAGCATGGGAAGCAGCAGCCCAGTTTCGGCAGCAAGTGGGATGGATTAGAGGACACTTGGCCATTTTTTATTTAAGCTAGAGAAGCATGGGTTAAAAGAAATTATAAAAGGCAAAAAATCAATTTAAATTCACAAAAATCCATTTCTTTTCTTCTCTTCTTCTTCCCTTCTCTGCCGCCATTAAACCTTCTCCCAAGCTCCATGTGCTTCATCTCCTTTTGCTGGTTTCTTCAAGGTTTTGAGCTCCAAGTTTGGTAAGCTTCTCACTTCCATCATCTTTCCAAGTTGAGAACATGTTTTGGGTAAGAAAAGAGAGAGTTTTCAAGCTATGTGTTTACTCTTGTCTACATGCTAGAGTAATCTTCTCCCTCCCATCTTTTAGTATGTTGTTCTTGGGCTTGAGGGGAGTAGGAATCTATGGTTGAATGTTGGAAAAACTCCATGGAAGAGGGAACCCTAGGGAGGCCGAATTGTTGGTGATTTTTCCAAAATTGTGTGTGTTTGTTTTCTTGAATCATGCTTCAAGTATGTTGTTCCTAGCATGATTCTAAGACTATCTATGGTTTTAATTTGATGGAAAACAAGTTGAGGGAAAAAGCCCTCTTTGGCCGAATTGTTAGTGAAGTAGTTTTGGTTATTTAGGTGAAATTGGTTAGTAACCTTGCTTAATAATTGCAATTGGTGATTAAAGAGTGCTAATGGAACTTTGTTTGGATTGAAATGGAGGTTGGGTGAGAAATCCCCATTAAGGCCGAATTATTCAAAATTGGGGTTTTGTTGTTTTGATGCAATTGGTTAGTAAGTTTGGTTAGGAAGTGAAATTGGTGATTAGTGGGATTAATTGGAAGCTTGAACGGTTTGAATTGGAAGTGTGGTGAAAAATTGGTTAAGGATCAAATTGTTGAAGTGATTCTTTTTCTATGTTGGTGGTGTGTGTTGATTGAATTGGATGCTAAATTGGTAATGTGGGTGGAAGTAGGTGCGTTATGGTGTTTGAAATACCATTTTCGGGTTAGAAATGAGAAAGTTAGTTTTATACGGGTTTACCGGGAAAAGTGTCCGGAATGCGGGTTTAAGGGTTGGAATATGTTTGTGGGAGTTGGAATAACAAGGTTCTAGCTCGGTTCGTAAAACCGAGCTTTACGTGGAATTTTCCGGAAAGTGCGGGTTTGTGCGGAAATTGTTTTACGGGGTTTGTTTGGATGTGTTACGATCCAACTATGGTTGTCTGACTTGATTCTGCGTTGGTGGAGTAGCGCGGACCCGTAGGAGCCAAGTTGTGCATTTCGGTCGGGAGTCGGGATTTTCCGAGTTTTGGGCTGCGGGCGGCGTTTACGAGGTAAGGGCTTAATTTGGTAAAATGTACGTTTGTTACGCTCCGTATATGTTATCGGGTATGATACCTTTGTTGTATTTGTATATTTTATTATTATATGTTCGATTACGTGGCGAGACCCGTATGGTTGGAGAGACCACGGGTGCTCCTTGGTTACATTACGTATCCGCACCGGGAGTGCCGATACTTACGTTACGTGACCTACGGCGGTTTGGGGATCGCGACCCCGGCCGGTACCGTGCTATACATTACATTACGATCTGTATATTCGACCTCTGTTGAGGGCTGTCGTACGGTCGTTCGGCGGTTGGACCGCATATGATGGTTTATGATTCACGTTATGCTTTATGTTCGTATGTATATGTATATCTTTGTGATATTCTGTTTTGCGAGTTGATTGTCGCCACTGTGGGCAAACCGCACTTTTACCTTAAGCCCTTCGGGTCCTTTCGAGGACTCACCCTTTTATCTGTTTACCACTTTCAGGCCGTCGACAAGCAACCGGCGGAGTAGAGATTCCGCGGTGCTTCCTTCATTTTGAGGTTGGGTTGCAGCAGCAGTACCACGTGCGGAGGTCGCTTCAGATTCCGCGCTAGGTATTTATAGGATTTTGTTTACTGGCTCTGTAGCTGTAACTGCATGCATATAGATCAGATCATGTAATTTGTAAATGTTGCATAACTTGAGATGTATTCTGTTCTGTCTGTCTTAGTCGTGGCGGAGCCCCAACTTGCCTATAGTAGATTTGGTTTATCTCGGACTTGGTGCTTCTGTGCTGATGGCGATAACTGATGTTAGCATACCATGAACTGCATGTGAGGTAGAAGTAAGATTGTTAAGCATGCTTGCATTGTATGAGTTTTAGGTTGCTAGTTGTTACTCAACGATTACGTATTTGAGCTCGATGCTCATTGCCGCGTTTTCCGCCGTAATTCCTGTTTCCGCAACGTCGCGGCCGGCTCCGCCTCCGCAACCGGGCGGGGTGGCTGTGAGCGAAGCCTCAAGGCGAGGGCTAGGTTTCCTCAAACAAAGGTGTTCCGGCGATGGCAAAGCCTCCAGGCGGAGCCATCCTCGCAGACCCCCCTAAGGCGAAGCCCTCATGCAACATTGTCCACGAGAAGTCTTTAAAGTAAAGGCAGGGCCTTCCCGCGAAGCTTCCTGGCGAAGGCGAAGTGTTAGAGACCATGGCTAGATCTTCCCCGACCATGGCTAGATCTTCCCCGGTCCAACCGGCATCGCCATGCATCGGCATCGCCATGCGTCCCAACTCACGGACTTCTCCTACCTGGTTAGGAGTTTTATGCCTCCCCCAAGACTCGAACATGGGACTTCGGGCTTAATGTCCCATTTCACATGAGTCTGAGTACCACTTGAGCTACTAGCCCAAGTGGTACTCAGACTCATGTGAAATGGGACATTAAGCCCGGAGTCCCATGTTCGAGTCTTGGGGGAGGCATAAAACTCCTAACCGGGTAGGAGAAGTCCGTGAGTTGGGACGCATGGCGATGCCGATGCATGGCGATGCCGGTTGGACCGGGGAAGATCTAGCCATGGTCGGGGAAGATCTAGCCATGGTCTCTAACAAAAAAGGCCCAAAGCGGACAATATCTTGGCATGTACACGGTCCGTCTGTATCACGAAGCCTCTGGGCGAAGTCATCCCAGCAAGTCTCTTAGCAAAGGCAACGTCTGCGACAAGAAGACTTCCAAGTTCAGATGCTAAAGAAGAGTTTTCCTACTGCGAAGCCTCCAAGCAAGGCGAAGTCTTCTTAGCGAAGCCTCCAAGAGAAGGCGAGGCCAAACCAGGCAAAGCCTTCTCCGCGAAGTTTCCTAACGAGGGCGAAGCCTTCAGAGCGGGGCCTCCAAATGACGAAGCCTTCCAGCAAAGCCACCTAAGCTTATCAAATCGGCCAAACCACTCCCGACCATTCGGCCCCTCCCGCCTTTACGCTGACACTTGGGAGCGTACTTATCTACTCTTACCTTTTTATCTTTTAAATGAGACATGCATGCAAAAGTACTGTACACTTTATGGCATGCATGCACCTTTGTAAGAGGTTGTTCCCTTCCTTCCCTATAAAAGGAAAGGCAGACTCCTAGAATAGTCGAACATATGTAAAGCTTAAGAAGGACAATTCCTTAAGCCCGGTTCTCACCCCTTGCTATATTCCACCATCCCCTTGATTGATTGTTTATCATCAAGTTTAATATCTAGTATTGCTTAATCTCGTAGTTAAGAGGTGCTAGATCTTCCATACTCCCCAGGCTTATCGCAGATATTGCCCAACCTCGTAGTTGGGAGGTGTCTGTGGCCGAATCTATCCTTCTTTGTTCGTCGACTCCTTCAAGCTAGATCTGCGCTTCCGTACGATCTCGCGGCTTCGCGTCAAGTGTACCCGTGATCGTATCAAGTGGTATCAGAGCCAGATCGCTTGCTGGAGTTGTTTCTGATTTCTTCAAGGTTAAACCCTTTAACTTCTACTTGAAGAAAGATTTATCTTTACGTTTTTCAAACCGTGTTATACTCTGTTCATTTTCCTATATCCGCTTTTCGTTTTGATTTATCAGTTGTGTTGATCCAGTGTTAGGAGTTGTTGTTGTGTTAGAAACTTCATAAATCAAAAAGTCAAAAAAAAAAGAGAAACAGAGAAGAAGAAGAAGAAGAAGAAAAAGAAAAGAAAGCAGTTGCGGTTTTGCGAAAGTCGCAAATCTCAGTTTTATTCGAAACCGCAACGTGCAAAGATTTATACGCTCAAAAGAGTGAGGTTGTAGTTGAAAAGTGAAGAGAAGTGGTGTATAAGGCTTGGTTGTGAAAAGCGTAGAAGAAATCGAATCTGTGTTCTTATTGTTCTTGGTGTTCATATGAATGTTCATATCTGTTCATTCCACAACTCATATGAACAGTGACCTTGATCTAATTTCGGTTTCAAATTTGAACCAAAAATGTTTGTGCGCCAAAAACCTCATTTCTAACCCTCTTGTATATCTGTCTACGAAACCCCCATCCATTTTAACCTAGCTTGCTTCAAGTAACTAGTACTTCTTGTTTAAAGATTTTTGCATGCTAGTGATTATCTTGTGATATTCATTGTCGGGTTTTGGCCTTGGAAAGAGCAAGCTCTGAGAGCTAAACAAGAGGAAAGAAAGAAAGCCGAGTGTGACCCCTCGCGAAAGGGCAAACCCCTTCGCGGCGGGAGAGACCCCAAACACGTGAGGAGCTTGAGCGGACTAATTTTATTGTTTAAATGTGCGGGAGATCCCATGGCGGATAAATATTTCTATGGGGTTGATCTATCAGTGGGACGATACCAGCTTGGAAAAGACTTATGGCATTGGATGGAGGATTTGGAGTACCACTTTTGGTGCTTCCCACTTCGTGGTGAAGAAATGTTGAGCCAAGCCATAAGAAGCCTAAAAGGAGAGGCCAAGGAATGGTGTCGTCGAGAGTTCTCTGACAGAGAGCGATCCGCTGAAGCCCCCATCCAGACTTGGAGTGAGTTGAAGAGGTTCTTTGTGGCGGCGATACGGACTCTGTCAAGAAGAGCCACCCCTCCATACTACTCTCAAGCGAGGGCCCCATGCGCACCGCACCCAGTACCCAGTCGAGCTCGCCACCATACTCCACTCGACGGGTCTTCGCCCTCAGGCGAACCAACTTCCTTCCAGAAGAGAAGGCGAGGACCCCCATCACCACAAACCCCCTTGGTTGGGCCGCGCACCCCACCGCCCAATACTTGCGCAGCCCATATCTACACCACAAATCCCACACAAACCGCCTTGGTTGGGCCGCGCACCCCACCGCCCAATACTTGCGCAGCCCATATCTACGCCACAAATCCCAACCCTCACCAAAATCCAAAAGAAGAGACTCTCGCCCAAGAGATTAAAAGGCTCAAAGATGAGTACTTAGAATATGAGCGGGCGAGAGAGAAAAGGAAAGAGAGAAGAAAAGAAAGGGCTCTCCACAGCCAAATGAGTGAAAAGAAAGACTCACCCGGGCCTTCTACCATACTCCAAGAAGAACTAACAGTTTCATCTTCTCAAACTTGTTGTTCTTCTTTGGCTGTGCAGGAACAAGAAGAGGCCGCGGACGCGCGAAGAGTTGAAGAAAGCGAAGGCGCTTTGGGAGAAGGCAGAGCTCATGCGGAGCCCCAACCTGAACCCCCACTTGAGGAAGAAGCCACACTTGTTGTTGAAGGAGAAGAAGATGATATGCGAAGCAGGTCTACATCTCCCTAACTTGGGAGAAGGTAACTTGTCTCTTCCTTCTAGTAGCACAGAGTATACGTAAGAGTGTGAATCTATGGTTTCCTTGAGTCTGCATGCTACGAACATGGGTGATGGATAAGACATTGGTTCGACACCGCACCCATTGTTCGAATATATATACGGACCCCCAGATGCCATGTTCGACATGCTTAGAATGCATGCGTTAAGGAAAGACCACTTTATTCCACGAGAGACATCCATGCCTTTCCTTAGCAAACATGAGCATCTTAAAATAAATCGAGTGAAGCCATGTTAATGGTTGAGGTGGAGAGAGAGAGAGACCGGTTCAACTCTAAACCTCTAGCTTATGATAATCCTAGTCTCTGCGCATTGCAGGTCTGATATTCCTTCCGAGGCTAGCTTAGTTTTTCCTTCTATGTCTCGGGAAGCACATATGCATGTGCTTGGCGAAGGTAAAGCTTCCTTGACCCCCCACCCCAGTTCCATGAGCAGAGGTCTAAAGGCTTTAGACCGCATGTTTTCCTTGAGTATAAATTTCTTGTTAATTGCATTAAATACTCTAGGAAGCATGTCATGAATTTTTATAAACTTCTGTTCATGTTCACGATGCATATAGGAGTTATCATGCTCACGCATACCTATGCATCGCCACTGCGACCCCCCCCGAGTCTCCGGTTAGGTTTTCAATCACTAACCTCTGATGCTCTTCAAAGTTTGTTGCGCTTGTTTTCAATTGTAGGGAGTTTTCTTCCCTTAAGATTTGAGGACGAATCTTTTTAAGGGGGAGGGAATGATGTGATCATGGGACCCCCCAAGCAGCAACAAGGAGTCCCAGACGAAGAGGCAGTCGAGTGAAGCTCGGAGCAACCCCTCGGCGAGTGGGTTCAGAGGCACAGGCGACCTAATCCATGGTATGGAATAGCATCTGGAAAGGAAAAGGCAACGCCTCCATGCGAGGACCCTACGAGAGGCCTCAAGGCGTAGGAGAGGCTTCTGCACACGAAGGTATCCAGGCGAAGGCAAAGCACTTTGGCAAAGCCGTCCCTGTGAGGTCTCAAGGCGAAGGATGAACTGCATCATGCTAAGGCATCCAGAACACTGGCGAAGCCTCCAGGCGGAGCCATTCCTGCGAAGCCTCAAGGCGAGGGCTAGGTTTCCTCAAACAAAGGTGTTCCGGTGATGGCAAAGCCTCCAGGCGGAGCCATCCTCGCAGACCCCCCTAAGGCGAGGCCCTCATGCAACAATGTCCACGAGAAGTCTTTAAAGTAAAGGCAGGGCCTTCCCGCGAAGCTTCCTGGCGAAGGCGAAGCCTCTGGGCGAAGTCATCCCAGCAAGTCTCTTAGCAAAGGCAACGTCTACGACAAGAAGACTTCCAAGTTCAGATGCTAAAGAAGAGTTTTCCTACTACGAAGCCTCCAAGCAAGGCGAAGTCTTCTTAGCGAAGCCTCCAAGAGAAGGCGGGGCCAAACAAGGCTGTTACGGTCACCCCGAGCGGGTTGCGACCGGGTGACCCGGGGCTCCGGTTTTAGCCTGCGGGTCACGTTTTTCGGCGTTCAGGCGGCTCCCGAGCCCTATCCGAGTATCATTTTGGCGAACCCCTCCGTATTTGAGGTCGTGTGGGTCCCCCGGACGTTTCCGCCGAAAATATTTTTCTGGCGCCGGGGGGTTGTCGGGGTCGTCTCGGGACGTACAGCGGGCTCGGTAGCACTCTCGAGATCTCAGTTTGGGAAGCCGTTTGCAGTTTTGGAGTCGTGGAGACGTCCCGGTGATGGTTGTGGAGTTTAATATTTGGGGCGGGACGTTCGGTTCCGGGCGACTCCCGGGGCTCGGGACGCGTATCCCGGAGCTGGGGATGGAAATTTTCTGACGGCTTTTGGGTAAGTTGTGTTATAATTTAAGATGGCATTTATGAGTAATTTTATAGAATTTTGGAGTGACGGAATTTCGGTTAAGGTTGACACGCTCGCACGTCGGGTTTTGGTTCGGGTTCCGCGAGCTCGGTAGGACACTCTGGACTGGTAAATGAATTTCTGAAAAATGTTCTGTGCATGTTATAATATTCTGAAGATTGTGTCCGAGTTTCATTAATTTTGGAATTTGGTAATTATTTTTGGGCAAAAAGAATTGGAACTTTCGGAAAAATTGGGAGTTAATTTGCAAATGGGTGCAAATTTAATAAAAATCAGCATGGGCAGCCTTGGTTATTTTCGGCAGAATTTTGGGAAGGAGGAAGGGACACTTGGCTTGTTTTAATTTATGTTGGGAGGTATGGGTTTAAAGTGAAAGGAATATATATATATATGGTTTAATATTTCCAAAAATGAGATAAGTCTCATTTCTATTTCTTTTCTTCTTCTTCTTCTTCCTCACTTGCTATCCGCCTCCATGGGAGCTTTCTTCAAGCTTTGAAGTTCTTCATCTTGGCTTGATTCATCAAGGATTTAGCTTCAATCTTGGGTAAGTTTCCTTCCTAAGCTCTCTTTTCTTATTGGAATTAAGATTGGAAGGAAAAGAGAAAGATTTGTGAATTTTGGGTTTGTTCTTCACTACATGCTAGGATGATTCTCTCCCTCCCATCTTCAAGTATGTTGTTCTTGGGTTGTAGGGGAGTGATAATCAAGTGTTAGATTTTGGAAAAAACTCCTTGGATGAGAAACCCTCTTTGGCCGAATTTATGGTGAAATTCTAAAATAATGTGTGTTTGTCTTCTTGAATCATGCTTCAAGTATGTTAATCCTAGTATGATTCTAAGCTTATCTATGGTTTCAATTTGAAGGAAAACATGTTGGGTAGAAAACCCCTCTTTGGCCGAAATGTTAAGTGAAGAGGTTTTGGTTGTTTAGGTGAAATTGGTTAGTGATCTTGCTTAATAATTGCAATTGGTGGTTAGAATGATTAATTGGAAGCTTGAATGGATTGATTTGGAAGTTGGATAAAAAGTTGGTTAAGAACCGAATTTTGGAATGATTCTTTTTTAATGTTGGAGGTTCATTTTGGTTAAATTGGATGTTAATGTGGTGTTGGGGTTGAATTTAGGAGTGGATGGAAGTTTGAAATGTTGAATTCGGTTAAGAAATGGAAAAGTTACAATTAAGCGGGATTATCGGAAAATGGCGGGTAATGAAGGGTTTAAGGTTGGATTTGATCAGTTCTGCTTATTGTATGGTGTTTGCCAATGTATAATCTCGCATTGTCTAGGTTGGTTCTCGAATTCGACGTTTCTGTGAAAATCTGGAATTTTACGGAAGTTCTGCCGGATTTTAGGTTTTGGGGGTCGGGGGTGTAGTTTGGTAGTGTGGTCGATAAGGATTCTAATTCAACTTGGTTTGTCAGATTCTGAGGTTCTGAGGTGAGAAAAAGAGGGGTTTCGGAGTTTCGGGTCGTGGTTTGGAATCATCCAGAATCGGTCAAATACTCTGGATTTGTAAGGTAAGGGTTTGGTTACGCTATTTTTGGTAAGATAGGTGTATGTTCGATTTCATTTTCTGCTGGGTATTTCAGTATTATATGCCTAGAGCATATTCTGTAGTCTGTAGGTGTATGTATTGTAGCACTTCTGTTTTGCAGGTATTTCGGGAATTTCTGCTTTAAGGTACGTTCTGTGATCTGTGGGTGTATGCCTTGTAGCATACCCTGTCTGTTAACCCTACGTTTGTAGGTGTATGCCTTGTGGCATACTTTGTGCATTAACCCTACGGCGGTTGTGGGTTCGCTACCCACTGGTGCACCATGCTTCCGTAATAGCCGGCTTCGACTCCCTTAGAGGGAGGCCGCCGTTCGATTGGTTATAAGGGTTTATGGCGATTTAGTATCGCACATCCTTCGGGATTCTCGATCTGTTTTATTACATGCACGATATTCGTTTTCTCGCCGCATATATTCTCGTATATTATTATCTTTCTGTTTTGCGGGGTTACATATGCTTATCTTACCCCAAATCCCTTACGGGGTCCTTTTAGGACTCACCCTTTTGGGTTGTTTTGGATTTCAGGTAGACTTGGTAAACAACTAGCGGAGTTGGTTTCCGTGAGGCTTCGCCTTGGTTGGGTTGAGCAGCAGCGGACCTTGCGGGCTGGGATTTTGTCTACTTGGTCTGAATCCCGCGAGGTATTTTGACGTTTAGGCCTAGGGTCGGCTCTATAGTTGCATGTGCATATTTTACGGATGATTGCGATGATCGTATAAGTATGTGTATATTCATTGCATTGCATGTTCTCGAGCGCTTGGCGCTTGCTAGATACCCTAGGTTACGTGAACTCTATATGTATCTATGTTTGGTGCGTAAGCACTCGTCCACGGAGGGCGAGGCTTACTCTGTTGCTGATGCATGAATTGTATGGTTGCATTTTATTTTGGTTATACTCATGAAATTTCCGTTAGTTTGCTTCCACAATCTTTCCGTTTTCGGGTCCGCTACGCGCGGCGGGTCTCGATGGACCTGCCATTCTGTATTCATTCCGGCTTCCGCTTCCGGCGTCCCGGCGCCCCCGCCTCCGCAACCGGGCTCGGGTGGCGTGCGGTGACAAGTTGGTATCAGAGCCAGGTTAGTGACCATATTGGTCGTCAGTGGTGACTTGTAGTGACGACTATTGTTGTACATTTTATTTTAGAATGGTTTGGTACGGAGATTGGCCACCTCCTTACTTGAACCACTTCAAAATAAATTGTGGAACAAAGTTGATCCTTCAAGTTACCCTGATAGTTGCAGATTTCGGAACTCAGGATTTCGGATTACGGTAAAAGTATTACGAGTAAGGGGATTGTGGAAAAGTTTCGTACGTAGAATTGTGTGTTAGGAAAAGATTTGGTGAAATAAGCATGAATCGCTTACGTGATTCTGTGAAATGCATGATTTTATCATTCTGAGAAGTAACTTCTGTGTCAAGTACTGCATTGCACTACAGAGCCTTAGAAAACTGCTGCTAGCTTCTGTAGAGATTAGGAGTGACCGATTTTTTTTTTCTGGACTCTGTTTGGTCTGAAATTTTTGAGATATGGTTAACACGCGTTGATAGCGTGATTTGGTACCGGAGGGTCGGGACTGGGATCCCACACCTCCGTGGATTAGGATACGGGTTCAGTGTAACCCAGGGTCTGAACAACCACACTCACCGCCCGAGGTTTAGTGGTCGTAGGGACCCCTCTCTGATTTGGTATTACCCGCCAGCTTAGCTGGTTCAGGGGCGGCAGTAGGCAAGGGAAGATCTGATCATGCCACGGTAAGGGCATTTTGATCAAGTGGTGATAGCGAGACTTTGGCCACTGCTCGCCACAGCTTTGGGATTGGTATGTGAGTGACTCCGAGGAGGATGGTCACTACGACACCTAGACTTCTCGTCGGTCCTTTTAACGACGGGGAGATCTGAGGCACCAGTCTGACGAGGTCAGACTTCTGGAGAGGTTTCAGAGTTTGAACCCCCCCGAGGTTCAATGACCGAGAAGGGCCAGAAGTAGTAGAGATTTGGTCTGCAGGAGTTGATAAACTCCTGGGAGAGGCTACATTTTCCACTAGCAGTGCAGCGGGGATGTAGCCAGGGATCTGCGCTAGGCACAGTTCGATGAGCTTCATCAGGGAGACAAGATTGTCGGAAAGTTTGAGTGAGAGTTTGATCGGCTGGTTTACTATGTACCGTAGTATCAAGGTATGGAAGAGGAAAGGACCAAGAGGTTTATTCGTCGACTGCGCCCCGAGTACTGGTGGGCTTTGAGACCTTTAGACATTACTTTGTATCGGGAGGCGGTTCTCCTCGAACAAGAGGAGGTTGAGAGTCGTTTCACCTTGCAATGAGGTCAGGGGAGTACGAGGGGCTCCACATAGCAGGGACCCCGGTAGATTTCTGGACGGCCGAATAGGTCTGGGCAGTTTAGTAGTGGTAGAGAGGGAGCACCACCGGCACGATCTTATCCGATTTGCAGTAGGTATCATTCTGGTTGAATTTGTTATCGGCAGGAGGGCCGATGTTTACGTTGCGGGTCTGACACTCACTGGGTACGGGATTACCCTCTGACTGTAAGGCAGGGTACTTTGTTTCTGAATGAGGTGTCGGTTCATGCATTATTTGATACGGGAGCATCTGTTTCCATTGTAACACAGAAAGGTGTTACATCTCTGCATCTGTCTGTTAGTACCTTGCCTCAAACGCATTTAGTAAAAACTGTAGGAAGTCAGTTTCTGTTTTCCAATGGAGTGGTTCGGGGTTGTACGATATCTGTAGGCGGACATGATAGTATCGGATCTGTTGGTTTTAGACACGCCGGACTATGATGTTATTCTTGGAATGAACCGGCCATCCAAGAACTCTGTGCACGTTGATTGTGCAACCCGTACCATTATGGTTTCTGGAGAGGTACTACCTCCCACGACTCCGACTGGTTTGACTATCGCACAAAGACATGAAGGAGCTACGGACTGGATCAGCTGTCGATAGTTGGTGTAGGGGAATGCTATGATCTGAATGAAGCTGGTATTAGGTTGAAGTTGGATGGTTTACCGTTGGTTCAAGATTTTCCGCAGGTATTTCCGGAGGAGTTGTCCGGATTACCATAAGAGCGGGAAATTGTGTTTGACATCCACCTGCAGTCGGGTACTGCTCCGATATCTATTCCTCCTTATCGGATGCCTATTTCTGAGATGCAGGAGTAGAAGAAGCAACTGGAGGAATTACAGCAAGAGAGTTTCGTCCGACCGAGCACTTCTGCGTGGGGTGCTCTGGTTTTGTTGGTTAAGAAGAATGATGGGACACTCTGACTTTGTTTTGATTCCAGGCGGTGGAATACTCTTACTGTGAAGAATAAGTATCCGTTACCGAGGATTGACGATCTTTTTGATCAACTTCGGGGTTTGAGGGTTTTCTCAAAGATTGATCTCTGATCTGGTATTTTCAGCTTAGATTGAAGGAAGAGGACATACCTAAGACTGCTTTCCGCACCCGATTTGGACACTTAGAGATTACGGTCATGCCATTTGGGCTGACCAATATTCCGGTGGCATTCTTGGATCTGATGCATCGGGTGTTCCGACCGTACTTGGACTCATTTCTGGCGGTTTTATTGATGATATTCTGATATATTCTCGGGATGAGGATTCGCATCGGGATCATCTGAGGGTGGTTCTGCAGACACTTTGGGAACATCAGCTTCATGCTAAATTCTCAAAGTGTGAGTTCTGGACTCGGGAAGTCACTTTTCTGGGACACGTTATTTCTGAGCATGGTCTGTCTGTGGATCCAGAGAAGGTGAGGGCAGTTCGGGATTGGAAACAACCTACTACGGTACGGGAGTTCAGGAGCTTCCTGGGGTTAGCAGGATTTTATCAGAGGTTTGTACCAGGGTGTTCTATCCTAGCATCTCCGCTTACGCAGTTGACCAAGAAGGGTCAACCGTATTTCTGGTTTGATAGGTGTGAACGGAATTTTCAGGAGTTGAAACGGCAGTTGACTAACGCTCCGATTCTGACTCTTCCAGATCCGAGCTTACCGTATGTGATTTATACGGATGCTTCCACATCCGGTTTCGGGTGGGTTGGCGCAGGAGCGTTTTGTGGTAGCTTATGGGTCGAGGCAGTTGCGACCGCATGAGCTGAACTGACTGACACATGATCTGGAGTTGGCTATAATAATTTATGCGCTGAAACATTGGAATCAATATCCGTTTGGTAATAAATTTCAGATTCTTACCGACCATAAGTCTGAAATATCTGTTTACACAGAAGGAGCTTAGCATGAGGCAGCGCAGATATCTCGAATACATTAAGGACTATGATTGCTGCATCGAGTACATCTCTGGCAAGGGCAACACGGTTGCCGATGCACTGAGCAGGAAGTATACCGGCTTAATTAAGGGAGGAAATGTTGGTGACCGATCTGAGGAGAGTGATTTGATATGCCTTTGGCACAGGGGGCAGCTCTGGGAGCGTGCTCAGGTTATTACACTTCCCATACATTCTGCGTGGCTTGACCGGGTGCGCGAGGCGCAGGGTAGAAATCCGGGGTTGAAGAAGTTTATCTGGGGAGGATAAGAGTTCTTTGTTACCGAAGTTTCAGTAATGCAGGGATTGCTATACTTCCGATACCTCCTTTGTGTAACAGAGGATCAGGAGTTACGGAATGATATTTTAGGGGGCACACTCGAGCGGTTTGAGTATCGAAACCGGCGGGACACTGCAGACTTTGCCCATTCCAGTTCGGGAGTGGGGCAATGTTACTATGGACTTTCTGACCGCACCGCGACACGGTCTCGCCATGATGCGATCTCGGGTTATTGTGAATCGGCTGATAAAGTGCGCACACTTTCTGCTTATTCGGGTCATAGACCCTCTGGAGAAGCTTGCCGGCTTTACATCAGGAAGATTGTATATTTGCATGGAGTACCAGACTCCATTGAATCTGACCGTGATCCGCGTTTTATAGCACGGTTCTGGAGAGCTTTTTACGAAGCACTGGGCACGCGACTCCATCGGAATATAGCTTATCACCCACAGACGGACGGGCAGTCGGAGCGGGTGATTCTGATATTGGAGGATATGTTGCGAATCTGTACTTTGGATTTTGGAGGAGTTTGGGACTAGCAGTTGCGTTTATAGAGTTCTCGTACAACAACAGCTTTCAGACTACGATTGGCATAATACCATTTGAGGCGTTGTACGGGAGGAGGTGTATGACACCATACTGTTGAACAGATGCGTCTGATGGG
Source organism: Stellera chamaejasme (assembly GCA_024586325.1). Lineage (NCBI taxonomy): Eukaryota > Viridiplantae > Streptophyta > Magnoliopsida > Malvales > Thymelaeaceae > Stellera > Stellera chamaejasme. The sequence goes on from CM044981.1 coordinate 24,212,604, forward strand.
GTTGAACTGGGACCCGAGCTTTTTGAGGAGTCTACGGCAAAGATCAGATTGTTACGGGCGCGGATTAAAACCGCGAACGACTGCATCACTGCTTATATGAACCGCCGCCGTAGGGCTCTGGAATCTGAGTTTGGTGGCAGGATTCGACTGGAGGTAGCACCGATCAGAGAGACAGTAAGATTTGGTAGGCGGGGCAAGTTACCCCGAATTTTATCGGTTCTCATGAGTTTCTAGAGTAAGTTGTTAGGTTGATCTTTTCCCCCCCCCAACTATTTCTGTTTTACGTGATGTCTTCCAGGATAGCCTGTTGTGGATCGGTTAGATTTAGGTTCGATCTTTATGCAGGGTTGTCCGGTAGAAATACCGGCAAGCTGACTCGGGTGCAATAAGATGCACCGGAGGGTGGGACGCCGTGAGGCTCTGTATGGTAGTCTAAACTACCACTCCCGCCGCACCAGTACGGTGGTCCGATGGTTCTGGGTTAGAGGACGGTTCATATTTTCTGGTTGGTAGCGACACGTGTCTGGGTGATTCAGGCTACTCTTGGAGGACCAAGAGTTCTAAGGGGGAGAATGTTACGGTCACCCCGAGCGGGTTGCGACCGGGTGACCCGGGCTCGGTTTTAGCTGCGGTCACGTTTTCGGCGTTCAGCGGCTCCCGAGCCCTATCCGAGTATCATTTTGGCGAACCCCTCCGTATTTGAGGTCGTGTGGGTCCCCGGACGTTTCCGCCGAAAATATTTTTTCGCGCCGGGGTTGTCGGGGTCGTCTCGGGGACGTACAGCGGGCTCGGTAGCACTCTCGAGATCTCAGTTTGGGAAGCCGTTTGCAGTTTTGGAGTCGTGGAGACGTCCCGGTGATGGTTGTGGAGTTTAATATTTGGGGCGGGACGTTCGGTTCCGGGCGACTCCCGGGGCTCGGGATGGAAATTTTCTGACGGCTTTTGGGTAAGTTGTGTTATAATTTAAGATGGAATTTATGAGTATTTTTATAGAATTTTGGAGTGACGGAATTTCGGTTAAGGTTGACACGCTCGCACGTCGGGTTTTGGTTCGGGTTCAGCGAGCTCGGTAGGACACTCTGGACTGGTAAATGAATTTCTGAAAAATGTTCTGTGCATGTTATAATATTCTGAAGATTGTGTCCGAGTTTCATTAATTTTGGAATTCGGTAATTATTTTTGGGCAAAAAGAATTGGAACTTTCGGAAAAATTGGGAGTTAATTTGCAAATGGGTGCAAATTTAATAAAAATCAGCATGGGCAGCCTTGGTTATTTTCGGCAGAATTTTGGAGGGAGGAGAGGGACACTTGGCTTGTTTTAATTTATGTTGGGAGGTATGGGTTTAAAGTGAAAGGAATATATATATATATGGCTTAATATTTCCAAAAATGAGATAAGTCTCATTTCTATTTCTTTTCTTCTTCTTCTTCTTCCTCACTTGCTATCCGCCTCCATGGGAGCTTTCTTCAAGCTTTGAAGTTCTTCATCTTGGCTTGATTCATCAAGGGTTTAGCTTCAATCTTGGGTAAGTTTCCTTCCTAAGCTCTCTTTTCTTATTGGAATTAAGATTGGAAGGAAAAGAGAAAGATTTGTGAATTTTGGGTTTGTTCTTCACTACATGCTAGGATGATTCTCTTCCTCCCATCTTCAAGTATGTTGTTCTTGGGTTGTAGGGGAGTGATAATCAAGTGTTAGATTTTGGAAAAAACTCCTTGGATGAGAAACCCTCTTTGGCGGAATTTATGGTGAAATTCTAAAATAATGTGTGTTTGTCTTCTTGAATCATGCTTCAAGTATGTTAATCCTAGTATGATTCTAAGCTTATCTATGGTTTCAATTTGAAGGAAAACATGTTGGGTAGAAAACCCCTCTTTGGCGAAATGTTAAGTGAAGAGGTTTTGGTTGTTTAGGTGAAATTGGTTAGTGATCTTGCTTAATAATTGCAATTGGTGGTTAGAATGATTAATTGGAAGCTTGAATGGATAGAATTGAAAGTTGGATCAAAAGTTGGTTAAGAACCGAATTTTGGAATGATTCTTTTTTAATGTTGGAGGTTCATTTTGGTTAAATTGGATGTTAATGTGGTGTTGGGGTTGAATTTAGGAGTGGATGGAAGTTTGAAATGTTGAATTCGGTTAAGAAATGGAAAAGTTACAATTAAGCGGGATTATCGGAAAATGGCGGGTAATGAAGGGTTTAAGGTTGGATTTGATCAGTTCTGCTTATTGTATGGTGTTTGCCAATGTATAATCTCGCATTGTCTAGGTTGGTTCTGAATTCTGACGTTTCTGTGAAAATCTGGAATTTTACGGAAGTTCTGCCGGATTTTAGGTTTTGGGGGTCGGGGGTGTAGTTTGGTAGTGTGGTCGATAAGGATTCTAATTCAACTTGGTTTGTCGATTCGAGGTTACGAGGTGAGAAAAATAGGGGTTTCGGAGTTTCGGGTCGTGGTTTGGAAATCATCCAGAATCGGTCAAATACTCTGGATTTGTAAGGTAAGGGTTTGGTTTTGCTATTTTTGGTAAGATAGGTGTATGTTCAGTTTCATTTTACATTACTGCAGTATTCAAGTATTATATGCCTAGAGCATATTCTGTAGTCTGTAGGTGTATGTATTGTAGCACTTACATTTTGCGGTATTTGGGAATTTCGCTTTAAGGTACGTTCGTGATCGTGGGTGTATGCCTTGTAGCATACCCGTATGTTAACCCTACGTTTGTAGGTGTATGCCTTGTGGCATACTTTGTGCAGTAACCCTACGACAGGTTGTGGGTTCGCTACCCAGTGGTGCACCATGCTTCCGTAATAGCTTCGGCTTCGACTCCCTTAGAGGAGGCTGTCGTTCGATTGGTTATAAGGGTTTATGGCGATTTAGTATCGCACATCCTTCGGGATTCTGATCTGTTTTATTACATGCACGATATTCTGTTTTTACGCATATATTACGTATATTATTATCTTTCTGTTTTGCGGGTTACATATGCTTATCTTACCCCAAATCCCTTACGGGGTCCTTTTAGGACTCACCCTTTTTGGGTTACATTTTGGATTTCAGGTAGACTTGGTAAACAACTAGCGGAGTTGGTTTCCGTGAGGCTTCGCCTTGGTTGGGTTGAGCGGCGGCGGTACCTTGCGGGCTGGGATTTTGTCTACTTGGTCTGAATCCCGCGAGGTATTTTGACGTTTAGGCCTAGGGTCGGCTCTATAGTTGCATGTGCATATTTTCTGGATGATTGCGATGATCGTATAAGTATGTGTATATTCTGTTCTGTTGCATGTTCTGAGCGCTTGGCGCTTGCTAGATACCCTAGGTTCTGTGAACTCTATATGTATCTATGTTTGGTGCGTAAGCACTCGTCCGAGGAGGCGAGGCTTACTGTTCTTTGATGCATGAATTGTATGGTTGCATTTTATTTTGGTTATACTCATGAAATTTCCGTTAGTTTGCTTCCACAATCTTTCCGTTTTCGGGTCCGCTACGCGCGGCGGGTCTCGATGGACCTGCCATTCTGTATTCATTCCGGCTTCCGCTTCCGGCGTCCCGGCGCCCCCGCCTCCGTAACCGGGCTCGGGTGGCGTGCGGTGACAAAGGCAAAGCCTTCTCCGCGAAGTTTCCTAACGAGGGCGAAGCCTTCAGAGCGGGGCCTCCAGTCAGACGAAGCCTTCCAGCAAAGCCACCTAAGCTTATCAAATCGGCCAAACCACTCCCGACCATTCTGGCCCCTCCCGCCTTTTACGCCGACATGTCACCGCACGCCACCCGAGCCCGGTTGCGGAGGCGGGGGCGCCGGGACGTCGGAAGCGGAAGCCGGAATGATACAGAAAAGGCAGGTCCATCGAGACCCGCCGCGCGTAGTGGACCCGAAAAGCGAAACGATTGTGGAAGCAACCTAACAAAATTTCATACGTATAACTAAAATAAAATCAAAACATACAATTCATGCATCAGCAACAGAGTAAGCCTCGCCCTCCATGGACGAGTGCTTACGCACCAAACATAGATACATACAGAGTTAAAATAACCAAAGGTGTCTAGCAAGCGCCAAGCGCCGTAACATGCAATGTAACAGAATATGTATACAAACATATACAATCATCACAACAATAAAACAGAAAGTATGCACATGCAGCTACAGAGCCGACCCTAGGCCTAAACGTCAAAATACCTCGCGGGATTCAGACCAAGTAGACAAAATCCCAGCTCGCAAGGTACCCTGCTGCTCAACCCAACCAAGGCGAAGCCTCACGGAAACCTACTCCGCTGGTTGTTTACTGCACCTACCCGAAATCCAAAAATGTAACCCAAAAAGGGTGAGTCCTAAAAGGACCCCGTAAGGGATTTGGGGTAAGATAAGCATATGTAACCCCGCAAAACAGAAAGATAGCAATATACGTAATATATGCAATGTAATACGTAATATCGTGCATGTAATAAAACAGATCAGAATATCAAGGATGTGCGATACTAAATCGCCATAAACCCTTATAACCAATCGTAACGACAGCCTCCCTCTAAGGGAGTCAAGCCAAGCTATTTGAAGCATGGTGCACCACTGGGTAGCGAACCCACAACCGCCGTAGGGTTAATGCACAAAGTATGCCACAAGGCATACACCTACAAACGTAGGGTTAATGCAGACAGGTATGCTACAAGGCATACACCTACAGATCACGAACTTACCTTAAAGCGTAAATTTCCAAATACCCGCAAAATGAAGTGCTACAATACATACACCTACAGACTACGAATATGCTCTAGGCATATAATACCGAAATACCGCAGTAATGTAAAATGAAACTAAACATACACCTATCTTACCAAAAATAGCAGAACCAAACCCTTACCTCACAATTCCAGAGTATTAGACCGATTCTGGACGACTTCCACACCACGACCCGAAACCCGAAAACCTCTCTTTTTCTAACTTCCGAACCTCAGAATCTGTCAATTCAAGTTGAATTAGCAACCTTACCAACCATACTACCAAACTACACCACCGACCCCAATACCGAAAATCCGGCAATTTCCGTAAAATTCCGATTTCCACAGAAACGTCATAATTCAGAACCAACTTAGACAATGAAATATTATACATTGACAAACATAATCCAAAAAGAATAACTGATCAAATCCAACCTTAAAACCCTTCATTACCCAACATTTTCCGATAATCCCGTTTAATTGCAACTTTTCCATTTCTTAACCGAATTCAACGTTTCAAACTTCAAACCACACCTAAATTCAACCCCAACACCATATTAACATCCAATTCAACCAAAATGAAACTCCAACATGGAAAAAGAATCATTCCAAAAATTCGGCTTCTTTGCCAAATTTTATCCAACTTCCAAATCAATCCATTCAAACTTCCAATTAATCATACTAATCACCAATTTCACTTCTAAACCAAGAATGCTATCCAATTGCATCCAAAACAACAAAATCCAACAATGAACATCATCTCATAAATTGCCAAATGGGGTTTCCAACCCAACATATTTTCCATCAAATTGAATCCATACATAAGCTTAGAATCATGCTAGGATTAACATACTTGAAGCATGAATCAAGGAGACAAACACACATCAACATAGAATTTTCCAACAAATTCGGCAATTTGGGGATTTTTACCCAAGGTGTGTTTTCCAAAATCCAACACTTGATTATCACTCCCATACAACCCAAGAACAACATACTAAAAGATGGGAGGAAGAAAATCATCCTAGATGGTAGTCATGAACAAACCCATATTTCACAAATCTCTTTTTCCATCCAAATCTTACTTCCAACAAGAAAAGAGAGCAAGGGAGGAAGCTTACCACTTTTTGGAGTCCACACTTGGTGAAAATCAGCCAAGAAAATGAAGAACCCAAAGCTTGAAGAAAATGGAGGCTATGGCGGCAACGAGTCGGAGAAATGAACGAAGAAGAAGAAGTGAAATGAAAATAGCTCCTGTACGCTTTCCACAATCCTTTAAAACTCTTTCCTTTCCATCTCTAATATGGGCATGACAAGTGTCCTCTTTCCTTTCCATCTTTAATATGGCCATGACAAGTGTCCTTTCCCCTTTGGTCAACACTTAAGAGTTATCCTTATCCACCGTAAATCTGAAATTTGTCTAAGTCATGCCTTCTTCGGGAGAAGGCCCATGCCTTCTTTGGGAGAGGGCCCCCGCCTTCTACGGGAGAGGGCACCTGCCTACGGAAGAGGGCACCTGCCTACGGAAGAGGGCACTCGCCTTCTACGGAAGAGGGCACTCGCCTTCTACGGAAGAGGGCACTCTGCCTTCTACGGGAGAGGGCACTCTGCCCTCTACGGGAGAGGGCACTCTGCCTTCTACGGAAGAGGGCACTCTGCCTTCTACGGGAGAGGGCACTCTGCCTTCTACGGAAGAGGGCCTATGCCTTCTACGGAAGAGGGCCTATGCCTTCTACGGAAGAGGGCCTATGCCTTCTACGGAAGAGGGCCTATGCCTTCTACGGAAGAGGGCCTATGCCTTCTACGGAAGAGGGCCTATGCCTTCTACGGAAGAGGGCACTCTGCCTTCTACGGGAGAGGGCACATGCCTTCTACGGGAGAGGGCACATGCCTTCACAGCGAACGTCCCGCCCCAAAAATATTTTATAGCGTAAAAAGCTCCGGGACGTTCCCACGATTCCAAAACCGCAAACGGTTTTCCAAACCGAGGTCTCGAGAACGCTACCGAACCCGGCCAGACGCCCCGAGACGACCCCGACAACCCCGGCGCGAGAAAAATATTTTCGGCGGAAACGTCCGGGGACCCACACGACCTCAAATACGGAAGGGTTCGCCAAAATGATACTCGGATAGGGCTCGGGAGCCGCCTGAACGCCGAAAACGTGACCCGCAGCCAAAACCGAGCCCGGTCACCCGGCCGCAACCCGCTCGGGGTGACCGTAACATTCTCCCCCTTAGAACTCTTGGTCCTCCAAGAGTAGCTCGAACCAACCAGACAGTGTCGCTACCAACCAGAAAATATAACCATTCCTCTAACCTGAACAATCGGACCACCGTATCGGTGCGGCGGGAGTGGTAGTTTAGACTACCATACAGAGCCTCACGGCGCCCCACCCTCCGGTGCATCTTATTGCACCCCGAGTCAGCTTGCCGGTATTTCTACCAGACAACCCTGCATAAGATCGAACCTAAATCTAACCGATCCACAACAGGCTATCCTGGAAGATATCACATAAAACAGAAACAGTTGGGGGGGAAAACCAACCTAACAACTTACTCTGGAAACTCATAAGAACCGATATAACTCGGGGTAACTCGCCCCGCCTATCAAATCTTACTGTCCCTCTGAACGGTACTACCTCCAGTCAAATTCTATCACCAAACTCAGATTCAAGAGCCCTACGGCGGCGGTTCGTATAAGCAGTGGTGCAGTCGTTCGCGGTTTTGATCCGCGCCTGTAACAATCTGATCTTCGCCGTAGTCTCCTCAAAAAGCTCGGGTCCCAGCTCAACCCTATCAGACGCATCTCTCCAAAAGTGTGGTGTCATACACCTCCTCCCGCATAACGCCTCATAAGGTGCTATGTCAAATGTAGTCAAAGCAATTGTTGTACGAGAACTCTATCAAAGTAATCGCTGGTCCCAAACTCCTCCAAAATCCAAAGTACAGATTCACAAAGATATCCTCCAAGATCGTAATCACCGGCCCGACTCACCGTCCGTCTGTGGGTGATAAGCTGTACTCGATGGAGTCGCGTGCCCGGTGCTTCATGAAAAGCACTCTGTAACTGCTGTAAAATGCAGATCACGGTCAGATACAATGGAGTCTGGTACTCCATGTAAACGTACAATCTCCCTGATGTAAAGCCGGGCAAGCTTCTCCAGAGGGTCTATGACCCGAATAAGCAGAAAGTGTGCGCACTTTGTCAGCTGATCCACAATAACCCAGATAACATCATGGTGAGACCGTGTCAGGGGCAGTGCAGTCAGAAAGTCCATAGTAACATTGCACCACTCCCGAACTGTAATGGGCAAAGTCTGCAGTGTCCCTGCCCGTTTTTGATGCTCAAACTGCTCGGGTGTACCTCCTCTAAAATCTCATTCCAAAACTCCTGATCCTCTAGTACATAAAGGCGGTCTCGGAAGTATAGCAATCCTCGCCTATACCGAAACGTCGGTAATAAAGATCCCTTGTCTTCTCCAGACAACTTCTTCAACCCCGGATCTCTACCCTGCGCCTCACGCACCCTAACAAGCCACTCAGAATGTATGGTAAGTGTGTACACCTGAGCACGTTCCCAGAGTTGCCACCTGTGCCAAAGGCAAGTCAAATCTCTCTCCTCGGATCGATCACCAACATCTCCTCCCTTGACCAACCCGGTATACTTCCTGCTCAGAGCATCGGCAACCGTGTTGCCCTTGCCAGAGATGTACTCGATACTACAATCATAGTCCTTAATGTATTCGAGACATCTGCGCTGCCTCATGCTAAGCTCCTTCTACGTAAACAGATATTTCAGACTCTTATGGTCGGTAAGAATCTGAAATTTATTACCAAACAGATATTACTTCCAATGTTTCAGCGCATAAATTACTATAGCCAACTCCAGATCATGTGTCAGTCAGTTCAGCTCATGCGGTCGCAGCTGCCTCGACCCATAAGCTACCACAAAACGCTCCTGCACCAACACACATCCCAAACCAGACGTGGAAGCATCCGTATAATTCACATACGGTAAGATCGGATCTGAAAGAGTCAGAATCGGAGCGTTAGTCAACTGCCGTTTCAACTCCTGAAAATTCTGCTCACACCTATCAGACCAGATATACGGTTGACCCTTCTTGGTCAACTGCGTAAGCGGAGATGCCAGAATAGAAAATCCCAGTACCAACCTCCGATAATATCCTGCTAACCCTAAGAAGCCCCTGATCTCCCGTACCGTGATGGGTTGTTTCCAATCCCGAACCGCCCTCACCTTCTCTGGATCCACAGACAGACCATGCTCGACATAATGTGTCCTTAAAAGTGACTTCCCGAATCAGTAACTCACACTTTGAGAATTTAGCATAAAGCTGATGTTCCCAAAGTGTCTGCAGAACCACCCTCAGATGATCCCGATGCGAATCCTCATCTCAAAATAAATCAGAACATCATCGATAAAAAACCACCAGAAATGAGTCCAAGTAGGGTCGGAACACCCGATGCATCAGATCCATGAATGCCGCTGGGGTATTGGTCAGCCCAAATGACATGACCGTAAACTCAAAGTGTCCATATCGGGTGCGGAAAGTAGTCTTAGGTATGTCCTCTTCCTTCACCCTAAGCTGAAAGTATCCAGATCGGAGATCAATCTTCGAGAAAACTCTCGAACCCCGAAGTTGATCAAAAAGATCGTCAATCCTCGGTAACGAATACTTATTCTTCCCAATAAGAGCATTCAACCGTCTGTAATCAATACAAGGTCGGAGCGTCCCATCTTTCTTCTTAGCAAACGGAACCGGAGCACCCCACGGTGAAGTGCTCGGTCGGATGAAGCCCTTCTGCTGTAATTCCTCCAACTGCCTCTTTAACTCCTGCATCTCAGAAATGGGCATCCGATAAGGAGGAATAGATATCGGAGCAGTACCCGACTGCAGGTGGATGTCAAACACAATTTCCCGCTCTTATGGTAATCCGGCAACTCCTCCGGAAATACCTGCGGAAAATCTCGAACCAACGGTAAACCATCCAACTTCAACCTAATACCAGCTTCATTCAGATCATAGCATTCCCCTACACCCACTATCGACAGCTGATCCTGAATCTGTAACTCCTTACTGTGCTGTGCGATAGTCAAACCAGTCGGAGTCGTGAGAGGTAGTACCTCTCCAGAAACCATAGTGGTACGGGTTGCACAATCAACGTGCACAGAGTTCTTGGATAGCCAGTCCATTCCAAGAATAACATCATAGTCCGGCGTGTCTAAAACCAACAGATCCGATACTATCATGTCCGCCTACAGATATCGTACAACCCCGAACCATCTCATTGGAAAACAGAAACTGACTTCCTGCAGTTTTTACTAAATACGTTTGAGGCAAAGTACTAACAGACAGATGCAGAGATGTAACACCTTTCTGTGTTACAATGGAAACAGATGCTCCCGTATCAAATAATGCATGAACCGACACCTCATTCAGAAATAAAGTACCCTGCCTTACGCCGAGGGCAATCCCGCACCAGTGAGTGTCGACCCGCAACGTAAACATCGGCCCTCCCGCCTCGTAACAAAGTCGACCGAGGTGATACCTACTACTAGTCGGACAAGATCGTGCCGGTGGTGCTCCTCTCTACCTCTATTAAACTGCCTGTGCCTGTTCGGCCGTCCAGAAATCTGCCGGGTCCCCGCTGTGGAGCCCTCGTACTTCCCGACCTCACTACGAGGTGAGGTGACTCTCAACCTCCTCTTGCTCGAGGAGAACCGCCTCCCGATACAAAGTAATGTCTAAAGGTCTCAAAACCCACCTGAACTCGGGGCGCAGTCGACGAAATAAACCTCTTGGCCTTCTATTCTTCCATTCCATAGTACTACGGTACGTAGTAAACCAGCCGATCAAACTCTCACTCAAACTCTCCGACAATCTTGTCTCCCTGATGAAGCTCATCGAACTGTGCCTGACGCAGATCCCTGGCTACATCCCCGCTGCACTGCTGGTGGAAAATGTAGCCTCCCCCAGGAGTTTGTCAACTCCTGCAAACCAAGTCTCTACTACCCCTGGCCCTTCTCGGTCATTGAACCTCGGGGGGGTTCAAACTCTGAAACCTCTCCAGAAGTCTGACCTCGTCAGACTGGTGCCTCAGATCTCCCCGTCGTTGATAGGACCGACGAGAAGTCTAGGTGTCGTAGTGACCATCCTCCTCGGAGTCACTCACTTACCAATCCCAAAGCTGTGGCGAGCAGTGGCTAAAGTCTCGCTATCACCACCTGATCAAAATGCCCTTACTGTGGCATAATCAGATCTTCCCCTGCCTACTGCCGCCCCTGAACCAGCTAGGCTGGCGGTAATACCAAATCAGAGAGGGGTCCCTACGACCGCTAAACCTCGGGGCGGTGAGTGTGGTTGTTCAGACCCTGGGTTACGCTGAACCCGTATCCTATTCCACGGAGGTGTGGGATCCCAGTCCCGCCCCTCCGGTACCAAATCACGCTGTCAACGCGTGTTAACCATACCTCAAAAAATTTCAGACCAAACAGAGTCCAGACAAAAATCGGTCACTCCTAATCTCTACAGAAGCTAGCAGCAGTTTTCTAAGGCTCAGAGTGCAATGCAAGACTTGACATGGTTACTTCTCAGAATGATAAAATCATGTATTTCACAGAATCACAGAAGCAGTTCATGCTTATTTCACCAAATCTTTTCCTAACACACAATTTTACGTACCTGAAACTTTTCCACAATCCCCTTACTCGTAATAATCTTACCGTAATCCGAAATCCCGAGTTCAAATCTGCAACTATCAGATAACTTGAAGGATCAACTTTGTTCCACAATTTTATTTTGAAGTGGTTCAAGTAAGGAGGTGGCCAATCTCCGTACTCAAACCATTCTAAAATAAAATGTACAACAATAGTCGTCACTACAAGTTACCACCGACGACCAATATGGTCACTTACCTGCTCTGATACCAACTTGTCACCGCACGCCACCCGAGCCCGGTTGCGGAGGCGGGGGCGCCGGGACGCCGGAAGCGGAAGCCGGAATGATACAGAAAGGCAGGTCCATCGAGACCCGCCGCGCGTAGCGGACCCAAAGAGCGAAACGATTGTGGAAGCAACCTAACAAAATTTCATACATATAACTAAAATAAAATCAAAACATGCAATTCATGCATCAAAGAACAGAGTAAGCCTCGCCTCCGTGGACGAGTGCTTACGCACCAAACATAGATACATACAGAGTTCACCGAACCTAAGGTATCTAGCAAGCGCCAAGCGCCGTAACATGCAATGTAGCATATAATATATATACAAACATATACAGTCATCACAACAATCCAGAAAGTATGCACATGCAGCTACAGAGCCGACCCTAGGCCTAAACGTTAACATACCTCGTGCGGGATTCAGACCAAGTAGACAAAATCCCAGCCCACAAGGTACTGCTGCCGCTCAACCCAACCAAGGCGAAGCCTCACGGAAACCTACTCCGCTGGTTGTTTACCAAGTCTACCTGAAATCCAAAAACATGTAACCCAAAAAGGGTGAGTCCTAAAAGGACCCCGTAAGGGATTTGGGGTAAGATAAGCATATGTAACCCCGCAAAACAGTAAAGATAGCAATATACGAATATATGCAATGTAATACGTAATATCGTGCATGTAATAAAACAGATCAGAATCCCAAGGATGTGCGATACTAAATCGCCATAAACCCTTATAACAAATCGTAACGACAGCCTCCTCTAAGGGAGTCAAGCCAAGCTATTACGGAAGCATGGTGCACCACTGGGTAGCGAACCCACAACCGCCGTAGGGTTAATGCACAAAGTATGCCACAAGGCATACACCTACAAACGTAGGGTTAATGCACAGGGTATGCTACAAGGCATACACCTACAGATCACGTAACTTACCTTAAAGCGTAAATTTCCAAATACCCGCAAAATGTAAGTGCTACAATACATACACCTACAGACTACGTAATATGCTCTAGGCATATAATACCGAAATACCTGCAGTAATGTAAAATGAAACTAAACATACACCTATCTTACCAAAAATAGCAGAACCAAACCCTTACCTCACAATTCCAGAGTATTAGACCGATTCTGGACGACTTCCACACCACGACCCGAAACCCGAAAACCTTACTTTTTCTAACTTCCGAACCTCAGAACCTGTCAATTCAAGTTGAATTAGCAACCTTACCAACCATACTACCAAACTACACCCCGACCCCAAAACCGAAAATCCGGCACTTCCGTAAAATTCCGATTTCCACGTAAACGTCAGAATTCAGAACCAACTTAGACAATGCAAGATTATACATTGACAAACATAATCCAACAAACAGAACTGATCAAATCCAACCTTAAAACCCTTCATTACCCAACATTTTCGGATAAACCCGCTTAATTGCAACTTTTCCATTTCTTAACCGAATTCAACGTTTCAAACTTCAAACCACACCTAAATTCAACCCCAACACCATATTAACATCCAATTCAACCAAAATGAAACTCCAACATGGAAAAAGAATCATTCCAAAATTCGGCTTCTTTGCCAAATTTTATCCAACTTCCAAATCAATCCATTCAAACTTCCAATTAATCATACTAATCACCAATTTCACTTCTAAACCAAGAATGCTATCCAATTGCATCCAAAACAACAAAATCCAACAATGAACATCATCTCATAAATTCAGCCAAATGGGGGTTTCCAACCCAACATATTTTCCATCAAATTGAATCCATACATAAGCTTAGAATCATGCTAGGATTAACATACTTGAAGCATGAATCAAGGAGACAAACACACATCAACATAGAATTTTCCAACAAATTCGGCAATTTGGGGATTTTTACCCAAGGTGTGTTTTCCAAAATCCAACACTTGATTATCACTCCCATACAACCCAAGAACAACATACTAAAAGATGGGAGGAAGAAAATCATCCTAGATGGTAGTCATGAACAAACCCATATTTCACAAATCTCTTTTTCCATCCAAATCTTACTTCCAACAAGAAAAGAGAGCAAGGGAGGAAGCTTACCACTTTTTGGAGTCCACACTTGGTGAAAATCAGCCAAGAAAATGAAGAACCCAAAGCTTGAAGAAAATGGAGGCTATGGCGGCAACGAGTCGGAGAAATGAACGAAACTGAAGAAGAAATGAAATGAAATAGCTCATGTACGCTTTCCACAATCCTTTAAAACTCTTTCCATTCCATATCTAATATGGTCATGACAAGTGTCCTCTTTCATTTACATCATTAATATGGGCATGACAAGTGTCCTTAACCCTTTGGTCAACAATTAAGAGTTATCCTTATACACCATAAATCTGAAATTTGTCTAAGTCATGCCTTCTTCGGGAGAAGGCCCATGCCTTCTTTGGGAGAGGGCCCCGCCTTCTACGGGAGAGGGCACCGCCTTCTACGGAAGAGGGCACTCGCCTTCTACGGAAGAGGGCACTCGCCTTCTACGGGAGAGGGCACTCGCCTTCTACGGGAGAGGGCACTCGCCTTCTACGGAAGAGGGCACTCGCCTTCTACGGAGAGGGCACTCTGCCTTCTACGGGAGAGGGCCTATGCCTTCTACGGAAGAGGGCCTATGCCTTCTACGGAAGAGGGCCTATGCCTTCTACGGAAGAGGGCCTATGCCTTCTACGGAAGAGGGCCTATGCCTTCTACGGAAGAGGGCCTATGCCTTCTACGGAAGAGGGCACCGGCATTCTACGGGAGAGGGCACATGCCTTCTACGGAGAGGGCACATGCCTTCACAAATAACGTCCCGCCCCAAAAATATTTTATAGCGTAAAAAGCTCCGGACGTTCCCACGATTCCAAAACCGCAAACGGTTTTCCAAACCGAGGTCTCGAGAACGCTACCGAACTGGGCCAGACGCCCCGAGACGACCCCGACAACCCCGGCGCAGAAAAATATTTTCGGCGGAAACGTCCGGGGGACCCACACGACCTCAAATACGGAAGGGTTCGCCAAAATGATACTCGGATAGGGCTCGGGAGCCGCCTGAACGCCGAAAAACGTGACCCGCAGGCCAAAACTAGGGTCACCCGGTCGCAACCCGCTCGGGGTGACCGTAACAGTTTGACTCTCGAAGATGGATCTCCGTAGCTTAAAGAGGCTATCTCCCTTGCTTTCCTCTTCCTCGCGTTTGAGCCTAGGGTGGTCGTTATGGTGTTCAGGATCCCGGTGGGTTGTGGCGGAGCCATCTTCTCTTTGCCCTTTTGGTTCGGTCCCGATGAACCTTCTTCGGCCTTCCCCTTGCCTCGGGAAATTTCTTCGCTCCGAGGCATCTTCAGATACTCCCAAGAGAGCCTCTCTTGATGAGGTGCTCTATGTACCTTTTCAACTGGTGGCATTGTTCAGTTTCATGCCCGGTGTCTCTATGAAACTGGCAGTACTTGGACGAATCACGCTTCGCCCCTTCCGGCATGGCTCTGGGCCAGTTAATACTCCGGCACCCTGTCTCTGGAGGGCTGCGAGGATACTAGCCCGAGATGTATTAAGAAAAGTGAAGCTCGGATTTCTCTCGAAAGCTCTCTTGTGTCCTCCCAATTCCCCTGCTTGGCTGACGGGTTCCTCGGGTTCTCCTTCCTTGGTTCTCGATTATCTCTGCTGTCCTGCTTTCCTTCGCGCTGAGACAACATCTCTTGAACAATCATATGCTCCTGGGTGACAGCGTACATTTCTTCGACGCTAGTGAAGTTCTTCCGAGATAATTCGTAAGCCAGGCAAGAATTGGGGATGAGCGCCTTCGTGAATGCCATGATGCGAATGTTGTCCGTCAGATCAGACGCGTGAACGGCTTCTCGGTTGAACCTCTCGACGAACTCCCGAATACTCTCGTTCGGTCTTTGTTTGATGTCAAACATCTGGATGGCCCTTTTCGCTGACCTCTTGCATCCGATGAAGTGTGTTGTGAATTTGGTGGCCAGGTCCCCGAACGATGACACCGAGTTCGGGAGGAGCGAGTTGTACCAAGCGGAGGCAGGACCTCCTAGAGCTACTTCAAAGCACTTGCACAAGGCCGCCTCGTTGGCTGCTTTCTGTCACCGCACGCCACCCGAGCCCGGTTGCGGAGGCGGGGGCGCCGGGACGCCGGAAGCGGAAGTCGGAAAAAAAGAGATGGCAGGTCCATCGAGACCCGCCGCGCGTAGCGGACCCAAAGAGCGAAAGGATTATGGAAGCAACCTACAAATATTTCGCGCATATAACTGAAAATAAAATCAAAACATGCAATTCATGCATCAGCAACAGAGTAAGCCCCGCGCTCCGTGGACGAGTGCTTACACACCAAAACATATATATACATACAGAGTTCACAGAACCTAAAGTGTCTAGCAAGCGCCAAGCGCTCAGAACATATACAGAACAGAATATATAAATATATACGAAATACAATCATCACAAAGAAACCAGAAAATATGCACATGCAGCTACAGAGCCAAGCCTAGGCCTAAGCGTCAAATACCTCGCGCGGGATTCAGATCCAAAAGACAATCCCGGGCCGCAAGGTGAAGCTGCTGCAAAACACACCCAAGGTAGAACCTCACGGAAACCTACTCCGCAGGCCGCTTATCAGGACTACCTGAAACCCAAAAACAGAACCCAAAGAAGGGTGAGTCCTAAAAGGACCCGTAAGGGATATGGGGTAAGGTAAGTATATGTAACCCTGCAAAACAGAAAGATAGCAATATATGCAACAGAATACAGAATAACATGCATGTACAGAAAATATATCGGAGTCCCGAAGGACGTGCGATTCTAAATCGCCATAACCCTTATAATAAATCGGAACGACAGCCTCCACTAAGGGAGTCGGAAGCCGAAGCTAATACAGAAGCATGGTGCACCGGTGGGTAGCGAACCCACAACTGTCGTAATGTTAGCAGACGAGTATGCCATAAGGCATACTCCTATAAACTACGAATATGCCCAAAGGCATAATATTCCGAAATACTAATGTAAGCAGAAAATGAAACCAAAACATATACTTAGCTTACCAAAACAACGTAACCAAACCCTTACCTCAAAATCCAGTATTAGACCGATTGGACAACACCTACACCGTGCCCGAAACTTAGAACTCCTCTTTTCCTAACCTCCGAACCTCGAATCTGTCAAACCAAGTTGAATTAGCATCCTTATCAACCACACTACCAAACTACATCCCCGACCCCAAATCGAAAATTGGCAATTTCCGTAAAATTCCAGATTTTCACAGAAACGTCAGAATTCAGAACCAACCTATACAATGCAAGATTATACATTGACAAACATCATACAATAAGCAGAACTGATCAAATCCAACCTTAAACCCTTCATTACCCGCCATTTCCGATAATCCCGCTTAATTGTAACTTTTCCATTTCTTAACCGAATTCAACATTTCAAACTTCCATCCACTCCTAAATTCAACCCCAACACCATATTAACATCCAATTCAACCAAGATGAACCTCCAACATTGAAAAAGAATCATTCTAAAATTCGGTTCTTAACCCACTTTTTATCCAACTTCCAATTCAATCCATTCAAGCTACCAAACAACCATTCTAATCACCAATTTCACTTCTAAACCAAGCATGCTATCCAATTGCATCCAAACAACAAAATCCATCATGAACATACACCTAAACAAATCGGCCAATTTTCACCTCAACTTGTTTTCCATCAAATTGAATCCATACATAAGCTTAGAATCATGCTAGGACTAACATACTTGAAGCATGAAACAAGATAACAAACACACACCATTTTGGAAAAATCTCCAAAAATTCGGCCATAATAGGGTTTCCATCCAAGTTGTGTTTTCCAAAATCCAACACTTGATTAACACTCTCCTACAACCCAAGAACAACATACTAAAACATGGGAGGAAGAGAATCATCCTAGCTTATAGCTAAGAACAAACCCATCATTTGCCAAAACTTCTCTTTTCACCACTAAACTTCAAAACTAATGAGAAAAGAGAGCTTAGGAAGGTACTTACCACTCAAAGCACCCAATTTCTCTTTGATTCCAACTAAGAAGAAGAAGTTCAAGCTTGGAGGTTGCTCATCAATGGTGGCGGCAGACTTGGAGAAGAAGAAGAAATGAGATAAGTCCCCTTTTATGAAATATTAAGCCTTATGTATTTTCCTTACTTTAAACCCATACCTCTCTTGCTAAATTAAAACAAGCCATGTGTCCCTTCCCCTCTCCAAAATTCTGCCGAAATTATCAGCTGCAGCAGCCCATACTCACTATTATTAATTTTGCACCCAATTGCAAATTAACTCCCAATTTTTCCGAAAGTTCCAATTCTTTTTGCCCAAAAATAATTACCGAACTCCAAAATTAACGAAACTTGGACACAACCCTCAGAATATTATAACATTCACAGAACATTTTTCAGAAATTCATTTACCTTTCCGGAGTGTCCCACCGAGCTCGCTGAACCCGAACCAGAACCCGACGTGCGAGCGTGTCAACCTGAACCGAAATTCCGTCACTCCAAAAATTCTATAAAAATACCCATAAATTCCATCTTAAATTATAACACAACTTACCCCAAAGCCGTCAGAAAATTTCCATCCCGAGCCCCGGGATTCCCGTCCGAGCCCCGGAGTCGCCGAACCGAACGTCCCGTCCCAAATATTAAACTCCACAAACACCTCCGGGACATTCTCACGACTCCAAAACTGCAAACGACTTCTTAAACTGAGATCTCGAGAATGCTACCGAGCCCGCTGTACGTCCCGAGACGACCCCGACAAGCCCCCGGCGCCAGAAAAATATTTTCGGCGGAAACGTCCGGGGGACCCACACGACCTCAAATACGGAGGGGTTCACCAAAATGATACTCGGATAGGGCTCGGGAGCCGCCTGAACACCGAAAAACGTGACCCGCAGGCTAAAACCGGAGCCCCGGGTCACCCGGTCGCAACCCGCTCGGGGTGACCGTAACACTTTCAGCTCCATCGCTCTCTTGTACTTGCGGACAAAAGCGTCAGGGTCTCCTGAACCTTGGTACACTTCCAATGGATGCGGTAAATTAAATATTCGGGGCATCTGGGCGTCCCGAATCCTGCTGGTGAATGGTCCATCATCAGGGATGTCCTCGCATTTGGGATCGGGAATGCCGGAGTTTCTTTCGACTTGCTCCAGGCGATGCAGCACTTGCCTGATCACATCGTCCCGTGGATCACCACGCACCAGTCTCTCTGGCCTTGGGGATCGGTCTCTCTTGTGCTCCCTCGGGGATCTCGGCGCTGCCGGCTTTGACGGTCCGGAGAAGCAACTTGCTGCGAAACGCCTGCTGGCTACCATAGCTGATCGATTATGCCGTGATAAGCCGCTGTCACGAGGTTGACAAGATTGACCGATCTGGTCGTTCGGTTTCTTCGCTCTTCTGAAGGACCACCCGCAGCTTGGACAAGATCAGGGTCCAAGTGCCGGATGTCTCTTCGACGGTAGCGGGCAGTTGGACGTAGGGAGGTTGCTCCATTGGACGATTCCTCTGGGGAACCATTATAGCTTTGATCGGCCGTGCAGCCGTTGGTGGAGCCTTCTCCCTCCGGCCTGGATGATCGGGAACGGGAATGGCCCCCGCGTTCAATCTGATTTTGGGGACCACCGCCATTCCCACAGACGGCGCCATTTGGTGGCAAATCGGTGCGCGTGATTGCCACGTTCCGGTTTGACTTGCGTGTCACGACATTGACAGAAGCCATTTGGTCGACTTTGCGTACTAGAGCGCGATTGTCGAGTAATAGAGAGATCCTCTGAGGTAATGATTTGACGAGTCGCGTTGAGTAGTTGTAAAACGTTACCCCTTTAGGTATGAATAGTGATTGTATTTATAGTCTTGTGTCTCAGTGGCATTATCGTAATATCTCAATATAAGGTGATTATGTATTTTAGGCCATATATGCACTTCGGGAGGCATAGTTCGGGAAAGTTCTTTAACCTTTATTCGGATTACTTATTCGGATTACTTACTAGTTTTTTAATGGGGCCCTTATTTCAGGCTTATGTATGGGCCTTTTGTTAGGCCTTTTATGCATATTGGGCCTGGCGGCCATCAGCCCCAAAGGACCCTCAGGTTCCAGATGAACCACAACCTCAAGCGCGCGACCACGACCCGTTCCAAGGCCTTGGCGGACCCATGACTAGGTCCCGGCTGAAACAAGTCCAAGCGAACCTTAATGCTTTCATGAGGCTCATGGCGCAGACGATCGAGAGGAGTCCGGGAAAAGGCCTTACAACTCCGCCAACTCGGTATCGCTACCGACGAAGAGTGTGCGAAGCCCCTTGGAGTCTTGAGCATAAGCGTTCTTGAAGAAGGAGCAGCCCAGCCTTAAGCGCGCGGACACTTGACGAAGGAAGGCTTCAGCCAAGGGCAACTCGCGAAGGCGCCGGCGAAGGCATTCTAGCGAAGGCTCCTAGCGGAGGCCTTCCGCGTAACCTCCAGGCTTCGCCAGTTGGCCGACCAAACCTGACACAAGGTGTCCTTTCTCCGCCGATACTTGGACAGACAAACAACCACTTTGCACAAAAGACATCTGGACACTTTTAGGCTAGCCTTACCTTTTTACCTTTTTGGAAGCTTTTCACTCTGTAAGCGTGCAAAAGTACTTAATACTTTCTGCACGCATGTACATTCGAAATACTCCTTTACTTCTTCCATTTCACTTCACTATATAAGCCAAATGGCAGTCACCATTGTAACCTAGAACATATTATTGAATTTAAGCAATTCGGCTGAAACACTCCCGGGGAGTCATCGGCTTTTGTGTTCTCCATTCTTGCATTTCCACTTCCCTAGTGATCCAGGCAAGAGGATCCAAGCATAATATCTAGTATTGCTTGACCTTGTAGTCAAGAGGTGCTAGATCCCATCTCATTTCCCAGGCGTTTTCAAGGGCATTGCCTCACCTCGTAGTGAGGAGGTTCCCTTGGCCGACTCTGTCTTCTTCGTGCTCTTCCCCTGTTTCGTTTCCATCTTCTGGAAACCTGCCTCTACCAAGCTAGATCCGAGCTCGTGATCACATCCTCCTTCTCGTGATCACATCACAAACCGCAGTAAGGGCCGCAGTAAACTTTGTCCTCCCCATGTAGTGCCCGCTCTGAAGGCTTCGCCCTCGTTAGGAGGCTTCGTGGAGAAGGCTTTGCCTGGTTTGGCCTCGCCTTCTCTTGGAGGCTTCGCGAAGAAGGCTTCTCCTTGCTTGGAGGCTTCGCAGTAGGAAAACTCTTCCTTAGCGTCTGAACTGGAAGTCTTCTTGTTGTAGACGTTGCCTTTGCCAGGGGTTGCTCCGAGCTTCACTCGACTGCCTCTTCGTCTGGGACTCCTTGTTGTTGCTTGGGGATCCCATGATCACATCATATACATACACAAACATAAATAACAAGGTGAGCCGAAATCCCATCACATGCGGTCCAACCGCTGACCCATATAATATCGCAGAACGACAGCCCTCCTCAAGAGGTCAGAAATATACAGAAGCACGGTACCGGCTGGGGTCGCGATCCCCAAACTGTCGTAGGGTCTCAGAAGTATATCGGCACCCCCAGTGCGGATATACACAGAATGTCGGCACCTTCCAGTGCGGACACAGAACAAAACGTATATATGTAAATATAAACAGAAATATCGGCACCTAGTGCGGATATATAGAATATAAAATGAACCCGGGGCCTCCAAGACCATCCGGGCCTTGAGACAGAACAAACATGCATCTTATCCTATGACGGGCCTCGGGGTCACCGAACCACCGCCCTCACCCGGAACCCGCCTCAACTAAACCCGATATACATGCAAATACTCCCAGAATGCATAACGAGAGAAGTTGAGCCCTTACCTCAGAAAAGCTGCCCCGAAGTACAAATCCTGGGAAATCCCGGCTACCGGCCCGAAAAGTAAAACTTGACCTTTATGGTCCCGCACCACTCTACCAAAGCTGAAACAAGCTGAACAACCATAAACTAATCAGAACTCATCAAATTAGACTCCTAGAACCAATCCCGCACATTCCCGCAAAAATCCACAGCAAACCGAACTTGAACATTGTTATTCATACACCCACATACATATTCCAACCTTTAAACCCCACTTTCCAGACATTTTTCCCGAAATCCCGCACAAAAGTAACTTTTGCACCCAACATCCGAAAATGACGTTTCAAATACCATTTTGTCACCGCACGCCGCCCGAGCCCGGTTGCGGAGGCGGGGCGCCGGACGCCTAAGCGGAAGCCGGAATGAATAAGAATGGCAGTCCATCGAGACCGCCGCGCGTAGCGGACCCAGCGAAAGCGATTGTGGAAGCAACTTAACAAAAATTCCATACATATAACTAAAATAAAATCACAACATGCAATTCATGCATCAGCAACAGAGTAAGCCTCGCCCTCCGTGTACGAGTGCTTACGCACCAAACATATATACATATAGAGTTCACAGAACCTTGGGTGTCTAGCAAGCGCCAAGCGCTCGTAACATGCAATGTAACAGAATATATATACAAACATATACAATCATCAACAATAAAATGTAAAGTATGCACATGCAACTACAGAGCCGACCCTAGGCCTAAACGTCAAAATACCTCGCGGGATTCAGACCAAGTAGACAAAATCCCAGCCCACAAGGTACTACCGCTGCTCAACACAATCAAGGCAGAAGCCTCGCGGAAATCTACCCCGCTGGCTGCTTACCAGACCTACCTGAAATCCAAAAACAGAACCCAAAAGGGTGAGTCCTAAAAGGACCCCGTAAGGGATTTGGGGTAAGATAAGCATATGTAACCCTGCAAAACAGAAAGATAGCAGTATACGGAATATATGCTACAGAATACAGAACATCGTGCATGTAATAAAAACAGATTAGAATCTCGAAGGATGTGCGATACTAAATCGCCAAAAACCCTAATAACAAATCAGAACGACAGCCTCCCACTAAGTGAGTCAGAAGCCGAAGCTATAACAGAAGCATGGTGCACCAGCTGGGTAGCGAACCCACAACCTGCCGTAGGGTTACAGACAAAGTATGCCACAAGGCATAAACCTACAAACGTAGGGTTAAAAGACAGTGTATGCTACAAGGCATACACCTACAGATAACAGAACTTACCTTAATGAATAAATTTCCGAAATACCTGCAAAACAGAAGTGCTACAATACATACACCTACAGACTACGAATATGCTCTAGGCATATAATACCGAAATACTTGCAGGCAGTAAAATGAAACTAAACATACACCTATCTTACCAAAAATAGCGTAACCAAACCCTTACCTCACAATTCCAGTATTAGACCGATTCTCGACGACTTCCACACCACGACCCGAAACCCGAAAACCTCTCTTTTCTAACTTCCGGACCTCGAATCTGTCAATTCAAGTTAAATTAGCAACCTTACCAACCACACTACCAAACTACACCCCGACCCCAAAACTGAAAATCCGGCAGAATTTTCGTAAAATTCCAGATTTCCACAGAAACTTCAGAATTCAGAACCAACCTAGACAAAGCAAGATTATACATTGACAAACATAATCCAATAAGCAGAATTGATCAAATCCAACCTTAAAATCCTTCATTACCCGACATTTTCCGATAATCCCGCTTAATAGTGACTTTTCCATTTCTTATCCGAATTCAACGCGTTTCAAACTTCAAACCACTCCTAAATTCAACCCCAATACCATCTTAGCATCCAATCCAACCAAAATCAAATCCCAACATGGAAAAAGAATTATCCAAAAATTCGGCTTCTTTGCCAATTTTTATCCAACTTCCAAATCAATCCATTCAAACTTCCAATTAATCATACTAATCACCAATTTCACTTATAAACCAAGAATGCTATCCAATTGCATCCAAAACAACAAAATCCAACAATGAACATCATCTCATAAATTCGGCCAAATGGGGTTTCCAACCCAACATATTTTCCATCAAATTGAATCCATACATAAGCTTAGAATCATGCTAGGATTAACATACTTGAAGCATGAATCAAGATAACAAACACACAACATTTTAGAATTTTCCAAGAAATTCGGCAATTTGGGGGTTTTCATCCAAGGTGTGTTTTCCAAAATCCAACACTTGATTATCACTCCCATACAACCCAAGAACAACATACTAAAAGATGGGAGGAAGAGAATCATCCTAGCTCATAGCTAAGAACAAACCCATAATTCACAAATCCTTCTCTTTTTCCATCCGATTCTTGTTTCCAACAAGAAAAGAGAGCAAGGGAGGAAGCTTACCACTTTTTGGAGTCCACCCATGGTGAATTTCAGCCAAGAAAATAAAGAATCCAAAGCTTGAAGAAAATGGAGGCTATGGCGGCAACGAGTCGGAGAAATGAACGAAGCAGAAGGAGAAATGAAATGAAAATAGCTCCTGTACGCTTTCCACAATCCTTTTAAAACTTCTTCCTTTCCATCTCTAATATGGGCATGACAAGTGTCCTCTTTCCTTTCCATCTTTAATATGGCCATGACAAGTGTCCTTTCCCCTTTGGTCAACACTTAAGAGTCAACCTTATCCACCAGAAATCTGAAATTGGCTAAGTCATGCCTTCTTCGGGAGAAGGCCCATGCCTTCTACGGGAGAGGGCCCCTGCCTTCTACGGGAGAGGGCCTTCTTCTACGGGAGAGGGCCTATGCCTTCTACGGAAGAGGGCCTATGCCTTCTACGGAAGAGGGCCTATGCCTTCTACGGAAGAGGGCACTACGGAAGAGGGCCGCCTTCTACGGAAGAGGGCACTACGCCTTCTACGGGAGAGGGCATGCCTTCTACGGGAGAGGGCACATGCCTTCACAAATAACGTCCCGCCCCAAAAATATTTTATAGCGTAAAAGCTCCGGACGTTCCCACGATTCCAAAACCGCAAACGGTTTTCCAAACCGAGGTCTCGAGAACGCTACCGAACCCGCCAGACGCCCCGAGACGACCCCGACAACCCCGGCGCGGAAAAATATTTTCGGCGGAAACGTCCGGGACCCACACGACCTCAAATACGGAAGGGTTCGCCAAAATGATACTCGGATAGGGCTCGGGAGCCGCCTGAACGCCGAAAACGTGACCCGCAGCCAAAACCGAGCCCCGGTCACCCGGCCGCAACCCGCTCGGGGTGACCGTAACATTCTCCCCCTTAGAACTCTTGGTCCTCCAAGAGTAGCTCGAACCAACCAGACAGTGTCGCTACCAACCGTAAAATGTAACCATTCCTCTAACTAAGAACAATCGGACCACCGTAGTGCGGCGGGAGTGG
The DNA here is from genome assembly GCA_024586325.1 of Stellera chamaejasme. Taxonomy (NCBI): domain Eukaryota; kingdom Viridiplantae; phylum Streptophyta; class Magnoliopsida; order Malvales; family Thymelaeaceae; genus Stellera; species Stellera chamaejasme. The sequence goes on from CM044981.1 coordinate 24,237,577, forward strand.
TAGTTTAGACTACCATACTGAGCCTCACGGCGTCCCACCCTCCGGTGCATCTTATTGCACCCGAGTCAGCTTGCCGGTATTTCTACCAGACAACCCTGCATAAGTACCGAACCTAAATCTAACCGATCCTCAACAGGCTATCCCGGAAGACACCACATAAAATGAAGCTTGATTGGGGGAAAAACCAACCTAACAACTTACTCTGGAAACTCATAAAAACCGATATAACTCGGGGTAACTCGCCCCGCCTATCAAATCTTACCGTCTCTCTGAACGGTGCTACCTCCAGTCAAATTCTATCAAATTCTATCACCAAACGCCGATTCAAGAGCCCTACGGCGACGGTTCGTATAAACAGTGGTGCAGTCATTCGCGGTTTTAATCCGCGCCTATAACAATCTGATCTTCGTCGTAGTCTCCTCAAAAAGCTCGGGTCCCAGCTTAACCCCATCAGACGCATCTGTCCAACAGTATGTTTTCATACACCTCCCTTATATCACCTCTTATGGTGCCATTTAAAACGTAGTCTGAAATCAATTGTTGTATGAGATCTCTATCAAAGTAATTGCTGGTCTCAATCTCCTCCAAAATCCAAAGTACTGATTCGCAGCATATCCTCCAATATCTGAATCACCCGCTCCGACTGCCCATCCGTCTGTGGGTGATAAGCTGTACTCAGATGGAGTCGCGTGCCCAGCGCTTCATGAAAAGCCCTCCAGAACCGTGCCGTGAAACGCGGATCACGGTCAGATTCAATGGAGTCTGGTACTCCATGCAAACGTACAATCTTCCTGATGTAAAGCCGGCAAGCTTCTCCAGAGGGTCTATGACCCGAATAAGCAGAAAGTGTGCGCACTTTATCAGCTGATCCACAATAACCCAGATAACATCATGGCGAGACCGTGTCAGGGGCAGTGCAGTCAGAAAGTCCATAGTAACATTACCCCACTTCCAGACTGGAATGGGCAAAGTCTGCAGTGTCCCTGCCGGTTTCTGATGCTCAAACTACTCAGGTGTGCCTCCTCTAAAATCTCGTTCCAGAACTCCTGATCCCCAGGTACATAAAGGCGATCACGAAAGTATAGCAATCCCTGCCTATACTGAAACGTCGGTAACAAATAAACCCTTATCTTCCCCAGATAACTTCTTTAACACCAGACCTCTACCTTGCGCTTCGCGCATCCTGTCAAGCCACTCAGAATGTATGGTAAGTGTATACCCCTGAGCACGCTCCCAGAGCTGCCACCTGTGCCAAAGGCAAGTCAAATCACTCTCCTCAGACCGATCCCCAACATTTCCTCCCTTAACTAACCCGGTATACTTCCTGCTCAGTGCATCGGCAACCGTGTTGCCCTTGCCAGAGATGTACTCGATACAACAATCATAGTCCTTAATGTATTCGAGCCATCTATGCTGCCTCAAATTAAGCTCCTTTTGCGTAAACAGATATTTCAGACTCTTATGGTCGGTAAGAATCTGAAATTTATTACCAAACAGATATTGCTTCCAATGTTTCAGCGCATAAATCACTACAGCCAACTCCAGATCATGTGTCGGTTAGTTCAGCTCATGCGGTCGCAGCTGCCTCGACCCATAAGCTACCACAAAACGCTCCTACACCAACACACCCCAAACCAGATGTGGAAGCATCCGTATAATTCACATATGGCAAGATCGGATCTGCGAAGAGTCGAATCGGAGCGTTAGTCAACTGCCGCTTCAACTCCACGAAAATTCTGCTCACATCTATCGGACCAGGATATACGGTTGACCCTTCTTGGTCAACCGCGTAAGCGGTAATGCTAATAGAAAATCCTGGTACAAACCTCCGATAAACTCCTGCTAAGCCCAGGGAGCTCTTTATCTCCCGTACCGTGGGAGGTTGTTTCCAATCCCAAAGTGCCCTCACCTTCTCGGGATTCACAGACAGACCATGCGCAGAAATAACGTGTCCCTTAAAAGTGACTTCCCGAATCCGTAACTCACACCTTGAGAATTTAGCATAAAGCTGATGTTCCCAAGGTATCTGCAGAACTACCCTCGATGATCCCGATGCGAATCCTCATCCCGAGAATATATCGAATATCATCCATAAAACCACCGAAATGAGTCCAAGTACGGTCGGAACACCCGATGCATCGATCCATGAATGCTACTGAGCATTGGTCAGCCCAAATGGCATGACCGTAATCTCTAAGTGTCCAAATCGGGTGCGGAAAGCAGTCTTAGGTATGTCCTCTTCCTTCACTCTAAGCTGAAAATACCCAGATCAGAGATCAATCTTTGAGAAAACCCTCAAACCCCGAAGTTGATCAAAAGATCGTTAGTCCTCGATAACGGAATACTTATTCTTCCCAATAAGTGCATTCAACCGTCTGTAATCAATACAAAGTCGAGTGTCCCATCATTCTTCTTAACAAATGAACCAGAGCACCCCACGCTGAAGTGCTCGGTCGGATGAAACTCTTTCTTTGTAATTCCTCCAGTTGCTTCTTCTACTCCTGCATCTCAGAAATAGGCATCCGATAAGGAGGAATAGATACCGGAGCAGTACCCGACTACAGGTGGATGTCAAACACAATTTCCCGCTCTTATGGTAATCCGGGCAACTTATCCGGAAATACCTGCGGGAAATCTCGAACCAACGGTAAACCATCGAACTCCAACCTAATACCAGCTTCATTCAGATCATAGCATTCCCCTACACCAACTATCGACAGCTAATCCGAATATGTAACTGCGTCGCGTCATGCGATAGTCAAACCAATCGGAGTCGTGAGAGGTAGTACCTCTCCGTAAACCATAATAGTACGGGTTGCACAATCAACGTGCACAGAGTTCTTGGATAGCCAGTCCATTCCAAGAATAACATCATAGTCCGACGTGTCTAAAACCAACAGATCCGATACTATCATGTCCGCCTACAGATATCGTACAACCCCGAACCATCTCATTGGAAAAACAGAAACTGACTTCCTGCAGTTTTTACTAAATGCGTTTGAGGCAAGGTACTAACAGTCAGATACAGAGATGTAACACATTTCGGTGTTACAATGGGAATAAATGTTCCTGTATCCAATACTGCATGAACCGATATCTCATTCGGAAATATAGTACCTTACAGAACTTCCTGCTGACCCCTGCCCTACAGTAAGAGGGCAATCCCGTACCCAAAGAGTGTCAGAACCGCAACGTAAACATCGGCCCTCCTGCCGGTAACAAAGTCGACCGGAGTGATACCTACTGCAAATCGGACAAGGTCGTGCCGGTAGTGCTCCCCCTCTGCCTCTACTAAACTGCCCATACCTGTTCGGCCGTCCAGAAATCTGCCGGGGTCCCTGCTGTGTGGAGCCCCTCGTACACCCTTAACCTCGCTGTGAGGTGAGGTAACTCTCAACCTCCTCTTGCTCGAGGAGTTGAGCCTTAATAACCGCTTCCCGAAACAAAGTAATGTCTAAAGGTCTCAAAGCCCACCTGAACTCGGGGCGCAGTCGGCGAATAAACCTCTTGGCCTTCTATTCTTCCATTCCATAGTACTACGGTACGTAGTAAACCAGCCGATCAAACTCTCACTCATACTCTCCGACAGTCCTGTCTCCCCGATGAAGCTCACCAAACTGTGCCTGACACAGATTCCTGGCTACATCCCCGCTGCACTGCTGGGGAAAAATGTAGCCTCCCCCAGGAGTTTGTCAACTCCTGCAAACCAAATCTCTACTACCCCAGACCCTTCTCGGTCATTGAACCTCGGGGGGGGGTTCAAACTCTAAAACCTCTCCAAAAGTCTGACCTCGCCAGACTGGTGCCCCCAGATCTCCTCGTCGTTAATAGGACCGACGAGAAGTCTAGGTGTCGTAGTGACCACCCTCGTCAGAGTCACTCACTTACCGATCCCAAAACTATGGCGAGCAGTGGCTTAAGTCTCGCTATCACCACCTAATCAAAATGCCCTTACCGTGGCATAAACAGATTTTCCCCTGCCTACTGCCGCCCCTGAACCAGCTAGGCTGGCGGTAATACCAAATCAGAGCGGGGTCCCTACGACCGCTAAACCTAGGGGGCGGTGAGTGTGGTTGCTCAGACCCTGGGTTACGCTGAACCCGTATCCTATTCCACGGAGGTGTGGGATCTCAGTCCCGCCCCTCCGATACCAAAACACGCTGTCTACGCGTGTTAACCAAACCTGAGACATTTCGGACCAAACAGAGTCCAGACCGATCAGTCACTTCTAATCTCTACAGAAACTAGCAGCAGTTTTCTAAGGCTCTGTAGTGCAATGCAGTACTTGACACAGAAGTTACTTCTCAGAATGATAAAATCATGTATTACACCAAATCACAGAAGCAGTTCATGCTTATTTCACCAAATCTTTTCCTAACACACAATTTTACGTACCTGAAACTTTTCCACAATCCCCTTACTCGTAATAATCTTACGTAATTCCGTAAATCCCGAGTGCCGAAATCTGCAACTATCAGGATAACTTGAAGGATCAACTTTGTTCCACAATTTTATTTTGAAGTGGTTCAAGTAAGGAGGTGGCCAATCTCCGTACCAAACCATTCTAAAATAAAATGTGCAACAATAGTTGTCACTACAAGTCACCACTGACGACCAATATGGTCACTTACCTGCTCTGATACCAACTTGTCACCGCACGCCGCCCGAGCCCGGTTGCGGAGGTGGGGGCGCCGGGACGCCGGAAGCGGAAGCCGGAAAACAAGAGATGGCAGGTCCATCGAGACCCGCCGCGCGTAGTGGACCCGAAAAGCGAAACGATTGTGGAAGCAACTTAACAAAAATTCCATACATATAACTAAAATAAAATCACAACATGCAATTCATGCATCAGCAACAGAGTAAGCCTCGCCCTCCGTGGACGAGTGCTTACGCACCAAACATAGATACATATAGAGTTCACGTAACCTAGGGTGTCTAGCAAGCGCCAAGCGCTCGAATATGCAATGTAATATATATATATATACAAACATATACAATCATCACAACAATAAAACAGAAAGTATGCACATGCAGCTACAGAGCCGACCCTAGGCCTAAACGTTAAAATACCTCGTGCGGGATTCAGACCAAGTAGACAAAATCCCAGCCCACAAGGTACTGCTGCTCAACACAACCAAGGCGAAGCCTCGCGGAAACCTACCCGCTGGCTGCTTACTGCACCTACCGAAATCCAAAAACATAACCCAAAAAGGGTGAGTCCTAAAAGGACCCCGTAAGGGATTTGGGGTAAGATAAGCATATGTAACCCTGCAAAACAGAAAGATAACAATATACAGAATATATGCAACAGAATACAGAACATCGTGCATGTAATAAAAACAGATCAGAATACCGAAGGATGTGCGATACTAAATCGCCATAAACCCTTATAACGAATCAGAACGACAGCCTCCCTCTAAGGGAGTCAGAAGCCGAAGCTATTACGGAAGCATGGTGCACCACTGGGGTAGCGAACCCACAACCGCCGTAGGGTTACTGCAGACAAAGTATGCCACAAGGCATACACCTACAAACGTAGGGTTAATGCATGTGGTATGCTACAAGGCATACACCTACGAATCACGTAACTTACCTTAAAGCGTAAATTTCCAAATACCCGCAAAATGTAGTGCTACAATACATACACCTACAGACAACAGAAAATTCTCTAGGAAGATAAAACCGAACTACCAGCAGAACAGAAAATGAAACTAAACATACACCTATCTTACCAAAAATAGCATAACCAAACCCTTACCTCAAAGTCCAGAGTATTAGACCGATTCTGGACGACTTCCACACCACGACCCGAAACCCGAAAACCTCTCTTTTTCTAACTTCCGAACCTCAGAATCTGTCAATTCAAGCTGAATTAGCAACCTTACCAACCATACTACCAAACTACACCCCCGACCCCAAAACCGAAAATCCGGCAGAATTTTCGTAAAATTCCAGATTTCCACAGAAACTTCAGAATTCAGAACCAACGTAGACAATGCAAGCTTATACATTGTCAAACATAATCCAATAAGCAGAATTGATCAAATCCAACCTTAAAACCCTTCATTACCCGACATTTTCCGATAAACCCGCTTAATAGTGACTTTTCCATTTCTTATCCGAATTCAACGTTTCAAACTTCAAACCACTCCTAAATTCAACCCCAATACCATCTTAGCATCCAATCCAACCAAAATCAAATCCCAACATGGAAAAAGAATTATCCAAAAATTCGGCTTCTTTGCCAATTTTTATCCAACTTCCAAATCAATCCATTCAAACTTCCAATTAATCATACTAATCACCAATTTCACTTATAAACCAAGAATGCTATCCAATTGCATCCAAAACAACAAAATCCAACAATGAACATCATCTCATAAATTGCCAAATGGGGTTTCCAACCCAACATATTTTCCATCAAATTGAATCCATACATAAGCTTAGAATCATGCTAGGATTAACATACTTGAAGCATGAATCAAGATAACAAACACACAACATTTTAGAATTTTCCAAGAAATTCGGCAATTTGGGGGTTTTCATCCAAGGTGTGTTTTCCAAAATCCAACACTTGATTATCACTCCCATACAACCCAAGAACAACATACTAAAAGATGGGAGGAAGAGAATCATCCTAGCTCATAGCTAAGAACAAACCCATAATTCACAAATCCTTCTCTTTTTCCATCCGATTCTTGTTTCCAACAAGAAAAGAGAGCAAGGGAGGAAGCTTACCACTTTTTGGAGTCCACCCATGGTGAATTTCAGCCAAGAAAATAAAGAATCCAAAGCTTGAAGAAAATGGAGGCTATGGCGGCAACGAGTCGGAGAAATGAACGAAGCAGAAGGAGAAATGAAATGAAAATAGCTCCTGTACGCTTTCCACAATCCTTTAAAACTCTTTCCTTTCCATCTCTAATATGGGCATGACAAGTGTCCTCTTTCCTTTACATCATTAATATGGGCATGACAAGTGTCCTTTCCCCTTTGGTCAACACTTAAGAGTTATCCTTATCCACCAGAAATCTGAAATTTGTCTAAGTCATGCCTTCTTCGGGAGAAGGCCCATGCCTTCTTTGGGAGAGGGCCCCTGCCTTCTACGGGAGAGGCCACCTGCCTTCTACGGAAGAGGGCACCTGCCTTCTACGGAAGAGGGCACCTGCCTTCTACGGAAGAGGGCACTTGCCTTCACAGCGAACGTCCCGCCCCAAAAATATTTTATAGCGTAAAAAGCTCCGGGACGTTCCCACGATTCCAAAACCGCAAACGGTTTTCCAAACCGAGGTCTCGAGAACGCTACCGAACCCGCTGTACGTCCCGAGACGACCCCGACAACCCCCCGGTGCCAGAAAAATATTTTCGGCGGAAACGTCCGGGGGACCCACACGACCTCAAATACGGAAGGGTTCGCCAAAATGATACTCGGATAGGGCTCGGGAGCCGCCTGAACGCCGAAAAACGTGACCCGCAGGGCAAAACCGGAGCCCCGGGTCACCCGGTCGCAACCCGCTCGGGGTGACCGTAACAAATTTCACCTTTAACAACCAAGAACAATCACAAATCCTAACCTACATTTTCGGCCAAAAGGGGGTTTCTTCCCTAGCATGCTTTCCATCAAATTGAATCCATAGATAGTCTTAGAATCATGCAAGGAACAACATATCCCAAGCATGATTCAAGAACACAAGTCTACAACATTTTGGAAAATCAAGCATAATTTCGGCCTCCCTTGGGTTTTTCCATCCATGGAGTTTTTCCAAAGTTTAACACTTGATTTTCTCTCTTTTTCCACCAAGAACATGTTTTCCAACTTGTAAAGAGATGAAGAGAGGAAGCTTACCAATTATGGAGTCCAATTCCTTGTTGATTTCAACCAAGAGATGAAGAACCCAAAGCTTGGAGAAGATGGAGGCTATGGCGGCAATGGAGACGTGAACGAAGAAGAAGAATAACGTAAATGGTTTTCATAAACCATTTCTTCCTTTTAAACCTCTTTCCTTTCCATCTTTAATATGCACATGACAAGTGTCCTTACCCTTTGGTCAACACTTATGACTCACCCTTCTCCACCAAAAATCTGAAATTTGTCTAAGTCATGCCCTCTTTAAGAGAACCCCGAAATTTGGCTAAGTCATGCCCTCTTCGGGAGAGGACCCATGCCCTCTTCGGGAGAGGACCCATGCCTTCTTCGGGAGAGGACCCATGGAATTTGGCTAAGTCATGTCCTCTTCGGGAGAGGACCATGTCCCCTTTGGGAGAGGACCCATGGCCTCTTCAGGAGCACACTTACAACCACAAATCCTTCGGGAGAGGACCATGTCCCCTTTAGGAGAGGACCCATGGCCTCTTCAGGAGAACACTTAGTACCACAAATCCTTCGGGAGAGGACCATGTCCCCTTTGGGAGAGGAACCATGGCCTCTTCAGGAGGACACTTAGTACCACAAATATGCAAGGGGCTTGCCAACAAGATACTCGAACACGGCTCAGAAGCCATCTGACCGCCAAAAGCCCGATTCCGCAGGCCAAAACCAAAGCCCCAGGTCACCCGGTCGCAACCCACTCTGGGTGATCGTAATAGCACCCATGGCTTTTCAGGTTGGCGAACACCGGGGGCTTTGCTGGCATCTGAAAGTGTGGCACAGGGTCTTCGCTGATGAGCCAGGGGCTCGCGGGAGGAACCCGGGGTTCGCAAAGGAGTCATGGGTTCGCGGGAGACACCTTGAGGTCGCAAAGGGTTATGGTCTCGCCAATGGGCATGAGTTCGCCATAAGGTCCATGGGTTCGCCAGGGACCATGGGTTCGTCAGGGGTCATGGGTTCGCCAGTGGCCATGGGTTCGCTATAAGACCAATGGGTTCGCCATGGGCCATGGCCTCGCTAATGGGTCTTCGCAAGCACGGCCTCGTCTTGTGATGGCCGCCAGGCCCAATATGCATAAAAGGCCTAACAAAAGGCCCACTCATAAGCCCGAAATAAAGGCCCCATTAAAAAACTAGCATATAACCCGAATATAGATTAAGGACGTTCCCGAACTATACTTCCCGAAGTGCATATAGGACCTAAAACGAATAATCACCTTACATTGGGATATTACAATAATGCCACTAAAACATGGGACTATAAATACATTCACTATTCATACCAAAAGGGGTAACGTTTAACAACTACCCAACGCGACTTGTCAAATCACTACCTCAGAGAAACACTCTATTCCTCGACAATCGCGCTCCAATACGCAAAGTCGACCTAATGGCTTCCGTCAATATCGTGACGCGCAAGTCAAACCGGAACGTGGCAATCACGCGCACCGATTTGCCACCAAATGGCGCCGTCTGTGGGAAAGGCGGTGGTCCCCAAAATCAGATTGAACGTGGGGGCCATTCCCGTTCCCGATCATCCAGGCCGGAGGGAGAAGGTTCTACCAACGGCCGCACGGCCGATCCCAGCTATAGGGGTTCCCCGGAGGAATCATCCAATGGAGCCACCTCCCTACGTCCTACCTCTAGCTACCGTCGAAGCGACATCCGGCACTTGGACCCTGATCTTGTCCAAGCTGTGCGGGTGGTCCTCCAGGAAGAGCGAAGGAATGAGAACAACCAGACGGGTCAGTCCCGTCAATCTCAGGACAGGCAGTTATCACAGCACAAGCGATCAGGCTGTAGTAGCCTACAGGCAGGCTCGCAGCCGGTTGCTTCTCTGGACCGCCGGAGCCGGCAGCGGTCAAGATCCCGAGGAGCATAGGAGAGAACGATCCCCAAGACCGGGTAGACTGGTGCGTGGCGACCCCGGGACGACGTGATCAGGCAAATGTTGCTTAAATGCGGAGCAAGTCGAGAGAAACTTCGGGCGTTCCCGAGCCCAAAAGCGAGGACATACCGATGATGGTCCGTTCACCGGCGGGATTCGTGACGCCTTGGATGCCTCGAATATTCAACTTACCTCATCAGTTGGAAGTGTACCAAGGTTCTGGAGATCCTGACGCTTTTGTCCGCAAATACAAGAGAGCGATGGAGTTGAAAGGGGCTAACGAGGCGGCCCTGTGCAAGTGCTTTGAAGTGGCGCTGGGAGGTCCGGCCTCGGCTTGGTACAACTCATTGCTCCCGAACTCAGTGTCGTCATTCGGGGACCTAGCCACCAAATTTACAACGCACTTCATCGGGTGCAAGAGATCGGCTAAGAGGGCCATTCAAATGTTTGACATCAAGCGAGAGACCGAGCGAGTATTCGGGATTTCGTCGAGAGGTTCAACCGGGAAGCCGTTCACGCGTCCGATCTAACGGACAACATCCGGATCATGGCATTCACGAAGGCTCTCATCCCGAATTCGCGTCTGGCTTACGAGTTGTCCCGAAAGAACTTCACCAGCGTCGAGGAAATGTATGCTGTCACCCAGGAGCATATGATTGCTCAAGAAATGTTGTCTCAGCGTGAAGGAAAGCAGGACACCAGGGATAATCGAGAACCAAGGAAGGAGAACCCGAGGAGCCAGCCGGTCAAGCAGCCAGGGAGTTGGGGAGGACAGAAGAGGACTTTTGAGAGAAGTTCGGGCTTCACCCCCCTTAATACGTCCCGGGCTAGTATCCTCGCGGCACTCCAAAGACAAGGAACCGGGAGTATCAACTGGCCCAGGGCCATGCCGGAAGGGGCGAAGCGTGATTCGTCCAAATATTGTCAGTTTCACAGAGACACCGGGCATGAAACCGAGCAGTGCCATCAGCTGAAGAGGTACATAGAGCACCTCATCAAGAAAGGCTCTCTGGGAGAGTACCTGAAAATGCCTCGGGGCGAAGAAGTTTCCCGAGGAAAAAGGAAGGCCGAAGAAGAATCATCAGGACCGGACAAGAGGGGCAAGGAGAAGATAGTTCCGCCCCAACCCACCGGGATCCCGAACACCATAACGACCACGCTGGGTTCGAATGCAAGGAAGAGGAAGCGAGGAGATAGCCTCACCGAGCTACGGAGATCCGTCTTCGAGAATCAAAGCGAGCGAGGCGGGTCGAGGTGCGTCTGCCGCATTACGACCTCCTCATCATCACCCTCCGTATCGGGACCATAGACGTCAAGAGGGTCCTCTGCAATGACGGCTCAAATGCGGATGTGTTGTTCAGAAAAGCGTATGAAGGCCTCAAGCTTAGATCGAGTCGCCTCAACCCCGTCAAGACAGCAACCTACGGCGTGGGCCCGGACGAGATACCAGTCTTGGGCTCCATTGAACTCCCCGTCATGTTCCTCGGGGTCGGCCCCGAAGGACAATCCCGGTACACGACGTTGATGGTCAAGTGGCTCGTCCTCGATGTCCCCTCTGCGTACAACGCTATCATCGGGAGAGAAACCCAGGTGGCTGTTCACATGAGGACCAACGTGAGATACCTGACCATCACGTTCGCTACGGATGAGGGAGACGCCTCGATCTACGTGAGCCAAAGAGAGGCCAAGGACGTCATGGCTATAGCTCAGAAGGACCCCACTCCGGGCGGCCCGAAGGAGGACAAGGAGGAAGCGGATACCGAAGACGTCGTCTTGGAAGGAGATAGTAAGAAAAACCTTGTAAACTTGCTTCGAATGAATAAAGACTTGTTCGCCTACTCTCCAAGTGACATGCCCGGGATCGACCCGAAGGTAATACAACACAGCCTGCACATTGATCCGGATTCAAGACCCATAAGGCAGAAGAAAGAAATAACGCCCCATTCAAAAGGGCCTTCATCAAAGAGCAAATTTGAAACTTCTTGATGCGGGGTCATAAGGAAGTATCGTATCCCGAATGGCTGAGCAATCCCGTTGTGGCAACCCGAGAGGATAGCGACAAGTTGCGCATGTGCATCGACTTCACAAACGTAAATGATGCTTGCCCGAAGGATTCGTATCCAACTCCCCCGATCGATAGGCTTGTGGATTCAACGGCCGGACACGCGAGGCTCTCTTTCCTTGATGCTTACAGTGGGTATCATCAGATAAGGATGAACCCGGCAGAAGAAGAGAAGGCGTCTTTCATAAGTGACGCCGAGCGCCTTTGTTATACGAGAATGCCCTTCGGGCTGAAGAACGCCGGAGCAACCTACCAAAGATTGATGGACAAGGTATTCTCCGAGCAGATTGGAAGAATTCTCGAGGTTTATGTTGACGATATCATCATCAAAAGCAAGGAAGAAGAAAATCTAATCCGCGATATTGAAGAAGTGTTCGGGCAGATCCGAAAGTATGGAATACGGCTGAATCCGGATAAGTGTGTTTTCGGAGTAACATCCGGGAAATTTCTCGGGTTTATGGTGTCCGAGCGCGGCATCGATGCGAATCCCGCAAAGATCGAAGCTCTCCTAAACGTGAGAACACCTTCATCGATAAAGGACGTGCAGAGACTCCTCGGGAAGATCACGACCCTCAGTCGTTTTATATCTCGATATGGAGACAAGTGCCGTCCCTTCTTCAAACTCTTGATCAAAGAAGGCGCGGAGCCCGGCCGAATAGGCGTACGGAAAGGTGAGAAGAAATCTAAGGAAGAAAACGCAAGGGAAAGAGCTAGGTTCAGTTGGAATCCCGAATGTCAGAAAGCACAGGAGGAAATCGAGCCTACCTCCTAGAGATGCCTACGCTTGGGCAACCGACCGAGGACAGACCCCTCATTGTATACTTGGCCGTAGGTGAAAAGGCCGTAAGTTCGGTACTTGTCCAAGAAGACGACCACGGGAAGCAGTGGCCGGTCTCTTACGTAAGCAAATCCTTGCATGGAGCCGAACTCAACTACCCGATGATCCAAAAGCGGTATACTCTGGTCTGTCGGCGGAAGGTTGAAACCATACTTCCTCGGGTTTTCCATCGTTGTTTGAAGTAATGTCCCTATCAAGGACATCTTAAGACGGGTAGACCACTCCGGAAGGCTATCAAAGTGGTGCGTCGAGCTAAGCGAGTACGAGATCAAGTATGAACCCCGAAGAGCGATCAAAGCACAGGCATTAGCTGATTTTATCGCGGAATTACCCAAGGAGTCCGAGAGTGAGGATTCTTTGAACGAGGATAGTCCGGTCTGGACCCTACACGTGGATGGAGCTTCGGGATCGGACAAGCAAGGTGCCGGACTAGTACTCGAAGGCCCAGAAGGAATGAAGGCTACTAAGTCAATTAAGTTCAATTTCCCGGTAACGAACAACGCAGCCGAATATGAAGCCCTCATTGCTGGTCTGGAATTAGCCAAGAAGGCGGGGATCCGATCACTGAAAGCATGCAGCGACTCAAATCTTCTCGTTCAGCAGATGAACGGGGAGTACGAGGTCAAAGAATCAAGTCTTAAGAAGTACGCCGAGGTAGCTAGAAGGTTGGCCGCGGATTTCGAAAAGTTGTGTATCGAGAAGATCCCGAGATCGCTCAATTCGGAGGCCGACCAACTTTCAAGTCAGCTTCTTACGACGAAGTAAGAAGTGAACCTTGCGTCGACTACTCCCGGATAGGCTGCATTACCTCGGGGTGGAGGACTCCTATTGGAACTACCTCGATGAAGGGGTACTCCCGAACAACCCAACCGAAGCCGCCACTATCAGGAGAAAGGCCAGCAAGTTCGTCATAATTGGGGATAATATGTACCGTAAAGGGTTCTCTTCCCCGTTGCAAAAATGCGTCGGAGAAGGAGACACCGAGGACATTCTGCGAGAAACCCATGAAGGCACCTGCGGGTCGCACATTAAGTCGGACGCGTTAGCTGCGGTCATACTAAGGCAAGGGTTCTTTTGGCCTACTCTCAAGGAAGACGCAAGAAGACTCGTGAACAAGTGCAAGAAATGTCAAGTGCACGCCGGATACAGAGAGTCCCCTCGGAGTACGTATCTTCCTCGAGACTACCCTATACCGTTTGCCGTATGGGGAATCGACCTGATCGGCGCCTTGCCTACCGCTCCCGGAGGATCTGAAGTATTGTGTAGTCGCCGTAGACTACTTCACCAAGTGGATAGAGGCCGAACCATGGCTACAATTACGGCTGAAAACATCCGAAATTTTGTCCTGGAAGAACATTATATGCGTATTCGGGTGCCCGAAGGTCCTGGTTGCCGATAACGGGGCTCAGTTCACTGACGGTGGGTTCCAGGACTTCGCCGAGGGATTCGGAATCAAGATTCATTTTGCCCCGGTCGCCCACCCGCAGAGCAATGGCCAGGTGGAGGTATCCAATCGAACATTGAAAGATGGTTTAAAAGCCAGACTTGGGAAGGCAAAGGGAAAATGGCCCGGAGAACTCCCCATGTTTTATGGAGTTACCGGACCACGCCCGAAGGTCAACTGAGAAACCCAATTCTCTTTGACATACGGGACCGAGGCACGATCCCGATTGAAGTAGCTAATTCCTCCTCGGAACCGAAGTATTCGAGGAAGAATCGAATGAGCAAGGTCTACGAGCAAACTTAGACTTGCTCGAAGGAAAAGGGATGAGGCGAGCTGCGAAGGAAAGCTTTTCAACAAAGGACCGCGTCTGCTACAAATTCCAAAGTAAGGGTAAAAGATATCAAAGTAGGTGATCTGGTCCTACGGCAAACCAAGCTGGGATCCCGAAGACCAAAAGGGGTGCTTTTGCCCAATCGGGAAGGCCCATTCGAGGTCATAGCCGAAGAAAGGAAAGGAGTGTACAAGTTATCGGATCCCGAAGGAAGAGAATTGGCTAATTCTTTCCATTTCGAGGCATTGAAGAAGTATATTGTGTGACCAGGAATAATAAAGCACTACTGAGTCCGAAAACAAGTATTGATCCAATCCTTGAATATTTTTTCATTAAATACGCCCGAGGACCGGATTACAAAAATAGGAATGAAGAAAAAAGAATACATCATTGAGGATCCATGAAATCATCAACAGTCACGGGTTCAGGCGGATGCATATATTCGCCCCCGTACCAACTGGGGTCCTCCTCGGGCTCTTCATCCCCGTTAAGCCCGGACAGGTCAACATGGGGGTTGCGCTCAACGATCTGCTTCCTGGCCAGGCAAAACCCGAAGGTATATTTGTCGACGGCCATATCCACAGAATCAGTCAACGCCTTCTGATACTTCGGGATCTTGGCCTGAACCGCAGCAAGCTCATCCCGGAGTCTCTGATTCTCCTCATCTTTGGCCTGTAGTTCGCGCTCATGAAGCTCTTTCTGGTTGGCTGATGTGGACGTCCACCCCACTTCCACACAAGAGATGCCAAGCCCCTTCCAAGGCCTCAATGGACCCATGACACGGTCTAGGACAAAGAAGGTGCAAGAGAAGCTCCAAGCGTTTATAAGGATCATGGCACAAACCGAGGAGCGGAATGAAGATCGAGATCAAGACCTCAAGCTCCAACTCATGGGAATTCAAGTGGAGAAGACCCCAAACCCTTTGGGAAGCATCACCTACACCTCCCTTGAAGACGAGGAGGGCGCCACGCGCTTCACGCGCCACCACCCCTCACCCACGCGCTCCACGCGCTCACCCCCGCCCCGGACCGATGCGCCACCACCCATGGACAGCTACCTAGCCTTCCCCCACCTTGGAGAAGCCCGGAAGTAGCCTCACTCGCCGGCCAAGCGCGCAACGCGCCGCTTAAGACCCGCGCGTGTGGGCCACGCGCCACCATGATTGGGCCGGCCCAAAACCTTCCAATTGCCCAATATCCATTTACATCAGATTTTATCTTAGTTGACCTAAATTTGAACAATATTTATGTTATTGGAAGATGGGAGGGAAAGTAGGTTAAAGTGGAGGTCTTTACTCACTAGTTTGTAGTAATGGTTGGTCCTTGCCCTCCATTACCACAAATGGTGGTTACCTTTCACTTTTCCCTCACCATTTTTAGTAGTATCATTATGGTTTCTTTTGTATCATGGAAATGGTAAGTGACCCTAGGGTGTTTGTCAAAAGTGTTACTACACTTTGGACAATAACCTCCACTTACCTTTCCTATTTAAACTAGCAACTAGACATTGTAAAGGTAGAACTCATTTGGATGCTATTGCTGCCGAAAATCTCTCCTTCCATAAGAGATTATTTTGGCTTTTGGTTCTCACTTCTACAATCCATTCCCTTGTTCCATAATTTTTGGTTCAAGAATTATATCTAGTATTGCTTGATCAAGTAGTTAAGAGGTGCTAGATCCATCTCCTTCCCTTGGCTTCTAAAGTATTGTTCAACCTTGTAGTTGAAAGGTGCTTTGCTAAAGCCGAAATTATCAAGAGATTGTTGCTCATCTTCCAAGCTAGATCCTTCCAAGAGTTGATCATTTTCGGTGATCACATCAAGTGGTATCAGAGCTTTGTTGCTTGGTTGATGTTTATGTTGTAAGTTTCTTCAAAGAAACCTTTTGTTTTGATTTGCAAACTTTGAAGAAACTATTCTCTTCCTTTCTCAAAGAGTGACCGAAACTTATGGTCATTTCTTGCAAAGTGGAAGTGCAAAGTTGCCACTTCTTGTAAAGTGCAAAAGTTACCATTTCTTGCAAAATAAAAGTGCAAGTTGTTGTTTTTATGATGCTATGATGTTGTGAAGTGAAAAGTTTGTTGCCTTTGAAAAGGGATCAAGAAAAAGTACAACTCTTAAAGAGAGAGAAAAGTTGTGTGTTCTTGCAAGTTCATCAAGTTCATCTTGAGTTCATATCAAGTTCATCACAAAAGTACATTTGATCCGAAAGTGCTTAACATCTTGCATCCAAAAGTGTTTGTTGCTTGCAAAAGACATTTCTTTACCACACCTTATTTCTTTCAACCCCATCTACCTTAAAAACTTTTCAAAAACCTAGTTTCAAGTAACTAGTGCTCTCTTTTTCTACTTGCATTCGGTTTTTACTAGTGTGTTCTTGTTTCCATTGTTGTGTCTTCCTTGAACAAGGTTGAAAAAAGGTTGTGGACTTGAGAGGTTAAAGCCAATCAAGAGTGATACACCATTGAGAATCCTCCTTGAGTGAAACACAAGAGAGAATCCAAACACAAAGAGAGGGTTTATACTACTAACTTCCTATTTTCAATTGCAAAAGAAAGAATCTTTGTTGTAGGTATGTCAACCGATTCTTCTTCATCACACCCACCTCCTCCTCCTAAGTCAACGTTGGAAGAAACTCTTGTCAACCTCATGCAAGAGCTTAAAGAGATCAAAGTGCAAATGGTCACTACCAATGAGAAAGTTACAAGACTTGAGATTGCTCAAGGCAAGCTACCGGAGAGCTCCCATGCCCAAGGTGTGACCGATGCCACAAGGAGGGAACCGCCCCAAAAGACTCCCAAATTGCTCCTAGCATTCGGCCTCTTGGTCCACCAAGGAGAGGCCGAATGGTTGAGGAGGTTTCGGAGAGTAGTGAAGAAGAAGAAAACAATGAAGCACCACCTCCTCCGAAACCCTAGAGGCGGATCTTTCAAGATAGGGTGCAAGCCAAATCCTATCTTGAAAGAGACTTGGATGAAGCCGAAGATTATGAAAGGAGCCACTTCCACCGAGGGTTTAACCGAAACCTAGGAGAAAGAGCCCAAGTTCAAGATCAACAAGCTCTCAACAATGTGAAGCTTCAAGTTCCACCTTTCTATGGTTCAAGTGATCCGGAGGAGTTCCTCACTTGGATGAACAAAACCGAAAGGGTCTTTGATGTCATGGGGTACAATGATGCTACCAAACTCAAACTAGCTATCATTGAACTTCATGACTACGCCATCATTTGGTGGGAGCAAGAACACCAAGCAAGAGCTAGGAACCGCCAAGCTCCCATTGCCACTTGGGAGGAGCTCAAGCATGCCATGAGAGCTCGGTTCATCCCATGCTACTACGAGAGAGAATGTGCTCAAAGGTTGCAACACCTCACCCAAGGCAACCGAAGTGTTGAAGACTACCAAAAGGAGCTTGAAAGTGCCTTGATGAGGGCTAATGTCAAGGAGAATCAAGAGGCAAAGATGGCTCGATTTTTGTATGGTTTGAGAGATGACATCTCTCGTGCGGTAGAGCTTTGTGATTATGGGAGTTATCAAGAGCTAGTGCACAAAGCCACAAGAGTTGAGAAGCAACTCAAGAGAGGAAGTTCCTACACTTCCTACCATGCTTCCAACCGAAACTCATGGGGCAAGCCCACTACCACCAACAAGCCTTCCACCTCCAAACCCTACCAAACCGCCACCTCCAAGCCTCCCTACTCCTCCCATGCACCACCGAAACCCCCATCTCACCCTATTCCCTATTCCAACCCACTACCGAAAGCACCCTACCCCTCCAAATCTACAAACCCGCCACCTCAAGCAAGAACCGTTGAATGTTTCAAGTGTCTTGGCAAAGGACACTATGCAAGAGAGTGTCCCAACAAGAAGGTTATGGTGATCCGACCCAATGGTGACATTTCAAGTGAAGATGAGGAGGAAGTTCCACATGAACTTCCTAATGAAGAGACCGACGAAGAAGAGGGAGAGTTGCCTCTTGAGGGGCATATCTTGGTCACAAAGAGAGTTCTCCAAAGTTCACCAAGGTTGACCGAAACTTCACAAAGGGAGAATCTCTTCCAAACAAGAGCCTTGGTGAATGGCACACTTTGTAGCCTCATTGTGGATAGCGGTAGTTGTGTGAATGCCGCAAGTGAAGACATGGTCCATGAGTTGCATCTCCCAACCAAGTTGCATCCGAAACCCTACCAACTCCAATGGGTGGATGATAGATCATTTGTCAAAGTGGTGAAGCAAGTTGAGGTGCCAATCCGAATTGGCAAGTATGAAGACAGCATCACTTGTGATGTTGTGAGGATGCAAGCCACTCATATCTTACTTGGGAGGCCATGGCAATTTGACAAGGATGCCATTCATCATGGAAATGCCAACAAGTACATCATCTCCCATCAAAGCCGAAACCTAACCCTACTCCCACTCACACCCACTCAAGCTTTACAAGACCAAATCCATTTGGCTAACAAAGCCGAAAGCAAGAGGAGGGAAATGGGAAGGAGAAGAGAGAAAAGAGTGAGAAGGATCAAGGATCCTTGAGAGAAAAGAAGGAGTGTACATATGTGGGAAACACTTCAAGAGAGCAAGAGAGAAAACAAGAGTGCATACCCCACTTGGCCAAAGAGAGAGATTTTAAAAGAGCACTTTTGCAAAACAAAACTTGTTTTCTCATGGTTCCAACTTCATGCATGCTAACCCTTGAACAAGTATCTTCTCTTTCTTTGGATGTGCAGGATCTCTTGAAGGCATATGATGATGTTTTGAGGACCCTTGCGGCCTCCCTCCATATAGAGGGATTGAGCACCAAATTGACTTGATTCCGGGTGCTCCACTTCCCAACAAGGCCGCCTATCGGACTAACCCTCAAGAGTCCAAGGAGATCCAAACCCAAGTGCAAGAGTTGCTCCAAAAGGGCTTCATCAAAGAGAGCCTTTCGCCTTGTGCCGTGCCGGTCATCTTAGTGCCCAAAAGTGATGGCACTTGGCGGATGTGCATGGATTGCCGACCCATCAACACCATCACTGTAAAGTATAGACATCCTATCCCTAGACTTGATGATATGCTTGATGAATTGAGTGGTTCATGTGTTTTCTCCAAAATTGATTTGAAAAGTGGATATCATCAAATTCGCATGAAAGAGGGTGATGAATGGAAAACGGCATTTAAAACTAAGATTGGCTTGTATGAATGGAATGTGATGCCCTTTGGACTAACCAATGCACCTAGTACTTTCATGAGATTAATGAACCATGTTTTGAGGCATTTCATTGGAAAGTTTGTGGTTGTCTACTTTGATGACATATTGGTGTATTCCAAGAATCATGTTGAGCATATTGATCACTTGAAGCATGTTTTAGATACACTTAGGCTTGAGAAGTTGTATGCTAAGTTTGAAAAGTGTGTCTTTGCTACAAGTGAAGTTAACTTTCTTGGATTTGTGGTGGGAAAGCATGGTGTTAGGGTTGATGAAAGTAAAGTGGTAGCAATAAAGGAATGGCCCATTCCTAAGTCCATAACCGAAGTGAGATCATTCCTTGGTCTTGCTAGTTTTAACGGAGGTTTATCAAGGACTTTTCCTCTATTGCCGCCCCTTTACATGAGTTGACTAAAAAGAATATTGTGTTTGCATGGGGTAAAGCCCAAGAGGAGTCTTTTCTTGCTTTAAAATCTAAATTGCTGAGTGCTCCCTTGCTTGCTTTACCTAATTTTGAGAAAGTCTTTGAGATTGAATGTGATGCAAGTGGGATTGGCATTGGTGCCGTCTTGCACCAAGAGGGCCGCCCATTGCTTATTTCAGTGAAAAATTGAATGGTGCTACCTTGAACTACTCCACTTATGATAAAGAGCTTTATGCTCTTGTGAGATCTTTGCAAGTGTGGAGTCACTACTTGTTGCCTAAGGAGTTTGTGATTCACACGGATCACCTCTCCTTGAAATACCTTCAAGGTCAAGGCAACTTAAATAAAAGGCATGTTAGGTGGATAGAATTCATTGAATCATTTTCCTATGTGATTAAGTACAAGAAAGGAAAAGAGAATGTTGTGGCCGATGCCTTGTCTAGAAGATATGTGCTTCTTTCCTCTCTTGATGCTAGGATTGTAGGATTTGATTGTTTGAAAGATATGTATGAGCATGACCTTGATTTTGGAGAGATATATGCTTCTTGTGCTAAGGGTTGCCGAAATGGCTACCACATATTTGATGGCTTCTTGTTTAAGTTTAAAAGGCTATGCATACCAAGGAGTTCCATGAGGGAAGTCATCACTAAAGAAGCCCATGGTGGCGGCCTAATGGGCCATTTTGGTGTCCAAAAGACACTAGAGACTTTGAAGGAAAATTTCTATTGGCCGGGCATGAAGAAAGATGTCACAAGGATGTGTGCAAGATGCATCACTTGTCACAAGGCAAAAGCCACTCTCCAACCGTAAGGGAAGTACACTCCTCTTCCTTCTCCTACTCTCCCTTGGGTTGATATTAGCATGGATTTTGTTAGTGGCTTGCCTACAACCTCACATGGACATGATGCTATTTTTGTGGTTGTTGATAGATTCTCTAAAATGGCACATTTCATTCCATGTCATAAGAGTGATGATGCATCTAAAGTGGCCGATTTGTTTTTCAAGCATGTGGTTAAATATCATGGACTTCCTAGGTCAATTGTGAGTGATAGGGATTCTAGGTTTCTTGGACACTTTTGGAGGACCTTGTGGTCTCGGTTGGGAACTAGCTTAATGTTTTCTACCTCTAGCCATCCCCAAACCGATGGACAAACCGAGGTCACTAATAGAACCCTAATCACTATCTTGAGAACCATCCTTAGGAAGAATTTGAAAGAATGGGAGAAATGCTTGCCACATGTTGAGTTTGCTTATAATCGTGCATACCATTCTTCCACCTCATTTAGCCCATTTGAGATTGTGTATGGATTTAATCCTCTAACACCCTTGGACTTGATTGCTTTAAATCATGATGATCAAATTGATGTAAGTGGGCAAAAGAAAGCTCAACAAATGAAAGACTTGCATGCTAAAGTTCATGAACAACTTAACAAGATTAATGAGTCTTATGCAAAAAGGGTGAACAAGGGCAAGAAATTTCGAACCTTTGAGGTAGGGGATTGGGTTTGGTTGCACCTTAGGAAAGAAAGGTTTCCACAAGCTAGGAAGAAAACTTTCACCTAGAGGAGATGGGCCTTTTCAAATCACAAAGAAGATCAACGATAATGCATATGTTCTTGACTTGCCATGTGATGGTTCATATAATGTTCATGCAACTTTTAATGTTTGTGATTTACTTCCTTTTGAAGGTGATATGGAAGAACTAAATCCGAGGTCGTATTCTTTTCAAGAGGGAGGGAATGATGTGGACATCCACCCCACTTCCACACAAGAGATGCCAAGCCCCTTCCAAGGCCTCAATGGACCCATGACACGGTCTAGGACAAAGAAGGTGCAAGAGAAGCTCCAAGCGTTTATAAGGATCATGGCACAAACCGAGGAGCGGAATGAAGATCGAGATCAAGACCTCAAGCTCCAACTCATGGGAATTCAAGTGAGAAGACCCCAAACCCTTTGGGAAGCATCACCTACACCTCCCTTGAAGACGAGGAGGGCGCCACGCGCTTCACGCGCCACCACCCCTCACCCACGCGCTCCACGCGCTCACCCCCGCCCTGGACCGATGCGCCACCACCCATGGACAGCTACCTAGTCTTCCCCCACCTTGGAGAAGCCCGGAAGTAGCCTCACTCGCCGGCCAAGCGCGCAACGCGCCGCTTAAGACCCAGCGTGTGGGCCACGCGCCACCATGATTGGGCCGGCCCTAAACCTTCCAATTTCGGCCCAATATCCATTTACATCAGATTTTATCTTAGTTGACCTAAAGTTGAACTATATTTATGTTATTGGAAGATGGGTGGGAAAGTAGGTTAAAGTGGAGGTCTTTACTCACTAGTTTGTAGTAATGGTTGGTCCTTGCCCTCCATTACCACAAATGGTGGTTACCTTTCACTTTTCCCTCACCATTTTTAGTAGTATCATTATGGTTTCTTTTGTATCATGGAAATGGTAAGTGACCTAGGGTGTTTGTCAAAAGTGTTACTACACTTTGGACAATAACCTCCACTTACCTTTCCTATTTAAACTAGCAACTAGACATTGTAAAGGCAGAACTCATTTGGATGCTATTGCTGCCGAAAATCTCTCCTTCCATAAGAGATTATTTTGGCTTTTGGTTCTCACTTCTACAATCCATTCCCTTGTTCCATAATTTTTGGTTCAAGAATTATATCTAGTATTGCTTGATCAAGTAGTTAAGAGGTGCTAGATCCATCTCCTTCCCTTGGCTTCTAAAGTATTGTTCAACCTTGTAGTTGAAAGGTGCTTTGCTAAAGCCGAAATTATCAAGAGATTGTTGCTCATCTTCCAAGCTAGATCCTTCCAAGAGTTGATCATTTTCGGTGATCACATCATTGGCAAAATCAACCTGAAATTTCTCTTTTTCAGTCCTGAGCGACCGAACTTCTTCCCGAATAGCGTCCTCGGAATGGCGGTGCTCTTTGACCGCGCTCAGGAAAGCAACCTCAGCCAAAGCAAAATCATCAGCCTCGGCCGGGCTGAGGTTCTCCCGGATATGTGAGCTTTCGGGAAGCTCGAGCTTGGGGGTGGTACGGGAATGCCGCAGCAACTGCTCGTAGTGATGGACTCGCTGGATCAGCTTAGCCACCACAGCTAAGGCTTTAGTCGCCCGTTGCCCGGCCTCGGACCGGATCCGGTTGGATGCTCGGGTGATTCGGGAAATCCACCCGCCCATTGTGGCCACCTGCACAATATCAAGACAGATTATTTTCCCGAGGCACGAGCATGAGAAGCCCAGACTTAAGAAATAAAGCAGGCAGTACTAACACAGTACCGAGGGCGGCCACTTTGGAAGCTGAGACGTCCAAGTCAGGGTAGAAGTGATCTATTCACTCCATTGTTCGGGAGGTGGTGGTCCCGTAGAAAAGCTATGGAGCCATGTCTTTGATGTCTTCATCGCGAGGACATTTTGATCCTCATGGATCAGCCACCCGTGCTCCGGGGATAAGATTATCCCGAACCGAGCCGACTTTTCATCCCGCAGCCGCCGCCTCTCTTCCTGGGCTTCCTTCCAGTCCGGACCTAGAGTACAAAAATGAGATCGAACCACGTCATGCAGCGGGTCTTCACCAAACATTCGGGAAAGATTCCCGAATAGGTTCCAAAAGCACAGTTGCGTAACTTTACAATTTGATTACCTAATCAAACTCTATGGGTTCGACCTCGGGGCACTTTGCCCGGTCACCTGGAAGCTGTGAACTTCCCCCTTGTCCTTCTAATTTGTTCGGGGGAGGTCCGCATCATGTCATAAACGTCATCCCGAGTAGGATGACCTTCCATCTGGACCGGGGACGGAACTTCCCCGGCAGGTTTCTCAGTAGGCTGGCCCGCAGCCTCCGCATCTACCGCAGCAGCTCTCTTTCGTTTCTTCTCGGCTGCTGCGGGCCTCGAGCTACCGGCTTTAGAGCCCGGTTTTTCTCTTCGCGTCCGAAAGATGGCGCCAAGATCGAACTCGGGCTCCATTTCTGCAAAAAGGGGAAAAATTAGTTAATACCAAACGAATGCATCTATGAACAGAAGAACGATATAAACCTTTCTTGAAGTCCTCGAAGGACGTCTCGCCCCGAAGACGGTGCACCAAGGCCAGGTCTCGGGTCGAAGGGGGAGACTCCCGGATGCCCAACTCCCCCAATTCACCCTGAATAATACACAATTTGGAAAGTACACCTTGGGTAATCAGCATCCAGTACAAAGGAAAGGGAGGACATCCTTCGGCCCTTCCCCGCACCAAGGAGCAATGGTCCGGATTTTATTGTCAAACCGGTCATAATTCTCCTTGGCAGCAGCCCCCTTTAGCAATCGCCGAGGATTCTGCACGTCCGGCAGTCCTCCTACCTTCTGCGCGGTTTGGAGGCCCCATGACGCATCAGGCTCCATGAAGAAAAATTCCCGATGCCATCCCTTGCGGCTGGTTGGCAAATTCCAAACGAAGTTGAATTTTACAGTAGGAGGACCCCGGGCGCTGAAGAAGTAGAAACAGTTCCTCGGGATCACATTCACCTTATAGTACTGGAGGAAGGTGGATATGGTTGGCTCTATCTCGAACAAAGCACAGAGAATGAGATAGGCGTTTATGTGGCAGTAGGTATTCGGGCTGAATTGGTTAACGGCTAGCCCGTGGGATTCCGCTAATTGCCAAACAAATGGGTGCGGGGGGAAGCGGAGCCCGCAAAGCAGTTGATCCTTGAAGATCACCAACCAGCCTTTCCCAGGCTCATACGCCCGGCATTCCGGAGAAGGAACCCGAGTACGGACCGTCATCGGGACGAAATGGGCGGACTGCCACTCTTTTATTAACTCCGGAGTTGCCTTACTCCGGTAGTTCTCGATCTCGGACCACCAACCTTCGGGAATCTCGCCCTTGGTCTCTAAAAGGCAACCTGAAGGACGAACAGTAGAAGGGGTGGGAAAAGTAGGGGCCATTCTCATGTACCTCGGGTAAATGGCCGGAGGAGACACGGACGGCTCGCCGGAAGAAGATTAAAAGACGGGCTGGTAGCAGTAGCGTCAACAACTCGACGGTGAAGTCGGTAGAATTGATGAACGGGCGGACGAACCTTTGTAACCGTCAGACGGTGGTTTCTCCGAGAAAAGGGGAAGAAGTCTTACGGATTAGATTCTTCTACAGTCCTCCACCTCTTGAAGATACTAACAGCCTCCTGGAGCGTGGGATTGTCCGTTGTGATTTTATTGTGAGGAAAGAAAAGTGAGAGATGCAAATGAAAGTGAGGTTCAACTCACACTTATAGAAAAGATCGGGCAGATGAATCGCCAAACGGCATGTGATCTCCACCGTCGATTCAAAAATGACCGTTGGGAATGCCGAACGTGGCAGATCCCGAATGAGAAAACTTTAAAAACGACTCAGAAGCCCGAGCATTGTTCGAGACAAAAGGAGGACTTAACATCCTCATTTTCCCGAAAACAATAGTACGGGAAACGATTCAAAAGCCCGAACATTGTTCGAGACAAAAGGAGGACTCCACATCCTCAGTTTCCCGCCATCATAGTACGGGAAACGATTCAAAAGCCCGAACATTGTTCGAGACAAAAGGAGGACTCCACATCCTCAGTTTCCCGAACATCATAGTACGGGAAACGATTCAAAAGCCCGAACATTGTTCGAGACAAAAGGAGGACTCCACATCCTCAGTTTCCCGCCATCATAGTACGGGAAACGATTCAAAAGCCCGAACATTGTTCGAGACAAAAGGAGGACTTAACATCCTCATTTTCCCGAAAACAATAGTACGGGAAACGATTCAAAAGCCCGAACATTGTTCGAGACAAAAGGAGGACTCCACATCCTCAGTTTCCCGCCATCATAGTACGGGAAACGATTCAAAAGCCCGAACATTGTTCGAGACAAAAGGAGGACTCCACATCCTCAGTTTCCCGAACATCATAGTACGGGAAACGATTCAAAAGCCCGAACATTGTTCGAGACAAAAGGAGGACTCCACATCCTCAGTTTCCCGAACATCATAGTACGAGAAACGATTCAAAAGCCCGAACATTGTTCGAGACAAAAGGAGGACTCCACATCGTCAGTTTCCCGAACATCATAGTACGGGAAAACGATTCAAAAGCCCGAACATTGTTCGAGACAAAAGGAGGACTCCACATCCTCAGTTTCCCGAACATCATAGTACGGGAAACGATTCAAAAGCCCGAACATTGTTCGAGACAAAAGGAGGACTCCATATCCTCAGTTTCCCGAACATCATACTACGGGGAACGATTCAAAAGCCCGAACATGGTTCAAGACAAAAGGACTCAACATCCTCAGTTTCCCGAACACAGTAGTACGGGAAACGATTCAGGAGCTCGAACATGGTTCGAGACAAATGGAGAACTCCACGTCCTCTTTTCCCGAACGCAGTTGTACGGGAAACGATTCAAAAACCCGAACACTGTTCTAGCCAGAAGGGAGAACCTACATCCTCAGGTCCCGAACACAATAGTTCGGGAAACGTCTCAGTTACCCGAACAGAAGAGGAATCACATACCCGAGCAATGCTCTCAAAAGGCAGAACCCAGTTACCCGAACAGGAGAGGAAACACCTGCCCGAACAGATGCAGTATCCCGAACTAAGCAGTCCCCCGAACATGACTCAGAACATTCGAAAATGGATTTTGAAGAAAAGAACTTTGGACTCCTTTTAGTCGGCCAAAAGGGCTTGGGGGGGACTTGATGGCCGCTAGGCCCAATATGCATAAAAGGCCTAACAAAAGGCCCACTCATAAGCCCGAAATAAGGGCCCCATTAAAAACTAGCATATAACCCGAATATAGATTAAGGACGTTCCCGAACTATACTTCCCGAAGTGCATATAGGACCTAAAACGAATAATCACCTTACATTGGGATATTACAATAATGCCACTAAAACATGGGACTATAAATACATTCACTATTCATACCAAAAGAGGTAACGTTTAACAACTACCCAACGCGACTTGTCAAATCACTACCTCAGAGAAACACTCTATTCCTCGACAATCGCGCTCCAATACGCAAAGTCGACCTAATGGCTTCCGTCAATATCGTGACGCGCAAGTCAAACCGGAACGTGGCAATCACGCGCACCGATTTGCCACCACCAACTCCACCACGAGAGTCTCCTAGCCCTTTCAAAGGTCTCAATGGACCTTTAACCCGAGCGTGGTTGAGGAAAATGCAAGACAAGCTTCAAGCCTTCATCCGGATCATGGCACAAGAAGAGGAGCGGAATGAGGACCGGGACCGCGTGATGTGGACATCAACCCAACTCCAAACTAGGTCTTTATCCAATGGTTTTGGCTAATGGTTGGGTATTGCCCACACTTGCCAAACTAGGTAAGATTCCTCCCTTCCACCTTCTCATTTATGGAAGTGCCATCATGCCTTCCTTTTCTTACATGGAAATGGTAAGTGGACACAAGAGGGAGTTGCCAAAAGTGTCTACAACACTTTGGGTAATACCCTCCACTCACCATCTCTCATGTTTAAATTGGAGACATGTATGTAACTCAATTTCAGTTTTTGAATCCGAAAATTGAACTCCAAAGAGAGCCATTTCGGTTTGAACACTCACTTCTACCAATCCATTCCCTTGTTCCATGCTTTGTGGTTCAAGAATTATATCTAGTATTGCCCAATCAAGTAGTTGAGAGGTGCTAAATCCATCTCTACCCATTGGCACTCAAAATATTGCTTCACCAAGTAGTGAAGAGGTGTTTTGAATTCGGCCGGAAAGTCACAAGTGTTCGTGTTCATCATCCAAGCTAGATCCTTTCGAAGGTTGATCAATCCATGATCACATCACCGCGCCATCAAGCTTCAAGACATGGGTATCCAAGTGGAAGGACCTCCCAAAGCTATGGAAACCGTCACACTCACCACCCTTGGAACCGAGGAGGAGTCCACGCGCCCCACGCGCCAACCTCCCTTCCCGGACCCGACTCCACCACCTTTGGGATGTTGCACCACCTTCCCAAGCCTTGAAGACACCAGGAAGTGAAGGTCATGCGCCGGCCGAGCCAACAACGCGCCTTCACGCGCTCCACGCGCCTCCATGGGCCTTCCCCACGTTTCTCCAAGTTGGGCCGGCCCAATTTCAGCCCATAATCTGAAATGCGGACTTATTCATTTGAATTTGAATATTGTTTAAGATATTTAGGCAAAGGGAGGGAAAAGAGGTAGTGGAGGTCTTTACCCAACAGTTTTGGCTAATGGTTGGGCATTGCCCACACTTACCAAACTAGGTAAGATTCCTCCCTTCCACCTCCCCATTTATGGTAGTGCCATCATGCCTTCTTTTTCTTACATGGAAATGGTAAGTGGACATACGGAGTTTCCAAAAGTGTCTACCACACTTTGGGTAATGCCCTCCACTCACCATCTCTCATGTTTAAGTAGTAGACATGTATGTAACTCCATTTCAGTTTTTGAATCCGAAAATTGAACTCCAAAGAGAGCCATTTCGGTTTGAACACTCATTTCTACCAATCCATTCCCTTGTTCCATGCTTTGTGGTTCAAGAATTATATCTAGTATTGCTCAATCAAGTAGTTGAGAGGTGTAGATCCATCTCTCTATCCATTGGCACTCAAAATATTGCTTCACCAAGTAGTGGAGAGGTGTTTTGAATTCGGCCTAAAGTTCCAAGTTGTTTGTGTTCATCTTCCAAGCTAGATCCTTCAAAGGCTGATCAATCCATGATCACATCAAGTGGTATCTAAGCCAGGTTGCTTGGTTGGTGATTTGTGTTGTAAGTTTCTTCAAAAACCCTTTGATTTTCGTTTATAAACTTGAAGAAACTTGTTGCTCTTTTTCTACCCTTGGCCGAAACTTTAGGCCATTCTTTTTCAAAGTTCAAGTGCAAAAAGTTGTTGTTTGTTTGTTGGAATGATGTTGTGATGAAGAAAGTTGTGTGATTGATGCAAAAGATTCAAGAAAAGTTCAACTTTTGAAGAGAGAAAAAGTGTGTTCATAAAGTGTTCATCTTGAGTTCATACAAAGTTCATCACAAAAAGTACGTTTGATCTAAAAGTTCTTAATAACTTGCACTAAAAACTTGTTTGTTGTTTCCAAAATACCTTTCTTACATCCTACCTTACTTCTTTCAACCCTCATCTGGTGGCAAATCAGTGCGCGTGATTGCCACGTTCCGGTTTGACTTGCGTGTTACGACATTGACGGAAACCATTAGGTCGACTTTGCGTACTAGGGCGCGATTGTCGAGGAATAGAGTGATCCTCTGAGGTTCTGATTTGACGAGTCGCGTTGAGTAGTTGTAAAACGTTACCCCTTTAGGTATGAACAGTGAATGTATTTATAGTCCTATGTCTCAGTGGCATTATTGTAATATCTCAATGTAAGGTGATTATACTTTTAAGGTCATATATGCACTTCGGGAAGTATGGTTCGGGAACGTCCTTAATCTATATTCGGGTTATATGCTAGTTTTTTAATGGGGCCCTTATTTCGGGCTTATGAGTGGGCCTTTTGTTAGGCCTTTTATGCGTATCTGGGCCTGGCGGCCATCAAGTACCCCCCAAGCCCTTTTGGTCGACTAAAAGGAGTCCAAAGTTCTTTTCTAGAAGATCCATTTTTAGAGTCTGTGAGTCATGTTCGGGAAATTGCTTGGTTCGGGATACTGTCTTTGTTCGGGCATCTGATTCATCTTCTGTTCGGGTAACTGAGTCTGTATTTTGAAAACATCGTTCGGGCATGTGGCTCCTCTTGTGTTCAGGTAATTAAGTCGTTTCCCGTACTAGTGTGTTCGGGAGACTAAAGATGTGGATTCTCCTTTTCTCAGACATGGTTCGGGCTTCCGAGTAGTCTCCCCTATCATTGTATTCGGGAAAACGAGGATGTGGATTCCTTATTTTCTCGAACAATGTTCGGGCTTTTGAATCGTTTCCCGTACTATTGTGTTCGAAGCGAGGATGTTTTCTCCTTTTGTCTCGAACCATGTTCGAGCTTCTGAGTCGTTTCCCGTACTATTGTGTTCGGGAAACTGAGGATGTTGAGTCCC
Organism: Stellera chamaejasme; assembly: GCA_024586325.1. NCBI lineage: Eukaryota > Viridiplantae > Streptophyta > Magnoliopsida > Malvales > Thymelaeaceae > Stellera > Stellera chamaejasme. Next base: position 24,267,648 of record CM044981.1, read on the forward strand.
CCTTCTGTCTCGAACAATGTTCGGGCTTCTGAGTCGTTTCCCATACTATTGTGTTCGGGAAACTGAGGATGATGATTCCTCCTTTTGTCTCGAACAATGTTCGAGCTTCTGGATCGTTTCCCGTACCATTGCGTTCGGGAAACTGGGGATGATGATTCCTCCCTTTGTCTCGAACAATGGTCGAGCTTCTGAGTCGTTTCCCGTACTATTGCGTTCGGGAAACTGAGGATGATGATTCCTCCTTCTGTCTCGAACAATGTTCGGGCTTCTGAATCGTTCCTGAGATTTATTCATTCGGGATCTGGCACGGTTGGTATTCCCAACGGTTATTTCTGAATCGACGGTGGAGATCACATGTCTTTTGGCGATTCATCTGCCCGATCTTTTCTATAAATGTGAGATTGAGCCTCACTTTCATTTGCATCTCTCAAGCTCTTCTCTCCTCACAATAAAATCACGACGGACAATCCCACGCTCCAGGAGGCTGTTAGTATCTTCAAGAGGTGGAGGAGTGTTGAAGAATCTAATCCAGAAGACTTCTTCCCCCCTTTCCTCGGAGAAACCACCGTACCGGACGGTTACAGAGGTTCGTCCGCCGTTCATCAATTCTACCGGCTCCACCGTCGAGTAGTTGACGCCGCTGCCGTCACCCGGCCTTTTACTCTTCTTCCAGCGAGTCGTCCTTGTCTCCTCCGGCCATTTACCCGAGGTACATGAGAATGGCTCCTACTTTTCCCATCCCTTCTACTGCTCGTCCTTCCGGTTGCCTTTTAGAAACCAAGGGCGAGGTTCCCGAAGGTTGGTGGTCCGAGATAGAGAACTACCGGAGCAAGGCAACTCCGGAGTTAATAAAGGAGTGGCAGTCCACTCATTTTTTCCCGATGACCGTTCATACTCGGGTCCCTTCCCCAGAGTGCAGGGCGTATGAGCCTGGGAAAGGGTGGTTGGTGATCTTCAAGGATCAGCTGCTGTGCGGGCTGCGCTTTCCCCCGCACCCATTCGTCCGGCAGCTGGCGGAATCCCACGGGCTAGCGGTTAACCAATTCAGCCCGAACACCTACGGCCATGTGAACGCATATCTCATTCTTTGTGCTCTGCTCGAGACAGAGCCAACCATATCCACCTTCCTTGACTATAAGGTCAACGTGATCCCGAGGAACTGTTTTTACTTCTTCGATGCCGGGGTCCTCCTACCGTGAAGTTCAATTTCGTTTGGAACTTGCCATCCAGCCGCAAGGGATGGCATCGGGAATTTTTCTTCATGAAGCCTGATGCGTCATGGGGGAGGATTCAAAAGCCCGAATGCCCAAACTTAAGGAGTCAAGTAGAGAGATACAAGAGGATAAAGGAAAGGCAGCTCATGCATTCAACTTGGTCCAATCCAATGTCCAACAAGCTGCCCAACTTATCATCATCACCATATGGGCTCACAACAATGCTCAAGCCCAATATGGTGATCAGAGGCTCAGCCAAGTCAAGGTCCATGCCTTCAACTCTTGGCTCAAGGTTACTCACAACTCCTTGGTCCAAGACATGTCCAAATTGGCCCAACCCAATGCCAAGGAGGACAATTCTCAAGGGTGCTCTACACTTGAAGGGTACCCTCCTCCATTCCTAGGGTACCCAACACTCAACGGGAGCCATACAAATCAAGTCCACCAACAAAATGCTCAAAGTGTTCCAAATGACTTGTTGGTGAACTCTTCAAAGTGTCCTATGATTGTAGGGTACCCTACAAATGAAGGGTACCCCAGCCCTACACAAGACCAAGATGCCCTACATGTTTTACCAGCACTAAAGGCCACTTTTATGGCAAGACCAAGTCTTGATGGTGTCCACGTGTCCACTAACAACATAAATGGAGTTCTAGACGTTGGTCATCAATGCCCCATCATAAATAGCCTCTCAAATCAAATGGACATGTTTATTTCGGTTTCTAACAGCCTTGAGGAGGTAAGAGACATTGGAATTTAATGGTGGATCCGTTGGAGCTTTATTGGAGGCTTTATGGAGCATTTGGAGCCATAATGAGGTGTTTTAAAGGCTTGTTTTGCCTTAAACTCATTCCATCCGAATTCTTTTCTTTTCCTAGGATATTGTTACATCATAATAGCCTAGAATAAGTGTGTTTTATGATTATAGACGTTGAGCATTTAGTATTAGCTTTATTTCCTTCATTATGACATTTAAGTGGAGGAATTGTGTAGTTAATTGCCTAGTTAAGTGTCTAGTCATTGTAAGCAGCCCCTTAGTCCTATAAAAGGAGGCTTGCACGAAATTTGTAGGAAACATATCATACATTTCAGAAGAAAAACGTTTTCCAACTTTGAGAGTGATTCTCTTGTTGATCTATCTTCACTTTCCACTCAACTCTTGTCCAAGTTTCTTGAGCAAGTTTAGTGAAATCCAAGATTGTCTTCTCACTTGAAGAAGAAGGTGTTGGATCCATCTACACCCCCCATTTTGGCAACAAAGACTTGCTTTGTCTTGAACTTTCAAAGTATCAAGAAGGAGGAGTCGCCAAGGCAAAACACCATCTTTGCTTGAACAAAGATTCAAGAGGAATTGGCGGCCATATCTATCAATTTCAAGCTTCCGCAATCTGATTTTCTTCATTTCCATCAAGTGTTCATCCTTTGTTAAGCTAGATCAAGCGTGAGGTGTTTTCGGCCTTATGGAAACACATCAATTGGTATCAGAGCCAATTGCTTGACAAGGAGAAGTTTTCTATCCCTTTTCTATTCAATTCCGCAACTACATCTCTTTTTTATTTCATCTTGTTTTATCATCATCCATCTTATTTATTCTTTCCATTTCATCTTGTGTTTCAAGTGTTGTGCCATCTTTTCTATTCTATTCTATCATTTCATACAAAAAGATAAAAAAAAGTTACTCACACAAGTGTTTGTGAAATTTCAGCAAGCTTTGAAGCAAAAAGAAGCATTTTGGCACAACAAAAGCAAGGAAAGAACAAGCTTTGTGATTTTGCAAAAGCCACCTAAGCCAATTCTTTCAAGTTGCGGAAATTGTCTTCAAAACCAAGCCAATTTACAATCTACCCTTTGCAAAAAGTAACCGACATTTTCTTCAAAGGTTTGAAACTTTCTTGTGGTTTTAAAACTTGTTTTGAGCATCTTGTTCAAAAGTTTCGAGCTAGAAAGGTTGCTAGATCTTGTAAAGAGAATTTTGGTGACTAAGAGTGGAAAAAGGCTTGAGTGTTACATTTTTGCCAAAGAGTGTAAACACGAGTGTGGAGTGAAACACTAAGGGAGTGTGGTGAGGTACAACTTTATTGTTTGATTGTGTAGGTACCAAAATGAGATGTTTTAAGACATTTCAAGGATTTGATGATAGTGAAGGATATTGGTCATGGGAAAGTCAAATGGAGAATATTCTCTCCAAGGCACACAAAACGCCCCACATGCAATTTGTGACCGCCATGGAAAATTTGGGTGAGGAACCTTATCAATGGGTTCTTGATGAAAGAAGGAATGGTTATAAACCCATTTCAACATGGGAACATTTGAGGCGTCTTTTGAGGAAAAGGTATGCACCTTCATATTCTACTTCTACACCTCAATCATTTTCCTACCTTTCTCAAAATTCAAGCCCTCCAACAAAACACTTTCCTACTCACCTCCTTCAAATGGCCTACCCTACACAAAAGAGTCCTACTTCCTACCACAATTCAAATGACCACCTCTCACAAAAAGAATGTGACAGTGCATACAATTCTTTTCTAGCTTCTATTGAGACCATAAAGAGTTTGATGCAACAATCCATGGAGGAAAATGGAAGAATTTGTGAGGAAGAGAGAAAAAGAGAAGAAGAGAGGAAGAGAGAAAATGAAAGAGTGATGGCCAAAACCAAAGAAAAAGAAAGAGAGATGGCCATGAAAAAAGAGAGCAACTTGAGAGCCACAAAAGAGATTGATGAGAGAAAACAAGAGTGTCAACTTAGCCAATGTACTTCTTGTATTATGCTTGAGGAAACTTTTGAAGAAGCAATATCCATTGAAGAAGAGCAACCACATCAAGAGGAAACCTCAATTTTGAGGGATGGTAACTATTCTCTTTACTCAATTGATTTATTTGATAAAAATGATTCTTTGAGTATTGATATGCTTGATGTTGTAAAATCTGGAACTAAGCATGATACTCTTCCCACGGATGATTTTTATGCTAGTTTAAGATTTGTTGAATCTTCTCATGAGTATGTTGCATATGTTGATCCTTATGCTTCATTGTTAATTCCAATGAATGATTGGAAAAATGTTCTTAAGCATGCTCTGTTTTCATCATCTATTGTTGCTAGAACTAATAGCAAAATTTTTGCTAATTCTTGCCAAATAGTTGCTGCCCATGTTGGAAATGATATGAAAATTCTACCATTTATTGGGTCATATGATTATGGAGATGCTAAACAAGTTGAGCATGACAAATTTGTAGAAAAGAGATTTGGTAATGAATTTGATCATGAATTGTCCTTTTGTGTCATTCTTCTTGTCCTCATTTTGAAATTTGACACATACAATTTGTTGAAGAATGAGAGGCTTCAAAAGTCTATATTTATGTTTGATCCAGGAGTATGTTTGAGTGAATTAACTTATTCGATCAAGCATGAGAATGACTTTTGTTCAAGTTTCTTGCTTAGAAATGGTGATGATCTTTCTTGTACAAGATTAGCTTTAAGTTCACCATGTTATGATGTCTTGATGCTAAGTGATTACAATGCCACCATTTCCTTGAATGAAAATTCCATGAAGATTGATTCATGTGCAAATTTGAGAAATGCAAATGATATTTGTTGTGGGAAAATAATGCAAATTTGTCACCGCATGCCGCCCGAGCCCGGTTGCGGAGGCGGGGGCGCCGGAAGCGGAAGCCGGAATGGAAAGGAGTGGCAGGTCCATCGAGACCCGCCGCGCGTAGCGGATCCGAAAACGGAAAGATTGTGGAAGCAAACTAACGGAAATTTCATGCGTATAACCAAAATAAAATGCAACCATACAATTCATGCACTAATAACAGAGTAAGCCCCGCCCTCCGTGGACGAGTGCTTACGCACCAAAACATATATACATACAAAATTCACAGAACCTAAGGTGTCTAGCAAGCGCCAAGCGCTCAGAACAGATATAGAACAGAATATACAAATATATACAGAAATACAATCATCACAGCAAACCAGAAAATATGCACATGCAGCTACAGAGCCAAGCCTAGTACTAAGCGTCAAATACCTCGCGCGGGATTCAGATCCAAAAGACAATCCCGGGCCGCAAGGTGAAGCTGCTGCAAACACTACCGAGGTAGAACCTCACGGAAACCTACTCCGCAGGCCGCTTATCGTGTCTACTCGAAACCCAAACACAGAACCCAAAAAAAGGGTGAGTCCTAAAAGGACCCCGTAAGGGATTTGGGGTAAGATAAGTATATGCAACCCTGCAAAACAGAAAGATAGCAATATACGCAACAGAATACAGAATAACATACATGTACCAGAAACAAATCGGAATCCCGAAGGATGTGCGATTCCAAATCGCCATAAACCTTATAACAAATCGGAACGACAGCCTCCCACTAAGGGGAGTCAGAAGCCGAAGCTATTACAGAAGCATGGTGCACCAGTGGGTAGCGAACCCACAACTGTCGTAGTGTTAATGCATGCAGTATGCCATAAGGCATACTCCTACAAACGTAGGATTAATGCAGGCAGTATGCCATAAGGCATACTCCTACAAATTACGTAACGTACCTTAAAGCACAGATTTCCGAAATAGCTGCAAAATGTAAATGCAACAACACATACACCTACAGACTACGAATATGCCCTAGGCATATAATACCGAAATACTTGCATGTAAAGTGAAACTAAACATACACCTATCTTACCAAAAATAGCAGAACCAAACCCTTACCTTACAAATCCAGAGTATTTGACCGATTCTGGATGATTTCCAAACCACGACCCGAAACTCCGAAACCCCTCTTTTTCTCACCTCAGAACCTCAGAATCTGACAAACCAAGTTGAATTAGAATCCTTATCGACCACACTACCAAACTACACCCCCGACCCCCAAAACCTAAAATCCGGCAGAACTTCCGTAAAATGCCAGATTTCCACAGAAATGTCAGAATTCAGAACCAACCTAGACAAAGCAAGACTATACATCGACAAACATAATTCAATAAGCAGAACTGATCAAATCCAACCTTAAACCCTTCATTATCCGCTATTTTCCGATAATCCCGCTTAATTGCAACTTTTCCATTTCTTGACCGAATTCAACGTTTCAAACTTCAAATCACTCCTAAATTCAACCCCAACACCATATTAACATCCAATTCAACCAAAATGAAACTCCAACATGGAAAAAGAATCATCCCAAAATTCGGTTCTTAACCAACTTTTTATCCAATTTCCAAATCAATCCATTCAAGCTTCCAATTAATCATTCTAACCACCAATTTCACTTCTAAACCATGAATGCTATCCAATTGCATCCAAAACAACAAAATGCACAATGAACACCAACCTAAAAATTCGGCCATTTGGGGCTTTTTAAACCAACTTGTTTTCCATCAAATTGAATCCACACATAAGCTTAGAATCATGCTAGGATTAACATACTTGAAGCATGAATCAAGATAACAAACACACATCATTTTGGAAAATTCCAAGAAAATAAATGGTTTCTTCATCCAAGATGTGTTTTCCAAAATCCAACACTTGATTAACACTCTCCTACCACCCAAGAACAACATACTAAAAGATGGGAGGAAGAAAATCATCCTAGCTTATAGCTAAGAACAAACCCATCAAATGCAAAAACTCCTCTTTTCACCACTAATCTTCCAAACTAATGAGAAAAGAGGAGTTAGGAGGATGCTTACCTCAAGTAGCAACCAATTCCTCTTTGATCTCTACCAAAAAGAAGAAGTTCAAGCTTGAGGTTGGCCTTCAATGGAGGTTTCGGCAAGAGCAGCAGGAAGAAGAAGATGAAGAAGAAAAGAAATGAAAATAAGTCTCTTTTATGAAATATTATGTCATAATATATATATTCCTACTCTTTAACCCATACCACTCCATCTTTAATAAGAGCTAGCCATGTGTCCCTTATAATATCTCCTCCCAATTGCTGCCGAAAAGAACAAATGCAGCCCATACCCATTTTATTAATTTTGCAACCAATTGCAAATTAACTCCCAATTTTTCCGAAAGTTCCAATTCTTTTGCCCAAAAATATTTACCGAACTCCAAAATTAACGAAACTTGGACACAACCCTCAGAATACTATAACATTCACAGAACATTTTTCAGAAACTCATTTACCTTTCCGGAGTGTCCTACCGAGCTCGCTGAACCCGAACCAAAACCCGACGTGCGGCGTGTCAACTCGAACCGAAATTCCGTCACTCCAAAAATTTGGACCAACTTTGCAATTGTGTTCACATTCATCATTTCTATCTTTGAAATTGCTAATTTGGTCCTCGAGAAAGGCCTATGATGTGAACCCGTCCAATGACCTACATGCACACATGTGCAACCTAGAGGACCCAAGAGCCAGAATGCCAAAGCTAAAGGGTCAAAGTGGATATTTACAAGAAGATGAAGGAAAGGCAGCCCATGCCTTCAACTTAGGCCATTCTAATGCCCAACAAGCCACCCAACTCTTCAACCTCACCATTTGGGCTCACAACAATGCTCAAGCCCAAGATGATGATCGGAGCCTAAGCAAAGTCAAGGCCCATGCCTTCAACTCTTGGCCCAAGGTCACTCACAACACCTTGGTCCAAGACATGTCCAAATTGGCCCATCCCAATGCCAAGGAGGACAATTCTCAAGGGTGTTCTACACTTGAAGGGTACCCTCCATTCCTAGGGTACTCCACACCCAACGGGGGCCTTTAATTCATGTCCACCAACCAAGTGTTCAACATGCTTCAAATGACTTCTTGGTGAACTCTTCAAAGTGCCCTACAATCGTAGGGTACCCTACAAATGAAGGGTACCCTGCCCTACACAAGACGAAGGTGCCCTACATGTTTTACCAGCACTAAAGACCACTTTTATGGCAAGACCAAGTCTTGATGGTGTCCAAACGTCCATTAACAACATAAATGGAGTTCTAGACGTTGGTCATCAATGCCCAATCATAAATGGCATCCAAACATTTAAGGAGTTAGCCGTTGGAGCATTATTAGCTCATAAATGGGTTAATTGCACTCTAAATGCTTTTCAATCTGATTTCTTTTGATGTCTAGAGCTATAAACAGCCAAGAAGGAGCCATGAAGATGATAGAGACGTTGAGCATTAATGCTGGACATAAATGAGAGGCTGCTCATTAAGAATATAGCCGTTGGAGCCTTAATTGGCCTCTAAATGGGTTGTTTCTTCTCCAAAGCTTCCAAATTCAAATGGACATGTTTATTTCGGTTTCTAACAGCCTTGAGGAGCTAGAAGACGTTGGAAATTAATGGTGGAGCCGTTGGAGCTTTATTGGAGGCTTTATGGAGCATTTGGAGCCATAATGAGGTGTTTTAAAGGCTTGTTTTGCCTTAAACTCATTCCATCCGAATTCTTTTCTTTTCCTAGGATATGTTTACATCATAATAGCCTAGAATAAGTGTGTTTTATGATTATAGACGTTGAGCATTTAGTATTAGCTTTATTTCCTTCATTATGACATTTAAGTGGAGGAATTGTGTAGTTAATTGCCTAGTTAAGTGTCTAGTCATTGTAAGCAGCCCCTTAGTCCTATAAAAGGAGGCTTGCACGAAATTTGTAGGAAACATATCATACATTTCAGAAGAAAAACGTTTTCCAACTTTGAGAGTGATTCTCTTGTTGATCTATCTTCACTTTCCACTCAACTCTTGTCCAAGTTTCTTGAGCAAGTTTAGTGAAATCCAAGATTGTCTTCTCACTTGAAGAAGAAGGTGTTGGATCCATCTACACCCCCCATTTTGGCAACAAAGGCTTGCTTTGTCTTGAACTTTCAAAGTATCAAGAAGGAGGAGTCGCCAAGGCAAAACACCATCTTTGCTTGAACAAAGATTCAAGAGGAGTTGGCGGCCATATCTATCAATTTCAAGCTTCCGCAATCTGATTTTCCTCATTTCCATCAAATGTTCATCCTTTGTTGAGCTAGATCAAGTGTGAGGTGTTTTCGGCCTTATGGAAACACATCAATTGGTATCAGAGCCAATTGCTTGACAAGGAGAAGTTTTCTATCCCTTTTCTTTTCAATTCCGCAACTACATCTGTTTTTGATTTCATCTTGTTTTATCATCATCCATCTTATTTGTTCTTTCCATTTCATCTTGTGTTTCAAGTGTTGTGCCATCTTTTCTATTCTATTCTATCATTGCATACAAAAAGACAAAAAAAAAAGTTACTCACACAAGTGTTTGTGAAATTTCAGCAAGCTTTCAAGCAAAAAGAAGCATTTTGGCACAACAAAAGTAAGGATAGAACAAGCTTTGTGATTTTGAAAAAGTCACCTAAGCCAATTCTTTCAAGTTGCGGAAATTGTCTTCAAAACTAAGCTAATTTGCAATCCACCCTTTGCAAAAAGTAACCAACATTTTCTTCAAAGGTTTGAAACTTTCTTGTGGTTTTAAAACTTGTTTTGAGCATCTTGTTCAAACGTTTTGAGCTAGAAAGGTTGCTAGATCTTGTAAAGAGAATTTTGGTGACTAAGAGTGGAAAAAGGCTTGAGTGTTACATTTTTGCCAAAGAGTGTAAACACGAGTGTGGAGTGAAACACTAAGGGAGTGTGGTGAGGTACAACTTTATTGTTTCATTGTGTAGGTACCAAAATGAGATGTTTTAAGACATTTCAAGGATTTGATGATAGTGAAGGATATTGGTCATGGGAAAGTCAAATGGAGAATATTTTCTCCAAGGCACACAAAACGCCCCACATGCAATTTGTGACCGCCATGGAAAATATGGGTGAGGAACCTTATCAATGGGTTCTTGATGAGAGAAGGAATGGTTATAAACCCATTTCAACATGGGAACATTTGAGGCGTCTTTTGAGGAAAAGGTATGCACCTTCATATTCTACTTCTACACCTCAATCATTTTCCTACCTTTCTCAAAATCCAAGCCCTCCAACAAAACACTTTCCTACTCACCTCCTTCAAAAGGCCTACCCTACACAAAAGAGTCCTACTTCCTACCACAATTCAAATGACCACCCCTCGCAAGAAGAATGTGACAGTGCATACAATTCTTTTCTAGCTTCTATTGAGACCATAAAGAGTTTGATGCAACAATCCATGGAGGAAAATGGAAGAATTTTTGAGGAAGAGAGAAAAAGAGAAGAAGAGAGGAAGAGAGAAAATGAAAGAGTGATGGCCAAAACCAAAGAAAAAGAAAGAGAGATGGCCATGAAAAAAGAGAGCAACTTGAGAGCCACAAAAGAGATTGATGAGAGAAAACAAGAGTGTCAACTTAGCCAATGTACTTCTTGTATTATGCTTGAGGAAACTTTTGAAGAAGCAATATCCATTGAAGAAGAGCAACCACATCAAGAGGAAACCTCAATTTTGAGGGATGGTAACTATTCTCTTTACTCAATTGATTTATTTGATAAAAATGATTCTTTGAGTATTGATATGCTTGATGTTGTAAAATCTGGAACTAAGCATCTAAACAAGTTGAGCATGACAAATTTGTAGAAAAGAGATTTGGTAATGAATTTGATCATGAATTGTCCTTTTGTGTCATTCTTCTTGTCCTCATTTTGAAATTTGACACATACAATTTGTTGAAGAATGAGAGGCTTCAAAAGTCTATATTTATGTTTGATCCAGGAGTATGTTTGAGTGAATTAACTTATTCGATCAAGCATGAGAATGACTTTTGTTCAAGTTTCTTGCTTAGAAATGGTGATGATCTTTCTTGTACAAGATTAGCTTTAAGTTCACCATGTTATGATGTCTTGATGCTAAGTGATTACAATGCCACCATTTCCTTGAATGAAAATTACATGAAGATTGATTACAGAGAGCGATACGCTGAAGCCCCCATCCAGTCTTGGAGTGAGTTGAAGAGGTTGTTGTGGCAACGATATGGACTCTGTCAAGAAGAGCCACCCCCTCCATACTACTCCCAGGCGAGGGCCCCCATGCGCCCTGCACCCAGTACCCCAGTCAGGCTCCGCCACCATACTCCACTCGACGGGTCTTCGCCCTCAGGCGAACCAACTTCCTTCCAGGAGAGGAGGCGAGGACCCCTATTGATGTGATCACGGGGGGGGGGGGTAAGTGATCACGCACTCGGATCTAGCTTGAAGGAGGAAGTTTCCAGCAAGAATGGAAACGAAGAACAGAGGAAGAACACGAAGGAAACAGAGTCGGCCAAGGGAACCTCCTCACTAGGAGGTGAGGCAATGCCCTTGAAAATGCCTGGGAAGTGAGATGGGATCTAGCACCTCTTGACTACAAGGTCAAGCAATACTAGATATTATGCTTGGATCCTCTTGCCTGGATCACTAGGGAAATGGAAATGCAAGAGTGGAGAACACAAAAGCCGATGACTCCCCGGGAGTGTTTCAGCCGAATTGTTTAAATTCAATAATATGTTCTAGGTTACAATGGTGGCTGCCACTTAGCTTATATAGTGAAGTGAAATGGAAGAAGTAAGAGGAGTATTTCGAATGTACGCCACAAACCCCTTGGCTTATGAGCCGCGCACCCCACCGCCCAATGCTTGCGCAGCCCAAGTACACACCCCAAATCCAAACCCTCACCAAAATCCAAATGAAGAAACTCTCTCTCAACTGATTGAAAGGCTCAAAAATGAGTACTTAGAATATGAGAGAGAGAGAGAGAAAGAAAAGAAAAGAGAAGAAAGGAGAGAGCTCTCCAAAGCCAAACGAGTGAAAAGATAGACTCACCCGGGCCTTCAACCAAACTCCAAGAAGAACTAACCATTTCATCTTCTCAACCTTGTTGTTCTTCTTTGGTTATGCAGGAAAATGAGGAGGCCGCGGAGGCGCGAAGAGTTGAAGAAAGCGAAGGCGCTACGGCTTTGGAAGGAGGCAGAGCTCATTCGGGAGTTCCAACCGAGCCCACACTTGAGGAAGAAGCCACATTGTTGCTAGAGGAGAAGATGATATGTGAAGAGGACCTACACCTCCCTAACTTGGGAGAAGGTAACTTGTCTCTTTCTTCTGGTAGCGAAGGGTATGCGCAAGAGTGCGAATCCATGGCTTCCTTAAGTTTGCATGCTACGAACGTGGGTGATGGATCAGACACCGTTCGTCCTCCACACCCATTGTTCGAATATATATATGGAACTTCCCCAGATGCCACGTTTAGTATGCCTAGAATGCATGCGCTAAAGAAAGGTCACTTTACTCCAAGAGAGACATCCATGCCTTTCCTTAGCAAACATGAGCATCTTAGAGAAAATAGAGCCGAAACCATGTTAATGGATGAGGTAAAGAGAAAGGGCAGATTGCCCCTCTCCGAACCTCTTGCTTATGCTAATGCTAGTCTCTGCGCGCTGCAGTCTGATATTCCTTCTATGACTAGCTTAGTATTTTCTTCTTTGTCTTGGGAAGCACAAGTGCATGTGGTTTGCGAAGGCAAAGCTTCCCTTGACCCACCCCCTCTCCATGAACAAAGGTCTACAAATTTTAGACCGCATGTCTTCCTTGAGTATAAATTCATTGTTGATTGCATAAAATAGTCTAGGAAGCATGTCATGAATTTTTATAAACTTTTGTTCATGTTCACAATGCATATAGGAGTCATCATGCTCCCGCATATATATGCATATTCACTGCGACCCCTTCCCCCAGTCTCCACTGATGAGCTTTCATTCACTAACCTCTAATGTTCTGCAAAGTTTGTTGTGCTTGTTTCATTTGCAGGAATCTCTCCCCTTAAGATTCGAGGACGAATCTTTTTAAGAGGGAGGGATTGATGTGATCATGGAATCCCCAAGCAACAACAAAGTGTCCTGCACGAAGAGGCGGGTGATGTGATCACAGTGGGTTGTATGACCACAAGCTCGGATCTAGCTCGATGGAGGCGGTTTCTAGAAAGATGGAAACGGAGAACAACGGAAGAAACAAGGAAACAAAGTCGGCCAAGGGAACCTCCTCACTACGAGGTGAGGCAATGCCCATGAAAATGCCCAGGAGTGAAAATGGGACCTAGAACCTTTTGACTACGAGATCAAACAATGCTAGGTATTATATTGGATCCTCTTGCAATGGATCACTAATTGATGTGATCACGAGAAGGAGTGTGTGATCACGAGCTCAGATCTAGCTTGGTAGAGGCAAGGTTCCGAGAAAAGGAAAGCGAAAGCAGAGGAAGAACACGAAGAACACAAAGTCGGCCAAGGGAACCTCCTCACTACGAGGTGAGGCAATTCCTTGAAAATGCTTGGGAAGGAGATGGGATCTAGCACCTCTTGACTACAAGGTCAAGCAATACTAGATATTATGCTTGGATCCTCTTGCCTGGATCACTAGGGAAATGGAAATGCAAGAATGGAGAACACAAAAGCCGATGACTCCCCGGGAGTGTTTCAGCCGAATTGCTTAAATTCAATAATATGTTCTGCCTTACAATGTGGCTGCCACTTAGCTTATATAGTGAAGAGAAATGGAAGAAGCAAAAGGAGTATTTCGACTGTGCATGCGTGCAGAAAGTATAAAGTGCTTTTGCACGCTTACAGAGCGAAAAGCTTCCAAAAAGGTAAAAAGGTAAGGCTAGCCTAAAAGTGTCCAGATGTCTTTTGTGCAAAGTGGTTGTTTGTCTTTCCAAGTATTGGCGGAGAAAGGACACCTTGTGTCAAGTTGGTCGGTCAACTGGCGAAGCCTGGAGGTTACGCGGAAGGCCTTCGCTAGGGGCCTTCGCTAGAATGCCTTCGCCGGGCGCCTTCGCGGAGTTGCCCTTGGCTGAGGCCTTCTCCTTCGCCAAGTGTCCGCGCGCTAAGGCTTGGCTGCTCCCTTCTTCAAGAACGCTTATGCTCAAGACTCCAAGGGGCTTCGCACACTCTTCGTCCAGCGCGATACCGAGTTGGCGAAGTTGTAAGGCCTTTACCCGAGACTCCTCTCGATCGTCCTGCGCCATGAGCCTCATGAAAGCATTAAGGTTCGCTTGGACTTGTTTCAGTCGGGATCTAGTCATGGGTCCGCCAAGACCTTAGAACGGATCAGGGGTCGCGCGCGCTTGAGGTTGTGGTTCATCTGGAACTTGAGGGTCCTTTGGGGCGATGTCCTCATCATACTCTCCCTCTTCGAGAGAATCCGTCCGCGGATTCTTAAAATCTGCTTGTCCTTCAAAGGGAGCTAAATCACAAACGTTAAAAGTTGCATGTACATTATAAGAGCCATCGCAAGGTAAGTCAAGTACATAAGCATTTTCTCCTATTTTTTTAGTGATTTGAAAAGGGCCATCGCCTCTTGGTGCCAGTTTGTTTTTCCTAGCCTGGGGAAATCGGTCTTTTCTTAAATGTAACCATACCCAATCCCCGACTTGAAAACTCCTAAATTTTCTGCCCTTATTAACTCTACTTGCGTAAGATTCATTAATTTTCTCAAGTTGTTTGTGAATCTTAGCATGCAAGTCCTTCATGCGTCGGGCTTTTTCTTTCCCATCTACATCCACCTGCTCAGTGTAGTCTAATGCGACTAAGTCCAAAGGGGTTAAAGGGTTGAAGCCATATACGATCTCAAAAGGACTATGGGATGTAGAGGAATGGTAGGCTCGGTTATATGCAAACTCTACATGGGGCAAACATTTTTCCCATTCTTTCAGATTTTTCCTAAGGAGGGTGCGCAGGATAGTGGTGAGGTCCTATTAGTCACTTCGGTTTGGCCGTCTGTTTGAGGGTGACTGGATGTGGAGTACATCAGACTTGTGCCTAGCTTAGACCAAAGGGTTCGCCAAAAATGGCTTAGGAATCTCGAATCTCTATCGCTAACAATGGATCGCGGGAGGCCATGATATTTAACAATGTTACTAAAGAACAATTCAGCCACATGAGATGCATCTTCAGTTTTATGACATGGGATGAAATGGGCCATTTTGGAGAACCTATCGACTACCACAAATATAGCATCATGACCATGCGATGTCCTAGGTAAACCACTTATAAAGTCCATGCTTATTTCAACCCAAGGAATAGAAGGCGTAGGAAGAGGGGTGTACTTCCCTTTCGGTTGGAGAGTCGACTTGGCTTGGTGGCATGTGACACATCTGGCGCAAGCTTTGGTGACGTCCTTCTTCATGCCTGGCCAGAAGAAGTTCTCCTTAACGGCCTCAAGCGTCTTCTGGACACCGAAGTGCCCCATGAGACCGCCTCCATGCGCCTCTTTGATGATGACTTCGCGCATTGACCCTCTGGGAACGCACAACCTTTTCAACTTAAACAGAAAACCATCAAAAACATAGTAGCCCTTTTGGCTACCTTTAACACGGCAAATATTTCGCCAAAATCCACGTCATGCTCATACATCCCTTTTAAACCTTCAAAACCAACAATCCTTGTATCGAGAGTCATGAGTAATGCATATCTCCTGGATAGGGCATCAACAACAACATTTTCTTTGCCTTTTTTATACTTAATAACATAGGAGAAAGACTCAATGAACTCTACCCACCTAACATGCCTTTTGCTCAAATTTCCTTGTCCTTGAAGATACTTCAAAGACAAGTGATCCGTATGGATTACGAATTCTCTAGGCAGAAGATAATGGCTCCACGTTTGTAAGGATCGCACAAGAGCGTATAGCTCTTTATCATATGTGGAGTAATTCAGGGTGGCTCCACTCAACTTTTCACTAAAAAAGGCGATGGGACGGCCTTCTTGGTGCAAGACAGCGCCGATGCCTATACCACCGGCATCGCACTCTACCTCGAACACTTTGTCGAAGTTTGGCAAAGTGAGTAGAGGGGCATTTGTCGACGAGATTTCAATTCGTTAAAAGATTTCTCTTGCGATGACCCCATTCAAAGACGACATTCTTCTTAGCCGGTTCATGCAAAGGGGCAGCAATGGAAGAGAAGTCTTTAACAAATCTCTGTAAAAACTAGCAAGTCCTAGGAAGGACTGACCTCGATTAAGGAGTTAGGAGTAGGCCAGTCCCGAATGGCACTGATCTTACTCTCGTCTACCTTGACTCCCTTCGCACCCACTACATATCCAAGAAAGTTAACTTTCTGGGATGCGAATACACACTTTTCAAATTTGGCATACAGTTTTTCTAACCTAAGCGTGTCGAGGACCTGCCTCAAGTGCTTAACATGCTCCTCATGGTTCTTAGAATAAACTAGTATGTCATCAAAGTATACTACCACAAATTTCCCAATTAAATGCCTCAAAACATGATTCATTAGACGCATGAAAGTACTTGGTGCGTTAGATAACCCGAAGGGCATAACATTCCACTCATACAAACCAATTTTGGTTTTGAAAGCAGTTTTCCATTCATCACCTTCCTTCATCCAAATTTGGTGATAGCCACTTCTAAGGTCAATTTTTGAAAACACACATGCACCACTCAATTCGTCTAGCATGTCATCAAGTCTAGGTATAGGGTGGCGATACTTTACAGTGATAGAGTTGATGGGGCGGCAGTCCATGCACATGCGCCAAGTGCCATCGCTCTTTGGCACGAGTATGACCGGTACCGCGCATGGCGACAGACTTTCGCGGATGAACCCCTTGTCCAGCAGCTCTTGCACTTGCGATTGGATCTCTTTGGATTCTTAAGGGTTGGTCCGGTAGGCGGCCTTGTTGGGTAAAGGCGCTCCCGGAAGCAAGTCGATTTGATGCTCTATGCCGTGATAGGGGGGAAGGGTTCGCGGCTCATTGAATACTTCGCCGAATTCTTTCAGGACTTTCTGCACATAGAAAGGAAGAGAAGACACATTGTCAAGTGTTAGCATGCAATGAGTGGGAATCAGGAGAAAGCAGATCCTGTTTCCAAGGAACGCTCTTTTAAAATCCCTCTCTTTGGCCATGGGAGGAAGGCACTCTTATTTTCTCGTGGGCTCTCTCGGGGTGTTTCCCATCAATGCACACTCTTTTCCTTCACTCAAGGTTCCTTGAACCTTCTCACCATTTTCTCTCCGCTCTCTGCCCTCGCCCTTTCTTTTTCTCTCGGCCTTACTAGCCAGGTGAATTTGATCCTGATGGGCTTGAGTTGGGGTGAGGGGAAGCAGGGTGTATGGTTTCGTTAATGCAGGATCGAAAGTGGTATGGGTGACTCCGTCTTGAGCCCGCGATGCATGGGCATCATCGTGGGCTTGCGAGCTTTCCGGTTGCTTTCCTTGAGCTACTTCTACTCTCGTTAGTCGCTCATTCGTCATAGCGACTTGAGCTCCCAGTTCATCCAACCTCTGTAAGATCTTTGCTAGCGTGCTGTGCACGGTTAGCTGGGATGGATGGGGGGGATGAGTCTGTTGAAACCATCTGTGACACAGTACTGTTGAAGATATGTAGTCAGGAAAGAATCTCACCACTCCCTGAGTGTTTACTCTCGCTCTCGTGTTTCTCTCAACAACTTTGTCACTTCGGCTGTTCACCGACGGCTTTTACAAGTTCTCTAAACTTGATACCGTTTTCAACCTTAGATCAAAGATGAACACGCAAGAAAATACAAACAAAACTCTAGTAAAACCGCAACTTGAAATTCAAGAAAATGACTAGTTACTTGAAACCAGTTTTGTGGGATATCGAGGTCGAGTTGGGGTCGAAAGAGACTGGTTGGAAGATTAGAAAAGGCTTTTGCAGTCACAAACACTTTTGTTTAAGTTCTGAAACTATTGGTCGGATCAAACTTACTGTTCACTTGTGTTTTGGTAAGAACACGTAAGAACATTCAAGAACTTTTCCAGAACGCAGAAACTTGCTCAATACTTTTCTTTCTTCAAACGTTTTTCTTTACACATTTGTCGCTCAAGACAACTCTTTTGGCTTATCTCGAAAATACTTGGTTTTAAACAAGCATACTTTTTAACAACTGTCTTGGTCTCACTGAGATCATCAACCGAAATTCCTTCAAGCGTAAGAAAGGTAACAAAAGGTTTTGCTTGAAGAAAACTTAACAAGAACACGATTACCTCCAACAAGCAAGTTGGCTCTGATACCACTTGATGTGATCACGGGGGGGTGAGTGATTGATGTGGACATCCACCCCACTTGCACACAAGAGACGCCAAGCCCATTCCAAGGCCTCAATGGACCCATGACACGATCTAGGTCAAAGAAGGTGCAAGAGAAGCTCCAAGCGTTTATGAGGATCATGGCACAAACCGAGGAGCGGAATGAAGATCGAGACCAAGACCTCAAGCTTCAACTCATGGGAATTCAAGTGGAGAAGACCCCAAACCATTTGGGAAGCATCACCTACACTTCCCTTGAAGCCGAGGAGAGCGCCACGCGCTCCACGCGCCACCACCCCTCACCCAGACGCCCCACGCGCTCACCACCACCCCGGACCAAGGCGCCACCACCCATGGACAGCTACCTAGCCTTCCCCAACCTTGGAGATGCCCGGAAGTAGCCCCACTCGCCGGCCAAGCGCGCAACGTGCCACTTCAAGCCCGCGCGTGTGGGCCACGCGCCACCATGTTTGGGCCGGCCCAAATTCATCCAATTTCAGCCCAATCCTCCATTATATCAGATTTTTATCTTAGTTGACTTATATTTGAACAATATTTATGTTATTGGAAGATGGGAGGGAAAGTAGGTTAAAGTGGAGGTCTTTACTCACTAGTTTGAAGTAATGGTTGGTCCTTGCCCTCCATTACCACAAATGGTGGTTACCTTTCACTTTTCCCTCACCATTTTAAGTAGTATCATCATGGTTTCTTTTTGTCTTATGGGAATGGTAAGTAACCCTAGAGTGTTTGTCAAAAGTGTTACTACACTTTGGACAATAACCTCCACTTACCTTTCCTATTTAAGCTAGCAACTAAACCTTGTAATGGTAGAACTCATTTTATGCTATTGCTGCCGAAATCTCTTCTCCTACAAGAGATCATTTTGGCTTTTGGTTCTCATTTCTACAATCCATTCCCTTGTCCCATAATTTTGGTTCAAGAATTATATCTAGTATTGCTTGATCAAGTAGTTAATAGGTGCTAGATCCATCTCCTCCCCTAGGCATTCCAAGCATTGCTTCATCTTGTAGTGAAGAGGTTCTTGGAGAAGCCGAAAGTATCATCTTGTTCTTGTTCATCTTCCAAGCTAGATCCTTCCAAGAGTTGATCATTTTTGGTGATCACATCAGTGATCACGGGTTCGGATCTAGCTTGGTAGAGGCAGGTTTCCAGAAGATGGAAACGAAACAGAGGAAGAACACGAAGAAGACAGAGTCGGCCAAGGGAACCTCCTCACTACGAGGTGAGGCAATGCCCTTGAAAACGCCTGGGAAAGGAGATGGGATCTAGCACCTCTTGACTACAAGATCAAGCAATACTAGATATTATGCTTGGATCCTCTTGCCTGGATCACTAGGGAAGTGGAAATGCAAGAATGGAGAACACAAAAGCCGACGACTCCCCGGGAGTGCTTCAGCCGAATTGCTTAAATTCAATAATATGTTCTAGGTTACAATGGTGACTGCCACTTAGCTTATATAGTGAAGTGAAATGGAAGAAGCAAAAGGAGTATTTCGAATGTGCATGCGTGCATAAAGTATAAAGTACTTTTGCACGCTTACAGAGTGAAAAGCTTCCAAAAAGGTAAAAAGGTAAGGCTAGCCTAAAAGTGTCCAGATGTCTTTTGTGCAAAGTGGTTGTTTGTCTTTCCAAGTATCGGCGGAGAAAGGACACCTTGTGTCAGGTTTGGTCGGTCAACTGGCGAAGCCTGGAGGTTACGCGGAAGGCCTTCGCTAGGGGCCTTCGTTAGAATGCCTTCGCCGGGTGCCTTCGCGGAGTTGCCCTTGGCTGAGGCCTTCTCCTTCGCCAAGTGTCCGCGCGCTTAAGGCTTGGCTGCTCCCTTCTTCAAGAACGCTTATGCTCAAGACTCCAAGGGGCTTCACACACTCTTCGTCCAGCGCGATACCGAGTTGGCGAAGTTGTAAGGCCTTTACCCGAGACTCCTCTCGATCGTCCTGCGCCATGAGCCTCATGAAAGCATTAAGGTTCGCTTGGACTTGTTTCAGTCGGGACCTGGTCATGGGTCCGCCAAGGCCTTGGAACGGATCAGGGGTCGCGCGCGCTTGAGGTTGTGGTTCATCTGGAACCTGAGGGTCCTTTGGGGCGATGTCCTCATCACAAAGCCTACAGGCGGAGCCATCCCCACAAACCCCCCCAAGGCAAAGCCCTCATGCAACAATGTCCACGAGAAGTCTTCAAGGTAAAGGCAGGGTCTTCCTGCGAAGCTTCCTGGCGAAGGCGAAGCCTCTGGGCGAAGTCATCCCAGCAAGTCTCCTGGCAAAGGCAACGTCTACAACCAGAAGACTTCCAGTTCAGACGCTAAGGAAGAGTTTTCCTACTGTGAAGCCTCCAAGCAAGGCGAAGCCTTCTTCGCGAAGCCTCCAAGAGAAGGCGAAGCCAAACCAGACAAAGCCTTCTCCGCAAAGCTTCCTAACGAGGGCGAAGCCTTCAGAGCGGGGCCTCCAAATGACGAAGCCCTCCAAAGAAAGCCACCTAAGCTTATCAAGTCGGCCAAACCACTCCCGACCATTCTGGCCCATCCCGCCTTTCACGCTGACACTCGGGAGCAAACTTATCTACTTTTACCTTTTTATCTTTTAGTCAGACATGCATGCAAAAGTACTGTACACTTTATGGCATGTATGCACCTTTTTGTAAGAGTCTGTTCCCTTCTTCCCTATAAAAGGAACAACAGACTCCTAGAATAGATAGAACATATGTAAAGCTTAAGAAGGACAATTCCTTAAGCCCGGTTCTCACCCCCTGCTATAATCCGCCATCCCCCTTGATTGATTGTTTATCATCAAGTTTAATATCTAGTATTGCTTAATCTCGTAGTTAAGAGGTGCTAGATCTTCCATACTCCCCAGGCTTATCGCAGATATTGCCCAACCTCGTAGTTGGGAGGTGTCTGTGGCCGAATCTATCCTTCTTTGTTCGTCGACTCCTTCAAGCTAGATCTGCGCTTCCGTACAATCTCGCGGTTTCGCGTCAAGTGTACCCGTGATCGTATCATCTATCCACCTAACATGCCTTTTATTTAAATTTCCTTGCCCTTGAAGGTATTTCAAAGAGAGGTGATCCGTGTGAATCACAAATTCTCTTGGCAACAAATAATGACTCCACACTTGTAGTGACCTTACAAGAGCATAAAGCTCTTTGTCATAAGTGGAGTAGTTCAATGTAGCACCACTCAATTTTTCGCTAAAGAAAGCAATGGGTCGGCCTTCTTGGTGTAAAACGGCACCAATTCCAATTCCACTTGCATCACATTTAACCTCAAATACTTTCTCAAAGTTAGGCAAAGCAAGATTAGACAATCTAAATGGCATGACATTCCATTCATATAGTCCAATTTTAGTCTTAAATGTCGTCTTCCATTCATCTCCCTCTTTCATTCTTATTTGATGATACCACTTTTCAAATTAATCTTAGAAAAGACACATGCACCACTCAATTCATCAAGCATATCATCAAGTCTAGGGATAGGATGTTTATACTCTACAGTGATTGAGTTGATGGGACGGCAATCCATGCACATCCTCCAAGTTCCATCACTTTTGGGCACCAATATGACCGGTACGACACACGGATAAAGACTCTCCTTGATGAACCCTTTTTGAAGCAATTCTTGCACTTGTGCTTGGATCTCTTTGGACTCTTGAGGGTTAGTCCTATAGGCAGCCTTGTTGGGAAGTGGAGCACCCAAAATCAAGTCAATTTGGTGCTCAATGCCTCTATAGGGTGGGAGGCCACTAGGCTCCTCAAAAGGTGCTCTTTTGAAATCTCTCTCTTTGGCCAAGTGGGGTATGCACTCTTGTTTTCTCTCATGCTCTCTTGAAGTGTTTCCCACATATGCACACTCTTTCTTTTCTCTCAAGGATCCTTGATCCTTCTCACCATTTTCTCTCTTCTCACTTCCCTTTTGTTTCCTCAAACTCTCGGCCTTGCTTGCAAGATGCACTTGGTCTTGTAAGGCTTGGGTAGGGGTGAGTGGAAGGAGTGTGTAGTTTCTGTTTTGATGGGTGATAGCATACTTGTTGGCATTTCCATGATGAATGGCATGCTTGTCGAATTGCCATGGCCTCCCAAGCAAGATGTGAGTGGCTTGCATCCTCACAACATCACAAGTGATGGTATCTTCATATTTGCCAATTCGGATTGGCACTTCAACTTGCTTCACCACTTTGACAAATGATCTATCATCCACCCATTGGAGTTGGTAGGGCTTTGGATGCAACTTGGTGGGAAGATGCAACTCATTCACCATATCTTCACTTGCGGCATTCACACAACTACCGCTATCAACAATGAGGCTACATAGTGCGCCATTCACAAAAGCTCTTGTTTGGAAGAGGTTCTCCCTTTGTGAAGTTTAAGCCTTGGAGAACTTTGTAGAACTCTCTTGGTAACCAAGATGTGCCCCTCAAGAGGCAACTCCCCCTCTTCTTCTTCTTCAATTTCTTCATTAGGAAGCTCAAGTGTAGCTTTGATGTGATCTCGGGGGGGGGGTAAGTGATCACGCGCTCGGATCTAGCTTGAAGGAGGCAGTTTCCAGCAAGAATGGAAACGAAGAACAGAGGAAGAACAAGGAAACACAAGTCGGCCAAGGGAACCTCCGCACTACGAGGTGAGGCAATGCCCTTGAAAACGCCTGGGAAAGGAGATGGAACCGAGAACCTCCTCACTACGAGGTGAGGCAATGCAAGGTATTATATTGGATCCTCTTGCGTGGATCACTAAAGATTGGCGAAGCAAGATTTGAGAAGGAGATGGAACCGAGAACCTCCTCACTACGAGGTGAGGCAATGCAAGGTATTATATTGGATCCTCTTGCAATGGATCACTATGATTGGCGAAGCAAGATTTGAGAACCCATAAAGGGCTTGAGGAATTTTCCTTCTCAAGCTTTTCTTTAAAATTGGTTCTGTTTATTACAAGAGAAAGCTCCTCCATTTATAGTAGAAGGAAGCATGTGTGGCATTTATGGGAGGTATGGGTTAGGGGACAAAAGATCCTTGATTTAAGGGATTGGAAGGGATGGTGATGGAAGTGACGTTGCAGGTTACCTACTCCCATCCTTTCCATTTCTCCATAAATTGCTTTATGGGAAAATGGGAAGGACATACAAAAGGCATGATCGGGGCTTCTCCAAAGTGCCTTCTCCAAAGTGCCTTTGCCAAAGTGCCTTTGCCAAAGTGCCTTCGCCAAAGTGTCTTCGCCAAAGTGCCTTCGGCTCGCGGAACTTTACTGTTTTCTGAATAACTTGAGCTCTGGAACTCCGATTGAGGTGATTCAAAAGCCATTTTTCTCCTCTTGAAAAGGGCCTCAATATGAAGTCCATTGCTCCAGCTCTTGATGAGTACAGATCCACGTTTTCATCTCCTTTGATCTTCAAACTTGCATCCGGAGTGATTCGAGGCCCCTCATGATCATATCAAGCTTCCTCTTCATCCTCACTTGAGATGTCACCATTGGGCTGAATCACAATAACTTTCTTGTTGGGACAATCCCTCGCATAGTGCCCCTTTCCTAGGCACTTGAAACATTCAATGCTCCGAGTTTGATGAGAACCATCTCCATACGGTTTGGGATGAGTGTTTGGTCTCGGATGGGTGTTGGTGTGAGCTTGTGGTTTCGGATTTGGGAAGTTTTGGTGAGGTGGTGGTCTTGTGGTGGGAGGGTGGTTCGGTTTGGAGGTGGTTGGCTTGATGGAGGGGTCGGTTTGCTCCATTGGATTCGGTTGGGAGTGTATGATGTGATCATGGATTGATCAACCGTTGAAGGATCTAGCTTGGATGATGAACACGAACACTTGTGACTTTCCGGCTGAATTCAAAACACCTCTTCACTACTTGGTGAAGCAATATTTTGAGTGCCAAGGGGTAGAGATGGATCTAGCACCTCTCAACTACTTGATTGGGCAATACTAGATATAATTCTTGAACCACAAAGCATGGAACAAGGGAATGGATTGGTAGAAGTGAGTGTTCAAACCGAAATGGCTCTCTTTTGGAGTTCAATTTTCGGATTCAAAAACTAAAATTGAGTGACATACATGTCTCCTATTTAAACATGAGAGATGGTGAGTGGAGGGTATTACCCAAAGTGTTGTAAACACTTTTGGCAACTCCCTCTTGTGTCCACTTACCATTTCCATGTAAGAAAAGGAAGGCATGATGGCACTTCCATAAATGGGAAGGTGGAAGGGAGGAATCTTACCTAGTTTGGCAAGTGTGGGCAATACCCAACCATTAGCCAAAACTATTGGATAAAGACCTCCACTACCTCTTTTCCCTCCCTTTGCCTAAATATCTTAAACAACATTCAAATTCAAACGAATAAGTCCACATTTCAGATTAGGGGCTGGAATTGGGCCGGCCCAACTTGGAGAAACGTGGGGAAGGCCCATGGAGGCACGTGAAGGCGCGTTGTTGGCTCGGCCGGCGCGTGACCTTCATTTCCGGGTGTCTTCAAGGCTTGGGAAGGTGGTGCAACATCCCAAAGTTGGTGGAGTCGGGTTCGGGAAGGGAGGTTGGCGCGCGGGGCGCGTGTGAGGGCTGCCTTAGCGCGTGGGGAGCGTGGACTCCTCCTCGGTTCCAAGGGTGGTGAGTGTGATGGTGTCCATGGCTTTGGGAGGCCCTTCAACTTGGATTCTCATGTCTTGAAGCTTGATGGCACGGTCCCGGTCCTCATTCTGCTCCTCTCCTTGTGCCATGATCCAGATGAAGGCTTGAAGCTTGATGTGATCACGGTGGGGGTACGTGATCACTAACTCGGATCTAGCTCGAAGGAGGCGGTTTCCAACAAGAAAGGGAAACGAAACAGAGGAAGAACACGAAGGAAACAGAGTCGGCCAAGGGAACCTCCTCACTACGAGGTGAGGCAATGCCCTTGAAAATGCCTGGGAAAGGAAAATGGGACCTAGAACCTTTTGACTACGAGATCAAACAATGCTAGGTATTATATTGGATCCTCTTGCAATGGATCACTAATGGATTGGTGGAGCAAGATTTGAGACCCACGAAGAACAATATGCGTATTTCCGCAAATATGTGTTCTTACAAAATGAGTTCTCTCTAATACTTAGGTTACAGCTTCCTTTTATAGAAGGAGAAAGAAAGAAGTAAATAATAAAGAATATCTTGACAAGGGAACAGCCTCCTGGATCTATGGTAGGCGAAATGAGAGGTGGCAGCTGATGTGACATTGTAGGCTACCTGCTTTTGCGGCTCCCATTTCCCCAGGAATTGCTTTCGGCGGGAAAAGGGAAGAAGAGGGCCTCTGCACAAGTTGAAGGGTTCGCCGACTTGCGATGGGGACCCTTTTCGCTTGGCGAACACCGGGCTTCGCTTGCTTCGAAATGAGGCACATGTGGTCTTCGCCAACGACCATGGGGGGGGGTCGCAAAGAGCCGTGGCTTCGCAGATGGCCTTGAGTTCGCCCAAAAGGTCCATGGGTTCTCCAGGGTCAATGGGCTCGCCAATAGTCACGGGCTCGCCGTTGATGCTTGGCCTCGCCAAAGACCAAGGGTTCGCCAATGGGGCATGGGTTGACCAAGATCCTTGTGAGCGCGGCTCGGCCTCGAGGCTTCGCCGGTGCCTAGAATGCCGCTTCTTCTCCGCCCGTGCCTTCGCCAAGGGCCTTTTGGACCCTCGGGATGAAGGGTTCACCTTTATCACAAAAATGGGACTGATGCCCACATCATACCCTCCCTCTTCAGAAGAATCCGTCCTCGGATTCATAAGGAAATTGTCCCTACAAATCTTAAGACACCACAACAAACTTGAAGAAGTATCAAGGGTTAGTGAACTAAAAGCGTTAGACCTCAAAGTTTCCCCAAAAATACTCTGAAGGAATGAGATGGACAATCCGCCCTTTCTCTTCGCTTCACTTCTATACTTAGCTTTTAAACAAGCCCACGTAGTTATTCCGGTATCAAATATAAGCCTCGGCCATTCATGGGCATGACCCCAATGTACCGGGCCTAAATCATATCCCAAAACAGACATGGGATCGCCAATTATGTCACCCAAATCATGTTTAATGTTAAGAGATGAGAGATTAGAAGCACAGTTACCCATGTTCACTCTCTCCCTCTTGCTCTTTTCTTCCTTACCGAGAGGGGGTGACACTTCCTTCCCGGATTGTTGAAGGCTCCTTTCAGCCTTTCTTTCCACAGCGTCCTGTACACTCAAAGAAGATAAACAAGGGGGTTGCAAGATACCAATTAGTGGAAAAGTTGGGTCGGTTGAAGGCATGTTGTCCTCGCTTCCACTATTTTGGATCATGGAGTTTCCCTCTTGTTTTCTCTCCGCTTTCTTCTCAATCTCTCCTCTCGGATCGCTCTCTTTCTCGCTCAAGATCTCTTGGACCGCCTCGCTTTTCTCTCTTTCTTCTCTGTCCTTTCCCCTTGTAATTTCTCCTTTCCTCTCAGTTATTTTCCTCTCAACCTTACCACCGGCTGCAGCTTCCTCCATGTGTCCTTGTAACATCTGGTCCTGGAACATAAGTACAAGTTGTTTTAGCTCATCAATGATAGTGGAGGAGCTGGGTCTTTGAGGCACTTCTGGTGTTGCTTCGCCCGTTGGTCGAAGGTGATTGGCGCGACGAAGCAAACTTGTGAGTGGGGGCCTCGTTGGCTTTCGGTTAGTGGATGGGGAACCGCGAATGAGAGGGGGCTCAGCCGGGCGCCGACAGCCTAGGATACGACGGAATGGAGGAATAATACGAGGATGGGGGGTAAGTCCTCCGGTGCTTGGGGTAGCGATAGCGAGGGGGGGTATCTTGGCGATGGCAAGGGGTCGCCACTATCCGTTCAGGGTCTGGACCTGAGTAATACTCATATGCAGCAGGGTATGGAGGATCAAATTCAGAGGATGGGGTCGGTTCGGGCCAGGTTTCTTGGCCAAGGGGGTACTCTGAATAGCTCCCTGAGTATGTATGGTCGAGGGTTTCCTCCGCCCGTAAGTCGATTCTTGATAACAAGGATCCGATTCCGGGTAGTAGTCCTCTTCCACATTCTCCATGAGACTCAAGTTCTGCACATGTGGAAAGTATTGTGAAGCCTCGCTACACTCCCTTAGTGTTTACACTCTTCTCTCGTGTTTAGAACACAACGGTTCTTTCAAGCTTCAAAACTTACCACCAATCTGCGATTAAGATCAAATGCAAACACGCAAAGAATATCCAATGAAATCTTAGCAATATCCGAAACAAGTAAAGCACAAAGTTCTAGTTACTTGAAACTAGCTTTTGAAGTTGGTTGATGGTTGAAAGAAGTTGGGAGTGATATAGAAAAGCCTTTCACAAACACAAAGTTCAGGTTTTCGAAATTATTTTCGATCTGTGAGTACTGTTTACTTGAGTTTCGGATGAACTCTTCAAGAACACTTAGAACTTTTCCTTAATTTATGAACTGGTTTGAATATTTCTTTTCAGTAAACTCTTGTTCTTTTGCACATAGGGAAAACTCTTTTTCTTTTCAAACCGGGTTACTCACGCTTTCATAAACCTTACAATAACTTCAAACAAGGATAACAACTATTCGGCTTCCCTCAAGAGATCATTAACCGATAACTTTTCTTCAAGTTTTCGAAAGAACAACAAAGGTTTTAGCTTGAAGAAATTAAACAACTGATACGGTACCTCCAGCAAGCAACCTGGCTCTGATACCAACTGATGTGATCACGGGGGGGTACGTGATCACTAACTCGGATCTAGCTCGAAGGAGGCGGTTTCCAGCAAGAATGGAAACGAAACAGAGGAAGAACACGAAGGAAACAGAGTCGGCCAAGGGAACCTCCTCACTACGAGGTGAGGCAATGCCCTTGAAAATGCCTGGGAAAGGAAAATGGGACCTAGAACCTTTTGACTACGAGATCAAACAATGCTAGGTATTATATTGGATCCTCTTGCAATGGATCACTAATGGATTGGTGGAGCAAGATTTGAGACCCACGAAGAACAATATGCGTACTTCCGCAAATATGTGTTCTTACAAAATGAGTTCTGCCTAATACTTAGGTTACAGCTTCCTTTTATAGAAGGAGAAAGAAAGAAGTAAATAATAAAGAATATCTTGACAAGGGAACAGCCTCCTGGATCTATGGTAGGCGAAATGAGAGGTGGCAGCTGATGTGACATTGTAGGCTACCTGCTTTTGCGGCTCCCATTTCCCCATGAATTGCTTTCGGCGGGAAAAGGGAAGAAGAGGGCCTCTGCACAAGTTGAAGGGTTCGCCAGACTTGCGTATGGGGACCCGTTCTGCTTGGCGAACACCTGGGCTTCGCTTGCTTCTGGAAATGAGGCACAGGGTCTTCGCCAACGACCATGGGGGTCGCAAAGAGCCGTGGCTTCGCAGATGGCCTTGAGTTCGCCCAAAAGGTCCATGGGTTCGCTAGGGTCAATGGGCTCGCCAATAG
This sequence comes from Stellera chamaejasme, assembly GCA_024586325.1. Lineage (NCBI taxonomy): Eukaryota > Viridiplantae > Streptophyta > Magnoliopsida > Malvales > Thymelaeaceae > Stellera > Stellera chamaejasme. Next base: position 24,296,216 of record CM044981.1, read on the forward strand.
CCACGGGCTCGCCGTTGATGCTTGGCCTCGCCAAAGACCAAGGGTTCGCCAATGGGGCATGGGTTGGCCAAGATCCTTGCGAGCGCGGCTCGGCCTCGAGGCTTCGCCGGTGCCTAGAATGCCGCTTCTTCTCCGCCCGTGCCTTCGCCAAGGGCCTTTTGGACCCTCGGGATGAAGGGTTCACCTTTATCACAAAAATGGGGCTGATGTCCACATCACAAACATTAAAAGTAGCATGCACATTATATGCTCCATCACTTGGCAAGTCAAGCACATATGCATTATCATTAATCTTCTTTGTGATTTGGAAAGGTCCATCCCCTCTAGGTGAAAGCTTGTTTTTCCTTGCTTGTGGGAACCTTTCCTTCCTAAGATGTAACCAAACCCAATCCCCCACATCAAATGTTCAAAATTTCTTTCCCTTATTTACCCTTCTTGCATAGGTTTCATTGATTTTCTCAAGTTGTTGATGTACCTTAGCATGCAAGTCTTTCATTTGTTGAGCTTTCTTTTTACCATCAACATCCATTTGAACATCTTGATTTAATGCAATTAAGTCCAAAGGTGCTAAGGGATTAAAACCATACACTACTTCAAATGGACTATGCGATGTGGATGAGTGGTATGCACGATTGTAAGCAAACTCAACATGGGGTAAACATTTTTCCCATTCCTTCAAATTCTTCCTAAGTATTGTTCTTAGGATAGTGATTAAGGTCCTATGTCACCGCACGCCGCCCGAGCCCGGTTGCGGAGGCGGGGCGCCGGACGCCGGAAGCGGAAGCCGGAATGGGAAGGGGTGGCAGGTCCATCGAGACCCGCCGCGCGTAGCGGACCCGAAAACGGAAGGATTGTGGAAGCAAACCAACGGACATTTCATGCATATAAACAAAATAAAATACAACCATACAATTCATGAACTAACAACAGAGTAAGCCCCGCCCTCCGTGGACGAGTGCTTACGCACCAAAACACATATACATACGTAATTCACGTAACCTAAAAAGTCTAGCAAGCGCCAAGCGCCGAGGACAGATATAGAATGTAATATACAAATATATATACAGACATACAAACATCATAGCAAATCGAAAGTATGTACATGCAGCTACAGAGCCAAGCCTAAGACTAAGTTGCCAAATACCTCGCGGGATTCAGATCCAAAAGACAATCCCGGCCGCAAGGTGAAGCTGCCGCAAAATACAACCGAGGTAGAACCTCACAAAACCCTACTCCACAGCCGCTTATCGTGTCGACTGAAACCCAAAAATGTAACCCAAAGAAGGGTGAGTCCTAAAAGGACCCCGTAAGGGATAAGGGGTAAGGTAAGTATATGTAACCCCGCAAAATGTAAAGATAGCAATATATATGCAATGATCACGGAATAACATGCATGAACAGAAAAATGATCGGAGTCCCAAGGACGTGCGATTCTAAATCGCCATAACTCATATAGTAAATCGGAACGACAGCCTCCACTATGGGAGTCGGAAGTCAAGCTAATACGGAAGCATGGTGCACCACTGGGTAGCGAACCCACAACTGCCGTAATATAAATGCATGCAGTATGCCATAAGGCATACTCCTACAAACTACGGAATATGCCCAACGGCACAATATTCAAATACTAGCGTAATGTAAACGGAAACTAAAACATATACTTAGCTTACCAAAACACGTAACCAAACCCTTACCTCAAAATCCAGAGTATTGGACCGATTCTGGATAACACCTACACCGTGCCCCGAAATTTAGAATTCCTCTTTTCCTAACCACCGAGACTCAGAATCTGCCAAACCAAGTTGCATTAGCATCCTCATCTACCACACTACCAAATTACAACACCGGACCCCAAAACCGAAAATCCGGCTGCACTTCCGTAAAATCCCGCATTTTCACGTAAACGCCGAATTCAGAACCAACCTAGACAATGCAAGATTTCACATTGACAAACATCATACCATAAGCGTAACTGATCAAATCCAACCTTAAACCCTTCATTACCCGCCATTTTCCGATAATCCCGATTAATTGTAACTTTTTCATTCCTTAACCGAATTCAACATTTCAAACTTCCATCCACTCCTAAATTCAACCCCAACACCAAATTAACATCCAATTCAACCAAAATGAACCTCTAACATTGAAAAAGAATCATTCAAAGATTCGGTTTTCAACCAACTTTTATCCAACTTCCAATTCAATCCATACAAGCTTCCAAATAATCATATTAATCACCAATTCCACTTCCTAAGCATGCTTACTAACCAATTACACCAAAATCAACAAAACCCCTTCACCTTTCAATTCGCCAAAGAGGGGTTTCTCACCCAACTTCCATTTCAATCCAAACAAAGTTCCATTTGCACTCTTTAATCACCAATTACATTCCTAAACCATGAATGCTATCCAATTGCACCCAAACAACAAAATCCATCAAGAACATACACTCATATATATTCGGCCATTAGGGTTTTCACCTCAACTTGTTCCCCATCAAATTAAAACCATGGATAGCCTTAGAATCATGCTAGGACTAACATACTTGAAGCATGAAACAAGATAACAAACACACACCATTTTGGAAATTCTTCCAAAAATCGCCAACCTAGGTTTTGCTTCCAACTTGTGTTTTCCAAAATCTAACACTTGATTAACACTCTCCTATCACCCAAGAACAACATACTAAAAGATGGGAGGGAGAGGATCACTCAATCATGTAGTGAAGAACAAACCCAAACTTCTCAAAATCTCCTCTTTAACCACTAAACTTCCAAACTAATGACAAAAGAGGAGTTAGGATGACACTTACCACAAGTGGCAAGCAATTCTTCTTTGATTTCCACAAAGATGAAGGAAGTCAAGCTTGGAGGAGCTTCTTCAATGGTGTTTCGGCAGCAGCAAGAACAGAAGGAAGAAGAAGAAAGAAATGAGGTAAGTGTAATATTATGTAATAATATGGTATATATATTTTCCTACTTTATAATACCCATGCCTCTCTTCCTTTAATTAAAATGGGACATGTGTCCACCAATAATCACACACACACACAATTCTGCCGAAATTGAGAGAGGCCTGCTGCTGCCCATGCTGATTTTCCTTTTAAATTTGCACCCATTTGCATTTTAGCTCCCAATTTTTCCGAAAGTTCCAATTCTTTTGCCCAAAAATAATTACCGAATTCCAAAATTAATGAAACTTGGACACAACCTTCAGAATATTATAACATTCACAGAACATTTTTCAGAAGTTCATTTACCTTTCCGGAGTGTCCTACCGAGCTCGCCGAACCCGAACCGTAACCCGACGCGCGAGCGTGTCAACTCGAACCGGAATTCCGTCACTCCAAAATTCTATAAAAATTCCATAAATTCCATCTTAAATTAAAACACAACTTACCCCAAAGCCGTCAGAGAATTTCCATCCCGAGCCCCGGGATTCCCGCCCCGAGCCTCGGAGTCGCCCGAACCGAACGTCCCGCCCCAAATATTAAACTCTACAACCACCTCCGGACGCCTCCACGACTCCAAAACTGCGAACGGCTTCCCAAACTGAGATCTCAAGAGTGCTACCGAGCCCGCTGTACGCCCCGAGACGACCCCGACAACCCCGGCGCTTAAAAATATTTTCGGCGGAAACGTCCGGGACCCACACGACCTCAAATACGGAGGGGTTCGCCAAAATGATACTCGGATAGGCCCGGGAGCCGCCCGAACGCCGAAAACGTGACCCGCAGCTAAAACCGAGCCCCGGTCACCCGGCCGCAACCCGCCGGGTGACCGTAACATCCTCCCCCTTAGGACTCTTGGTCCTCCAAGAGTCAGTATCAACCGCGATATCGCTCGGGTATCGATCCCGAATGTCCTTCTCTGCCTCCCAAGTCGCCTCCCGGCCGCATGATGTGACCACCGAACCTTGACCATGGGAATCAACTTGCTACGAGTCTCCCGACATCCCTATCCGTAAAGGCTACCGGTACCTCCCGATAAGAAAGATCGGGTTCCACTGCATTCTCCTCCACCGGAATCGTCTCGAGTCGGATCCGTAATGCACTTCTTCAACATGCTAACATGGAAGACATTGTGCACAGCAGCATGACTAGAGGTAATGCCAACCGGTATGCCACCCTACCGACTCCGCCTCCGTAATCTCATATGGGCCGATATACCGTGGGGCCAACTTGCCCTTCTTCCCGAATCCGACTGTCCCGCTGGATAGGTGCTACCTTGAGCCAAACCCTATCCCCAACCTCAAACTCCAGAGCCCTACGGCGACGGTTCGCATAAGTGGTGGTGCGGTCGTCGCGGCTTTGATCCGCGCCCGAATCAATCTGATCTTCGCCGTAGTCTCCTCAATAAGCTCGGGTCCCAACTCAACCCTATCGACGCATCGTCCAAAGAATGCGGTGTCATACATCTCCTCCCGCATAACGCCTCATATGGTGCCATACCAATCGTAGTCCTGAAGCCGTTGTTGTACGAGAACTCAATCAAAGGCAATTGCTGGTCCCAATCTCCCCAAAGTCTATAGTACAGCTCCGTAGCATATCCTCCAATATCCGAATCACCCGCCCGACCGCCCGCCACCTGTGGGTGATAAGTCAGACTCGATGGAGTCGCGTGCCCAGCGCTTCATGAAAAGCCTTCCGTAACTGCGTGCCGTGAAACGCGGATCACGGCCGATACAATGGAGTCTGGTACTCCATGTAATCGCATAATCTCACCGATGTAGAGCCGGGCAAGCTTCTCCGCAGGGTCCGTGATCCGAATAGGCGTAAAGTGTGCGCACTTTGTCACCGATCCACAATAACCCAGATAGCATCATGGCGGGACCGTGTCGTGGGGGCAGGCCGAAAATCCATAGTAACATTGCCCCACTTCCGAACCGGAATGGGCAAAGTCTGCAGTGTCCCCGCCGGTTTTTCGTGCTCAATCTTCACCGCCGACAAACGGCACACCTAGACACATGTGTGGCAATGTGCCTCCTCATCCTGTGCCACCGTAAGTGAGTACGCAGATCATGATACATCTTCTCACTCCCGGATGAACACTCAATCTGCTCGAGTGCGCCTCCTCTAAAATCTCACTCCGAGCTCCCGATCCTCCGGTACATAAAGGCGGTCTCTAAGTATAGCAATCCTCGCCTATACCGAAATGCCGGTAACAAAGACCCCTTATCCTCCCTGCATAACCTCTTCAGCCCCGGATCTCTACCTTGCGCCTCGCGCACTCTATCAAGCCACTCGTAATGTATAGTAAGTGTGTATACCGAGCACGCTCCCGTAGCCGCCACCGTGCCAAAGGCACGCGATCACTCTCCTCGGATCGGTCACCAACACCTCCTCCTTGACCAACCCGGTATACTTCCCGCCAAAGGCATCGGCAACCGTGTTGCCCTTACCAGAGATGTACTGATACCGCAATCGTAGTCTTTAATGTATTCGAGCCATCGGCGCCGCCTCATGTTAAGCTCCTTCACAGAAATGATATTTCAGACTCTTATGGTCGGTAAGAATCTGAAATTTGTTACCAAGCGTATAATGTCTCCATTGTTTCAGCGCATAGATCACCGCAGCCAACTCCAGATCATGTGTCGGATAGTTCAGCTCATGCGGTCGCAATGCCTCGACCCATAAGCTATCACATTCCGATCTCGCATCAAGACACACCCCAAACCGGATGTGGAAGCATCCGTATAGATCACATACGGCAAACTCGGATCTCGAAGAGTCGAATCGAGCGTGAGTCAACTGCCGCTTCAACTCCTGAAAATTCTGCTCACACCTATCGATTGCATAAACGGTTGACCCTTCTTGGTCAATCGCGTGAGCGGAGATGCCAGAATAGAAAACCCTGCACGAACCTCCGATAATATCCTCGCTAATCCCGTGAAGCTCCCGATCTCTCGTACCGTGGTAGGTTGTTTCCAGCCCCGAATCGCTCTCACCTTCTCTCGGGTCCATGCATGCACCATGCTCAAATAACATGTCCTGCAAAGGTGACCTCCCGGATTCAGAACTCACACTTTGAGAACTTAGCGTAAAGCTGATGTTCCCAAAGTGTCTCGCAGTAACTACCTCGATGCTCCCGATGCGAGTCCGCATCCCGAGAGTATATCAATATCATCAATGAAGACCACCACAAAAGAGTCCAAGTATGGACGGAACACCCGATGCATCGATCCATGAATGCTGCCGAGCATTGGTCAGCCCAAATGGCATGACCGTAAACTCAAAGTGTCCGTATCGGGTGCGGAAAGCAGCCTTAGGTATATCCTCCTCCTTCACTCCTAAGCTGAAAGTATCCCGATCGTAGATCAATCTTCGAGAAAACTCTCGAATCTCAAGTTGATCAAAAAGATCATCAATCCTCGGCAAGGGATACTTATTCTTCACAAGAAGGGCATTCAACCGTCTCGTAGTCTATACAGAGCCTGAGTGTCCCATCTTTCTTCTTTACAAATGTAACCGAGCACCCCACGGCGAAGTGCTCGGTCGGATGAAGCCCTTCGCTGTAACTCCTCCAATCGCTTCTTTAACTCCCGCATCTCGTAAATGGGCATCCGATAAGGGGGAATAGATATCGGAGCAAAGGCCCGACCGCAGTAAATCTCAAATACAATTTCCCGCCCGTGGTAATCCGGCAACTCCTCCGAAATACTCGCGGAAATCTCGAACTACCGGTATACTAGCTAGCTTTAACCTAGTATCCGCCTCATTCAGATCGAAGCATTCCTACCCCAACTACCGACACCTGGTCCAGACCGCAACTCGTGCTATGCCGTGCGATAGTCAAATCGGGCCGGAGTCGTGAGAGGTAGTACCTCTCCGCATACCATAATAGTACGGGCTGCACAATCAATGTGCATGCACTTGGATAGCCAATCCATCCCAAGAATAACATCATAGTTCGGCGTGTCCGTAACCAACAAGTCCGATACTATCTCGATGCCCGCCACGTATATAGTACAACCCCGAACCATCCCATTGGAAAATGTAAACCGACTCCCAGCAGCTTTTACTAAATACATCTGCGACAAAGTACTAACAGTAGTGCAGTAGATGTAACACATTTCGTGCTACAATAGAGATAGACGCTCTCGTATCAAATAACGCATGAACAGATGTATCGCTCGTAAATACAAGACCTTGCAAGACTCCCGCCGAGTCGAGCCTCCCCGCTGGCCGGGCCCGCCGCCGACCGGGTCCTCCTCGATGACTAGGGCCTCTCGCCGACTAGGACCTCCTCGCTCTATCTCGAAAACGCGCCCAGCTCTAGGCTGCCGCGGTGGAGGGGGTGGCTGAAGCCGGGTCGCCGCCGAGGTCTCGGCCACCCCGCTGAAACCCACGCTCGCGGCGCGCTGGGCGGTGCTCCGAGATCGCCGACGCTGAAAACTACCGTAACCTCGCCCCACCGTCTCGAGGGCAGTCCTGCACCCAGTGAGTATCCGACCCGCATCGCAAACACCGGCCCTCCCGCCGGTAACAAGGTCTACCCGGTGATACCCACCACAAGTCGGACAAGGTCGTGAGGGTGGTGCTCCCCTACCTCCACTAGATCGCCCGGCCCTGCTCGCCGCCTGTAACCCCGCCGGGTCCCCGCCGCGTGGAACCCTCGAAGTCCCCTCGACCTCTCTCGCGAGGTGAGGCGACTCTCAACATCCTCCCGCCGAGGAGCCGAGCCTTGTGAACCGCCTCCCGTAGGTAGTAATATCCAATGGCCTCGTGAGCCCATCTCGTACTGGGCGCAATGACGAATGAACCTCTTCGCCTTCTCCTCCTCCATACCGTGGTACTGCGGTACGTAGTGGATAAGCCTCACAAACTCCTCTCATACTCGCGACAGCCCTATCTCCTCGCCAAGCTCACAACCGTGCCTGCCGCAGATCCCTAGCCGCAGCCCCGATGAACCTCCGATGGAACAAAGAAATAAAATCGCTCCCAAGTGACCTCCACCTCCCGACCGGGTGCCAGCCCCGCATTCGCCCTCGATCGCCTCAAGGCTCCTCCACCAATGATCTGCTCCTCCCGCAGATTGAACGTGGCAAGGGATACCATCACCGTGGAAGGTAAGTGTAACCTCCCTGTGAGCTTATCAATCTCCATGAACCAGTCTCCGCCGCCTCGGGACCTCCCTTGCCATCAAACTTCCTAGGGTTCAGCCGCTGAACCTCTCTAATAAACGGACATCATCGTAATCGAGTGATGCCCCAAACCTCCCGGGCCGCCGGTGGGTCCGACGGGTGGTAATGTAATCCAGCTCAATAACCTCCGTCGCCGCCGAGGGGCTGATGTGTCTCCCGGTCGAACGATCGAGCGAAGCTACGGGCTACGCCTCGGTCGTATCCTCCGAGATCGCGGGGTCCTGCGCTCCGCGTCCTCCTCCGAATCACTCTCAGATCGGGCCCGGACATGAGTGTGGGTGGTAGTCCGGTGTGGCTGCTCACCTCCCATCGAATGCATGATGGTGCCGCGACCAATCCTCTCGCACTGTGATCGCACTGAACTCGCTCCGGTACAGTGTCTCAAGAATCGCTGGACTGCCCAAAGACATGAACCAAAGCAGTGGTAGACCCCGACCTCGCCGCACAACCGTGGCGGGGTAGGTACCCGCCCCGGCTCGTAATGCTCCTGCCTCGCTCTCTACCCTCGGAGGCGTGGGATTACGGTCCCCTCCTCCGGTCGTAAATCACGCTGCCGGCGCGTGTTAACCATTCCTGAAACATTTCGACCAAACAGAGTCCAAAACAATCAGCTACCTCTAATCCCTACGTAAACTAGCAGCAGCCTTCCTAAGGCTCAGAGTGCAATGCGTTGCTTAACTCGTGGTTATTTTGCAAAACGGTAGAATCATGCATTTCACGTAATCACGTAAGCAATTCATGCTTATTTCACCAAATCTTTCCTAACACACAATTGTACGCATCAAACTTTTCCACAACCCTTAACTTGTAACACTTTTACCAAAGTCTCAAAATTCTGGATCCCGTACTGCAACCACCAGATAACTTGAAGGACCAAACTTTGCTCCACAATTTTATTTTGAAGTGGTTTGAGTAAAGAGGTGGCCAATCTCCGTACTCAAACCATTCTAAAATAAAATGTAGAACGATAGTTGTCACTACAAGTCACCACCGACGACCAATATGGTCACTTACCCGCCCGATACCAACTTGTCACCGCACGCCGCCCGAGCCCGGTTGCGGAGGCGGGGGCGCCGGGACGCCGGAAGCGGAAGCCGGAATGGGAAGGGGTGGCAGGTCCATCGAGACCCGCCGCGCGTAGCGGACCCGAAAACGGAAGGATTGTGGAAGCAAACCAACGGACATTTCATGCATATAAACAAAATAAAATACAACCATACAATTCATGAACTAACAACAGAGTAAGCCCCGCCCTCCGTGGACGAGTGCTTACGCACCAAAACACATATACATACAGAATTCACATAACCTAAAAAGTCTAGCAAGCGCCAAGCGCCGAGGACAGATATAGAACAGAATATACAAATATATATACAGACATACAAACATCATAGCAAATCGTAAAGTATGTACATGCAGCTACAGAGCCAAGCCTAAGACTAAGCGCCAAATACCTCGCGGGATTCAGATCCAAAAGACAATCCCGGCCGCAAGGTGAAGCTGCCGCAAAATACAACCGAGGTAGAACCTCACAAAACCCTACTCCACAGCCGCTTATCGTGTCGACCAAACCCAAAACATGTAACCCAAAGAAGGGTGAGTCCTAAAAGGACCCCGTAAGGGATAAGGGGTAAGGTAAGTATATGTAACCCCGCAAAATGTAAAGATAGCAATATATATGCAATGTACTACGGAATAACATGCATGAACAGAAACAGATCGGAGTCTCAAGGACGTGCGATTCTAAATCGCCATAACTCATATAGTAAATCGGAACGACAGCCTCCACTATGGGAGTCGGAAGTCAAGCTAATACGGAAGCATGGTGCACCACCGGGTAGCGAACCCACAACTGCCGTAATATAAATGCATGCAGTATGCCATAAGGCATACTCCTACAAACTACGGAATATGCCCAACGGCACAATATTCAAATACTAGCGTAATGTAAACGGAAACTAAAACATATACTTAGCTTACCAAAACACGTAACCAAACCCTTACCTCAAAATCCCAGTATTGGACCGATTCTCGATAACACCTACACCGTGCCCCGAAATTTAGAATTCCTCTTTTCCTAACCACCGAGACTCAGAACCGCCAAACCAAGTTGCATTAGCATCCTCATCTACCACACTACCAAATTACAACCCCGACCCCAAAACCGAAAATCCGGCTGCACTTCCGTAAAATCCCGCATTTTCACGTAAACGCCGTAATTCAGAACCAACCTAGACAATGCAAGATTTCACATTGACAAACATCATACCATAAGCGTAACTGATCAAATCCAACCTTAAACCCTTCATTACCCGCCATTTTCCGATAATCCCGATTAATTGTAACTTTTTCATTCCTTAACCGAATTCAACATTTCAAACTTCCATCCACTCCTAAATTCAACCCCAACACCAAATTAACATCCAATTCAACCAAAATGAACCTCTAACATTGAAAAAGAATCATTCAAAGATTCGGTTTTCAACCAACTTTTATCCAACTTCCAATTCAATCCATACAAGCTTCCAAATAATCATATTAATCACCAATTCCACTTCCTAAGCATGCTTACTAACCAATTACACCAAAATCAACAAAACCCCTTCACCTTTCAATTCGCCAAAGAGGGGTTTCTCACCCAACTTCCATTTCAATCCAAACAAAGTTCCATTTGCACTCTTTAATCACCAATTACATTCCTAAACCATGAATGCTATCCAATTGCACCCAAACAACAAAATCCATCAAGAACATACACTCATATATATTCGGCCATTAGGGTTTTCACCTCAACTTGTTCCCCATCAAATTAAAACCATGGATAGCCTTAGAATCATGCTAGGACTAACATACTTGAAGCATGAAACAAGATAACAAACACACACCATTTTGGAAATTCTTCAAAAATATCGCCAACCTAGGTTTTGCTTCCAACTTGTGTTTTCCAAAATCTAACACTTGATTAACACTCTCCTATCACCCAAGAACAACATACTAAAAGATGGGAGGGAGAGGATCACTCAATCATGTAGTGAAGAACAAACCCAAACTTCTCAAAATCTCCTCTTTAACCACTAAACTTCCAAACTAATGACAAAAGAGGAGTTAGGATGACACTTACCACAAGTGGCAAGCAATTCTTCTTTGATTTCCACAAAGATGAAGGAAGTCAAGCTTGGAGGAGCTTCTTCAATGGTGTTTCGGCAGCAGCAAGAACAGAAGGAAGAAGAAGAAAGAAATGAGGTAAGTGTAATATTATGTAATAATATGGTATATATATTTTCCTACTTTATAATACCCATGCCTCTCTTCCTTTAATTAAAATGGGACATGTGTCCACCAATAATCACACACACACACAATTCTGCCGAAATTGAGAGAGGCCTGCTGCTGCCCATGCTGATTTTCCTTTTAAATTTGCACCCATTTGCATTTTAGCTCCCAATTTTTCCGAAAGTTCCAATTCTTTTTGCCCAAAAATAATTACCGAATTCCAAAATTAATGAAACTTGGACACAACCTTCAGAATATTATAACATTCACAGAACATTTTTCAGAAGTTCATTTACCTTTCCGGAGTGTCCTACCGAGCTCGCCGAACCCGAACCGTAACCCGACGCGCGAGCGTGTCAACTCGAACCGGAATTCCGCTACTCCAAAAATTCTATAAAAATTCCATAAATTCCATCTTAAATTAAAACACAACTTACCCCAAAGCCGTCAGAGAATTTCCATCCCGAGCCCCGGGATTCCCGCCCCGAGCCCTCGGAGTCGCCCGAACCGAACGTCCCGCCCCAAATATTAAACTCTACAACCACCTCCGGACGTCTCCACGACTCCAAAACTGCGAACGGCTTCCCAAACTGAGATCTCAAGAGTGCTACCGAGCCCGCTGTACGCCCCGAGACGACCCCGACAACCCCGGCGCAAAAATATTTTCGGCGGAAACGTCCGGGGACCCACACGACCTCAAATACGGAGGGGTTCGCCAAAATGATACTCGGATAGGGCCCGGAGCCGCCTGAACGCCGAAAACGTGACCCGCAGCTAAAACCGAGCAACCCTCGGTCACCCGGCCGCAACCCGCCGGGTGACCGTAACAAGACTTCAAAGCAAGAAAAGACTCCTCTTGGGCTTTGCCCCATTCAAAGACAACATTCTTTTTGGTTAATTCGTGTAAAGGGGAGGCAATAGTGGAGAAGCCCTTAACAAACCTCCTATAAAAACTTGCAAGTCCCAAGAAGGACCTCACCTCAGTTATGGACTTAGGAGTAGGCCAATATCTTATTTCTTCCACTTTACTCTCATCAACCGACACACCATGCTTTCCAACAACATATCCAAGAAAATTTACCTCACTTGTAGCAAAGACACACTTCTCAAACTTAGCATACAATTTCTCAAGTCTAAGTGTATCTAAAACATGCTTCAAGTGTTCAATATGCTCATCACGATTCTTGGAATACACCAAAATGTCATCAAAGTAGACAACCACAAATTTTCCAATCAAATGCCTCAAAACATGATTCATCAATCTCATGAATGTACTAGGTGCATTAGACAATCCAAATGGCATGACATTCCATTCATATAATCCAATTTTAGTCTTAAATGCCATTTTCCATTCATCTCCCTCTTTCATTCTTATTTGATGATATCCACTTTTCAAATCAATCTTAGAAAAGACACATGAACCACTCAATTCATCAAGCATATCATCAAGTCTAGGGATAGGATGTCTATACTTTATAGTGATTGAGTTGATGGGACGGCAATCCATGCACATCCGCCAAGTTCCATCGCTCTTTGGCACCAAAATAACCGGAAAGGCACATGGAGAAAGACTCTCCTTGATGAATCCCTTTTGAAGCAACTCTTGCACTTGTGCTTGGATCTCCTTGGACTCTTGAGGGTTGGTCCTATAAGCGGCTTTGTTTGGAAGTGGAGCACCCGGAATCAAGTCAATTTGATGCTCAATTCCCCTATATGGAGGAAGACCGCAAGGCTCTTCAAACACATCCTCATAAGCCTTCAAGAGATCCTGCACATCCAAAGAAAGAGAAGATACTTGTTCAAGTGTTAGCATGCAAGAAGTTGGAACCATGAGAAAACATTGTTTTGTAAAAGTGCTCTTTTGAAATCTCTCTCTTTGGCCAAGTGGAAGGAGTGTGTAGTTTCGGTTTTGATGGGTGATAGCATACTTGTTGGCATTTCCATGATGAATGGCATGCTTGTCGAATTGCCATGGCCTCCCAAGCAAGATGTGAGTGGCTTGCATCCTCACAACATCACAAGTGATGGTATCTTCATATTTGCCAATTCGGATTGGCACTTCAACTTGTTTCACCACTTTGACAAATGATCTATCATCCACCCATTGGAGTTGGTAGGGCTTTGGATGCAACTTGGTGGGAAGATGCAACTCATTCACCATATCTTCACTTGCAGAATTCACACGACTACCGCTATCAACAATGAGGCTACATAGTGTGCCATTCACCAAAGCTCTTGTTTGGAAGAGGTTCTCCCTTTGTGAAGTTTCGGTAAGCCTTGGAGAACTTTGGAGAACTCTCTTGGTGACCAAGATGTGCCCTCAAGAGGCAACTCCCCTCTTCTTCTTCAATTTCTTCATTAGGAAGCTCTAGTGTAGCTTCCTCTTGTTCCTGAATTGAGATGTGACTATTGGTCCGTATCACCATAACTCTATTGTTGGTACAATCCTCGCAAAGTGCCCCTTTCCTAGGCACTTGAAACATTCAATGCTCCGAGTTTGATGAGAACCATCTCCATACGGTTTGGGATGAGTGTTTGGTCTCGGATGGGTGTTGGTGTGAGCTTGTGGTTTCGGATTTGGGAAGTTTTGGTGAGGTGGTGGTCTTGTGGTGGGAGGGTGGTTCGGATTGGAGGTGGTTGGCTTGATGGGAGGGGTCGTGGTACACTACCCAAGCAATCGCGCCCTCGCGTTTTATCAGAATCATACGAGGCCTTGGGAGAGGTCTCATCCTTATGGTCTCCAGTATCGCCTTCGCAAGGTCTCGTCCTTGTGGTCTCCAGTATCGCCTTCGCAAGGTCTCGTCCTTGTGGTCTCCAGTATCGCCTTCGCAAGGTCTCGTCCTTGTGGTCTCCAGTATCGCCTTCGCAAGGTCTCATCCTTATGGTCTCCAGTATCGCCTTCGCGAGGTCCTGCCCTCGCAGGCCTCCAGACTCGCAGGGGCGACGTCTCATACTCACCCTTGCGTTTCTAAAGCCTGCGCGGGCCCCCCTCGCGGTCTTAGGGCGAACCCTCGCGGTCTCCCTCGCCTCCATGGGTCTTACTCCCAGTCTCCTGCCTATACTGGCCCCGCCCAGATAAGGCCTTGGCACCCAGGTTCGTGCAACCCTCACCCCTTATTTGGCTATATTCTATTTGGGGCCTTCGCCCCTATGGGCCTTCGCCCTTACAGGCCTTCGCCCGCCACTTGCTCCACTTGGAGATTGACCACTTGGTCGTCTGACATCAACTGGCCAATAAGGAGGGCAGCACGAGCCTGGGAGATCTTCACCAGATTTATACGCCAGACATTCTCTGACAAGTGAATCACCTAAGGCGGTTTGCTGAGATCTTCATCATCACAGCCGCCTTATCTCCAATCAGTCTGACACAGACTTATCTCAAACAGCCTGTCTAAGGGCTTCAACTGGGGGAGGCTCTTCTCCTGGCATCACTCTATAAATAGGGTGATGTCCACCCTAAATCGGGTAAGCTACTACACGCCCCCCCCACTCCCCTCTTGCTACTTCTGAGTATTCTTCCTATCTTTTACAGATTACTCTGAACAGCAAGCTTGGAGTCTCAAGAACATCATCTTCTCCACCATATCAACTGAGAGTCCGGACCTTCTTTAGGAACGAGACTATCAGGTCGGTTTGCTCCATTGGGTTCGGTTGGGAGTGTAGTAGGAGTGGTAGGAACTCCCTTTCTTCATTTGCTTCTCCACTCTTATGGCTTTGTGCACAAGGTCTTGGTAATCCTTGTAATCACAAAGCTCCACCGTTTTGGAGATATCATCCCTCAATCCATACAAGAACCTTGCCATTCTTGCCTCATTGTTCTCCTTGACATTGGCTCTCATCAAGGCGCTTTCAAGATCCTTTTGGTAATCCTCCACACTCCGGTTGCCTTGAGTGAGATGTTGCAATCTTTGACAACATTCCCTATCATAATAACTTGGCACAAACCGAACTCTCATAGATTGTTTGAGCTCTTCCCAAGTGTCAATGGGAGCTTCTCGATTTCTAGCTCTTGTTTGATGTTCTTGCTCCCACCAAATGAGAGCATAATCTTGAAACTCAATGATGGCTAGCTTCACCTTGGTTGTGTCATTGTAACCCATCATGTCAAAGACTCTTTCGGCCTTGCTCATCCAAATGAGGTATTCTTCCGGATTGCTAGTGCCATAGAATGGAGGCACTTGCAACTTCAAGTTGTTGAGAGCTTGTTGATCCCGAGCTTGGCCTCTCTCTCCAAGGTTTCGGTTGAAACCTCTATGCACATGAGCTATTTCGGCCTCCTCCTCTTCTTCAAGATCTCTCTCAAGATAGGCTCTTGCTTGTGCCCTATCTTGAAAGATTTTCCTCCTTGGTCTCCTTAAGGAAGGCTCTTCATAGTAGTCATCTTCTTGACTATCCAGAATCTCCTCCACAACCCGACCCATCCTTGTGTGAGAGAAGGGCCGACTATGAGGAGTGTTGGAAGAGGGCCTTTGTGGCGGATTGAAAGGCATTTGGGAAGTCCCTCCTTGGTCCTTGGTGGCTCTCGGTTCATCATACACTTGGGAAGCTTCGGGTTGTGATGTGGACATCAGCCCCATTTTTGTGATAAAGGGGCACCATTCATCCAGAGGGTCTAGAAGGCCCTTGGCGAAGACACGGGAGAAGAAGAAGCGGTATTCTAGGCACCGGAGAAGCCCCGAGGCTGAGCCGCGCTCGCGAGGATCTTGGCCAACCCATGCCCCATTGGCGAACCCTTGGCCTTTGGCGAGGCCAAGCCTCAACGGCGAACCCGTGGCTATTGGCGAGCCCATTGACTCTGGCGAACCCATGGTCCTTTTGGGCGAACTCAAGGCCATTTGCGAAGCCATAGCTCTTTGCGACCCCCATGGTCGTTGGCGAAGAAACTGTGCCTCATTTCGAAACAAGCGAAGCCTGTGTGTTCGCCAAGCGAAGAGGCCTCCATACACAAGTCGCGAGCCCTTCAACTTGTGCAGAGGCCCCTTCTTCCCTTTTCCCGCCAAATGCAATTCCTGGGGAATTGGGAGCCGCAAAAGCAGGTAGCCTACAATGTCACATCAGCTGCCACCTCTCATTTTGCCTACCATAGATCCAGGAAGCTGTTCCCTTGTCAAGACATTCTTTATTATTTACTTCTTTCTTTCTCCTTCTATAAAAGGAAGCTGTAACCTAAGTATTAGGGAGAACTCATTTTGTAAGAACACATATTTGCGGAAATACGCATATTGTTCTTCGTGGGTCTCAAATCTTGCTCCACCAATCCATTAGTGATCCATTGCGAGAGGATCCAATGTAATACCTAGCATTGTTTGATCTCGTAGTCAAAAGGTTCTAGGTCCCATTTTCCTTCCCCAGGTATTTTCAAGGGCATTACCTCACCTCGTAGTGAGGAGGTTCCCTTGGCCGACTCTGTTTCCTTCGTGTTCTTCCTCTGTTTCGTTTCCATTCTTGCTGGAAACCTCCTCCAACGAGCTAGATCCGAGCTCGTGATCACTTACCCCCCCTGTGATCACATCAAGTGGTATCAGAGCCAAAGCGCTCACTGGAGGTATCGTACCGTATCATACCATATCAGTTGTTTAAATTTCTTCAAGTAAAGCTTTTTGATCTCTTTCGAAAACTTGAAGAAAAGTTATCGGTTAATGATCTCTTGAGAGAAACCGAATAGTTGTTATCCGCTGTTGAAGTTCTTAAAAGGTTTCTAAATCTGTGAGTGACTTCGGATTTGAAAAGAAAAGAGTTTTCCCTGTTTGCAAAAGAACAAGAGTTTACAGAAAAGAAATATTCAAACTGGTACACTACCCAAGCAAATGCCCCCCTCCTCAAAAACTCACAAGGATCAGGAAGGATCCAACACAGAATATCAGGCCATAAAAGGTCATCGCGCTCCACACAAACTCAGTTCGTGATCACACGCCTCAACATGGTATTTTCAAACAGTATCTTCAACACAGAGTAAAGGGTCGTGAAGGATCCAACACAAACTATAAGATTATGAAAGATCTTCACTTGTGACTACTACATCGGTCCTCAGCAAAGTACTTTCAAAAAACGGAGTACAGGACCCTGCCCATACTCCGCTCTCAGGAGGAGGCATCTTGGTACACTACCCAAGCAATCGCGCCCTCGCGCTTTATCAGAATCATACGAGGCCTTGGGAGAGGTCTCATCCTTGTGGTCTCCAGAATCGCCTTCGCAAGGTCTCATCCTTGTGGTCTCCAGTATCGCCTTCGCAAGGTCTCATCCTTGTGGTCTCCAGTATCGCCTACGCGAGGTCCTGCCCTCGCGGGCCTCCAGACTCGCAGGGGCGACGTCTCATACTCACCCTTGCGTTTCTAAAGCCTGCGCGGCCCCCTCGCGGTCTTAGGGCGAACCTCGCGATCTCCTCGCCTCCATGGGTCTTACTCCCGGCTCTCTCGCCTATACTGGCCCCGCCCGTATAAGGCCTTGGTACCCAGTGTTCGTGCAACCTCACCCTTATTTGGCTATATTCTATTTGGGGCCTTCGCCCTATGGGCCTTCGCCTTACAGCCTTCACCCGCCACTTGCTCCACTTGGAGATTGACCACTTGGTCGTCGACATCAATCGGCCAATAAGGAGGGCAGCACGAGCTCGGGAGATCTTCACCAGATTTATACGCGACATTCTCTCGACAAGTGAATCACCTAAGGCGGTTTGCTGAGATCTTCATCATCACAGCCGCCTTATCTCCAATCGCCTCGACACAGACTTATCTCAAACAGCCTGTCTAAGGGCTTCAACCGGGAGGCTCTTCTCCCGGCATCACTCTATAAATAGGGTGATGTCCACCCTAAATCGGGTAAGCTACTACACGCCCCCCCACTCCCCTCTTGCTACTTCTGAGTATTCTTCCTATCTTTTACAGATTACTCTGAACAGCAAGCTTGGAGTCTCAAGAACATCATCTTCTCCACCATATCAACTGAGAGTCCGGACCTTCCTTAGGAACGAGACTATCAGTTTGGCGCCGTCTGTGGGAACGAAAGTTCTTGCTATAAACCCATATTACAAACCACAAGCAATAAGTCATGCCAACCACCCGGAGTGCCAACAGGAACAGTCGTCAAGGGAGGAGGAATCCTCCCGGGACAAGTACGAACAATGACCCACCATCGGAGCCTTCCCGAACCACGTTCCCCACAAAGGGGAGAACTCTCTATTCACTCAACAGAGGAAAGCTCCTCCCACGTTGCCCGTAACATGCCTCAGAGCGAAACACTCCACCTCCAAACACCCTCCAACGGACTCGATCCGGCCATCCCGCAAACGATCACCGAGGCGGTTGCTTTCAACTTACGTGAAACTCTCGCCACCACTCTTCGGGCGTTTCGGATAGCGTTGGAACGCTGCGGACTAATCAGCCCGAACGCCCAGCTACTCCTCCTCAGCAAGTAAGTAACCCTGATCCTTCTTCGTCATTACTTATCGCGCTTACTAGACGATTAGAGGAAGTGGAAAAAAGAGATGAAAGGGCCAGTGTCCATAATATCTCCAGGATGGGTCTGGACCACCTCTCGACCCAACCTTTTACTCTGTGGGTTTTAGAAACCCCTCTTCCGACTGGGCCGCCAGCCTAAGCCGGACGCCTATGATGGCCTGCTGGACTCGATATCCATCTCCAGCGCATGCTTTCCGCAATGGCAATAGCAAGGGCGGACGACAACACGCTCTGTAGAGCTTTCAGCTCCACGCTTACTGGGGCCGCTGCCAACTGGTACACCACTCTCCGGGACAAACGGTTTGATTCCTTTGAGGAGCTGTCCCGCAACTTCTCCAACCATTTTGTGGTATCCAAACCACCTCCTAAAACGGCGGGACACCTTCTTAAGATACGGCAGAAAAAGGATGAGCCCCTCAGAGAATATATTCAACGCTTCCAGGCCGAGTCTATCCAGGTCCCTAACCTGGGAGAAGAAGCTCGCCTGCTTGCAGCTATCCAAGGCCTCCGCTGGGAGTCCCTTTTCTTTGTGGATGTCCACACTAACCCGCCCACCAACATGGAACAATTCTTAAGTACAGCGTCGCGGTTCATGAATACGGAAGAGGTCACTCGACCACTCGCCAGAGCCGCCACGGCGGACGCCAAGGGACAACCCCCGCGACCGGACCCTAGGTCTCAAAGGCAAGACCACGCCCCAGTAGGGAAAGGGCATACATCTCTCTTCCCCCACTGAGGGAATCTCGAACCAACATCCTCCATGCCTTGGAACAGAAGAGGGCGGTCCCCACTTGGCCTCGCCCCCTCTCCCAGGAAATAACAAGGCAAAGCAACAAGTTTTGCCGCTACCACCGTGACAAAGGTCACGACACTGAGGACTGTTTTGAGCTCAAGCGTATGATTGGAGAAATGCTGGCTCAAGGCAAGCTCGGGAGTACTTGCTCCAAACTGAGGACCGTAGAAGAGAAGGTGACCGTGAAGGGCGCCGGCCGGAGGACCGCCGGCGGGGCGCTCCCAAGAAACCTGTGTCGGGAGAATCTGGTTCCAGTCCCCCGGCAAGGGGACACATCGGCGTAATCACACGGTGTGAAGGCGCTTCGGCAAGACGCCGCCATATGAGGCAGATCTACCGGATAGACCACTCCTCTACTCGGTTTTTGCATCGCAGCGATGGCACCTGCGTGGCAATACCGCATGCTGACCCCTTGGTTATCACCGCCCGTATTGCGGGCTGGGACGTCGATAGAATCTACATGGATACGGGGCAAATGCCAACGTGATCTACAAGCACACTGTTGAGGCAAAGGTGCCTTTGTCACAAATTCAGCCCGCGAAGGGGGCCACCTTTGGAATAGGACGGGATGAAATCCCAACCACGGGGTCGATCACCCCGCCCTACATGATGATGGGAACCACCAAGGAGAAGAAGCGGGTATGTCATTCGAGCTATGTGGACTTTATTGTCCTGGATCTCCTACGCCATATAACGCCATCATCGGGCGACATACTCAAACCGAGTTCCATGTCCGCTGTGATGTGCGAACCTCGACTCTAGTTTTTCACACCGCGGCCGGGATGCCTATATATTTGTCACCGTAATGTGGCGAGAGGCAATTATGTCTCTCGCTCGCCGGCCCCCGCAGCCTTCCCGGCCATCCGAGCCTAAGAGGAAGGCACCCGCAGAGGAAGCTGGTCCTGTGGGCGAAGCTGCTCCTGACTTGTCCGGAGCCTTTGAAGAAGTTGAGATCTCTCCCGGGAAGAAGTTTCGGGTGGGAAAGGACCTCGAGGAAAAAGACCAGCAAGCACTCATCCACCTCCTCCATGCCAACAGTGATGTCTTCGCATGGAGCCCCGAGGACCTACCAGGAGTTGATCCTGCTGTTATTTCTCACAAGTTAAGTGTACTCCCGGCTTTAGCCCGGTTAGACAGAAAACAAGGGGCATGGCCCCGACCGTAAGTGACTTTGTACGCACTGAAGTGCAGAAATTGCTTAAGGCAAATATAATCAAGGAAGTTCACTACTCTGAATGGGTTGCGAATATTGTCCTCGCCGATAAAGAGGGCGGACAGTGGCGACTTTGCGTGGACTACAAGTGGGTTAATAGGGCCTGCCCAAGGGACCCCTATCCTTTACCATCCATTGACCAACTGGTTGACTCAACCGTTCATCACTCGGTTTTTTCTTTTCTCGATGCTTATAGCGGGTACCACCAAGTCTTTATGGACCGGAGGATGCGGTAAAACCGCCTTTACTATCGGCGAAGCAAAGTATATCATTATATCGTAATGCCCTTCGGCTTAAAAATGCGGGGCTACCTTCCAAAGGCTTGTAAATCAAGTCTTCGCAGCGATTGGCCGAAATATTGCAGCCTATGTGGATGACATTGTGGTCAAAAGCAAGGCCGTCCCAACCCATCTCACAGACTTGAGGGAAACATTCGACAACTTCCGCAAATACAATATGCGATTAAATCCAAAGAAGTGTATCTTCGGCGTAGGCGAAGGGAAGTTCCTGGGATACCAAATCTCCAAAGGAGGAATCCATGCAAATCCCAAAAAGATTGAAGCAATCACCACCTTGCGCACCCCTAGGGGGCTCAAGGAAGTCCAACAACTGGCAGGAAAGCTAGTGGCCTTGGGACGATTCGTCTCTAAACTAAGTGATCGCTGCAAACCTTTCTTCGATCAGATTCGCAAGAAAAAAGCTTGCAAATGGACGGAGGAGTGTCAGGAGGCATATGCCTCCATAAAACGACACCTGCAAGAACTACCGGCACTCAAGTGCCCTAGGCCGGGCGATGACCTGGTCCTTTACCTCGCCACCTCAGAAAGAAGTGTCGCTCTGTCCTTATTAAGGAAGAAGCCGCCAAGCAATGGCCGGTCTATTACACCAGCCACACTCTCCAAGATACGTAAACAAGGTATCCTCCTCCAAAAGGCTATATTGTCCCTTGTATATGCAGCAAGGAAGCTCAAGCCCTATTTCCAAGGGCACACTATTATAGTCCGAACGGACTTGCCAATTCAGACATCCTCGGGCGCCCGAACATTCGTGGCGCCGCCAAGTGGTGCATCGAGCTTGGCGGCTTTAACATCAATTATGAGCCCAGAAAGGCAATTAAGGGCCAGGCCCTCGCCGACTTTATTGCGGAATTCTCAAATGCTGATGTACTCTCGGCCCCTGAGCAGGGTCCCACTCCTCGTCCCACTCCTCCCGAATGGGACTTATTTGTGGATGGCTCATCCAAACTCGAATCCCCCGCAGGGGGTGTGTATCTACGTGGACCCCTAGGTATGGAAGTATTCCTTCGTGTCTCTTTTCAATTTCAAGTAACTAACAATGTTGCAGAATATGAGGCCCTCGTAGCCGGGCTGAAACTCGCCACAAGGGCAGGCATTCGCCGCCTCCATGTCCACAGTGACTCGCAGCTGGTGATTCACCAGGTTCAAGGGTGCGCCGAGTGCAAGGACGCCACCCTGATCAAATACCTTAAGTTGGTAAACACCCTACGAACCGACTTTGAAGAAGTCATCTTTATACATGTTCCTCGCTCGAGAACACTACAGCAGACATGCTATCAAAGGGAAAGACTCCTCTACCACGGCCACTCGACCAGTCCTTCCATCACGGAAGGTTTTGATATTGCCTCTCTAGCAACGCATGATCCAGTCACAGACTGTAGAAACCCTATCATTGCTGCGCTAAAAGCCAGCACCACTGATCCCCTGGTTCGCAAGCAAGCCCTCCGTTTCGTCCTAATTGTTGACCAATTATGGCATCGCGGGTTTGCGGCGCCTACAACGGTGCCTTAGCACCCTTGAGGGACGCTCTGTCTTGGACACTCTCCACCAAGGCAATTGTGGCGCTCACATCGCTGCGGAGGCGCTTGCCCACAAAGCCCTCCGTCAAGGGTACTACTGGCCTACCTTGAAAAGGACGCCGCTGCACTGTCAAAACGTGCCACCAAGCCAAATCAATTCTCGCATCCAGCGGCTACCATCCACGGAATCTCCAAAGATCGACAAATCCGGTGCCCTTCGCCTGTGGGGCCTCGACCTCATTGGTCCAATGCCGACCGCTCTGTGCCGCACCGCTTCTGTGTTGTAGCCATTGATTATTTTTCTAAATGGGTCGAGGTAGAACCCCTGGTCTCCATCACTTCCGCCAAGATTATCAAGTTTCTTTGGAAGAATCTTGTCTGCCGATACGGCAGCCCTCGTGCTATTATTACAGATAATGGCACTCGATTCCACGATCCAAAGTGTCCAACAATGGGCACAGGACAATAATGTCCGCATACTTTTTGCCCGGTGGCACACCCCGCCTAATGGGCAGGTTGAGGTCACCAACCGAACCCTCAAGGAAGGCCTCAAGAAACGCTGGATGGGGCCAAGGGCCGCCGGGTAGATGAACTCCCAAGTGTCTTATGGGACTATCGCACCACAACGCGAACCCCCACAGAGAGACGCCTTTCTCTCTAGTATACGGCGCAGATGCGCTCCTACCTATTGAGGTAGATCTCCCTACAATCCGTATGATCAACTTCACCGAAGCCAATGCTCAAGGGCTCCGTGCCAAACTCGACTTAATTGAAGAATTACGCGAAGGTGCTCGCCGCATGACCGCCCTCAAACAGAGGCTCGGTCTTCATCATAATTCCCGGTCAAACCCAAGGTATCGCACCAAGGAGGCCTTGCCTTACTTAAATCGCCCTCACCGCTCGCGACCCCTGCGGGGTGTCTCGCGACCCAACTGGGACGGGCCTTATATTGTTCATAAACAAGTCCGCCAGAGTCTATGAACTGCAAGACCATGATGGTCGTCTCGCTCCCGCAACTTTCATGCGGATGACTTGCGCCATATTACGTGTAAGTCCTTAGTCTTGCAAATTCAATAAAATACATATGTATTTCTTCTGTCTTACAGCTTACATGGCATTTCAAATGCCCTCTTCATCGCCCTCTGTGCCGGCCGGTCGACGGGCTGCCCGCCTGAGTTATGGCATCGACCTTGTCAGTCTCACTTCTCCACACAGGTGGTTGCGGGTCTCATTCCCAACTGACCTTCAACTCGCCCGCCCCAAGGGTAATCCCCTTGCGCTGCGGAAGGGTAACCCCCTTTTGGCTCCTTCGGGAAGGTCTATGTGTAAGTCGTCCTCGCACGCCACACAGACCTTCCGCTCGGACTTCTCCACACAGTGGTTGCGGGTCTCATTCCCCAACCGACCTTCAACTCGCCCCGCCCCAAGGGTAATCCCTTGCGCTGCGGAAGGGTAACCCCCTTTTGGCTCCTTCGGGAAGGTCTATGTGTAAGTCGTCCTCGCACGCCACAGCCAGACCTTCCGCTCGGACTTCTCCACACAGTGGTTGCGGGTCTCATTCCCCAACCGACCTTCAACTCGCCCCGCCCCAAGGGTAATCCCCTTGCGCTGCGGAAGGGTAACCCCCTTTTGGCTCCTTCAGGAGGTCTATGTGTAAGTCGTCCTCGCACGCCACAGCAGACCTTCCGCTCGGACTTCTCCACACAGGTGGTTGCGGGTCTCATTCCCCAACCGACCTTCAACTCGCCCCGCCCCAAGGGTAATCCCCTTGCGCTGCGGAAGGGTAACCCCCTTTTGGCTCCTTCAGAAAGGTCTATGTGTAAGTCGTCCTCGCACGCCACAGCAGACCTTCCGCTCGGACTTCTCCACACAGGTGGTTGCGGGTCTCATTCCCAACCGACCTTCAACTCGCCCCGCCCCAAGGGTAATCCCCTTGCGCTGCGGAAGGGTAACCCCTTTTGGCTCCTTCAGGAAGGTCTATGTGTAAGTCGTCCTCGCACGCCACAGCAGACCTTCCGCTCGGACTTCTCCACACAGGTGGTTGCGGGTCACATTCCCCAACCGACCTTCAACTCGCCCCGCCCCAAGGGTAATCCCCTTGCGCTGCGGAAGGGTAACCCCCTTTTGGCTCCTTCAGGAAGGTCTATGTGTAAGTCGTCCTCGCACGCCACGGCAGACCTTCCGCTCGGACTTCTCCACACAGATGGTTGCGGGTCCCATTCAACAACCAACCTTCAACTCGCCCCGTCCCAAGGGTAATCCCTTGCGCTGCGGGCTTCTCCACACAGTGGTTGCGGGTCTCATTCCCAACTGACCTTCAACTCGCCCCGCCCCAAGGGTAATCCTTGCGCTGCGGAAGGGTAACCCCTTTTTCGCTCCTTCAGAAGGTCTATGTGTAAGTCGTCCTCGCACGCCACAGACCTTCCGCTCGGACTTCTCCACACAGGTGGTTGCGGGTCTCATTCCCAACCGACCTTCAACTCGCCCGCCCCAAGGGTAATCCCCTTGCGCCGCGGAAGGGTAACCCCCTTTTGGCTCCTTCAGAAGGTCTATGTGTAAGTCGTCCTCGCACGCCACAGCAGACCTTCCGCTCGGACTTCTCCACACGGATGGTTGCGGGTCCCATTCCCAACCAACCTTCAACTCGTCCGCCCCAAGGGTAATCCTGCGCCGCGGGTCTTACCCCCGTAACCTCGGGGATGGTTCTCCACTTGTCTCAACAAGCGTCCCATCGCCTTCGCCAAACGCGCGACCTGCACTCCGTAAACCGAACCTTTTTACTGAATGCTTATCGTATAAATGATGAGCAAACTACAGGAACTTCTACTTGGTACACCGTCCACTACCCAAGGGCTTACTCCTAAGCAGCTTGCCTAAGAAAGGGGCTCAACAAGTAAAAACAGCTTGCCTAAGAAAGGGGCTCAACAAGTAAACCCACAAGTCGCGCATTTGAATGACTCATGTGGTTCCGCCGTGGCGAACAGTTGCCTAAGAAAGGAGCTCAACAAGTAAACCCACAAGTCATTTGGAATGACTTATGTGGCTCCGCCGTTGCGGATCTTCTCCAGCTCCATAATAAATAGTCCTTGTGGCTTCGCCTTCGCGGACCCCAGAAGGACATCTCTCCATGAGACAGGACTTAGCCTATGGTTATTAAACTAAGCTAACGTACCCTACAAGGCTATCGCAAGTTAAAGCGAATCTACAAAACAGTGAAGGAAAAAGGAAGTTTTCACTTCATCTATTGTTCCCAAAAATGTGTAAATGCAGGTCTTTTTACAAAATAGGGGGCATCCACATGTTGGAGCCTCCACCCTAGTCCGAAGGGCGTACCTGCATCGCCCATCTTCCTTCCCTGCTCCCCCCACTGAAGCAGCGCCTCTACCGTCGGCTCATTGGTGTTGGCAGCATCCAGGACCCCAAGACTTAGAGCTGGAAACGCCTTCTCCACTTGGAAGCGGCATCGCAGCCAGCCTTCCTCATAGGCCTGCGCCCCTGCTTCGCCCAGGGCTTTGATCTCACCAATCTTCTACACCAGTCGAGGCATCCGCTCAGGGATGGGCACCCTAATGGAGGAAGAGGACTCAGTATCCTCACATTCAAAGGGGGGAAGGCCCAGAGCCTTATCCATCTCCAACACGGATGCCATTGCCTTTTCCAGGTAAGTGGCAACCACCAGGCGTGCCTTAAGGGCAACCTCAGCAGCAAGCATGCCCTCCTCAACCTTCTTCTCCGCCGGCTGAGCTCGGACAGTAGCTTGGCTCCTCGCCTCCTCGGCCGCGGCCTCGCCTCGCTCAACTTGGGCCTTCGCCACCGCAAGGGCGGCTTTGGTTTCGCCTCCAAGGAAAGGAGGGACTCCTTCAAGACAAGACTTTCAAGCCGCTTGGCTTCCAGCATTGCTTCTTGCTGAAGGAAGCGTTGCTTCGCAACATCAAGAAGGCAGGCCTGCTCCCACCGGTACCGCATGCTGTGCGCCCGCTCTTGGTTGCCATAATCGCACCAACTCTCTAGTTGGGCTACGCGCTTGGCATGCTCCTCCTTGAGCTCCTCCTCCCTCCTCTTTGAGGACTCCAGCTCCCTCCTGAGAGAGGCAATCTCTGATATCTGGGCGTCGTCCCGCCTGTTGGCATACTTCAGGAAGTCATGCCATTGCTCAGCAGCAGCATGACCTTTGACAGCCGCCTGCATCCCAATACTATTAAAGCAGAAGCAGAAAAGGGCTAAACTAAGCTTATACATAAAGACCAGAGGCTGTCTTACCGCAGACTTTGTTGAGCTGCCTCCTCATGAATTCGGCGGGGAGTCCAGGCTCGCTCGGTCACCTCCCTATCATAGGGGGTGCGCAGCCCCTCCAGGCAGGATTGGAGGGTTTGCTCCCCTCCCCGCAGCAGTGAACTGCTATTCCTCAGGAGGAAGACCGGATCCCATGCATCTTTCAGGGGCCTCCCTTGCTCCCTGTACACCCTGAGTCTGGTCTCGTGCCTCTGGACTCTCAGGAGGTCTGGCTCCTCAGACCACTTGGGGACAGACTTGGCAGCAACTCGCCTCCGCTCCAAATAGTGAGACCAGACTCCGGTTTTCTCAAGGACCTCGCTCCTGGTCCCCAAATCGGAAGGGATCTCTGTAAGGACCCCTTGGTCCGCAAGAGCCTCACGGGGACCAGCCCCTTGGCCTGAAGGGCCCTCGCCTACAAAGAACAGGTGTTACGGTCACCCCGAGCGGGTTGCGACCGGGTGACCCGGGGCTCCGGTTTTGGCCTGCGGGTCACGTTTTTCGGCGTTCAGACGGCTCCCGAGCCCTATCCGAGTATCATTTTGGCGAACCCTTCCGTATTTGAGGTCGTGTGGGTCCCCCGGACGTTTCCGCCGAAAATATTTTTCTGGCGCCGGGGGGTTGTCGGGGTCGTCTCGGGACGTACAGCGGGTTCGGTAGCATTCTCGAGACCTCGGTTTGGAAAACCGTTTGCGGTTTTGGAATCGTGGGAACGTCCCGGAGCTTTTTACGCTATAAAATATTTTTGGGGCGGGACGTTCGCTGTGAAGGCATGTGCCCTCTCCCGTAGAAGGCATGTGCCCTCTCCCGTAGAAGGCATGTGCCCTCTCCCGTAGAAGGCATAGGCCCTCTTCCGTAGAAGGCAGAGTGCCCTCTCCCGTAGAAGGCATAGTGCCATCTCCGTAGCGAGGCATAGTGCCCTCTTCAGAAAGGCATAGTGCCCTCTTCCGTAGCAGGCATGTGCCCTCTTCCGTAGAAGGCATAGGCCCTCTTCCGTAGAAGGCATAGGCCCTCTTCCGTAGAAGGCATAGGCCCTCTTCCGTAGAAGGCATAGGCCCTCTTCCGTAGAAGGCAGGAGGCCCTCTTCCGTAGAAGGCATAGGCCCTCTCCCGTAGAAGGCAGGAGGCCCTCTCCCAAAGAAGGCATGGGCCTTCTCCCGAAGAAGGCATGACTTAGACAAATTTCAGATTTCTGGTGGATAAGGTTGACTCTTAAGTGTTGACCAAAGGGGAAAGGACACTTGTCATGGCCATATTAAAGATGGAAAGGAAAGAGGACACTTGTCATGCCCATATTAGAGATGGAAAGGAAGAAGTTTTAAAAGGATTGTGGAAAGCGACAGAGCTATTTCCATTTCATTTCTCCTTCGCTTCGTTCATTTCTCCGACTCGTTGCCGCCATAGCCTCCATTTTCTTCAAGCTTTGGGTTCTTCATTTTCTTGGCTGATTTTCACCAAGTGTGGACTCCAAAAGTGGTAAGCTTCCTCCCTTGCTCTCTTTTCTTGTTGGAAACAAGAATCGGATGGAAAAAGAGAAGGATTTGTGAATTATGGGTTTGTTCTTAGCTATGAGCTAGGATGATTTTCTTCCTCCCATCTTTTAGTATGTTGTTCTTGGGTTGTATGGGAGTGATAATCAAGTGTTGGATTTTGGAAAACACACCTTGGATGAAAACCCCCAAATTGCCGAATTTCTTGGAAAATTCTATGTTGATGTGTGTTGGTCTCCTTGATTCATGCTTCAAGTATGTTAATCCTAGCATGATTCTAAGCTTATGTGTGGATTCAATTTGATGGAAAATATGTTGGGTTGGTAACCCCCATTTGGCAGAATTTATGAGATGATGTTCATTGTTGGATTTTGTTGTTTTGGATGCAATTGGATAGCATTCTTGGTTTATAAGTGAAATTGGTGATTAGTATGACTAATTGGAAGTTTGAATGGATTGATTTGAAAGTTGGATAAAATTTGGCAAAGAAGCCAAATTATTGGATAATTCTTTTTCCATGTTGGGGTTTGATTTTGGTTAAATTGGATGCTAAGATGGTATTGGGGTTGGATTTAGGTGTGGTTTGATGTTTGAAACATTGATTTCGGGTATGAAATGGAAAAGTTACTATTATGCGGATTTATCGGAAAATGTCAGGGATGAATGGTTTAAAGGTTGGATTTGATCAGTTCTGCTGATTGGATGATGTTTGTCAATGTATAATCTGGCATGGTCTAGGTTGGTTTTGAATTCTGACATTTCTGTGGAAATCTGGAATTTTACTGAATTTCTGACGGATTTTCGGTTTTGGGGTCGGGGGTGTAGTTTGGTAGTGTGGTCGATAAGGATTCTAATTCAACTTGGTTTGTCGATTCGAGGTTACGAGGTGAGAAAAAGAGAGGTTTTCGGGTTTCGGGTCGTGGTTTGGAAATCGCCCGTAACCGGTCAAATACTCTGGAATTGTGAGGTAAGGGTTTGGTTACGCTATTTTTGGTAAGATAGGTGTATGTTTAGTTTCATTTTACATTCTGCAGTATTTCGGTATTATATGCCTAGAGCATATTACGTAGTCTGTAGGTGTATGTATTGTAGCACTTCATTTTGCGGGTATTTCGGAAATTTCGCTTTAAGGTAAGTTACGTGATCTCGTAGGTGTATGCCTTGTAGCATACCCTGCATTAACCCTACGTTTGTAGGTGTATGCCTTGTGGCATACTTTGTGCATTAACCCTACGACGGTTGTGGGTTCGCTACCCACTGGTGCACCATGCTTCGTAATAGCTTCGGCTTCGACTCCTTAGAGGGAGGCAGCGTTACGATTGGTTATAAGGGTTTATGGCGATTTAGTATCGCACATCCTACGGGATTCTCGATCTGTTTTTATTACATGCACGATGTTACGTATTACATTGCATATATTCTCGTATATTGCTATCTTTCTGCTTTGCAGGTTACATATGCTTATCTTACCCCAAATCCCTTACGGGGTCCTTTTAGGACTCACCCTTTTTGGGTTTGTTTTTGGATTTCGTAGACTTGGTAAATAACTAGCGGAGTTGGTTTCCGTGAGGCTTCGCCTTGGTTGGGTTGAGCAGCAGTACCTTGCGGCCTGGGATTTTGTCTACTTGGTCTGAATCCCGCGCGAGGTATTTTGACGTTTAGGCCTAGGGTCGGCTCTGTAGTTGCATGTGCATATTTTCTGGATGATTGCGATGATCGTATAAGTATGTGTATATTCTGTTCTATATACATTACAGCGCTTGGCGCTTGCTAGACATTTTAGGTTACGTGAATTCTCGTATGTATGTGTGTTTTGGTGCGTAAGCACTCGTCCCACGAGGGCGGGGCTTACTCGTTATTTGTGCATGAATTGTATGGTTGCAATTTATTTTGGTTATACGCATGAAATTTCCGTTAATTCGCTTCCACAATCTTTCCGTTTTCGGGTCCGCTACGCGCGGCGGGTCTCGATGGACCTACCACTCCTTTCCATTCCGGCTTCCGCTTCCGGCGCCCCGGCGCCCCCGCCTCCGCAACCGGGCTCGGGCGGCGTGCGGTGACAAGTTGGTATCAGAGCAGGTAAGTGACCATATTGGTCGTCAGTGGTGACTTGTAGTGACGACTATTGTTGTACATTTTATTTTAGAATGGTTTGGTACGGAGATTGGCCACCTCCTTACTTGAACCACTTCAAAATAAAATTGTGGAACAAAGTTGATCCTTCAAGTTATCCTGATAGTTGCAGATTTCGGAACTCGGGATTTCTGAATTCTGGTAAAAGTATTACGAGTAAGGGGGATTGTGGAAAGGTTTCAGGTACGTAAAATTGTGTGTTAGGAAAAGATTTGGTGAAATAAGCATGAACTGCTTCTGTGATTCTGTGAAATGCATGATTTTATCATTCTGAGAAGTAACTTCTGTGTCAAGTACTGCATTGCACTCTGAGCCTTAGAAAACTGCTGCTAGCTTCTGTAGAGATTAGTAGTGACCGATTTTTGTCTGGATTCTGTTTGGTCTGAAATTTTTAAGATATGGTTAACACGCGTAGATAGCGTGATTTGGTACCGGAGGGGCGGGACTGGGATCCCACACCTCCGTGGAATAGGATACGGGTTCAGTGTAACCTGTGGTCCGAACAACCACACTCACCGCCCGAGGTTTGGTGGTCGCAGGACCCCTCTCGATTTGGTATTACCCGCCGCCTTAGCCGGTTCGAGGCGGCGAGAGGCAGGGGAAAATCTGTTTATGCCACGGTAAGGGCATTTCGATTAGGTGGTGATAGCAAGACTTAAGCCACTGCTCGCCATAGTTTTGGGATCGGTAAGTGAGTGACTCTGACAAGGGTGGTCACTACGACACCTAGACTTCTCGTCGGTCCTATTAACGACGAGGAGATCTGGGGCACCAATCTGACGAGGTTGGACTTTTGGAGAGGTTTTAGAGTTTGAACCCCCCCGAGGTTCAATGACCGAGAAGGGTCTGGGGTAGTAGAGATTTGGTTTGCAGGAGTTGACAAACTCCTGGGGGAGGCTACATTTTTTCCCAGCAGTGCAGTGGGGATGTAGCCAGGAATCTGTGTTAGGCACAGTTCGATGAACTTCATCAGGGAGACAAGATTGTCGGAAAGTTTGAGTGAGGGTTTGATCGGCTGGTTTATTATGTACCGTAGTATCAAGGTTTGGAAGAGGAGAAGACCAATAGGTTTATTTCGTTGATCGCGCCCGAGTTCAGGTGGGCTTTGAGCCCTTTAGACATTACTTTGTTTCGGGAAGCGGTTATTAAGGCTCAACTCCTCGAGCAAGAGGAGGTTGAAAGTTACCTCACCTCCCAGGCGAGGTTAGAGGAGTACGAGGGGTTCCATACTGGCGGGGACCCCGGCAGATTTCTGACGGCCGAACAGGCCTGGGCAATTTAGTAGAGGTAGAGAGGAGCACCACCGGCACGACCTTGTCCGATTTGCGGTAGGTATCACTCCGGTCGACTTTGTTACCGGCGGGAGGGCCGATGTTTACGCCGGGTCCGACACTCACCGGGTACGGGATTGCCCTCGACCGTAAGGCGGGTACTTTATTTCGAATGAGGTGTCGGTTCATGCATTATTTGATACGGGAGCATCTGTTTCCATTGTAACACGTAACGGTGTTACATCTCTCGCATCTGTCTGTTAGTACCTTGCCTCAAACGCATTTAGTAAAAACTGCAGGAAGTCAGTTTCTGTTTTCCAATGAGATGGTTCGGGGTTATACGATATCTGTAGGCGGACATGATAGTATCGGATCTGTTGGTTTTAGACACGCCGAACTATGATATTATTCTTGGAATGGACTGGCTATCCAAGAACTCTGTGCACGTTGATTGTGCAACCTGTACCATTATGGTTTCTGAAGAGGTACTACCTCTCACGACTCCGACTGGTTTGACTATCGCACAGCACGGTACAGTGTTGCAGATTCTGGATCATTTGTCGATAGTTGGTGTTGGGGAAATGTTATGGTCTGTATGAGGCTGGTACTAGGTTGAAGTTAGATAGTATACCTTGGTTCGAGATTTTCCGCAGGTATTTCCGGAGGAGTTGCCCGGATTACCACAAGAGCGAGAAATTGTGTTTGACATCCACCTGCAGTCGGGTACTGCTCCGATATCTATTCCTCCTTATCGGATGCCTATTTCTGAGATGCAGGAGTAGAAGAAGAAACTGGAGGAATTACAGCAAAAGAGTTTCGTCCGACCGAGCACTTCAGCGTGGGGTGCTCTGGTTTTGTTTGTTAAGAAGAATGATGGGACACTCTGACTTTGTATTGATTACAGACGGTTGAATGCTCTTATCGTGAAGAACAAGTATCCGTTGCCGAGGATTGACGATCTTTTTGATCAACTTCAGGGTTTGAGGGTTTTCTCAAAGATTAATCTCCGATCTGGGTATTTTCAGTTTAGGGTGAAGGAAGAAGACATACCTAAGACTGCTTTCTGCACCCGATTTGGACACTTAGAGATTACGGTCATGCCATTTGGGCTGACCAATGTCCCGGTGGCATTCTTGGATCTGATGCATCGGGTGTTCCGACCGTACTTGGGCTCATTTCTGGTGGTTTTATTGATGATATTCTGATATATTCTCGGGGTGAGGATTCGCATTGGGATCATCTGAGGGTAGTTCTGCAGATACCTTGGGAACATCAGCATTATGCTAAATTCTCAAAGTGGGAGTTCTGGATTCGGGAAGTCACTTTTCTGGGACACGTTATTTCTGAGCATGGTCTGTCTGTGGATCCAGAGGAAGTGAGGGCAGTTCGGGACTGGAAACAACCTACCACGGTACGGGAGATTAGGAGCTTCCTGGGGTTAGTAGGATATTATCTGAGGTTTGTACTGGGATTTTCTATTCTGGCATCTCCGCTTATGCAGTTGACTAAGAAGGGTCAACTGTATATCTGGTCTGATAAGTGTGAGCAGAGTTTTCAGAAGTTGAGGCGGTAGTTAATTAACGCTCCGATTCTGACTCTTTCAGATCCGATCTTACCGTATGTGAATTATACGGATGCTTCCACGTCTGGTTTGGGATGTGTGTTGGTGCAGGAGCGTTTTGTGGTAGCTTATGGGTCGAGGCAACTGCGACCGCATGAGCTGAATTAACTGACATATGATCTGGAGTTGGCTGTAGTGATTTATGCACTGAAACATTGGAAGCAATATCTGTTTGGTAATAAATTTCAGATTCTTACCGACCATAAGAGTCTGAAATATCTATTAATGGAGAAGGAGATTAACATGAGGCAGCGCAGATGGCTCGAATACATTAAGGACTACGATTGTAGTATCGAGTACATCTTCGCAAGGGCAACACGGTTGCCGATGCACTGAGCAGGAAGTATACCGGGTTGGTCAAGGGAGGAAATGTTGGGGACTGATCTGAGGAGAGAGATTTGATGTGCCTTTGGCACAGGTGGCAGCTCTGGGAGCGTATTTCGGGGTATACACTTACCATACATTCTGAGTGGCTTGACAGGATGCGCGAAGCGCAAGGTGGAGATCTGGTGTTGAAGAAATTATCTGGGGAAGATAAGGATTTATTTGTTACCGACGTTTCAGTATAGGCAGGGATTGCTATACTTCCGAGATTGCCTTTATGTACCTGAGGATCAGGAGTTCTGGAATGAGATTTTAGAGGAGGCACACTCGAGCAGTTTGAGTATCAGAAACCGGCGAGGACACTGCAGACTTTGCCCATTCCAGTTCGGGAGTGGGGCAATGTTACTATGGACTTTCGGCGGCACCGCCGACACGGTCTCGCCATGGTGCTATCTGGGTTTTTGTGGATCGGTGACAAAGTGCGTACACTTTCTGCCTATTCGGGTCATAGACCCTCTGGAGAAGCTTGCCGGCTTTACATCAGGGAGATTGTACGTTTACATGGAGTACCAGACTCCATGGTATCTGACCGTGATCTGCGTTTTACAGCACGGTTCTGGAGTGCTTTTCATGAAGCACTGGGCACGCGACTCCATCTGAGTACAGCTTATCACCCACAGACGGACGGTGAGTCGGAGCCGGTGATTCTGATACTGGAGGATATGCTGTGAATCTGTACTTTGGATGTTGAAGGAGTTTGGGACCAGCAGTTACTTTGATAGAGTTCTCGTACAACAATTGCTTTCAGACTACATTTGACATAGCACCATATGAGGCGTTGTACGGGAGGAGGTGTATGACACCATACTGTTGGACAGATGTGTCTGATGGGGTTGAGCTGGGACCCGAGCTTTGTGAGGAGACTACGGCGAAGATCAGATTGTTATAGGCGCGGATTGAAACCGCGAATGACTGCACCACTGCTTATACGAACCGCCGCCGTAGGGCTCTTGAATCTGAGTTTGGTGATAGAATTTGATTGGAGGTAGTACCGTTCGGAGGGACAAGAAGATTTGATAGGCGGGGCGAGTTACCCCGAGTTATATCGGTTCCCCCGAGTTTCTGTGGTAAGTTGTTAGGTTGTTCCCCCTCAAGCTTACATTTTATGTGGTATCTTCCGGGTAGCCTGTTGTGGATCGATTAGATTTAGGTTCGGTGCATGTCTGGGGTTGTCCGGTAGAAATACCGGCAACCGACTGGGTGCAATAAGATGCACCCGGAGGGTGGGACGCCGTGAGGCTCAGTATGGTAGTCTAAACTACCACTCCCGCCGCACCAAAGACGGTGGTCCGATTGTTACGGACTAGAGGAATGGTTATATTTTACGGTTGGTAGCGACACTGTCTGGTTGGTTCGAGCTACTCTTGGAGGACCAAGAGTTCTAAGGGGGAGAATGTTACGGTCACCCCGAGCGGGTTGCGACCGGGTGACCCGGGGCTCGGTTTTGGCCTCGCGGTCACGTTTTCGGCTCGACGGCTCCCGAGCCCTATCCGAGTATCATTTTGGCGAACCCTTCCGTATTTGAGGTCGTGTGGGTCCCCGGACGCTTTCCGCCGAAAATATTTTTCTCGCGCCGGGGTTGTCGGGGTCGTCTCGGACGCATGGCGGGTTCGGTAGCATTCTCGAGACCTCGGTTTGGAAAACCGTTTGCGGTTTTGGAATCGTGGGAACGTCCGGAGCTTTTTACGCTATAAAATATTTTTGGGGCGGGACGTTCGCTGTGAAGGCATGTGCCCTCTCCCGTAGAAGGCATGTGCCCTCTCCCGTAGAAGGCATGTGCCCTCTCCCGTAGAAGGCATGTGCCCTCTCCCGTAGAAGGCATGTGCCCTCTCCCGTAGAAGGCAGGTGCCATCTTCCGTAGAAGGCATAGTGCCTCTTCCGTAGAAGGCATAGTGCCCTCTCCCGTAGCAGGCATAGTGCCCTCTTCCGTAGCAGGCATAGTGCCTCTTCCGTAGAAGGCATAGTGCCCTCTCCCGTAGCAGGCATAGTGCCCTCTTCCGTAGAAGGCATAGGCCCTCTTCCGTAGAAGGCATAGGCCCTCTTCCGTAGAAGGCATAGGCCCTCTTCCGTAGAAGGCAGGAGGCCCTCTTCCGTAGAAGGCAGGAGGCCCTCTCCCGTAGAAGGCAGGGGCCCTCTCCCAAAGAAGGCATGGGCCTTCTCCCGAAGAAGGCATGACTTAGACAAATTTCAGATTTCTGGTGGATAAGGTTGACTCTTAAGTGTTGACCAAAGGGGAAAGGACACTTGTCATGGCCATATTAAAGATGGAAAGGAAAGAGGACACTTGTCATGCCCATATTAGAGATGGAAAGGAAGAAGTTTTAAAAGGATTGTGGAAAGCGACAGAGCTATTTCCATTTCATTTCTCCTTCGCTCTGCTCATTTCTCCGACTGCTGCCGCCATAGCCTCCATTTTCTTCAAGCTTTGGGTTCTTCATTTTCTTGGCTGATTTTCACCAAGTGTGGACTCCAAAAGTGGTAAGCTTCCTCCCTTGCTCTCTTTTCTTGTTGGAAACAAGAATCGGATGGAAAAAGAGAAGGATTTGTGAATTATGGGTTTGTTCTTAGCTATGAGCTAGGATGATTTTCTTCCTCCCATCTTTTAGTATGTTGTTCTTGGGTTGTATGGGAGTGATAATCAAGTGTTGGATTTTGGAAAACACACCTTGGATGAAAACCCCCAAATTGCCGAATTTCTTGGAAAATTCTATGTTGATGTGTGTTGGTCTCCTTGATTCATGCTTCAAGTATGTTAATCCTAGCATGATTCTAAGCTTATGTGTGGATTCAATTTGATGGAAAATATGTTGGGTTGGAAACCCCCATTTGGCCGAATTTATGAGATGATGTTCATTGTTGGATTTTGTTGTTTTGGATGCAATTGGATAGCATTCTTGGTTTATAAGTGAAATTGGTGATTAGTATGACTAATTGGAAGTTTGAATGGATTGATTTGAAAGTTGGATAAAATTTGGCAAAGAAGCCAAATTATTGGATAATTCTTTTTCCATGTTGGGGTTTGATTTTGGTTAAATTGGATGCTAAGATGGTATTGGGGTTGGATTTAGGTGTGGTTTGATGTTTGAAACATTGATTTCGGGTATGAAATGGAAAAGTTACTATTATGCGGATTTATCGGAAAATGTCAGGGATGAATGGTTTAAAGGTTGGATTTGATCAGTTCTGCTTATTGTATGATGTTTGTCAATGTATAATCTTGCATTGTCTAGGTTGGTTTTGAATTCGACATTTCGTGGAAATCTGGAATTTTACGGAAATTTCACGGATTTTCGGTTTTGGGGTCGGGGTGTAGTTTGGTAGTGTGGTCGATAAGGATTCTAATTCAACTTGGTTTGTCAGATTCGAGGTTACGAGGTGAGAAAAGAGAGGTTTTCGGGTTTCGGGTCGTGGTTTGGAAATCGCCCGTAACCGGTCAAATACTGGAATTGTGAGGTAAGGGTTTGGTTCGCTATTTTTGGTAAGATAGGTGTATGTTTAGTTTCATTTTCTGCTCTGCAGTATTTCAGTATTATATGCCTAGAGCATATTCTCGTAGTCCGTAGGTGTATGTATTGTAGCACTTCGCTTTTGGTGTATTTCGGAAATTTCGCTTTAAGGTAAGTTCTCGTGATCTCGTAGGTGTATGCCTTGTAGCATACCCCGTCTGCATAACCCTACGTTTGTAGGTGTATGCCTTGTGGCATACTTTGTCTGTTAACCCTACGACGCTTGTGGGTTCGCTACCCCACTGGTGCACCATGCTTCGTAATAGCTTGGCTTCGACTCCCTTAGAGGGAGGCCGCTGCTCGATTGGTTATAAGGGTTTATGGCGATTTAGTATCGCACATCCTACGGGATTCTCGATCTGTTTTATTACATGCACGATGTTCTCGTATTCATTGCATATATTCTCGTATATTGCTATCTTTTCTGTTTTGCAGTGGTTACATATGCTTATCTTACCCCAAATCCCTTACGGGTCCTTTTAGGACTCACCCTTTTGGGTTCTGTTTTTGGATTTCAGGTAGACTTGGTAAATAACTAGCGGAGTTGGTTTCCGTGAGGCTTCGCCTTGGTTGGGTTGAGAGCAGCAGCACCTTGCGGCCTGGGATTTTGTCTACTTGGTCTGAATCCCGCGAGGTATTTTGACGTTTAGGCCTAGGGTCGGCTCTGTAGTTGCATGTGCATATTTTCTCGGATGATTGCGATGATCGTATAAGTATGTGTATATTCTGCTCTATATCTGCTCAGCGCTTGGCGCTTGCTAGACATTTTAGGTTCTGTGAATTCTGTATGTATGTGTGTTTTGGTGCGTAAGCACTCGTCCACGGAGGGCGGGGCTTACTCTGTTATTTGTGCATGAATTGTATGGTTGCAATTTATTTTGGTTATACGCATGAAATTTCCGTTAATTCGCTTCCAC
The DNA here is from genome assembly GCA_024586325.1 of Stellera chamaejasme. Lineage (NCBI taxonomy): Eukaryota > Viridiplantae > Streptophyta > Magnoliopsida > Malvales > Thymelaeaceae > Stellera > Stellera chamaejasme. Next base: position 24,334,503 of record CM044981.1, read on the forward strand.
AATCTTTCCGTTTTCGGGTCCGCTACGCGCGGCGGGTCTCGATGGACCTGCCACTCCTTTCCATTCCGGCTTCCGCTTCCGGCGTCCCGGCGCCCCCGCCTCCGCAACCGGGCTCGGGCGGCGTGCGGTGACAACAGGCATCAAGCAACTAGGAAACAAAAGTATGAACTCAAAAGCAAAGAAAATGCTGCCAAGATCAAAAAGACTTACCAGCAGAAGGACGCCCCCATCCACTGACTTCCAGCTGGCTGCTGGAAGGTTGGGCAACCTCCCAACCACTTGTCCTCGCAGAGGACCGTGTCACCAGACCCCCTTCCTCCGGGGCCTCACTATTAGAAGAGGAAGAAGTCTCCTCAACCACCAGGATCCTCTTCCCCTTCGTGGCGGGGGCCTTCTCCCCTGAAGGGACCTCTTCAGGGATCTCCTCTCTAAGAGGGATGGCTGCAGGGATCTCTTCCCTTGCATTAGTGGTCTCCGCCTCCCCCAAGGGAATGACTGGTACCTCCTGTGGGCCGGTACTCCCAATGGCCTTTGCAGCCTGACTGCCCCTCCTTCTCATAGAGATCAGGACGTTAGCCGCTGACATCTTACCCTTGGGAGGAGGCACTCTGCCTCGGTAATGATCTCTGCCGCGACCACATGACCGGGCAGGTCTTCACCTTGAATCTGGTGAAGGGCTCGCGAAGAGCCTGCACACAAAGGCCTCGGCGGCCTCCTCGGAAGAAATGGGCTGCACCACCGAGATGGGCACGGCCTCGATGGGAACAGCGCCATCTGTTCGCACCTCCTCTCAGGCCCTCTGCAGAAGGCACGACCTCTTCAGCAGTAGGGGCATTTCAAGCTCCACCCTTCGGCCTCTTGACCAGGGGCTCCCACCGGGAGCTTCTTCCACAGCAGGCTCCCTGGCCTCTTCAGCTGAAACGGCTGGAGTAGGCCCCTCTGCTCCAGCAGGATTCTCAGCCCCCCCAGCCGGCCCTTCAGCCAGGGTCCCCTCAGTACCGGCAGGGGCTCTCTCTTCTTCAGGCTGCGTGGCAGCCACCTTCCTCTTCTTCTTCTCCGGCTGAGAAGCCATCGAAGGCTTGATACCAGCCCTCTTTTTGGACAGTTTTGGGACAATGGGTCCCAACACCTTGACCGCCATGGCAGGGGCATCTTCCTCAAGTGCACATGCCAGTGCACTCGTTAGGCGATGCGCATGGATGCTTTCTTACCTGGGCTTCGCGGTTCTGCGGCGGCATCTGCAGACAAAGAGGGACTTGACCAGGTTTTACTGCACCTCTTACAAATTTACAATATATTAGTATGTATGCGCAGCGTACCTTTGGGCGCCGCTAGAGCGGCGAAGAAAGAATCTATCATTGTCCCACGGTGGACGGGAGCCCATCCTCGTATGACGGGGCATCTGGGGTCCAAAGCCACGAAACCCGTGCTAATCCCAGCCCACCTTAGGGTGGTCTCGCCCGATTGGGCAGCCGAGAAGGGGAAGAACGCCGCATGCGCTCCTCGAAAGGACATCGTCCAACCACCCCAGCAGTTGAACGTATGCCTGCCACCGCACCCCCGTGAGTCGGCACAGGCCTCGCGCAATGCTTTGCACGGATTGTCGCGTCCTCGCCACGGGAAAGTCCCATGTGCCTTCGCGGCAAGAAGAAAAAGGATCCGTGCCAGTTGTGGTAGGATCTGGGCGCAGAGGTGAAGGAGATGGAATGGTTGCCTCAAAAATTTATGGGAGTGACGTAGAAGAACGCACCCCCACTCCTCAGCTCCAACCGATAAAAACGGTTGAACACATCGGCGAATGGCTTCACGCCGGCCATGTGGCAGGCGACAATGAAGCCCGCAATACTCAGGAAAGTATTGGGCGCCAACTGAGTTGGGGGCATTCCCCAATCAGCACAGAGATCTTGCACCAGTTGCGGAAAGGGGTACCGTAATCCCGCCGCCAGCTGCGCCGTGTACAAGCACAGCACCCGGTTCTCCTTGTTCTCCTCGGTAACGGGCCAACCCATCGCCCGACAAACACCCGCACGGGATGCGTATACCGGCGTTTTCTCCACAGGCCAGAAGGCCCCCACCATTTCCTGGTGAATTCTATCGAACTTCACCGTGGTCTTCTCGAGAGGAGCGACCACTGGGCGAACAGCTTCCTTGGAATCCATCTCTGCAAAAGAAAGAACAGATAGGCATATAAATCGAAACAGCCCAGCAAAGGCATTTCGGCAAGCGCTCAGTGCGCTCAGAGAACTCGAAGCACTCAGTGTGCGGGGAGAAAAAACTTACCGGAGTGGTTTAAAGCGGTAGGCAAAAACGAACGGAGCGGTTGGCAAATGAACAGTTGACCGAAGGAATCTCGAACGAAAAGTAGGAACCACCGCAAATCACCTCTCAACTGCCGATGAAATCGCCAAGAAACGCAAAGAATACGAAGGGGTTACTCGAACAAGAGCGAACAAATGCAAGAGTGGAGAAGAAAGGTTTCAATCTTCTCGGGTACGCTTTTATAAGCCCGCCAAAATGAAAAAGCGCTTTTAAGCGTGAATGACTCCGAGGCGCCACGTGCCAGCATCCAGCGGTTATTAAACCTCTCCCCTGCCGTACAAAAAGGAGAAACGCTTTTACAAAGCGTAATCGACCCCTACGGCGCCACGTGTTGCGTCCCATAACGGTCAGTAAACCTCTCATCTTCCTTTATCTCTCCTGAATTAAATGTTGAAGAGACTCTTCGCTGCCTTCGCAATCAAACGGTCCGCAAACGGCCCAAGAGCCTTCGACAACTCCAAAGACTTGGAATTTGAACAGTACGGGACCCGCCCATACTGCCTTCAGGAGGAGGCATCTTGGTACACTACCCAAGCAAATGCCCCCTCCTCAAAACTCACAAGGATCGGGAAGGATCCAACATGTAATATCAGGCCATAAAGGTCATCGCGCTCCACACAAACTCGGTTACGTGGATCGCACGCCCTCAACATGGTATTTTCAAACAAGATCTTCAACACGAGTAAAGGGTCGTGAAGGATCCAACACAAACTATAAGATTATGAAAGATCTTCACTTGTGACTACTACATCGGTCTTCAGAAAGTACTTTCAAAAACGGAGTACGGGACCCCGCCCATACTCCGCTCTCGGGAGGAGGCATCTTGGTACACTACCCAAGCAATCGCGCCTCGCGTTTTATCGAATCATACGAGGCCTTGGGAGAGGTCTCATCCTTGTGGTCTCCGAGAATCGCCTTCGCAAGGTCTCATCCTTGTGGTCTCCAGACGCCTTCGCAAGGTCTCATCCTTGTGGTCTCGATGCTCGCCTTCGCGAGGTCACGCCTCGCGGGCCTCCCGACTCGCAGGGGCGACGTCTCATACTCACCCTTGCGTTTCTAAAGCCTGCGCGGCCCCCTCGCGGTCTTAGGGGCGAACCTCGCGATCTCCTCGCCTCCATGGGTCTTACTCCCAGTCTCCTGCCTATACTGGCCCCGCCCAGATAAGGCCTTGGTACCCAGGTTCGTGCAACCCTCACCCCTTATTTGGCTATATTCTATTTGGGGGCCTTCGCCCCTATGGGCCTTCGCCCTTACAGGCCTTCACCCGCCACTTGCTCCACTTGGAGATTGACCACTTGGTCGACTGACATCAACCGGCCAATAGGCAGGGCAGCACGAGCCTGGAAGAACTTCACCAGATTTATACGCCAGACATTCTCTGACAAGTGAATCACCTAAGGCGGTTTTCTGAGATCTTCATCATCACAGCCGCCTTATCTCCAATCAGTCTGACACAGACTTATCTCAAACAGCCTGTCTAAGGGCTTCAACTGGGGGAGGCTCTTCTCCTGGCATCACTCTATAAATAGGGTGATGTCCACCCTAAATCGGGTAAGCTACTACACGCCCCCCCCACTCCCCTCTTGCTACTTCTGAGTATTCTTCCTATCTTTTACAGATTACTCTGAACAGCAAGCTTGGAGTCTCAAGAACATCATCTTCTCCACCATATCAACTGAGAGTCCGGACCTTCCTTAGGAACGAGACTATCACAAACCAATTCATAAATTCTGGGAAAAGTTCTAAGTGTTCTTGAAAAGTTCATCCGAAACTCAAGTGAACAGTACTCACAGATCGAAAATAATTTTGAAAACCTGAACTTAAAGTGTTTATATTGGTAAAAACCTTTTCTATATCATTACCAACTTCTTTCAACCACCAACCAACTTCAAAAGCTAGTTTCCAGTAACTAGAACTTTGTGCTTTACTTGTTTCGGGCATTGCTAAGATTTCATTGGATAATCTTTGCATGTTTGCATTTGATCTTAATTGTAGATTGGTGGTAAGTTTTGAAACTTGTAAGAACCGTTGTGTTCTAAACACGAGAGAAGAGAGTAAACACTAAGGGAGTGTGGCGAGGCTTCACAAAACTGTTCACATGTGCAGAACTTGAGTCTCATGGAGTATGTGGAAGAGGACTACTACCCGGAATCGGATCCTTGTTATCAAGAATCTGACTTCTGGGCGGAGGAAACCCTCGACCATACATACTCAGGGAACTATTCAGAGTACCCCCTTGGCCAAGAAATCTGGCCCGAACCAACCCCATCCTCTGAATTTGATCCTCCATACCTGCTGCATATGAGTATTACTCGTGTCCAGGACTCGAACGGGTGGTGGCGACCCTTGCCATCACCAAGATACCCCTCCTCGCTATCGCTACCCCAAGCACCGGAGGACTTACCCCCCAACCTCGTATTATTCCCCCATTCCGTCATATCCTAGCTGTACGACGCCCAGCTTTGAGCCCCCTCTCATTCACGGTTCCCCATCCACCAACCGAAAGCCAACGAGGGCCCCCACTCACAAGTTTGCTTCGTCGCGCCAATCACCTTCTGACCAACAGGGCGAAGCAACACCAGAAGTGCCTCAAAGACCCAGCTCCTCCACTATCATTGATGAGCTAAAACAACTTGTACTTATGGTCCAGGACCAGATGTTACAAGGACACATGGAGGAAGCCGCAACCGGTGGTAAGGTTGAGAGGAAAATAACCGAGAGGAAAGGAGAAATTACGAGGGGAAAGGAAAGAGAAGAAAGAGAGAAAAGCGAGGCGGTCCAAGAGACCTTGAGCGAGAAAGAGAGCGATCCGAGAGAAGAGATTGAGAAGAAAGCGGAGAGAAAACAAGAGGGAAACTCCATGATCCAAAATAGTGGAAGCGAGGACAACATGCCTTCAACCGACCCAACTTTTCCACTAATTTGTATCCTGCAACCCCTTGTTTATCTTCTTTGAATGTACAGTCATTTGTGGAAAGAAAGGCTGAAGGGAGCCTTCAACAGTCCGGGAAGGAAGTGTCACCCCCTCTCGGTAAGGAAGAAAAGAGCAAGAGGGAGAGAGCGAACATGGGTAACTGTGCTTCTAATCTCTCATCTCTTAACATTAAACATGATTTGGGTGACATAATTGGCGATCCCATGTCTGTTTTGGGATATGATTTAGGTCCGGTACATTGGGACCACGCCCATGAATGGCCGAGGCTTATATTTGATCCCGGAATAACTACGTGGGTTTGTTTAAAAGCTAAGTATAAAAGTGAAGCGAAGAGAAAGGGCGGATTGTCCATCTCATTCCTTCAGACCATTTTTAGGGGGACTTTGATGTTTCATGCTTTTAGTTCACTAACCCTTGATGCCTCTTCAAGTTTGTTGTGGTGTCTTAAGATTTGTAGGGACTATTTCCTCATGAATCCGAGGACGGATTCTTCTGAAGAGGGAGGGTATGATGTGGACATCAGCCCCATTTTTGTGATAAAGGGGCACCATTCATCCAGAGGGTCTAGAAGGCCCTTGGCGAAGACACGGATGAAGAAGAAGTGGCATTCTAGGCACCGGCGAACCCCGAGGCCGAGCCGCGCTCGCAAGGATCTTGGCCAACCCAAGCCCCATTGGCGAACCCTTGGCCTTTGGCGAGGCCAAGCCTCAACGGCGAACCCATGGCTATTGGCGAGCCCATTGACCCTGGCGAACCCATGGTCCTTTTAGGCGAACTCAAGGCCATTTGCGAAGCCATGGCTCTTTGCGACCCCCATGGTCGTTGGCGAAGACCCTGTGCCTCATTTCCAGAAACAAGCGAAGCCCAGGTGTTCGCCAAGCAGAAGAGGCCTCCATACACAAGTCAGGCGAGCCCTTCAACTTGTGCAGAGGCCCCCTTCTTCCCCTTTTCCCGCCAAATGCAATTCCTGGGGAATTGGGAGCCGCAAAAGCAGGTAGCCTACAATGTCACATCAGCTGCCACCTCTCATTTCGCCTACCATAGATCCAGGAAGTTGTTCCCTTGTCAAGACATTCTTTATTATTTACTTCTTTCTTTCTCCTTCTATAAAAGGAAGCTGTAACCTAAGTATTAGGGAGAACTCATTTTGTAAGAACACATATTTGCGGAAATACACATATTGTTCTTCGTGGGTCTCAAATCTTGCTCCACCAATCCATTAGTGATCCATTGCAAGAGGATCCAATATAATACCTTGTCACCACACGCCGCCCGAGCCCGGTTGCGGAGGCGGGGGCGCCGGGACGCCGGAAGCGGAAGCCGGAATGGAAAGGAGTGGCAGGTCCATCGAGACCCGCCGCGCGTAGCGCGTAGCGGACCAGCGGAAGGATTGTGGAAGCAAACCAACGGACATTTCATGCATATAAACAAAATAAAATACAACCATACAATTCATGAACTAACAACGAGTAAGCCCCGCCCTCCGTGGGACGAGTGCTTACGCACCAAAACACATATACATACGAATTCACAGAACCTAAAAAGTCTAGCAAGCGCCAAGCGCCGAGGACAGAATATAGAACAGAATATACAAATATATATACGAGACATACAAACATCATAGCAAATCAGAAAGTATGTACATGCAGCTACAGAGCCAAGCCTAAGACTAAGCGTCAAATACCTCGCGCGGGATTCAGATCCGAAAGACAATCCCGGGCCGCAAGGTGAAGCTGCCGCAAAATACAACCGAGGTAGAACCTCACAAAACCCTACTCCGCAGGCCGCTTATCAGGTCGACCTGAAACCCAAAAACAGAACCCAAAGAAGGGTGAGTCCTAAAAGGACCCCGTAAGGGATAAGGGGTAAGGTAAGTATATGTAACCCTGCAAAAGCAGAAAGATAGCAATATATATGCAACAGACTACGGAATAACATGCATGAGCAGAAAAGCAGATCGGAGTCCCGAAGGACGTGCGATTCTAAATCGCCATAACCCATATAGTAAATCGGAGCAGCGGCCTCCACTATGGGAGTCGGAAGCCGAAGCTAATACGGAAGCATGGTGCACCAGCTGGGGTAGCGAACCCACAACTGTCGTAATATTAACAGACAGAGTATGCCATAAGGCATACTCTTACAAACTACGGAATATGCCCAACGGCACAATATTCCGAAATACTAGCAGAACAGAAACGGAAACTAAAACATATACTTAGCTTACCAAAACACAGAACCAAACCCTTACCTCGAAATCCAGAGTATTGGACCGATTCTGGATAACACCTACACCGTGCCCCGAAACTTATAACTCCTCTTTTCCTAACCACCGAAATTCAGAATCTGCCAAACCAAGTTGAATTAGCATCCTAATCAACCACACTACCAATTTACAACCCCCGACCCCAAAACTGAAAATCCGACAGAATTTCCGTAAAATCCCAGATTTTCACAGAAACGTCAGAATTCAGAACCAACCTAGACAATGCAAGATTTCACATTGACAAACATCATACAATAAGCAGAACTGATCAAATCCAACCTTAAACCCTTCATTACCCGCCATTTTCCGATAATCCCGATTAATTGCAACTTTTTCATTCCTTAACCGAATTCAACATTTCAAACTCCCATCCACTCCTAAATTCAACCCCAACACCATATTAACATCCAATTCAACCAAAATGAACCTCTAACATTGAAAAAGAATCATTCAAAGATTCGGTTTCCAACCAACTTTTTATCCAATTTCCAATTCAATCCATTCAAGCTTCCAAATAATCATATTAATCACCAATTCCACTTCCTAAGCATGCTTACTAACCAATTACACCAAAATCAACAAAACCCCTTCACTTTTAAATTCGGCCAAAGAGGGTTTCTCACCCAACTTCCATTTCAATCCAAACAAAGTTCCATTTGCACTCTTTAATCACCAATTACATTCCTAAACCATGAATGCTATCCAATTGCACCCAAACAACAAAATCCATCAAGAACATACACTTATGCAATTCGGCCATTTAGTGGTTTTCTCCTCAACTTGTTCTCCATCAAATTAAATCCACACACAAGCTTAGAATCATGCTAGGACTAACATACTTGAAGCATGAAACAAGATAACAACCACACACCATTTTGGAAAATCCTCCAAAAAATCGGCCAACATGGTGTTTCTTCACAAGTTGTGTTTTGCAAAATCTAACACTTGATTAACACTCTCCTAACACCCAAGAACAACATACTAAAAGATGGGAGGGAGAGGATCTCTCAATCATGTAGTGAAGAACAAACCCAAACTTCTCAAAATCTCCTCTTTTAACCACTAAACTTCCAAACTAATGACAAAAGAGGAGTTAGGATGATACTTACCACAAGTGGCAAGCAATTCTTCTTTGATTTCCACAAAGATGAAGGAAGTCAAGCTTGGAGGAGCTCTCTTCAATGGCGTTTCGGCAGCAGCAAGAACAGAAGGAAGAAGAAGAAGAAATGAAAGTAAGTCTCTTATTATGAAATAATAAGGCTTATATATTTTCCACTTAATAACCCATACCTCCCATCCTTTAATTAAAAGGGGACATGTGTCCCCAAATAATCACACACACACACAATGCTGCCGAAATAAGGAAGGGCTGCTGCTGCCCATACTGATTTTCCTTTTTAATTTGCACCCACTTGCAAATTAACTCCCAATTTTTCCGAAAGTTCCAATTCTTTTTGCCCAAAAATAATTACCGAATTCCAAAATTAATGAAACTCGGACACAATCTTCAGAATATTATAACATTCACAGAACATTTTTCAGAAATTCATTTACCTTTCCGGAGTGTCCTACCGAGCTCGCTGAACCCGAACCAGAACCCGACGTGCGAGCGTGTCAATCTGAACCGAAATTCCGTCACTCCAAAAATTCTATAAAAATTCCATAAATTCCATCTTAAATTAAAACACAACTTACCCCAAAGCCGTCAGAAAATTTCCATCCCGAGCCCCGGGATTCCCGTCCCGAGCCCCGGGAGTCGCCCGGAACCGAACGTCCCGCCCCAAATATTAAACTCTACAACCACCTCCGGGACGTCTCCACGACTCCAAAACTGCGAACGGCTTCCCAAACTGAGATCTCAAGAGCGCTACCGAGCCCGCTGTACGTCCCGAGGCGACCCCGACAACCCCGGCGCGAGAAAAATATTTTGGCGGAAACGTCCGGGGACCCACACGACCTCAAATACGGAGGGTTCGCCAAAATGATACTCGGATAGGGCCGGGAGCCGCCTGAACGCCGAAAAGCGTGACCGCGAGGCTAAAACCGGAGCCCGGGTCACCCGGTCGCAACCCGCTCGGGGTGACCGTAACATTCTCCCCCCCTTAGGACTCTTGGTCCTCCAAGAGCTGTATCAACCGCTGATACTGCTCGGGGTATCGATCCTGAATGTCCTTCTCTGTCTCCCAAGTCGCCTCCCGGTCAGTATGATGTGACCACGGAACCTTGACCATGGGAATCAACTTGCTACGGAGTCTCGACATCCCTATCCGAGAAAGGCTACCGGTACCTCGATAAGAAAGATCGGGTTCAGTGTACCTCCTCCACTGGAATCGTGCAGTCGGGTCCAGAATGCACTTCTTCAACATGCTAACATGGAAGACATTGTGCACAGCAGACAGACTAGGAGGTAACGCCAACCGGTATGCCACCCTACCGATCCGCTCCAGAATCTCATATGGGCCGATATACCGTGGGGCCAACTTGCCCTTCTTCCCGAATCTGACTGTCCCGCGGATAGGTGCTACCTTGAGCCAAACCCTATCCCCAACCTCAAACTCCAGAGCCCTACGGTGGCGGTTCGCATAAGTGGTGGTGCGGTCGTTCGCGGCTTTGATCCGCGCCTGAATCAATCTGATCTTCGCCGTAGTCTCCTCAATAAGCTCGGGTCCCAACTCAACCCTATCAGACGCATCGGTCCAGCAATGCGGTGTCATACACCTCCTCCCGTACAACGCCTCATATGGTGCCATACCAATCGTAGTCTGGAAGCTGTTGTTGTACGAGAACTCAATCAAAGGCAATTGCTGGTCCCAATCTCCTCCAAAGTCTATAGTACAGCTCCGTAGCATATCCTCCAATATCTGAATCACCCGCTCGACTGCCCGTCGATGCAGTGGGTGATAAGCTGTACTCAGATGGAGTCGCGTGCCCAGCGCTTCATGAAAAGCCTTCCAGAACCGTGCCGTAAAACGCGGATCACGGTCAGATACAATGGAGTCTGGTACTCCATGTAACCGTACAATCTCACTGATGTAGAGCCGGGCAAGCTTCTCCAAAGGGTCCGTGATTCGAATGGGCAGGAAGTGTGCGCACTTTGTCAGCCGGTCCACAATAACCCAGATAGCATCATGGCGGGACCGTGTCAGGGGCAGTGCAGTCAGAAAATCCATAGTAACATTGCCCCACTTCCGAACTGGAATGGGCAAAGTCTGCAGATGTCCCTGCCGGTTTACGGTGCTCAATCTTCACTGGCGACAAACGGCACACCTAGACACATGTGTGGCAATGTGCCTCCTCATCCCGAGGCCACCGAAGTGAGTACGCAGATCATGATACATCTTCTCACTCCCGGGATGAACACTCAATCTGCTCGAGTGCGACTCCTCTAAAATCTCACTCCGGAGCTCCAGATCCTCCGGTACATAAAGGCGGTCTCGGAAGTATAGCAATCCCTGCCTATATTGAAATGCCGGTAACAAAGACCCCTTATCCTCCCCAGATAACCTCTTCAGCCCCGGATCTCTACCTTGCGCCTCGCGCACTCTATCAAGCCACTCAGAATGTATAGTAAGTGTGTATACCTGAGCACGCTCCCAGAGCTGCCACCTGTGCCAAAGGCACGTCAGATCACTCTCCTCGGATCGGTCACCAACACCTCCTCCCTTGACCAACCCGGTATACTTCCTGCTCAGTGCATCGGCAACCGTGTTGCCCTTACCAGAGATGTACTCGATACTGCAATCATAATCCTTAATGTATTCGAGCCATCGGCGCTGCCTCATGTTAAGCTCATACTGCGTAAACAGATATTTCAGACTCTTAGGTTCTGTAAGAATCTGAAATTTGTTACCAAGCAGATAATGTCTCCATTGTTTCAGCGCATAGATCACTGCAGCCAACTCCAGATCATGTGTCGGATAGTTCAGCTCATGCGGTCGCAGCTGCCTCGACCCATAAGCTATCACATTCCGATCCTGCATCAGCACACACCCCAAACCGGATGTGGAAGCATCCGTATAGATCACATACGGCAAGCTCGGATGCGGAAGAGTCGAGAATCGGAGCATGAGTCAAGCTGTCGCTTCAACTCCTGAAAATTCTGCTCACACCTATCGGACCGGACAAGCGGTTGACCCTTCTTGGTCAAGCTGCGTGAGCGGAGATGCCGAGAATAGAAAACCCGATGCGAACCTCCGATAATATCCTGCTAATCCCGGGAAGCTCCACGATCTCTCGTACCGTGGTAGGTTGTTTCCGATCTGAACTGATCTCACCTTCTCTGGGTCCACAGACAGACCATGCTCAGAAATAACATGACCAAGAAAGGAGAACACCCGCATCCAGAACTCACACTTTGAGAAATTACCGTAAAGCTGATGTTCCCAAAGTGTCTGTAACTATCCTCGGATGCTCCCGATGCGAGTCCGCATCCCGAGAGAAAATCAGAATATCAACAATGAAGACCACCAAAAAAGAGTCAAAGTATGGTCGGAACACCCTATGCATCAGATCCATGAATGCTGCCGGAGCATTGGTCAGCCCAAATGGCATGACCGTAAACTCAAAGTGTCCGTATCGGGTGCGGAAAGCAGTCTTAGGTATATCCTCCTCCTTCACCCTAAGCTGAAAGTATCCCGATCGTAGATCAATCTTCGAGAAAACTCTCGAATCTCGAAGTTGATCAAAAAGATCATCAATCCTCGGCAAGGGATACTTATTCTTCACGGTAAGGGCATTCAACCGTCGTAGTCTATCTGAGTCGGAGTGTCCCATCTTTCTTCTTTACAAAGCAGAACCGGAGCACCCCACGGCGAAGTGCTCGGTCGGATGAAGCCCTTCTGCTGTAACTCCTCCACCTGCTTCTTTAACTCCTGCATCTCAGAAATGGGCATCCGATAAGGGGGAATAGATATCGGAGCAGTGCCCGACTGCAGGTAAATCTCAAATACAATTTCCCGCTCTGGTGGTAATCCGGGCAACTCCTCCGGAAATACCTGCGGGAAATCTCGAACTACCGGTATACTAGCTAGCCTTAACCTAGTATCCGCCTCATTCAGATCGAAGCATTCCCCTACCCCAACTACCGACAGCTGGTCCAGAATCTGCAACTCTGTGCTATGCTGTGCGATAGTCAAATCGGTCGGAGTCGTGAGAGGTAGTACCTCTCCAGATACTATAATGGTACGGGCTGCACAATCAATGTGCACAGAATTCTTGGATAGCCAATCCATCCCAAGAATAACATCATAGTTCGGCGTGTCCAGAACCAACAAGTCCGATACTATCGATGCCCGCCTACGAGATATAGTACAACCCCGAACCATCCCATTGGAAAACGCAACTGACTCCCGGCGGTTTTTACTAAATACATCTGCGACAAAGTACTAACAGGCGGAGTGCGAGAGATGTAACACATTTACGTGCTACAATAGAGATAGACGCTCTGTATCAAATAACGCATGAACAGATGTATCGTTCGAAATACGAGTACCTTGCAAGACTCCTGTGAGTCGAGCCTCCCTGCTGGCTGGGGCCCCTTCTTGTGGGTCCTCCACGATGACTAGGGCCTCCTCGCCTGACTAGGACCTCCTGCTCTATCTGAAAACGCGTCCGGCTCTAGGCTGCTGCGGTGGAGGGTGGCTGAAGGCTGGGGTCGCTGCGAGGTCTCGGGCCACCCGCTGAAACCCACGCCCTCGCGGTGCGTTGGGCGGTGCCGAGGCTGCGACGCTGAAAACTACGAGAACCACCTGCCCCACCGTCGAGGGCGGTCCGTACCAGTGAGTATCCGACCCGCATCGCAAACACCGGCCCTCTGCCGGTAACAAGGTCTACCGGGTGATACCCACCACAAGTCGGACAAGGTCGTGAGGTGGTGCTCCCCCTACCTCCACTAGACTGCCGGGTGCATTGCCGTCGAGAACCTGCCGGGGTCCTGCTGCGTGGAACCCCTCGAAGTCCCTGACCTCTCTGCGAGGTGAGGCGACTCTCAATATCCTCCTGCTCGAGGAGGCCGAGCCTTGTGAACTGCCTCCCCGTAGGTAGTAATATCCATCGGCCTCAGAGCCCATCTGTACTCGGGGCGCTGTCGACGGATGAACCTCTTCGCCTTCTCCTCCTCCATACCGTGGTATGCTGCAGTACGTAGTGGATAAGCTGTCAAACTCCCTCTCATACTCTGCGGCAGTCCTATCTCCCTGCTGAAGCTCGTCAAAGCGTGCCTGTCGCAGATCCCTAGCTGCAGCCCCGATGAACCTCCGATGGAGCAGTGGCTTGCTCCCAAGTGACCTCCACCTCCCGACCGGGTGCCAGCCCCGCATTCGCCCTCGAGCGCCCTGAAGGCTCCTCCACCAATGATCTGCTCCCTCCTGCCCAGATTGAACGTGGCAAGGGATACCATCACTGTGGAAGGTAAGTGTAACCTCCCCAGGAGCTTATCAATCTCCATAAACCAGGTCTCCGCTGCCTCGGGACCTCCCTTGCCATCAAACTTCCTAGGGTTCAGCCGCTGGAACCTCTCCAATAAACGGACATCATCAGAATCAGAGTGATGCCCCAAACCTCCCAGTCGTCGGTGGGTCCGACGGGTGGTATCAGAAATCCAGCTCAATAACCCTCCGTCGGCTGTCGAGGGGCTGATGTGTCTCTGGTCGAGCGATCGGAGCGAGCTACGGGGCTACGCTGCAGTCGTATCCTCCGAGATCGCGGGTTCTGCGCTCCGCGTCCTCCTCGAGTCACTCTCGGATCGGGCCCGTACATGAGTGTGGGTGGTAGTCCGGGTGTGGCTACTCACCCTCCCATCGAGAATGCACAGACGGTGCCGCGACCGAATCCTCCTGCACCTGTGACTGTACCGGAACCTGCTCCGGTACCAGTGTCCTCAGCAACTGCTGGACCTGCTCCAGCACATGAACCAAAGCAGTGGTAGACCCCTGACCCTGCTGCACAACCGGTGGCGGGGTAGGTACCCGCTCTGGCTCAGAATGCTCCTGTCTCTGCTCTCTACCCCTCGGAGGCGTGGGATTACGGTCCCCTCCCTCCGGTCGTAAATCACGCTGTCGGCGCGTGTTAACCATTCCTGAAACATTTCGGACCAAACAGAGTCCAAAACAATCAGTTACCTCTAATCCCTACGAAACTAGCAGCAGCTTCCTAAGGCTCTGTAGTGCAATGCAGTACTTAACTCAGAAGTTATTTTGCAAAACGGTAGAATCATGCATTTCACAGAATCACAGAAGCAATTCATGCTTATTTCACCAAATCTTTTCCTAACACACAATTTTACGTACCTGAAACTTTTCCACAACCCTTAACTTGTAACACTTTTACCAAAGTCTCAAAATTCTGGATCCCGTACTCTGCAACCACCAGGATAACTTGAAGGACCAAACTTTGCTCCACAATTTTATTTTGAAGTGGTTTGAGTAAGGAGGTGGCCAATCTCCGTACCAAACCATTCTAAAATAAAATGTAGAACGATAGTTGTCACTACAAGTCACCACTGACGACCAATATGGTCACTTACCTGCTCTGATACCAACTTGTCACCGCACGCCGCCCGAGCCCGGTTGCGGAGGCGGGGCGCCGGGACGCCGGAAGCGGAAGCCGGAATGGGAAAGGGTGGCAGTCCATCGAGACCCGCCGCGCGTAGCGGACCCAGCGGAAGGATTGTGGAAGCAAACCAACGGAAATTTCATTCATATAAACAAAATAAAATACAACCATACAATTAATGAAATAACAACAGAATAAGCCCCGCCCTCCGTGGACGAGTGCTTACGCACCAAAACACATATACATACAGAATTCACAGAACCTCAAAAGTCTAGCAAGCGCCAAGCGCTGAGGACAGATATAGAACAGAATATACAAATATATATACAGACATACAAACATCATAGCAAATCAGAAAGTATGTACATGCAGCTACAGAGCCAAGCCTAAGACTAAGCGTCAAATACCTCGCGCGGGATTCAGATCCGAAAGACAATCCCGGGCCGCAAGGTGAAGCTGCCGCAAAATACAACCGAGGTAGAACCTCACAAAACCCTACTCCGCAGGCCGCTTATCAGGTCGACACGAAACCCAAAACAGAACCCAAAGAAGGGTGAGTCCTAAAAGGACCCCGTAAGGGATAAGGGGTAAGGTAAGTATATGTAAACCTGCAAAAAAGAAAGATAGCAATATATATGCAGCAGAATACTAAATAACATGCATGAGCAGAAAAGCAGATCGGAGTCCCGAAGGGCGTGCGATTCTAAATCGCCATAACCCATATAGTAAATCGGAGCAGCGGCCTCCACTATGGGAGTCGGAAGCCGAAGCTAATACGGAAGCATGGTGCACCAGTGGGGTAGCGAACCCACAAGCTGTCGTAATATTAATGCAGACAGTATGCCATAAGGCATACTCTTACAAACTACGGAATATGCCCAACGGCACAATATTCGAAATACTAGCGAAATAGAAACGGAAACTAAAACATATACTTAGCTTACCAAAACACGAACCAAACCCTTACCTCGAAATCCAGTATTGGACCGATTCTGGATAACACCTACACCGTGCCCGAAACTTATAACTCCTCTTTTCCTAACCACCGAAATTCAGAATCTGCCAAACCAAGTTGAATTAGCATCCTAATCAACCACACTACCAATTTACAACCCCGACCCCAAAACCGAAAATCCGGAATTTCCGTAAAATCCCGATTTTCACGAAGCGTCGAATTCAGAACCAACCTAGACAATGCAAGATTTCACATTGACAAACATCATACAATAAGCGAACTGATCAAATCCAACCTTAAACCCTTCATTACCCGCCATTTTCCGATAATCCCGATTAATTGCAACTTTTTCATTCCTTAACCGAATTCAACATTTCAAACTCCCATCCACTCCTAAATTCAACCCCAACACCATATTAACATCCAATTCAACCAAAATGAACCTCTAACATTGAAAAAGAATCATTCAAAGATTCGGTTTCCAACCAACTTTTTATCCAATTTCCAATTCAATCCATTCAAGCTTCCAAATAATCATATTAATCACCAATTCCACTTCCTAAGCATGCTTACTAACCAATTACACCAAAATCAACAAAACCCCTTCACTTTTAAATTCGGCCAAAGAGGGTTTCTCACCCAACTTCCATTTCAATCCAAACAAAGTTCCATTTGCACTCTTTAATCACCAATTACATTCCTAAACCATGAATGCTATCCAATTGCACCCAAACAACAAAATCCATCAAGAACATACACTTATGCAATTCGGCCATTTAGGGTTTTCTCCTCAACTTGTTCTCCATCAAATTAAATCCACACACAAGCTTAGAATCATGCTAGGACTAACATACTTGAAGCATGAAACAAGATAACAACCACACACCATTTTGGAAAATCCTCCAAAAATCGGCCAACATGGTGTTTCTTCACAAGTTGTGTTTTGCAAAATCTAACACTTGATTAACACTCTCCTAACACCCAAGAACAACATACTAAAAGATGGGAGGAGAGGATCTCTCAATCATGTAGTGAAGAACAAACCCAAACTTCTCAAAATCTCCTCTTTTAACCACTAAACTTCCAAACTAATGACAAAAGAGGAGTTAGGATGATACTTACCACAAGTGGCAAGCAATTCTTCTTTGATTTCCACAAAGATGAAGGAAGTCAAGCTTGGAGGAGCTCTCTTCAATGGCGTTTCGGCAGCAGCAGCAACAGAAGGAAGAAGAAGAAGAAATGAAAGTAAGTCTCTTATTATGAAATAATAAGGCTTATATATTTTCCACTTAATAACCCATACCTCCCATCCTTTAATTAAAAGGGGACATGTGTCCCCAAATAATCACACACACACACAATGCTGCCGAAATAAGCAAGGGCTGCTGCTGCCCATGCTGATTTTTTCCTTTTTAATTTGCACCCGTATGCAAATTAACTCCCAATTTTTCCGAAAGTTCCAATTCTTTTTGCCCAAAAATAATTACCGAATTCCAAAATTAATGAAACTCGGACACAATCTTCAGAATATTATAACATTCACAGAACATTTTTCAGAAATTCATTTACCTTTCCGGAGTGTCCTACCGAGCTCGCTGAACCCGAACCCAACCAGACGTGCGAGCGTGTCAATCTGAACCGAAATTCCGTCACTCCAAAAATTCTATAAAAATTCCATAAATTCCATCTTAAATTAAAACACAACTTACCCCAAAGCCGTCAGAAAATTTCCATCCCGAGCCCCGGGATTCCCGTCCCGAGCCCCGGGAGTCGCCCGGAACCGAACGTCCCGCCCCAAATATTAAACTCTACAACCACCTCCGGGACGTCTCCACGACTCCAAAACTGCGAACGGCTTCCCAAACTGAGATCTCAAGAGCGCTACCGAGCCCGCTGTACGTCCCGAGACGACCCGACAACCCCGGCGCGAGAAAAATATTTTGGCGGAAACGTCCGGGGACCCACACGACCTCAAATACGGAGGGGTTCGCCAAAATGATACTCGGATAGGGCCGGGAGCCGCTGAACGCCGAAAACGTGACCGCAGCTAAAACCGGAGCCGGGTCACCCGTCGCAACCCGCTCGGGGTGACCGTAAGCTCGATACCACTTGATGTGATCATGGATTGATCAACCGTTGAAGGATCTAGCTTGGATGATGAACACGAACACTTGTGACTTTCCTACCGAATTAAAAACACCTCTTCACTACTTGGTGAAGCAATATTTTGAGTGCCAAGGGGTAGAGATGGATCTAGCACCTCTCAACTACTTGATTGGGCAATACTAGATATAATTCTTGAACCACAAAGCATGGAACAAGGGAATGGATTGGTAGAAGTGAGTGTTCAAACCGAAATGGCTCTCTTTGGAGTTCAATTTTCGGATTCAAAAACTGAAATTGAGTGACATACATGTCTCCTATTTAAACATGAGAGATGGTGAGTGGAGGGTATTACCCAAAGTGTTGTAAACACTTTTGGCAACTCCCTCTTGTGTCCACTTACCATTTCCATGTAAGAAAAGGAAGGCATGATGGCACTTCCATAAATGGGAAGGTGGAAGGGAGGAATCTTACCTAGTTTGGCAAGTGTGGGCAATACCCAACCATTAGCCAAAACTATTGGATAAAGACCTACACTACCTCTTTTCCCTCCCTTTGCCTAAATATCTTAAACAACATTCAAATTCAAATGAATAAGTCCACATTTCAGATTAGGGGCTGGAATTGGGCCGGCCCAACTTGGAGAAACGTGGGGAAGGCCCATGGAGGCCCGTGAAGGTGCGTTGTTGGCTCGGCCGGCGCGTGACCTTCATTTCCGGATGTCTTCAAGGCTTGGGAAGGTGGTGCAACATCCCAAAGTTGGTGGAGTCGGGTTCGGGAAGGGAGGTTGGCGCGCGGGGCGCGTGTGAGGGCCGCCTTGGCGCGTGGGGCGCGTGGACTCCTCCTCGGTTCCAAGGGTGGTGAGTGTGATGGTGTCCATGGCTTTGGGAGGCCCTTCCACTTGGATTCCCATGTCTTGAAGCTTGATGGCACGGTCCCGGTCCTCATTCCGCTCCTCTCCTTGTGCCATGATCCGGATGAAGGCTTGAAGCTTGTCTTGCATTTTCCTCAACCGCGCTCTGGTTAAAGGTCCATTTAGACCTTGGAAAGGGCTAGGAGACTCTCGTGGTGGAGTTGGGTTGATGTCCACATCAGTGTAGTAGGAGTGGTAGGAACTCCATTTCTTCATTTGCTTCTCCACTCTTATGGCTTTGTGCACAAGGTCTTGGTAATCCTTGTAATCACAAAGCTCCACCGTTTTGGAGATATCATTCCTCAATCCATACAAGAACCTTGCCATTCTTGCCTCATTGTTCTCCTTGACATTGGCTCTCATCAAGGCGCTTTCAAGATCCTTTTGGTAATCCTCCACACTCCGGTTGCCTTGAGTGAGATGTTGCAATCTTTGACAACATTCCCTATCATAATAACTTGGCACAAACCGAACTCTCATAGCTTGTTTGAGCTCCTCCCAAGTGTCAATAGGAGCTTCTCGGTTTCTAGCTCTTGTTTGGTGTTCTTGCTCCCACCAAATGAGAGCATAATCTTGAAATTCGATGATGGCTAGCTTCACCTTGGTTGTGTCATTGTAACCCATCATGTCAAAGACTCTTTCGGCCTTGCTCACCGAAATGAGGTATTCTTCCGGATTGCTAGTGCCATAGAATGGAGGCACTTGCAACTTCAAGTTGTTGAGAGCTTGTTGATCCCGAGCTTGGCCTCTCTCTCCAAGGTTTCGGTTGAAACCTCTATGCACATGAGCTATTTCGGCCTCCTCCTCTTCTTCAAGATCTCTCTCAAGATAGGCTCTTGCTTGTGCCCTATCTTGAAAGATTTTCCTCCTTGGTCTCCTTAAGGAAGGCTCTTCATAGTAGTCATCTTCTTGACTATCCGAATCTCCTCCACAACCCGACCCATCCTTGTGTGAGAGAAGGGCCGACTATGAGGAGTGTTGGAAGAGGGCCTTTGTGGCGGATTGAAAGGCATTTGGGAAGTCCCTCCTTGGTCCTTGGTTGCTCTCGGTTCATCATACACTTGGGAAGCTTCGGGTTGCTTCCCTTGTGCACCTCCATTCTTGCAACTTTCTCACTTGTGGATGCAAGTTGTGCACCCATATCCTCCATCTTTTGAGTGAGTCTCTCAATGGCTTCATACAACATAAGTTGTGAAGGAGGTGGTGGTGATGAGTCGGATGATGGCATACCTACAAACAGAGACTTCTTTCTTTTGCAATTGAAAATATGAGGTTAGTAGCAAAGGTCTCACCACTCCCTTAGTGTTTGCACTCAACACTCGTGTTTCACTCAAAGAGGCTCTTTTATGGATGAATCACTCTTGCCTTTTACCACTCTTTTCGGATTTCAACTCTCAAAGCACCAATCTTTCAACATTGTTCAAGTAAACACAACAATGGAAACAAGAAAGATAGTCTAGTACAAAACCGAAAACAAGTAGTAAAGAAAGTACTAGTTACTTGAAACTAGGTTTTGAAAGAGTTTAAGGTGGATGGGGGTTGAAAGAAGTAAGGTAGGATGTAAGAAAGTTATTTTGGAAACAACAAACAAGTTTTAGTGCAAGTTGTTAAGAACTTTTAGATCAAACGTACTTTTTGTGATGAACTTTGTATGAACTCAAGATGAACACTTTATGAACACACTTTTTCTCTCTCTTCAAACGTTGAACTTTTCTTGAATCTTTTGCATCAACCACACAACTTCTTCATCACAACATCATTCCAACAAACAAACAACAACTTTTTGCACTTGAACTTTGAAAAAGAATGGCTTAAAGTTTCGGCCAAGGGTAGAAAAAGAGCTCTGATACCACTTGATCAAAGGGTTTTTGAAGAAACTTACAACACAAATCACCAACCAAGCAACAAAGCTCTGATACCACTTGATGTGATCATGGATTGATCAACCTTCGAAAGGATCTAGCTTGGATGATGAACACGAACACTTGTAACTTTCCGGCCGAATTCAAAACACCTCTTCACTACTTGGTGAAGCAATATTTTGAGTGCCAAGGGGTAGAGATGGATCTAGCACCTCTCAACTACTTGATTGGGCAATACTAGATATAATTCTTGAACCACAAAGCATGGAACAAGGGAATGGATTGGTAGAAGTGAGTGTTCAAACCGAAATGGCTCTCTTTGGAGTTCAATTTTCGGATTCAAAAACTGAAATTGAGTGACATACATGTCTCCTATTTAAACATGAGAGATGGTGAGTGGAGGGTATTACCCAAAGTGTTGTAAACACTTTTGGCAACTCCCTCTTGTGTCCACTTACCATTTCCATGTAAGAAAAGGAAGGCATGATGGCACTTCCATAAATGGGAAGGTGGAAGGGAGGAATCTTACCTAGTTTGGCAAGTGTGGGCAATACCCAACCATTAGCCAAAACTATTGGATAAAGACCTACACTACCTCTTTTCCCTCCCTTTGCCTAAATATCTTAAACAACATTCAAATTCAAATGAATAAGTCCACATTTCAGATTAGGGGCTGGAATTGGGCCGGCCCAACTTGGAGAAACGTGGGAAGGCCCATGGAGGCCCGTGAAGGTGCGTTGTTGGCTCGGCCGGCGCGTGACCTTCATTTCCGGATGTCTTCAAGGCTTGGGAAGGTGGTGCAACATCCCAAAGTTGGTGGAGTCGGGTTCGGGAAGGGAGGTTGGCGCGCGGGGCGCGTGTGAGGCCGCCTTGGCGCGTGGGGCGCGTGGACTCCTCCTCGGTTCCAAGGGTGGTGAGTGTGATGGTGTCCATGGCTTTGGGAGGCCCTTCCACTTGGATTCCCATGTCTTGAAGCTTGATGGCACGGTCCCGGTCCTCATTCCGCTCCTCTTCTTGTGCCATGATCCGGATGAAGGCTTGAAGCTTGTCTTGCATTTTCCTCAACCGCGCTCTGGTTAAAGGTCCATTTAGACCTTGGAAAGGGCTAGGAGACTCTCGTGGTGGAGTTGGGTTGATGTCCACATCAGTGTAGTAGGAGTGGTAGGAACTCCATTTCTTCATTTGCTTCTCCACTCTTATGGCTTTGTGCACAAGGTCTTGGTAATCCTTGTAATCACAAAGCTCCACCGTTTTGGAGATATCATTCCTCAATCCATACAAGAACCTTGCCATTCTTGCCTCATTGTTCTCCTTGACATTGGCTCTCATCAAGGCGCTTTCAAGATCCTTTTGGTAATCCTCCACACTCCGGTTGCCTTGAGTGAGATGTTGCAATCTTTGACAACATTCCCTATCATAATAACTTGGCACAAACCGAACTCTCATAGCTTGTTTGAGCTCCTCCCAAGTGTCAATAGGAGCTTCTCGGTTTCTAGCTCTTGTTTGGTGTTCTTGCTCCCACCAAATGAGAGCATAATCTTGAAATTCGATGATGGCTAGCTTCACCTTGGTTGTGTCATTGTAACCCATCATGTCAAAGACTCTTTCGGCCTTGCTCACCGAAATGAGGTATTCTTCCGGATTGCTAGTGCCATAGAATGGAGGCACTTGCAACTTCAAGTTGTTGAGAGCTTGTTGATCCCGAGCTTGGCCTCTCTCTCCAAGGTTTCGGTTGAAACCTCTATGCACATGAGCTATTTCGGCCTCCTCCTCTTCTTCAAGATCTCTCTCAAGATAGGCTCTTGCTTGTGCCCTATCTTGAAAGATTTTCCTCCTTGGTCTCCTTAAGGAAGGCTCTTCATAGTAGTCATCTTCTTGACTATCCGGAATCTCCTCCACAACCCGACCCATCCTTGTGTGAGAGAAGGGCCGACTATGAGGAGTGTTGGAAGAGGGCCTTTGTGGCGGATTGAAAGGCATTTGGGAAGTCCCTCCTTGGTCCTTGGTTGCTCTCGGTTCATCATACACTTGGGAAGCTTCGGGTTGCTTCCCTTGTGCACCTCCATTCTTGCAACTTTCTCACTTGTGGATGCAAGTTGTGCACCCATATCCTCCATCTTTTGAGTGAGTCTCTCAATGGCTTCATACAACATAAGTTGTGAAGGAGGTGGTGGTGATGAGTCGGATGATGGCATACCTACAAACAGAGACTTCTTTCTTTTGCAATTGAAAATATGAGGTTAGTAGCAAAGGTCTCACCACTCCCTTAGTGTTTGCACTCAACACTCGTGTTTCACTCAAAGAGGCTCTTTTATGGATGAATCACTCTTGCCTTTTACCACTCTTTTCGGATTTCAACTCTCAAAGCACCAATCTTTCAACATTGTTCAAGTAAACACAACAATGGAAACAAGAAAGATAGTCTAGTACAAAACCGAAAACAAGTAGTAAAGAAAGTACTAGTTACTTGAAACTAGGTTTTGAAAGAGTTTAAGGTGGATGGGGGTTGAAAGAAGTAAGGTAGGATGTAAGAAAGTTATTTTGGAAACAACAAACAAGTTTTAGTGCAAGTTTAAGAACTTTTAGATCAAACGTACTTTTTGTGATGAACTTTGTATGAACTCAAGATGAACACTTTATGAACACACTTTTTCTCTCTCTTCAAACGTTGAACTTTTCTTGAATCTTTTGCATCAACCACACAACTTCTTCATCACAACATCATTCCAACAAACAAACAACAACTTTTTGCACTTGAACTTTGAAAAAGAATGGCTTAAAGTTTCGCCAAGGGTAGAAAAAGAGCTCTGATACCACTTGATCAAAGGGTTTTTGAAGAAACTTACAACACAAATCACCAACCAAGCAACAAAGCTCTGATACCACTTGATGTGATCATGGATTGATCAACCTTCGAAAGGATCTAGCTTGGATGATGAACACGAACACTTGTAACTTTTCGGCCGAATTCAAAACACCTCTTCACTACTTGGTGAAGCAATATTTTGAGTGCCAAGGGGTAGAGATGGATCTAGCACCTCTCAACTACTTGATTGGGCAATACTAGATATAATTCTTGAACCACAAAGCATGGAACAAGGGAATGGATTGGTAGAAGTGAGTGTTCAAACCGAAATGGCTCTCTTTGGAGTTCAATTTTCGGATTCAAAAACTGAAATTGAGTGACATACATGTCTCCTATTTAAACATGAGAGATGGTGAGTGGAGGGTATTACCCAAAGTGTTGTAAACACTTTTGGCAACTCCCTCTTGTGTCCACTTACCATTTCCATGTAAGAAAAGGAAGGCATGATGGCACTTCCATAAATGGGAAGGTGGAAGGGAGGAATCTTACCTAGTTTGGCAAGTATGGGCAATACCCAACCATTAGCCAAAACCATTGGATAAAGACTTCCACTACCTCTTTTCCCTCCCTTTGCCTAAATATCTTAAACAACATTCAAATTCAAATGAATAAGTCCACATTTTAGATTATGGGATGAAATTTGGCCGGCCCAACTTGGAGAAACGTGGGGAAGGCCCATGGAGGCGCCTGGAGCGCGTGAAGGCGCGTTGTTGGCTCGGCCGGCATGTGACCTTCACTTCCGGGTGTCTTCAAGACTTGGGAAGGTGGTGCAACATTCCAAAGGTGGTGGAGTCGGGTCCGGGAAGGGAGGTTGGCGCGTGGGACGCGTTTGAGGGCCGCCTTGGCGCGTGGGGCGCGTGGACACCTTCTCGGTTCCAAGGGTGGTGAGTGTGACGGTTTCCATAGCTTTGAGAGGTCCTTCCACTTGAATACCCATGTCTTGAAGCTTGATGGCGCGGTCTGGTCCTCATTCCGCTCCTCTCCTTGTGCAATGATCCGAATGAAGGCTTGAAGCTTGTCTTGCATTTTTCTCAACCGCGCTCGGGTTAAAGATCCATTGAGACCTTGGAAAGGGCTAGGAGACTCTCGTGGTGGAGTTGGGTTGATGTCCACATCGGTGGTACTCCAACTCTTCCATCCAATGCCATAAGTCTTTTCCAAGTTGGTATCGCCCCACTGATAGATCAACCCCATAGAAATATTTATCTGCCATGGGATCGCCTACACATTTAAATAATAAAATTAGTCCGCTCAAGCTTCTCACGTGTTTGGGGGTCTCTCCTGTCGCGAAGGGGTCTGCCCTTTCGCGAGGGGTCACACTCGGCTTTCTTTCTTTCCTCTTGCTTGGCTCTCAAAGCTTGCTCTTTTCAAGGCCAAAACCCGACAATGAATATCACAAGATAACTTCTAGCATGCAAAAATCTTTAAGCAAGAAGTACTAGTTACTTGAAGCAGGCTAGGTTAAAATGGAGAGGGTTTTTGGCAACAGATATACAAGAGGGTTAGAAATGAGGTTTTCAGCGCACAAACACTTTTGGCTCAAATGTGAAATCAAATTTAGATCAAGGTCTCTATTCATATGAGTTGTGGAATGAACAGATATGAACACTCATATGAACACCAAGAGGAGTGAGAACACAGATTTGATCTCTTTTGTGCTTTTCACGACCAAGCTTTATACACCGCTTCTTTTCACTTTTCAACTACAACCTCACTCCTTTGAGCGTATAAACTTCGCACGTTGCGGTTTTGAATCAAAGCGAGATTTGCGATAAAACCCAAGAATGCGTTCTTTTCTTTTCTTCTTCTTCTTCAATGTTTCTCTTCTTCTTTTTTTTGACTTTTTGATTTATGAAGCTTCTAACACAACAACAACTCCTAACACAGAATCAACACAACAGATTAACCGAAATGAAAAACGGATAGGGGGGGTTTCAGAAAACGAACAGAGTATAACACGGTTTGAAAATGCAAAGATAAATCTTTCTTCAAGTAGAAGTTAAAGGGTTTAACCTTGAAGAAATCACAAACAACTCCAGCAAGCGATCTGGCTCTGATACCACTTGATACGATCACGGGTACGCTTGACGCGAAGCCGCGAGATCGTACGGAAGCGCAGATCTAGCTCAAGGAGTCGATGAACGAGGAAGGGATAGATTCGGCCACAGACACCTCCCAACTACGAGGTTGGGCAATATCTGCGATAAGCCTGGGGAGTATGGCAGATCTAGCACCTCTCAACTACGAGATTGAGCAATACTAGATATTAAACTTGATGATAAACAATCAAGGGGGATGGCGGAAAATAGCAAGGGGGTGAGAACCGGGCTTAAGGAATTTCCTTCTTAAGCTTTAAACATGTTCTACCTACAAAGAGAGTTTGCTGTCCCTTTTATAGGGAAGAAAGGAACAGACTTCTACAAAGACGCATGCATGCCATAAAGTGTACAGTACCTTTACATGCATGTCTGACTAAAAGATAAAAAGGGTAAAAGTAGATAAGTATGCTCCCAAGTGTCAGCGTGACAGACGGGAGGGTGTCAGAATGGTCGGGAGCGATTGGCCGACTTGATAAGCTGAGGTGACTTGATGACTGGAGGCCCCGCCCTGAAGGCCTTGCCTTTGTTGGAAGGCTTCGCGAAGAAGGCTTCGCCTTAGTTGGCCTCGCCTTCTCTTTGAGGCTTTTCGAATAAAGGCTTCGCCTTGGCTGGGAGGCTTCGCAGTAGGGAAACCCATCCTTAGCGTCTGAACTGGAAGTCTTCGTGTTGCAGGCTTCGGCCTCGCCAGGAGGCTTTGCTGGGATGGCTTCGCCCAAAGGCTTAGCCTTCGCCAGGAAGCTTCACTTGGAGGTTTGCCTTCATCTTAAAGACTTCTTGATGAAGAGTCTTGCTGGAGGGCTTCGCCTTGAGTGTTTATGGGGGTGGTTTCGCCTGAAGGCTTCGCCAACGCCGGAACACCGTTTGAGGAAGCCTATCCCTCGCCTCGAGGCTTCGCAGGAATGACTTAGCTTGGAGGCTTCGCCAGTGTTCTGGATGCCTTAGCAGGATGCAGTTCATCCTTCGAGTTGAGACTTCACAGGGACGGCTTTGCCAAAGGGCCTCGCCATCGCCTGGATGCCTTCGCGTGCAGAAGCCTCTCCTACGCCTTGAGGTGATGTGGACATGATGTGATCACAGGGAGGTAAGTGATCACAAGCTCGGATCTAGCTCGTTGGAGGCGGTTTCCAGGAGAGTGGAAACGAAGAACAGAGGAAGAACAAGGAAACACAAGTCGGCCAAGGGAACCTCCTCACTACGAGGTGAGGCAATGCCCTTGAAAATGCCTAGGAATGAACATGGGATCTAGCACCTTTTGAATACAAGTTCAAACAATACTAGATATTATGTTGGATCCTCTTGCACGGATCACTTAAGGAGATGGAATGCAAGAAATGAGAACAAGAAAGCCAAAACCTCACTTGGAGTATTTCTGATTTCTTATAAATATGTTCTGCGTATTACAATGGTTACATGATTCCTTATATAGAAGGAAAATGGTATGGTAAATGGTGAGTGACGTGACAAGGGACAAAGACCCTTGAATTATGGTGGGTGAGGTGAGAGATGGAAGGGATGGATGGAAGACAATTGTAGGCTATCGACTATTCCTCCCTTCCCTTCATAAATGGGATTTATGAGGAAATGGAGGGAATATTCAAATCACCAATCATGTACATGGCCAGGGGGGGTTCTCCAAAGCCAGGGGTTCTCCGGAGGGGCCATCGCCAAAGTGCCTTCGCCAAAGTGCCTTCGCCAAAGTGCCTTCGCCAGAGTGCCTTCGCCAAAGTGCCTTCGCCAGAGTGCCTTCGCCAAAGGAGTGCCTTGGGTATGCGGAACTTCACTGTTTTCTGAATAACTTGAGCTCTGGAACTCCGATTGAGGTGATTCAAAAGCCATTTTTCTCCTCTTGAAAAGGGCTTCAATATGAAGTACATTGCTCCAGCTCTTGATGAGTACAGATCCGCGTTTTCATCTCCTTTGATCTTCAAGCTTGCATCCGGAGTGATTCGAGGCCCCTCATGATCATATCATTCTCTCCCTCTTCAAAAGATTCGTCCTCGAATCTAAATGGGGCGAATCCTACAAAAACTAAAATACCGCAACAAACTTGGAGGACATTAGGGGGGGTTAGTGAACTTTAAACATGAAAATTCACAAAAATGGTTTGAAGGCGTGAGATGGACAATCCGCCCTTTCTCTTCACTTCAACCTTACACACAGCTCAAGGTCAATCCCGGGGTCAAATGTAAGCCTAGGCCATGCATTCTCATTATCTAAGAAGAAGGAGTCATGATCATGCATTGAAGAGAATTCATGGCTAGGGGTGAGTGATATAGGATATGCATCATGTACATACATCTCATGGCCAACCGAATCACCATGCTTCATGCTTTCAAGTGGGAATTCGAATATGTCACACTTATCATGGTTGAGAGAATTAAGCAATGGGTGAGATGCATGCTCATTTTCGGATAAGGCTTCACATTCATGCCTATTCACTTCGTCACTAAAAGAAAAGAGTAGGTTACCTCTCCCCAAGTTAGGGGAGGGAGGGTCCTCCTCCAAAGCCGAAAATCTTTCTTCTCCTTCAAGGTTTGGCGCATCCGTGTCCTTCTCTCCTTCAAACTCATGCACAACTAAAGAAGAATAACAAGATTTAGAAGATGAAATGGTTAATTCTTCTTGGAGATTGGTTGAAGGTCCGGGTGCAATATTCTTTTCACTTGTTTGGCTAAGGAGAGCCCTCTCCTTTCTTCTCTCTTTCTTTTTCTTTTTATCTCTCATATTCTTCAAACTCCTTCAGACTCTCAATCATTTGAGAAAGATCTTCACTTGAATTTTGGTATGGGCTTTGGTTTGGGTAAGGAGTTTGGGTTGTGCAAGTGTTGGGTGGTGGAGTACATGGCTCGGTCGATAGTGTTTGTGGGGGTGTGGGGCTCGGTCTCCTCCGACTATGGCTCCGAATGTGGGTGGAGGATGTAGGCCGAGAGGGGGACCTTCTTGTTTGGGAGTGGAACGGAGAGGGTGGCTCTTCTCGAGGTGAACCATACCTTTCCACTAGTAACCTCTTCAATCCGCTCCAAGTCCGAATTGAGGCTTCATTGTAGTGCTCTCTTTGAGCGAAATCTTGTCGCCACCATCTTTTGGCTTCTCCCTTTAGACACCTTATGGCAAGGTCTAACCTCTCTTCTTTATGAAATTGGTAATACCAAAAGTGGTATTCCAATTCCTCAATCCATCGCCATAAGTCATCTTCAAGTTTGCGCTTCCTTTCAATGGATGAAACCCAATGAAATGTAGGTTTTCTTCCTCCATTTGGCACACCTACACACTTAGACAATAAAATTAGTGCCACTCATTTCCTCACGTGTTTGGTTGAGCACTCCACACGGTTTCACTCTTGATTCTCCACTCAAGGTTTTCACAAGTTCTCTTAACTTGATCACACTCAACTTTTAGATCAAATGCAAACATACAAGTAGGAACAAGCAATAATCTCTAGTGAAATCTGAAACTTGCAACACAAAG
Organism: Stellera chamaejasme; assembly: GCA_024586325.1. NCBI lineage: Eukaryota > Viridiplantae > Streptophyta > Magnoliopsida > Malvales > Thymelaeaceae > Stellera > Stellera chamaejasme. The sequence continues at coordinate 24,363,837 of CM044981.1, forward strand.
ATAACTAGTTACTTGAAACTAGCTTTTGAGAGTTTAAGGTGAGATGGGGGTTGAAAGGAGTAAGGTATGTATGAGAGAAGGCTCTTTTACAGTCACAAACACCTTTTGTGCAAGTTCATAAAATATTTTTGGATCAAAGTCACTATTCACATGTGTTTGATATGAACTTCATATGAACAGCTCAAGAACACCAAGAACACTCAAGAACACATGAACTTGTTCATCATTTGCTTTTTCTCCAACAACCTTTCTTTTGCACTTAATCACACAAATCCGAAATCACTTCTCTTTTTCACTCAACTTCAATAATCAATATTCAAATATGAGCTTTGCTCCAGTCACATGAACCACGCATAAACACAAATATTTTCGGTTTCTCTTGACCAACAACAAAACATTTTTCTTCAAGTGTAAGAAAGAAGGCAATGGTTTTACTTGAAGAAAACAAACAACTGATACGGTACCTCCAATGAGCGCTTTGGCTCTGATACCACTTGATGTGATCACAGGGGGGGTAAGTGATCACGAGCTCGGATCTAGCTCGTTGGAGGCGGTTTCCAGGAGAGTGGAAACGAAGAACAGAGGAAGAACAAGGAAACACAAGTCGGCCAAGGGAACCTCCTCACTACGAGGTGAGGCAATGCCCTTGAAAATGCCTAGGAATGAACATGGGATCTAGCACCTTTTGAATACAAGTTCAAACAATACTAGATATTATGTTGGATCCTCTTGCACGGATCACTTAAGGAGATGGAATGCATGAAATGAGAACAAGAAAGCCAAAACCTCACTTGGAGTATTTCTGATTTCTTATAAATATGTTCTGCGTATTACAATGGTTACATGATTCCTTATATAGAAGGAAAATGGTCTGGTAAATGGTGAGTGTCGTGACAAGGGACAAAGACCCTTGAATTATGGTGGGTGAGGTGAGAGATGGAAGGGATGGATGGAAGACAATTGTAGGCTATCGACTATTCCTCCCTTCCCTTCATAAATGGGATTTATGAGGAAATGGAGGGAATATTCAAATCACCAATCATGTACATGGCCAGGGGGGGTTCTCCAAAGCCAGGGGTTCTCCGGAGGGGCCATCGCCAAAGTGCCTTCGCCAAAGTGCCTTCGCCAAAGTGCCTTCGCCAGAGTGCCTTCGCCAAAGTGCCTTCGCCAGAGTGCCTTCGCCAAAGTGCCTTCGCCAGGGTACCTTCGCCAGAGTGCCTTCGCCAGAGTGCCTTGGGTATGCGGAACTTCACTGTTTTCTGAATAACTTGAGCTCTGGAACTCCGATTGAGGTGATTCAAAAGCCATTTTTCTCCTCTTGAAAAGGGCTTCAATATGAAGTACATTGCTCCAGCTCTTGATGAGTACAGATCCGCGTTTTCATCTCCTTTGATCTTCAAGCTTGCATCCGGAGTGATTCGAGGCCCCTCATGATCATATCAGGACATCAGCCCCATTTTTGTGACAAGGAACAACTATTCCTCCAGAGGGTCTGATGGACCCTTGGCGAAGGCTCGGATGAGAAGGAAACCACATTCTGGGCACTGGCGAGGCCCCAAGGCGAGTTCATGCTCACAAGTTTCTTGGCGCACCCATGTCCCATTAGCGGACCCTTGGCCTTTGGCAAGGCCATGCTCCAATAGCGAATCCGTGGTCACTAGCGAGCCCAGTAACCCTGGCGAACCCATGGTCCTCTTGGGCGAACTCAAGGTCATTTGTGAATCCATGGCTCTTTGCGACCCCGTGGTCATTGGCGAAGACCCTGTGCCTCATTTCCAGAAGCAGGCGAAGCCCCGTTGTCCGTCAGACAAACGGAGCTTCCACAGCAAAGTCACACTTGCCAGAACTCCAGGAGAGGACTCTGAACGCCTTCCCCAAGCTAAGGCCACAAGCCAAAACAAGGCCTTGTTTACGAAGCCCCATATGGCGAATCCTTGGTCTTTGGCGAAGCCATATCCCATTGGCAAACCCAAGGTCCTTTTGCGAGCCCATGGCTCCTCCCGCGAGCCCATGGTCTCTCCGCAAGGTTATGCCTTATTGACGAACGCCCTGCACCAGACTTCCTAATGCTAGCGAAGCCCAGGTGTTCGCCAATCTGAAAGAAGCCTCCACACGCAAGTCAGGTGAGCCCTTCAAATTATGAAGGAGACCTTCTTTCCCTTTCCCGCCAGCTACACTTTCTGGGAAATTGGGAGCCGCAAAAGCAGGTAGCCTACAATGTCAAATCACCTGCCACCCCACGCTTCGCCTACCGTATTTCGAGGGGGATGTTCCCTTGGCAAATCATTCTTTATTATTTCCTTCTTTCTTTTCCCTTCTATAAAAGGAAGCTGTAACCTAAGTATTAGGTAGAACCCATATATTGAGAGAATTCATATATTGTAAGAACACGGTTTGTTCTTCTTGGGGTCTCAAATCTTGCTCCATCAATCCTTTAGTGATCCATGCGAGAGGATCCAATATAATACCTAGCATTGTCTGATCTAGTAATCAGAAGGTTCTAGGTTCCATTTTCCTTTCCCAGGCATTTTCAAGGGCATTGCCTCACCTCGTAGTGCGGAGGTTCCCTTGGCCGACTTTGTTTCCTTTGAATTCTTTCCCTGTTTCGTTTCCATTCCTGCTGGAAACTGCTTCCTTCAAGCTAGATCCAAGCTCGTGATCGCTCACTCCTCTGTAACCACTTCAGTTGTGTTCAGAGCGTGACCGTGATCATATCATGAGGTCACGCGTAGGGCCCTCGTGGTGGTGTTGCCTTTTCCATGTCAGGTGCTAGTCCAGACCATGGGTTTAGGCCGCCTAGGCCTCTGAACCTACTCGCCAGGAGATTGCTCCGAACTTCACTCGACTGCCTCTTCGTCTGGAATTCAATGTCGTTGCTTGAGGATCCCATGATCACATCAGAAACCGCCACACTCACCACCCTTGGAACCGAGGAGCAGTCCACGCGCCCCACGCGCCAAGGCGGCCCTCACACGCGCTCCACGCGCCAACCTCCCTTCCCGGACCCGACTCCACCACCTTTGGGATGTTGCACCACCTTCCCAAGCCTTGAAGACACCCGGAAGTGAAGGTCACGCGCCGGCCGAGCCAACAACGCGCCTTCACGCGCTCCACGCGCCTCCATGGGCCTTCCCCACGTTTCTCCAAGTTGGGCCGGCCCAATTTCAGCCCATAATCTGAAATGTGGACTTAATACATTTGAATTTGAATGTTGTTTAAGATATTTAGGCAAAGGGAGGGAAAAGAGGTACTGGAGGTCTTTACCCAACAGTTTTGGCTAATGGTTGGGCATTGCCCACACTTACCAAACTAGGTAAGATTCCTCCCTTCCACCTCCCCATTTATGGTAGTGCCATCATACCTTCTTTTTCTTACATGGAAATGGTAAGTGGACACAAGGAGTTGCCAAAAGTGTCTACCACACTTTGGGTAATGCCCTCCACTCACCATCTCTCATGTTTAAGTAGTAGACATGTATGTAACTCCATTTCAGTTTTTGAATCCGAAAATTGAACTCCAAAGAGAGCCATTTCGGTTTGAACACTCATTTCTACCAATCCATTCCCTTGTTCCATGCTTTGTGGTTCAAGAATTATATCTAGTATTGCTCAATCAAGTAGTTGAGAGGTGCTAGATCCATTTCTATCCATTGGCACTCAAAATATTGCTTCACCAAGTAGTGGAGAGGTGTTTTGAATTCGGCCTAAAGTTCCAAGTTGTTTGTGTTCATCTTCCAAGCTAGATCCTTCAAAGGCTGATCAATCCATGATCACATCATCTGGTGTATTGGTTGCCCTTTATCACAAAAATGGGGCTGATATCCACATCAACAATGGAGAGTGATTTAGGGAGGAAGTGAAAGGAGAGATGTGAAGGCACATTTCACATCTTTTTACTATTCCTTCCCTCCCTTCCCATATAGGCAATGGTCTGCTCAACGTAACACTTAGAACTCATATTGTAAGAACACCCTTTGGCCGAAAATACCAAGGTTCAAGTTCTTCATTTGTTCTCAATTCTTGCTCCATCAATCCATTAGTGTCCATGCAAGAGGATCCAATTTAATACCTAGCATTGTTTGATCTAGTAATCAAAAGGTTCTAGATTCCATATTCTTACCATTGACCAAATTGTTTACTCCACTTTCTTGGAGTTCGCCTCATTCAAGCTAGATCCCAAGCTCTTGATCATACATCCCTTGTGTGATCATATCATCCTTCATCCTAATCTGATGATACCCGCTTTTCAAGTCAATTTTAGAGAACACACATGCTCCGCATAATTCATCAAGCATATCATCTAGTCTAGGAATGGGATGTCGATACTTTACAGTGATTCTGTTGATTGGGCGGCAATCCATGCACATCTGCCATGTGCCATCGCTTTTGGGCACCAAGCATATCGCCATGGCCCTTGGCGCACCCCTGGCTCCTTTTGGCGCACCCATGGCCTTTGGCGCACCCATGGCCCTTGGCGCACCCCTGGCCCCTTTTGGCGCACCCATGGCCCCTTTGGCGCACCCATGGCCCCTCTGGCGCACCCCAGCTTTTGAGACTTGTAACATCCTTCCATTTCTTCATAAATCCATTTATGAAGGAATGAATCCATTTAGGAGGAAATGGGAGGAAAGAATTAGTCTACTATTTTTGACTTTTCAACTCTTTGAAATGTCTATTTTTCCCTCCATTTCTCCATAAATCTTTTTCTTTTATGGAGACAATGGAGAGTGATTTAAGGAGGAAGTGAAGGGAGGGATGTGAAGGCACATTTCACATCTCTTTACTATTCCTTCCCTCCCTTCCCATATAGGCAATTGTGTTCCCATTGTAACACTTAGAACTCATTTGTAAGAACACATTACTGCCGAAAATATCAAGGCTTTATTGTTCTTCTTTGTTCTCAAATCTTGCTCCACCAATCCATTAGTGATCCATGCAAGAGGATCCAATATAATACCTAGCATTGTTTGATCTAGTAATCAAAAGGTTCTAGTTTCCATTCTCTATCATTGACCGATTTGTTTGCTCCATTTCCTTGGAGTCCGCCTCATTCAAGCTAGATCCCAAGCTCTTGATCATATCAAGTGGTATCAGAGCCAACTTGCTTGATTGAGGTACATGTTGATTTGTGTGTTTTCTTCAAGTTAACCTCTTGAGTTTCTTTTAAAACTTGAAGAAAAACTTTCAGTTTGTATCTCTTGTGAGAAACCGAAATTTGTGAGTGGTTCATGTGCCTAGGACAAGTTTGTTTGGTTCATGTGACTAGAGTAAAGTTCATGTTTGAATGTTGATTGTTGATGTTGTGTAAAGAGAAGAGCATTTTTGGATTTGAAGTTGAAAAACAAGAAAGTTGTTGTGATTGTGTACACAAAAAGAACATTTGAAGAAAGAAAAGTTTAAGAGTGTTCTTAAGTGTTCTTGAGTGTTCATATCAAAACACATGTGAAAAGTGATTTGATCCAAAAATATTTTATGAACTTGAACAAAAGTGTTTGTGTTTATAAAAGAGCCTTTTCTATATCACTCCCAACTTCTTTCAACCACCAACCAACCTCAAAAATCTCAAAACCCTAGTTTCAAGTAACTAGGACTTTTGTGCATTACTCATTTCGGATTGTGCTAAGATTTCATTGGATACTCCTTGTGTGTTTGCATTTGATCTTAATAGTAGATTGGTGGCAAGTTTTGAGACTTGTGAGAACCATTGTGTTCTAAACACGAGAGAAGAGTGTAAACACTTAGGGAGTGAGAAAGGCTTGTGTGATATTACTTTGTTGTGCATTGCCGCGGAGGCCATCTTCTTTGTTGTAGAAATGGCTTCATCCGACTCTTCACCACCTCCACCTTCACAAGCAAAGATGTATGCCATGTTGGAAAACTTTGATCGAAGAATAGAAGAAATGAGTTCGATTCTTGCGAATACTTGTGAAAAGGTCTCAAGGCTGGATGACATTAGTGACCAACTTGCAACAACCAATGAGAGACTTACTAGAGTGGAGATAGCTCAAGGGAAACAACCCTCTAGCTCTCGACCTCAAGGAGAAATTGATGTGATCACAGGGGGTTTCGTGATCACGAGCTCGGATCTAGCTTGGTGGAGGCGGTTTTCCAGAAAACGGAAACGGAAACAGAGGAAGAACACGAAGATCACAAAGATGGCCAAGGGAACCTCCTCACTACGAGGTGAGACAATGCCCTTGAAAATGCCTGGGAAAGGAGATGGGATCTAGCACCTCTTGACTACAAGGTCAAGCAATACTAGATATTATGCTTGGATCCTCTTGCCTGAATCACTAGGGAAATGGAAATGCAAGAATGAAGAACACAAAAGCCGATGACTCCCCGGGAGTGTTTCAGCCAATTGCTTAAATTCAATAATATGTTCTGGGTTACAATGGTGTTGTTTCTAACTTATATAGTGGAGGGTTGTGGGAAGTAAGTTGGCTTAGTACGGGCGTGTGTGTGTGCGTGCGTGCGACAAGCAAACAATGCTTTTAACATACGTGAAAAGGAAAGAGTAAAAAGTGTTCGGGTGTCTTTTCCTCGAAAGGGATGCCTACATTCCCTAGTAGCTGCAGAGAAAGGACGCCCTGCTGTCGGACTTGGTCGGCTATCTGGTTAAGTATGGAGGCTTCGCGGGATGTCTTCGCCAAGTGCCTTCGCGGGAATGCCTTCGCCAAGAGCCTTCATGAGTATGTTTTTACTTGAGGTCTTCTTAGGGTTCAAGCGTTCGCGCACCAAGGTTTGGCTGCTCCCTTCTTCAAGGATACTTATGCTCAAGACTCCAAAGGGCTTCGCGTATTCTTCATCCAAGCGAGGCCGAGCTGCGAAGCTGTAAGGACTTCGCTCGAGATTCCTCTTGGTCATCCTGCGCCATGAGCCTCATGAAGGCGTGGAGATTTGCTTGAACTCGCTTCAACCGGGATCTGATACTGTTACGGTCACCCTGAGCGGGTTGCGACCGGGTGACCCGGGGCTCCGGTTTTGGCCTGCGGGTCACGTTTTTCGACGTTCAGACGGCTCCCGAGCCCTATCCGAGTATCATTTTGGCGAACCCTTCCGTATTTGAGGTCGTGTGGGTCCCCCGGACGTTTCCGCCGAAAATATTTTTCTGGCGCCGGGGGGTTATCGGGGTCGCCTCGGGACGTCTGGCGGGCTCGGTAGCGCTCTCGAGATCTCAGTTTGAGAAGCCGTTTGTAGTTTTGGAGTCGTGGAAACGTCCCGGTGGTGGTTGTGGAGTTTAATATTTGGGGCGGGACGTTCGGTTCCGGGCGACTCCCGGGGCTCGGGACGGGAATCCCGGGACTCGGGATGGAAATTTTCTGACGGCTTTGGGGTAAGTTGTGTTATAATTTAAGATGGAATTTATGGGTATTTTTATAGAATTTTGGAGTGACGGAATTTCGGTTAAGGTTGACACGCTCGCACGTCGGGTTTTGGTTCGGGTTCAGCGAGCTCGGTAGGACACTCTGGACTGGTAAATGAACTTCTGAAAAATGTTCTGTGAATGTTATAATATTCTGAAGGTTGTGTCCAAGTTTCGTTAATTTTGGAATTCGGTAATTATTTTTGGGCAAAAAGAATTGGAACTTTCGGAAAAATTGGGAGTTAATTGAATTATGGTTGCAAAATAAATAAAATGGGTATGGGCAGCAATCTGATTTTTCGGCAGCATGTGTGTGTGTGTGTGATAAGGGACACATGGCTTGCTCCTATTTAAGATGAGAAGCATGGGTTTTAAAGTAAAGGATAAATATAAAGGGTTATTATTATTATTACATGTAAAATTTATTTCATTTCTTTCTTCTTCTCTTCTTCTTCCTTTCTTCTTGCCGCCATGAACACCCTCTCCCAAGCTCCATGTTCTTCATTTTTCTTGGTTGATTCTTCAAGGATTTGGGTTCAAGAAATTGGTAAGCTTCCTTTCTTCTTCTCTTTCAAATTGGAAACAAGAAATAGTGGATAAAGAGAGGGATTTTCGAAATGAGGGTTTGTTCTTGGCTATGGGTTTTAGTGATCCTCTTGCTTCCAAATTTAAGTATGTTGATCTTGGGATGGAGGGGAGTAAGAATCTATGGTTGGATTTTGGAAAAACATGTTGGTTGGAAGAAACCCTAATTGCCGAAATTATGATGAATTTTCTAAAATTGTGTGTGTTTGTGTTCTTGAATCATGCTCTTAGTATGTTGTTCCTAGCATGATTCTAAGGTTATCTATGGTTTCAATTTGAAGGAAAACGTGTTGGGTAGAAAACCCTCTTTGGCCGAAATGTTGAGTGAATAGGTTTTGTTGATTTTGGTGCAATTGGTTAGTAATGTTGGGTAGGAAGTGTAATTGGTGATTAGTGTGATTAATTGGAAGCTTGAATGGGTTGATTTGGAGGTGTGGTGGAAAATTGGGTTAGGGCCGAATTGTTGAGAGATTCTTTTTCCATGTGGATGTTGTGTTTTGATTAAATTGGATGCTAAATTGGTAATGTGGGTGGAAGTAGGTGCGTTATGGTGTTTGAAATACCATTTTCGGGTTAGAAAAGAGAAAGTTAGTTTTATACGAGTTTACCGGGAAAAGTGTCTGGAATGCGGGTTTAAGGGTTGGAATACGTTTGTGGGAGTTGGAATAACAAGGTTCTAGCTCGGTTCGTAAAACCGAGCTTTCTGTGGAATTTTCCGGGAAAGTGCGGGTTTGTGCGGAAATTGTTTTCTGGGGTTTGTTTGGATGTGTTCTGATCCAACTATGGTTGTACAGCTTGATTCTGCGTTGGTGGAGTAGCGCGGACCCGTAGGAGCCAAGTTGTGCATTTCGGGTCGGGAGTCGGGATCTTCCGAGTGTTGGGCTGCGGGGCAGCGTTTCTGAGGTAAGGGCTTAATTTGGTAAAAATGTACGTTTGTTCCGTTTCAAGGCCCGGATGACCTTAGAGGCCCGGGTTCCTATTCTGTTATGTATATGTTTATCAGGTAATGTTACTTATGTTTATGTTTATGTATTCTTATTATTATATGTTCTGTTCTGTGACGAGACACGAATGGTCGTAGAGGCCACGGGTGCTCCTTGATTTCATTATGCGTATCCGCACCGGAGTGCCGATACTTGATCTGTGTCCGCACCGGAGGGTGCCGACATTACGTGTATATCCGCACTTGGGGTGCCGATATACTTCGTGACCCTACGACGGTTTGGGGATCGCGACCCCCCGGCACCGTGCTTTCGCTGCTCGCTCGCTGCTCGTATATTTCTGACCTCTTAGAGAGGGCTGTCGTTTTGGGTCGTTCTGGCGGTTGGACCGCATACGATGGATTCTGACTCACCTCTGACTTTGCATACATGTATATATGCGATTGTGCTTGTATCTGCTCTGTTTTGCAGGTTCAGTTCGCGCCATATGGGCAAACTACACTTTTACCTTAGTCCTTACCGGGTCCTTTCGAGGACTCACCCTTTCATTTGTTTACACCTTTCAGGTTGTCTGAAAAGCAATTGGCGGAGTAGAGATCCGCGGTGCTTTGGATTTCTTGGGTTTCAGCAGCAGTAGTACCACGGGCGGAAAATCTCCTGAGTGAGAAAGTTTCCGATTCCGCACAATAGGTATATCTATATAGGTTTTGGTTTAATGGCTCAGTAGCTGTAGCTGCATGCATGTAGGTTAGATCATGTATTTGTATAAGACGTATAATCTGAGACATACTCTGCCTTTATTGTCTTCTGAGTCGAGGGCGGAGCCCGACTTGCTTATATTGGAGTTGTGGTTATATCATGGATTTTGGTGTTTCTGTGTTGTGGCGATGTTTGATGTTTGACACCATGAACTGCATGTTTGGTAGAAGTTGGATTTTTCTAGTATGCTTGCCTTGAATGAGTATCTGGGTTGCTAGTTGCCACTTGGCTATCTGTTATTTGAGCTCGATGCTCCGTTGCCGCGCTTTCCGCCGTAGGTTCCGGTTCTCGACGTCGCGGCCGGCTCCGCCTCCGCAACCGGGCGGGGTGGCTGTGACAAGTTGGTATCAGAGCAGGTTGGGTCGGATTGACCCAAAAGGTAAAGTATGTTTGGTTTTGATATGAAATGTGAAAGGCAAGTATACAAGTCCGAGGGTGGACCCTTGGAGTAAGTTAAGACTGTTCGTGGGTAAGTAACTGTGGAAGTGACTTGAAGTGCAAGCCACCGTTCTACGTTTCATTCTGGGGTGGTTCTGTACGGAGACTGACCACCTCCTTATTTGAAACACTTTGGAATGGGTGTGGAGCGCGGGCGGTTCTTTGAAGCATTTTGAAGGTTTAGAAGTTGGACTTGGTATGATCCGGTACTTTAATTCATTGTTTGGTATATGGTGTGATTTCGTGATATGAACATGAACTGATTACGTGTTTGAGGATTTGATATTTGGTTGTCTCGGTCCTAAAATGAATTTCGCATCATGCATTGCATTACACTACTGAGCCTTAGAATCCGCTGCTGGCTTTTGGATAGATGGGGAAGAGTTAGTTGATTTGGACTTTTGGATATGGGATAAGTTGGCTTTGGTTGGACTTGGTTTAAGGGAATGTTTACTACACGCGAACAGCGTGTTTGGCATCGGAGGCGGGACTGGAATCCCACACCTCCGAAGAATGGGATACGGGTTCAGCGTAACTCGGGGTTGAACAATCACAATCATCACCCCGGGGTTCTAGTAGTCACAGGGACCCTTTCGTTTGGTATTGGTGTTGGACCAGTGCAGTGTCTTTGGTACTTTCTTGCCCTAGCGGAGTTCGGAGGCGGCGATGGCGGGAAAGATCTGTTTATGCCACGGTAAGGGCATTTTGATTAGGTGGTGATAGCGAGACTTAAGCCACTGCTCGCCATAGTTTGGGATCGGTAAGTGAGTGACTCTGACAAGGGTGGTCACTGCGACACCTAGACTTCTCATCGGTCCTATTAACGACGAGGAGATCTGGGGCACCAGTCTGACGAGGTCAGACTCTTGGAGAGGTTTTAGAGTTTGAACCCCCCCCCGAGGTTCAATGACCGAGAAGGGTCTGGGGTAGTAGAGATTTGGGTGCAGGAGTTGATAAACTCGGGGAGGCTACATTTTCCACTAGCAGTACAGTGGGGATGTAGCCAGAAATCTGTGTCAGGCACAGTTAATGAGCTTCATCAGGGAGACAAGATTGTCGGAGAGTATGAGTGAGAGTTTGATCGGTTGGTTTGCTACGTACCGTAGTACTATGGAATGGAAGAATAGAAGGCTAAGAGGTTTATTCGTTGACTGCGCCCGAGTTCAGGTGGGTTTTGAGACCTTTAGACATTACTTTGTTTCGGGAAGCGGTTATTGGGCTCAACTCCTCGAGCAAGAGGAGGTTGAGAGTCGTCTCACCTTGCAGTGAGGTCAGGGGAGTACGAGGGGCTCCACACAGCTGGGACCCTGGCAGATTTCTGGACGGCCGAACAGGTCTGGGCAGTTTAATAGAGGTAGAGAGGGAGCACCACCGGCACGATCTTATCCGATTTGCAGTAGGTATCATTCCGGTTGAATTTGTTATCGGCGGGAGGGCCGATGTTTACGTTGCAGTCCGACACTCTTTGGTACGGATTGCCCTCTTATTGTAGGGCAGGAGGGTCAGCAGGAAGTTACGTAAGGTACTATATTTCCGAATGAGATACCGGTTCATGCGTTATTTGATACAGAGCATTTGTTCCCATTGTAACACCGAAATGTGTTACATTTCGTATCTGTCTGTTAGTACCTTGCCTCAAACGCATTTAGTAAAAACTGCAGGAAGTCAGCTGTTTTCCAATGAGATGGTTCGGGGTTGTACGATATCGTAGGCGGACATGATAGTATCGGATCTGTTGGTTTTAGACACGCCGGACTATGATGTTATTCTTGGAATGGACTGGCTATCCAAGAACTCGTGCACGTTGATTGTGCAACCCGTACTATTATGGTTTCGGAGAGGTACTACCTCTCACGACTCCGATTGGTTTGACTATCGCACAAAGACAAGAAGGAGCTCTGATTCAGGATCAGTGTCGATAGTTGGTGTAGGGAATGCTATGATCTGAATGAAGGCTGGTATTAGGTTGAAGTTGGATGGTTTACCGTTGGTTCGAGATTTTCCGCAGTATTTCCGGAGGAGTTGCCGGATTACCATAAGAGCGGGAATTGTGTTTGACATCCACCTGCGGTCAGTCATCGCTCCGATATCTATTCCTCCTTATCGGATGCCTATTTCGAGATGCGGGAGTAGAAGAAGCAACTGGAGGAATTACAAAGAAAAGAGTTTCGTCCGACCGAGCACTTCAGCGTGGGGTGCTCTGGTTTTGTTTGTTAAGAAGAATGATGGGACACTCTGACTTTGTATTGATTACAGACGGTTGAATGCTCTTATTGGGAAGAATAAGTATCCGTTGCCGAGGATTGACGATCTTTTTGATCAACTTCAGGGTTCGAGGGTTTTCTCAAAGATTGATCTCCGATCTGGGTATTTTCAGCTTAGGGTGAAGGAAGAGGACATACCTAAGACTACTTTCCGCACCCGATATGGACACTTTGAGATTACAGTCATGCCATTTGGGCTGACCAATATTCCGGTGGCATTCTTGGATCTGATGCATCGGGTGTTCCGACCGTACTTGGGCTCATTTCTGGTGGTTTTATTGATGATATTCTGATATATTCTCGGGATGAGGACTCGCATCGGGAGCATCTGAGGGTAGTTCTGCAGATACCTTGGGAACATCAGCTTTATGCTAAATTCTCAAGGTGGGAGTTCTGGATTCGGGAAGTCACTTTTCTGGGACACGTTATTTCTGAGCATGGTCTGTCTGTGGATCCAGAGAAAGTGAGGGCAGTTCGGGACTGGAAACAACCTACCACGGTACGGGAGATTAGGAGCTTCCTGGGGTTAGTAGGATATTATCTGAGGTTTGTACTGGGATTTTCTATTCTGGCATCTCCGCTTATGCAGTTGACTAAGAAGGGTCAACTGTATATCTGGTCTGATAGGTGTGAGCAGAATTTTCAGAAGTGGAGGCGGCAGTTGACTAACGCTCCGATTCTGACTCTTCCAGATCCGAACTTACCGTATGTGATTTATACGGATGCTTCCACGTCGGGTTTGGGATGTGTGTTGATGCAGGAGCGTTTTGTGGTAGCTTATGGGTCGAGGCAGCTGCGACCGCATGAGCTGAACTGGTTGGCACATGATCTGGAGTTGGCTATAGTAATTTATGCGCTGAAACATTGGAAGCAATATCTGTTTGATAGTAAATTTCAGATTCTTACCGACCGTAAGTCTGAAATATCTGTTTACACAGAAGGAGCTTAATTTGAGGCAGCGCAGATATCTCGAATACATTAAGGACTATGGTTGCTGTATCGAGTACATCTCTGGCAAGGGCAACACGGTTGCCGATGCACTGAGCAGGAAGTATACCGGGTTAGTTAAGGGAGGAAATGTTGGGGACTGATCTGAGGAGAGAGATTTGACGTGCCTTTGGCACAGGTGGCAACTCTGGGAACGTGCTCAGGTGTACACACTTACCATACATTCTGAGTGGCTTGATAGGGTGCGCGAGGTGCAGGGTAGAGATCCGGGGTTGAAGAAGTTGTCTGGAGAAGACAAGGGATCTTTATTACCGACGTTTCAGTATAGGCAGGGATTGCTATACTTCCGAGACCGCCTTTATGTACTAGAGGATCAGAAGTTCTGGAATGAGATTTTAGAGGAGGTACACCCGAGCAGTTTGAGCATCAGAAACCGGCAGGGACACTGCAGACTTTGCCCATTCCAGTTCGGGAGTGGGGCAATGTTACTATGGACTTTCTGACTGCACTGCCCCTGACACGGTCTCGCCATGATGTTATCTGGGTTATTGTGGATCGGCTGATAAAGTGCGCACACTTTCTGCTTATTCGGGTCATAGACCCTCTGGAGAAGCTTGCCGGCTTTACATCAGGAAGATTGTACGTTTGCATGGAGTACCAGACTCCATTGAATCTGACCGTGATCCGCGTTTTACAGCACGGTTCTGGATTGCTTTTCATGAAGCATTGGGCACGCGACTCCATCTGAATACAGCTTATCACCCATAGACGGACGGACGGTCGGAGCGGGTGATTCGATATCGGAGGATATGTTGCGAATCTGTATTTTGGATTTTGGAGGAGTTTGGGACTAGCGATTACTTTGATAGAGTTCTCGTACAACAATTGCTTTGACTACGTTTGACATGGCACCATATGAGGTGTTGTACGGGAGGTGTATGACACCATGCTGTTGGACAGATGCATCTGATGGGGTTGAACTGGGACCCGAGCTTTTTGAGGAGTCTACGGCAAAGATCAGATTGTTACAGGCGCGGATTAAAACCGCGAACGACTGCACCACTACTTATACGAACCGCCGCCGTAGAGCTCTTGAATCGGCGTTTGGTGATAGAATTTGATAGAATTTGATCGGAGGTAGCACCGCTCGAGAGACAAGAAGATTTGATAGGCGGGGCGAGTTACCCCGAGTTATATCGGTTCTTATGGGTTTCGAGTAAGTTGTTAGGTTGGTTTTCCCCCAATCAAGCTTCGCTTTTATGTGATATCTTCCGTGATAGCCTGTTGTGGATCGGTTAGATTTAGGTTCGATCGTCTCGGGGTTGTCTGGTAGAAATACCGGCAACTGTCTCGGGGTGCAATAAGATGCACCCGGAGGGTGGGACGCCGTGAGGCTCAGTATGGTAGTCTAAACTACCACTCCCGCCGCACCAGTACGGTGGTCCGCTTGTTCTGGGTTAGAGGAATGTTTATATTTTCTCGGTTGGTAGCGACACTGTCTGGTTGGTTCAGGCTACTCTTGGAGGACCAAGAGTTCTAAGGGGGGGAGAAATGTTACGGTCACCCCGAGCGGGTTGCAACCGGGTGACCCGGGGCTCCGGTTTTGGCCTGCGGGTCACGTTTTTCGGCGTTCAGACGGCTCCCGAGCCCTATCCGAGTATCATTTTGGCGAACCCTTCCGTATTTGAGGTCGTGTGGGTCCCCCGGACGTTTCCGCCGAAAATATTTTTCTGGCGCCGGGGGGTTGTCGGGGTCGCCTCGGGACGTACAGCGGGCTCGGTAGCGCTCTCGAGATCTCAGTTTGAGAAGCCGTTTGTAGTTTTGGAGTCGTGGAAACGTCCCTGTGGTGGTTGTGGAGTTTAATTTTTGGGGCGGGACGTTCGGGTCCAGGCGACTGCCGGGCCTCGGGACGGGAATCCCGGGACTCGGGATGGAAATTTTCTGACGGCTTTGGGGTAAGTTGTGTTATAATTTAAGATGGAATTTATGGGTATTTTTATAGAATTTTGGAGTGACGGAATTTCGGTTAAGGTTGACACGCTCGCACGTCGGGTTTTGGTTCGGGTTCAGCGAGCTCGGTAGGACACTCCGGAATGGTAAATGAACTTCTGAAAAATGTTCTGTGAATGTTATAATATTCTGAAGGTTGTGTCCAAGTTTCGTTAATTTTGGAATTCGGTAATTATTTTTGGGCAAAAAGAATTGGAACTTTCGGAAAAATTGGGAGTTAATTGAATTATGGTTGCAAAATAAATAAAATGGGTATGGGCAGCAATCTGATTTTTCGGCAGCATGTGTGTGTGTGTGTGATAAGGGACACATGGCTTGCTCCTATTTAAGTTGAGAGGCATGGGTTAAAGAAGGGATAAATATAAAGGGTTATTATTATTATTACATGTAAAATTTATTTCATTTCTTTCTTCTTCTCTTCTTCTTCCTTTCTTCTTGCCGCCATGAACACCCTCTCCCAAGCTCCATGTTCTTCATTTTTCTTGGTTGATTCTTCAAGGATTTGGGTTCAAGAAATTGGTAAGCTTCCTTTCTTCTTCTCTTTCAAATTGGAAACAAGAAATAGTGGATAAAGAGAGGGATTTCGAAGTGAGGGTTTGTTCTTGGCTATGGGTTTTAGTGATCCTCTTGCTTCCAAATTTAAGTATGTTGATCTTGGGATGGAGGGGAGTAAGAATCTATGGTTGGATTTTGGAAAAACATGTTGGTTGGAAGAAACCCTAATTGCCGAAATTATGATGAATTTTCTAAAATTGTGTGTGTTTGTGTTCTTGAATCATGCTCTTAGTATGTTGTTCCTAGCATGATTCTAAGGTTATCTATGGTTTCAATTTGAAGGAAAACGTGTTGGGTAGAAAACCCCTCTTTGGCCGAAATGTTGAGTGAATAGGTTTTGTTGATTTTGGTGCAATTGGTTAGTAATGTTGGGTAGGAAGTGTAATTGGTGATTAGTGTGATTAATTGGAAGCTTGAATGGGTTGATTTGGAGGTGTGGTGGAAAATTGGGTTAGGGCCGAATTGTTGAGAGATTCTTTTTCCATGTGGATGTTGTGTTTTGATTAAATTGGATGCTAAATTGGTAATGTGGGTGGAAGTAGGTGCGTTATGGTGTTTGAAATACCATTTTCGGGTTAGAAAAGAGAAAGTTAGTTTTATACGAGTTTACCGGGAAAAGTGTCCGGAATGCGGGTTTAAGGGTTGGAATACGTTTGTGGGAGTTGGAATAACAAGGTTCTAGCTCGGTTCGTGAAACCGAGCTTTCTGTGGAATTTTCTGGGAAAGTGCGGGTTTGTGCGGAAATTGTTTTCTGGGGTTTGTTTGGATGTGTTCTGATCCAACTATGGGTGTACAGCTTTATTCTGCGTTGGTGGAGTAGCGCGGACCCGTAGGAGTCAAGTTGTGCATTTCAGGTCGGGAGTCGGGATCTTCCGAGTGTTGGGCTGCGGGGCAGCGTTTCTGAGGTAAGGGCTTAATTTGGTAAAAATGTACGTTTGTTCCGTTTCAAGGCCCGGATGACCTTAGAGGCCCGGGTTCCTATTCTGTTATGTATATGTTTATCAGGTAATGTTACTTATGTTTATGTTTATGTATTCTTATTATTATATGTTCTGTTCTGTGACGAGACCCGAATGGTCGTAGAGGCCACGGGTGCTCCTTGATTCTGTTATGCGTATCCGCACCGGGAGTGCCGATACTTCTGATCTGTGTCCGCACTGGAGGGTGCCGACATTCTGTGTATATCCGCACTTGGGGTGCCGATATACTTCTGTGACCCTACGACAGTTTGGGGATCGCGACCCCAGCCGGTACCGTGCTTTCTGCTCGCTCGCTCGCTCAGATATTTCGACCTCTTAGAGAGGGCTGTCGTTTAGGGTCGGTCTGGCGGTTGGACCGCATACGATGGATTCTGACTCACCTCTGACTTTGCATACATGTATATATGCGATTGTGCTTGTATCTGCTCTGTTTTGCAGGTTCAGTTCGCGCCATATGGGCAAACTACACTTTTACCTTAGTCCTTACTGGGTCCTTTCGAGGACTCACCCTTTCATTTGTTTACACCTTTCAGGTTGTTCTGAAAAGCAATTGGCGGAATAGAGATCCGCAGTGCTTTCGGATTTCTTGGGTTTCAGCAGCAGCAGTAGTACCACGGGCGGAAAATCTCCTGAGTGAGAAAGTTTCCGATTCCGCACAATAGGTATATATATAGGTTTTGGTTTAATGGCTCAGTAGTTGTAGCCGCATGCATGTAGTTTAGATCATGTATTTGTATAAGACGTATAATCTGAGACATACTCTGCCTTTATTGTCTTCTGAGTCGAGGGCGGAGCCCCGACTTGCTTATATTGGAGTTGTGGTTATATCATGGATTTTGGTGTTTCTGTGTTGTGGCGATGTTTGATGTTTGACACCATGAACTGCATGTTTGGTAGAAGTTGGATTTTTCTAGTATGCTTGCCTTGAATGAGTATCTGGGTTGCTAGTTGCCACTTGGCTGTGTGTTATTTGAGCTCGATGCTCACGCCGCGCTTCCGTCGTAGGTTCCGGTTCTCGACGCCGCAGCCGGCTCCGCCTCCGCAACCGGGCAAAGGGAGCCAAATCACAAACGTTAAAAGGTGGCTGTGACATAGTTTTATGACAGGGAATGAAGTGTGCCATTTTTGAAAATCTATCCACTACCACAAAAATAGCATCATGACCATGCGACGTCCTAGGCAGACCATTTATAAAATCCATGCTTATATTAACCCAAGGAAGAGAAGGTGTAGGGAGAGGAGTGCCCTTTTGGTTGTAGGGTAGACTTGGCTTGGTGGCATGTGACACATCTGGCGCAGAACTTGGTGATGTCCCTCTTTATGCCGGGCCAAAAGAAATTTTCCTTCACAGCTTCAAGTGTCTTTTGAACACCGAAGTGCCCCATGAGGCCGCCACCATGTGCCTCTTTGATGATGACTTCGCGCATTAATCCTCTCAGAACGCACAACCTTTTTAACTTAAACAGGAAGCCATCAAACACATAGTAGCCATTCTGGCTACCTTTAGCACAGTTGACAAATATTTCACCAAAATCCGCATCATGCTCATACATGCTTTTCAAACATTCGAAACCAACAACCTTCGTATCAAGAGTCATGAGTAGTGC
This sequence comes from Stellera chamaejasme, assembly GCA_024586325.1. Taxonomy (NCBI): domain Eukaryota; kingdom Viridiplantae; phylum Streptophyta; class Magnoliopsida; order Malvales; family Thymelaeaceae; genus Stellera; species Stellera chamaejasme. The sequence continues at coordinate 24,382,289 of CM044981.1, forward strand.
ATATCTCCTAGAAAGGGCATCAACAACAACATTTTCCTTTCCTTTCTTATACTTAATAACATAGGAGAAAGACTCGATGAACTCTACCCACCTAACATGCCTTTTGCTTAAATTTCCTTGCCCTTGAAGATACTTCAGAGACAAGTGATCCGTATGAATTACGAATTCTCTAGGCAATAGATAATGACTCCACGTTTGCAGGGACCGCACAAGAGCGTATAGCTCCTTGTCGTATGTGGAGTAATTCAAGGTGGCTCCACTCAGCTTTTCGCTAAAGAAGGCTATGGGACGACCTTCTTGGTGCAAGACAGCACCGATGCCTATTCCACTGGCATCGCACTCTACCTCGAACACTTTGTCAAAGTTTGGCAAAGTGAGTAGAGGGGCATTTGTCAGACGAGATTTTAATTCATTAAAAGATTTCCCTTGCGACTGCCCCCATTCGAAGACGACATTCTTCTTAGCCAGCTCATGCAAAGGGGTGGCAATGGAAGAGAAATCCTTAACAAACCTCCTATAAAAACTAGCAAGTCCTAGAAAGGATCTTACTTCAGTTAAGGAATTAGGAGTAGGCCAGTCCCGAATGGCACTGACTTACTCTCATCTAGCTTGACACCCTTCACGCCCACTACATATCCAAGAAAGTTAACTTCCTGGGATGCGAAGACACACTTTTCAAACTTGGCATACAGTTTTTCTAACCTAAGCGTGTCGAGGACCTGCCGTAAGTGCTCAACATGTTCCTCATGGTTTTTAGAATAAACTAGTATGTCATCAAAGTATACTACCACAAATTTTCCAATTAAACGCCTCAGGACATGATTCATTAAACGCATGAACGTACTAGGTGCATTTGACAATCCGAAGGGCATAACATTCCATTCGTATAAACCAATTTTGGTTTTGAAAGCAGTTTTCCATTCATCACCTTCCTTCATTCGGATCTGGTGATAGCCACTTCTAAGATCGATTTTTGAAAACACACATGCACCACTCAATTCGTCTAACATGTCATCAAGTCTAGGTATAGGGTGGCGATACTTTACAGTGATAGAGTTGATGGGACGGCAGTCCAGGCACATGCGCCAAGTGCCAACGCTCTTTGGCACGAGTATGACTGGCACTGCACAGGGTGAAAGGCTTTCACGGATGAACCCCTTGTCCAGCAGCTCTTGCACTTGTGATTGGATTTCTTTGGATTCTTGAGGGTTGGTCCGGTAGGCGGCCTTATTGGGTAAAGGCGCTCCCGGAAGCAGGTCGATCTGATGCTCTATGCCGCGATAGGGTGGAAGGGTTCGCGGCTCATCAAATACTTCGTCGAATTCCTTCAGAACTTCCTGCACATAGAAAGGGAGAGAAGATACATGATCAAGCGTTAGCATGCAATGAGTTGGAATCATGAGGAAACAAGTCTTGTTTCAAAGAAATGCTCTTTTAAAATCCCTCTCTTTAGCCATGGGAGGGAGGCACTCTTGTTTTCTCACGGGCTCACTTGGGGTGTTTCCCATCAATGCACACTCTTTTTTCTCACTCAAGGTTCCTTGAACCTTCTCGCCATTTTCTCTCCTCTCTCTGCCCTCGCTCTTTCTTTTTCTCTCGGCCTTACTAGCTGTGAATTTGATCTTGGTGAGCTTGGGTTGGGGTGAGGGAAGCAGGTGTAGGGTTTACCGAGATGGGTGAGGGCATATTTGTTGGTTTTGCCATAGTGTATGGCCTCCTTGTCGATCGCTGTGGCCTGCCCAAGAGAATGTGGGTGGCCTGCATCCGCACCACGTCACAAGTGATGGAATCTTCGTACTTGCCGATCTTTATCGGGACTTCAACTTGTTTAACGACCTTCACAAAGGTCCGGTCATCAACCCACCGCAGCTTGATACGGTTTGGGATCGGCAACGTGCGAAGACCAGTTCAGCAACCATGTCCTCGCCGGCAGCGTTGACACAGCTTCCGCTATCAATAATGAGATCGCATGCAGTCCCATTCACCATAGCTCTTGATTAGGCAGTGATGTGATCACGGTCACGCTCTGAACTCAACTGATGTGGTTACAGAGGAGTGAGCGATCACGAGCTCGGATCTAGCTTGAAGGAAGCAGTTTCCAGCAGGAATGGAAACGAAACAGGGGAAGAACATAAAGGAAACAAAGTCGGCCAAGGGAACCTCCGCACTACGAGGTGAGGCAATGCCCTTGAAAATGCCTGGGAAAGGAAAATGGAACCTAGAACCTTCTGATTACTAGATCAGACAATGCTAGGTATTATATTGGATCCTCTCGCATGGATCACTAAAGGATTGATGGAGCAAGATTTGAGACCCCAAGAAGAACAAACCGTGTTCTTACAATATATGAATTCTCTCAATATATGGGTTCTGAGGGTTACAATAGTTACAGCCTCCTTATATAGAAGGGGAAATGAAAGAAGGAAATAATAAAGAATGCCTTGACAAGGGAACAGCTTCCTGTATCTATGGTGGGCGAAAAGCAGAGATGGCAGATGATGTGACATTGTAGGCTACCTGCTCTTGCGGCTCCCAATTCCCCAGGAATTGCTTTTGGCGGGAAAGAGGGAGAAGAGGGCCTCTGCACAAGTTGAAGGGTTCGCCTGACTTGCGTATGGAGGCCTTTCTGGCTTGGCGAACACCTGGGCCTCGCTTGTACTGGGAAGTTGGTGCAGGGTGTTCTTCAATAAGGCATGGCTTTGCGGAGAGACCATGGGCTCGCAAAAGGACCTTGGGTTTACCAATGGGATATGGCTTCGCCAAAGACCGAGGGTTCGCCTTAAGGGGCTTCGCGAGCATGGTCTTGCCTTGGCTTTTGGTCTTAGCTTGGGGAAGGCGTTCAGGGTCCTCTCCTGGAGATCCGACAAGTGTGACTTTGCTGTGGAGGCTCCTTTTGGCTGGCGAATACCTGGGCTTCGCTTGCTTCTGGAAATGAGGTACAGGGCTTTCGCCAATGACCACGGGGTCGCAAAGAGCCATGGATTCGCAAATGACCTTGAGTTCGCCAAGAGGACCATGGGTTCGCCAGAGTCAATGGGCTCGCCGGTGACCACGGGCTCGCTGTTGGAGCATGGCCTCGCCAAAGGCCAAGAGTCCGCCAATGGGACATGGGTGCGCCACGCACCTTGCGAGTACGGACTTGTCGTAGGGCCGCGCCAGTGCCCAGAATGTGGCTTCCTCCTCTTCTGAGCCTTCGCCAAAGGCCCTTTAGACCCTCTGGTGGAAAGGTTGCGCCTTGTCACAAAAATGGGGCTGATGTCCACATCATACCCTCCCTCTTCAGAAGAATCCGTCCTCGGATTCATAAGGAAATTGTCCCTACAAATCTTAAGACACCACAACAAACTTGAAGAGACATCAAGGGTTAGTGAACTAAAAGCGTTAGACATTAAAGTTCCCCTAAAAATAGTCTGAAGGAATGAGATGGACAATCCGCCCTTTCTCTTCGCTTCACTTTTATACTTAGCTTTAAAACAAACCAACATAGTTATTCCGGGATCAAATATAAGCCTCGGCCATTCATGGGTATGGTCCCAAAGTACCGGGCCTAAGTCATATCCGAAAAAAAGACATGGGATCGCCAATTATGTCACCCAAATCATGCTTAATGTTGAGAGATGAGAGATTAGAAGCACGATTACCCATGTTCGCTCTCTCCCTCTTGCTCTTTTCTTCTTTTCCGAGAGGGGGTGACACTTCCTCCCCGGATTGTTGAAGGCTTCCTTCAGCCTTTCTTTCCACAGCGATTTGTACATTCAAAGAAGGTAAACAAGGGGGTTGCAAGACAGAAATTAGTGGAAAAGTTGGGTCTGTTGAAGGCATGTTTTCCTCACTCCCACTATTTTGGCTTATGGAGCTTCCCTCTTGTTTTCTCTCCGCTTTCTTCTCATTCTCTTCTCTCGGATCGCTCTCTCTCTCGCTCAAGGTCTCTTGGACCGCCTCGCTTTTCTCTCTTTCTTCTCTTTCCTTTCCCCTCGTAATTTCCCCTTTCCTCTTGGTTGTTTTCCTCTCAACCTTACCATCAATGGCAGCTTCCTCCGTGTATCCTTGTAACATCTGGTCCTGGACCATAAGTACAAGTTGTTTTATCTCATCAATGATGGTGGAGGAGCTGGGTCTTTGAGGCACTTCTGGTGTTGCTTCGCCCCGTTGGTCAGACGGTGATTGGCACGACAAAGCAAACTTGTGAGTGGGGATCCTCGTTGGCTTTCGGTTGGTGGATGGGGCACCGCGATTGAGAGGTTGCTCACAGCTGGGCGTCGTACAGCTTGGATACGACAAAATGGGAAAGTAATACGAGTGTGAGGGGTAGCGATAGCGAGGGGGTGTATCTTGGCGATGGCGAGGGTTCGCCACCAATTGTTCAGGCTCTGAGCCTGAGTGATACTCATATGCAGTGGGGTATGGAGGATCAAATTCAGAGGATGGGGTTGGTTCGGGCCAGGTTTCTTGGCCAAGGGGGTACTCTGAATAGTTCCCTGAGTATGTATGGCCAAGGGTTTTCTCCGCCCAGAAGTCAGATTCTTGATAACAAGGATCCGATTCCGGTAGTAGTCCTCTTCCACATACTCCATGAGACTCAAGTTCGCACATGTGAACAATACTGTGATGCCTTACCATTCTCCCTTAGTGTTTACACTCCTTTCTCGTGTTTAGAACACAACGGTTCTTTCAGACCTCAAAACTTACCACCAATCTCGATTAAGATCAAATGCAAACACACAAGGAGTTTCCAATAAAATCTTTGCAATATCCGAAATAAGCAACGCACAAAGCTCTAGTTACTTGGAACTAGGGTCTTGAGGTTGGTCGGTGGTTGAAAGAAGTTGGGAGTGAGATAGAAAAGGCTTTTCACAAACACAAACACAATAAGTTCAGGTTTTCGAAGTTTTTTTCGATCTGTGAGTACTATTCATTTGAGTTTCGTGATGAACTCTTCAAGAACACTTAGAACTTTTCCCAGAAGTTATGAACTGGTTTGAATATTTCTTTTCTGTAAACTCTTGTTCTTTTGCACACAGGGAAACTCGTTTCTTTTCAAATCCGAAATAACTCACAGATTCATGAACCTTTAAGAACTTTAAACAAAGGATAACAAATATTCGGTTTCTCTCAAGAGATCATTAACCGAAATTTTTCTTCAAGTTTTCGAAAGAACAGCAAAGGTTTTGACTTGAAGAAATCAACTGATACGGTAAGATTCTTCCGACAAGCGCTTTGGCTCTGATACCAACTGATGTGATCACGGCCACGCTCTGAACTTAACTGAAGTGGTTACAGAGGAGTGAGCGATCACGAGCTCGGATCTAGCTTGAAGGAAGCAGTTTCCAGCAGGAATGGAAACGAAAAACAGAGGAAGAACACAAAGGAAACAAGGTCGGCCAAGGGAACCTCCGCACTACGAGGTGAGGCAATGCCCTTGAAAATGTCTGAGAAAGGAAAATGGAACCTAGAACCTTCTGATTACTAGATCAGACAATGCTAGGTATTATATTGGATCCTCTCGCATGGATCACTAAAGGATTGATGGAGCAAGATTTGAGACCCCAAGAAGAACAAACCGTGTTCTTACAATATATGAATTCTCTCAATATATGGGTTCTGAGGGTTACAATAGTTACAGCCTTCTTATATAGAAGGGGAAATGAAAGAAGGAAATAATAAAGAATGCCTTGACAAGGGAACAGCTTCCGGTATCTATGGTGGGCGAAAAGCAGAGATGGCAGATGATGTGACATTGTAGGCTACCTGCTCTTGCGGCTCCCAATTCCCCAGGAATTGCTTTTGGCGGGAAAGAGGGAGAAGAGGGCCTCTGCACAAGTTGAAGGGTTCGCCTGACTTGCGTATGGAGGCCTTTCTGGCTTGGCGAACACCTGGGCCTCGCTTGTACTGGGAAGTTGGTGCAGGGTGTTCTTCAATAAGGCATGGCTTTGCGGAGAGACCATGGGCTCGCAAAAGGACCTTGGGTTTACCAATGGGATATGGCTTCGCCAAAGACCGAGGGTTCGCGAGCATGGTCTTGCCTTGGCTTTTGGTCTTAGCTTGGGGAAGGCGTTCAGGGTCCTCTCCTGGAGATCCGACAAGTGTGACTTTGCTGTGGAGGCTCCTTTTGGCTGGCGAATACCTGGGCTTCGCTTGCTTCTGGAAATGAGGTACAGGGCTTTCGCCAATGACCACGGGGTCGCAAAGAGCCATGGATTCGCAAATGACCTTGAGTTCGCCCAAGAGGACCATGGGTTCGCCAGGGTCAATGGGCTCGCCAGTGACCACGGGCTCGCTGTTGGAGCATGGCCTCGCCAAAGGCCAAGAGTCCGCCAATGGGACATGGGTGCGCCACGCACCTTGCGAGTACGGACTTGTCGTAGGGCCGCGCCAGTGCCCAGAATGTGGCTTCCTCCTCTTCTGAGCCTTCGCCAAAGGCCCTTTAGACCCTCTGGTGGAAAGGTTGCGCCTTGTCACAAAAATGGGGCTGATGTCCACATCAGGCAGCTCTCCCTCTTCTGCTTCACTCTCGTGATCTCGTTGGTCTGGTTGGACCTCTTCTTCTTCTTCTTCTTCGCTAGACAGTTCCCCATTGGGCGGAATGACCATGGCTCTTTGTTGGGACAATCCCTCGCATAGTGTCCCTTGCCCAAACACTTAAAGCATTCGATGCTCCTTGATTGGCGAGGGGCATCATAAGTGTTGGTGCTGGGTTTCGGTTGGGATTGTGATGGGGGTCTTGTGTTGGGGTAAGCTTGACGAGGGGGTGGCATCACCGCGGGAGAGGTGTACGGTTTTGGCGGGGCGGTGTGGCGAAGGGGGGGTCTTGCTGCCTGAGCCCCTGTTGGGTGTATGGGCGGGATGATAGGAGTTCCCCTTCTTCAGTTGCTTCTCCACCCGGATGGCCTTGTGATAAGGGTCCGACTACAAGCCGGAGGACCTATCCTTGGATGATCTAGCTTGTTGGAAGATGAACATGAAGAACATGATAGTTTCGGCTCTAACCACCTCAATCCTCAAATGGAGAGCAATGGAAAGATTAATGCCTAGGAGTGAGGGATCTAGCACCTCACTTCTCAAATGAAGAGCAACACTAGATTTAAGCAAGAATCCACTTTAATGGATTCAAGGGGAATATGTAGATGAAAAGAAGAGTTCAAGCTTGAACCCAATACTCTCTCAAGAGCCGACAATGTCTTTCTCTCAATCAATGATAATCTGTCTTTCACATTACAAAAAGGGCATATATATGGGAAGGGAGAGAAGGAATAGTAGGAAGATGTGAAATGTGCTTTCACTTCTTCCCCATCACTTCTTCCCTAAATCACTCTCCATTGTCTCCATAAAAGAAAGGAGAAATGGAGGGAAAATAAACAATTCAAAGAGTTGAAAGTCAAAGATAGTAGACTATCCCTTTCCCTCCATTTCTTCCTAAATGGATTCATTTCTCGCATAAATGGATTTATGAAGAAATGGAAGGATGTTACAAAATTCACAAGGGTACCGGCGTCTGATCGGGGGGGGTCGCCGAAGGGGCCCTGGGTTCGTGGCGGGGGCGCGGGTTTGTAGGAGAAGCTAGGGGTTCGCAATAGGGTCCCTGGGTTCACGGCGGGGCCACGGGTTCGCGCGGAAGAAGCCATGGGTTCGCCGAAGGGACCTTGGGTTCGCGGCGGGGCCATGGGTTCGCGGGAGGAGCCATGGGTTCGCGACCTCAGGAGGAGGCTTGGGAAAGCCATGAGGTTGGTGATGTCGGGGGCCGCGATGACCGATGCCTTGGGGTGGTGCTCGGGGCGTGAGGTGTCTTTGTCTGCTAGTGATGTGAAACCGTCCAGTGACCTACATGCACACATGTGCAACCTAGAGGACCCAAGAGCCAGAATGCCAAAGCTAAAGGGTCAAAGTGGATATTTACAAGAAGATGAAGGAAAGGCAGCCCATGCCTTCAATTTAGGCCATTCTAATGCCCGACAAGCAACCCAAATCATCAACCTCACCATTTGGGCTCACAACAATGCTCAAGCCCAAGATGATGATCAGAGCCAAAGCAAAGTCAAGGCCCATGCCTTCAACTCTTGGCCCAAGGTCACTCACAACACCTTGGTCCAAGACATGTCCAAATTGGCCCATCCCAATGCCAAGGAGGACAATTCTCAAGGGTGTTCTAAACTTGAAGGGAACCCTCCATTCCTAGGGTACTCCACACCCAACGGGAGCCCTTCAATTCATGTCCACCAACCAAGTGTTCAACATGCTTCAAATGACTTCTTGGCGAACTCTTCAAAGTGCCCTACAATCGTAGGGTACCCTACAAATGAAGGGTACCCCTGCCCTACACAAGACCAAGGTGCCCTACATATTCTACTAGCACTAAAGGTCACTTATATGGCAAGACCAAGTCTTGATGGTGTCCAAACATCCATTAACAACATAAATGGAGTTTTAGACGTTGGTCATCAATGCCCCATCATAAATGGCGTCCAAACATTTAAGGAGTTAGCCGTTGGAGCATTATTAGCTCATAAATGGGTTAATTGCACTCTAAATGCTTTTCAATCTGATTTCTTTTGATGTCTAGAGCTATAAATAGCCAAGAAGGAGCCATGAAGATGATAGAGACGTTGAGCATTAATGCTGGACATAAATGAGAGGCTGCTCATTAAGAATATAGCCTTAATTGGCCTCTAAATGGGTTATTTCTTCTCCAAAACCTCTAAAATCAAATGGACATGTTTTTTTTTCTAACAGCCTTGAGGAGGTAAGAGACATTGGAATTTAATGGTGGAGCCGTTGGAGCTTTATTGGAGGCTTTATGGAGCATTTGGAGCCATAATGAGGTGTTTTAAAGGCTTGTTTTGCCTTAAACTCATTCCATCCGAATTCTTTTCATTTCCTAGGATATTGTTACATCATAATAGCCTAGAATAAGTGTGTTTTATGATTATAGACGTTGAGCATTTAGTATTAGCTTTATTTCCTTCATTATGACATTTAAGTGGAGGAATTGTGTAGTTAATTGCCTAGTTAAGTGTCTAGTCATTGTAAGCAGCCCCTTAGTCCTATAAAAGGAGGCTTGCACGAAATTTGTAGAAAACATATCATACATTTCAGAAGAAAAACGTTTTCCAACTTTGAGAGTGATTCTCTTGTTGATCTATCTTCACTTTCCACTCAACTCTTGTCCAAGTTTCTTGAGCAAGTTTAGTGAAATCCAAGATTGTCTTCTCACTTGAAGAAGAAGGTGTTGGATCCATCTACACCCCCCATTTTGGCAACAAAGGCTTGCTTTGTCTTGAACTTTCAAAGTATCAAGAAGGAGGAGTCGCCAAGGCAAAACACCATCTTTGCTTGAACAAAGATTCAAGAGGAGTTGGCGGCCATATCTATCAATTTCAAGCTTCCGCATCTGATTTTCTTCATTTCCATCAAGTGTTCATCCTTTGTTAAGCTAGATCAAGTGTGAGGTGTTTTCATCCTTGAGGAAACACATCAATCTTGTTTTTCAATTGTTGTGCCATCTTTTCTATTCAATTCCATCATTGCATACAAAAAGACAAAAACAAATTACTCACACAAGTGTTTGTGAAATTTCAGCAAGCTTTGAAGCAAAAAGAAGCATTTTGGCACAACAAAAGCAAGGAAAGAACAAGCTTTGTGATTTGCAAAAGCCACCTAAGCCATTCTTTCAAGTTGCGGAAATTGTCTTCAAAACCAAGCCAATTTGCAATCTACCCTTTGCAAAAAGTAACCAACATTTTCTTCAAAGGTTTGAAACTTTCTTGTGGTTTTAAAACTTGTTTTGAGCATCTTGTTCAAAGGTTTTGAGCTAGAAAGGTTGCTAGATCTTTATAAGAGAATTTTGGTGACTAAGAGTGGAAAAAGGCTTGAGTGTTACATTTTTGCCAAAGAGTGTAAACACGAGTGTGGAGTGAAACACTAAGGGAGTGTGGTGAGGTACAACTTTATTGTTTCATTGTGTAGGTACCAAAATGAGATGTTTTAAGACATTTCAAGGATTTGATGACAATGAAGGTTATTGGTCATGGGAAAGTCAAATGGAAAATATTTTCTCCAAGGCACACAAAGCGCCCCACATGCAATTTGTGACCGCCATGGAAAACTTGGGTGAAGAACCTTATCAATGGGTTCTTGATGAGATCAAATATCGCAAAAGGAAAGGATATGAACCCATTTCAACATGGGAACATTTGAGGCGTCTTATGAGGAAAAGGTATGCACCTTCATATTCCACTTCTACACCTCAATCATCTTCCTACCTTTCTCAAAGTTCAAGCCCTCCAAGAAAACACTTTCCTACCCATAAGGCCTACCCTACACAAAAGAGTCATACTTCCTACTACCATTCGAATAACCACCCCTCACAAAAAGAAGGTTATCTGCATTCAATTCTTTTCTTGCTTCTATTGAGACCATAAAGAGTTTGATGCAACAATCTATGGATGAAAAAGCAAGATCTTGTGAGGAAGAGAGAAAAGGAGAAAGAGAAGAAGAGAGAAAGAGAGAAAAAGAAAGAGTGATGGCCGAAACCAAAGAAAAAGAAAGAGAGATGGCCATGAGAGAAGAGAGTGACTTGAGTGCAATAAAAGAGAAAGATGAGAGAAAACAAGAGTGTGAGCCTAGCCAAAGTACTTGTTCTATCATGCTCAATGGAACATTTGGAGATGCACTTTCCATGGAGGAAGAAGAGCAACCACATCAAGAGGAAACCTCAATTTTGAGGGAGGGTAACTATTCTCTTTACTCAAATGGTTTATTTGATAAAAATGATTCTTTGAGTATTGATATGCTTGATATTGAAAATTCTAAAACTATGCATGAAATTATTCATATGAATGATTTATGTTCTAGTTTCAATTTGTTGATTCCTCTCATAAACATGTTGCTTATATTGATCCATATGCTTCATTGTTAAAGTCCATGATTGATTGGAAAAGTATTCTTAAGCATGCTTTGTTTTCACCATCTATTCTTACTAGAGCCAAAAGCAAAAATGTTGCTAATTCTTTTCACATAGTTGTTGCCTATGGTGGAAATGATATGAGAACTATACCATTTGTTGGGTCATGTGAATTTGGAAAAGTTAAAGATGGTGAATATGAAAATTTTGTTGAAAAAAGATGTGGCAATGAATTTGGTCATGAACCTTTCTTATGTGTTAATGTAAGTATGGCATTCAACTTGCTGATGAATGAAAGGTTTCAAAAGTCTATATTTGTGTTTGATCCAGGAGTATGTTTTAGTCAACTCAATTGTTTGATCAAGCATGAGAATGACTTTTGTTCAAGTTTCTTGCTTAGAAATGGTGATGATCTTTCTTGTACAAGATTAGCTTTAAGTTCACCATGTGATGATGTCTTGATGCTAAGTGATTACAATGCCACCATTTCCTTGAATAAAAATTCCACGAAGATTGATTCATGTACAAATTTGAGAAATGCAAATGATATTTGTTGTGGGAAAATAATGCAAATTTGGACCAACTTTGCAATTGTGTTCACATTCATCATTTCTATCTTTGAAATTGCTAATTTGGTCCTCGAGAAAGGCCTACATGCATTTTGTAGGTACAAAGGTTTCATATTTGAAGGGCCAAACCGTGGATGTAAAGGAGCACTATTCCATGACACATTACTTCAATTCTTATCAAGCATTATGCCCCTTGATATTTTCAAGTGGGCAGTCAAGGGAAGTAATTCGTTTCTTGAACTCTTTTTATCCATAATTATTTTTGGATTTGCATCATCTAACTTCCAAAAACTTTCTCTTACAGAACAACATGATTCGAGGACGAATCATTTTCAAGGGGGAGGGAATGATGTGAAACCGTCCAGTGACCTACATGCATACATGTGCAACCTGGAGGACCCAAGAGCCAGAATGCCAAAGCTAAAGGGTCAAAGTGGATATTTACAAGAAGATGAAGGAAAGGCAGCCCATGCCTTCAACTTAGGCCATTCTAATGCCCAACAAGCCGCCCAACTCTTCAACCTCACCATTTGGGCTCACAACAATGCTCAAGCCCAAGATGGTGATCAGAGCCTAAGCAAAGTCAAGGCCCATGCCTTCAACTCTTGGCCCAAGGTCACTCACAACACCTTGGTCCAAGACATGTCCAAATTGGCCCATCCCAATGCCAAGGAGGACAATTCTCAAGGGTGTTCTACACTTGAAGGGTACCCTCCATTCCTAGGGTACTCCACACCCAACGGGAGCCCTCCAATTCATGTCCACCAACCAAGTGTTCAACATGCTTCAAATGACTTCTTGGTGAACTCTTCAAAGTGCCCTACAATCGTAGGGTACCCTACAAATGAAGGGTACCCCAGCCCTACACAAGACCAAGGTGCCCTACATGTTTTACAAGCACTAAGGGCCACTTTTAAGGCAAGACCAAGTCTTGATGGTGTCCAAACGTCCATTAACAACATAAATGGAGTTCTAGACGTTGGTCATCAATGCCTCATCATAAATGGCATCCAAACATTTAAGGAGTTAGCCGTTGGAGCATTATTAGCTCATAAATGGGTTAATTGCACTCTAAATGCTTTTCAACCTGATTTCTTTTGATGTCTAGAGCTATAAACAGCCAAGAAGGAGCCATGAAGATGATAGAGACGTTGAGCATTAATGCTGGACATAAATGAGAGGCTGCTCATTAAGAATATAGCCGTTGGAGCCTTAATTGGCCTCTAAATGGGTTGTTTCTTCTCCAAAGCCTCTAAAATCAAATGGACATGTTTATTTCGGTTTCTAACAGCCTTGAGGAGGTAAGAGACGTTGGAATTTAATGGTGGAGCCGTTGGAGCTTTATTGGAGGCTTTATGGAGCATTTGGAGCCATAATGAGGTGTTTTAAAGGCTTGTTTTGCCTTAAACTCATTCCATCCGAATTCTTTTCTTTTCCTAGGATATGTTTACATCATAATAGCCTAGAATAAGTGTGTTTTATGATTATAGACGTTGAGCATTTAGTATTAGCATTATTTCCTTCATTATGACATTTAAGTGGAGGAATTGTGTAGTTAATAGCCTATTTAAGTGTCTAGTCATTGTAAGCAGCCCCTTAGTCCTATAAAAGGAGGCTTGCATGAAATTTGTAAGAAACATATCATACATTTCAGAAGAAAAACGTTTTCCAACTTTGAGAGTGATTCTCTTGTTGATCTATCTTCACTTTCCACTCAACTCTTGTCCAAGTTTCTTGAGCAAGTTTAGTGAAATCCAAGATTGTCTTCTCACTTGAAGAAGAAGGTGTTGGATCCATCTACACCCCCCATTTTGGCAACAAAGGCTTGCTTTGTCTTGAACTTTCAAAGTATCAAGAAGGAGGAGTCGCCAAGGCAAAACACCATCTTTGCTTGAACAAAGATTCAAGAGGAGTTGGCGGCCATATCTATCAATTTCAAGCTTCCGCAATCTGATTTTCTTCATTTCCATCAAGTGTTCATCCTTTGTTGAGCTAGATCAAGTGTGAGGTGTTTTCGGCCTTATGGAAACACATCACCAAGATTGTTGAGCATGTCTTCTTCTATGTGGATTCCCATTTGTTGAAGTTGGGAGATGCCTTCTTGATCTTCATCTCGCTCCTTTTCTTGAGCCATAATCCTCATGAAGGCGTGATGTGGACATCAGCCCCATTTTTGTGATAAAGGGGAACCATTCATCCAGAGGGTCTAAAAGGGCCCTTGGCGAAGGCACGGGAGAAGAAGAAGCGGCATTCTAGGCCCCGGCGAAGCCCCGAGGCTGAGCCGCGCTCTCAAGGATCTTGGCCAACCCATGCCCCATTGGCGAACCCTTGGCCTTTGGCGAGGCCAAGCCTCAACGGCGAACCCGTGGCTATTGGCGAGCCCATTGACTCTGGCGAACCCATGGTCCTTTTGAGCGAACTCAAGGCCATTTGCGAAGCCATGACTCTTTGCGACCCCCATGGTCGTTGGCGAAGACCCCGTGCCTCATTTCCGAAACAAGCGAAGCCTGTGTGTTCGCCAAGCGTAAGAGGCCTCCATACACAAGTCGGCGAACCCTTCAACTTGTGCAGAGGCCCTCTTCTTCCCCTTTTCCCGCCAAATGCAATTCCTGGGGAATTGGGAGCCGCAAAAGCAGGTAGCCTACAATGTCACATCAGCTGCCACCTCTCATTTCGCCTACCATAGATCCAGGAAGCTGTTCCCTTGTCAAGACATTCTTTATTATTTCCTTCTTTCTTTCTCCTTCTATAAAAGGAGGCTGTAACCTAAGTATTAGGGAGAACTCATTTTGTAAGAAAACATATTTGCTGAAAAACGCATATTGTTCTTCGTGGGTCTCAAATCTTGCTCCACCAATCCATTAGTGATCCATTGCAAGAGGATCCAATATAATACCTAGCATTGTTTGATCTCGTAGTCAAAAGGTTCTAGGTCCCATTTTCCTTCCCCAGGCATTTTCAAGGGCATTGCCTCACCTCGTAGTGAGGAGGTTCCCTTGGCCGAACTTTGTTTCCTTCGTGTTCTTCCTCTGTTTCGTTTCCATTCTTTCTGGAAACCGCCTCCATTGAGCTAGATCCGAGCGCGTGAAACCGCCTCAAGGCAGGCTCTCTTGCGCCTTTTTGGTCCGGAACCGAGCTAGATCCGAGCGACCGTGATCGATGCCCTCATTACCCCCCCGTGATCACATCAAGTCACACACATTGGGGTAAGTGATCACGAGCTCGGATCTAGCTCGTTGGAGGCGGTTTCCAGCAAGAAAGGAAACAAAAAACAGAGGAAGAAACAAGGAAACACAAGTTCGGCCAAGGGAACCTCCTCACTACGAGGTGAGGCAATGCCCTTGAAAATGCCTGGGAAAGGAGATGGGATCTAGCACCTCTTGACTACAAGGTCAAGCAATACTAGATATTATGTTTGGATCCTCTTGTCTGGATCACTAGGGAAATGGAAATGCAAGAATGGAGAACACAAAAGCCGATGACTCCCCGGGAGTGTTTCACCCGAATTGCTTAAATTCAATAATATGTTCTAAGTATTACAATGGTTACATGCTTCCTTATATAGAAGGAAAATGGTGAAGGGATGTGATGAGTGACTTGACAAGGGACAAAGACCCTTGAATTATGGTGGGTGAGGTGAAAGATGGAAGATATGGGTGGAAGACAATTGTAGGCTACTGACTATTCCTCCCATGCCTTCATAAATGGGATTTATGAAGAAATGGAGGGAATATTCAAATCACCAAACATGCACATGCCCAGGGGGTTCTCCAAGGCCATGGGTTCCGGAGGGGCCATGGGTTCGCGGAAGAGGCCATGGGTTCGCCAAAAAGGGCCATGGGTTCGCGGAAGAGGCCATGGGTTCGCCAAAAAGGGCCATGGGTTCGCCAAAGGGACCATGTGTTCGTGGAAGAGGCCATGGGTTTGAGGAAGAGGCCATGGGTTCGCCAAAAAGGGCCATGGGTTCGCCAAAGGGGCCATGGGTTCGCCAAAGGGGCCATGGGTTCGCGGAAGAGGCCATGGGTTCGCGGAGCTTCACTGTTTTCTGAATAACTTGAGCTCCGGAACTCCGATTGAGGTGATTCAAAAGCCATTTTTCTCCTCTTGAAAAGAGCTTCAACATGAAGTCCATTGCTCCAGCTTTTGATGACTACAGATACACATCACTTCTCCAATGGAATGCCCAAGTCTTGAAGTTTGTTGGCGCGTTCGTGGTGATGTCCACATCACTTTTCCTATTCTTTTAGGTTCTTTCTTAGTATGGTCCTTAGGATAGTGATGAGAGTTCTATTATTTACTTCCGTTTGACCATCGGTTTTGATGTGATCGTGGGATCCCCAAGCAACAACAAGGAGTCCCAGACGAAGAGGCAGTCGAGTGAAGCTTGGAGCGACCCCTCGGCGAGTGGGTTCAGAGGCCCAGGCGACCTAATCCATGGTCTGGACTAGCACCTGACATGGAAAAGGCAACGCCTCCACGCGAGGGCCCTATGAGAGGCCTCAAGGCGTAGGAGAGGCTTCTGCACACGAAGGCATCCGGGCGATGGCAAAACACTTGGGGAAAGCCGTCCCTGTGAAGTCTCAAGGCGAAGGATGAGCTGCATCATGCTAAGGCATCCAGAACACTGGCGAAGCCTCCAGGCGAAGCCATTTCTGCGAAGCCTGAAGGCGAGGGCTAGGCTTCCTCAAACAAAGGAGTTCCGGTGATGGCGAAGCCTTCAAGCGAAGCCATCCCCACAAACCCCCCCAGGGTGAAGCCCTCATGCAACAATGTCCACGAGAAGTCTTTAAGGTAAAGGCAGGGCCTCCCTGCGAAGCTTCCTGGCAAAGGCGAAGCCTCCGGGCGAAGTCATCCCAGCAAGTCTCCTGGCAAAGGCAACGTCTACAACAAGAAGACTTCCAGTTCGACGCTAAGAGTTTTCCCTCTTTGCGAAGCCTCCAAGCAAGGCGAAGCCTTCTCGTGAAGCCTCCAAGAGAAGGCGAGGCCAAACCAGGCAAAGCCTTCTCCGTGAAGTTTCCTAACGAGGGCGAAGCCTTCAGAGCGGGGCCTCCCGGTCGACGAAGCCCTCCAAAGAAAGCCACCTAAGCTTATCAAGTCGGCCAAACCACTCCCGACCATTCTGGCCCCTCCCGCCTTTCACGCTGACACTTGGGAGCAAACTTATCTACTTTTACCTTTTTATCTTTTAGTCAGACATGCATGCATGCACCTTTTTGTAAGAGTCTGTTCCCTTCTTCCCTATAAAAGGAACAACAGGCTCCTAGAATAGATAGAACATATGTAAAGCTTAAGAAGGACAATTCCTTAAGCCCGGTTCTCACCCCCTTGCTATTTTCCGCCATCCCCCTTGATTGATTGTTTATCATCAAGTTTAATATCTAGTATTGCTTAATCTCGTAGTTAAGAGGTGCTAGATCTTCCATACTCCCCAGGCTTATCGCAGATATTGCCCAACCTCGTAGTTGGGATGATACGATCACGGGTACACTTGACGCGAAGCCGCGAGATCGTACGGAAGCACAGATCTAGCTCGGTGGAGTCGATTGAACGAAGAAGGATAGATTCGGCCACAGACACCTCCCAACTACGAGGTTGGGCAATATCTGCGATAAGCATGGTATGGAAGATCTAGCACCTCTTAACTACGAGATTAAGCAATACTAGATATTAAACTTGATGATAAACAATCAATCAAGGGGGATGGCGGAATATAGCAAGGGGGTGAGAACCGGGCTTAAGGAATTGTCCTTCTTAAGCTTTACATATGTTCTACGTTACAAAAGAGTTTGCTGTCCCTTTTATAGGAGGGAGAGAGGACAGTCTCTGACAAATGCGCCGGCATGCTAAAAAGGTATAAAGTGCCTCCATCAGGCATGCTATCCTAAAAAGGTAAAATCTAAAGTAAACAATATAATACTCCCAAGTGTCGGCTTGAAAGGAGGGAGTGTTCCAGATGGGATGGGAGTGGTTGGAGATGGTCGGCTGCTTTATTGAGCATAGGTGGCTTCGCTTCTGGGCTTCGCCTGAACTGGAAGGCCTCGCACTGAAAGCTTCACCTTCGCTCGGAGGTATTGCGCAGATGGCTTCGCCAAAAGGCCTCACCTTCTTCTGAAGGCTTCGCGAAGAAGACTTTACCTTCACTTTGAAGTCTTTACTTTGGAGTTTCTTGCTTGAGGGCTTCGCCGTGAGATTTCTTAGAAATGGCTTCGCCCGAGGACTTTGCCATCGCTGAGATGCCTTGCTTAAGAAGCCCAGCCCTCGCCTTGAGGCTGCACAGGGGCGGCTTTGCCAAAGGGCCTCGCCAACGCCTGGGTGCCTTCGCATGATGAAGTCCAGTCTGCCTTGAGGTTCCTCAGGAATGGCTTCGCCTGAGGGGCTTCGCCATTGCCCGGATGTCTTCGCTTGAAGAAGCCTTGCCTTTGCCTTGAGGCCTTTTGAGGAGTCCTCGCATAGAGGCGTTGCCTTCTCCTGGTCAGGTGATCGCCTGAACCATGGATCAGGCTGCCTGAGCCTATGAACCTCCTTGCCACGTGGTTGCTCCGAGCTTCATTCGCCTGCCTCTTCGTCTGGGACATTTTGTTGTTGCTTGGGGATCCCATGATCACATCATGGGAGGTGTCCGTGGCTGAATCTATCCTTCTTTGTTCGTCGACTCCTTCAAGCTAGATCTGCGCTTCCGTACGATCTCGCGGCTTCGCGTCAAGTGTACCCGTGATCGTATCAGGTTTGTGGGTGACTCGAAGTGGAGAATACCAAACTAGTGCCCAACCGTGACCAAAGGGTCCTCCAAAAGTGTCCCAAAAATCTAGAGTCTCTATCACTCACTATAGTCCTGGGGATGCCATGATATTTTACAATTTCCTTAAAGAACAACTCGGCTACATGCGATGCATCATCATTTTTATGGCATGGAATGAAATGAGCCATTTTTGAAAACCTATCTACCACGACAAAGATGGCATCATGACCACGAGAAGTCCTAGGTAATCCACTAACAAAGTCCATACTTAAATCAACCCATGGTAAACAAGGAATTCGGAGAGGAGAGTACTTCCCTTTCGATTGCATCCTCGGCCTTTGCCTTGTGGCATGTCACACACCGAGCGCACACTTTGTCCACATCCTTCAAGATTCGGCCAATGGAAGTTTTCCTTGACGGTCTCTTAAGTCTTTAGGGCACCAAAGTGTCCCATGAGACCTCCACCATGAGCCTCTTTGATGATCACCTCCTAATGGATCCTTTTGGCACACACAACCTTTTCATCTTAAGAGAAACCCATCAAAGATGTAATAGCCATCTCGGCTTCCCTTAACACAACTCGCATAAATTTCACCAAAATCATCATCATGTGCATACATATCTCTAAGGCATTCAAATCCAACAATTTTAGCATCAAGAGCTGTAAGCAATGCATATCTCCTAGACAAAGCATCGGCAACCACATTTTCCTTGCCTTTCTTGTATTTTATTACATAGGAGAATGATTTAATAAACTCTACCCACTTAGCATGCCTTCTATTCAAGTTCCCTTGCCCTTGCAAATACTTCAGAGATTCATGATCGGTATGCACAAAAAATTCCTTGGGAAATGAAGAAAATCAGATTGCAGAAATGAAGAAAATCAGATTGCGGAAGCTTGAAATTGATAGATATGGCTGCCAACTCCTCTTGAATCTTTGTTCAAGCAAAGATGGTGTTTTGCCTTGGCGACTCCTCCTTCTTGATACTTTGAAAGTTCAAGACAAAGCAAGCCTTTGTTGCCAAAATGGGGGATGTAGATGGATCCAACACCTTCTTCTTCAAGTGAGAAGACAATCTTGGATTTCACTAAACTTGCTCAAGAAACTTGGACAAGAGTTGAGTGGAAAGTGAAGATAGATCAACAAGAGAATCACTCTCAAAGTTGGAAAACGTTTTTCTTCTGAAATGTATGATATGTCTCTCTACAAATTTCGTGCAAGCCTCCTTTTATAGGACTAAGGGGATGCTTACAATAACTAGACACTTAACTAGGCAATTAACTACACAATCCCTCCACTTAAATGTCATAATGAAGGAAATAAAGCTAATACTAAATGCTCAACGTCTATAATCATAAAACACAATTATTCTAGGCTATTATGATGTAAACATATCCTAGGAAAAGAAGTGAATTCGGATGGAATGAGTTTAAGGCAAGACAAGCCTTTAAAACACCTCATTATGGCTTCAAATGCTCCATAAATCCTCCAATAATGCTCCAACGGCTCCACCATTAAATTCCAATGTCTCTTACCTCCTCAAGGCTGTTAGAAACCGAAATAAACATGTCCATTTGATTTTAGAGGCTTTAGAGAAGAAATAACCCATTTAGAGGCCAATTAAGGCTCCAACGGCTATATTCTTAATGAGCAGCCTCTCATTTATGTCCAGCATTAATGCTCAACGTCTCTATCATCTTCATGGCTCCTTCTTGGCTGTTTATAGCTCTAGACATCAAAAGAAATCAGATTGAAAAGCATTTAGAGTGCAATTAACCCATTTATGAGCTAATAATGCTCCAACGGCTAACTCCTTAAATGTTTGGACGCCATTTATGATGGGGCATTGATGACCAACGTCTAGAACTCCATTTATGTTGTTAATGGACGTTTGGACACCATCAAGACTTGGTCTTCTCATATAAGTGGCCTTTAGTGCTGGTAGAACATGTAGGGCACCTTGGTCTTGTGTAGGGCAGGGGTACCCTACGATTATAGGGCACTTTGAAGAGTTCACCAAGAAGTCATTTGAAGCATGTTGAACACTTGGTTGGTGGACATGAATTGGACGGCTCCCGTTGGGTGTGGAGTACCCTAGGAATGGAGGGTACCCTTCAAGTGTAGAACACCCTTGAGAATTGTCCTCCTTGGCATTGGGATGGGCCAATTTGGACATGTCTTGGACCAAGGTGTTGTGAGTGACCTTGGGCCAAGAGTTGAAGGCATGGGCTGCCTTTCCTTCATCTTCTTGTAAATATCCATTTTGACCCTTTAGCTTTGGCATTCTGGCTCTTGGGTCCTCCAGGTTGCACATGTGTGCATGTAGGTCACTGGACGGTTTCACATCAGACCACACTTGTAATGACCTTACAAGGGCATAAAGCTCCTTGTCATAAGTGGAGTAATTGAGTGTGGCACCACTTAACTTCTCACTAAAATAGGCTATGGGACGGCCCTCTTGGTGCAACACCGCACCAATGCCTATCCCACTAGCATCGCACTCAACTTCAAACACTCTATCAAAATTCGGCAAGCAAAGCAAAGGTGCACTAATCAACCGAGACTTTAATTCAACAAACGCATTCTCTTGAGCTTCTCCCCATTCAAATGTTGTGTTCTTTTTAGTTAGCTCATGCAAAGGTGATGCAATTGTTGAAAATTCTTTCACAAACCGCCTATAAAAACTAGTGAGTCCTAGGAAAGACCTCACTTCGGTTAATGTCTTGGGATTAGGCCATTCTTTAATCGCATGCACTTTGTTCTTATCAACCTTTATCCCTTCTTTTCCCACAATGTATCCAAGAAAGTTCACCTCATTTGTAGCAAACACACACTTTTCCATTTTAGCATACATCTTCTCTATCCTAAGTGTGTCAAGGACTTGCCTCAAATGATTGACATGTTCATCATGGGATTTGGAATAAACAAGTATATCGTCGAAATACACAACCACAAACTTTCCTATCATCCTTCTCAAAACATGATTCATCAACCTCATAAAGGTGCTAGGTGCATTCGACAACCCAAATGGCATGACATTCCACTCATATAATCCAATCTTAGTTTTGAATGCCGTTTTCCATTCATCTCCTTTTTTCATCCTAATCTGATGATATCCACTTTTTAAGTCAATCTTTGAAAACACACATGCGCCACATAATTCATCAAGCATATCATCTAATCTAAGAATGGGGTGTCGATACTTTACAGTGATTTTGTTGATGGGACGGCAATCCATGCACATGCGCCATGTTCCATCACTCTTTGGCACCAACAAAACCGGCACCGCGCATGGAGAAAGACTCTCCTTGATGTATCCTTTGGACAACAAGTCTTGCACTTGTGATTGGATTTCTTTGGATTCCTGGGGATTGGTTCGGTAGGCGGCCCTATTTGGCAAAGGGTGTCACAGCCACACCGCCCGGTTGCGGAGGCGGAGCCGGCCGCGACGTCGAGAACCGGAACCTACGGCGGAAAGCGCGGCAGCGGAGCATCGAGCTCAAATAACAAATAGCCAAGTGGCAACTAGCAACCCAGATACTCAGTCAAGGCAAGCATACTAGAAAAATCCAACTTCTACCAAACATGCAGTTCATGGTGTCAAACATCAAACATCGCCACAACACAGAAACACCAAAATCCATGATATAACCACAACTCCAATATAAGCAAGTCGGGGCTCCGCCCTCGACTCAGAAGACAATAAAGGCAGAGTATGACTCAGATTATACGTCTTATACGAATACATGATCCAAACTACATGCATGCAGCTACACTGAGCCATTAAAACAAAACCTATGTATATACCTATTATGCGGAATCGGAAACTTTCTCACTCGGGAGATTTTCCGCCCGTGGTACTGCTGCTGCTGAAACCCAAGAAGTCCGAAAGCACTGCGGATCTCTATTCCGCCAATTGCTTTTCAGAACAACCTGAAAGGTGTAAACAAATGAAAGGGTGAGTCCTCGAAAGGACCCAGTAAGGGCTTAAGGCAAAAGTGCAGTTTGCCTGTGGCAACAATCCGAACTCGCAAAACAGAATAACACGGTATATACATATACATACGAACATAAAGCATATAGTGAATCATAAACCATCGCATGCGGTCCAACCGCGAGCGACCGTTACGGCGGCCCTCAGCAGAGGTCGAATATACAGATCGAATGCAGAGCAGATAGCACGGTACCGGCTGGGGTCGCGATCCCCAAACCGCCGTAGGTCACAGAAAGCGTATCGGCACTCCGGTGCGGATACGTAGCAGTAACCAAGGAGTACCCGTGGTCTCTCCAACCATACGGGTCTCGCCACAGAATCAGAACATATAAATGAAACATACAAATACAGCAGAGATATCATACCTGATAACATTCACGGAGCAGAACAAACATACATTTTACCAAATTAAGCCCTTACCTCAGAAACGCTGCCCCGCAGTCCAACACTCGGAAGATCCCGACTCCCGACCCGAAATGCACAACTTGGCTCCTACGGGTCCGCGCTACTCCACCAACGCAGAATCAAGCTGTACAACCATAGTTGGATCAGAACATATCCAAACAAACCCCAGAAAACAATTTCCGCACAAACCCGCACTTTCCCGGAAAATTCCACGGGAAGCTCGGTTTTACGAACCGAGCTAGAACCTTGTTATTCCAACTCCCACAAACGTATTCCAACCCTTAAACTCGCATTCCAGACACTTTTCCCGGTAAACTCGTATAAAACTAACTTTCTCTTTTCTAACCCGAAAATGGTATTTCAAACACAATAACGCACCTACTTCCACCCACATTACCAATTTAGCATCCAATTCAATCAACACACACCACCAACATTGAAAAAGAATCACTTCAACAAGTTGATCCTTAACCAATTTTTCACCACATTTCCAAATCAAACCATACAAGCTTCTAATTAATCACACTAATCACCAATTCCATTTCTAACCAAAATTACTAACCAATTGCATCAAAATCAACAAACCCCTCTCTTGAACATTTCGGCCAAATTGGGGGTTTCTCACCCAACTTGTTTTCCATCAAATTGAAACCATAGATTGTCTTAGAATCATGCTAGGAACAACATACTTGAAGCATGATTCAAGAACACAAACACACACAATTTTGGAAAATTCATCAACATTTCGGCACCTCTAGGTTTCCTCCTTCCATGGAGTTTTTCCAAAATCTAACCATAGATTCTTACTCCCCTCAAGCCCAAGATCAACATACTAAAAGATGGAAGGGAGAGGATCACTCTTTCAAGTAGACAAGAACAACCATGAATTTCGAATTTAGCTCTCTTTTCTTCACCAAAACATGTTACCAACTTGAAAAGAGAAGAAGGAAGGAAGCTTACCAATGGTTGGAGCCAATTCCTTGTTGAATTTCAGCCAAAGATGATGAACACCAAGGAGCTTGAAGAAGAAAGAAAATGGCGGATGAAGAAGAAGAAGGAAGAAGAAGAAGAAAATGATTTTCTAATTCATTTTATGAAATAACCTTCCCCTTTTATATTTATCCTTCTTTTCCATCTTAAATCATAAAGGGACAAGTGTCCCTTATCCCTTCTCCATTCAGCCGAAAGTAGGCTGCTGCCCCATGCTGAATTATTGTTATTTTGTGACCAAATACAATTTAACTCCCAATTTTTCCGAAAGTTCCAATTCTTTTTGCCCAAAAATAATTACCGAATTCCAAAATTAATGAAATTCGGACACAATCTTCAGAATATTATAACATTCACAGAACATTTCTCAAAAGTTCATTTACCATTCCGGAGTGTCCTACCGAGCTCGCTGAACCCGAACCAAAACCCGACGTGCGAGCGTGTCAACCTTAACCGAAATTCCGTCACTCCAAAATTCTATAAAAATACCCATAAATTCCATCTTAAATTAAAACACAACTTACCCCAAAGCCGTCAGAAAATTTCCATCCCGAGTCCCGGGATTCCCGTCCCAGCACCGGAGTCGCCGAACCGAACGTCCCGCCCAAATATTAAACTCCACAACCACCACCGGACGTTTCCACGACTCCAAAACTACAAACGGCTTCTCAAACTGAGATCTCGAGAGCGCTACCGAGCCCGCTGT
Source organism: Stellera chamaejasme (assembly GCA_024586325.1). Lineage (NCBI taxonomy): Eukaryota > Viridiplantae > Streptophyta > Magnoliopsida > Malvales > Thymelaeaceae > Stellera > Stellera chamaejasme. The sequence continues at coordinate 24,406,591 of CM044981.1, forward strand.
ACGTCCCGAGGCGACCCCGACAACCCCCCGGCGCCAGAAAAATATTTTCGGCGGAAACGTCCGGGGGACCCGCACGACCTCAAATACGGAAGGGTTCGCCAAAATGATACTCGGATAGGGCTCGGGAGCCGTCTGAACGTCGAAAAACGTGACCCGCAGGCCAAAACCGGAGCCCCGGGTCACCCGGTCGCAGCCCGCTCGGGGTGACCGTAACAAAGGGGCTCCCGGAACCAAATCTATTTGGTGCTCAATGCCGCGGTAAGGTGGGAGACCTTGCGGTTCATTGAACACATCACCGTACTGTTGGAGTACCTGTTCCACAAACAAAGGGAGAGAAGAATCCTTGTTAAGCGTTAGCATGCATGCAAGAGGAACCATGAGAAAACACATTTTGTTGCCCAACAAAGCCTTCCTGATGTCTCTCTCTTTGGCCATGGGAGGGATCCTTTCTTGTTTTCTCTCTTGCCCTCGCTTGGTGTTTCCCAAAGATGCACACTCATTCTTTTCACTCAAGGTCACTTGGACCTTCTCACTTCTTTCACTCTTCTCGGTTCCCTCTTTTCCCTTGTTCCTTTCAGCATTGGTAGCCAAATGAATTTGGTCTTGCAAAGCTTAGGCCGGGGATAAGGGGAGCAAAGTGTAGGGCCGGGTGAGGTGTGTAAGGGTGTATTTGTTCGTCCTCCCATAGTGGACCGCCTCTATCATATTGCCATGGGTGGCCCAAAAGGATATGGGTAGCTTGCATCTTCACAATGTCACACAAGACCTCATCCTCGTACTTCCCAATCTTGATGGGTACCACGGTTTGGTACTTCACACAAGAGTTGTCATCCGCTGATGCGGACATCACCACGAATGCGCCAACAAACTTCAAGACTTGGGCATTCAATTGGAGAAGTGAAGGGATCTGTACTCATCAAAAGCTAGAGCAAGGAACTTCATATTGAAGCTCTTGTCAAGAGGAGAAAAATGGCTTTTGAATCACCTCAATCGGAGTTTCGGAGCTCAAGTTATTCAGAAAATAGTAAAGCTCCGCGGACCCATGGCCTCTTCCGCGAACCCATGGCCTCTTCCGCGAACCCATGGCCTCTTCCGCGAATCCATGGCCCCTTTGGCGAACCCATGGCCTGTTGGGAGAACCCATGGCCCCTTTGGCGAACCCATGGCCTCTCGGGAGAACCCATGGCCCCGTTGGCGAACCCTGGCCTCTTCCGCGAACCCATGGCCCCTTCGGGAGAACCCATGGCCCCTTTGGCGAACCCATGGTCTCTCGGGAGAACCCATGGCCTCCTCCGCGAATCCATGGCCTTGGAGAACCCCCCCCCCCCCCGACCATGTGCCCAAGTCATGTTTTGTGATTTGAATATTCCCTCCATTTCTTCATAAATCCCATTTATGAAGGAATGGGAGGAATAATCGATAGCCTACAATTGTCTTCCATCCATCCCTTCCATCTCTCACCTCACCCACTATAATTCAAGGGTCTTTGTCCCTTGTCAAGTCACTCGTCACTTCCCTTCACCATTTTCCTTCTATATAAGGAAGCATGTAACCATTGTAATACTTAGAACATATTTATAAGAAATCAGAAATTCTCCAAGTGAGGTTTTGGCTTTCTTGTTCTCATTTCTTGCATTCCATCTCCTTATGATGTGTTTCCATAAGGCCGAAAACACCTCACACTTGATCTAGCTCAACAAAGGAATGAACATTTGATGGAAATGGGGAAAATCAGATTGCGGAAGCTTGAAATTGATAGATATGGCCGCCAACTCCTCTTGAATCTTTGTTCAAGCAAAGATGGTGTTTTGCCTTGGCGACTCCTCCTTCTTGATACTTTGAAAGTTCAAGACAAAGCAAGCCTTTGTTGCCAAAATGGGGGGTGAAGATGGATCCAACACCTTCTTCTTCAAGTGAGAAGACAATCTTGGATTTCACTAAACTTGCTCAAGAAACTTGGACAAGAGTTGAGTGGAAAGTGAAGATAGATCAACAAGAGAATCACTCTCAAAGTTGGAAAACGTTTTTCTTCTGAAATGTATGATATGTCCTCTACAAATTTCGTGCAAGCCTCCTTTTATAGGACTAAGGGGCTGCTCACAATGACTAGAAACTTAACTAGGCAATTAACTACACAATTCCTCCACTTAAATGTCATAATGAAGGAAATAAAGCTAATACTAAATGCTCAACGTCTATAATCATAAAACACACTTATTCTAGGCTATTATGATGTAAAAATATCCTAGGAAAAGAAAAGAATTCGGATGGAATGAGTTTAAGGCAAAACAAGCCTTTAAAACACCTCATTATGGCTCCAAATGCTCCATAAAGCCTCCAATAAAGCTCCAACGGCTCCACCATTAAATTCCAACGTCTCTTACCTCCTCAAGGCTGTTAGAAACCGAAATAAACATGTCCATTTGATTTTAGAGGCTTTGGAGAAGAAATGACCCATTTAGAGGCCAATTAAGGCTCCAACGGCTATATTCTTAATGAGCACCCTCTCATTTATGTCCAGCATTAATGCTCAACGTCTCTATCATCTTCATGGCTCCTTCTTGGCTGTTTATAGCTCTAGACATCAAAAGAAATCAGGTTGAAAAGCATTTAGAGTGCAATTAACCCATTTATGAGCTAATAATGCTCCAACGGCTAACTCCTTAAATGTTTGGATGCCATTTATGATGAGGCATTGATGACCAACGTCTAGAACTCCATTTATGTTGTTAATGGACGTTTGGACACCATCAAGACTTGGTCTTGCCTTAAAAGTGGCCTTTAGTGCTGGTAAAACATGTAGGGCACTTTTGTTCAAGTTTCTTGCTTAGAATTGGTGATGATCTTTCTTGTACAAGATTAGCTTTAAGTTCACCATGTGATGATGTCTTGATGCTAAGTGATTACAATGCCACCATTTCCTTGAATAAAAATTCTATGAAGATTGATTCATGTGCAAATTTGAGAAATGCAAATGATATTTGTTGTGGGAAAATAATGCAAATTTGGACCAACTTTGCAATTGTGTTCACATTCATCATTTATATCTTTGAAATTGCTAATTTGGTCCTCGAGAAAGGCCTACATGCATTTTGTAGGTACAAAGGTTTCATATTTGAAGGGCCAAACCGTGGATGTAAAGGAGCACTATTCCATGACACATTACTTCAATTCTTATCAAGCAATATGCCCCTTGATATTTTCAAGTGGGCAATCAAGGGAAGTAATTTGTTTCTTGAACTCTTTTTATCCATAATTATTTTTGGATTTGCATCATCTGACTTCCAATATTTTTCTTTTATAGAACAATATGATTCGAGGATGAATCATTTTCAAGGAGGAATGATGTGAATCGCCAAATGATTCAATTGCTCACTTGATAAGGCTTGAGGACCCAAGAGCTCGAATGCCTAAACTTAAGGAGCAATATGGAGAATTACAAGAAGATGAAGGAAAGGCAGTTTATGCCTTCAACTTGGGCCAATCGTATGCCCAAGAAGATGCCCAACTCATCACCATCAACATTTGGGCTCATATCATCGCTCATGTCCAAGATTGTGATCAGAGCCTAAGCAAAGTCAAGGCCCATGCCTTCAACTCTTGGCCCAAGGTCACTCACAACACCTTGGTCCAAAACATGTCCAAATTGGCCCATCCCAATGCCAAGGAGGACAATTCTCAAGGGTGCTCTACACTTGAAGGGTACCCCCATTCCTAGGGTACTCCACACCCAACGAGAGCCCTCAAATTCATGTCCACCAGTCAAGTGTTCGATATGCTTCAAATGACTTGGTGAACTCTTCAAAGTGCCCTACAATCGTAGGGTATCCTACAAATGAAGGGTACCCGCCTTACACAAGACCAAGGTGCCCTACATGTTTTACCAGCACTAAAGACCACTTTTATGGCAAGACCAAGTCTTGATGGTGTCCAAACGTCCATTAACAACATAAATGGAGTTCTAGACGTTGGTCATCAATGCCCCATCATAAATGGCATCCAAACATTTAAGGAGTTAGCCGTTGGAGCATTATTAGCTCATAAATGGGTTAATTACACTCTAAATGCTTTTCAATCTGATTTGTTTTGATGTCTAGAGTTATAAACAGCCAAGAAGGAACCATGAAGATGATGGAGACGTTGAGCATTAATGCTGGACATAAATGAGAGGCTGCTCATTAAGAATATAGCCGTTGGAGCCTTAATTGGCCTCTAAATGGGTTGTTTCTTCTCCAAAGCTTCCAAATTCAAATGGACATGTTTATTTCGGTTTCTAACAGCCTTGAGGAGCTATGAGATGTTGGAATTTAATGGTGGAGCCGTTGGAGCTTTATTGGAGGTTTTATGGAGCATTTGGAGCCATAATGAGGTGTTTTAAAGGCTTGTTTTGCCTTAAACTCATTCCATCCGAATTCTTTTCTTTTCCTAGGATATGTTTACATCATAATAGCCTAGAATAAGTGTGTTTTATGATTATAGACGTTGAGCATTTAGTATTAGCATTATTTCCTTCATTATGACATTTAAGTGGAGGAATTGTGTAGTTAATAGCCTATTTAAGTGCCTAGTCATTGTAAGCAGCCCCTTAGTCCTATAAAAGGAGGCTTGCACGAAATTTGTAAGGAACATATCATACATTTCATAAGAAAAACGTTTTCCAACTTTGAGAGTGATTCTCTAGTTGATCTATCTTCACTTTCCACTCAACTCTTGTCCAAGTTTCTTGAGCAAGTTTAGTGAAATCCAAGATTGTCTTCTCACTTGAAGAAGAAGGTGTTGGATCCATCTACACCCCCCCATGTTGGCAACAAAGGCTTGCTTTGTCTTGAACTTTCAAAGTATCAAGAAGGAGGAGTCGCCAAGGCAAAACACCATCTTTGCTTGAACAAAGATTCAAGAGGAGTTGGCGGCCATATCTATCAATTTCAAGCTTCCGCAATCTGATTTTCTACCTTTCCTACAAGTGTTCATCCATTGTCAAGCTAGATCAAGCGTGAGGTGTTTTTGTCCTTAAGGAAACACATCAGGGCTTCTCCCATTGCTCAAGGCATTTCGGATGGAGAGGAAGAAGAGTGCCGAGAGACACCTCTGATGTGATCACAGGGGGGTTTCGTGATCACGAGCTCGGATCTAGCTCGATGGAGGCGGTTTCCAGTAGAGTGGAAACGATAAACAGAGGGAGAACAAGGAAATAACAAAGTCGGCCAAGGGAACCTCCTCACTACGAGGTGAGGCAATGCCCTTGAAAGTGCCTGGGAAAGGAAAATGGGACCTAGAACCTTTTGACTACGAGATCTAACAATGCTAGGTATTATATTGGATCCTCTTGCAATGGATCCTAATGGATTGGTGGAGCAAGATTTGAGACTCAAGAAGAACAATATGCATTTTTCAGCAAATATGTGTTCTTACAAAGTGAGTTCTACCGTTTACAATGGTTACAAGTTCCTTATATAGAAGGAAAATGGTAAAGGGAAATAAGGAGTGACTTGACAAGGGAACCATGTTCCCTGATTTAGGGTGGGCGAATTGAGAGGTGGCAGACGATGTGACATTGTAGGCTACCTGCTTTTGCGGCTCCCATTTCCCCAGGAATTGCAATTTGCGGGAAAAGGGAAGAAGGGCTTCTCCATAATTTGAAGGGTTCGCCTGACTTGCGTATGGAGGCTTCTTCTGGTTGGCGAACACCTGAGGCTTCGCTTGCTTTCGAAAGTGAGGCACAGGGTCTTCGCCAATGGCCATGGGTTCGCCAATGGCCATGGGTTCGCCAGGGACCATTGCCTTTCCAATGGGTCTTCGCAAACACGGCCTCGTCGTGGAACTTGGCTTTAGCTTGGAGGAGGCGTTCAGGGTCCTCTCCTGGAGATCTGCCAAGTGTGACTTCGTTTTGGGGCCTCGCCGACACGAAGAGGGTCGCTTCTTCTTCATCCGAGCCTTCGCCAAAGGTCTTTTAGACCTGCTGGAGGAATGGTTTCCCTTTATTGCAAAGGTGGGGCTGATGTCCACATCATACCCTCCCTCTTCAGAAGAATCCGTCCTCGGATTCATAAGGAAATTGTCCCTACAAATCTTAAGATACCACAACAAACTTGAAGAGGTATTAAGGGTTAGTGCACCAAAACCAAGTGGATGTGCTTGAACCAAATGTTGGAACATAAGGGTTCCAATATGCATGGTAATAAAGAACAAAAGTTTAAAAGCGTTCATGACATACTTCCTTGAAAAACATATGTGTTCATTGTGAACCTTATACTCAAGGGTGTCAGGAAAGGTGTTAAGTCCCAAACTGGGTCCTCCAAAGGACAAAGGGGCATGGGAGTTATGATATGATCACGGTGGGGGTACGTGATCACTAACTCGGATCTAGCTCGAAGGAGGCGGTTTCCAGAAAGAATGGGAAACGAAACAGAGGAAGAACACGAAGGAAACAGAGTCGGCCAAGGGAACCTCCTCACTAGTGTCACAGCCACCCCGCCCGGTTGCGGAGGCGGAGCTGGCTGCGATGTCGAGAACCGGAACCTACGGCGGAAAGCACGGTTGCGGAGCATCGAGCTCAAATAACAAATAGCCAAGTGGCAACTAGCAACCCAGATACTCATTCAAGGCAAGCATACTAGAAAAATCCAACTTCTACCAAACATGCAGTTCATGGTGTCAAACATCAAACATCGCCACAACACAGAAACACCAAAACCATGATATAACCACACCACCAAAATAAGCAAGTCGGGGCTCCGCCTCGACTCGAGAAGACAATAAAGGCGAGTATGTCTCGGATTATACGTCTTATACAAATACATGATCTAAACTACATGCATGCAGCTACACTACTGAGCCATTAAACCAAAACCTATATATATACCTATTGTGCGGAATCGGAAACTTTCTCACCCGGAGATTTTCCGCCCGTGGTACTGCTCTGCTGAAACCCAAGAAATCCGAAAGCACTGCGGATCTCTATTCCGCCAATTGCTTTTCGAACAACTGAAAGGTGTAAACAAATGAAAGGGTGAGTCCTCGAAAGGACCCAGTAAGGGCTAAGGTAAAAGTGTAGTTTGCCCATATGGCGCGAACTGAACCTGCAAAGCAGAGCAGATACAAGCACAATCGTATATATACATGTATGCAAAGTCAGAGGTGAGTCAGAATCCATCGTATGCGGTCCAACCGCCAGAACGACCCAAAACGACAGCCCTCTCTAAGAGGTCAGAAATATACGAGCGAGCGAGCAGAAAGCACGGTGCGGGTGGGGTCGCGATCCCCAAACTGTCGTAGGGTCACAGAAGTATATCGGCACCCCAAGTGCGGATATACGCAGGATGTCGGCACCCTTCAGTGCGGACACAGAACAGAAGTATCGGCACTCCCGGTGCGGATACACAGAACAGAATCAAGGAGCACCCGTGGCCTCTACGACCATACGGGTCTCGTCACAGAGCAGAACAAATAATAATAATAATACACAAACACAAACAGAAGTATCATTACCTGATAAACATATACGGAACAGAATAGGAACCCGGGCCTCTAAGGTCATCCGGGCCTTGAAACGGAACAAACATACATTTTACCAATTAAGCCCTTACCTCAGAAACGCTGCCCCGCAGCCCAACACTCGGAAGATCCCGACTCCCGACCCGAAATGCACAACTTGGCTCCTACGGGTCCGCGCTACTCCACCAACGCAGAATCAAGCTGTACAACCATAGTTGGATCAGAACACATCCAAACAAACCCCAGAAAACAATTTCCGCACAAACCCGCACTTTCCCGGAAAATTCCACAGAAAGCTCGGTTTTACAAACCGAGCCTGAACATTGCTATTCATACACCACCAAACCCATTTCAACCTTTAAACCCGCATTCCAGACACCTTTCCTGGAAAACCCGCATAAACCTAACTTTTCTCACCGTTGTCCGAAAATGATGTTTCAACCACCATTATGAACCTATTTCCACCCACAATACCAATTTAGGATTCAAACCAACCAAAACACAACCTTAACATGGAAAAAGTTTCACTTGAACATTTTGACCCTTAACCAATTTTTCACCACACTTCCAAATCAAACCATTCAAGCTTCCAAATAATCATATTAATCACCAATTCCACTTCCTAACCAAACTTACTAACCAATTGCATCAAAACAACAAAGCCCCAATTTTGAGTAATTCGGCCTTAATGGGGATTTCTCACCCAACTTCCATTTCAATCCAAACAAAGTTCCATTAGCACTCTTTAATCACCAATTGCAATTATTAAGCAAGATCACTAACCAATTTCACCTAAACAACCACAACTTCTTCACTAATAATTCGGCCAAAGAGGGCTTTTTCCCTCAACTTGTTTTCCATCAAATTAAAACCATAGATAGTCTTAGAATCATGCTAGGACTAACATACTTGAAGCATGAAACAAGATAGCAAACATACACCATTTTGGAAATTATCCCAAAAATTCGGCCAAACCTAGGTTCCCTCTTCCATGGAGTTTTTCCAACATCCAACCCTAGATTCCTACTCCCCTCAAGCCCAAGAACAACATACTAAAAGATGGGAGGAGAGGATCACTCAATCATGTAGTGAAGAACAACCATGAATTCCAAATTTAGCTCTCTTTTCTCCACCAAAACATGTTATCAACTTGAAAAGAGAGGAAGGAAGGAAGCTTACCAATGGTTGGAGCCAACCCCTTGTTGAATTTCAGCCAAAGATGATGAACACCAAGAAGCTTGAAGAAGAGAGAAAATGGCGGATGAGAAGAAGGAAGAAGAAGAAGAAGAAAATGATTTTTCTAACTCATTTTATGTAATATTAGCCCTTTTATATTTTCTCCCTTTAACCCATACCTTTCTTCCTTAAATTAAAAATGGCCAAGTGTCCCTTCCTCCTTCCCAAAAATCTGCTGAATTAATCAGCTGCTGCAGCCCATACGTTCTATTATTAATCTTGCACCCATTTGCAAATTAACTCCCAATTTTTCCGAAAGTTCCAATTCTTTTTGCCCAAAAATAATTACCGGATTCCAAAATTAACGAAACTTGGACACAACCCTCAGAATATTATAACATTCACAGAACATTTTTCAGAAGTTCATTTACCAGTCCAGAGTGTCCTACCGAGCTCGCTGAACCCGAACCAAAACCCGACGTGCGAGCGTGTCAACCTTAACCGAAATTCCGTCACTCCAAAATTCTATAAAAATACTCATAAATTCCATCTTAAATTATAACACAACTTACCCAAAAGCCGTCAGAAAATTTCCATCCCGAGCCCCGGGATTCCCGTCCCGAGCCCCGGGAGTCGCCCGGAACCGAACGTCCCGCCCCAAATATTAAACTCCACAACCACCTCCGGGACGTCACCACGACTCCAAAACTGCAAACGGCTTCCCAAACTGAGATCTCGAGAGTGCTACCGAGCCCGCTGTACGTCCCGAGGCGACCCCGACAACCCCCCGGTGCCAGAAAAATATTTCCGGCGGAAACGTCCGGGGGACCCACACGACCTCAAATACGGAAGGGTTCGCCAAAATGATACTCGGATAGGGCTCGGGAGCCGTCTGAACGCCGAAAAACGTGACCCGCAGGCCAAAACCGGAGCCCGGGTCACCCGGTCGCAACCCGCTCGGGGTGACCGTAACATTCTCCCCCCCTTAGAACTCTTGGTCCTCCAAGAGTAGCCTGAACCAACCAGACAGGTGTCGCTACCAACCCGAAAATATAAACATTCCTCTGACCCAGAACAATCGGACCACCGTACTGGTGCGGCGGGAGTGGTAGTTTAGACTACCATCTGAGCCTCACGGCGTCCCACCCTCCGGGTGCATCTTATTGCACCCGAGTCGATTGCGGTATTTCTACCAGACAACCCCAGACAGATGCCGAACCTAAATCTAACCGATCCACAACAGGCTATCACGGAAGATACCACATAAAACGAAGCTTGATTGGGGGTAAGGCCAACCTAACAACTTACTCTGGAAACTCATGAAAACCGATATAACTCGGGGTAACTTGCCCCGCCTATCAAATCTTACTGTCCCTCTAAACGGCGCTACCTCCAATCAAATTCTATCACCAAACTCGGATTCCAGAGCCCTACGGTGGCGGTTCGTATAAGCAGTGGTGCAGTCGTTCGCGGTTTTAATCCGCGCCTGTAACAATCTGATCTTTGCCGTAGACTCCTCAAAAAGCTCGGGTCCCAGCTTAACCCGATCAGACGCATCTGTCCAACAGTATGGTGTCATACACCTCCTCCCGTACAACGCCTCAAATGGTATCATGCCAACCGTAGTCTGAAAGCTGTTGTTGTACGAGAACTCTATCAACGCCACTGCTAGTCCCAAACTCCTCCAAAATCCAAAATACAGATTCGCAACATATCCTCCGATATCAGAATCACCCGCTCCGACTGTCCGTCCGTCTGTGGGTGATAAGCTGTATTCAGACGGAGTCGCGTGCCCAATGCTTCATGAAAAGCAATCCAGAACCGTGCTGTAAAACGCGGATCACGGTCAGATTCAATGGAGTCTGGTACTCCATGCAAACGTACAATCTTCCTGATGTAAAGCCGGCAAGCTTCTCCAGAGGGTCTATGACCCGAATAAGCAGAAAGTGTGCGCACTTTATCAGCCGATTCACAAAAACCCAGATAACATCATGGCGAGACCGTGTCAGGGGCAGTGCAGTCAGAAAGTCCATAGTAACATTACCCCACTTCCAAACTGGAATGGGCAAAGTCTGCAGTGTCCCTGCCGGTTTCTGATGCTCAAACTACTCGAGTGTGCCTCCTCGAAAATCTCATTCCAGAACTCCTGATCCTCTGGTACATAGAGACGATCTCGGAAGTATAGCAATCCCTGCCTATACTGAAACGTCGGTAACAAAGAACTCTTATCCACCCCAGATAATTCCTTCAACCCCGGATTTCTACCCTGCGCCTCGCGCACCCTGTCAAGCCACTCAGAATGTATAATAAGTGTAATAACCTGAGCACGCTCCCAGAGCTGCCCCCTGTGCCAAAGGCATATCGAATCACTCTCCTCAGATCGGTCACCAACATTTCCTCCCTTAACTAACCCGGTATACTTCCTGCTCAGTACATCGGCAACCGTGTTGCCCGTGCCAGAGATGTACTCGATACAGCAACCATAGTCCTTAATGTATTCGAGCCATCTATGCTGCCTCAAATTAAGCTCCTTTTGCGTAAACAGATATTTCAGACTCTTATGGTCGGTAAGAATCTGAAATTTACTATCAAACAGATATTGCTTCCAATGTTTCAGCGCATAAATTACTATAGCCAACTCCAGATCATGTGCCAACCAGTTCAGCTCATGCGGTCGCAGCTGCTCCGACCCATAAGCTACCACAAAACGCTCCTACACCAACACACATCCCAAACCAGACGTGGAAGCATCCGTATAATTCACATACGGTAAGATCGGATCTGAAAGAGTCAGAATCGGAGCGTTAATTAACTGCCGCTTCAACTCCTGAAAATTCTGCTCACACCTATCAAACCAGAAATACGGTTGACCCTTCTTGGTCAACTGCGTAAGCGGAGATGCTAGGATAGAACACCCTGGTACAAACCTCTGATAAAATCCTGCTAACCCCAGGAAGCTCCTGAACTCCCGTACCGTGGTAGGTTGTTTCCAATCCCGAACTGCCCTCACCTTCTCTGGATCCACAGACAGACCATGCTCAGATATAATGTGTCCCAGAAAAGTGACTTCCCGAATTCAGAACTCACACTTTGAGAATTTAGCATAAAGCTGATGTTCCCAAAGTGTCTGCAGAACTACCCTCAGATGCTCCCGATGCGAGTCCTCATCTCAAAATAAATCAGAACATCATCGATAAAAACCACCAGAAATGAGTCCAAGTATGGTCGGAATACCCGATGCATCAGATCCCTTAATGCCGCTGGAGCATTTGTCAGCCCGAACGGCATGACCGTAAACTCAAAGTGTCCACATCGGGTGCGGAAAGCAGTCTTAAGTATGTCCTCTTTCTTCACCCTAAGCTGAAAGTACCCAGATTGGAGATCAATCTTTGAGAAAACTCTCGAACCCTGAAGTTGATCAAAAAGATCGTTAATCCTCGGTAACGGATACTTATTCTTCCCAACATGAGCATTCAACCGTCTGTAATCAACACAAAGTCAGAGTGTCCCATCATTCTTCTTAACAAACAGAACCAGAGTACCCCACGCTGAAGTGCTCGGTCGGATGAAACTCTTTTGCTGTAATTCCTCCAGTTGTTTCTTCTACTCCTGCATCTCAGAAATAGGCATCCGATAAGGAGGAATAGATATCGGAGCGATGCACATTTGCGGTGGATGTCAAACACAATTCCCCGCTCTTATGGTAATCCGGGCAACTCCTCCGGAAATACCTGCGGAAAATCTCGAACCAATGGTAAACCATCCAACTTCAACCTAATACCAGCTTCATTCAGATCATAGCATTCCCCTACACCAACTATCGACAGCTGATCCAGAATCTGTAACACTGTACTGCGCTGCGCGATAATCAAACCAGTCGGAGCCGTGAGAGGTAGTACCTCTCCAGAAACCATAATGGTTCGGGTTGCACAACCAATGTGCACAGAATTCTTGGGTAGCCAGTCCATCTCAAGTATAATATCATAGTTCGGCGTGTCTAAAACCAACAAATCTGATACCATCAGATGTCCGCCTACAGATATCGTACAACCCCGAACCATCTCATTGGAAAACAGAAACTGACTTCCTGCAGTTTTTACTAAATGCGTTTGAGGCAAGGTACTAACAGACAGATACAGAAATGTAACACATTTCGGTGTTACAATGGGAACAAATGCTCCTGTATCAAATAACGCATGAACCGGTATCTCATTCGGAAATATAGTACCTTACAGAACTTCCTGCTGACCCCTGCCCTACAATAAGAGGGCAATACCGTACCCAAAGAGTGTCAGACCTGCAACGTAAACATCGGCCCTCCTGCCGATAACAAATTCAACCGGAATGATACCTACTGCAAATCGGATAAGATCGTGCCGGTGGTGCTCCCCCTCTACCTCTACAAAACTGCCCAAGCCTATTTGGCGGTCCAGAAATCTGCCTTGGGGTCCCTGCTGTGTGGAGCCCTCGTACACCCTTAACCTCATTGCAAGGTGAAGCGACTCTCAACCTCCTCTTGCTCGAGGAGTTGAGCCCAATAACCGCTTCCCGAAACAAAGTAATGTCTAAAGGTCTCAAAACCCACCTGAACTCGGGTGCCGTCAACGAATAAACCTCTTAGCCTTCTATTCTTCCATTCCATAGTACTACGGTACGTAGCAAACCAACCGATCAAACTCTCGCTCATACTCTCCGACTGTCCTGTCCCCTGATGAAACTCATCAACTGTGCCTGACACAGATTTCTGGCTACATCCCCACTGCACTGCTAGTGGAAAATGTAGCCTCCCCCCAGGAGTTTATCAACTCCTGCAGACCAAATCTCTACTACCCCAGACCCTTCTCGGTCATTGAACCTCGGGGGGGGGGGTTCAAAAACAAAAACCTATCCAAGAGTATGACCACGCCAGACTGGTGCCCCAGATCTCCTCGTCGTTAATAGGACCGATGAGAAGTCTAGGTGTCGCAGTGACCACCCTTGTCAGAGTCACTCACTTACCGATCCCAAACCATGGCGAGCAGTGGCTTAAGTCTCGCTATCACCACCTAATCAAAATGCCCTTACCGTGGCATACACAGATCTTCCCCTGCCTACTGCCGCCTCCGAACCTGTTGTGCTGGCAGTAAAGTACCCAGCACAGCTGTACCTGGTCCAACACCAATACCAAACAGAAAGGGTTCCTGTGACTACTAGAACCCCGGGGTGATGATTGTAATTGTTCAACCCCTGAGTTACGCTGAACCCGTATCCCATTCTTCGGAGGTGTGGGATTCCAGTCCCGCCCCTACGATGCTAAAACACGCTGTTCGCGTGTAGTAAACATTCCCTTAAACCAAGTCCAACCAAAGCCAACTTATCCCATATCCAAAAGTCCAAATCAACTAACTCTTCCCCATCTATCCAAAAGCCAGCAGCAGTATTCTAAGGCTCTGTAGTGTAATGCAATGCATGATGCGAAATTCATTTTAGGACCGGACAACCAAATATCAATTCCTCAAACACGAATCAGTTCATGTTCATATCACGAATCACACCATATACCAAACAATGAATTAAAGTACCGGATCATACCAAGTCCAACTTCTAAACCTCCAAAATGCTTCAAAGAACCGCCCACGCTCCACACCCATCCCAAAGTGGTTCAAATAAGGAGGTGGCCAGTCTCCGTTCAGAACCGCCCCAGAATGAAACGTAGAACCAGTGGCTCGCACTTCGAAGTCATCTTCCGCAGGTACTTAACCATGAACAGACTTAACTTACTCCAAAAGTCCACCCTCGGACTTGTATACTTGCCTTTCACATTCCATACCCAAAACCAAACATACTTTACCTTTTGGGTCATTCCGACCCGACCTGCTCTGATACCAACTTGTCACAGCCACCCCGCCCGGTTGCGGAGGCGGAGCTGGCTGCGACGTCGAGAACCGGAACCTACGGCGGAAAGCACGGCAGCGGAGCATCGAGCTCAAATAACAAATAGCCAAGTGGCAACTAGCAACCCAGATACTCATTCAAGGCAAGCATACTAGAAAAATCCAACTTCTACCAAACATGCAGTTCATGGTGTCAAACATCAAACATCGCCACAACACAGAAACGCCAAACCCATAATACAACAACAACCCCAATATAAGCAAGTCGGGGCTCCGCCCTCGACTCAGAAGACAATAAAGGCAGAGTATGTCTCAGATTATACGTCTTATACAAATACATGATCTAAACTACATGCATGCAGCTACAGCTACTGAGACATTAAACCAAAACCTATATACCTATTGTGCGGAATCGGAAACTTTCTCACTCGGGAGATTTTCCGCCCGTGGTACTACCTGCTGCTGAAACCCAAGAAATCCGAAAGCACTGCGGGTCTCTATTCCGCCAATTGCTTTTCAGAACAACCTGAAAGGTGTAAACAAATGAAAGGGTGAGTCCTCGAAAGGACCCAGTAAGGACTAAGGTAAAAGTGTAGTTTGCCCATATGGCGCGAACTGAACCTGCAAAACAGAGCAGATACAAGCACAATCGCATATATACATGTATGCAAAGTCAGAGGTGAGTCAGAATCCATCGTATGCGGTCCAACCGCCAGAACGACCCAAAACGACAGCCCTCTCTAAGAGGTCAGAAATATACAGAACAGAACAGAACAGAAAGCACGGTACCGGCTGGGGTCGCGATCCCCAAACTGTCGTAGGGTCACAGAAGTATATCGGCACCCCAAGTGCGGATATACGCAGAATGTCGGCACCCTTCAGTGCGGACACAGAACAGAAGTATCGGCACTCCCGGTGCGGATACACAGAACAGAATCAAGGAGCACCCGTGGCCTCTACGACCATACGGGTCTCGTCACAGAGCAGAACAAATAATAATAATAATACACAAACACAAACAGAAGTATCATTACCTGATAAACATATACAGAACAGAATAGGAACCCGGGCCTCTAAGGTCATCCGGGCCTTGAAACGGAACAAACATACATTTTACCAATTAAGCCCTTACCTCAGAAACGCTGCCCCGCAGCCCAACACTCGGAAGATCCCGACTCCCGACCCGAAATGCACAACTTGGCTCCTACGGGTCCGCGCTACTCCACCAACGCAGAATCAAGCTGTACAACCATAGTTGGATCAGAACACATCCAAACAAACCCCAGAAAACAATTTCCGCACAAACCCGCACTTCCCGGAAAATTCCACAGAAAGCTCGGTTTTACAAACCGAGCCTGAACATTGCTATTCATACACCACCAAACCCATTTCAACCTTTAAACCCGCATTCCAGACACCTTTCCTGGAAAACCCGCATAAACCTAACTTTTCTCACCGTTGTCCGAAAATGATGTTTCAACCACCATTATGAACCTATTTCCACCCACAATACCAATTTAGGATTCAAACCAACCAAAACACAACCTTAACATGGAAAAAGTTTCACTTGAACATTTTGACCCTTAACCAATTTTTCACCACACTTCCAAATCAAACCATTCAAGCTTCCAAATAATCATATTAATCACCAATTCCACTTCCTAACCAAACTTACTAACCAATTGCATCAAAACAACAAAGCCCCAATTTTGAGTAATTCGGCCTTAATGGGGATTTCTCACCCAACTTCCATTTCAATCCAAACAAAGTTCCATTAGCACTCTTTAATCACCAATTGCAATTATTAAGCAAGATCACTAACCAATTTCACCTAAACAACCACAACTTCTTCACTAATAATTCGGCCAAAGAGGGCTTTTTCCCTCAACTTGTTTTCCATCAAATTAAAACCATAGATAGTCTTAGAATCATGCTAGGACTAACATACTTGAAGCATGAAACAAGATAGCAAACATACACCATTTTGGAAATTATCCCAAAAATTCGGCCAAACCTAGGTTCCCTCTTCCATGGAGTTTTTCCAACATCCAACCCTAGATTCCTACTCCCCTCAAGCCCAAGAACAACATACTAAAAGATGGGAGGGAGAGGATCACTCAATCATGTAGTGAAGAACAACCATGAATTCCAAATTTAGCTCTCTTTTCTCCACCAAAACATGTTATCAACTTGAAAAGAGAGGAAGGAAGGAAGCTTACCAATGGTTGGAGCCAACCCCTTGTTGAATTTCAGCCAAAGATGATGAACACCAAGAAGCTTGAAGAAGAGAGAAAATGGCGGATGAGAAGAAGGAAGAAGAAGAAGAAGAAAATGATTTTTCTAACTCATTTTATGTAATATTAGCCCTTTTATATTTTCTCCCTTTAACCCATACCTTTCTTCCTTAAATTAAAAATGGCCAAGTGTCCCTTCCTCCTTCCCAAAAATCTGCTGAATTAATCAGCTGCTGCAGCCCATACGTTCTATTATTAATCTTGCACCCATTTGCAAATTAACTCCCAATTTTTCCGAAAGTTCCAATTCTTTTTGCCCAAAAATAATTACCGGATTCCAAAATTAACGAAACTTGGACACAACCCTCAGAATATTATAACATTCACAGAACATTTTTCAGAAGTTCATTTACCAGTCCAGAGTGTCCTACCGAGCTCGCTGAACCCGAACCAAAACCCGACGTGCGAGTGTGTCAACCTTAACCGAAATTCCGTCACTCCAAAATTCTATCAAAATACCCATAAATTCCATCTTAAATTATAACACAACTTACCCAAAAGCCGTCAGAAAATTTCCATCCCGAGCCCCGGGATTCCCGTCCCGAGCCCCGGGAGTCGCCCGGAACCGAACGTCCCGCCCCAAATATTAAACTCCACAACCACCTCCGGGACGTCACCACGACTCCAAAACTGCAAACGGCTTCCCAAACTGAGATCTCGAGAGTGCTACCGAGCCCGCTGTACGTCCCGAGGCGACCCGACAACCCCGGTGCGAGAAAAATATTTTCGGCGGAAACGTCCGGGGACCCACACGACCTCAAATACGGAAGGGTTCGCCAAAATGATACTCGGATAGGGCTCGGGAGCCGTCAACGCCGAAAACGTGACCCGAGGCCAAAACCGAGTTCCCAATGGTCACCCGGCCGCAACCCGCTCGGGGTGACCGTAACTTGAAGAGGCATTAAGGGTTAGTGGACTAAAGCGGTAAACATCAAAGTCCCAAAATGGTTCGAAGGATTTGAGATGGACAATCCGCCCTTTCTCTTCACTTCTACCTTACACTCAGTTTCTAGTATTCCGGGGTCAAATGTGAGCCTAGGCCTTTCATTCTTATGATCAAAAAAATAGGAATCATGATCATGTATCTCATCATGATAATAATTATGCTCATTAAACCAATCATGCGGAAGGAAATAGTATATGCCTCCCCTACCCTCACTAATTTCTTCTTCAGGCTCATACTGAAAAGAAGATGTATCATCAGACTGGTCGCACAAGTCATTAGGCTCACTATCCTCGTCCAAGGGTAATACCTCATTCATGGAAGCAGGCATAAGTTCATTCAAAGCATTCTCCTCATTAATGTCATGCTTATGTTCATGCGAAGGCGATAAAGCATCACAAGCATGTTTACTATCACCATCAAAAGAAAAGGATAAATTACCTCTCCCCAAGTTAGGGGAGGGAGGATCCTCCTCTGAAACCTAAAATCTTTCTTCTTCAAGGCATGGCGCATCCGTGTCCGTCTCTCCTTCAAACTCTTGCACAAATAAAGAAGAATAACAAGATTTAGAAGATGAAATGGTTAATTCTTCTTGGAGATTGGTTGAAGGCTCGGGTGCAAGATCCTTTTCACTTGTTTGGCTAAGGAGAGCCCTTTCCTTTCTTCTGTCTTTCTTTTTCTTTTTCTCTCTCTCTTATTCTTCAAACTCCTTCTTCAGATTCTCAATCATTTGAGAAAGATCTTCACTTGAATCTTGGCGAGGACTTGGGTTTGGGGAAGGAGTTTGGGTGGTGCAAGTGTTGGGCGGTGGAGTATATGGCTCGGCCGATAGTGTTTGTGGAGGTGTGGGGCTCGGTCTCCTCCGACTATGGCTCGAATGTGGGTGGAGGATGTAGGCCGAGAGGGGACCTTCTTGTTTGGGAGTGGAACGGGGAGGGTGGCCCTTCTCGAGGTGATCCATATCTTTCCACTAGCAGCCTCTTCAATCCACTCCAAGTTCGAATGGAGGCTTCATTGTAGTGCTCTCTTTGAGCGAAATCTTGTCGCCACCATCTTTTGGCTTCTCCCTTTAGACACCTTATGGCAAGGTCTATCCTCTCTTCTTTATGAAATTGATAATACCAAAAGTGGTATTCCAATTCCTCGATCCATTGCCATAAGTCATCTTCAAGTTTGCGCCTCCCTTTCAAGGGATGAAAA
Source organism: Stellera chamaejasme (assembly GCA_024586325.1). NCBI lineage: Eukaryota > Viridiplantae > Streptophyta > Magnoliopsida > Malvales > Thymelaeaceae > Stellera > Stellera chamaejasme. Next base: position 24,425,571 of record CM044981.1, read on the forward strand.
CCAATGAAATGCAGGTTTTCTTCCTCCATTTGGCACACCTACACACTTAGACAATAAAATTAGTTCCACTCAAGTCTCCTCACGTGTCTTAGGTGAGCACTCCATTTGTGATTAGGGACACACGGTTTGATGTGATCATGGATTGATCAACCTTCGAAAGGATCTAGCTTGGATGATGAACACGAACACTTGTGACTTTCCGGCCGAATTTAAAACACCTCTTCACTACTTGGTGAAGCAATATTTTGAGTGCCAAGGGGTAGAGATGGATCTAGCACCTCTCAACTACTTGATTGAGCAATACTAGATATAATTCTTGAACCACAAAGCATGGAACAAGGGAATGGATTGGTAGAAGTGAGTGTTCAAACCGAAATGGCTCTCTTTGTAGTTCAATTTTCAGATTCAAAAACTGAAATTGAGTTACATACATGTCTCCTATTTAAACATGAGAGATGGTGAGTGGAGGGTATTACCCAAAGTGTTGTAGACACTTTTGGCAACTCCCTCTTGTGTCCACTTACCATTTCCATGTAAGAAAAGGAAGGCATGATGGCACTTCCATAAATGGGAAGGTGGAAGGGAGGAATCTTACCTAGTTTGGCAAGTGTGGGCAATACCCAACCATTAGCCAAAACCATTGGATAAAGACCTCCACTACCTCTTTTCCCTCCCTTTGCCTAAATATCTTAAACAACATTCAAATTCAAATGAATAAGTCCACATTTCAGATTATGGGCTGGAATTGGGCCGGCCCAACTTGGAGAAACGTGGGAAAGGCCCATGGAGGCGCGTGGAGCTCGTGAAGGTGCGTTGTTGGCTCGGCCGGCGCGTGACCTTCATTTCCGGGTGTCTTCAAGGCTTGGGAAGGTGGTGCAACATCCCAAAGTTGGTGGAGTCGGGTCCGGGAAGGGAGGTTGGCGCGCGGGGCGCGTGTGAGGGCCGCCTTGGCGCGTGGGGCGCGTGGACTCCTCCTCGGTTCCAAGGGTGGTGAGTGTGATGGTGTCCATGGCTTTGGGAGGCCCTTCCACTTGGATTCCCATGTCTTGAAGCTTGATGGCACGGTCCCGGTCCTCATTCCACTCCTCTCCTTGTGCCATGATCCGGACGAAGGCTTGAAGCTTGTCTTGCATCTTCCTCAACCGCGCTTGGGTCAAAGGTCCATTGAGACCTTGGAAAGGGCTAGGAGACTCTCGTGGTGGAGTTGGGTCGATGTCCACATCATTCCCTCCCTCTTGAGAAGATTCGTCCTCGAATCCGGAAGACTTGAAACCTACAAAAACTAAGACACCACAACAAACTTGGATAACATTAGAGGTTAGTGAATTAAAGCTTAAACATCAAAGCCCTAAAAAATGGTATGAAGGAATGAGATGGACAATCCGCCCTTTCTCTTCACTTCAACCATACACATAGCTTCAATTCAATCTCGAATAGATACTCTCAATTTTAAACATGGTATGGAGAATGGTCTATCCCGGGGTCAAATGTAAGCCTAGGCCATTCATTCTCATCATCTAAATGTAAAGAGTCTTGATCATGCATTGAAGAGAATTCATGGCTAGGGGCGGGTGATATGGGGTATGCATCATGTTCATAAACCTCTTCATGGTAATAATCATGCTCTTCATCCGAAGGATAAATCTCATAGGTTTCGGATACTTCATATGATGAATGAGATGCATGCTCATAGTTGTCAAATTCAAGAGTTTCATCATTCAAGGAAGAGAAATCATCATATGTTATGGCTTCAAGTTCATCATTCTCTCCACCTTTCAATTCATGCTCTTGATTAACATACCAATCATCATCACAAGGATAAATGCAAGTTTCATCACATGCATATGGATAATGATTGAAGTTATTGATGCACTCTTCAAGGTCAACCGAATCATTATGCTCATTGCATTCAAGAGGGGAGCCATATATGTAATCAAGCAATGGATGTGATGCATGTTCATTTTCGGTAAAGGTGTCACTTTCATGCTCATTCATGTCATCACTAAAAGAATAGGATGGGTTACCTCTCCCCAGGGGAGTGATGATCCTTCTCCAAAATCGAAATACCTTCTTCTTCTCCAAGGCATTGCACATCCGAGTCCTTTCCTTCCTCAAACTCATGCACAAACAAAGAAGAACAACATAGTTTAGAAGATTTAAAACTTAGTTCTTCATTGAGCTCGGTTGAAAGCTTGGGTACTTCATTCTCATCTCTCATTTGGTTTTGTGGAGAGCTCTCCTATTTTCTCTCATTTCCCTCTTCTCTTCTCTCCAAACTCTCAACACTCTTTCTTTTAGAAACCATTTCAGTTTCATGCTCACTTTTTCCTCTCCTTCCCTCAACTTGCACTTTCTTACACATTATTTTTGTCTTAGCCTCACTTAGCATTTGTTCCTTGAGTTCCTTGAGGATTTGCCACACATCATCACAAATGGTTTGGGTTGGATGTGAGGACTCTTCTTGAAGCTTTTGGGCCGAGACATTGGGTGAGTTTAAGGAGGGTTGAGGTTTCGGCCTTGCTCCTTTTGAGGGATGAATTGGGGTCCCTTTTGATGAGGCTTGGCTAAGGTAGGAAAATGGACTCTTTGTAAAAGGGTTAGGCCGTGAGTTTGGTGAGGTGAAGGTACTTGAGGCATGAAGGGTTCGGCCTTTAGGGGTATAGTAAGAGGTCTTGTGATGTGAGGTTGGTGAAGGAGTGTAGGGATAGGGATCGAAGTCACAAGAGTCTTCAAAAGGATTCGGCCATAATGAGAGGGTTTTGGGTTGGATGAAAGATGATTGCTATGCTTTGACGGAGGTGGTACATAACATGGTGTTGCATAGTCATGGCCGATTGAAGAAGACACCTTAGAGAGGGCCGAAAATGGTGAAGAGCTCCCATACCATCGGCTCTCCAATCTTGATCCTCCATTGTTCACCTACACATGTAGCAAACACAACAAAACCTCACAAGCATCCCTCGTGTTTAGCACTCAAAGCGGCTCTTTTATGATGAATCACTCTTGCCTTTTACCACTCTTTTGGTTTCAAACTCTCAAAGCACCAATCTTTCAACCTTATTCAATGTGAGCACAACAATGGAGACAAGAAAATACACTAGTAAAACCGAAAACAAGTAGGTAAGAAAATGCTAGTTACTTGAAACAAGGGTTTTGAAAGAGTTTAAGGTGGATGGGGGTTGAAAGAAGTAAGGTAGGATGTAAGAAAGGTATTTTGGAAACAACAAAAACAAGTTTTAGTGCAAGTTGTTAGATACCACTGATGTGATCATGGATTGATCAACCTTCGAAAGGATCTAGCTTGGATGATGAACACGAACACTTGTGACTTTCCGGCCGAATTCAAAACACCTCTTCACTACTTGGTGAAGCAATATTTTGAGTGCCAAGGGGTAGAGATGGATCTAGCACCTCTCAACTACTTGATTGAGCAATACTAGATATAATTCTTGAACCACAAAGCATGGAACAAGGGAATGGATTGGTAGAAGTGAGTGTTCAAACCGAAATGGCTCTCTTTGGAGTTCAATTTTCGGATTCAAAAACTGAAATTGAGTTACATACATGTCTCCTATTTAAACATGAGAGATGGTGAGTGGAGGGTATTACCCAAAGTGTTGTAGACACTTTTGGCAACTCCCTCTTGTGTCCACTTACCATTTCCATGTAAGAAAAGGAAGGCATGATGGCACTTCCATAAATGGGAAGGTGGAAGGGAGGAATCTTACCTAGTTTGGCAAGTGTGGGCAATACCCAACCATTAGCCAAAACCATTGGATAAAGACCTCCACTACCTCTTTTCCCTCCCTTTGCCTAAATATCTTAAACAACATTCAAATTCAAATGAATAAGTCCACATTTCAGATTATGGGCTGGAATTGGGCCGGCCCAACTTGGAGAAACGTGGGAAAGGCCCATGGAGGCGCGTGGAGCTCGTGAAGGTGCGTTGTTGGCTCGGCCGGCACGTGACCTTCATTTCCGGGTGTCTTCAAGGCTTGGGAAGGTGGTGCAACATCCCAAAGTTGGTGGAGTCGGGTCCGGGAAGGGAGGTTGGCGCGCGGGGCGCGTGTGAGGGCCGCCTTGGCGCGTGGGGCGCGTGGACTCCTCCTCGGTTCCAAGGGTGGTGAGTGTGATGGTGTCCATGGCTTTGGGAGGCCCTTCCACTTGGATTCCCATGTCTTGAAGCTTGATGGCACGGTCCCGGTCCTCATTCCACTCCTCTCCTTGTGCCATGATCCGGACGAAGGCTTGAAGCTTGTCTTGCATCTTCCTCAACCGCGCTTGGGTCAAAGGTCCATTGAGACCTTGGAAAGGGCTAGGAGACTCTCGTGGTGGAGTTGGGTCGATGTCCACATCATTCCCTCCCTCTTGAGAAGATTCGTCCTCGAATCCGGAAGACTTGAAACCTACAAAAACTAAGACACCACAACAAACTTGGATAACATTAGAGGTTAGTGAATTAAAGCTTAAACATCAAAGCCCTAAAAATGGTCTGAAGGAATGAGATGGACAATCCGCCCTTTCTCTTCACTTCAACCATACACATAGCTTCAATTCAATCTCGAATAGATACTCTCAATTTTCAACATGGTATGGAGAATGGTCTATCCCGGGTCAAATGTAAGCCTAGGCCATTCATTCTCATCATCTAAATGTAAAGAGTCTTGATCATGCATTGAAGAGAATTCATGGCTAGGGGCGGGTGATATGGGGTATGCATCATGTTCATAAACCTCTTCATGGTAATAATCATGCTCTTCATCCGAAGGATAAATCTCATAGGTTTCGGATACTTCATATGATGAATGAGATGCATGCTCATAGTTGTCAAATTCAAGAGTTTCATCATTCAAGGAAGAGAAATCATCATATGTTATGGCTTCAAGTTCATCATTCTCTCCACCTTTCAATTCATGCTCTTGATTAACATACCAATCATCATCACAAGGATAAATGCAAGTTTCATCACATGCATATGGATAATGATTGAAGTTATTGATGCACTCTTCAAGGTCAACCGAATCATTATGCTCATTGCATTCAAGAGGGGAGCCATATATGTAATCAAGCAATGGATGTGATGCATGTTCATTTTCGGTAAAGGTGTCACTTTCATGCTCATTCATGTCATCACTAAAAGAATAGGATGGGTTACCTCTCCCCACGTTAGGGGAGTGATGATCCTTCTCCAAAATCGAAATACCTTCTTCTTCTCCAAGGCATTGCACATCCGAGTCCTTTCCTTCCTCAAACTCATGCACAAACAAAGAAGAACAACATAGTTTAGAAGATTTAAAACTTAGTTCTTCATTGGGCTCGGTTGAAAGCTTGGGTACTTCATTCTCATCTCTCATTTGGTTTTGTGGAGAGCTCTCTTGTTTTCTCTCATTTCCCTCTTCTCTTCTCTCCAAACTCTCAACACTCTTTCTTTTAGAAACCATTTCGGTTTCATGCTCACTTTTTCCTCTCCTTCCCTCATCTTGCACTTTCTTACACATTATTTTTGTCTTGGCCTCACTTAGCATTTGTTCCTTGAGTTCCTTGAGGATTTGCCACACATCATCACAAATGGTTTGGGTTGGAGGTGAGGACTCTTCTTGAAGCTTTTGGGCCGAGACATTGGGTGAGTTTAAGGAGGGTTGAGGTTTCGGCCTTGCTCCTTTTGAGGGATGAATTGGGGTCCCTTTTGATGAGGCTTGGCTAAGGTAGGAAAATGGACTCTTTGTAAAAGGGTTAGGCCGTGAGTTTGGTGAGGTGAAGGTACTTGAGGCATGAAGGGTTCGGCCTTTAGGGGTATAGTAAGAGGTCTTGTGATGTGAGGTTGGTGAAGGAGTGTAGGGATAGGGATCGAAGTCACAAGAGTCTTCAAAGAGGATTCGGCCATAATGAGAGGAGGGTTTTGGGTTGGATGAAAGATGATTGCTATGCTTTGACGGAGGTGGTACATAACATGGTGTTGCATAGTCATGGCCGATTGAAGAAGACACCTTAGAGAGGGCCGAAAATGGTGAAGAGCTCCCATACCAATCGGCTCTCCAATCTTGATCCTCCATTGTTCACCTACACATGTAGCAAACACAACAAAAACCTCACAAGCATCCCTCGTGTTTAGCACTCAAAGCGGCTCTTTTATGATGAATCACTCTTGCCTTTTACCACTCTTTCGGTTTCAAACTCTCAAAGCACCAATCTTTCAACCTTATTCAATGTGAGCACAACAATGGAGACAAGAAAATACACTAGTAAAACCGAAAACAAGTAGGTAAGAAAATGCTAGTTACTTGAAACAAGGGTTTTGAAAGAGTTTAAGGTGGATGGGGGTTGAAAGAAGTAAGGTAGGATGTAAGAAAGGTATTTTGGAAACAACAAACAAGTTTTAGTGCAAGTTGTTAAGAACTTTTAGATCAAACGTACTTTTGTGATGCATTTTGTATGAACTCAAGATGAACACTTATGAACACTTTATGAACACACTTTTTCTCTCTTCAAAAGTTGAACTTTTCTTGAATCTTTTGCATCAACCACACAACTTTCTTCATCACAACATCATTCCAACAAACAAACAACAACTTTTTACACTTGAACTTTGAAAAAGATTGGCCTAAAGTTTTGGCCAAGGGTAGAAAAAGAGCAACAAGTTTCTTCAAGTTTATAAACGAAAATCAAAGGGTTTTTGAAGAAACTTACAACACAAATCACCAACCAAGCAACAAAGCTCTGATACCACTTGATGTGATCATGGATTGATCAACCTTTGAAAGGATCTAGCTTGGATGATGAACACGAACACTTGTAACTTTCCGGCCGAATTCAAAACACCTCTTCACTACTTGGTGAAGCAATATTTTGAGTGCCAAGGGGTAGAGATGGATCTAGCACCTCTCAACTACTTGATTGAGCAATACTAGATATAATTCTTGAACCACAAAGCATGGAACAAGGGAATGGATTGGTAGAAGTGAGTGTTCAAACCGAAATGGCTCTCTTTGGAGTTCAATTTTCGGATTCAAAACTGAAATTGAGTTACATACATGTCTCCTATTTAAACATGAGAGATGGTGAGTGGAGGGTATTACCCAAAGTGTTGTAGACACTTTTGGCAACTCCCTCTTGTGTCCACTTACCATTTCCATGTAAGAAAAGGAAGGCATGATGGCACTTCCATAAATGGGAAGGTGGAAGGGAGGAATCTTACCTAGTTTGGCAAGTGTGGGCAATACCCAACCATTAGCCAAAACTATTGGATAAAGACCTCCACTACCTCTTTTCCCTCCCTTTGCCTAAATATCTTAAACAACATTCAAATTCAAATGAATAAGTCCACATTTCAGATTATGGGCTGGAATTGGGCTGGCCCAACATGGAGAAACGTGGGGAAGGCCCATGGAGGCGCGTGGAGCGCGTGAAGGCGCGTTGTTGGCTCGGCCGGCACGTGACCTTCATTTCCGGGTGTCTTCAAGGCTTGGGAAGGTGGTGCAACATCCCAAAGTTGGTGGAGTCGGGTCCGGGAAGGGAGGTTGGCGCGCGGGGCGCGTGAGGGCCGCCTTGGCGCGTGGGGCGCGTGGACTCCTCCTCGGTTCCAAGGGTGGTGAGTGTGATGGTGTCCATGGCTTTGGGAGGCCCTTCCACTTGGATTCCCATGTCTTGAAGCTTGATGGCACGGTCCCGGTCCTCATTCCACTCCTCTCCTTGTGCCATGATCCGGACGAAGGCTTGAAGCTTGTCTTGCATCTTCCTCAACCGCGCTTGGGTCAAAGGTCCATTGAGACCTTGGAAAGGGCTAGGAGACTCTCGTGGTGGAGTTGGGTCGATGTCCACATCATTCCCTCCCTCTTGAGAAGATTCGTCCTCGAATCCGGAAGACTTGAAACCTACAAAAACTAAGACACCACAACAAACTTGGATAACATTAGAGGTTAGTGAATTAAAGCTTAAACATCAAAGCCCTAAAAATGGTCTGAAGGAATGAGATGGACAATCCGCCCTTTCTCTTCACTTCAACCATACACATAGCTTCAATTCAATCTCGAATAGATACTCTCAATTTTCAACATGGTATGGAGAATGGTCTATACCGGGGTCAAATGTAAGCCTAGGCCATTCATTCTCATCATCTAAATGTAAAGAGTCTTGATCATGCATTGAAGAGAATTCATGGCTAGGGGCGGGTGATATGGGGTATGCATCATGTTCATAAACCTCTTCATGGTAATAATCATGCTCTTCATCCGAAGGATAAATCTCATAGGTTTCGGATACTTCATATGATGAATGAGATGCATGCTCATAGTTGTCAAATTCAAGAGTTTCATCATTCAAGGAAGAGAAATCATCATATGTTATGGCTTCAAGTTCATCATTCTCTCCACCTTTCAATTCATGCTCTTGATTAACATACCAATCATCATCACAAGGATAAATGCAAGTTTCATCACATGCATATGGATAATGATTGAAGTTATTGATGCACTCTTCAAGGTCAACCGAATCATTATGCTCATTGCATTCAAGAGGGGAGCCATATATGTAATCAAGCAATGGATGTGATGCATGTTCATTTTCGGTAAAGGTGTCACTTTCATGCTCATTCATGTCATCACTAAAAGAATAGGATGGGTTACCTCTCCCCACGTTAGGGGAGTGATGATCCTTCTCCAAAATCGAAATACCTTCTTCTTCTCCAAGGCATTGCACATCCGAGTCCTTTCCTTCCTCAAACTCATGCACAAACAAAGAAGAACAACATGGTTTAGAAGATTTAAAAGTTAGTTCTTCATTGGGCTCGGTTGAAAGCTTGGGTACTTCATTCTCATCTCTCATTTGGTTTTGTGGAGAGCTCTCTTGTTTTCTCTCATTTCCCTCTTCTCTTCTCTCCAAACTCTCAACACTCTTTCTTTTAGAAACCATTTCGGTTTCATGCTCACTTTTTCCTCTCCTTCCCTCATCTTGCACTTTCTTACACATTATTTTTGTCTTGGCCTCACTTAGCATTTGTTCCTTGAGTTCCTTGAGGATTTGCCACACATCATCACAAATGGTTTGGGTTGGAGGTGAGGACTCTTCTTGAAGCTTTTGGGCCGAGACATTGGGTGAGTTTAAGGAGGGTTGAGGTTTCGGCCTTGCTCCTTTTGAGGGATGAATTGGGGTCCCTTTTGATGAGGCTTGGCTAAGGTAGGAAAATGGACTCTTTGTAAAAGGGTTAGGCCGTGAGTTTGGTGAGGTGAAGGTACTTGAGGCATGAAGGGTTCGGCCTTTAGGGGTATAGTAAGAGGTCTTGTGATGTGAGGTTGGTGAAGGAGTGTAGGGATAGGGATCGAAGTCACAAGAGTCTTCAAAGAGGATTCGGCCATAATGAGAGGAGGGTTTTGGGTTGGATGAAAGATGATTGCTATGCTTTGACGGAGGTGGTACATAACATGGTGTTGCATAGTCATGGCCGATTGAAGAAGACACCTTAGAGAGGGCCGAAAATGGTGAAGAGCTCCCATACCAATCGGCTCTCCATTCTTGATCCTCCATTGTTCACCTACACATGTAGCAAACACAACAAAAACCTCACAAGCATCCCTCGTGTTTAGCACTCAAAGCGGCTCTTTTATGATGAATCACTCTTGCCTTTTACCACTCTTTCGGTTTCAAACTCTCAAAGCACCAATCTTTCAACCTTATTCAATGTGAACACAACAATGGAAACAAGAAAATACACTAGTAAAACCGAAAACAAGTAGGTAAGAAAATGCTAGTTACTTGAAACTAGGGTTTTGAAAGAGTTTAAGGTGGATGGGGGTTGAAAGAAGTAAGGTAGGATGTAAGAAAGGTATTTTGGAAACAACAAACAAGTTTTAGTGCAAGTTGTTAAGAACTTTTAGATCAAACGTACTTTTTGTGATGAACTTTGTATGAACTCAAGATGAACACTTATGAACACTTTATGAACACACTTTCTCTCTCTTCAAAAGTTGAACTTTTCTTGAATCTTTTGCATCAACCACACAACTTTCTTCATCACAACATCATTCCAACAAACAAACAACAACTTTTTGCACTTGAACTTTGAAAAGAATGGCCTAAAGTTTTGGCCAAGGGTAGAAAAAGAGCAACAAGTTTCTTCAAGTTTATAAACGAAAATCAAAGGGTTTTTGAAGAAACTTACAACACAAATCACCAACCAAGCAACAAAGCTCTGATACCACTTGATGTGATCATGGATTGATCAACCTTTGAAAGGATCTAGCTTGGATGATGAACACGAACACTTGGAACTTTCCGGCCGAATTCAAAACACCTCTTCACTACTTGGTGAAGCAATATTTTGAGTGCCAAGGGGTAGAGATGGATCTAGCACCTCTCAACTACTTGATTGAGCAATACTAGATATAATTCTTGAACCACAAAGCATGGAACAAGGGAATGGATTGGTAGAAGTGAGTGTTCAAACCGAAATGGCTCTCTTTGGAGTTCAATTTTCGGATTCAAAACTGAAATTGAGTTACATACATGTCTCCTATTTAAACATGAGAGATGGTGAGTGGAGGGTATTACCCAAAGTGTTGTAGACACTTTTGGCAACTCCCTCTTGTGTCCACTTACCATTTCCATGTAAGAAAAGGAAGGCATGATGGCACTTCCATAAATGGGAAGGTGGAAGGGAGGAATCTTACCTAGTTTGGCAAGTGTGGGCAATACCCAACCATTAGCCAAAACTATTGGATAAAGACCTCCACTACCTCTTTTCCCTCCCTTTGCCTAAATATCTTAAACAACATTCAAATTCAAATGAATAAGTCCACATTTCAGATTATGGGCTGGAATTGGGCCGGCCCAACTTGGAGAAACGTGGGGAAGGCCCATGGAGGCGCGTGGAGCGCGTGAAGGCGCGTTGTTGGCTCGGCCGGCGCGTGACCTTCATTTCCGGGTGTCTTCAAGGCTTGGGAAGGTGGTGCAACATCCCAAAGTTGGTGGAGTCGGGTCCGGGAAGGGAGGTTGGCGCGCGGGGCGCGTGTGAGGGCCGCCTTGGCGCGTGGGGCGCGTGGACTCCTCCTCGGTTCCAAGGGTGGTGAGTGTGATGGTGTCCATGGCTTTGGGAGGCCCTTCCACTTGGATTCCCATGTCTTGAAGCTTGATGGCACGGTCCCGGTCCTCATTCCACTCCTCTCCTTGTGCCATGATCCGGACGAAGGCTTGAAGCTTGTCTTGCATCTTCCTCAACCGCGCTTGGGTCAAAGGTCCATTGAGACCTTGGAAAGGGCTAGGAGACTCTCGTGGTGGAGTTGGGTCGATGTCCACATCATTCCCTCCCTCTTGAGAAGATTCGTCCTCGAATCCGGAAGACTTGAAACCTACAAAAACTAAGACACCACAACAAACTTGGATAACATTAGAGGTTAGTGAATTAAAGCTTAAACATCAAAGCCCTAAAAATGGTCTGAAGGAATGAGATGGACAATCCGCCCTTTCTCTTCACTTCAACCATACACATAGCTTCAATTCAATCTCGAATAGATACTCTCAATTTTCAACATGGTATGGAGAATGGTCTATCCCGGGGTCAAATGTAAGCCTAGGCCATTCATTCTCATCATCTAAATGTAAAGAGTCTTGATCATGCATTGAAGAGAATTCATGGCTAGGGGCGGGTGATATGGGGTATGCATCATGTTCATAAACCTCTTCATGGTAATAATCATGCTCTTCATCCGAAGGATAAATCTCATAGGTTTCGGATACTTCATATGATGAATGAGATGCATGCTCATAGTTGTCAAATTCAAGAGTTTCATCATTCAAGGAAGAGAAATCATCATATGTTATGGCTTCAAGTTCATCATTCTCTCCACCTTTCAATTCATGCTCTTGATTAACATACCAATCATCATCACAAGGATAAATGCAAGTTTCATCACATGCATATGGATAATGATTGAAGTTATTGATGCACTCTTCAAGGTCAACCGAATCATTATGCTCATTGCATTCAAGAGGGGAGCCATATATGTAATCAAGCAATGGATGTGATGCATGTTCATTTTCGGTAAAGGTGTCACTTTCATGCTCATTCATGTCATCACTAAAAGAATAGGATGGGTTACCTCTCCCCACGTTAGGGGAGTGATGATCCTTCTCCAAAATCGAAATACCTTCTTCTTCTCCAAGGCATTGCACATCCGAGTCCTTTCCTTCCTCAAACTCATGCACAAACAAAGAAGAACAACATGGTTTAGAAGATTTAAAAGTTAGTTCTTCATTGGGCTCGGTTGAAAGCTTGGGTACTTCATTCTCATCTCTCATTTGGTTTTGTGGAGAGCTCTCTTGTTTTCTCTCATTTCCCTCTTCTCTTCTCTCCAAACTCTCAACACTCTTTCTTTTAGAAACCATTTCGGTTTCATGCTCACTTTTTCCTCTCCTTCCCTCACCTTGCACTTTCTTACACATTATTTTTGTCTTAGCCTCACTTAGCATTTGTTCCTTGAGTTCCTTGAGGATTTGCCACGCATCATCACAAATGGTTTGGGTTGGATGTGAGGACTCTTCTTGAAGCTTTTGGGCCGAGACATTGGGTGAGTTTAAGGAGGGTTGAGGTTTCGGCCTTGCTCCTTTTGAGGGATAAATTGGGGTCCCTTTTGATGAGGCTTGGCTAAGGTAGGAAAATGGACTCTTTGTAAAAGGGTTAGGCCGTGAGTTTGGTGAGGTGAAGGTACTTGAGGCATGAAGGGTTCGGCCTTTAGGGGTATAGTAAGAGGTCTTGTGATGTGAGGTTGGTGAAGGAGTGTAGGGATAGGGATCGAAGTCACAAGAGTCTTCAAAAAGGATTCGGCCATAATGAGAGGGTTTTGGGTTGGATGAAAGATGATTGCTATGCTTTGACGGAGGTGGTACATAACATGGTGTTGCATAGTCATGGCCGATTGAAGAAGACACCTTAGAGAGGGCCGAAAATGGTGAAGAGCTCCCATACCATCGGCTCTCCAATCTTGATCCTCCATTGTTCACCTACACATGTAGCAAACACAACAAAAACCTCACAAGCATCCCTCGTGTTTAGCACTCAAAGCGGCTCTTTTATGATGAATCACTCTTGCCTTTTACCACTCTTTCGGTTTCAAACTCTCAAAGCACCAATCTTTCAACCTTATTCAATGTGAGCACAACAATGGAGACAAGAAAATACACTAGTAAAACCGAAAACAAGTAGGTAAGAAAATGCTAGTTACTTGAAACAAGGGTTTTGAAAGAGTTTAAGGTGGATGGGTGTTGAAAGAAGTAAGGTAGGATGTAAGAAAGGTATTTTGGAAACAACAAAAACAAGTTTTAGTGCAAGTTGTTAAGAACTTTTAGATCAAATGTACTTTTTGTGATGAACTTTGTATGAACTCAAGATGAACACTTATGAACACTTTATGAACACACTTTCTCTCTCTTCAAAAGTTGAACTTTTCTTGAATCTTTTGCATCAACCACACAACTTTCTTCATCACAACATCATTCCAACAAACAAACAACAACTTTTTACACTTGAACTTTGAAAAAGATTGGCCTAAAGTTTTGGCCAAGGGTAGAAAAAGAGCAACAAGTTTCTTCAAGTTTATAAACGAAAATCAAAGGGTTTTTGATGAAACTTACAACACAAATCACCAACCAAGCAACAAAGCTCTGATACCACTTGATGTGATCATGGATTGATCAACCTTCGAAAGCATCTAGCTTGGATGATGAACACGAACACTTGTGACTTTCCGGCCGAATTCAAAACACCTCTTCACTACTTGGTGAAGCAATATTTTGAGTGCCAAGGGGTAGAGATGGATCTAGCACCTCTCAACTACTTGATTGAGCAATACTAGATATAATTCTTGAACCACAAAGCATGGAACAAGGGAATGGATTGGTAGAAGTGAGTGTTCAAACCGAAATGGCTCTCTTTGGAGTTCAATTTTCGGATTCAAAACTGAAATTGAGTTACATACATGTCTCCTATTTAAACATGAGAGATGGTGAGTGGAGGGTATTACCCAAAGTGTTGTAGACACTTTTGGCAACTCCCTCTTGTGTCCACTTACCATTTCCATGTAAGAAAAGGAAGGCATGATGGCACTTCCATAAATGGGAAGGTGGAAGGGAGGAATCTTACCTAGTTTGGCAAGTGTGGGCAATACCCAACCATTAGCCAAAACCATTGGATAAAGACCTCCACTACCTCTTTTCCCTCCCTTTGCCTAAATATCTTAAACAACATTCAAATTCAAATGAATAAGTCCACATTTCAGATTATGGGCTGGAATTGGGCCAGCCCAACTTGGAGAAACGTGGGAAAGGCCCATGGAGGTGCGTGGAGCTCGTGAAGGTGCGTTGTTGGCTCGGCCGGCGCGTGACCTTCATTTCCGGGTGTCTTCAAGGCTTGGGAAGGTGGTGCAACATCCCAAAGTTGGTGGAGTCGGGTCCGGGAAGGGAGGTTGCCGCGCGGGGCGCGTGTGAGGGCCTCCTTGGCCCGTGGGGCGCGTGGACTCCTCCTCGGTTCCAAGGGTGGTGAGTGTGATGGTGTCCATGGCTTTGGGAGGCCCTTCCACTTGGATTCCCATGTCTTGAAGCTTGATGGCACGGTCCCGGTCCTCATTCCACTCCTCTCCTTGTGCCATGATCCGGACGAAGGCTTGAAGCTTGTCTTGCATCTTCCTCAACCGCGCTTGGGTTAAAGGTCCATTGAGACCTTGGAAAGGGCTAGGAGACTCTCGTGGTGGAGTTGGGTCGATGTCCACATCACGGTTTCACTCTTGATTCTCCACACAAGGCTTTCACAAATTCTGTTAACTTGATCACACTCAACTTCAGATCAAATGCAAACATACAAGTAGGAACAAGCAATAATCTCTAGTGAAATCCGAAACTTGCAAATCACAAAGATAACTAGTTACTAGCAACTAGCTTTTGAGAGTTGAAGGTGAGGTGGGGGTTGAAAGAAGTTAGGAGTGAGGTAGAAAAGGCTCTTTATAAGCACAAACACCTTTTGTGCAAGTTCATAAAATATTTTTGGATCAAAAGTACTATTCATATGAGTTTGGTATGAACTTCATATGAACATCTCAAGAATACCAAGAACACTCAAGAACACATGAACTTGTTCATTATTTTCTTTTGCTCTTAAACAACACAAGATGATACTTTCTTCACAACGAATCCGAAACCACTTCTCTTTTCACACAACTTCAATGTTCGGCATTCAGATATGCACTTTTGCTCTAGTCACATGAACAGCGCACAAACACAACTGTTTTCGGTTTCTCTTGAACAACAACAAAACGTTTTTCTTCAAGTGTAAGAAAGAAGGCAATGGTTTTACTTGAAGAAAACAAACAACTGATACGGTACCTCCAATGAGCGCTTTGGCTCTGATACCACTTGATGTGATCACGGGGGGGGTACGTGATCACTAACTCGGATCTAGCTCGAAGGAGGCGGTTTCCAGAAAGAATGGGAAACGAAACAGAGGAAGAACACGAAGGAAACAGAGTCGGCCAAGGGAACCTCCTCACTACGAGGTGAGGCAATGCCCTTGAAAATGCAGGGAAGGAAGCGGGATCTAGCACCTTTTGAATACAAGTTCAAACAATACTAGATATTATGTTGGATCCTCTTGCATGGATCACTTAAGGAGATGGAATGCAAGAAATGAGAACAAGAAAGCCAAAACCTCACTTGGAGTATTTCTGATTTCTTTTAAATATGTTCTGCCTTTACAATGGTTACAAGCTGCCTTATATAGAAGAAAAATGGTAAAGGAAAATAATGAATGACTGGACAAGGGAACCAGCTTCCTGGTTCTATGGTGGGCGAATTGAGAGGTGGCAGACGAGGTGACAGTGTAGACTGTGTAGACTACCTGCTTTAGCGGCTCCTAATTTCCCAGGAATTGTAGTTTGGCGGGAAATGGGAGAAAGAGGGCCTCTGCACAGGTTGAAGGGGTCGCCTGACTTGCGTATGGAAGCCTCCTCTGCTTGGCAAGCACCTGTGCTTCGCTTGCGTCTGGAAGTATTGTTCAGGGTCTTTGCCAAGGACCATGGGTTCGCCAATGAGCATGGCTTCGCCAAGTCCATGACTTCGCCAAAGGCCAAGGGGGAGCTAATGGGGCCTGGGTTCGCCAAGATCCTTGCGAGCACGACTTTGCCTCTGGGGCTTCGCCGACGCCTAGAATGCGACTTCTTCTTCGTCCATGCCTTCGCCAAGGGCCCTTTAGACCATCTGGAGGAATGGTTGCCTCTTAACTCATAAATAGGGGCGATGTCCACATCAAGTTATCATTGAGATGAGCCATAATGTGGAGGTGTCCTTGTCTTATCTTATACATGACTAGGTGATGGGCATTCTTATACTCAAAATTCATGGTACCTAGCTCATGGATAGTAAACAAAGACTCACTGAGTGGGGGCAAGATGAACAATCCGCTCTTTCTTGCCCTATCGCCATGAAAGCACACAAGAGTCCTATGTCTAAAGTTACTCATAGGGCCGAATGATCGCATGCTCATATATTTTGTAAGAGGTTATGCGTTCAAGATGGTCCGCAACCTTATACTATGTTTTTGATGGTTTTCTGTTCAAGTTGAAAAGGTTATGCGTTCCCGAGGAGGATCAATGCGCGAAGTCATCATCAAGGAGGCACATGGAGGCGGTCTAATGGGGCATTTCGGTGTCTAGAAGACTCTTGAGGCCGTTAAGGAGAACTTCTTCTGGCCCGGCATGAAGAAGGACGTCACTAAGGCCTGCGCCAGATGTGTCACATGCCACCAAGCCAAGTCGACTCTCCAACCGAAAGGGAAGTACACCCCTCTTCCTACGCCTTCTATTCCTTGGGTTGAAATAAGCATGGATTTTATAAGTGGTTTGCCTAGGACATCGCATGGTCATGATGCTATATTTGTGGTAGTTGATAGGTTCTCCAAAATGGCCCATGTCATTCCATGTCATAAAACTGCAGATGCATCGCATGTGGCTGATTTATTCTTTAGTAACATTGTTAAATATCATGGCCTCTCGCGATCCATTGTTAGCGATAGGGATTCGAGATTCCTAAGTCATTTTTGGCGGACCCTCTGGTCTAGGTTAGGCACAAGTCTGATGTACTCCACATCAAGTCACCCTCAAACAGATGGCCAAACCGAAGTGACTAATAGGACCCTCACCACTATCTTGCGCACCCTCCTTAGGAAAAATCTGAAAGAATGGGAAAAGTGCTTACCCCATGTAGAGTTTGCGTATAACCGAGCCTACCATTCCTCCACATCCCATAGTCCCTTTGAGATCGTATATGGCTTCAACCCTTTAACTCCTTTGGACTTAGTCGCATTAGACTATACTGAACAGATGGATGTAGATGGAAAAGAGAAAGCCCAACACATGAAGGACTTGCATGCTAAGGTTCACAAGCAACTTGAGAAAATTAATGAATCTTATGCAAGAAGGGTTAATAAGGGCAGAAAATTTAGGAGTTTCCAAGTTGGGGATTGGGTATGGTTACACTTAAGGAAGGACCGATTTCCCCAGGCTAGGAAAAACAAACTTGCACCAAGAGGCGATGGCCCTTTCCAAATCACTAAGAAAATTGGAGAAAATGCTTATGTACTTGACTTACCTTGCGACGGCTCTTATAACGTACATGCAACTTTTAACGTTTGTGATTTGGCTCCCTTTGAAGGACATGCAGATTTTGAGAATCCGCGGACGGATTCTTTCGAAGAGGGAGAGTATGATGTGGACAACGCTCCAAAGGATCCTCAAGTTCAAGATGGTCCGCAGCCTCAAGCGCGCGCGACCCCAGATCCTCTCCAAGGCCTTGGCGGACCCATGACCAGGTCCAGACTGAAACAAGTTCAAGCGAACCTCAACGCTTTCATGAGGCTCATGGCGCAGGACGATCAAGAGGAGTCTCGAGCGAAGGCCTTACAGCTTCGCCAACTCGGCATCGCATTGGACAAAGAGTGTGCGAACCCCTTTGGAGTCTTGAGCATCAGCGTTCTTGAGGAAGGAAGCAGCAAAGCCTTGGAACGCGGACACTTGACACAGGCGAAGGCCTCAGCCAAAGGCAATCCCGCGAAGGCGCCCGACGAAGGCATTCTCGCGAAGGCCCCTGGCAAAGGCACTCCGCGAAGCCTCCCGACTTAGCCAGTTGACCGACCAAGCCCGACACAAGGTGTCCTTTCTCTGCCGATGCTTGGGAAGACAAATAACCACTTTGCACAAAGGACATCTGAATACTTTTAGGCTAGTCTCACCTTTTTACCTTTTTGGAAGCTTTTCGCACTGCATGCATGCAAAAGCACTTTATGCTTTCTGCACGCATGCATAGCCGAAATACTCCTTTTTCTTCTTCCATTTCTCTTTACTATATAAGCTAAGTGGCAGCCACCATTGTAACCTAGAACATAATATTGAATTAGCAATTCGGCTGAAACTCTCAACAGTGAGACATCGGCTTTTATGTTCTCCAATCTTGCATTTCCATTTCCCTAGTGATCCAGGCAAGAGGATCCAAACATAATATCTAGTATTGCTTGACCTTGTAGCAAGAGGTGCTAGATCCCATCTCTTTCCCAGGCAATTTCAAGGGCATTGCCTCACCTCGTAGTGAGGAGGTTCCCTTGGCCGAACTTTGTGTTCTTCGTTTCCTCCTCTGTTTTTGTTCCCCTTTCGCTGGAAATCGCCTCCATCGAGCTAGATCCGAGCTCGTGATCATACACCCCCGGTGTGATCACATCATGTGCGACATCTCTAGTTCTGCCTATCACCTACACAGCGAGTGTAGTCGTTGTACGCACTGCTGGTAGGACGTGTCTGTACTCGAACGAGGTTGCTCAGGAATGTATCCTGAGTATTGGGCGTCATCAGATCGAGTCTCAGCTATTGATCTTGGATACGTCCAAGTACGACATTATTCTGGGGATGGATTGGTTATCGCAGCACGATATGAAGATCGACTGCGCCAAGCGTCAGATTCTAGTTTCCGGAGAGGTCGTACCGATTGGCTATCCACAGAAGACAGTGGAGCAGAGTATGGAGCTGAGCATATTGCAGCACATTCCGGTTGTTGATGAGGAGGACTACTTCGGCCTTAACACTACAAGTACACACTCAGAGTTAGATCAGATTCCTGTAGTCCGTTATTTTCCACATGTCTTTCCAGAGGAGTTACCGGGTATGCCACCTAGGAGAGAGATCACCTTCGAGATTGATTGCAGCCGGGTCAACTCCGATCTCCATCCCTCCTTATCGGATGCCGATCGTGGAGCCGGCTGAATCAAGAAGCAGCTCGAGGATCTTCTAGAGAAGGGGTTTATTCGTCAGAGTACTTCACCTTGGGGAGCCCCAGTTCTGTTTGTTAGGAAGAAGGATGGGACTCTTCGACTTTGCATTGACTATCGACAGTTTAATGCCATCACGATCAAGAACAAGTATCCGATACCCAGGATCGATGATCTGTTTGACCAGCTCAGAGGGGCCAGGGTATTTTCGAAGATCGACTTGCGGTCAGGTTACTTTCAGCTTCGTATAAGGGAAGAGGACATTCCCAAGACTGCTTTCCGCACTCGGTACGGGCATTATGAGTGCACCGTCATGCCATTTGGTTTGACGAACGCACCAGCTGCATTCATGGATATGATGCACCGGGTGTTCCGCCCGTATCTGGATTCCTTTGTGATAGTCTTCATTGATGACATTATTTATCTATTCTCCCGATGAGGAATCACATCAGGAACACTTGAGGACTGTACTGGAGACACTTGCGCACAACCAGTTGTACGCCAAGTTCTCTAAGTGCGATTTTTGGATGCGGGAGGTATCTTTTCTGGGTCACATCGTAGGAGAGCATGGTATTTCAGTGGATCCGGAGAAGACCAAGTCAGTTGAGGAGTGGAGGCAGCCACGGACGGTCAAGGATATACGGAGTTTCCTGGGTTTGGCAGGGTACTACCGCTGATTCGTACCAGGATTCTCCATACTTGCATCACCACTCACTAAGTTGACCAAGAAGGGTCAGCCGTTCGTTTGGTCCTCAGCCTGCGAGGACAGTTTTCGGGAACTCAAACGGTTTTTGACACACGCTCCGATTCTGAGCCAACCGGACCCGACACTACCTTACGTAGTCTATACTAACGCGTCAAGGACGGGACTCGGTTGTGTGTTGATGCAAGGGCAGCATGTCATCGCGTATGGGTCGAGACAGATGCGACCACACGAGCAGAACTACCCGACGCATGACTTGGAGTTAGCTGTGATTATTTATGCTCTCAAGCAGTGGAGGCACTACTTACTTGGCAATAAGTTCCAGATTTTCACCGACCATAGGAGTTTGAAGTATCTGTTCACACAGAAGGATCTGAACATGAGACAACGACGGTGGCTCGAGTACATGAAGGATTATGACTGCACCATCGAGTACACCGCGGCAAGGGGAACTCAGTGGCAGATGCTTTAAGCAGGAAGTACACGGGTGTTGTCAATGGTGGGAGTCTTGGGAACAATGCCGAGGGTTCAGATTTGATGATGCTATGGCATGAGTGGGAGCAGTGGGAACAAGCTCAGGTCTGCACTTTGATAGTTCAGTCTGATTGGTTGACTGACATTCGAGAGGCACAGGTCAGAGACATAGGCTTGAGGAATCTCTAGGGTGAGGACAAGGGAGCCTTGCGACCACACTTTGAGTACAAGCAGGGATTGTTGTACTTCCGGAGTCACCTTTATGTACCAGAGGAATCGTCGATTCGGGATCGATTATTGGGAGAGGCGCACTCCAGCAGTTTGAGCATCCACCCTGGAGGTGAGAAGATGTACCACGACCTTCGATCTCACTTCTGGTGGCCAGGGATGAGAAGGGACATAGCCGCCTTTGTGGCGAAGTGTGCAACTTGTCAGCGTGTCAAGGTAGAGCACCAGAAACCAGCTGGAATGCTGAAGACTCTACCTATACCTGTCAGGAAGTGGGGTAACATTACGATGGATTTTCTGACTGGTTTACCTCCGACTAGAGCGCATCATGATGCTATTTGGGTCATAGTCGTCCGGCTGACTAAGTGTGCACATTTTCTGCCGATGCGAGTGACTGACTTGCTGGAGAAGCTTGCCCAATTATACATTCGGGAGATCGTGCGACTACATGGAGTGCCAGACTCCATCGTATCTGATAGAGATCCACGATTTACCGCGAGGTTTTGGAATGCCTTTCACAAGGCTTTGGGCACGCGACTTCATCTGAGCACGACATATCATCCTCAGACGGATGGGCAGTCAGAGAGGGTTATTCAAATTCTGGAGGATATGCTCAAGAGTTGTGTTCGGACTTTGGGGACATTGGGATCAGCTCCTACCGTTAGTAGAGTTCTCCTATAACAACAGCTACTAGACTACTATCGGTATGGCACCTTATGAGGCCTTGTATGGTCGGAGATGTATGACGCCGCCTTTGTTGGACAGATGCCTCGGGACAGGATCACCATTGGTCCCGAGCTTATTGAGGAGACAACGGAGAAGATCTTGCAACGGATCACTAATGATGTGGACATCGCCCTATTTATGAGTTAAGAGGCAACCATTCCTCCAGGGAGGGTCTAAAGGGCCCTTGGCGAAGGCATGGACGAAGAAGAAGTCGCATTCTAGGCGTCGGCGAAGCCCCATGGGTGAGGCAAGAGTCGTGCTCGCAAGGATCTTGGCGAACCCAGGGCCCCATTGGCGAACCCTTGGCCTTTGGCGAAGTCATGGTCTTGGCGAAGCCATGCTCATTGGCGAACCCATGGTCCTTGGCAAAGACCCTGAACAATACTTCCAAACGCAAGCGAAGCATGTGTGCTCGCCAAGCAGAGGAGGCTTCCATACGCAAGTCAGGCGACCCCTTCAACTTGTGCAGAGGCCCTCTTTCTCCCATTTCCCGCCAAACTACAATTCCTGGGAAATTGGGAGCCGCTAAAGCAGGTAGTCTACACAGTCTACACTGTCACCTCGTCTGCCACCTCTCAATTCGCCCACCATAGAACCAGGAAGCTGGTTCCCTTGTCCAGTCATTCATTATTTTCCTTTACCATTTTTCTTCTATATAAGGCAGCTTGTAACCATTGTAAAGGGAGAACATATTATTGAATTTAAGAATTCGGCTGAAAACACTTCCGGGAAGTTGTTGGCTTTTGTGTTCTCATTTCTTGCATTCCATCTCCTTAAGTGATCCGTGCAAGAGGATCCAACATAATATCTAGTATTGTTTGAACTTGTATTCAAAAGGTGCTAGATCCCGCTTCCTTCCCCAGGCATTTTCAAGGGCATTGCCTCACCTCGTAGTGAGGAGGTTCCCTTGGCCGACTCTGTTTCCTTCGTGTTCTTCCTCTGTTCTTCGTTTCCATTCTTGCTGGAAACCGCCTCCTTCGAGCTAGATCCGAACGCGTGATCACTTACCCCCCCGTGATCACATCAAGTGGTATCAGAGCCAAAGTGCTTGCTGGAGGTACCGTATCAGTTGTTTGTTTTCTTCAAGTAAAACCATTGCCTTCTTTCTTACACTTGAAGAAAAACGTTTTGTTGTTGTTCAAGAGAAACCGAAAACATTTGTGTTTGTGCGTTGTTCATGTGACTAGAAGCAAGTGCATATTTGAATGCTGATTATTGAAGTTGTGTGAAAAGAGAAGTGGTTTCGGATTTGTTGTGGAGAAAGTATCATCTTGTGTTGTTTAAGTGCAAAAGAAAAGGTTGTTAAAGAAAAAGAAAATGATGAACAAGTTCATGTGTTCTTGAGTGTTCTTGGTGTTCTTGAGCTGTTCATATGAAGTTCATACCAAACTCATATGAATAGTACTTTTGATCCAAAATATTTTATGAACTTGCACAAAGGATGTTTGTGTTCATAAAGAGCCTTTTCTATTTCACTCCTAACTTCTTTCAACCCCACCTCACCTTAAATTCTCAAAAGCTAGTTTCAAGTAACTAGTTATCTTTATGATTTGCAAGTTTCGGATTTCACTAGAGATTATTGCTTGTTCCTACTTGTGCGTTTGCATTTGATCTGAAGTTGAGTGTGATCAAGTTAAGAGAACTTGTGAAAGCCTTGTGTGGAGAATCAAGAGTGAAACCGAGTGTGTCCCCAATCACAAATGGAGGGCTCACCTAAGACACGTGAGGAGACTTGAGTAGAACTAATATTATTGTCTAAGTGTGTAGGTGTGCCAAATGGAGGAAGAAAACCTGCATTTCATTGGTTTTCATCCCTTGAAAGGGAGGCGCAAACTTGAAGATGACTTATGGCAATGGATCGAGGAATTGGAATACCACTTTTGGTATTATCAATTTCATAAAGAAGAGAGGATAGACCTTGCCATAAAGTGTCTAAAGGGAGAAGCCAAAAGATGGTGGCGACAAGATTTCGCTCAAAGAGAGCACTACAATGAAGCCTCCATTCGAACTTGGAGCGGATTGAAGAGGCTGCTAGTGGAAAGATATGGTTCACCTCGAGAAGAGCCACCCTCCCCGTTCCACTCCCAAACAAGAAGGTCCCCCTCGCGGCCTACATCCTCCACCCACATTCAGAACCATAGTCGGAGGAGACCGAGCCCCACACCTCCACAAACACTATCGGCCGAGCCATGTACTCCACCGCCCAACACTTGCACCACCCAAACTCCTTCCCCAAACCCAAGTCCTCGCCAAGATTCAAGTGAAGATCTTTCTCAAATGATTGAGAATCTGAAGAAAGAGTTTGAAGAATATGAGAGAGAGAAAAAGAAAAAGAAAGAGAGAAGAAAGGAAAGGGCTCTCCTTAGCCAAACAAGTGAAAAGGATCTTGCACCCGAGCCTTCAACCAATCTCCAAGAAGAATTAACCATTTCATCTTCTAAATCTTGTTATTCTTCTTTATTTGTGCAAGAGTTTGAAGGAGAGACGGACACGGATGCGCCATGCCTTGAAGAAGAAAGATTTTCGGTTTCAGAGGAGGATCCTCCCTCCCCTAACTTGGGGAGAGGTAATTTATCCTTTTCTTTTGATGGTGATAGTAAACATGCTTGTGATGCTTTATCGCCTTCGCATGAACATAAGCATGACATTAATGAGGAGAATGCTTTGAATGAACTTATGCCTGCTTCCATGAATGAGGTATTACCCTTGGACGAGGATAGTAAGCCTAATGACTTGTGCGACCAGTCTGATGATACATCTTCTTTTCAGTATGAGTCTGAAGAAGAAATTAGTGAGGGTAGGGAGGCATATACTATTTTCTTCCTCATGATTGGTTTAATGAGCATAATTATTATCATGATGAGATACATGATCATGATTCCTATTTTTGATCATAAGAATGAAAGGCCTAGGCTCACATTTGACCCCGGAATACTAGAAACCGAGCGTAAGGTAGAAGTGAAGAGAAAGGGCGGATTGTCCATCTCAAATCCTTCGACCATTTTTGGGACTTTGATGTTTACCGCTTTAGTCCACTAACCCTTAATGCCTCTTCAAGTTTATTGTGGTGTCTTAAGATTTGTAGGGACAATTTCCTTATGAATCTGAGGACGGATTCTTCTAAAGAGGGAGGGTATGATGTGGACATCGCCCCTATTTATGAGTTAAGAGGCAACCATTCCTCCAGAGGGTCTAAAGGGCCCTTGGCGAAGGCATGGACGAAGAAGAAGTCGCATTCTAGGCGTCGGCGAAGCCCCAGAGGCAAAGTCGTGCTCGCAAGGATCTTGGCGAACCCAGGCCCCAATGGCGAACCATTGGCCTTTGGCGAAGTCATGGTCTTGGCGAAGCCATGCTCATTGGCGAACCCATGGTCCTTGGCAAAGACCCTGAACAATACTTCCAGACGCAAGCGAAGCACAGGTGCTCGCCAAGCAGAGGAGGCTTCCATACGCAAGTCAGGCGACCCCTTCAACTTGTGCAGAGGCCCTCTTTCTCCCATTTCCCGCCAAACTACAATTCCTGGGAAATTGGGAGCCGCTAAAGCAGGTAGTCTACACAGTCTACACTGTCACCTCGTCTGCCACCTCTCAATTCGCCCACCATAGAACCAGGAAGCTGGTTCTGTTACGGTCACCCCGAGCGGGTTGCGACCGGGTGACCCGGGGCTCCGGTTTTAGCCTGCGGGTCACGTTTTTCGGCGTTCAGGCGGCTCCCGGGCCCTATCCGAGTATCATTTTGGCGAACCCCTCCGTATTTGAGGTCGTGTGGGTCCCCCGGACGTTTCCGCCGAAAATATTTTTCTGGCGCCGGGGGGTTGTCCGGGACGTCTCGGGACGTACAGCGGGCTCGGTAGCACTCTCGAGATCTCAGTTTGGGAAGCCGTTCGCAGTTTTGGAGTCGTGGAGACGTCCCGGAGGTGGTTGTAGAGTTTAATATTTGGGGCGGGACGTTCGGTTCCGGGCGACTCCCGGGGCTCGGGACGGGAATCCCGGGGCTCGGGATGGAAATTTTCTGACGGCTTTGGGGTAAGTTGTGTCTTAATTTAAGATGGAATTTATGGGTATTTTTATAGAATTTTGGAGTGACGGAATTTCGGTTCAGGTTGACACGCTCGCACGTCGGGTTTTGGTTCGGGTTCAGCGAGCTCGGTAGGACACTCCGGAAAGGTAAATGAATTTCTGAAAAATGTTCTGTGAATGTTATAATATTCTGAAGGGTGTGTCCAAGTTTCGTTAATTTTGGAATTCGGTAATTATTTTTGGGCAAAAAGAATTGGAACTTTCGGAAAAATTGGGAGTTAATTTGCAAATGGGTGCAAATTAAAAAGAAATCAGCATGGGTACAACAGCAGCCCTTTCTTTTCGGCAGCAAGTGTGTGTGTGTGTGATTAATGGGACACATGTCCTATTTTTAATTAAAGGAAGAGAGGGATGGGCTAAAGTGATGGAAAATATATAAGGCATATTATTACATAATATGAAACTTATCTCATTTCTTTCTTTTCTTCTCTTCTTCTTCTTCTTCTTGCTGCTGCCTCTGCCGACGCCATGGATGAAGGCCAACCTCAAGCTTGAACTTCTTATTCTTGGGAGAAATCAAAGAGGAATTGGTTGCTACTTGTGGTAAGTACCTTCCTAACTCCTCTTTTCTTGTTAGTTTTGAAGATTAGTGGTGAAAAGAGAAGTTTTGGCAAATGTTGGGTTTGTTCTTAGCTATAAGCTAGGATGATTCTCTTCCTCCCATGTTTTAGTATGTTGTTCTTGGGTTGTAGGAGAGTGTTGGATTTTGGAAAACACAACTTGGAAGGAAACCCTATTATGGCCGAATTTTTGGAAGATTTTCCAAAATGGTGTGTGGTTGTTATCTTGTTTCATGCTTCAAGTATGTTAGTCCTAGCATGATTCTAAGCTTGTGTATGGATTTAATTTGATGGAAAACAAGTTGAGGTGAAAACCCCTTTTGGCCGAATTGGTTAAGTGTATGTTCATGATGAATTTTGTTGTTTGGGTGCAATTGGATAGCATTCATGGTTTAGAAATGAAATTGGTGGTTAGAATGGTTGTTTGGTAGCTTGAATGGATTGAATTGGAAGTTGGATGAAAAGTTGGTTAGGAACCGAAATCTTGGAATGGTTCTTTTTCAATGTTGGAGGTTCATTTTGGTTAAATTGAATGTTAATATGGTGTAGGGATTGAATTTGGGATTGAATGGAAGTTTGAAATGTTGAATTCGGTTAAGAAATGGAAAAGTTACAATTAAGTGGGATTATCGGAAAATGGCGGGTAAAGAAGGGTTTAAGGTTGGATTTGATCAGTTCTGCTTATTGTATGATGTTTGTCAATGTATAATCTTGCATTGTCTAGGTTGGTTCTGAATTCGACGCGTTTACGTGAAAATCGGAATTTTACGGAAATTGCCGGATTTTCGGTTTTGGGGTCGGGGTTGTAATTTGGTAGTGTGGTTGATAAGGATGCTAATTCAACTTGGTTTGGCAGATTCTGAGTTTCGGTGGTTAGGAAAAGAGGAGTGCTAAGTTTCGGGCACGGTGTAGGTGTTATCCGAATCGGTCCAATACTGGATTTTGAGGTAAGGGTTTGGTTACGTGTTTTGGTAAGCTAAGTATATGTTTTGGTTTCAGTTTTTGCTCGCTAGTATTTCGGAATATTATGCCTTTGGGCATATTCTCAGTAGTTTGTAGGAGTATGCCTTATGGCATACTGCATGCATTAATATTACGGCAGGTTGTGGGTTCGCTACCCCATCTCGATCACCATGCTTATGTATTAGCTTCGGCTTCCGACACCCATAGTGGAGGCAGTCGTTCCGATTTATTATAAGGGTTATGGCGATTTAGAATCGCACGTCCTTCGAGACTACGATCTATTTTCTATACATACACGTTATTCCGTATTTCATTGCATATATTGCTATCTTTCTGTTTTGCGGGGTTACATATACTTACCTTACCCCTTATCCCTTACGGGGTCCTTTTAGGACTCACCCTTCTTTGGGTTACATTTTTGGGTTTCTGTAGACCTGATAAGCGGCCTGCGGAGTAGGGTTCCGTGAGGTTCTACCTCGGTTGTGTTTTGCAGCAGCTTCACCTTGCGGCCCGGGATTGTCTTTTGGATCTGAATCCCGCGCGAGGTATTTGACGCTTAGTCCTAGGCTTGGCTCTGTAGCTGCATGTTCATATTTTCTGGTTTACTGTGTTGATTGTATTTCTGTATATATTTATATATTCTGTTCTGTATATGTTCTCGGCGCTTGGCACTTGCTAGACATTTTAGGTTCTGTGAATTCTGTATGTATATGTGTTTTGGTGCGTAAGCGGAGGGCGGGGCTTACTCTGTTATTAGTGCCATGGGTTCGCCAGTTTGCTTCCACAATCTTTCCGTTTTCGGTCCATGGTTTCGCCAAGAACCATGGGCTCGCCGATGGGGATTCGCAAGCACGGCCTTGTCTTGGAACTTGGCCTTAGCTTGGAGTAGGCGTTCAGGGTCCTCTCTTGGAGATCCGGCAAGTGTGGCTTCGTTTTGGGGCCTCGCCGGCCCTTAGAGGGTCGCATTCTCTTCAATTGAGCCCTCGCCAAAGGTCCATCATCCCTTTTGAAGGAAAGGTGGCCCATTATCATAAAAAGGGGGCTGATGTCCACATCATACCCTCCCTCTTCAAAAGAATCCGTCCTCGGATTCATAAGGAAGTCATCCCTACAAATCTTAAAACACTATAACAAACTTGAAGAGGCATCAGGGGTTAGTGGACTAAACCCAAGTAGATGTGCCCATATCAAAAATTGGATTGTAAGGATTCTAATATGCATTATGATCAAGGACAAAAGCCTAAATAAATTTATGATACACTTCCAATCACTTAGACAAAGGGGCATAATGTGGGGGTGTCCTCGGCTTACAACATACATGGCTAGGTGATGGGCATTCTTTTACTCGAAACATATGGTACCTAGCTCATGGATAGAAAACAAGGAAGCACCAAGTTGGGGCAAGATGAACAATCCGCTCTTTCTTGCTCCTGTGCCATGAAAGCACACAAGTGCCCTATGTCTAAAGCTTTCCTTTTGGTCGAAAACAAATTTAACAAAATAGCATGCAATTTCAACATGATTTCCAAAACTAGAATTCATGGCATGCTCATTTCCAAACAAATTATTTTTACATGTGCCGGGGTCATGTATGAGCCTAACCTTACCAAGTTTATCTATTAATTGAAACATGCACAACCCATTCATTTCCATCACATAGGCTCTGGTAGGTTCATTAAATTTAGCGCATGTCATGATCATGGTTCCATCAATACTCTCATCATAAATGTATGTGTGCTCCCTAGCTAAAGTAGGCATGCACCTGACATTCCTAGCACAAATCATTTCATGATCACAAAATTTCAAAGTTTCATCACTAAGATGAAATGGTATGTTACCTCTCCCCAAGTTAGGGGAGGGAGGGTTCTCCTCCGAAACCGAGGCTTCTTCTTCCTTTTGTAAACAACCCAAGGTACTTTCGTCATCAATCCCTTGCGCAATCAAAGAAGAACAACAATCATTAGAAGATTTAAGCATTAGTCCTTCATTGATCTCGGTTGAGAGCTTGGGTGCTTCACTCTCTTCACTTATTTGGCCTTGAAGAGCTCTTTTCTTTCTTTTCTCTTCCTCTCTCTTTTTCTCACCCTCACACCATTCTTTCACGAGACCTTCCATTTGTGAGACTTCATTTCTTATTTCCTTGAAATCTTTTCTCAGCTCCTCGAAATCCGCTCTAATTTCTCGAGTGAGATTACCCAAAGGGATTAGTTCGCAAGGAGGATTCGGGTTCACACTTGGGGAAGGGGGTGAGTAGGCTCTTGAAGGTGTGGCATTCCTTTCGGATGTTAAAGTGGGGTAGTATGTGGGACTCCGAAATGAGCTATGAGTGGTGGGAGGTCTCGACTAATGGGTAGGGGTTGGGGCCAAGTGTGCTATGGGGGTTTTGGTGCCATACCGCCGCCTCATCACACTTTTCAAGCTGTGCCAAGAGGGTATGAATTCTAACCCTTGATCGCTCCTCTTTCTGGCGTATTCACACCACCAATACCAAGCTTCACCTCTTAGCATCTCAATAGCTATGCCAAGCTTCTCAAGTCCATTAGCACAACTTTTGGCAAAGAATGCCTCAAGATGGTGTTCCCATGATTCGAACCCGAAAGGGTCATCATCCCCTCGAAACTTAAGGGTTCGCGCCATTTGTATCCCTACACACTTAAACAATAATGCAGTACCACTCATTTCCTCACGTATATGGTTGGCCTTTCATTTGTGTTTAGGGACACACTCAGTACCACTCCTCTCTCGTGTTTAGAACACAATGGTTTTCACAAGTTTCAAAACTTACCACCAATCTGTGATTAAGATCAAATGCAAACACGCAAAGAATATCCAATGAAATCTTAGCAATATCCGAAACAAGTAACGCACAAAGTTCTAGTTACTTGAAACTAGCTTTTGAATGATTTTAGGTGGATGGTGGTTGAAAGAAGTTTTAGGAGTGATATAGAAAAGGCTTTTCAAAAATACAAACACTATAAGTTTAGGTTTTGAAACTATTTTCGATCTGTGAGTACTGTTCACTTGAGTTTCGTGATGAACTCTCCAAGAACACTTTGAACTTTGTCCCAGAATTTATGAACTGGTTTGAAACTTTCTGTTCTGCAAACTCTGGTTCCTTTTTCACACAGGAGAACTCTTTCTTCTTTACTTACGAAAACAACTCACAGTTTCACAAACCTTTCAAGAACTTCAATCAAGGATAACAACTATTCGGTTTCTCTCAAGAGATCATTAACAGAAAACTTTTCTTCAAGTTTCAAAAGAAAACCAAGGTTTTAACTTGAAGAAAATCAAACAAACAACACGGTACGATACCTCCAACAAGCGCTTTGGCTCTGATACCAATTGATGTGATCACACCGGGTTTGTATGATCACGAGCTCGGATCTAGCTCGATGGAGGCGGTTTCCGGCGAAGTGGAAATGAAAACAGAGGAGGAAACGAAGAACACAAAGTCGGCCAAGGGAACCTCCTCACTACGAGGTGAGGCAATGCCCTTGAAAATGCCTGGGAAAGGAAACGGGACCTAGAACCTTTTGAATACGAGATCAAACAATGCTAGGTATTATATTGGATCCTCTTGCATGGATCACTAAAGGATTGGTGGAGCAAGATTTGAGACCCAAGAAGAACAATATAGCCTGTTTTCGGCAGATATGTGTTCTTACAAAAATGAGTTCTAGGTTTTACAAGGGTTACAAGCTTCCTTATATAGAAGGAAAATGGTGAAAGGAAGTAATGAGTGACTTGACAAGGCAACCAACTTCCTCGAATTATGGTGGGTGAAGTGAGAGGTGGCAGATGATATGACATTGTAGGCTACCTGCTCTGGCAGCTCTCATTTCCCCAGAAATTGTAGTTGGCGGGAAATGGGAGGAAGGGCCTCTACATAAGTTGAAGGGTTCGCCTGACTTGCGTATGGAGGCTTATTCTGGTTTGGCGAACACTTGGGGCTTTGCTTGCATCTGGAAGTGTGGCACAAGGTCTTCGCCGATGAGGCATGGGTTCGCGGAGAGACCATGGGCTCGCGGAAGGAGCTATGGGCTCGCCACAAGGCCATGGGTTCGCCAATGGAGCATAGGCTTGCCAAGGGCCACGGGTTCGCCAATGGACATGAGTTCGCCATAAGGACCTTGGGTTCGCCAGGGACCATGGGTTCGCCAGGAACCATGGACTCGCCGATGGGGCTTCGCAAGCACGGCCTTGTCTTGGAACTTGGCCTTAGCTTGGAGTAGGCGTTCAGGGTCCTCTCTTGGAGATCCGGCAAGTGTGGCTTCGTTTTGGGGCCTCGCTGGCGCTTAGAGGGTCGCATCCTCTTCAATCGAGCCCTCGCCAAAGGTTCATCATGCCCTTTGAAGGAAAGGTGGCCCTTTATCACAAAAAGGGGGCTGATGTCCACATCAGGTCCCCTGCATCGGTTCCCCTGCATCGCATAACTCACGGACTTCTCCTACCCAGTTAGGAGTTTCATGCTTCCCCCAGGACTCGAACATGGGACTCCGGGCTTAATGTCCCATTTCACATGAGTCTGAGTACCACTTGAGCTAGCTTCGCCCTCGGGCGGTCCCCTGCATCCGTTCCCCTGCATCTCATAACTCCCGGACTTCTCCTACCCGGTTAGGAGTTTCATGCCTCCCCCAGGACTCGAACATGGGACTCTGGGCTTAATGTCCCATTTCACATGAGTTTGAGTACCACTTGAGCTAGCTCAGTTGGGCTTACTCAGTTGGGCTTACTCAGTTGGGCCGAATTGTTGGGCTGCTTGTTGGGCTGATTTATGGGAATTGGAAGATGAAAATATCTTTCAAAGGTCAATGCATATTGGCCAAGTATTTCTCAACCAATCCCCTTTCAACACCATTTTTTCCACTCACAATTTAAAATAATCTTGGCCACAAATACTCCCTTATCAGCTGACTCCCTCTCTCATTTCATTACCATTTACTTCATTTCCTTTGCATTTCAAACACTTAGAAAGAAAAGTAAGTTCTTGAACTCTCTTCACTTACTGGCCAGAATACTTCGCTTCTGTTCGTGGCTGATTCTGCTCGTCTGGAGTTCGAATTGGCTTTGGTGGTAGTTAGAAGAAATCTTCCTTAACCTCTTGGCTTCAACTTTTCTGAAGGGGCCATGGTCCAAAAACGTCGGGAAGACCTCCAGATCTGAGTTGCACGAAAACGGGTCTGCTGTGATGTTGGTGCTGAAATCTCCAACTTGAAGTTTTGGGTCTTGGATCTTCATCCAGCAAGTCTACCACTTCTTCTACCTTCCAAATCAGCTGTTTTAAAGGTGAGGTTGAGTGGTTTTGGTTTGATCTTCTTGTGTTTGAAATAACCATAGAAAGGAGCTCACTTGTGTTCTTGTTTTCTTTGACAAGTTCAAGGGGTTGGGGATTATCTTTGTTCCAACAGCAGCACCATCTAAGGGTTGAGTGAGTTTCAGCAAGGTGAGGAACCCCTTGTTATGTTTTATGAAATTTTGGTTGTTGGTTGGTGTTGATCTTCATGTATGTTGGTGTTTGATACATGTTAAGCATGTTTTGTTCTTGGAAAATCATGAAAACACAAGTGTTGGAAAAAATCAGCAAGGGGCCGAAAATTTTAGATGGTGTTTGATGATGTTTTCTTGGTTGAACATGGAAAAGAAGCATGTATTTAGCATGTTTGGCATGTTTTAAAGTTAGGGTAAAAATTTGGAATGATTTGGGGAAGTTTTGGTTGTTGGCCGAAAGTTTGGGTGTTAATTGTCAAGTTTGGAAAAGTTTAAGGATGAAGGATGTAATTAAATCATATTTGGTAAAAGAAAGTATGGTTAAGTGATAATAATGCAAGTTGGTAAAGTTTGGGAAAAAATAAAGGTTTGGGCCGAATTTGGGCTTGGGCCGAAAATTTTGGGTGAAATTGGATAAAAGTTGACTTTTTGGTAAAGTTGACCAAATCGGGTAAATTTGACAACTTTGTGGAAGTTGAGGGACTTAAGTTGTAATTAAGGATAAATTCCCAACATAAGGAACTTTAGTGAAGTAGCTAAAGTTATTTCTGTGTTTCTGATTCTGGCAGACTGATTCTGCATTTTCTGGAATACTACTGTGGAGCGTCAGGGGATCCCAGTAGATTATCCGCTTCTGTCGAGGTAAGGGGTTTAACTTCCTTAATGCGCATTTTATGTGTATTAGGTTAGTTAAGGGCTAATACTTGGGTCGAGGGTGGGGCCCGGTGACTCTCGGGTCTAGTCACATGGTACGTAGCGGTTTTGCAGGGTTTTGCTCAAATATGGGTTATGGACTTATATCATATCGGACTTGCTTATCGGGTGTCGACAACGGACCCATATTTATGTTCTGTTATACTTAGAATTTGTGTTATTTAGTTCATTGCATACTAACCCTTGTATGCAAGAAAAATGTTTTTAAGGTTTTACCGCTACCGTACCTGTCACCGCACGCCGCCCGAGCCCGGTTGCGGAGGCGGGGGCGCCGGGACGCCGGAAGCGGAAGCCGGAATGGAAAGGAGTGGCAGGTCCATCGAGACCCGCCGCGCGTAGCGGACCCGACAACGGAAAGATTGTGGAAGCAACCTAACGGAAATTTCATGCGTATAACCAAAATAAAATGCAACCACACAGTTTATGCATTAACAACAGAGTAAGCCCCGCCCTCCGTGGACGAGTGCTTACGCACCAACACATATATACATACAGAATTCACAGAACCTAAAGTGTCTAGCAAGCGCCAAGCGCTCAGAACATGCAACAGAACAGAATATATACATACTAAAACAATCATCACAATAATCCAGAAAGTATGCACATGCAACTACAGAGCCAGCCCTAGGTCTAAACAACAAATACCTCGCGGGATTCAGACCAAGTAGACAAAATCCCGGCCCGCAAGGTGCAGCTGCTGCTCAACCCAACCAAGGCAGAAGCCTCACGGAAACCTACTCCGCTGGTTGCTTACCAGGTCTACCTGAAACCCAAAAACAGAACCCAAAAAGGGTGAGTCCTAAAAGGACCCCGTAAGGGATTTGGGGTAAGATAAGCATATGTAACCTGCAAAAGCAGAAAGATAATAATATACGAGAATATATGCGGCAGAAAACAGAATATCGTGCATGTAATAAAAACAGATCAGAATCCCGAAGGATGTGCGATACTAAATCGCCATAAACCCTTATAACCAATCGAGCAGCAGCCTCCCTCTAAGGAGTCGAAGCGAAGCTATTACGAAGCATGGTGCACCGGTGGGGTAGCGAACCCACAAGCTGTCGTAGGGTTAGCAGACAAAGTATGCCACAAGGCATACACCTACGAATCACGAACGTACCTTAAAGCGAAATTTCCGAAATACCTGCAAAGCGAAGTGCTACAATACATACACCTACGGACTACGAGAATATGCTCTAAGCATATAATCTTGAATTACTGCAGCAGAAAATGAAACTAAACATACACCTATCTTACCAAAAATAGCAGAACCAAACCCTTACCTTACAAATCCAGTATTTGACCGATTGGATGATTTCCAAACCACGACCGAAACTCCGAAACCCCTCTTTTTCTCACCTCGGAACCTCGAATCGACAAACCAAGTTGAATTAGAATCCTTATCGACCACACTACCAAACTACACCCCGACCCCCAAAACCTAAAATCCGACAGAATTTCAGTAAAATTCCAGATTTTCACAGAAACGTCAGAATTCAGAACCAACCTAGACAATGCAAGATTATACATTGACAAACATCATACAATAAGCAGAACTGATCAAATCCAACCTTAAACCCTTCATTACCCGCCATTTTCCGATAATCCCGCTTAATTGTAACTTTTCCATTTCTTAACCGAATTCAACATTTCAAACTTCCATCCACTCCTAAATTCAACCCCAACACCATATTAACATCCAATTTAACCAAAATGAACCTCCAACATTGAAAAAGAATCATTCCAAAATTCGGTTCTTAACCAACTTTTTATCCAACTTCCAAATCAATCCATTCAAGCTTCCAATTAATCATTCTAACCACCAATTTCACTTCTAAACCATGAATGCTATCCAATTGCATCCAAAACAACAAAATGCACAATGAACACCAACCTAAGAATTCGGCCATTTGGGGCTTTTTGAACCAACTTGTTTTCCATCAAATTGAATCCACACATAAGCTTAGAATCATGCTGGGATTAACATACTTGAAGCATGAATCAAGATAACAAACACACATCATTTTGGAAAATTCCAAGAAAATTCGGCCATAAATGGTTTCTTCATCCAAGATGTGTTTTCCAAAATCCAACACTTGATTAACACTCCTTACTACCCAAGAACAACATACTAAAACATGGGAGGAAGAGAATCATCCTAGCTTATAGCTAAGAACAAACCCATCAAATGCAAAAACTCCTCTTTTCACCACTTACCACATGAAGAACCCAATTCCTCTTTGATTTGAGCCAAGATGAAGAACCTCAAGCTTGGAGGAGGAGCTCATCAATGGCGGCAGCAATGGAGAAGAAGAAGAAGAGAAATGAAAATGAAAAGTGAGATATATCCCTTTTATGAAATATTATGTCATAATATTTATTCCTACTCTTTAACCCATACCATTCCATCTTTAATAAGAGCTAGCCATGTGTCCCTCATAATATCTCCTCCCTATTGCTGCCGAAAAGAACAAATGCAGCCCATACCCATTTTATTAATTTTGCAACCAATTGCAAATTAACTCCCAATTTTTCCGAAAGTTCCAATTCTTTTTGCCCAAAAATATTTACCGAACTCCAAAATTAACGAAACTTGGACACAACCCTCAGAATATTATAACATTCACAGAACATTTTTCAGAAACTCATTTACCTTTCCGGAGTGTCCTACCGAGCTCGCTGAACCCGAACCAAAACCCGACGTGCGAGCGTGTCAACCTGAACCGAAATTCCGTCACTCCAAAATTCTATAAAAATACCCATAAATTCCATCTTAAATTATAACACAACTTACCCCAAAGCCGTCAGAAAAAGTCCATCCCGAGCCCCGGGATTCCCGTCCCGAGCCCCGGGAGTCGCCCGGAACAGAACGTCCCGCCCCAAATATTAAACTCAACAAACAACTCCGGGACATTCTCACGACTCCTAACCTGCAAACGGCTTCCCTAACTGAGGTCTCGAGAGCGCTACCGAGCCCGCTGTACGTCCCGAGGCGACCCGACAACCCCGGCGCGAGAAAAATATTTTCGGCGGAAACGTCCGAGGACCCACACGACCTCAAATACGGAAGGGTTCGCCAAAATGATACTCGGATAGGGCTCGGGAGCCGTCTGAACACCGCGTGACCCGCAGGCCAGAACCGGAGCCCCGGGTCACCCGGTCGCAACCCGCTCGGGGTGACCGTAACATCCTCCCCCCCTTAGAACTCTTGGTCCTCCAAGAGTAGCCTGAACCATCCATACCGGTGTCACTACCAACCAGAATATACAAACATTCCTCTTACTAAGAACAATCGGACCACCGTACTGGTGCGGCGGGAGTGGTAGTTTGGACTACCATACAGAGCCTCACGGCGTCCCACCCTCCGGGTGCATCTTATTGCACCCAGTCGGTTGCAGTATTTCTACCAGACAACCCCAGACGATGCCGAACCTAAATCTAACCGATCCACAACAGGCTATCACGGAAGATATCACATAAAAGCGAAGCTTGATTGGGGGTAAGGTCAACCTAAAAACTTAATCTGGAAACGCATGAAAACCGATATAAATAGGGGTAACTCGCCCCGCCTATCCAATCTTACTGTTCCTCTGAACGGGGCTACCTCCAGTCAAATTCTATTAACAAACTCAGTTCAAGAGCCTACGGCGGCGGTTCGTATAAGCAGTGGTGCAGTTGTTCGCGGTTTAAATCCGCGCCTGTAACAATCTGATCTTCGCCGTAGTCTCCTCAAAAGCTCGGGTCCCAGCTCAACCCCATCCGACGCATCTGTCCAACAGTATGGTGTCATACACCTCCTCCCGTACAACGCCTCAAATGGTGTCATGCCAATCGTAGTCTGGAAGCTGTTGTTGTACGAGAACTCTATCAAAGCAACTACTAGTCCCAAACTCCTCCAAAATCCAAAATACAGATTCGCAACATACCCTCCGATATCAGAATCACCCGCTCCGACTGCCCGTCCGTCTGTGGGTGATAAGCTGTATTCAGATGGAGTCGCGTGCCCAATGCTTCATGAAAAGCAATCCAGAACCGTGCTGTAAAACGCGGATCATGGTCAGATTCAATGGAGTCACGGTACTCCATGTAATCGTACAATCTTCCCGATGTAAAGCCGGGCAAGCTTCTCCGGAGGATCCGTGACCGAATAGGCGAAAGTGTGCGCACTTTATCAACCGATCCACAATAACCCGAGATAACATCATGGCAAGACCGTGTCGAGCGGTGCAGTCAGAAAGTCCATAGTAACATTACCCCACTTCCAGACTGGAATGGGCAAAGTCTGCAGTGTCTCTGCCGGTTTCTGATGCTCAAACTGCTCGAGTGTGCCTCCTCGAAAATCTCATTCCAGAACTCCTGATCCTCAGGTACATAAAGGCGATCTCAGAAGTATAGCAATCCCTGCCTATACTGAAACGTCGGTAACAAATAAACCCTTATCTTCCCCAGATAACTTCTTCAATACCAGATCTCTACCTTGCGCTTCGCGCATCCTATCAAGCCACTCAGAATGTATGGTAAGTGTAATAACCTGAGCACGCTCCCAGAGCTGCCCCCTGTGCCAAAGGCATATCAAATCACTCTCCTCAGATCGGTCACCAACATTTCCTCCCTTAATTAAGCCGGTATACTTCCTGCTCGGAGCATCGGCAACCGTGTTGCCCTTGCCGAAGATGTACCCGATACTACAATCATAGTCCTTAATGTATTCGAGACATCTGCGCTGCCTCATGCTAAGCTCCTACGTTCGTAAACAGATATTTCAGACTCTTATGGTGGTAAGAATCTGAAATTTATTACCAAACAGATATTACTTCCAATGTTTCAGCGCATAAATTACTATAGCCAACTCCAGATCATGTGTCAGTCAGTTCAGCTCATGCGGTCGCAGCTGCCTCGACCCATAAGCTACCACAAAACGCTCCTACACCAACACGCATCCCAACCCACACGTGGAAGCATCCGTATAGATCACATACGGTAAGCTCGGATCTGGAAGAGTCAGATTCGGAGCGTTAGTCAACCGCCGCTTCAACTCCTGAAAATTCTGCTCACACCTATCAGACCAGATCTACGGTTGACCCTTCTTGGTCAACTGCGTAAGCGGAGATGCCAGAATAGAAAATCCCAGTACAAACCTACGATAAAATCCTGCTAAGCCCAGGGAGCTCTTGATCTCCCGTACCGTGGTAGGTTGTTTCCAATCCCAAATTGCCCTCACCTTCTCTGAATCCACAGACAGACCATGCTCAGATATAATGTGTCCCAGAAAAGTGACTTCCCGAATCCAGAACTCACACTTTGAGAATTTAGCATAAAGCTGATGTTCCCAAAGTGTCTGCAGAACCACCCTCAGATGATCCCGATGCGAATCCTCATCCCGAGAATATATCAGAATATCATCAATAAAGACCACCAGAAGTGAGTCCAAGTACGGTCGGAACACCCGATGCATCAGATCCATGAATGCCGCTGTAGCATTGGTCAGCCCGAATGGCATGACCGTAAACTCAAAGTGTCCAAATCGGGTGCGGAAAGCAGTCTTAGGTATGTCCTCTTCCTTCACTCTAAGCTGAAAATACCCAGATCAGAGATCAATCTTTAAGAAAACCCTCAAACCCCGAAGTTGATCAAAAAGATCGTTAATCCTCGGTAACGGATACTTATTCTTCCCAATAAGAGCATTCAACCGTCTGTAATCAATACAAAGTCAGTGTCCCATCATTCTTCTTAACAAACAAAACCAGAGCACCCACGCTGAAGTGCTCTGTCGGACGAAACTCTTTTGTTGTGATTCCTACAGTTGCTTCTTCTACTCCTGCATCTCGAAATAGGCATCCGATAAGAAGGAATAGATATCGAGAGCGATGCCATTGCGGTGGATGTCAAACACAATTCCCGCTCTTATGGTAATCCGGGCAACTCCTCCGGAAATACTGCGGAAAATCTCGAACCAACGGTAAACCATCCAACTTCAACCTAATACCAGCTTCATTCAGATCATAGCATTCCCTACACCAACTATCGACGGCTGATCCGAATCGTAGTTCCTTCGTGTCTTTGTGCGATAGTCAAACCGATCGGAGTCGTGAGAGGTAGTACCTCTCCAGAAACCATAATGGTTCGGGTTGCACAGTCAATGTGCACAGAATTCTTGGATAGTCAGTCCATCCCAAGAATAATATCATAGTTCGGCGTGTCTAAAACCAACAAATCCGATACTATCAGATGTCCGCCTACAGATATCGCACAACTCCGAACCATCTCCTTAGAAAACAGCCCGACTCCCAGCGGTTTTACTAAATACGTTTGAGGCAAGGTCTTGACAGACAGATCTGAGAGATGTAACACATTTACGTATGTTACAATGGAAACAGATGTTCCTGTATCCAATAATGCATGAACCGGTATCTCATTCAGAAATAAAGTACCCTGCAGAACTCCCTACTGACTCGAGTCTCCCTACTGGCTGGTACCTGACTGCTGACTAGGTCCTCCTTGATAACCAGGGCCTCCCTTCAGAAAAAGGGAAACCCGTCCTGCTCTAGTTGCTGCGACGGAGGGGGTGGCTGAAGCTGCTGTCACTGCTGAGGTCTCGGGCCACCCCGCTGAAACCCACGCCCTCGCGGCGCGCTGGGCTGTGCTCGAGACTATGGATGCTGAAGACTGCCAAAACCCTGCCCTACAGTAAGAGGGCAATCCCGTATCCAGTGAGTATCAGAACCGCAACGTAAACATCGGCCCTCCTGCCAGTAACAAAGTCGACCGGGGTGATACCTACTGCAAATCAGACAAGGTCGTGCCGGTGGTGCTCCCTCTCTACCTCTACTAAACTGCCCAGGCCTGTTCGGCCATCCAGAAATCTGCGGGGGTCCCTGCTGTATGGAACCCCTCCGTACTCCCCTGACCTCACCGTAAGGTGAGACGACTCTCAACCTCCTCTTGCTCGAGGAGTTGAGCCCAATAACCGCTTCCCGAAACAAAGTAATGTCTAAAGGTCTCAAAACCCACCTGAACTCGGGCGCAGTCAACGAATAGACCTCTTAGCCTTCTATTCTTCCATTCCATAGTACTACGGTACGTAGCAAACCAACCGATCAAACTCTCACTCATACTCTCCGACTGTCTGTCTCACGATGAAACTCATCAAGCTGTGCACGACACAGTTACAGCTACATCCCCACCGCTTTGCTAGTGGAAAATGTAGCCTCCCGAGTTTATCAACTCCTGCAGACCAAATCTCTACTACCCCGGACCCTTCTCGGTCATTGAACCTCGGGGGTTCAAACTCTAAAACCTCTCCAAGAGTCGACCTCGCGGTGGTGCCCCAGATCTCCTCGTCGTTAATAGGACCGATGAGAAGTCTAGGTGTCGTAGTGACCACCCTTGTCAGAGTCACTCACTTACCGATCCCAAACTATGGCGAGCAGTGGCTTAAGTCTCGCTATCACCACCTAATCAAAATGCCCTTACCGTGGCATAAACAGATCTTCCCCTGCCTACTGCCGCCTCTAAACCAGCTAGGCTGGCGGTAATACCAAATCAGAGAGGGGTCCCTACGACCGCTAAACCTCGGGGCGGTGAGTGTGGTTGTTCAGACCCTGGGTTACACTGAACCCGTATCCTATTCCACGGAGGTGTGGGATCTCAGTCCCACCCCTCCGGTACCAAATCACGCTATCTACGCGTGTTAACCATACCTCAAAAATTTCAGACCAAACAGAGTCCAGACAAAAATCGGTCACTCCTAATCCCTACGAAGCTAGCGGCGGTTTTCTAAGGCTCTGTAGTGCAATGCAGTACTTGACACAGAAGTTTCTTCTCAGAATGATAAAATCATGTATTTCACAGAATCACAGTAGCAGTTCATGCTTTTTTCACCATATCTTTTCCTAACACACAATTTTACGTACCTGAAACCTTTCCACAATTCCCCTTACTCGTAATACTTTTACCAGAATCCAGAAATCCCGAGTTCTGAAATCTGCAACTATCAGGATAACTCGAAGGATCAACTTTGTTCCACAATTTTATTTTGAAGTGGTTCAAGTAAGGAGGTGGCCAATCTCCGTACCAAACCATTCTAAAATAAAATGTAAAACAATAGTTGTCACTACAAGTCACCACTGACGACCAATATGGTCACTTACGCTCGATACCAACTTGTCACCGCACGCCGCCCGAGCCCGGGTGCGGAGGCGGGGGCGCCGGAAGCGGAAGCCGGAATGG
Organism: Stellera chamaejasme; assembly: GCA_024586325.1. Lineage (NCBI taxonomy): Eukaryota > Viridiplantae > Streptophyta > Magnoliopsida > Malvales > Thymelaeaceae > Stellera > Stellera chamaejasme. The sequence continues at coordinate 24,467,025 of CM044981.1, forward strand.
AAAGGAGTGGCAGGTCCATCGAGACCCGCCGCGCGTAGCGGACCCGACAACGGAAAGATTGTGGAAGCAACCTAACGGAAATTTCATGCGTATAACCAAAATAAAATGCAACCACACAGTTTATGCATTAACAACAGAGTAAGCCCCGCCCTCCGTGGACGAGTGCTTACGCACCAACACATATATACATACAGAATTCACAGAACCTAAAGTGTCTAGCAAGCGCCAAGCGCTCAGAACATGCAACAGAACAGAATATATACATACTAAAACAATCATCACAATAATCCAGAAAGTATGCACATGCAACTACAGAGCCAGCCCTAGGTCTAAACAACAAATACCTCGCGCGGGATTCAGACCAAGTAGACAAAATCCCGGCCCGCAAGGTGCAACTGCTGCTCAACCCAACCAAGGCAGAAGCCTCACGGAAACCTACTCCGCTGGTTGCTTACCAGGTCTACCTGAAACCCAAAAACAGAACCCAAAAAGGGTGAGTCCTAAAAGGACCCCGTAAGGGATTTGGGGTAAGATAAGCATATGTAACCCTGCAAAACAGAAAGATAATAATATACAGAATATATACGACAGAAAACAGAATATCGTGCATGTAATAAAAACAGATCAGAATACCGAAGGATGTGCGATACTAAATCGCCATAAACCCTTATAACCAATCGAGCACGGCCTCCCTCTAAGGGAGTCAGAAGCCGAAGCTATTACAGAAGCATGGTGCACCAGCTGGGGTAGCGAACCCACAACTGTCGTAGGGTTAACAGACAAAGTATGCCACAAGGCATACACCTACAGATCACAGAACGTACCTTAAAGCAGAAATTTCCGAAATACCTGCAAAACAGAAGTGCTACAATACATACACCTACAGACTACAGAATATGCTCTAAGCATATAATACTGAATTACCTGCAGAACAGAAAATGAAACTAAACGTCCACCTATCTTACCAACAATAGCAGAACCAAACCCTTACCTTACAAAGCCAGAGTATTTGACCGATTTTGGATGATTTCCAAACCACGACCCGAAACTCGAAACCCCTCTTTTTCTCACCTCGGAACCTCGAATCGACAAACCAAGTAGAATTAGAATACTTATAGACCACACTACCAAACTACACCCCCTACCCCCAAAACCTAAAATCCGGCAGACCTTCAGTAAAATTCCAGATTTTCACAGTAACGTCAGAATTCAGAACCAACCCAGACAATGCAAGATTATACAGTGAAAAACATCATACAATAAGCGAACTGATCAAATCCAACCTTAAACCCTTCATTACCCGCCATTTTCCGATAATCCCGCTTAATTGTAACTTTTCCATTTCTTAACCGAATTCAACATTTCAAACTTCCATCCACTCCTAAATTCAACCCCAACACCATATTAACATCCAATTTAACCAAAATGAACCTCCAACATTGAAAAAGAATCATTCCAAAATTCGGTTCTTAACCAACTTTTATCCAACTTCCAAATCAATCCATTCAAGCTTCCAATTAATCATTCTAACCACCAATTTCACTTCTAAACCATGAATGCTATCCAATTGCATCCAAAACAACAAAATGCACAATGAACACCAACCTAAGAATTCGGCCATTTGGGGCTTTTTGAACCAACTTGTTTTCCATCAAATTGAATCCACACATAAGCTTAGAATCATGCTGGGATTAACATACTTGAAGCATGAATCAAGATAACAAACACACATCATTTTGGAAAATTCCAAGAAAATTCGGCCATAAATGGTTTCTTCATCCAAGATGTGTTTTCCAAAATCCAACACTTGATTAACACTCCTTACTACCCAAGAACAACATACTAAAACATGGGAGGAAGAGAATCATCCTAGCTTATAGCTAAGAACAAACCCATCAAATGCAAAAACTCCTCTTTTCACCACTAATCTTCCAAACTAATGAGAAAAGAGGAGTTAGGGAGGTACTTACCACATGAAGAACCCAATTCCTCTTTGATTTGAGCCAAGATGAAGAACCTCAAGCTTGGAGGAGGAGCTCATCAATGGCGGCAGCAATGGAGAAGAAGAAGAAGAGAAATGAAAATGAAAAGTGAGATATATCCCTTTTATGAAATATTATGTCATAATATTTATTCCTACTCTTTAACCCATACCATTCCATCTTTAATAAGAGCTAGCCATGTGTCCCTCATAATATCTCCTCCCTATTGCTGCCGAAAAGAACAAATGCAGCCCATACCCATTTTATTAATTTTGCAACCAATTGCAAATTAACTCCCAATTTTTCCGAAAGTTCCAATTCTTTTTGCCCAAAAATATTTACCGAACTCCAAAATTAACGAAACTTGGACACAACCCTCAGAATATTATAACATTCACAGAACATTTTTCAGAAACTCATTTACCTTTCCGGAGTGTCCTACCGAGCTCGCTGAACCCGAACCAAAACCCGACGTGCGAGCGTGTCAACCTGAACCGAAATTCCGTCACTCCAAAATTCTATAAAAATACCCATAAATTCCATCTTAAATTATAACACAACTTACCCCAAAGCCGTCAGAAAAATTCCATCCCGAGCCCCGGGATTCCCGTCCCAAGCCCCGGGAGTCGCCCAGAACCGAACGTCCCGCCCCAAATATTAAACTCCACAAACACCTCCGGGACATTCACACGACTCCAAAACTGCAAACGGCTTCCCAAACTGAGGTCTCGAGAGCGCTACCGAGCCCGCTGTACGTCCCGAGACGACCCCGACAACCCCCCGACGCCAGAAAAATATTTTCGGCGGAAACGTCCGGGGGACCCACACGACCTCAAATACGGAAGGGTTCGCCAAAATGAGACTCGGATAGGGCTCGGGAGCCGCCTGAACGCCGAAAAACGTGACCCGCAGGCCAAAACCGGAGCCCCGGGTCACCCGGTCGCAACCCGCTCGGGGTGACCGTAACATAGCGATTGGGGGTAAGGCCAACCTAACAACTTACTGCGAAACTCATGATAACCGATATAACTCGGGGTAACTCGCCCGCCTATCAAATCTTCTTGTTCCTGCGAACAGGGCTACCTCGGTCAAATTCTATTACCAAACTCAGGTTCAAGAGCCCTACGGCGGCGGTTCGTATAAGCAGTGGTGCAGTTGTTCGCGGTTTAAATCCGCGCCTGTAACAATCTGATCTTCGCCGTAGTCTCCTCAAAAGCTCGGGTCCCAGCTCAACCCCATCCGACGCATCTGTCCAACAATATGGTGTCATACACCTCCTCCCGTACAACGCCTCAAATGGTGTCCTGCCAATCGTAGTCTGGAAGCTGTTGTTGTACGAGAACTCTATCAAAGCAACTACTAGTCCCAAACTCCTCCAAAATCCAAAATACAGATTCGCAACATACCCTCCGATATCAGAATCACCCGCTCCGACTGCCCGTCCGTCTGTGGGTGATAAGCTGTATTCAGATGGAGTCGCGTGCCCAATGCTTCATGAAAAGCAATCCAGAACCGTCTTTGTAAAACGCGGATCATGGTCAGATTCAATGGAGTCTGGTACTCCATGTAAACGTACAATCTTCCTGATGTAAAGCCAGCAAGCTTCTCCAGAGGATCTGTGACCCGAATAGGCAGAAAGTGTGCGCACTTTATCAACCGATCCACAATAACCCAGATAACATCATGGCAAGGCGTGTCGGGCGGTGCGATCGGAAAGTCCATAGTAACATTACCCCACTTCAGTGGAATGGGCAAAGTCTGATGTCCCTGCCGGTTTCCGATGCTCAACCTGCTCGAGTGTGCCTCCTTGAACATCTCATCCCAGAACTCCTGATCCTCTGGTACATAAAGGCGATCTCAGAAGTATAGCAATCCCTGCCTATACTGAAACGTCGGTAACAAATAAACCCTTATCTTCCCCAGATAACTTCTTCAATACCAGATCTCTACCTTGCGCTTCGCGCATCCTATCATGCCACTCAGAATGTATGGTAAGTGTAATAACCTGAGCACGCTCCCAGAGCTGCCCCCTGTGCCAAAGGCATATCAAATCACTCTCCTCAGATCGGTCACCAACATTTCCTCCCTTAATTAAGCCGGTATAGCATCGGCAACCGTGTTGCCCTTGCCAGAGATGTACCCGATACTACAATCATAGTCCTTAATGTATTCGAGACATCTGCGCTGCCTCATGCTAAGCTCCTTCTGTGTAAACAGATATTTCAGACTCTTATGGTCGGTAAGAATCTGAAATTTATTACCAAACAGATATATGTGAATATATTCTGTTCTGTTGCATGTTCTGAGCGCTTGGCACTTGCTAGAAACCCTAGGTTCGGGGAATTCTGTATGTATCTTTGTTGTGTGCGTAAGTACTCGTCCACGGAGGGCGGGGCTTACTTTGTTGCTAGTGCATGAACTGTATGTATGGTAATGGTGATGTGCTCGCCCGATCTCGAGGGGCGAGACTCACCATGGATTTTATTTTAGTAGATGTATGAAATTTTCATGTTGCTTCCACAATCGCTTCGCTTTTCGGGTCCGCTACGCGCGGCAGGTCTCGATGGACCTGCCTTTCTGTATCATTCCGGCTTTCGCTTCCGACATCCCAGCGCCCCCGCCTCCGCAACCGGGCTCGGGTGGCGTGCGGTGACACCTGTGTCTGTTGAGGGCGGGACCCAAGATGTGATCATATTGTGATAAATCAGATGTGTTCTGTATCTGGATGATTCTGTGAGTTATGAATGATATTATCCATGAACTGCATGTTTGGTGATGGTTGAGTGCTCGCCTATTTCAGTGGGGCAGGGCTCGCCATGAATAGCTTGGGTTTATATCGTATACTTGCCATGTTTGAGTTTTGTAGGTTGCGGGTCGTAACACGACCAAAATATGTGTGTAAACGGGCAAAATGTTCTCAGGCACCAGGTCTTCGAGAACGAGACTTTGCGGGCCATGGGACCACTACAAGTAGCGGTTTTCGGTTAGACCAACCGTTTCCGCGGTTTTCCCCGCAGCTTTCGCTTCCGCTGTCGTGGACTTCAAGGAGCAGTAATGCCAGTTCATGGATGAACAGATATTACTTCCAATGTTTCAGCGCATAAATTACTATAGCCAACTCCAGATCATGTGTCAGTCAGTTCAGCTCATGCGGTCGCAGCTGCCTCGACCCATAAGCTACCACAAAACGCTCCTACACCAACACGCATCCCAACCCACACGTGGAAGCATCCGTATAGATCACATACGGTAAGCTCGGATCTGGAAGAGTCAGATTCGGAGCGTTAGTCAACCGCCGCTTCAACTCCTGAAAATTCTGCTCACACCTATCAGACCAGATCTACGGTTGACCCTTCTTGGTCATCTGCGTAAGCGGAGATGCCAGAATAGAAAATCCCAGTACAAACCTACGATAAAATCCTGCTAAGCCCAGGGAGCTCTTGATCTCCCGTACCGTGGTAGGTTGTTTCCAATCCCAAATTGCCCTCACCTTCTCTGAATCCACAGACAGACCATGCTCAGATATAATGTGTCCCAGAAAAGTGACTTCCCGAATCCAGAACTCACACTGAGAATTTGGCATAAAGGTGATGTTCCCAAAGTGTCTGCAGAACCACCCTCAGATGATCCCGATGCGAATCCTCATCCCGAGAATATATCAGAATATCATCAATAAAGACCACCAGAAGTGAGTCCAAGTACGGTAGGAACACCCGATGCTGTGAGATCCATGAATGCCGCCTGTAGCATTGGTCAGCCCGAATGGCATGACCGTAAACTCAAAGTGTCCAAATCGGGTGCGGAAAGCAGTCTTAGGTATGTCCTCTTCCTTCACTCTAAGCGGAAAATACCCAGATCAGAGATCAATCTTTAAGAAAACCCTCAAACCCGAAGTTGATCAAAAGATCGTTAATCCTCGGTAACGGATACTTATTCTTCCCAATAAGAGCATTCAACCGTCTGTAATCAATACAAAGTCGAGTGTCCCATCATTCTTCTTAACAAACAAAACCCGAGCACCCCACGCTGAAGTGCTCGGTCGGATGAAACTCTTTTCTTTGTAATTCCTCCGCTTGCTTCTTCTACTCCTGCATCTCGAAATAGGCATCCGATAAGAAGGAATAGATATCGGAGAGCGTGCCACTGCGGTGGATGTCAAACACAATTCCCGCTCTTATGGTAATCCGGGCAACTCCTCCGGAAATACTGCGGAAAATCTCGAACCAACGGTAAACCATCCAACTTCAACCTAATACCGGCTTCATTCAGATCATAGCATTCCCTACACCAACTATCGACGGTGATCCGAATCTGTAGTTCCTTCTTGTCTTTGTGCGATAGTCAAACCGGTCAGTCGTGAGAGGTAGTACCTCTCCGAAACCATAATGGTTCGGGTTGCAGATCAATGTGCACGGAATTCTTGGATAGCCAGTCCATCCCAAGAATAATATCATAGTTCGGCGTGTCTAAAACCAACAAATCCGATACTATCAGATGTCCGCCTACAGATATCGCACAACTCCGAACCATCTCCTTAGAAAACGGCTGACTCCCGGCAGTTTTTACTAAATACGTTTGAGGCAAGGTCGACAGACAGATACTGAGAGATGTAACACATTTACGTGTTACAATGGAAACAGATGTTCCTGTATCCAATAATGCATGAACCGGTATCTCATTCGAAATAAAGTACCCTGCAGAACTCCCTACTGACTCGAGTCTCCCGACTGGCTGGTACCTGACTGCTGACTCGGTCCTCCTTGATAACCAGGGCCTCCCTTCAGAAAAAGGGAAACCCGTCCAGCTCTGAATTCTTTGCGACGGAGGGTGGCTGAAGGCTGCATCCTTTGCTGAGGTCTCGGGCCACCCCGCTGAAACCCACGCCCTCGCGGCGCGCTGGGCTGTGCTCGAGACTATGGATGCTGAAGACTGCCAAAACCCTGCCCTACAGTAAGAGGGCAATCCCGTATCCAGTGAGTATCAGAACCGCAACGTAAACATCGGCCCTCCTGCCAGTAACAAAGTCGACCGGGGTGATACCTACTGCAAATCAGACAAGGTCGTGCCGGTGGTGCTCCCTCTCTACCTCTACTAAAGCGCCCGGCCTGTCCGGCCATCCCTAACTCTCCCGGGGGCCCTGCTGTATGGAACCCCTCCGTACTCCCCTGACCTCACCGTAAGGTGAGACGACTCTCAACCTCCTCTTGCTCGAGGAGTTGAGCCCAATAACCGCTTCCCGAAACAAAGTAATGTCTAAAGGTCTCAAAACCCACCTGAACTCGTGCGCAGTCAACGAATAGACCTCTTAGACTTCTTTTCTTCCATTCCATAGTAATACGGTACGTAGCAATCCTACCGATCAAACTCTCACTCATACTCTCCGATTGTCTGTCTCACAGTGAAACTCATCAAGCGTGCACGACACAGTTTGGCTACATCCCCACCGCACCTTGCTAGTGGAAAATGTAGCCTCCCGAGTTTATCAACTCCTGCAGACCAAATCTCTACTACCCCGGACCCTTCTCGGTCATTGAACCTCGGGGTTCAAACTCTAAAACCTCTCCAAGAGTCGACCTCGCGGCGGGTGCCCCAGATCTCCTCGTCGTTAATAGGACCGATGAGAAGTCTAGGTGTCGTAGTGACCACCCTTGTCAGAGTCACTCACTTACCGATCCCAAACTATGGCGAGCAGTGGCTTAAGTCTCGCTATCACCACCTAATCAAAATGCCCTTACCGTGGCATAAACAGATCTTCCCCTGCCTCGCCGCCTCTAAACCAGCAAGGCTGGCGGTAATACCAAATCAGAGAGGGGTCCCTACGACCGCTAAACCTCGGGGCGGTGAGTGTGTTTGTTCAGACCATGGGTTACACTGAACCCGTATCCTATTCCACGTAGGTGTGGGATCTCAGTCCCACCCCTCCGTTACCAAATCACGCTCTCTACTCTTGTTAACCATTCCTGAAACATTTCTGACCAAAAAGAGTCCAGGACAAAATCGGTCACTCCTAATCCCTACGAAGCTAGCGGCGATTTTCTAAGGCTCTGTAGTGCAATGCGATTTGACACGAAGTTACTTCTCAGAATGATAAAATCATGCATTTCACAGAATCACAGAAGCAGTTCATGCTTACTTCACCAAATCTTTTCCTAACACACAATTTTACGTACCTGAAACCTTTCCACAATCCCCCTTACTCGTAATACTTTTACCAGAATCCAGAAATCCCGAGTTCCGAAATCTGCAACTATCAGGATAACTCGAAGGATCAACTTTGTTCCACAATTTTATTTTGAAGTGGTTCAAGTAAGGAGGTGGCCAATCTCCGTACCAAACCATTCTAAAATAAAATGTAAAACAATAGTTGTCACTACAAGTCACCACTGACGACCAATATGGTCACTTACCTGCTCTGATACCAACTTGTCACCGCACGCCGCCCGAGCCCGGTTGCGGAGGCGGGGGCGCCGGGACGCCGGAAGCGGAAGCCGGAATGGAAAGGAGTGGCAGGTCCATCGAGACCCGCCGCGCGTAGCGGACCCGACAACGGAAAGATTGTGGAAGCAACCTAACGGAAATTTCATGCGTATAACCAAAATAAAATGCAACCACACAGTTTATGCATTAACAACAGAGTAAGCCCCGCCCTCCGTGGACGAGTGCTTACGCACCAACACATATATACATACAGAATTCACAGAACCTAAAGTGTCTAGCAAGCGCCAAGCGCTGAGAACATGCAATGAGCAGAATATATACATACTAAAACAATCATCACAATAATCCGTAAAGTATGCACATGCAACTACGAGCCAGCCCTAGGTCTAAACAACAAATACCTCGCGGGATTCAGACCAAGTAGACAAAATCCCGGCCCGCAAGGTGCAATGCTGCTCAACCCAACCAAGGCGAAGCCTCACGGAAACCTACTCCGCTGGTTGCTTACCAGTCTACAGAAACCCAAAAGCAGAACCCAAAAGGGTGAGTCCTAAAAGGACCCGTAAGGGATTTGGGGTAAGATAAGCATATGTAACCTGCAAAAGCAGAAAGATAATAATATACAGAATATATGCGCAGAAAAACAGAATATCGTGCATGTAATAAAAGCAGATCAGAATCCCGAAGGATGTGCGATACTAAATCGCCATAAACCCTTATAACCAATCGAGGCAGCGACCTCCCTCTAAGGGAGTCGAAGCCGAAGCTATTACAGAAGCATGTTGCACCAGCTTGGGTAGCGAACACACAACTATCGTAGGGTTAAAAGACAGTGTATGCCACAAGGCATACACCTACAGAATCACGAACGTACCTTAAAGCGAAATTTCCGAAATACTGCAAAGCGAAGTGCTACAATACATACACCTACGGACTACGAGAATATGCTCTAAGCATATAATCTTGAATTACTGCAGCAGAAAATGAAACTAAACATACACCTATCTTACCAAAAATAGCGAGAACCAAACCCTTACCTTACAAATCCAGTATTTGACCGATTCTGGATGATTTCCAAACCACGACCCGAAACTCAAACCCCTCTTTTTCTCACCTCGGAACCTCGAGAATCGACAAACCAAGTTGAATTAGAATCCTTATCGACCACACTACCAAACTACACCCCGACCCCCAAAACCTAAAATCCGTGAGAACTTCCGTAAAATTCCAGTTTTCACGAAACGTCGAATTCGAGAACCAACCTAGACAATGCAAGATTATACATTGACAAACATCATACAATAAGCGAACTGATCAAATCCAACCTTAAACCCTTCATTACCCGCCATTTTCCGATAATCCCGCTTAATTGTAACTTTTCCATTTCTTAACCGAATTCAACATTTCAAACTTCCATCCACTCCTAAATTCAACCCCAACACCATATTAACATCCAATTTAACCAAAATGAACCTCCAACATTGAAAAAGAATCATTCCAAAATTCGGTTCTTAACCAACTTTTTATCCAACTTCCAAATCAATCCATTCAAGCTTCCAATTAATCATTCTAACCACCAATTTCACTTCTAAACCATGAATGCTATCCAATTGCATCCAAAACAACAAAATGCACAATGAACACCAACCTAAGAATTCGGCCATTTGGGGCTTTTTGAACCAACTTGTTTTCCATCAAATTGAATCCACACATAAGCTTAGAATCATGCTGGGATTAACATACTTGAAGCATGAATCAAGATAACAAACACACATCATTTTGGAAAATTCCAAGAAAATTCGGCCATAAATGGTTTCTTCATCCAAGATGTGTTTTCCAAAATCCAACACTTGATTAACACTCCTTACTACCCAAGAACAACATACTAAAACATGGGAGGAAGAGAATCATCCTAGCTTATAGCTAAGAACAAACCCATCAAATGCAAAAACTCCTCTTTTCACCACTAATCTTCCAAACTAATGAGAAAAGAGGAGTTAGGGAGGTACTTACCACATGAAGAACCCAATTCCTCTTTGATTTGAGCCAAGATGAAGAACCTCAAGCTTGGAGGAGGAGCTCATCAATGGCGGCAGCAATGGAGAAGAAGAAGAAGAGAAATGAAAATGAAAAGTGAGATATATCCCTTTTATGAAATATTATGTCATAATATTTATTCCTACTCTTTAACCCATACCATTCCATCTTTAATAAGAGCTAGCCATGTGTCCCTCATAATATCTCCTCCCTATTGCTGCCGAAAAGAACAAATGCAGCCCATACCCATTTTATTAATTTTGCAACCAATTGCAAATTAACTCCCAATTTTTCCGAAAGTTCCAATTAATTTTGACCAAAAATATTTACCGAACTCCAAAATTAACGAAACTTGGACACAACCCTCAGAATATTATAACATTCACAGAACATTTTTCAGAAACTCATTTACCTTTCCGGAGTGTCCTACCGAGCTCGCTGAACCCGAACCAAAACCCGACGTGCGAGCATGTCAACCTGAACCGAAATTCCGTCACTCCAAAATTCTATAAAAATACCCATAAATTCCATCTTAAATTATAACACAACTTACCCCAAAGCCGTCAGAAAAATTCCATCCCGAGCCCCGGGATTCCCGTCCCAAGCCCCGGGAGTCGCCCAGAACCGAACGTCCCGCCCCAAATATTAAACTCCACAAACACCTCCGGGACATTCACACGACTCCAAAACTGCAAACGGCTTCCCAAACTGAGGTCTCGAGAGCGCTACCGAGCCCGCTGTACGTCCCGAGGCGACACCGACAACCCCTACGCCAGAAAAATATTTTCGGCGGAAGCGTCCGGGGACCCACACGACCTCAAATACGGAAGGGTTCGCCAAAATGATACTCGGATAGGGCTCGGGAGCCGCCTGAACACCGAAAAACGTGACCCGCAGGCCAAAACCGGAGCCCCGGGTCACCCGGTCGCAACCCGCTCGGGGTGACCGTAACAGTACCTACCCCCTTACGGAGTTCTTTCGAGAACTCACCCCCCCACTTATTATGTTTTCAGGGGATCCGGACAAACGACCTGCGGTGTAGATCTACCGCAGTTATCGTTGTGCTTTTTGGCTTTAAGGTACTTATACATTAAGTTGGGGGTGTTTTCTCGTTAGATACTTTAGTGATCTTACTGAGTTGGGTTTGACATATATATTCTCCTGTTTATGTTCAGCACGCAGCAGTTGTAGCTAGCAAGGTAACACTGGTTTTGGACTTGGCTCTGTAGGTAATTTTGCATATAGGATGTTTTCAGCACTTGGTCTGTATATTATTCGTAGGAAGTTTCCGGCCCTACGAAGAGGGCAGAACTTCTTCTGCCTGTATATCTTATCTGCTTTTCCTCGCGCGCGATATTCTGTAAAACCACTAACGTGTCTCGGGTGCAGGTTTAGGACTAGAAAGATGTCGTAAAATCTGCAACACGACTTAACCTTAAAGCTGAAAGGAAAAGCGTTTTAAGGGTTGGGTTTGAGTCCACACAAAAAACCGTTTTAAGAGAACTCCGTTTTCAACCGCCGCCGACTCAGCGAGCTTTCGGAACCATCGACAACCGCGCTTCCAGCATTACGGGCGGTGGGGTGACAAAGTGATACTTCCATACCTAGGGATCCGCGTAGATATACGCCCCCTGCGGGGGGATCCAAGTTTGGATGAGCCATCCACGAACATGTCCCACTCTGGGGGTATGGGTTGTGGTGCGGGGCCTTGCTCAGCGGCCGGGATGATGTCAACATCCGAGAATTCCGCAATGAAGTCAGCGAGGGCCTGGCCCTTAATCGCCCTCCTGGACTCATAGTTGATATTGAAGCCACCCATTTCGATACACCATTTGGCGAGGCATACGAATGTTCGGGCCGCTGAGGATCTCTGGATTGGCAAGTCCGTCCGGACGATAATTGTGTGCCTTTGGAAGTAGGGCTTAAGCTTTTCGCGCTGCGTATACCGAGAGATAGCCTTTTGAAGGGGAGGATACCTTTTTCCGTATCCTGGAGGGTGTGGCTGGTGTAGTAGGCCCAGTCATTGTTTGGCAGCTTCCTCCTTGATAAGGACGAGGCGGCGCTCTTGTCCGAGGTGGCAAGGTAGAGGACCAGGTCATCGCACCGGTCTTGGACACTTGAGTGTGGGGAGATCTTGCAAGTGTTGCTTGATTGAGTCATATGCATCCTGGCATTCCTCTGTCCACCTGCAAGCCTTCTTCCTACGGATTTGATCGAAGAAAGGTCTGCAGCGGTCGCTGAGTTTAGAGACGAACCGTCCCAAGGCAACCAGCTTTCCTGCTAGTTGATGTACTTCTTTGAGCCCCTTAAGGGTGCGAAGATTGGTGATGGCTTCAATCTTTTTGGGATTCGCATGAATCCCTCCCTTGGAAATCTGGTAACCCAGAAACTTGCCTTCGCCAACACCAAAGATGCATTTCTTTGGGTTCAACCGCATGTTATACTTGCGGAAGTTGGAGAATGTTTCCTCCAAGTCTATGAGGTGTGTAGAGGTGGCCTTGCTTTTAACCACTATGTCATCTACATAGGCCTCGAGATTTCGGCCAATTTGATTGGCGAAGACCTGATTCACAAGCCTTTGGAAAGTAACCCCCGCATTCTTTAAACCATAGGGCATTCTGATATAATGGTAGACGGCTTCGCCAGTAGCGAAGGCGGTTTTTTACCGCGTCCTCTGGGTCCATAAAGACTTGGTGGTACCCGCTATATGCGTTGAGGAAATAGAAGACAGAGTGATGAACGGTTGAGTCAACCAGTTGATCAATAGAGGGTAGGGGATAGGGTCCCTTGGGCAGGCCCTATTAACCCCTTTGTAGTCTACGCAAAGTCACCACTGACCGCCCTCCTTATCGGCGAGGACTATATTAGCAACCCACTCAGAGTAGTGAACCTCCTTGATTATATTTGCCTCAAGCAATTTCTGCACTTCAGTGCGTACAAAGTCCTTACGGTCGGGGGCCATGCCCCTTGTTTTCTGTCTAACCGGGCTAAAGCCGGGAGTACACTTAACTTGTGAGAAATAATAGCGGGATCCACACCTGGTAAGTCTTCAGGGCTCCATGCGAAGATGTCGCTGTTTGCAGGGAGGAGATGGATGAGTGCTTGTTGATCTTGCCCTTCAAGGTCTTTTCCCACCCGGAACTTCTTGCCAGGAGAAATTTCAATTTCGTCAAAGGCCCCGGATAAATCAGGAGCAGCCTCGTCTGAGGGTCCAGTTTCCTCCATGGGTGCCTTTCTCTTAGGCTCTGATGGCTTGGGGAGCTGAGGAGGTCCCGCAAGGGCAGAGACATAATTGCCTCTGGCCACATTTTGGTTGACAAAGATGTAGGCATCCCGGCCTTGATGTGGAAAACCAAAGTCAGGGCCAGCACATCACAGCGGACGTGGAACTAAGTTTGAGTGTGGCCTTGATGATGGCGTTGTATGGTGTAGGGAGATCCAGGACAATAAAGTCCACAAAGCTGGAGTGGCACACTTGCTTCTTCTCTTTGGTGGTCCCCATCATCATGTAGGGGAGCGTGATTAACCCCAAAGTTGGGATTTCATCCCGTCCCACTCCAAAGGTGGCCCCCTTCGCGGGTTGGATTTGCGACAAAGGCACCTTGGCTTCAACAAGAGTGTGCTTGTAGATCACATTGGCATTTGCCCCTGTGTCCATGTAGACTCTGTCAATGTCCCATCCCGCAATACGGGCAGTGATAACCAAAGGGTCCGCGTGAGGCACTGCAACAGAGGTTCCATCGCGGCGATGCAGTAATTGAGTAGAGGAGTAATCGATCTGGTAGATCTGCCTCATGTGACGGTGTCTTGCCGACGCGCCTTCGCACTGCGTGATTACGCTGATATGCCCCCTTGCTGGGGGAATTTGGACCAGATTCTCCTGATCTAGGTTTTCTTTGGGAGCGATGATGTGGACATCGACCCAACTCCACCACGAGAGTCTCCTAGCCCTTTCCAAAGTCTCAATGGACCTTTAACCCGAGCGCGGTTGAGGAAAATGCAAGACAAGCTTCAAGCCTTCATTCGGATCATGGCACAAGGAGAGGAGCGAAATGAGGACCAGGACCGCGCCATCAAGCTTCAAGACATGGGTATTCAAGTGGAAGGACCACCCAAAGCTATGGAAACCGTCACACTCACCACCCTTGGAACCGATGAGGAGTCCACGCGCCCCACGCGCCAAGGCGGCCCTCACAAGCGCCCCACGCGCCAACCTCCCTTCCCGGACCCGACACCACCACCTTTGGGATGTTGCACCACCTTCCCAAGCCTTGAAGACACCAGAAAGTGAAGTTCCCGCGCCGGCCAAGCCAACAACGCGCTCCACGCGCCTCCATGGGCCTTCCCCACGTTTCTCCAAGTTGGGCCGGCCCAATTTCATCCCATAATCTGAAATGTGGACTTATTCATTTGAATTTGAATGTTGTTTAAGATATTTAGGCAAAGGGAGGGAAAAGAGGTAGTGGAGGTCTTTATCCAATAGTTTTGGCTAATGGTTGGGTATTGCCCACACTTGCCAAACTAGGTAAGATTCCTCCCTTCCACCTTCCCATTTATGGAAGTGCCATCATGCCTTCCTTTTCTTACATGGAAATGGTAAGTGGACACAAGAGGGAGTTGCCAAAAGTGTCTACAACACTTTGGGTAATACCCTCCACTCACCATCTCTCATGTCTAAATAGGAGACATGTATGTAACTCAATTTCAGTTTTGAATCCGAAAATTGAACTCCAAAGAGAGCCATTTCGGTTTGAACACTCACTTCTACCAATCCATTCCCTTGTTCCATGCTTTGTGGTTCAAGAATTATATCTAGTATTGCCCAATCAAGTAGTTGAGAGGTGCTAGATCCATCTCTACCCCTTGGCACTCAAAATATTGCTTCACCAAGTAGTGAAGAGGTGTTTTGAATTCGGCCGGAAAGTTACAAGTGTTCGTGTTCATCATCCAAGCTAGATCCTTTCGAAGGTTGATCAATCCATGATCACATCAAGCGACCCCGCCTACGGTCCCCCTGACGGCGATCCTCCTGATTATTTTCCCGCCTGCGACCTCCATCATCATGGAGCAAGAATTCCCGGAGTTTGCCTTGAGCAAGCATATCCCCAATCATGCACTTGAGCTCAAAACAGTCCTCAGTGTCGTGACCCTTGTCACGGGCACCCCCACATTATGCCTCTTTGTCTAAGTGATTGGAAGTGTCTCATGCATTTATTTAAGCTTTGGTCCTTGATCCTGATGCATTTTAGAATCCTTAGAATCCAATTTTTGATGTGGGCACGCCCACTCGATTTTAGTTCACTAACCCTTGATGCCTCTTCAAGTTTGTTGTGGTGTCTTAAGATTTGTAGGGACAATTTCCTTATGAATCCGAGGACGGATTCTTCTGAAGAGGGAGGGTATGATGTGGACATCAGCCCCATTTTTGTGACAAAGGGCAATCTTTCCTCCAGAGGGTCCAAAGGACCCTTGGCGAAAGCGCCGGAGGAGGAAAGGCAGCAAACTAGGCCCCGGCAAGGCCCCAGAAAGGCCAAGTTCGCAAGGCTCTTGGCGAATCCTTTTTCTTTGGCAAGGCCATGCCCCAGCGGCGAACCCGTGGTCATTGGCGAACCCATTAACCCTGGCGAACCCATGGCCCTTTTGGGCGAACTCAAGGCCATTTGTGAATCCATGGCTCTTTGCGACCCCATGATCGTTGGCGAAGGTGTTCACCAAGCAGAAGAGGCCTCCATACGCAAGTCAGGCGGACCCTTCAACTTGAGCGGAGGCCCTCTTCCTCCCATTTCCCGCCAACTACAATTCCTGGGGAATTAGGAGCCGCTAAAGCAGGTAGCCTACACTGTCACCTCGCCTGCCACCTCTCTTTTCGCCCACCATAGATTCAGGAGGCTGGTTCCCTTGTCAAGTCACACATTACTTTTCTTCACCTTTTTCCTTCTATATAAGGAAGCTTGTAACCTTAGTAAGAGGTAGAACTCATTTTGTAAGAACACATATTTGCGGAGATACGCATATTGTTCTTCGTGGGTCTCAAATCTTGCTCCACCAATCCATTAGTGATCCATTGCAAGAGGATCCAATATAATACCTAGCATTGTTTGATCTCGTAGTCAAAAGGTTCTAGGTCCCATTTTCCTTTCCCAGGCATTTTCAAGGGCATTGCCTCACCACGTAGTGAGGAGGTTCCCTTGGCCGACTTGTGTTTCCTTGTTTCTTCCTCTGTTTCATTTCCACTCTTCTGGAAACCGCCTCCAATGAGCTAGATCCGAGCTCGTGATCACTTACCCCCCCCGTGATCACATCACGAGGGCCCCGTGCGAAGCCTATAGGCGCAAGCAAAGCCGCCCAGCCTTCAGGCTAAGTCCCAATAATGCATTTTTGTATTTCCCTTCCATTCCCACATAAAATACAATTTATGGAGAGATGGAAGGGATAAAATAGGTAGCCTGCAATGTCACTTCCATCACCATCCCTTCCAATCCCTTAAATCAAGGGATCTGGTCCCTAACCCATACCTCCCATAAATCTCACCCATGCTTCCTTCTACTATAAATGGAGGAGCTTTCTTTTGTAATAGAAAGAACTAATTTTAAAGAAAAGCTTGAGAAGGACAATTCCTCAAGCCGTTTATGGGTTCTCAAATCTTGCTTCGCCAATCCTTAGTGATCCATGCAAGAGGATCCAATATAATACCTAGCATTGCCTCACCTCGTAGTGAGGAGGTTCTTGGTTCCATCTTCCTCTCCCAGGCATTTTCAAGGGCATTGCCTCACCTCGTAGTGAGGAGGTTCCCTTGGCCGACTTTGTTTCCTTCGTGTTCTTCCTCTGTTTCGTTTCCATTCTTGCTGGAAACCGCCTCCTTCGAGCTAGATCCGAGCGCGTGATCACTTACCCCTCCCGTGATCACATCAAGTGGTATCAGAGCCAAAGTGCTTGCTGGAGGTACCGTATCAGTTGTTTGTTTTCTTCAAGTAAAACCATTGCCTTCTTTCTTACACTTGAAGAAAAACGTTTTTGTTGTTGTTCATGAGAAACCGAAAATATTTGTATTTGTGCGTGGTTCATGTGACTAGAGTAAAAGCTCATGTGTGGTGAATAGTGTTCTTGAAAAGTTCATGAAAAAGGGAGTAATTTCGGATTTGGAAGTGGAAAGGTGTTGTATTGTGTGAAAAAGTGCAAAAGAAAGGTTGTAAAGAAAGAGAAAATGATGAACAAGTCCATGTGTTCTTGAGTGTTCTTGGTGTTCTTGAGATGTTCATATGAAGTTCATACCAAACTCATATGAATAGTACTTTTGATCCAAAAATATTTTATGAACTTGCACCAAAGGTGTTTGTGTTTATAAAGAGCCTTTTCTACTTCACTCCTAATGTGTTTCCTTAAGGATGAAAACACCTCACACTTGATCTAGCTTGACAATGGATGAACACTTGTAGGAAAGGTGGAAAATCAGATTGCGGAAGCTTTGAAAACAATGGATATGGCCGCCAACTCCTCTTGAATCTTTGTTCAAGCAAAGATGGTGTTTGTGCCTTGGCGACTCCTCCTTCTTGATACTTGAGAAGTTCAAGACAAAGCAAGCCTTTGTTGCCAAAATGGGGGATGTAAATGGATCCAACACCTCCTTCTTCAAGTGAGAAGACAATCTTGGATTTGAATAAACTTGCTCAAGAAACTTGGACAAGAGTTGAGTGGAAAGTGAAGATAGATCAACAAGAGAATGCTCTCAAGTATGCAAAGGTGTTTGATATTCTGAATTGTGATGATAAGGGCGTGCCTAGCCTCCTTTTATAGTACAAGGAAGGCTCATTTTAGCACACAATAAGTATGGCTATTAAACTAGGCATTTCCTCCACATAAATGGTATAATGAAGGAAATCAATGAAAATACTAAATTCTCAATGACTATATGCTTAAATCTGATTTATTCTAGCCTAATATGATGTAAAATAGCCGAATGTAAGAAAAGAAAACGTTTGGAAAGAGTTAAAGGCAAAATAAGGCCTTAAAACACCTCATTAAGGCTCCAAATGCTCCATAACTCCTCCAATAACTCTCCAACGGCTCCACCATTAATTCTCAACGTCTCTTAGCTCCTCTTGGCTGTTTCTAGCCGTTTGGAAGTCATTCATCCATGGTTGCATCATAAAAGTGCCATTTTGGGAGCCCGGTTCAACATGTAGGGCACCTCGGTCTTGTGTAGGGCAGGGGTACCCTTCATTTGTAGGGTACCCTACATTTTAGGACACTTTGAAGAGTTCACCAACTTGTCATTTGGAACACTTTGAGTACTTGGTTGGTGGACTTGATTTGGAGGGCACCAGTGGGTGTGGGGTACCCTAGGAGTGGAGGGTACCCTTGGAGTGTAGGGCACCCTTGAGAAAGGTCCTCCTTGGCATTAGGATGGGCCAATTTGGACATGTCTTGGGCCAAGGTGTTGTGAGTGACCTTGGGCCAAGAGTTGAAGGAATGGGCCTTGAATTGAGTTGGGCCCGGTTCTTCCATATTGACTTGGGCTTGAGAGGTGTTGGGAGCCCAAATGGTGATGGTGAAGAGATGGGAAACATTTTGGGCATTGGGCTGGACCAAGTTGAAGGCATGGGCTGCCTTTCCTTCATCTTCTTGAAGTTCTCCACTTTGCTCCTCAAACTTTGCAAAAGTTCTCATGAGCATGTTAAGAGTCTCCTTTGCTTTCCTTGCCATGCTTCTTGTGATAGGTCCTCCAAGTCCTTGAAGAGGGTCTTGAATCCTTGCCTTGGGCTGCTCCATATCATCCTCCCCCTCTTCAAGAGATTCCGTCCTCGGAATTAAGTCTTCATGTGTACCTTCAAAAGGAGAAAGATCCTTAACATTAAAAGTAGCATGGACTCCATATTTATCATTAGGCAAGTCAAGATTATAAGCATTATCTCCCCTTTTTGCCACGATTTGGAATGGTCCATCTCCTCTTGGTGCAAGCTTGTTCTTCCTTACTTGAGGAAACCTTTCTTTCCTCAAGTGAAGCCAAACCCAATCACCAACATCAAAGGTGATTTGCTTGCGGCCCTTGTTAGCTCTGTTTGCATATGCCTCATTTTGCTTGGTTATTCTTTCCTTGACTTTCTCATGCAATTCCTTCATTTGCTTAGCTTTGGCTTCTCCATTCTTGTGAGCTGCATCATTTAAAGGTAAAGGAATTAAGTCCAATGGTGTCAAAGGATTAAAACCATACACAATCTCAAAAGGGCTATAAGATGTAGAAGTATGAAATGCCCGATTGTAAGCAAACTCAACATGAGGCAAAAACTCTTCCCATTGTTTCAAGTTCTTATTTAGAAGTGTCCTAAGTAATTGTATCATGGTTCTATTTGTTACCTCGGTCTGCCCATCAGTTTGTGGGTGACTAGAAGTTGAAAACAAAAGCTTAGTTCCAAGTTTTGCCCATAATGTCTTCCAAAAGTGACTTAGAAACTTAGAGTCTCTATCACTAACTATTGTTCTTGGCAATCCATGAAATTTGACAACCTCTTTGAAAAACAAGTTAGCAACATGTGTAGCATCATCCGTTTTATGACATGGTATGAAATGTGCCATTTTAGAAAAACGGTCTACTACCACAAAAATTGCATCATGTCCTCTAGATGTTCTAGGAAGTCCGGTGACAAAATCCATAGAAATGTCTATCCAAGGAAGAGAAGGAGTAGGGAGTGGAGTATACAACCCGTGAGGCTCAAGTTTAGACTTAGCCTTTTTGCATGTGATGCATTGTGAACAAAGCTTGTCCACATCCTTCCTCATGTGTGGCCAAAAGAAATGCTCATTCAAGGTCTCCATTGTCTTGAGTTGGCCAAAGTGTCCGATTAGTCCTCCTCCATGAGCTTCCTTGACAAGTAGGTCTCGAATAGATCCCCTAGGAATACAAAGCTTGTTAGTCTTGAAAAGATAACCATCAAAGATATAATAGTTATCAAAACCTTGTTGCAAGCATGCTTTGTATATGGAACCAAAATCAACATTATCTTCATACAAACTCTTCATATGCTCAAAACCCAAAATCTTAGAATCTAGCATATTCATAAGAGCATATCTCCTAGACAATGCATCAGCTACAATATTTTCTTTACCTTTCTTAAACTTAATCAAGTAAGGAAACGACTCAACATATTCCATCCATTTAGCATGTCTTTTAGAAAGTTTACCTTGTCCTTGCAAATACTTAAGTGAATAGTGGTCAGTATGTATGACAAACTCTTTAGGAAGAAGGTAATGAGACCATACCTCTAAACTTCTAACAAGTGCATAGAGTTCTTTGTCATATGTTGAATAATTCAATGGCCCATCACTTAGTTTTTCACTAAAGTATGCAATTGGCTTACCTTCTTGTGTGAGCACGGCACCAATACCTATGCCACTAGCATCACATTCTACCTCAAAGGTCTTACCAAAGTCCGGAAGTGAAAGAACAGGTGCTTGAATCAACCTCTCTTTCAAGGTGTCAAAAGCCTTTTGTTGCTTCTCACTCCATTGGAATGGAACTTCTTTCTTCAAAAGCTCATTGAGAGGTGCGGCTATGGTTGAGAAATCCTTGAAAAAGCGTCGGTAGAAGCTTGCAAGTCCATGAAAGGACCTTACCTCGGTCACACTTGTTGGTGTAGGCCAATCCTTGATAGCTTGTACCTTGGACTCATCTACACTCAAACCATTTTCACTAACAACATAGCCAAGGAAAACAATTCGGTTAGTAGCAAATGTACACTTTTTAAGATTAGCGTACAACTTTTGACTCTTAAGTGTATCAAATAGCAACCGAAGGTGTGAAACATGATCATCAAGTGTGTGGCTATAAACAAGTATGTCATCAAAATAAACAACCACAAATTTCCCAATGAAAGCTCTTAAAACATGGTTCATCAATCTCATAAAGGTACTTGGTGCATTGGTTAGTCCAAATGGCATGACAAGCCATTCATACAAACCAATGTTAGTCTTAAAAGCGGTTTTCCACTCATCACCTTCTTTCATCCGAATTTGGTGATATCCACTTTTAAGATCTACCTTAGAAAATACCTTTGCTCCACTTAGCTCATCAAGCATGTCATCAAGGCGTGGAATGGGATGTCTATACTTGATGGTGATCTTGTTGATTGGGCGGCAATCCATGCACATCCGCCATGAACCATCACTCTTTGGAACCAATAAAACGGGCACGGCACAAGGAGAAAGGCTCTCTCGGATGTATCCCTTCTCAAGGAGTTCTTGCACTTGCTTTTGTATCTCCTTTGCCTCCTCTGGATTGGTTCTATAATGTGGTCGATTTGGAATTGGCATTCCGGGCACCAAATCAATTTGATGCTCAATGCCTCTTATGGGAGGTAAACCAACCGGATCATCAAACAATTCCTTGTATTCCTGCAATAAAGAAGTCAAAAATGGAGGAATTTCTTTCTCTTTGTCCATGGTTAGAAGACAATTATTAGGCATAAAAAGAAAACAATGCTTTTGACCCAAAAGAGCTTTTTTAATGTGTTTCTCTTTAGCCATGGAAATGGAACCCTCTTGTCTTCTCTCAATCTCACTTTTTCCACTAGATATTCTCTCACCGTCCCTTGACTCTTTTGACTCTTGCAAATCCACTTGGGATTTCATTTTGATTTTAGGATCGTCTTTAAACATGCTTCTCATGTTCGAAGTCATCAATACCGAAGAAGGGATTATGAGTATGTACCTTTCTTACGGACGCAGCTTAAGAATCTTAGAGATTCTTGCTCCTTGTTGATGTTGAAGACTCGGCACTGGGAACACCTTAAGGGCGGCTTGAAGATGATTTATCTCCAAGGTGAGTTCCACTCACAATGCTCCTAGAATGCCTTCTAGTTTCGCAAGAGGAAGTAGGAAGAGAGAAGAGAGAACCAATGCTGGTTGTGGGATGAGAAGAAATGGCGCATCCTCCCTCTATTTATAGAGGAGGATGGGCTGCCAATGAGAGGGCACAATGCCCTTTCATTTGCGAAATAACATGTCCCTAGGACCAAGGGCTGCAACCAATGCCCCTTGGTCCATGAGACATGTCTCATGCCTTTGCCTTTTCAATTAACTAATTAATTAGAAAAGGAATAAATAAATAATTGTGTCTAATAGGAAATTAATTAACTAATTAATTAATTATCCAAAATATGGTGAAGAGGCAAGGAGGTGACCCATGCCCCGTGCCCATTCGGCCATGGGACATGAGACATGTCCCTTTGGCCGAATGGTGCAAGGCATGGGGTGCACCCCCTTGCCTAGAGGCACCTAGGGCGAAGGGGCACTCACACCCCTTGCCTATGGCCGAATGGGTGTGAGGCCCCCCTTAGGGTGCCCTTTCGGCACCCAAGGGTGCTACGCACCCTTCGGCCTAAGCCGAAGGTGTGCTTGGCCCTCTCCGACACCTTTTCACCAATTTACGCACCTTTCCGCCAAGAGACACGTCTCTTCGCCAAAAGGTGCCTAGACACATTTGTACCGAGCTCACATAGAGCTAGTCCAAGACATATTAAATCATCCATTGAGCTCCTTGAGCTCATATCAGCTCACTAAGAGCAGATACACATCTCTCTAGCTCAAACACTCAGATTGAGCTGAGTTGAGCCGTGCTTAGCTACCTTTAGCTAGCCCAGTCATCTTGGTGCGCAAGAATTCCAACAAACTCCCACTCGCACCAATGATGATCTTTGAGCACAAGCTCCCACTCGAATAAAACACTTCCTCATACTAAAACAAACACTTTGGCAAACTATATAAAAGGAGTTGTGAGTGCGACCTTAAGGCATCCACACCGTACCTCTTCCATTGAGGTTGTTAGACTCTCAAATGGAAGATTGTCCTCTCAAACTCACTTGAACACTTCAAGTGTTTGTGTGTTATTCAAATTTTCTTGAACTTAACAAGACATGCTTGAACATCTTCAAGCTTTACTTGAACTACTTCAAGTAGTGCCTTTAGAACCCCAAGACATATGGTACATATTCTTAACCACGATCAGTCTCTTTCATTTAAATGATGACTGTGTTAAGTGTCAGTACTCTTTAATTCGTATTATCCCCAATTCAGACCTTATCATGTTGTACCAATGCAACATGTGAGCTCAAAGGTTGAATTTAGGACTCATGTACCAAGTTTCACTTGTCTTTCCTTTACACTCTACCCGCTTAATGATCCATATAGATTTAGTTACCCAAAGGAGGATACTCCAGCCGCATTCATCTGCGACCTTCGACAACCAATCAAAGTAACTTTGTCAATGTGAATCATTAACACGAGTTAAAGTGATTAAGGGTCCAATCGAAGAATTCTCACACTACGCAAGGTTAGAGACAACTTGCTTAAATTCTTCTTTTGGTCGAATTTCATGGTCATAGGATCTTTGCAACATACTTACAAAGATTCTATTAACACTTCTTAGGGTGTTTTACAAACACCACTCCCACTTGGAGTGATATCACTTAGAATGAGGGTGTGTCATTTCTCCCTCTTAAAACACCTCGAGTGTGCTCCTTCTAACATATAAAAGGAGGACATGTCACAAGCCATGAAATTTCTGTGCAAGCCCGAGCTTACACTCACACATAGGCTAGAATGTATCGAGTGTCATACAAAATCGGTGCGAGCACCTCATCTTGATTATTCAGATCAAGGCGACATAAAAGTATACCAAAGTGTCATGTGTTGTAACATGACTCCCACTCAATAGAGTAACATTGCATGTCACATGTTTCCTGAAGAAACAACACACTATTTGAGTCTTTGGTAGTCTCATCCTTGGTCTACTTAAGATCAAGGGCGAATGACTTGGTGTGAGAAAGTCATTCTCAATGCCTATGGTGGACATGTTCATTTGTTCATTGTGTGTTATTAATGGAACTAAGTAAATGACATCAAATAATTACTTTATTGATCATCATTATACATATATACATGTGTGACACCAAAGTGGTGAAAGTCATACAACAATTAGTATATTTACAATCTCCTAAGACCCATTGCTCGGACATGACGAGCAAACACAATGGGTGGCAATGGCTTAGTGAGAGGATCTGCCACCATAAGGTCTGTTGAGATGTATTCAATTTTGACTTCACCTTCTTCAACTGCATCTCGAACGAAATTATATTTCATGCTAATGTGTTTGGTTTTCCATGATACTTGGGGTCCTTGGTGTAGGCCATAGCTGCCATACTATCACTGTAGATAGTAATGGGCTTACTTATTTTGACCATCGACTCCAAGTTTTTAAGAAAATAACCAAGCCACGGGGCTTCTGGACAGCCGAGGCACAAGAAAGCGAATTCTGCCTCCATGGTTGATAAGGCTGTACAAGTTTGTTTCTTACTACACCAAGTAGTAGCGCCCCATTTAGCAAGAAAATATAACCACTTGTAGATTTGCTAGAATCTCTATCTCCTCCCCAATCGGCATCAGAATAGCCGTGTAAACCAAGGGTTTTTCCTTGATAACATAGCCAATAATCCTTAGTACCTTTAAGGTATCTAAGGATCCTCTTGACATTCTTCCAATGCTCCATGCCAGCTTCGAAGAATATCTAGCAAGTAAACCGACCGCTTGACTTATGTCTGGCCGTGTACAAATCATGGCGTACATAAGGCTACCAATGGCACTAAGGTAAGGTATCTTAGTCATTTCTTCCTTGTCTTTTGGAGTCTTAGGACATAAGTCCTCTCCAATTTTGCAACCATATGCAAGTGGGGTGTTCATTGGCTTAGAGTTGGTCAAGTTAAACCTCTCAAGAACTTTATCTATATAAAGCTCTTGTGAAAGTCCTAACATATGCTTCTTTCTGTGTCGATGTATCTTAACACCTAGGATATAAGAAGCTTCCCCAGTCCTTCATTTTGAAGGTGGAGGACAACCATCCTTTGATGGCGAGCAACAACTCCAAGCTACTACTTGCAATTAAAATGTCATCGACATATAATGTCATAATGGCAAAAGCTGGACTCTTTGAAGAACAAGTACACACAATGGTCTTCATGCATCATCACAAAACCATAGCTTGTGACTGCATGATGAAACTTCAAGTACCACTGTCTTGAAGCTTGTTTGAGACCATATATAGACTTCTTTAGTCTACATACCTTGTCTTCTTGACCTACTTGTACAAACCCTTCGGGTTGTTTCATGTAGATCTCTTCACTCAACTCACCGTTGAGGAAGGCTGTGGTTACATCCATCTGATGCAACTCAAGGTCCAAGTTTGCCACTATCGCAAGTAGCAATCTGATGGAATTAAACTTAACCACGGGAGAGAAAGTGTCTTTGAAATCAACACCTTCCTTCGTGTAAAGCCTTTGGCCACCAACCGGGCCTTGTACCTTTCGATACTCCCATCAGAGTTCTTCTTTATTTTAAGAACCCACTTATTGCCGATCGCTTTTCGGCCACGAGGAAGATCAGACAATTCCCATACCTCATTTTCATGCATTGAATGCAACTCATCATTCATTGCCTTTAGCCACTCTTCTTTCTGTGCCCCTTCAAGAGCTTCTTTGACATTACTTGGCTCATCGATCTCGCACGAGACCAAGTATGTCTCACCTTCCGATAGTCCCCACCTTTTAGGTGCTTTGGACTCGAGTTGATCTTCTCAAGCTGGGGTGGAGGTGTTGGCTCTTGAAGTACCTCAACTCCCTCTTGAACAGATCCCTCGGTTTGGGATCCTGTTCATTCGAGTCCATGTGTATGGGCTCATTCTGGAAAGCCTCGGCTTGTTCCGGTTGAGGTACTCCCTGCAGGTAGGTACAGTCCTTGTAACCGGCACTTGTGAAGTGCCCGGTTGACCTTCTTCTAGGATCGGGCCTATTGAGGCTAAATCATCACTTTCGCCAACTTTTGGAAACTCCGTTTCCACAAACTTGGCGTTTCTTGCATCAAACACCAAACCCTTCTTTAAACTGAGATCCAAGAACACATAGCCCTTGGATTCCGTACAATATCCGAGAAAAGCACACTTCTTTCCTCTTGGTCCCAATTTTCCCAACGGATGGTCGGGATTATGTACGTAAGCTAAGCAACCCCAAGGCCGCAAGTAGCTTAAGTTCGGGGTCCTCTTCATCCATAACTCATATGGAGAGGAGTCGATGTCCTTGGTAGGTACCCTATTGAGAATGTGCACCGCACATAGCAGCGCATCACTCCAATAGGTCACATCCAGGTTGGCTTTAGCCATCATGGAACGTACCATGTCCATCAAAGTTCGGTTCTTTCTTTCGGACACACCATTTCTTTGGGGTGTCCAAGAAAGGGTGAACTCTCTAGCAATGCCTTTTGACTCACAAAAGGCCTTGAATGCAAGTGAACTGTACTCACCACCTCTGTCAGTCCTTAAGGACTTCACTTTCTTATCTACTTGGTTCTCAACCAAGTGTACATATTTCTGAAAATATGCTAAGGCCTCTGCCTTGGTTTTGAGTAAGAAGACGTGGGTGAATCGTGTACAGTCATCAGTAAAAGTGATGAAGTACTTGAACCCATTTCTGGATTCAATTCTCATAGGTCCACAAAGATCAGAATGGACTAAACTTAGTGCCTCGGTTCTCCTAGTTGCCCTCCCAAAGGGCTTTCTCGTTGCCTTGCCTTCTAAGCAAGGTTGACAAGTTCGCAGGACAACCTTGGTCAAGGATTCAAGCAAGCCACTTTTGGCTAACTTATTCATCCTATCTTGTCCTATATGTCCCAACCGTTCATGCCACAGATTTTGATCTATGACTTTAGTCACGTGGCAACTAGGAGTTGCAACAGAATGGCCATCGGGCCTTAACTCATACTGTCCATTATTAACTAAGCATTTTGTGAGAACTTGATTATCCTTTAATATAGTTACACTATCATTAAAGAATTGAAAGCAATAATTGTACTTCAACATGGCAGAAATAGAAATTAAATTTCTACAAATATTAGGTACATATAATGTGTCCACAAGATACAAATATCTATTACACAAGGGAACCTTACAGGTTCCTATACCAACTACTTCTAATTTTGCATCATTCCCCACCGAGACGTGCTTCACACCTCTTGGGAGCTTGCGGTACGCCACAAACCAGGACTTGTCCCGAGCTATGTGGTCTGTTGCTCCTGAGTCTACAATCCACAAAGAATTGCTTTCGATTAGCATAGTACATGACGTCACATGTGCTATTGAAGTAGAAGGTTCAAAATGTACCTTAGGTGCACTTTTGCAATCTTTTGCAAAGTGTCCTTTCTTGCCACGGTTGAAGCACTTGAGCTTCGAAACGTCCCTTTTCTTCTTTCCGGGCCCGTTTCCTTTTCCCTTTCCCTTACCCTTGCCTTTGAAGCCGCCCTTTTTCCCACCCTTGAACCACTTCTTCTTTTTACCCCCGTTGTTATCGGAGGTATTGGCAACATATGCCTTGGAGTGGTCCTTGAGAGCCATTACTTCAGCCTCAAGTAAAGGTGACGGGCGATGTCATCAAAGGTCTTAATCTGAGGTTGTGGCGTAAGTTGACCTTCATCAACTGCCACTCCTCATCAGTAAGGACCTTATTATTGCTTGCACTGCTGCTCGTCGGTGAGGTCGTGCCCAGCTTGTTTAAGCTGATGAATCATTCGTGACATCTCACGAAGGTGGGCACTCATGGTGTGATCTGCTCGTTTACCATAGTTCTCAAACCTTAGTATCATTGAGCGTTGTTTCTCCACGGAAACATCTCCATACTTGGCCTTCACAGCATCCCAGATGCCTTTGGCCGAGGGTAGCATGGAGAACTCCACCATGATCTCATCCACCATTGTGGACAAGAGTGTGACTCTACACATAGAGTTCTTTTTAAGGTAGGCTTCATAAGCCACCCTACTTCCCCCTTCTGCGGGGGTTGACCTCAGCATCGAGCACCTCAAGTGTCTCTTGCTCAGTTAAGATGAACTTGACCTTCTGCTGCCAAATTAGATAGTTTTCACCATCCAATTTGAGGTCACGGTTCAACTCTGCTACTATGTTCTTAGTAGCCATCTACAAATATGCAATTCACATGTTTTAGATTCCAATTCACACAATTAGACTTATTCAAGCAATATGTTCATGAAATAACTTAGTTTATACCCAGACGTAGCAAAGGTATGCATATAGCATCCGATCGAAACGCCTAAGCATAACTTTGCCATTTTATGAACATACCCTTAACAAGCCTATACATTCAATCAATCAAGGGCAACCAAACATACATCAGTTTATAACCTCACTTGACCTTCCAAGAAGGCTGAATCACGCACTCATGCGTTATCGTAACAACCATAGCACTTCACTTAAACCTTAGTCTCATCACCCATAAGTCTCCTTAATACAATGCCCAGGTCGTTGGTGGAGTCACAAACGGTCTCACTTAAGTACCACTTCCTTAGACAGCATTATATCAGCTTGACTGGGTCCCTAGAGACCTTAGTTTAATGAAGTGTCTCATCAATTGAATCAAGTTTCAAGTCCTTCAAGTTCACCGTACAAGTACTTGAACTATCTTAAGGTAGAATCTCTTGTTTCAATTGACGTATGTTCCCTCACTTAATTTAAGCTTCAATTCCCTCAAGTCCATGATAGTGGTACAAAACCAGTATTAAGACTATCAAGGGGCTGAAATTCTTAAATTAGGTAAAGAATAAATGTCACATGCATGCCAAGTCTACGTCACACATGGACCTTAGGAACCACGAGAGGAGCGCTCCCGGGGAAAGATGGAGGGTCACAGACGGTCCCACTTAAAACCCACCTCCTAGACAGAGCACATTCCGGCAATTACCTCAAGGTATAATGTGATATAGAACTTTGGCACACATTTTCTTTAGGTTCATTTAATCATTCATGGAACAAATAGGCAAGTCAACATGTTATACAACCATTTTCATCATACAACATTCATGCTTCCCTTTTCCATTTAAACGAACATGACCCCTTCGAATAACCTAACTCAAGGTACATTCAATGTTTCATTTAAACTTGCATGTTTCAGCCGAATTTTACATGTATTCATGTTTAGTCCGATTACATACAATCATACATTCATACATGTTATTTCAAATTCAACTAACATGTATCATACTTCATATAAACATGTCGAACAAGTAAGCATGTATTACAAAGAGAAACCTTGCTCTGATACCATTTGTTGATTTTAGGATCGTCTTTAAACATGCTTCTCATGTTCGAAGTCATCAATACCGAAGAAGGGATTATGAGTATGTACCTTTCTTCTGGACGCAGCTTAAGAATCTTAGAGATTCTTGCTCCTTGTTGATGTTGAAGACTCGGCCTGGGGAACACCTTAAGGGCGGCTTGAAGATGATTTATCTCCAAGGTGAGTTCCACTCACAATGCTCCTAGAATGCCTTCTAGTTTCGCAAGAGGAAGTAGGAAGAGAGAAGAGAGAACCAATGCTGGTTGTGGGATAATTAGAAATGGCGCATCCTCCCTCTATTTATAGAGGAGGATGGGCTGCCAATGAGAGGGCACAATGCCCTTTCATTTGCGAAATAACATGTCCCTAGGACCAAGGGCTGCAACCAATGCCCCTTGGTCCATGAGACATGTCTCATGCCTTTGCCTTTTCAAATAACTAATTAATTAGAAAAGGAATAAATAAATAATTGTGTCTAATAGGAAATTAATTAACTAATTAATTAATTATCCAAAATATGGTGAAGAGGCAAGGGAGGTGACCCATGCCCCTTGCCCATTCGGCCATGGGACATGAGACATGTCCCTTTGGCCGAATGGTGCAAGGCATGGGGTGCACCCCCTTGCCTAGAGGCACCTAGGGCGAAGGGCACTCACACCCCTTGCCTATGGCCGAATGGGTGTGAGGCCCCCTTAGGGTGCCCTTTCGGCACCCAGTGTGCTACGCACCCTTCGGCCTAAGCCGAAGGTGTGCTTGGCCCTCTCCGACACCTTTTCACCAATTTACGCACCTTTCCGCCAAGAGACACGTCTCTTCGCCAAAAGGTGCCTAGACACATTTGTACCGAGCTCACATAGAGCTAGTCCAAGACATATTAAATCATCCATTGAGCTCCTTGAGCTCATATCAGCTCACTAAGAGCAGATACACATCTCTCTAGCTCAAACACTCAGATTGAGCTGAGTTGAGTCATCTTGTGCTTAGCTACCTTTAGCTAGCCCAGTCATCTTGGTGCGCAAGAATTCCAACACATGTGCGATACTAAATCGCCATAAACCCTTATAACCAATCAGAACGACAACCTCCCTCTAAGGGAGTCAGAAGCCGAAGCTATTACAGAAGCATGGTGCACCAGCTGGGGTAGCGAACCCTCAACTGTCATAGGGTTAACAGACAGAGTATGCCACAAGGCATACACCTACAAACGTAGGGTTAACAGACAGGGTATGCTACAAGGCATACACCTACAGATCACAGAACTTACCTTAAAGCAGAAATTTCCGAAATACCTGCAAAACAGAAGTGCTACAATACATACACCTACAGACTACAGAATATGCTCTAGGCATATAATACTGAAATACCTGCAGAACAGAAAATGAAACTAAACATACACCTATCTTACCAAAAATAGCAGAACCAATTCCTTACCTCACAATTCCAGAGTATTAGACCGATTCTGGACGACTTCCACACCACGACCCGAAACTCAGAAACCTCTCTTTTTCTAACTTCCGGACCTCAGAATCGGTCAATTCAAGTTAAATTAGCAACCTTACCAACCACACTACCAAACTACACCCCGACCCCAAAACCGAAAATCCGTGAAATTTTCGTAAAATTCAGATTTCCACGAAACTTGAATTCAGAACCAACGTAGACAATGCAAGCTTATACATTGTCAAACATAATCCAATAAGCAGAATTGATCAAATCCAACCTTAAAACCCTTCATTACCCAACATTTTCCGATAAACCCGCTTAATAGTGACTTTTCCATTTCTTATCCGAATTCAACGTTTCAAACTTCAAACCACTCCTAAATTCAACCCCAATACCATCTTAGCATCCAATCCAACCAAAATCAAATCCCACATGGAAAAAAGAATTATCCAAAAATTCGGCTTCTTTGCCAATTTTTATCCAACTTCCAAATCAATCCATTCAAACTTCCAATTAATCATACTAATCACCAATTTCACTTATAAACCAAGAATGCTATCCAATTGCATCCAAAACAACAAAATCCAACAATGAACATCATCTCATAAATTCGGCCAAATGGGGGTTTCCAACCCAACATATTTTCCATCAAATTGAATCCATACTTAAGCTTAGAATCATGCTAGGATTAACATACTTGAAGCATGAATCAAGATAACAAACACACAACATTTTAGAATTTTCCAAGAAATTCGGCAAGTTGGGGGTTTTCATCCAAGGTGTGTTTTCCAAAATCCAACACTTGATTATCACTCCCCTACAACCCAAGAACAACATACTAAAAGATGGGAGGAAGAAAATCATCCTAGATGGTAGTCATGAACAAACCCATATTTCACAAATCTCTCTTTTCCATCCAAATCTTACTTCCAACAAGAAAAGAGAGCAAGGGAGGAAGCTTACCACTTTTTGGAGCCCACACTTGGTGAAAATCAGCCAAGAAAATGAAGAACCCAAAGCTTGAAGAAAATGGAGGCTATGGCGGCAGCGAGTCGGAGAAATGAAGCAGAGCGAAGGAGAAATGAAATGAAAATAGCTCTGTCGCTT
This sequence comes from Stellera chamaejasme, assembly GCA_024586325.1. Lineage (NCBI taxonomy): Eukaryota > Viridiplantae > Streptophyta > Magnoliopsida > Malvales > Thymelaeaceae > Stellera > Stellera chamaejasme. The sequence continues at coordinate 24,499,192 of CM044981.1, forward strand.
TCCACAATCCTTTTAAAACTTCTTCCTTTCCATCTCTAATATGGGCATGACAAGTGTCCTCTTTCCTTTCCATCTTTAATATGGCCATGACAAGTGTCCTTTCCCCTTTGGTCAACACTTAAGAGTCAACCTTATCCACCAGAAATCTGAAATTGGCTAAGTCATGCCTTCTTCGGGAGAAGGCCCATGCCTTCTACGGGAGAGGGCCTCCTGCCTTCTTCGGGAGAGGGCCTCCTGCCTTCTACGGAAGAGGGCCTATGCCTTCTACGGAAGAGGGCCTATGCCTTCTACGGAAGAGGGCCTATGCCTTCTACGGAAGAGGGCCTATGCCTTCTACGGAAGAGGGCCTATGCCTTCTACGGAAGAGGGCCTATGCCTTCTACGGAAGAGGGCCTATGCCTTCTACGGAAGAGGGCCTCCTGCCTTCTTCGGGAGAGGGCCTCCTGCCTTCTACGGAAGATGGCACCTGCATTCTACGGGAGAGGGCACATGCCTTCTACGGGAGAGGGCACATGCCTTCACAGCGAACGTCCCGCCCCAAAAATATTTTATAGCGTAAAAAGCTCCGGGACGTTCCCACGATTCCAAAACCGCAAACGGTTTTCCAAACCGAGGTCTCGAGAACGCTACCGAACCCGCTGTACGTCCCGAGACGACCCCGACAACCCCCCGGCGCCAGAAAAATATTTTCGGCGGAAACGTCCGGGGGACCCACACGACCTCAAATACGGAAGGGTTCGCCAAAATGATACTCGGATAGGGCTCGGGAGCCGTCTGAACGCCGAAAAACGTGACCCGCAGGCCAAAACCGGAGCCCCGGGTCACCCGGTCGCAACCCGCTCGGGGTGACCGTAACACCTTGTCTTCATACTTGCCAATTTTGATGGGCACTTCAACTTGGCATATGACTTTGGCATGGGCGGTATCATCCATCCATTGTAGCAAATAAGGCCTCAGATGCTTTTGAGTAAAGAGACCTAGCTTTTGCACCATGTATGAACTTGCCACATTAGTACATGAACCACTATCAATAATGAGAGAGCATACTTTACCATCAATGATATGAACCTTCAATGATTCACAATTGGGAGGATCTAGCTTGTTGAGAAAGTGATAATGTAAGGCTGGCCTTCGCCACCTCCAAGCTATTTTCGGCTTGGCAATGGAGAAGATAATGTCAGGGTGTAGATGGTTCTAGCACCTTTCTACTCTAAGATAGAACAATACTAGAAATAAAGTTTGAAACCACTTTGATGGAATCAAGGGGAGGGCGAAAATAGCAAACAAGGAGAACAAAAGCTTTGGAGAAGAAAAGCTCACAAATGCTTCAATTCAGTTCTGGGTTGAGAAGTGGAACAAGAGGCCCTATTTATAGTGTTAGGGGCGCCTAGGGTTACAAGAAAAGAGCCTAGAATGTTCCTAGAATATGCTTAGAATATGCCTAGAATATGCCATCCTAAAGATACTATTTCCAAAAATAAGAATTGTGTGATTTCCAAGCAAGATCTTCAAGATATGATGCTCCACAATATAAGGACCTTCCAAAAGCTTCTCAACTTGTTCTCCAAGCTAAAAGAGGCGCCACGTTTTAAGGAGAAGAGTGGGCTTTGGCTAAAATAGGCCCAATGCTCTTGTTATTGGTCTTAGACTTGATATAAAGTGCTCAAACTCCAAGCCTTGTCCTCCAACATTTGTTCCTTGTTCAAATATATCCCCAAAGCTTCAATTTTGTCTTTTGTAACTTGAACTTCCACTTCTTGATCCACTCTTTCTGCCATTGCTCCCATGAAGAGGCCCAATGCTTCTCTAGTCTTCTTTGCAATGAATGCTTGAGTCTAGATTCATATCAATCAACGAAGGCTCTTGTATGGAAAAGATTCTCCCTTTGACAAGCTTGTGGTGTTGGTTGAACATGTAGCACTCTCCTTGCTACCAACAAGTTTCCTTCAACCGGAAGGCCATACTCCTCTTCATCATACTCTTGATTCTCATCTTCCTCTTGCATGGTGTCACGACCACCCCTCCCGGTTGCGGAGGCGGAGCCGGCCGCGACGTCGGGACCGGAAACTACGGCGAAAAGCGCGGCAACGGGCATTTTGCTCAATAAACGGAATAGTCGTACAACGACTAGCAACCTACAAAAACCATGCATGGCAAGTATACAAGATAACTTGACAAATTACCAACCAAGCAGTTCATGGTATACCAAACATTGCTCAACGCAGCAACCACAGAAGCATTGAATTTATTTCATAACAAATCCAATATAGGCAAGTCGGGGCTCCGCCCTCGACTCAGAAAACAACAAAGGCAGAATATATCTCTGACTATATAACATAAACAAACCCATGATCCACTATACATGCATGCAACTACAGCTACAGAGCCATCAAAAACTAAAGCCCAAATATACCTAGTGCGGAATCGGAGAAACTGCTCTTTCTCAGTAGATTTCCGCACGCGGTACTGCTGCTGCTACTGCTACTGAAAACCCAAAAACAACCAAAGCACCGCGGATCTCTATCTCGCCGCCTGCTTAACAGGTCTGCCTGAAAGGTGGTAAACAAATAAGGGGTGAGTCCTCGGAAGGACCCAGTAAGGGCTAAGGTAAGATACCGCTTGCTCAGCGTAGTAAGCGAGAACTGCAAAAGCAGAACAACACAAGCAAACATATACATATATAAACATGTATGCGAGTCGAAGTGAGCCGGAACCCATTGTGCAGCGGTCCAACCGCGAGCGACCCAAAACGACAGCCCTCTCTAAGAGGTCAGAACATACAGAACAGAACAGAAGCACGGTACCGGCTGGGGTCGCGATCCCCAAACTGTCGTAGGGTCACAGAAGTATATCGGCACCCCAAGTGCGGATATACACAGAATGTCGACACCCTCCAGTGCGGACACAGAACAGAAGTATCGGCACTCCCGGTGCGGATACGCAGAACAGAACCAAGGAGCACCCGTGGCCTCTAAGACCATCCGGGTCTCGTCACAGAACAGAACATGTCATAATGCATATGCAAACAGAACAGAATATAAACAGAAATATACCATAAAGTAAACGCAGAAAATCAGCACCTAGTGCGGATATACATAACAGATCATAAACCCGTGGCCTCCAAGACCATCCGGGCCTTGAACAGAACAACCATGCATCTTACCATATGACGGGTCTCGGGGTCACCGAACCACTGCCCTCACCCGGAACCCGCCTCAACTAAACCCGATATACATGCAAATACTCCCAGAATGCATAACGAGAGAAGTTGAACCCTTACCTCGAAAAACTGCTCCGCAGCACAAATCCCGGAAAATCCCGACTCCCGGCCCGAAAAGTGACAACTTGACTTTTATGGTCCCGCACAACTCCACCAATGCAGAAACACACTGAACAACCACAAACAAATCAGAACTCACCAAAATAACCCCCAGAAACCAAACCCGCACATTCCCGCACTTTCCGCAAAATACACGAAGCTCGGTTTCTCAAACCGAGCTAGAACATTGTTACTTATACATCCATAAACACAACCAAACCTTTAAATCATACCTTCTTCCCAAATCGTTCACACAAGTCCGAATCGAAATTCTCGTTCAGCTGTCCCGGTACAAATTTTGGCAGAGTTTCAGCTGCGTTTCCGACTACCCCTGTTCACAAATGATCCACAGAATCTGAGAATATATGTTCGAATTCACAGAATCAACCAATATCATTGGCGCCAAAATCGAGGCTCGGGCCGGAAAAAACGGCTTTCACACCGAGCCTTTTCTGACAAAACCAATTACACCATCAGAATCAGAACTTCACTCTGATCACAAATATATCCTTACCTTTCGCTGAATCCACCGTTGGATTTTACACCAAATTGTTCGACGCACTTGGCACCACTTCAAGCGCGTTTCTTCCTACGCTCTGTTATCAAACATGCACAAGAAGGTGCCGGTAACGTTTAGAAACCAATAAATCAAACAGAAAACGTGGTTCCGTAAATACTCCCAAATTTCAGCAGCTCACGGTTTACAAACCGGGCTGAACTTTCACAAACCGACCTCAGATTATTCACTTACGCATCACAAGGATCGTTTTGACATGCTTACCTCGAAGGTTCTTCAAGAATCTAAGAAGATCACTTTTGGAGCTTCAAGGGCGCATCAATGGTGGAAGAGTCACGGTAGAGAAGGAGAAGAGAAGAAAGAAGAAGACTTCATGCCTTTTGGCATTTCTTATTCCTTTTATACTTCTTTTTTTTTCTTTCTCTTTCTCTTTCTTCCCTTTCTCACGTTTCTCTCTTTTTTTTTCTTTTCTTCCTTTTTTCCATTATCTCTTCCTTTCTTTCTTTCTTTTTTCCACCTTTATCTCTTCCCTTTTCCCATTTTCTTTCTTTATTTACCATTATCTTTTCTTCCTTTCCTTTTTGTCTTCTTCTTCTTTTCCTTCTTTCTTTTCACGTTTCCTCTTTCTTCCTTTATCTTTTCTATTTTCTTTTCCTTTTCCTAATTTATGGAAATGGGACAAGTGTCCCATTTCTCACACAAAGAGCCGCCACACTCTTGTCCTTTTCTTCCAAAAGTACCAATTTTCAATTATCTCACACACAAACAAAACTGCATTTTCGCTAATCTCGAAAATGTAACTTTTTACCAAACTTACTCCGATTGGAACCAAACTTTAACCACATACTCAGGACAACATAAAACCCATAAAACGTATTTTCTCATCCAAATATAAGTCTGAGTCACTCAATTGCAACTCCCGGGAATTTCACGCACCGCGTAATAAATTCTAAATCCGTCCGGGTTGCCCCAAAATTCACCAAATTAAATCCATAAAATCCGTCTTAAAATATAACATACTTTACACCCAAGCCGTCGGAAAATTTCCATCCCGGCGCCGGGATCCCGTCCGAGCCGGGAGTCGCCCGAGACCGAGCGTCCCGCCCCGGAAAATATACTCGTAAAAAGATTCGGGACTTTCCCACGATTCCAAATATGCGACGGTTTCCCAATCCGAGGTCCCGGGAGCGCTAAAGAGCCTTTGCACGTCCGAGACAAGTCACGGCCCCGGAAAAATATTTTACTGCGGAAATGTCAGAGGACCCACACGACCTCAAAACCCGAAGGATTCCCAAAAATAATGCTCAGATAAGCCTCGGGAGCCGTTTAACAGCCCAAAACCTTGACCCGCAGGCCAAAACCGAAGCCCCGGGTCACCCGGGTCACAACCCGCTCGGGGTGACCGTAACATTCTCCCCCCCTTAGAACTCTTGGTCCTCCAAGAGTAACCCAAACCATACAGGTGTCACTACCAACAGGAATACACATACTTTCCGTTTACTCAGCATAATCGAACCACCGTTACTGGTGCGGCGGGAGTGGTAGTTTAGACTACCATCCAGAGCCTCTCAGCGGCGTCCCACCCTCCGGGTGCATCTTGTTGCGCCCCGAGTCAGTTGCCGGTATTTCTACCTGACAACCCCAGACAGTATCGAATTTAAATCTAACTGATCCTCAACAGGCTATCCTGGAAGACATCACGTACAACAGAAATAGTCGGGGGGTAAGGCCAACCTATCAACTCACTCTAGAAACTCATGAGAACCGATATAACTCGGGGTAACTTGCCCCGCCTACCAAATCTGACCGTTCCTCAGACCGATGCTACCTCCAGCCAAACCATGTTAACGATCTCAAATCCAAAGTCCTGCGGCGTTTATCCATGTATGAGATGGTGCGGTCATTCGCGATTTCCATCCGCACTTTGAATCATCACGATCCTTCTTTGTGGTCTCCTCAACAATCTGAATCAGCATCGCATGCCCAAAACCTTGTGAAAAGTACTGCAGACTCGTGCGGTAAAATGCAGATCACGATCAGACTCAATGAAGTCTGGTACCCTCTGTAACCGCGCAATTCCCCTGAGGTACAGATGGGCAAGTACCTAAAGAGAGCTTGTCACCCGTATCAGCAAAAAGTGATCACACTTAGACATATAAATGTCAATGTGTCTTCACATATCTGGCCACCAAAAGCAAGTGCGCAAAACTTGGGATATCCTCTCCTACCGGGTGTATACTTAACCGGCTCAAATTGCCTTCTCCGAGTCTTATTCCGTAGTACACGATCCTCTCGATACCTACAACCAATCCCCAAAATATAACGATTCCACTTTGTCTTGAGATGTCGGTAGTAGTACTCCTTTACCCTCTCCGGACAGCTTCCTTAAACCCGAATTCTTCTCTTGTGCCTCACGCTCTCTATCCAGCCTCTCGAAAGAGCGATCAAAGTGTTGACACAGTGTACTCCCAAAACTCTCACGTGTGCCAAAGGTACCCCAAGTCATCCTCCTGGGTCCAATCTCCCATGCTACCTTATGTTCAGCTCCTTATCCCGCGTACCGAGGTCAGCTGCTACCAATCCTGTACAACCTTAATCCTCTCGGAATCCGCTGAAAACCCATGTTCACTGATAATGTGTCCCAGAAAAGCAGCCTCTCGAATCCAGAAGTCGCACTTCGAAACCTTAGTGTAAAACAAATGTTCCCAAAGCGCCTGCAGAATAACTCTTAGATACTCCTGGTGCGAGCCTTCATCCCTAGAGTAAATCGGAATATCCTCAATGAACACTCCCCCAAAAGAGTCCAATTACAGTCAAAACACCCGGTTTATCATGTCCATGAACGCTGCGATGCGTTGATCAAACCAACCGGCCTAACCGTACTTGCAGTGTCTACCCCAGTATGAAAAGCAGTCTTCGGTATATCCTCTTCCTTTATCCACCACTGAAATTATCCTGTTTGCAGGTCAATCCTGAAAAAGATCCTCGTACCCCCCAACTGATTAAAAAGTTTATCAGTCCTAAGCAGTGGGTATTTATTCTTAATAGTGATGACATTCATCCGCCTGTAGTCAATATACAACCGAAGTAATCCATCCTTTCCCTTAACAAACCGAACCGGAGCACCCCACAGTGAAGTGCTCGGGCGGATGAAGCCCTTCTCCTGTAGTTCCTCCAACTGCTTCTTCAACTCAACCATTTGCACTATCGGCATCCGATAAGAAGGAATAGAAATTAGAGTGAAATCCGGTTGCAGACGAATTTTAAACACAATTCCCCGGCCTGATGGCATCCCAGGCAAATCCTCTGGAAATACCTGCGGAAAATCCCGAACCGCTGGAATCCTATCCAGCTCCAACCGGATATCTGCCGTGGCCAGATCGTAGTACTCCTTCAAAATCCACTGTCGGAATCTGATCCTAAACCTGCAGCTCCATGCTGCTCCTTGCCACCTCTATCCCATCAAGACCCATGAGAGGTAACACCTCTCCAGAAATCGTAATACTACGGTTACCACAGTCAATGTGCACGGAATTCTTGAACAGACCAACCTTCCCAAAAATAACATCATACTTCGGTGTGTCCAACACCAACAGATCTGACAGAATCCTGTGTCTACCCATAGATAGTACGCAGTCCTGTGCCATCTCATTGGAGAACAAAAACTGGCTCCCAGCCGTTGTAGCAGAAAAACATTCGGGAGCTCACTGATAGCCAAATGCAGAAATTCGACACCCTTCCGTGCCGAATCCGAAACAGACTCTCCAGTACCAAGTAAATCATAAACAAGTGTATCATCCAGAAACAGAATAACTTGTAATGCCCCACGTTGCAAGGTGTCTCCCTGCACAATCTGGAAAGCGCGCCCAGCTCTGGGCTGCTTTGGCGGAGGGGGTGGCTAAAACGGAAGTCGCCGCTGTGATCTCGGGACGCCCTCTACTATAAACCACACCCTCGGGTGTGTTGGGCTGGAACCAAGACTGCGGACATAAAACATTGTTGGATTCCTATCCCAGAACCAGAAAGCAATCTCGTATCCAACATTTATCTGTCCTGCATCGCATGCACTACCCCGCCTGCCTGCAGCATGACCGGCCGGGGTGCTGCCTAACACACTCAACCAAAACTGAACTATCACAGCCACCCAGCTACCCCTGCCACTCTACCCAGTCCTGCCTGCCTTACCCATAAACCTTGACGAACTCTGCGGTACAGAACCCCTCCCTCGCTCTTGAGATCGGTGGGGGAACGTACCGACTCTCAACTTCCTCCTGTTCCACACCTTAGTACTGTGGTATGTAATGAACCAGCCAATCAAACTTTCACTCATACTCTCCGACGGCCGTGGTCCCCTGCTCCAGATCATCAAACTGTGCCTGTCAGAGGTCCCTAGCTACATCCCGCTGCAATGCCGGGGAGAAGTGTAGCCTCCCCAGGAGTTTGTCAACTCCCACAAACCAAAACTCTACTGCCTTCGGCCCTCCTCGGCCGTTGAACCTCGGGGTTTCAAACGCTGAAACCTCTCCAGAAGTCTGACCTCGTCAGACTAGTGCCTCAAACCTTCCCATCGTTGATGAGATGTACGAGAAGTCTTGATGTCGTAGTGACCATCCTCCTCGGAGTCACTCACTTACCAAAACCAAAACTGTGGCGAGCAGTGGCCTAAGTTTCACCATCACCTCCTGTTAAGAATGCCTTTACCGTGGCATAACCAAATCTCTCCTTGCCTACTGCCGCCCCTGAACCTGCTGTGCTGGCAGAAAAGTGCCCAGCACAGTCGTACCTGACCCAACACAAAACCAAACCAGAAAGGGGTCCTTGTGACCACTAAAACCTCGAGGGTGGTGAGTGTGGTTGTTCAGGCCCTGAACCCAACTCCTAAACCTCGGAGGTGTGGGATCCCGGTCCCGACCATCCGGTTCCCAATCACGCTGTCTGCGTGTGGTAACCATTCCTTAAATCAAAACCAATCAAATGCCAACTTAACCCATAACCCAATGTCCAACCCAAATAACTCTCTCTCCAAAAGCTAGCAGCAGTATCCTAAGGCTCTGTAGTGTAATGCAATGCATGATGCAGAAATTCTTTTCAGAATCACAGAACCAAATACCAAAACTTAAGCACAGAATCAGATCATGTTCATAACACAGAATCACACAAAATACCAACCAACAAATAAGAGTACCCGGATTATGTCAGAAGCCCGCACTTGAGCTTTACGCTTCTCTACATGCTCCGAAGTCCAAAATCCCCCAAAATCTTGCCAAAGTACTCCAAACCTTCCAAAATGCTTCAAGGTACCGTCCCCTGCTCCACACCCATTCCAAAGTGGTTCAAATAAAGAGGTGGCCAGACTCCATACCGAACCGCCCCAGAATGGAGCACAGAACAACAGCCCGCACTTCGAAGTCTTCTCCCGCAGACACTTATCCATGAACTGGCATGACTGCTCCAAAAGTCCACTTCTGGACTAGTATACTTGCCTCCAGAAACCCATACTGAAACTGATCATACCTTGTCTCTTGGGTCACACCGACCCGACCTGCTCTGATACCAACTTGTCACGACCACCCCTCCCGGTTGCGGAGGCGGAGCCGGCCGCGACGTCGGGATCGGAAACTACGGCGAAAAGCGCGGCAACGGAGCGTTTTGCTCAATAAACGGAATAGTCGTACAACGACTAGCAACCTACAAAAACCATGCATGGCAAGTATACAAGATAACTTGACAAATTACCAACCAAGCAGTTCATGGTATACCAAACATTGCTCAACGCAGCAACCACAGAAGCATTGAATTTATTTCATAACAAATCCAATATAGGCAAGTCGGGGCTCCGCCCTCGACTCAGAAAACAACAAAGGCAGAATATATCTCTGACTATATAACATAAACAAACCCATGATCCACTATACATGCATGCAACTACAGCTACAGAGCCATCAAAAACTAAAGCCCAAATATACCTAGTGCGGAATCGGAGAAAGCTGCTCTTTCTCGGTAGATTTCCGCTTGCAGTCTTCTTCTTTGCTCTGCTCACGAAAACCCAAAAACAACCAAAGCACCGCGGATCTCTATCTCGCCGCACGCTTAGCAGTGCACTGAAAGGTGGTAAACAAATAAGGGTGAGTCCTCGGAAGGACCCGGTAAGGGCTAAGGTAAGATACCGCTTGCTCAAGCGGTAGTAAGCGAGAACTGCAAAAGCAGAACAACACAAGCAAACATATACATATATAAACATGTATGCGAGTCGAAGTGAGCCGGAACCCATTGTGCAGCGGTCCAACCGCGAGCGACCCAAAGCGACAGCCCTCTCTAAGAGGTCGAACATACTGAGCGAGCGAAGCACGGTACCGGCTGGGATCGCGATCCCCAAACTGTCGTAGGGTCACAGAAGTATATCGGCACCCCAGTGCGGATATACACAGAATGTCGACACCCTCCAGTGCGGACACAGAACAGAAGTATCGGCACTCCCGGTGCGGATACGCAGAACAGAACCAAGGAGCACCCGTGGCCTCTAAGACCATCCGGGTCTCGTCACAGAACAGAACATGTCATAATGCATATGCAAACAGAACAGAATATAAACAGAAATATACCATAAAGTAAACGCAGAAAATCAGCACCTAGTGCGGATATACATAACAGATCATAAACCCGTGGCCTCCAAGACCATCCGGGCCTTGAACAGAACAACCATGCATCTTACCATATGACGGGTCTCGGGGTCACCGAACCACTGCCCTCACCCGGAACCCGCCTCAACTAAACCCGATATACATGCAAATACTCCCAGAATGCATAACGAGAGAAGTTGAACCCTTACCTCGAAAAACTGCTCCGCAGCACAAATCCAGGGAAATCCCGACTCCCGGCCCGAAAAGTGACAACTTGACTTTTATGGTCCCGCACAACTCCACCAATGCAGAAACACACTGAACAACCACAAACAAATCAGAACTCACCAAAATAACCCCCAGAAACCAAACCCGCACATTCCCGCACTTTCCCGCAAAATACACAGAAAGCTCGGTTTCTCAAACCGAGCTAGAACATTGTTACTTATACATCCATAAACACAACCAAACCTTTAAATCATACCTTCTTCCCAAATCGTTCACACAAGTCCGAATCGAAATTCTCGTTCATTTGTCCGGTACAAATTTCGGCAGAGTTTCATTGCGTTTCCGACTACCCCTGTTCACAAATGATCCATGAATCTGAGAATATATGTTCAGAATTCACAGAATCAACCAATATCATTGGCGCCAAAATCGAGGCTCGGGCCGGAAAAAACGGCTTTCACACCGAGCCTTTTCTGACAAAACCAATTACACCATCAGAATCAGAACTTCACTCTGATCACAAATATATCCTTACCTTTCACTGAATCCACCGTTGGATTTTACACCAAATTGTTCGACGCACTTGGCACCACTTCAAGCGCGTTTCTTCCTACGCTCTGTTATCAAACATGCACAAGAAGGTGACGGGAACGTTTAGAAACCAATAAATCAAGCAGAAAAGGTGGTTCCATAAATACTCCCAAATTTCAGCAGCTCACGGTTTACAAACCGGGCTGAACCTTCACAAACCGACCTCAGATTATTCACTTACGCATCACAAGGATCGTTTTGACATGCTTACCTCGAAGGTTCTTCAAGAATCTAAGAAGATCACTTTTGGAGCTTCAAGGGCGCATCAATGGTGGAAGAGTCACGGTAGAGAAGGAGAAGAGAAGAAAGAAGAAGACTTCATGCCTTTTGGCATTTCTTATTCCTTTTATACTTCTTTTTTTTTCTTTCTCTTTCTCTTTCTTCCCTTTCTCACGTTTCTCTCTTTTTTTTCTTTTCTTCCTTTTTTCCATTATCTCTTCCTTTCTTTCTTTCTTTTTTCCACCTTTATCTCTTCCCTTTTCCCATTTTCTTTCTTTATTTACCATTATCTTTTCTTCCTTTCCTTTTTGTCTTCTTCTTCTTTTCCTTCTTTCTTTTCACGTTTCCTCTTTCTTCCTTTATCTTTTCTATTTTCTTTTCCTTTTCCTAATTTATGGAAATGGGACAAGTGTCCCATTTCTCTCACAAAAAACCGCCACACTCTTGTCCTTTTCTTCCAAAAGTACCAATTTTCAATTATCTCACACACAAACAAAAGCGCATTTTCGCTAATCTCGAAAATGTAACTCTTTACCAAACTTACTCCAATTGGAACCAAACTGTAACCACATACTCAGGACAACATAAAACACATAAAACCTATTTTTCACATCCAAATATAAGTCCTGAGTCACTCAGAATTGCAACTCCCGGGAATTTCACGCACCCGCGTAATAAATTCTAAATCCGTCCCGGGTTGCCCCAAAATTCACCAAATTAAATCCATAAAATCCGTCTTAAAATATAACATACTTTACACCCAAGCCGTCGGAAAATTTCCATCCCGAGCCCCGGGATTCCCGTCCGAGCCCCGGAGTCGCCAGACCGAGCGTCCCGCCCGGAAAATATACTCCGTCGAAAGCTTCGGGACTTTCCCACGATTCCAAATATGCGAACGGTTTCCCAATCCGAGGTCCCGGGAGCGCTACCGAGCCCGCTAAACGTCCCGAGACAAGTCCGGGCCCCGGAAAAATATTTTCAGCGAAAATGTCCAGGGGACCCACACGACCTCAAAACCCGAAGGATTCCCAAAAATAATGCTCAAATAAGTCTCGGAAGCCGTTTAACCGCCCAAAACCGTGACCCGCAGGCAAAACCTTTGAGAAGCCTCCATCCGGGTCACCGGATCATAACAATTAAACACCAACTCACAACGTTTTACCCATTCAATATACTCATCCGGATTGCTTCAACCATGAAATGATGGAATTTGCAACTTGAGGTGTCGAAATGCTTGTTGTTCCATGTTCTCTCTTTGTCTTTGATCTCCATGTGGATGAATATCTTCTAGGTCCGGCATTGATGGTGGAATGCTATCATCTACTCTTGACCTTGTGCCTCGGTCAGATTGTCTCTTCTCCATGTTCTCCATCCTTTGCTCAAAATCAAGTCTCATAGCATTCATTTGATCCTGCATCTTTTGTAACTCAACCAAGATTTTAGCTTGCATAAGATCGGGTGGGGGACTATCTTCTCTTGTGTTAACCATTTTCACTCAATCTCACCAAAATTCTCTTAAAAAGATCTATCAACCTTTCTAGCTCAAAACTCTTGAACAAACAGCTCAAAACAAGTTTTAAAACCACAAGAAAGTTTCAAACCTTCAAAGAAAATGATGGTTACTTTTTGCAAATGGTTGATTTGCAAGTGGCTCGGTTTTGAAGATTCAACTCCGCAACTTGAAAGAACAAGGCTAGGGTGGCTTTGGAAATCACAAAACTTGTTCTTTCCTTGCTTTTGTTGTGCCAAATCCTTCTTTTTTTCGTTCAAATACTTGCTGCCAAATCACAAACACTTGTGTAAGTAACTTTTTTTTTGTCTTTTTATATGCAATGGTAGAATTGAATAGATAAGATGGCACAACACTTGAAAAAAAGATGAAATGGAAAGAACAAATAAGATAGGTGATGATAACACAAGATGAAATCAAAAAAGATGTAGTTGCGGAATTGAAAAGAAAAGGGATAGAAAACTTCTCCTTGTCAAGCAATTGGCTCTGATACCAATTGATGTGTTTCCTTAAGGATGAAAACACCTCACACTTGATCTAGCTTGACAATGGATGAACACTTGTAGGAAAGGTGGAAAATCAGATTGCGGAAGCTTTGAAAACAATGGATATGGCCGCCAACTCCTCTTGAATCTTTGTTCAAGCAAAGATGGTGTTTGTGCCTTGGCGACTCCTCCTTCTTGATACTTGAGAAGTTCAAGACAAAGCAAGCCTTTGTTGCCAAAATGGGGGATGTAAATGGATCCAACACCTCCTTCTTCAAGTGAGAAGACAATCTTGGATTTGAATAAACTTGCTCAAGAAACTTGGACAAGAGTTGAGTGGAAAGTGAAGATAGATCAACAAGAGAATGCTCTCAAGTATGCAAAAGTGTTTGATATTCTGAATTGTGATGATAAGGGCGTGCCTAGCCCCTTTTATAGTACAAGGAAGGCTCATTTTAGCACACAATAAGTATGGCTATTAAACTAGGCATTTCCTCCACATAAATGGTATAATGAAGGAAATCAATGCAAATACTAAATTCTCAACGACTATATGCTTAAATATGATTTATTCTAGCCTAATATGATGTAAATTAGCCGAATGTAAGAAAAGAAAACGTTTGGAAATAGTTAAAGGCAAAATAAGGCCTTAAAACACCTCATTAAGGCTCCAAATGCTCCATAAATCCTCCAATAACTCTCCAACGGCTCCACCGTTAATTCTCAACGTCTCTTAGCTCCTCTTGGCTGTTTCTAGCCGTTTGGAAGTCATTCATCCATGGTTGCATCATAAAAGTGCCATTTTGGGAGCCCGGTTCAACATGTAGGGCACCTCGGTCTTGTGTAGGGTAGGGGTACCCTTCATTTGTAGGGTACCCTACATTTTAGGACACTTTGAAGAGTTCACCAACTTGTCATTTGGAACACTTTGAGTACTTGGTTGGTGGACTTGATTTGGAGGGCACTGGTGGGTGTGGGGTACCCTAGGAGTGGAGGGTACCCTTGGATTGTAGGGCACCCTTGAGAAAGGTCCTCCTTGGCATTAGGATGGGCCAATTTGGACATGTCTTGGGCCAAGGTGTTGTGAGTGACCTTGGGCCAAGAGTTGAAGGAATGGGCCTTGAATTGAGTTGGGCCCGGTTCTTCCATATTGACTTGGGCTTGAGAGATGTTGGGAGCCCAAATGGTGATGGTGAAGTGATGGGAAACATTTTGGGCATTGGGCTGGACCAAGTTGAATTCATGGGCTGCCTTTCCTTCATCTTCTTGAAGTTCTCCACTTTGCTCCTCAAACTTTGCAAAAGTTCTCATGAGCATGTTAAGAGTCTCCTTTGCTTTCCTTGCCATGCTTCTTGTGATAGGTCCTCCAAGTCCTTGAAGAGGGTCTTGAATCCTTGCCTTGGGCTATTCCATATCAACTCCTAAACTCTTTCAACCCCCATCTCACCTTAAACTCTCAAAAGCTAGTTTCAAGTAACTAGTTATCTTTGTGATTTACAAGTTTCGATTTTCACTAGAGATTATTGCTTGTTCCTACTTGTGTGTTTGCATTTGATCTGAAGTTGAGTGTGATCAAGTTAAGAGGACTTGTGAAAACCTTGAGTGGAGAATCAAGAGTAAAACCGTGTATCCCTAATCACAAATGGAGTGCTCACCTAAGACACATGAGGAGAATTGAGTGGTACTAATTTTATTGTCTAAGTGTGTAGGTGTGCCAAATGGAGGAAGAAAACCTGCATTTCATTGGGTTTCACCCCTTGAAAGGGAGGCGCAAACTTGAAGATGACTTATGGCAATGGATTGAGGAATTGGAATACCACTTTTGGTATTACCAATTTCATAAGGAAGAGAAGTTAGACCTTGCCATAAGGTGTCTAAAGGGAGAAGCCAAAAGATGGTGGCTACAAGAGTTTGCCCAAAGAGAGCAATACAATGAAGCCCCCATTCGGGCTTGGAGTGGATTGAAGAGGTTACTATGGGAAAGATATGGTGCACCTCAAGAAGAGCCACCCTCTCCGCACTACTCCCAAACAAGAAGTTCCCCCTCTCGGCCTACATCCTCCACCCATATTCGGAGCCCTAGTCCTTGGAGGAGACCGAGCCCCACACCTCCACAAACACTATCGGCCGAGCCATGTTGATGTGGACATCGACCCAACTCCACCACGAGAGTCTCCTAGCCCTTTCCAAGGTCTCAATGGACCTTTAACCCGAGCGCGGTTGAGAAAGATGCAAGACAAGCTTCAAGCCTTTGTCCGGATCATGGCACAAGGAGAGGAGCGGAATGAGGACCGGGACCGCGCCATCAAGCTTCAAGACATGGGAATCCAAGTGGAAGGGCCTCCCAAAGCCATGGAAACCATCACACTCACCACCCTTGGAACCGAGGAGGAGTCCACGCGCCCCACGCGCCAAGGCGGCCCTCACACGCGCCCCACGCGCCAACCTCCCTTCCCAGACCCGACTCCACCACCTTTGGAATGTTGCACCACCTTCCCAAGCCTTGAAGACACCCAGAAGTGAAGGTCACGCGCCGGCCGAGCCAACAACGCGCCTTCACGCGCTCCAGGCGCCTCCATGGGCCTTCCCCCCGTTTCTCCAAGTTGGGCCGGCCCAATTTCAGCCCATAATCTGAAATGTGGACTTATTCATTTGAATTTGAATGTTGTTTAAGATATTTAGGCAAAGGGAGGGAAAAGAGGTAGTGGAGGTCTTTATCCAATAGTTTTGGCTAATGGTTGGGTATTGCCCACACTTGCCAAACTAGGTAAGATTCCTCCCTTCCACCTTCCCATTTATGGAAGTGCCATCATGCCTTCCTTTTCTTACATGGAAATGGTAAGTGGACACAAGAGGGAGTTGCCAAAAGTGTCTACAACACTTTGGGTAATACCCTCCACTCACCATCTCTCATGTTTAAATAGGAGACATGTATGTAACTCAATTTCAGTTTTGAATCCGAAAATTGAACTCCAAAGAGAGCCATTTCGGTTTGAACACTCACTTCTACCAATCCATTCCCTTGTTCCATGCTTTGTGGTTCAAGAATTATATCTAGTATTGCCCAATCAAGTAGTTGAGAGGTGCTAGATCCATCTCTACCCCTTGGCACTCAAAATATTGCTTCACCAAGTAGTGAAGAGGTGTTTTGAATTCGGCCGGAAAGTCACAAGTGTTCGTGTTCATCATCCAAGCTAGATCCTTTCAAAGGTTGATCAATCCATGATCACATCAAGTGGTATCAGAGCTTTGTTGTTTGGTTGATGATTTGTGTTGTAAGTTTCTTCAAAAGCCCTTTGATTTTCATTTGCAAACTTGAAGAAACTTGTTGCTCTTTTTCTACCCTTGGCCGAAACTTTAGGCCATTCTTTTTCAAAGTTCAAGTGTAAAAAGTTGTTGTTTGTTTGTTGGAATGATGTTGTGATGAAGAAAGTTGTGTGATTGATGCAAAAGATTCAAGAAAAGTTCAACTTTTGAAGAGAGAGAAAAAGTGTGTTCATAAAGTGTTCATCTTGTGTTCATACAAAGTTCGTCACAAAAAGTACATTTGATCTAAAAGTTCTTAACAACTCGCACTAAAACTTGTTTGTTGTTTCCAAAATACCTTTCTTACATCCCACCTTACTTCTTTCAACCCCCATCCACCTTAAACTCTTTCAAAACCTAGTTTCAAGTAACTAGTACTTTCTTTACTACTTATTTTCGGTTTTGTACTAGACTATCTTTCTTGTTTCCATTGTTGTGTTTACTTGAACAAGGTTGAAAGATTGGTGCTTTGAGAGTTTGAAACCGAAAGAGTGGTAAAAGGCAAGAGTGATTCATCATAAAAGAGCCGCTTTGAGTGCTAAACACGAGGGATGCTTGTGAGGGTTTTGTTGTGTTTGCTACATGTGTAGGTGAACAATGGAGGATCAAGAATGGAGAGCCGATTGGTATGGGAGCTCTTCACCATTTTCGGCCCTCTCTAAGGTGTCTTCTTCAATCGGCCATGACTATGCAACACCATGTTATGTACCACCTCCGTCAAAGCATAGCAATCATCTTTCATCCAACCCAAAACCCTCCTCTCATTATGGCCGAATCCTCTTTGAAGACTCTTGTGACTTCGATCCCTATCCCTACACTCCTTCACCAACCTCACATCACAAGACCTCTTACTATACCCCTAAAGGCCGAACCCTTCATGCCTCAAGTACCTTCACCTCACCAAACTCACGGCCTAACCCTTTTACAAAGAGTCCATTTTCCTACCTTAGCCAAGCCTCATCAAAAGGGACCCCAATTCATCCCTCAAAAGGAGCAAGGCCGAAACCTCAACCCTCCTTAAACTCACCCAATGTCTCGGCCCAAAAGCTTCAAGAAGAGTCCTCACCTCCAACCCAAACCATTTGTGATGATGTGTGGCAAATCCTCAAGGAACTCAAGGAACAAATGCTAAGTGAGGCCAAGACAAAAATAATGTGTAAGAAAGTGCAAGATGAGGGAAGGAGAGGAAAAAGTGAGCATGAAACCGAAATGGTTTCTAAAAGAAAGAGTGTTGAGAGTTTGGAGAGAAGAGAAGAGGAAATGAGAGAAAACAAGAGAGCTCTCCACAAAACCAAATGAGAGATGAGAATGAAGTACCCAAGCTTTCAACCGAGCCCAATGAAGAACTAAGTTTTAAATCTTCTAAACCATGTTGTTCTTCTTTGTTTGTGCATGAGTTTAAGGAAGGAAAGTTTAATTACTAAGTATGAGTTTAATTTTTCAGTTCAAATTCATATTGTAGTGTGGGAGTGGTATGACGTAATTTGGTAAAGGTTCGCCGCAAGGTTGATCAAAACAGTAAAAGGAGTGTATTGGAGAAGACAGTAATTTTAGGTCATTTTGTATTAAATACTGCTTGCAATTGGAAATCAGTTTGGGCATGAATAATTTTGTGAACGTAGCCCCGAGTGTCTAGTTTAACCAGAATTTTTCGGATCTTCGTTTGGACTTTTGTACAATTTTTAATAATTGTTTTAGTTAAGGTGAGTCAGCTGTGTCCGGGCGATCTTTGATTAAGGAATCGGGTCACTTTGGATTTCGCCCGGGCCTTTGTTTCGAATATTTCTGGGCCAGGCGATTGCCTGTCTCCGAGATTGGGTCGCCCGGATTTCGCCTGAGGCCTGCTATTTAAGTCGAATTTATCCGGATTCAACTCATTTTCGCCATTTTCTCTTCCAACTCTCTCCCAACTCTCTCCCAACTCGTTTTTGCACCAATCTAAGTGATTTTGAGCTCCAATTTGCGTGGAAACGAAGGATTTGTGCGGGAATTACTACAAGAACTACGAATCAACAAGGATTTCGTTCCAACAACACTTTGTGGGTGAATTTGGGAAATTACCCAAGTTGTGAGGTTGGTATTTTCGTGATCTCTTGGTTCATTTGAGTTAGTAGTAGTGTTTCTATGTTGGATTAGAGATAGAAACACACTTTACAACACGAATTGAGCATGAATTGAAGGAAATTCGAATTAGGGTTCATGAGCTAGGATGAACGAATTTTGGGGGATTGTTAAATTGACCTCAAATTAGTGTTGTTGGGTAGTTTTGGAACAACATTAATACTTGGTAAAAGGTCCAATTATGGGTTAATCTATGAGCTAAGAGAATAGGGTTTAAGGTGGAGAATTGAAGTGTGTTGTTTTGTTGATTTCAATCCAAATTGTTGTTATTGGGTATGTTTAGAGCAATATTGATAATTGGAACATTGTCCAAATATGCTTCGATTATATACCTAAGGCAATGTTCTTCCGTGTTTTGGTGGAATGTGGAAGCATGTGTTTTGTGTGGTTTAAGGTTTCAAGCATGTTTAGACAATGAATTTGAGCAACTTTAAGTCTTGGAGTGAGGACCAATTGTCAATGGATATTGATGTGTTAAATGAAAGTGTAATGTGAGAAATGTGTGAAATGCTTAGGTGATTTGTGAAGCAAGGTTTGAGGTTGGATAAGGAAGAAGGTTGGTGTGTGGTGCTTGGCTGCTACCCTCTACGGTTGCGTGCCTTGCGTTTGAGGTAAGGGTTCGACCTACCTATGTTATTGTAATGTAGGATGGTTGAGGCAAGTCTTGGGCCTCGGTCTCGACTTCGGTCTTAGATCGGGATTGTGGAGCCCCAGGCTAGTCCCATGGTAGGAGTATCGGTGCGCGGTAGGAGCATCGGAGCGCAGGTTACATTACGTGTGTGGACGCATGGCGAATGCCGGTTGGACCGGGGAAGATCTAGCCATGGTCCGTGATTTATGATGTTTGTGGATGCATGGCGAATGCCGACGCATGGCGAATGCCGGCGCGACCGGGGAAGATCTAGCCATGGTCGGGAAGACCTAGCCATGGTCCGTGACATATGGGGTTTCTGGGTGCATGGCGAATGCCGACGCATGGCGAATGCCGGTGCGTCGGGAAGATCTAGCCATGGTCGGGAAGATCTAGCCATGACCCGTTACATTCGGATGTTGTGCACTAATCACCCATCATTTATTTGTGATTTTGTTATGATCTGTATATTTTCTATCTTTATGTATATCTGCTCTGATCTGTTTTTGCAGGTTTGTCGGAAGAAACATCGTTACTCTTGCCTAAGCTCTTCTTGGGTTTTCTTTAAGAAAAACTCACACCTTACTTAACATTTTTCGGGAGATAAGGATTCTAGGCCAGCGGAGTAGGATTTCCGCAAGGTATGTCAGTTTGCTATTTTGAGGTTTAGCGGCATCTGGACCTAGACTTCGGGCTCTGGTCGGTTTCTTTATCCGACGCCCGACTTTTGTGCGGTTGCACCTTACGCCCGTAGATAGCTCTGTAGCATGATACCCTGTTGGCATGTAGCATTACAATGACATGTTATCGTAGGTCTGTCTGTTCATCTGAGATTGATTGTGATTATGTATATATATATGCGTTCTGCTCTGAATTGATTGAATGAGTATGCTGATCTGTGCGGAAGCCTCTGTTCGGTAGTGAAAGAGCAGACTTCCTTGATAATCTGATTTCGATATTACGCTTCGATATTACTGTTTATGGGCGGAGCCCATTATTTATGTTGTAGTGATCTGTTTCTGTGTATGAATTGTTATATTTGATCTGATGTTATAAAGGGACCTACTGTGTTAGTTAAAGGCCCGTGAAATAATATCTAATTAGATGCGCGATCCTGGTTACACATTGCTCAACTCCGCCCCTCCGGCCGGCGGCCGCTTCCCGCCGGGCCGGAAGGTGTCGGCGGGGAGGTGGTGACAATTTGGTATCGAGCATGGTTAATTGGTTGGAGTCGAGGTGTGTTAGGATTGACAGCCACAGTGGTGATCGATTCCGGTATGGTTGTGTGGTGAGGTGGCCACCTCGTCACAAGAACCATGTTGGAATGGTAAGTGGAGCAGTGGCGGTTTGTCTAAACACACTTGAGAACAACCAAGAGATGATTTCTTTGGTCTTTGGTAGTTTGTGACTTGGTGCATGCGTGGTTGCTGCGTAGGACACCGATAATTGACTCTGGGTGCTATAAGAGGTGCAGGGGATGAGATCTTTGTATGGTGCATGATGGTAATTTAAATTACCTCTCTCGTTAAAAGCAGACGGTGGATGCCGAGTGAGAAGTGTGTTAGTCCTAAGCGGTACCACGGGTTATAAGGGATTGTTTTGTATAAGTAATTTTGAGAATTGATGTGCATCATGCATTGCATTCATGCTACTGAGCTGATAGGATTACCGGCGTAGGTAATGCTAACCGTTAAGTGAACCCTTTATGTTCTGGAATTTCAGTAAATGGTCAACACTCGGCGAACTCGGCGTTGGATGATGAAGCGAGGAGGAGGAAATCCTGCTCAAGATGTGAATAGAGGAAGAGGTAGAGGTCGAGGAGACCTCGGCGAAGAGCGGCACCAGTTCAGCCGCATTTGAGACTGATCCGGAACAGATGGCCCAAGTGTTGGGGCAAATGACTATCTTGCTCAATAACATGTGGGCAGGGACGGGAGTTGAAGAGCAAGGAGTACACATGTTATGAGTTCTCAGCCTCTGCGGTAGGATCGACCGATCCTAGCTATCGAGCTCATGAGGAGGACGTTGAGGCGGATGATGTGCAATTCGAAGAGCATGTGGATACGAAGAGGGAATCTGAATCTAGGTGCGGAAGTCGACCCACAGCCCCGTCGAGGAGAGTGCGGGCTAGGCCCGATTCTGTTGTTGAGATACCGAGAGCCCGGCTCAAATCGATAGTGCGACCAGCTCGATAAGCTTTCTTTGATGGAGCGGTTTGAGCGATTCAAACCACCCGTTTTCGGGCAAGGGTGGAATGGATTCGGCGGAGACGTGGTATAAGGACATGGACCGTTTGCTTGGCAGACTTGGTTTCCGGCAAATGAGATGGTGTCTTTGGCTACCTTTTATTTGCGCGATTTGGGCATATGGTAGTGGGAGACCACTATGGCCACTCGGAAAGCCGACTTTGTGCGTAGGAAGTTGAAGGACCCGGGTATGACTTGGGATGAATTTTCTCTCTTGTTTCATGAGAAGTGGATTGGTTATGCCGCGGCAGATAGGCGGCAAGCGGAGTTTGATACCTTGACTCGGGAAGTAAGGCATTGCGGAGTATGGGCACGAGTTTGAACGCTTGGTGCGTTATGTGCCTCATTACAACACCGGTGAGGAGGCCAAGGAAAAGAGATTCATGAGAGGGTTGAAGCATGACATCGGGAAGTACTTGGCACCGTTGAACATTGATAGGTACCATGAGGCTGTGCGAAAGCACGAGAAGATTGAGAATGAGGACTTGGATACAGCTTGAATACGACCACCGAGATCGACGGGGATTGTCATTGGTGGAGTTAGAGGATCCGGACGTGGTGGACCTGCACAACACCGCAGAACCGGCGGTAACTCTGGTGGGCTTGGATCGAAGGATAAGGGCAAGGGAAAGGCAAAGGTAGCAGAGCCTTGGTACTGTCAGACTTGTGACCGGAGTCACACCGGCTCGGTTTGTTATAAAGAGTCAGGCATGTGTTTCAGATGTGGGTCCACCGACCACATGATTAGGGATTGCCCTCAGATGGCAACCCAGGGAGTTGCAAGGCCACAAGGATTTCAGAGTTATGCTCCTCGTGGGCGTGGTGTTCCTCAGTTTGGACCACGACCCCGACCACCGCCCGATGCGGCCACCACTACTGAGAGGCCCCGCCGCCAGCGCACCAGCAGGCAAGGCAGGGACGAGTGTTTCAGATTGACCGTGGTGATGCGGCTCAGAAAGGAGCACTAGCAGGTATGGTGCTTCTGAATGGTATTTCTGTTCGTGCTCTTTTTGACACAGGTGCTTCGATTTCTATAGTGTCACAGAAGTGTGCAAAGTCTTTGCAACTTCCTGTGACTCATCTGTCTCAAGTATTCTGATACGAACCGGGAGTCGATGTCTGTTCGATAATGAGCTTATCAAGGGTTGCATGTTAAGCTGTTGGTGAGCGACAGATTTCTTCGATTTGTTGGTGTTGGATACATCACATTATGATGTGATTACGGGTATGGATTGGCTCTCGGAGCATTCCATACGGATGGGTGTCTTGCAGCGGCAGTTGGTGGTGTCGGATCAAGTATTACCACTTGTTCCCCCCTCAGATGTAGAGGTTGTTCAGAATAGCATGGAGCTTCAGGTAATGGAGAAATTACCTGTGACGGATGAAGGCGAGTACTTTGGACTCAACGATGCAGGTACGCGGTTGGAACTTGATAAAATTCCGATTGTTAGATACTTTCCGCAGGTGTTTCCTGAAGAGTTACCAGGTATGCCACCCTAGCGGGAGGTGATTTTTGAGATAGTGTTGCAGACCGGAGCTACACCTATCTCCATTCCTCTGTATTGCATGCCGATAGTGGAGATGAAGGAATTGAAGAAGCAGTTGGATGAGTTGTTGGATAAGGGGTTTATCCGACCGAGCAGATCACCGTGGGGAGCCCCGGTGTTATTTGTTAAGAAGAAGGATGGAACGCTTAGACTCTGCATTGATTACAGAAGGTTGAATGCGGTGACAGTCAAGAACAAATATCCGTTACCACGGATCGACGATCTGTTCGACCAGCTCTGAGGAGCTAAAGTGTTCTCAAAGATTGATCTCCGATCGGGGTATTTCCAAATGCGTGTGAAAGAAGAAGACATTCAGCGCTTTTCGCACGCGGTATGGTCACTATGAGTACACTGTCATGCCTTTTGGGCTGACAAATGCCCCGGCAGCTTTCATGAATTTGATGAATGAGGTTTTCCGTCCCTACTTGGACAATTTTATTGTTGTCTTCATTGATGATATACTCATCTATTCTCTGGATGAGGACACACATCAAGAGCACTTGAGAATTGCTTTGGAAACTTTGTCTAACAACCAGTTGTATGCAAAGTTTTCGAAGTGTGATTTCTGGTTGCGCGAGGTAGCATTTCTCGGGCATATCATCAATGAGAACGGAATTTCTGTCGACCCAGAGAAGGTCAAGTCTGTTCAAGAGTGGAGGCAACCCCGATCAGTAAAGGATATCCGTAGTTTTCTCGGGTTAGCTGGTTACTATCGTAAGTTCGTACCAGCCTTCTCGGTTCTTGCCTCTCCACTCACGCAACTGACCAAGAAGGGTAAGGCGTTTGTATGGTCGGATGAATGTGAGAAGAGCTTTCAAGAGCTCAAGTGTAGGTGACACAGCACCGATTCTGGTTCTACCCGACCCGTCTCAGCCTTATGTCATTTATACCGATGCCTCACGAACAGTGCAGGGTGTGTGCTTATGCAAAACCAGCAGGTAATTGCTTATGGGGTCGCGATTGCGACCACATGAGGAAAACTATCCCACTCATGATTTGGAGCTTGCTGCGGTTATGTATGCACTCAAGCAATGGCGGCATTATTTGTTGGGAAACAAATTTCAAATCTTTACCGATCATAAGAGCTTGAAGTACTTGTTCACGCAGAAAGATCGAACATGCGTCAAAGAAGGTGGCTCGAGTACATGAAAGACTACGACCGTAGTATCGAGTACACCGCAGCAAAGGAATACGGTGGCAGACGCCTTGAGTAGGGCTTACACCGGGATAGTTAGAGGTGGAGAACACAGAAACCGAGCAGAGCATACGGACCTAAATGCCTTGTGGCACCGTTGGCGGCCTACGGGAGCAAGAGCAGGTATTTGTGTTGAGAGTTCAGTCTTCTTGGATCGACAGGATCCGAGAATTTCAGATGAGAGATCAGAGTTTGAAACAGGTTTCTGGAGAAGCTAAAGGAGCAATGCGTCCATTCTTTGAGTATAGGCAAGGATTGCTATACTTCAAAGGGCGTTTGTACATGCCGAATGATGTGGCTCTTAGAGATGAGATTTTGGATCAAGCTCATAATAACAGCTTAAGTTTTCATCCGGGCGGTGAAAAGATGTATCACGATTTGAGGTCACACTTGGTGGCCAGGTATGAGGAGGCATATTGCGAGTGTGTGGCAAAGTGTACCACTTGCCAACAGTAAAGGTTGAACATCGAAGCCCGCGGGCACACTTGACGTTACCTATCCCGGTTCGTAAGTGGGGAAACGTGACTATGGATTTTCTTACCGGATTACCCACTACGAGAGCACGTCATGATGCCATTTGGGTAATTGTGGACCGTTTGACTAAGTGTGCGCATTTCTTGCCCATTAAAGTCACCGATCCGTTGGACAAGTTAGCACGACTCTACATTAAAGAGATCGTGCGGTTGCACGGTGTATCGGATTCTATAGTTTTAGATCGGGATCCAAGGTTTACAGCCCGTTTCTGGAATGCTTTTCATCGAGCATTTGGTACCCGATTATACCTTAGTACAGCGTATCACCCGCAAACTGATGGACAATCCGAGAGGGTGATACAGGTACTTTAGGACATGCTGAGGAGCTGTGCGATTGATTTCAGAGGTGATTGGGATCAACATCTACCGCTCATAGAGTTCTCGTATAACAATAGTTACCAGAGTACAATCAAGATGGCACCTTACGAGGCTCTTTATGGACGGAGGTTGATAGTCTCGTTCCCCAAAGAAGGTCCGGACTCTCAGTTGATATGGTGGAGAAGATGATGTTCTTGAGACTCCAAGCTTGCTGTTCAGAGTAATCTGTAAAAGATAGGAAGAATACTCAGAAGTAGCAAGAGGGGAGTGGGGGGGCGTGTAGTAGCTTACCCGATTTAGGGTGGACATCACCCTATTTATAGAGTGATGCCAGGAGAAGAGCCTCCCCCAGTTGAAGCCCTTAGACAGGCTGTTTGAGATAAGTCTGTGTCAGACTGATTGGAGATAAGGCGGCTGTGATGATGAAGATCTCAGCAAACCGCCTTAGGTGATTCACTTGTCAGAGAATGTCTGGCGTATAAATCTGGTGAAGATCTCCCAGGCTAGTGTTGCCCTCCTTATTGGCCGGTTGATGTCGGGACGACCAAGTGGTCAATCTCCAAGTGGAGCAAGTGGCGGGCGAAGGCTGTAAGGCGAAGGCCCAAAGGGGCGAAGGCCCCAAATAGAATATAGCCAAATAAGGGGTGAGGTTGCACGAACACAGGTACCGAGGCCTTATGCAGGCGGGGCCGGTATAGGCGGAGGCGGGAGTAAGACCCATGGAGGCGAGGAGATCGCGAGGTTCGCCCTAAGACCGCGAGGGGGCCGCGCAGGCTTTTAGAATCGCAAGGGTGAGTATGAGGCGTCGCCCTGCGAGTGCGGAGGCCCGCGAGGCGGGACCTCGCGAAGGCGTCTTGGAGACCACAAGGATGAGACCTTGCGAAGGCGTCTGGAGACCACAAGGATGAGACCTTGCGAAGGCGTCTTGGAGATCACAAGGATGAGACCTCTCCCAAAGCCTCGTATGATTTCGATAAAACTCGAGGCGCGATTGCTTGGGTAGTGTACCAAGATGCCTCCTCACGAGAGCGGAGTATGGGCGGGGTCACATGTACTCCGTTTTTGAAAGTACTTTCTTTGAGGACCGATGTAGTAGTCACAAGTGAAGATCTTTTATAATCTGATAGTTTGTGTTGGATCCTTCACGACCCTTTACTCTGTGTTGAAGATACTGTTTGAAAATACCATGTTGAGGGCAGTAGCAGACACAGAACTGAGTTTGTGTGGAGCGCGATGACCTTTTATGGCCTGATATTCTGTGTTGGATCCTTCATGATCCTTGTGAGTTTTTTTGAGGAGGAGGGCATTTGCTTGGGTAGTGTACCAAGATGCCTCCTCCGAAGGCGAGTATGGGCGGGGTCCCGCACTCTGTTCAAATTCAAGTCTTTGGAGTTTGGCGAAGGCGCTTGGGCGTTTGCGGACCGTTTGATTGCGAAGGCAGCGAAGAGTCTCTTCAACATTTAATGTAGGAGAGATAAAGGAAGATGAGAGGTTTCTTGACCGTTATGGGGCGCAACACGTGGCGCCGTAGAGTCGATTACGCTTTGTAAAAGCGTTTCTCCTTTGTATGGCGGGGAGAGGTTTAATAACCGCTGGATCTTTGGCACGTGGCGCCTCGAGTCATTCACGCTTAAAAGCGCTTTTTCATTTTGGCGGGCTTATAAAAGCGTACCCGAGAAGATTGAAACCTTTCTTCTCCACTCTTGCATTTGTTCACTCTGCTTCGAGTAACCCTTTCGCATTCTTGCGTTTCTTGGCGATTTCATCGGCAGTTGAGAGGTGATTTGCGGTGGTTCCTACTTTCCGTTCGAGATTCCTCCGGTCAACTGCCAACTGCTCCGTTCGTTCTTGCTTACTGCTTTAAACCACTCAGGTAAGTTTTTCTTCCCGCACACTGAGTGCTTCAAGTTCTCTGAGCGCGCGAGCGCTTGCCGAAATGCCTTTCTTTGGGCTGTTTCGATTTATATGCCTATCTGTTCTTCCTTTTGCAGAGATGGATTCCAAGGAAGCTGTTCGCCCGATGGTTGCTCCTCTCGAGAAAACCACGGTGAAGTTCGATAGAATTCACCGAGGAAATGGTGGGGGCCTTCGGCCCGTGGAGAAAACGCCGGTATACGCATCCCGTGCGGGTGTTTGTCGGGCGATGGGCTGGCCCGTTACCGAGGAGAATAAGGAGAACCGGGTCTTTGTGCACATGCAGCGCGGCTTGCGGCGGGATTGCGGTACCCCTTTCCATGGCCCAGTGCAAGATCTCTGTGCTGATTGGGGAATGCCCCCAACTCAGTTGGCGCCCAATACTTTCCTGAGTATTGCGGGCTTCATTGTCGCCTGCCACATGGCCGGCGTGAAGCCCTTCGCCGATGTGTTCAACCGTTTTTATCGGTTGGAGCTGAGGAGTGGGGGTGCGTTCTTCTACGTCACTCCCATAAATGTTGGAGGTAACCACTCCATCTCCTTCACCGCTGCGCCCGAATCCTACCACAACCGGCACGGATCCTTTTTCTTCTGCCGCGAAGGCACATGGGACTTTCCGTGGCGAGGGCGCGACAATCTGTGCAAAGCATTGCGCGGAGGCCTGTCTTGACTCACGGGGAGTGCGGTGGCAGGCATACGTTCAGCTGCTGGGGTGGTTGGACGATGTCCTTTCGAGGAGCGCATGCGGCGTTCTTCCCTTTCTCGGCTGCCCAATTGGGCGAGACCACCCTAAGGTGGGCTGGGATTAGCACGGGTTTCGTCTTTGGACCCCAGAATGCCCCCGCCATACGAGGATGGGCTCCGTCCACCGTGGGACAATGATAGATTCTTTCTTCGCTGCTCTAGCGGCGCCCAAAATACGCTGCGCATACATACTAATATATTGTAAATTTGTAAGAGGTGCAGTAAAACCTGGTCTGAAGTCCCTTTTTGTCTGCAGATGCCGTCGCGAGTGCAGCGAAGCCCAGGGTAAGAAAGCATCCATGCGCATCGCCCAACGAGTGCACCTGGCATGTGCACTTGAGGAAGACGCCCCTGCCATGGCGGTCAAGGTGTTGGGACCCATTGTCCCAAAACTGTCCAAAAAGAGGGCTGGTATCAAGCCTTCGATGGCTTCTCGGTAGGAGAAGAAGAAGAGGAAAGTGGCTGCCACGCGGCTTTGAGGAAGAGAGGGCCCCTCCCGTGCGGGGACCACAGGCTGAAGGGTTGGCTGGGGGCTGAGAATCCTGCTTTGGAGCAGAGGGCCTACTCCGGTTATCTTAAGCTGGAGAGGTCGAGGAGCTCTTTGGGGAAGAGGGTCCTACCCCGGCCGTTTCATTTGAAGAGGCCGGGGAGCTCTTTGGGAAGAAGTTCCCAGTGGGGAGCCCCTGGCTGAAGAGGCCAGAAGGGTGGAGCTTGAAATGCCTCCTACTGCTGAAGAGGTCGTGCCTTCTGCAGAGGGCCCAGAGGAGGCGCGAGCAGATAGCGCTGTTCCCATTGAGGCTGTGCCCATCTCATTGGTGCAGCCCATTTCTTCTGAGGAGGCCGCTGCTGATGCCTTTGTGTGCAGGCTCTTGAGCCCTTCACCGATTCAAGCTGAAGACTTGCCCGGTCATGTGGTCGCGGCGAGATCATTACCAGAGGCGAGTGCCTCCTCCCAAGGGTAAGATGTCGGCGGCTAACGTCACGATCTCTATGAGAAGGAGGCAGTCAGGCTGCAAAGGCCATTGGGAGTACCGGCCCACAGGAGGTACCAGTCATTCCCTTGGGGGAGGCGGAGACCACCAAAGCAAGGGAAGAGATCCCTGCAGCCATCCCTCTTAGAGAGGAGATCCCTGAAGAGGCCCCTTCAGGGGAGAAGGCCCCGCCACGAAGGGGAAGAGGATCACTGGTGGTTGAGGAGACTTCTTCCTCTTCCAATAGTGAGGCCCCGGAGGAAGAGTGCAGTGACACGGTCCTCTGCGTGGACAGGTGGTTGGGAGATAGCCCAACCTTCCAGCAGCCAGCTGTAAGTCAGTGGATGGGGCGTCCTTCTGCTGGTAAGTCTTTTTGATTTTGTGATATTTTCTTTGCTTTTGAGTTCATACTTGTTTCCTAGTTGCTTGATGCCTGTTCTTTGTAGGCGAGGCCCTTGAGCCAAGGGGCTGGTCCTGTGAGGCTCTTGTGGACCAAGGGGTCCTTACAGAGATCCCTTCCGATTTGGGGACCAGGAGCGAGGTCCTTGAGAAGACCGGAGTCTGGTCCCACTACTTGGAGCGGAGGCGCGTTGCTGCCAAGTCGGCCCCCAAGTGGTCGAGAGCCGAGACCTCACGAGAGTCAGAGGCACCGAGACCGGACTCGGGGTGTACGAGGAGCAAGGAGGCTCTGAAAGATGCATGGGATCCGGTCTTCCTCACGAGGAATAGCAGTTCACTGCTGCGGGGAGGAGCAAACCCTCAATCCTGCTGGAGGGCTGCGCACCCCCTATGATAGGGAGGTGACCGAGCGGAGCACTGGATTCCCCTGCCGAATTCATGAGGAGGCAGCTCAACAAAGTCTGCAGTAAGACAGCCTCTGGTCTTTATGTATAAGTTTAGTTTAGCCTTTTTCATGCTTTAATAGTATTGGGGTGCGAGGCGGGTGTCAAGGGTCATCTTCTGCTGAGCAATGGCATGACTTCTGAAGTATGCCAACAGGCGGGATGATGCCCGGATATCGAGATTGCCTCTCTCGGGAGGGAGGCTGGAGTCCTCAAAGAAGAGGGAGGAGGAGCTCAAGGAGGAGCATGCCAAGCGCGTAGCCCAACTAGAGAGTTGGTGTGATTATGGCAACCAAGAGCGGGCGCACAGCATGCGGTACCGGTGGGAGCAGGCCTGCCTTCTTGATGTTGCGAAGCAACGCTTCCTTCAGCAGGAAGCAATGCTGGAAGCCAAGCAGCTTGAAAGTGCTGTCTTGAAGGAGTCCCTCCTTTCCCCTGGAGGCGAAACCAAAGCCGCCCTTGCGGTGGCGAAGGCCCAAGTTGAGCGGCGAGGCCGCGGCGAGGAGGCGAGGAGCCAAGCTCTGTCCGAGGCTCAAGCGGCGGAGAAGAAGGTGGAGGAGGGCAGGCTTGCTGCTGAGGTTGCCACGAAGGCACGCACGGAGGTCGCCACGGACTGGAAAAGGCAATGGCCTCGGTGTGGGAGATGGAGAAGGCTCTGGGCCTTCCCCCTTTGAAGGTGAGGATCACGAGTCCTCTTCCTCCATTAAGGTGCCCATCCACGAGCGGATGCCTCGGACCAGTGGAGAAGCTTGGTGAGATCAAGCCACAGGCGAAGCAGGCGCGAGCCTATGAGGAAGGCTGGCTGCGATGCCGCTTCCAGTGGAGAAAGCGTTTCCAGCCCTAAGTCTTGGGATCTGGATGCTGCCAACACCAATGAGCCAACGGTAGAGGCGCTTGATGGGGAGCGGGGAAGGAAAATGGGCGATGCCTGGTACGCCCTTCTGGACTAGGGTGGAGGCTCCAACATGTGGATGCCCCCCCTATTTTGTAAAAAGACCTGCATTCACACACTTTTTGGGAACAATAGATGAAGTGAAAACTTCCTTTTTCCTTCACTGTTTGTAGATTCGCTTTAACTCGCGATAGCCTTGTAGGGTACGTTAGCTTAGTTTAATAACCATAGGCTAAGTCCTGTCTCATGGAGAGATGTCCTTCGGGGTCCGCGAAGGCGAAGCCACGGGGACTATTTATTATGGAGCTGGAGATTTAGTCTTAAGTTTATAGTGACAAGGCACTTTAAGATCCGCATGACGGTTTACTTGTTGAGCCACATGAGTCATTCCAAATGACTTGTGGGTTTACTTGTTGAGCTCCTTTCTTAGGCAAGCTGTTTAGGAGTAAGCCCTTGGGTAGTGGACGGTGTACCAAGTAGAAGTTCCCTGTAGTTTGCTCATCATTTATACGATAAGTATTCAGTAAAAAGGTTCGGTTTACGGAGTGCAGAGTCGCGCGTTTGGCGAAGGCGATGGGACGCTTGTTGAGACAAGTGGAGAACCATCGAGGTTGAAGGGGTAAGACCCGCAACCATCTGTGTGGAGAAGTCCGAGCGGAAGGTCTGCTGCGGCGTGCGAGGGCGACTTACACATAGACCTTCTGAAGGAGCCAAAGGGGGTTACCCTTCCGCAGCGCAAGGGGATTACCCTTGGGGCGGGCGAGTTGAAGGTCGGTTGGGAATGAGACCCGCAACCACCTGTGTGGAGAAGTCCGAGCGGAAGGTCTGCTGCGGCGTGCGAGGACGACTTACACATAGACCTTCCTGAAGGAGCCAAAAGGGGTTACCCTTCCGCAGCGCAAGGGGATTACCCTTGGGGCGGGGCGAGTTGAAGGTCGGTTGGGAATGAGACCCGCAACCACTGTGTGGAGAAGTCCGAGCGGAAGGTCTGCTGTGGCGTGCGAGGCGACTTACACATAGACCTTCTGAAGGAGCCAAAAGGGGTTACCCTTCCGCAGCGCAAGGATTACCCTTGGGGCGGGCGAGTTGAAGGTCGGTTGGGAATGAGACCCGCAACCACCTGTGTGGAGAAGTCCGAGCGGAAGGTCTGCTGTGGCGTGCGAGGGCGACTTACACATAGACCTTCTGAAGGAGCCAAAAGGGGTTACCCTTCCGCGGCGCAAGGGGATTACCCTTGGGGCGGGGCGAGTTGAAGGTCGGTTGGGGAATGAGACCCGCAACCACCTGTGTGGAGAAGTCCGAGCGGAAGGTCTGCTGCGGCGTGCGAGGGCGACTTACACATAGACCTTCTGAAGGAGCCAAAGGGGGTTACCCTTCCGCAGCGCAAGGGGATTACCCTTGGGGCGGGGCGAGTTGAAGGTCAGTTGGGGAATGAGACCCGCAACCACCTGTGTGGAGAAGTCCGAGCGGAAGGTCTGCTGCGGCGTGCGAGGACGACTTACACATAGACCTTCCTGAAGGAGCCAAAAGGGGTTACCCTTCCGCAGCGCAAGGGGATTACCCTTGGGGCGGGGCGAGTTGAAGGTCGGTTGGGAATGAGACCCGCAACCACTGTGTGGAGAAGTCCGAGCGGAAGGTCTGCTGTGGCGTGCGAGGACGACTTACACATAGACCTTCTGAAGGAGCCAAAAGGGGTTACCCTTCCGCCGCGCAAGGGGATTACCCTTGGGGCGGGCGAGTTGAAGGTCGGTTGGGAATGAGACCCGCAACCACCTGTGTAGGGAAGTCCGAGCGGAAGGTCTGCTGTGGCGTGCGAGGACGACTTACACATAGACCTTCCTGAAGGAGCCAAAAGGGGGTTACCCTTCCGCAGCGCAAGGGGATTACCCTTGGGGCGGGGCGAGTTGAAGGTCAGTTGGGGAATGAGACCCGCAACCACCTGTGTGGAGAAGTGAGACCTGACAAGGTCTGATGCCATAACTCAGGCAGGCAGCCAGTCTGACCGGCCGGGTACAGAGGGCGGTGGAGAGGGCATTCGAAATGCCGTGTAAGCTGTCAGACAGGAGGAAATACATATGTATTTTATTGAATTTGTGAGACTAAGGACTTACACGTAATATGGCGCAAGTCATCCGCATGAAAGTTGCGGGGAGCGAGGCGACCATCATGGTCTTGTAGTTCATAGACTCACAGGCGGACTTGTTTATGAACAATATAAGGCCCGTCCCAGTTGGGTCGCAGGACACCACAGCTTGGGGTCGCGAGCGGTGAGGGCCGATTTAAGTAAGGCAAGGCCTCCTTGGTGCAGTACCTTGGGTTTGACCGGGAATTATGATGAAGACCGAGCCTCTGTTTGAGGGCGGTCATGCGGCGAGCACCTTCGCGCAATTCTTCAATTAAGTCGAGTTTGGCACGGAGCCCTTGAGCATTGGCTTCGTCGGTGAAATTGATCATACGGATTGTAGGAGATCTACCTCAATAGGTAGGAGCGCATCTGCGCCGTATACTAGAGAGAAAGGCGTTTCCTGTGGGGGTTCGCGTTGTGGTGCGATAGTCCCATAAGACACTTGGGAGTTCATCTACCCAGCGGCCCTTGGCCCCATCCAGGCGTTTCTTGAGGCCTTCCTTGAGGGTTCGGTTGGTGACCTCAACCTGCCCATTAGACTGGGGGTGTGCCACCGGGGCAAAAAGCATGCGGACATTATTGTCCTGTGCCCATTGTTGGACACTGTGACTGGCGAACTGAGTGCCATTATCTGTAATAATAGCACGAGGGCTGCCGTATCGGCAGACAAGATTCTTCCAAAGAAACTTGATAATCTTGGCGGAAGTGATGGAGACCGGGGGTTCTACCTCGACCCATTTAGAAAAATAATCAAGCTGCTACAACACGAAGCGGTGCGGACTGAGCGGTCGGCATTGGACCAATGAGGTCGAGGCCCCACAGGGTGAAAGGCACTGGATTTGTCAGTGCTGGAGATTCCGTGGATGGTAGCCGCTGGATGCGAGAATTGATTTGGCACTGGTGGCACGTTTTGACCAGTGCAGCGGCGTCCTTTTTCAAGGTAGGCCAGTAGTATCCTTGACGGAGGGCTTTGTGGGCAAGCGCCTCCGCAGCGATGTGAGCGCCACAATTGCCTTGGTGGAGAGTGTCCAAGACAGAGCGTCCCTCAAGGGTGCTAAGGCACCGTTGTCGAGGCGCCGCAAACCCGCGATGCCATAATTGGTCATCAATGAGGACGAAGCGGAGGGCTTGCTTGCGAACCTGGGGATCTGTGGTGCTGGCCTTTAGCGCAGCAATGATAGGGTTTCTCCAGTCTGTGACTAGATCCTGCGTTGCTAGAGAGGCAATATCAATACCTTCCGTGATGGAAGGACTGGTCAGAGTGGCTGTGGTAGAGGGAGTCTTTCCCTTTGATAGCATGTCTGCTTTAGTGTTCTCATATCGAGGAACATGTATAAAGATGACTTCTTCAAAGTCGGTTCGTAGGGTGTTTACCAACTTAAGGTATTTGATCGGGGTGGCGTCCTTGCACTCGGCGCACCCTTGAACCTGGTGAATCACCAGCTGCGAGTCACTGTGGACATGGAGGCGGCGAATGCCTGCCCTTGTGGCGAGTTTCAGCCCGGCTACGAGGGCCTCATATTCTGCAACATTGTTAGTTACTTGAAATTGAAAAGAGACACGAAGGAATACTTCCATACCTAGGGGTCCACGTAGATACACACCCCTGCGGGGATTCGAGTTTGGATGAGCCATCCACAAATAAGTCCCATTCGGGAGGAGTGGGACGAGGAGTGGGAGCCCTGCTCGGGGCCGAGAGTACATCAGCATTTGAGAATTCCGCAATAAAGTCGGCGAGGGCCTGGCCCTTAATTGCCTTTCTGGGCTCATAATTGATGTTAAAGCCGCCAAGCTCGATGCACCACTTGGCGGCGCCACGAATGTTCGGGCGCTGAGGATGTCTGAATTGGCAAGTCCGTTCGGACTATAATAGTGTGCCCTTGGAAATAGGGCTTGAGCTTCCTTGCTGCATATACAAGGGACAATATAGCCTTTTGGAGGAGGATACCTTGTTTCTGTATCTTGGAGAGTGTGGCTGGTGTAATAGACCGGCCATTGCTTGGCGGCTTCTTCCTTAATAAGGACAGAAGCGACACTTCTTTCCGAAGTGGCGAGGTAAAGGACCAGGTCATCGCCCGGCCTAGGGCACTTGAGTGCCGGTAGTTCTTGCAGGTGTCGTTTTATGGAGGCATATGCCTCCTGACACTCTTCCGTCCATTTGCAAGCTTTTTTCTTGCGAATCTGATCGAAGAAAGGTTTGCAGCGATCACTTAGTTTAGAGGCGAATCGTCCCAAGGCCACTAGCTTTCTGCAACTGTTGGACTTCCTTGAGCCCCCTGGGGGTGCGCAAGGTAGTGATTGCCTCAATCTTTTTGGGATTTGCATGGATTCCTCCTTTGGAGATTTGGTATCCCAGGAACTTCCCTTCGCCCACGCCGAAGATACACTTCTTTGGATTTAATCGCATATTGTATTTGCGGAAGTTGTCGAATGTTTCCCTCAAGTCTGTGAGGTGGGTTGGGACGGCCTTGCTTTTGACCACAATGTCATCTACATAGGCTTCAAGATTTCGGCCAATCTGGCCTGCGAAGACTTGATTTACAAGCCTTTGGAAGGTAGCCCCCGCATTTTTAAGCGAAGGGCATTCGATATAATGATATCTTTGCTTCGCCGATGGTAAAGGCGGTTTTACCGCGTCCTCCGGTCCATAAAGACTTGGTGGTACCCGCTATAAGCATCGAGAAAAGAAAAAACCGAGTGATGAAAGGTTGAGTCAACCAGTTGGTCAATGGATGGTAAAGGATAGGGGTCCCTTGGGCAGGCCCTATTAACCCCCTTGTAGTCCACGCAAAGTCGCCACTGACCGCCCTCTTTATCGGCGAGGACAATATTCGCAACCCATTCAGAGTAGTGAACTTCCTTGATTATATTTGCCTTAAGCAATTTCTGCACTTCAGTGCGTACAAAGTCCTTACGGTCAAGGGCCATGCCCCTTGTTTTCTGTCTAACCGGGCTAAAGCCGGGGAGTACACTTAACTTGTGAGAAATAACAGCAGGATCAACTCCTGGTAGGTCCTCGGGGCTCCATGCGAAGACATCACTGTTGGCATGGAGGAGGTGGATGAGTGCTTGCTGGTCTTTTTCCTCGAGGTCCTTTCCCACCCGAAACTTCTTCCCGGGAGAGATCTCAACTTCTTCAAAGGCTCGGACAAGTCGGGCGCGGCTTCGCCCTGAGGACCGGCTTCCTCTGCGGGTGCCTTCCTCTTAGGCTCGGATGGCCGGGAAGGCTGCGGGGGCCGGCGAGGCGAGACATAATTGCCTCAGCCACATTACGGCTGACAAATATATAGGCATCCCGGCCGCGGTGTGAAAAACTAGAGTCGGGGTTCGCACATCACGGCGGACATGGAACTCGGTTTGAGTATGTCGCCCGATGATGGCGTTATATGGCGTAGGGAGATCCGGGACGATAAAGTCCACATAGCTCGAATGACATACCTGCTTTTTCTCCTTGGTGGTTCCCATCATCATGTAGGGCAAGGTGATCGACCCCAGGGTTGGGATTTCATCCCGTCCTATTCCAAAGGTGGCCCCCTTCGCGGGCTGAATTTGTGACAAAGGCACCTTTGCCTCAACCAGTGTGCTTGTAGATCACGTTGGCATTTGCCCCGTATCCATGTAGATTCTATCGGCGTCCCAGCCCGCAATACGGGCGGTGATAACCAAGGGGTCAGCGTGCGGTATTGCCACAGAGGTGCCATCGCTGCGATGCAAAAGCGAGTAGAGGAGTGGTCTATCTGGTAGATCTGCCTCATATGACGGCGTCTTGCCGAAGCGCCTTCACACCGTGTGATTACGCCGATATGTCCCCTTGCCGGGGGACTGAACCAATTCTCCGACACAGGTTTCTTTGGGAGCGCCCCGCCGGCGGTCCTCGGCCGGCGCCCTTCACGGTCACCTTCTCTTCTACGGTCCTCGGTTTGGAGCAAGTACTCCCGAGCTTGCCTTGAGCCAGCATTTCTCCAATCATACGCTTGAGCTCAAAACAGTCCTCGGTGTCGTGACCTTTGTCACGGTGGTAGCGGCAAAACTTGTTGCTTTGCCTTGTTATTTCTGGGAGAGGCGAGGCCAAGTGGGGACCGCCCTCTTGTTCCAAGGCATGGAGGATGTTGGTTCGAGATTCCCTCAGTGGGGGAAGAGAGATGTATGCCCTTTCCCTACTGGGGGGCGTGGGGTACTGCCTTTGAGACCTAGGGTCCGGTCGCGAGGGTTGTCCCTTGGCGTCCGCCGTGGCGGCTCTGGCGAGTGGTCGAGTGACCTCTTCCGTATTCATGAACCGCGACGCTGTACTTAAGAATTGTTCCATGTTGGTGGGCGGGTTAGTGTGGACATCCACAAAGAAAAGGGACTCCCAGCGGAGGCCTTGGATAGCTGCAAGCAGGCGAGCTTCTTCTCCCAGGTTAGGGACCTGGATAGACTCGGCACAGGCGTTGAATATATTCTCCGAGGGCTCATCCTTTTATGCCGTATCTTAATTAGGTGTCCCGCCGTTTTAGGAGGTGGTTTGGATACCACAAAATGGTTGGAGAAGTTGCGGGACTGCTCCTCAAAGGATTCATACCGTTTGTCCCGGTGAGTGGTGTACCGGTTGGCGGCGGCCCGGTAAGCGTGGAGCTGAAAGCTCTACGAGCGTGTTGTCGTCCGCCCTTGCTATTGCCATTGCGGAAGCATGTAACGCTGGAGATGGATATCGAGTGTCAGACAGGCCATCATAGGCGTCCGGCTTAGGCTGTGGCCCAGTCGGAAGAGGGGTTTCTAAAACCCTCGAGTAAAGGTTGGGTCGAGAGGTGGTCGGACCCATCCTGGAGATATTATGGACACTGGCCCTTTCATCTCTTTTTCCACTTCCTCTAATCGTCTAGTAAGCGCGATAAGTAATGACGAAGAAGGATCGGGGTTACTTACTTGCCGAGGAGGAGTAGGCTGGGCGTTGGCTGATTAGTCCGCGGCGTTCAACGCTATCCGAAACGCCCGAAGAGTGGTGGCGAGAGTTTCACGTAAGTTGAAAGCAACCGCCTCGGTGATCGTTTGCGGGGCGGCCGGATCCAGTCCGTTGGAGGGTGTTTGGAGGTGGAGTGTTTCGCTCACGAGGCATGTTACGGGCAACGTGGGAGGAGCTTTCCTCTGTTGAGTGAATAGAGAGTTCTCCCCTTTGTGGGGAACGTGGTTCGAGGAAGGCTCCGATGGTGGGTCATTGTTCGTACTTGCCCGGGAGGATTCCTCCTCCCTTGGGCCCCATTCTGTTGGCACTCCGGGTGGTTGGCATGACTTATTGCTTGTGGTTTGTAATATGGGTTTATAGCAAGAACTTTCGTTCCCACAGACGGCGCCAAACGATAGTCTCGTTCCTAAAGAAGGTCCGGACTCTCGGTTGATATGGTGGAGAAGATGATGTTCTTGAGACTCCAAGCTTGCTGTTGAGTAATCTGTAAAAGATAGGAAGAATACTCGAAGTAGCAAGAGGGGAGTGGGGGCGTGTAGTAGCTTACCCGATTTAGGGTGGACATCACCCTATTTATAGAGTGATGCCGGAGAAGAGCCTCCCGGTTGAAGCCCTTAGGCAGGCTGTTTGAGATAAGTCTGTGTCGGTGATTGGAGATAAGGCGGCTGTGATGATGAAGATCTCAGCAAACCGCCTTAGGTGATTCACTTGTCGAGAGAATGTCCGCGTATAAATCTGGTGAAGATCTCCCGAGGCTCGTGCTGCCCTCCTTATTGGCCAGTTGATGTCGACGACCAAGTGGTCAATCTCCAAGTGGAGCAAGTGGCGGGCGAAGGCTGTAAGGCGAAGGCCCAAAGGCGAAGGCCCCAAATAGAATATAGCCAAATAAGGGGTGAGGTTGCACGAACACAGGTACCGAGGCCTTATGCAGGCGGGGCCGGTATAGGCGGGAGGCGGGAGTAAGACCCATGGAGGCGAGGAGATCGCGAGGTTCGCCCTAAGACCGCGAGGGGGCCCGCGCAGGCTTTTAGAATCGCAAGGGTGA
This sequence comes from Stellera chamaejasme, assembly GCA_024586325.1. NCBI lineage: Eukaryota > Viridiplantae > Streptophyta > Magnoliopsida > Malvales > Thymelaeaceae > Stellera > Stellera chamaejasme. Next base: position 24,538,053 of record CM044981.1, read on the forward strand.
GTATGAGGCGTCGCCCCTGCGAGTGCGGAGGCCCGCGAGGCGGGACCTCGCGTGGAGGCGATCTTGCGAAGGCGGAGACCACAAGGATGAGACCTTGCGAAGGCGTCTGGAGACCACAAGGATGAGACCTTGCGAAGGCGTCTTGGAGATCACAAGGATGAGACCTCTCCCAAAGCCTCGTATGATTCGATAAAACGCGAGGCGCGATTGCTTGGGTAGTGTACGTTTGGCACTACCGGAGAGCTTGTCACCGTGCATAATGACGTCTTAAGGAACTCTTGGAGGACCAAGAGTCTTAAGGGGGGGAGGATGTTACACCCTATCTTTTTTCCGGCAACAATCTCCGGTGAATGGAGTTCTGAAGGTATGTTTAATTACTAAGTATGAGTTTAATTTTTCAGTTCAAATTCATATTGTAGTGTGGGAGTGGTATGACGTATTTTGGTAAAGGTTCGCCGCAAGGTTGATCAAGAACAGAAGTAAAAGGAGTGTATTGGAGAAGACAGTAATTTTAGGTCATTTTGTATTAAATACTGCTTGCAATTGGAAATCAGTTTGGGCATGAATAATTTTGTGAACGTAGCCCCGAGTGTCTAGGTTTAACCAGAATTTTTCGGATCTTCGTTTGGACTTTTGTACAATTTTTAATAATTGTTTTAGTGAAGGAGAGTCAGCTGTGTCCGGCGATCGCCCGATTAAGGAATCGGGTCGCCTGGATTTCGCCCGACGCCTGTTTCGAATATTTCGGCCAGGCGATCGCCTGTCTCCGAGATTGGGTCGCCCGGATTTCGCCTGAGGCCTGCTATTTAAGTCGAATTTATCCGGATTCAACTCATTTTCGCCATTTTCTCTTCCAACTCTCTCCCAACTCTCTCCCAACTCGTTTTTGCACCAATCTAAGTGATTTTGAGCTCCAATTTGCGTGGAAACGAAGGATTTGTGCGGGAATTACTACAAGAACTACGAATCAACAAGGATTTCGTTCCAACAACACTTTGTGGGTGAATTTGGGAAATTACCCAAGTTGTGAGGTTGGTATTTTCGTGATCTCTTGGTTCATTTGAGTTAGTAGTAGTGTTTCTATGTTGGATTAGAGATAGAAACACACTTTACAACACGAATTGAGCATGAATTGAAGGAAATTCGAATTAGGGTTCATGAGCTAGGATGAACGAATTTTGGGGATTGTTAAATTGACCTCAAATTAGTGTTGTTGGGTAGTTTTGGAACAACATTAATACTTGGTAAAAGGTCCAATTATGGGTTAATCTATGAGCTAAGAGAATAGGGTTTAAGGTGGAGAATTGAAGTGTGTTGTTTTGTTGATTTCAATCCAAATTGTTGTTATTGGGTATGTTTAGAGCAATATTGATAATTGGAACATTGTCCAAATATGCTTCGATTATATACCTAAGGCAATGTTCATCCGGTTTTTGGTGGAATGTGGAAGCATGTGTTTTGTGTGGTTTAAGGTTTCAAGCATGTTTAGACAATGAATTTGAGCAACTTTAAGTCTTGGAGTGAGGACCAATTGTCAATGGATATTGATGTGTTAAATGAAAGTGTAATGTGAGAAATGTGTGAAATGCTTAGGTGATTTGTGAAGCAAGGTTTGAGGTTGGATAAGGAAGAAGGTTGGTGTGTGGTGCTTGGCTGCTACCCTCTATGGTTGCGTCTGCTTGCGTTTCGAGGTAAGGGTTCGACCTACCTATGTTATTGTAATGTAGGATGGTTGAGGCAAGTCTTGGGCCTCGGTCTCTGACTTCGGTCTTAGATCGGGATTGTGGAGCCCCAAGGCTAGTCCCATGGTAGGAGTATCGGTGCGCAGTAGGAGCATCGGAGCGCAGGTTCTGTTCTGTGTGTGGACGCATGGCGAATGCCGGTTGGACCGGGGAAGATCTAGCCATGGTCCGTGATTTATGATGTTTGTTGGATGCATGGCGAATGCCGACGCATGGCGAATGCCGGCGCGACCGGGGAAGATCTAGCCATGGTCGGGGAAGACCTAGCCATGGTCCGTGACATATGGGGTTTGCTGGGTGCATGGCGAATGCCGACGCATGGCGAATGCCGGTGCGTCCGGGGAAGATCTAGCCATGGTCGGGGAAGATCTAGCCATGACCCGTTACATTCGGATGTTGTGCACACATCACACATCATTTATTTCTGCATATGTTCTGATCTGTATATATTTGCTATCTGTATGTATATCTGCTCTGATCTGTTTTTGCAGGTTTGTCGGAAGAAACATCGTTACTACTGCCTAAGCTCTTACTGGGTTTTTCTTTAAGAAAAACTCACACCCCTTACTTAACATTTTTCAGGAGATAAGGATTCTGGGCCAGCGGAGTAGGATTTCCGCAAGGCTGTCTGGTTTGCTATTTTGAGGGTTTAGCAGCATCTGGACCTAGACTTCGGGCTCCTCGTCGGTTTCTTTATCCGACGCCCGACTTTTGTACGGTTGCACCTTCTGCCCGTAGATAGCTCTGTAGCATGATACTCTGTTGGCATGTAGCATTACAATGACATGTTATCGTAGGTCTGTCTGTTCATCTGAGATTGATTGTGATTATGTATATATATATGCGTTCTGCTCTGAATTGATTGAATGAGTATGCTGATCTGTGCGGAAGCCTCTGTTCGGTAGTGAAAGAACAGACTTCCTTCTGATAATCTGATTTCGATATTCTGCTTCTGATATTCTGTTTATGGGCGGAGCCCATTATTTCTGTTGTCGTGATCTGTTTCTGTGTATGAATTGTTATATTTGATCTGTTGTTAGAAAGGGACCTACTGGGTTAGTTAAAGGCCCGCGAAATAATCTCGAATTAGCTGCGCGATCCTGGTTCCACCTTGCTCACCACCGCCCCTCCGGCCGGCGACTGCTTCCCGCCGGGCCCGGAAGGTGTCTGACGGGGGAGGTGGTGACATGCAATGCCTTGGAGAAGAAGAAGGTATTTTGATTTTGGAGAAGGATCATCACTCCCCTAACGTGGGGAGAGGTAACTCATCCTATTCTTTTAGTGATGACATGAATGAGCATGAAAGTGACACCTTTACCGAAAATGAACATGCATCACATCCATTGCTTGATTACATATATGGCTCCCCTCTTGAATGCAATGAGCATAATGATTCGGTTGACCTTGAAGAGTGCATCAATAACTTCAATCATTATCCATATGCATGTGATGAAACTTGCATTTATCCTTGTGATGATGATTGGTATGTTAATCAAGAGCATGAATTGAAAGGTGGAGAGAATGATGAACTTGAAGCCATAACATATGATGATTTCTCTTCCTTGAATGATGAAACTCTTGAATTTGACAACTATGAGCATGCATCTCATTCATCATATGAAGTATCCAAAACCTATGAGATTTATCCTTCGGATGAAGAGCATGATTATTACCATGAAGAGGTTTATGAACATGATGCATACCCCATATCACCCGCCCCTAGCCATGAATTCTCTTCAATGCATGATCAAGACTCTTTACATTTAGATGATGAGAATGAATGGCCTAGGCTTACATTTGACCCCGGGATAGACCATTCTCCATACCATGTTGAAAATTGAGAGTATCTATTCGAGATTGAATTGAAGCTATGTGTATGGTTGAAGTGAAGAGAAAGGGCGGATTGTCCATCTCATTCCTTCAGACCATTTTTAGGGCTTTGATGTTTAAGCTTTAATTCACTAACCTCTAATGTTATCCAAGTTTGTTATGGTGTCTTAGTTTTTGTAGGTTTCAAGTCTTCCGGATTCAAGGACGAATCTTCTCATGAGGGAGGGAATGATGTGGACATTGACCCAACTCCACCACGAGAGTCTCCTAGCCCTTTCCAAGGTCTCAATGGACCTTTGACCCAAGCGCGGTTGAGGAAGATGCAAGATAAGCTTCAAGCCTTCGTCCGGATCATGGTACAAGGAGAAGAGTGGAATGAGGACCGGGACCGTGCCATCAAGCTTCAAGACATGGGAATCCAAGTGGAAGGGCCTCCCAAAGCCATGGACACCATCACACTCACCACCCTTGGAACCGAGGAGGAGTCCACGCGCCCCACGCGCCAAGGCGGCCCTCCCGCGCGCCAACCTCCCTTCCCGGACTCGACTCCACCAACTTTGGGATGTTGCACCACCTTCCCAAGCCTTGAAGACACCCGGAAATGAAGGTCACATGCCGGCCGAGCCAACAACGCGCCTTCACGCGCTCCACGCGCCTCCATGGGCCTTCCCCACGTTTCTCCAAGTTGGGCCGGCCCAATTCCAGCCCATAATCTGAAATGTGGACTTATTCATTTGAATTTTAATGTTGTTTAAGATATTTAGGCAAAGGGAGGGAAAAGAGGTAGTGGAGGTCTTTATCCAATAGTTTTGGCTAATGGTTGGGTATTGCCCACACTTGTCAAACTAGGTAAGATTCCTCCCTTCCACCTTCCCATTTATGGAACTGCCATCATGCCTTCCTTTTCTTACATGGAAATGGTAAGTGGACACAAGAGGGAGTTGCCAAAAGTGTCTACAACACTTTGGGTAATACCCTCCACTCACCATCTCTCATGTTTAAATAGGAGACATGTATGTAACTCAATTTCAGTTTTTGAATCCGAAAATTGAACTCCAAAGAGAGCCATTTCGGTTTGAACACTCACTTCTACCAATCCATTCCCTTGTTCCATGCTTTGTGGTTCAAGAATTATATCTAGTATTGCCCAATCAAGTAGTTGAGAGGTGCTAGATCCATCTCTACCCCTTGGCACTCAAAATATTGCTTCACCAAGTAGTGAAGAGGTGTTTTGAATTCGGCCGGAAAGTCACAAGTGTTCGTGTTCATCATCCAAGCTAGATCCTTTCGAAGGTTGATCAATCCATGATCAGATCAATTACCCTTGGATGAGGATAGTGAGCCTAACGACTTGTGTGACAAGTCTGATGATACATCTTCTTTTGAGTGTAAAAATGAAGAAGAAATTAGTGAGGGTAAAGGAGGCATACACTATTTCCTTCCTCATGATTGGTTTGATGAGCATAACTATTATCATGATAAGATGCATGCACATGATGCGCATCCCATGTCACCCACCCCTAGCTATGAATTCTCTTCAATGCATGATCATGACCCCTTATTTTCAGATAATGAGAATGAAAGGCCTAGGCTCACATTTGACCCCGAGATACTAAGAACTGTGTGTAAGGTTGAAGTGAAGGGAAAGGGCGGATTGTCCATCTCATTCCTTCAAACCATTTTTGGGACTTTGATGTTCAAGTTTTAGTCCACTAATGACGTGATCATGGGATCCCCAGGCAACAACAAGACGTCCCAGACGAAGAGGCAGTCGAGAAAGCTCGGAGCAAACCCTTGGCGAGTGGGTTCAGAGGCCCAGGCAGCCTAACCCGATGGTCTGGATTAACTCCAGACAAGGAAAGGGCAATGCCTTCACGCGAGGACCCTAAATGAGGCCTCAAGGCGTAGGAGAGGCTTCGTGCAAAAGGCATCCAGTGCGAAGGCAAGCCACTTTGGCAAAGCCGCCCTCGTGACGCCTCAAGGCGAAGGATTAACTGCAACATGCTAAGGAAACCATAACACTGGCGACGCCTCCAGGCGAAGCCATTCCTGCGAAGCCTCAAGGCGAGGGCTAGGTTTCCCCAACAAAGGAGTTCCGGCGATGGCAAAACCCCCAGGCGAAGTCATCCCCATAACCCCCCCCATTGCGAAGCCCTCATGCAACAATGTCCACGAGAAGTCTTTGAGATAAAGGCGGAACTTCCTCGCGAAGCTTCCCGGCGAAGGCGAAGCCCCGGGCGACGCCATCCCAGCAGAGCCTCTCGGTAAAGGCCACGCCTACAACAAGAAGACTTCCAGTTCAGACGCTAACTAAGGGATATTCTCTCATGGAGTCTCCAAACGAAGGCGGAGTCTTCTTTGCAAGTCTCAAAGGAGAAGGCGAGGCCACCAGGCGAAGCCTTCTCGTGAAAGCTTCCAAACAAAGGCGAGGCCTTTGAGCAGTGGCCTCCCATCGAAAGAGCCCTAAAGCAGAGCCACCTCAGCTTATCCAAATCGGCCAACCACTCCCGACCATTCTCGGCCCCTCCCGCCTTTACGCTGACACTTGGGAGCGAACTTATCTACTTTTACCTTTTTATCTTTTCGTCAGACATGCATGCAAAAGTACTGTACACCTTTATGGCATGCATGCGCCTTTTGTAAGAGTCTGTTCCCTTCCTTCCCTATAAAAGGAAAGGCAGACTCCTAGAATAGTTAGAATATATGTAAAGCTTAAGAAGGACAATTCCTTAAGCCAGGTTCTCACCCCCTTGCTATATACCGCCATCCCCTTGATTGATTGTTTATCATCAAGTTTAATATCTAGTATTGCTTAATCTCGTAGTTAAGAGGTGCTAGATCTTCCATACCCCCCAGGCTTATCGCAGATATTGCCCAACCTCGTAGTTGGGAGGTGTCTGTGGCCGTCTCTATCCTTCTTTGTTCATCGACTCCTTCAAGCTAGATCTGCGCTTCCGTACGATCTCGCGGCTTCGCGCCTAGCGTACCCGTGATCGTATCAGGCGAACCCATGGCTTCTTCCGCGAACCCATGGCCCTTTGGCGAACCCATGCCCCCTTTGGCGAACCCATGACCCTTTTTGACGAACCCATGGCCTCTTCCGCGAACCCATGGCCCCTCCGGAGAACCCATGGCCTTGGAGAACCCCCTGGCCATGTGCATGTTTGGTGATTTGAATATTCCTCCATTTCTTCATAAATCCCATTTATGAAGGCATGGGAGGAATAGTCAGTAACCTACAATTGTCTTCCATCCATCCGTTCCATCTTTCACCTCACCCACCATAATTCAAGGGTCTTTGTCCCTTGTCACGTCACTCACCATTTTCTCTACCATCTCACCTCTTTATATAGAAAACATGTAACCATTGTAATACTTAGAACATTTTATAAGAAATCAGAAAATACTCCAAGTGAGGTTTTGGCTTTCCTGTTCTCATTTCTTGCATTCCATCTCCTTAAGTGATCCGTGCAAAAGGATCCAACATAATATCTAGTATTGTTTGAACTTGTATTCAAAAGGTGCTAGATTCCATCTTCCTTCCTAGGCATTTTCAAGGGCATTGCCTCACCTCGTAGTGAGGAGGTTCCCTTGGCCGACTCTGTTTCCTTCGTGTTCTTCCTCTGTTTCGTTTCCATTCTTGCTGGAAACCACCTCCAACGAGCTAGATCCGAGATCGTGATCACTTACCCCCCCTGTGATCACATCAAGTGGTATCAGAGCCATGCTGCTTGAGGGAGTTCGTTTGTGTTTTCTTCTCTCCACGGAACCATCGAGAAGTTGAAGAACAGAAAGCCCACTTCTTCTCCTCCTCGGTAAGTTCCAACTTCGTTGCCTCTGTATTTTCTTTTCTCGGACTGTTAAGAAGCAGAAAAGAATGCATCAACCCGTTCTGCTCAAACTTAGCAAGTCCGCCTCTGTGCCTTGGTTGCCCCTGTGATTTCTTTTCCCGGAGCTGTGGAGAAGCAGAGGAGACGGTGTCCGTTTGAGAAATTATACCTTGTATTGCCCAACTGTCACCGCACGCCGCCCGAGACGAATCCTTTTGAAGAGGGAGAGAATGATATGATCATGAATCACTCCGGATGCAAGAAAGAAGATCAAAGGAGGCGCTCATTTGTGTAGGGAAGCCGCCAAATGCGAAGCGGAAGCCGGAATGGAAAGGGGTGGCAGCCCCATTTTTGTGACCATCGAGACCCGCCCGAGCCCGTGCGGAGGCGGGGCGCGGACGCCGGAAGCGGAAGCGGACCCGAGAAACGGAAGGATTGTGGAAGCAAACTAACGGAAATTTCATGCGCATAACCAAAATGAAATGCAACCATACAATTCATGCACAAATAATGAGTAAGCCCCGCCTCCGTGGACGAGTGCTTACACACCAAAACACCCATACATACAGAATTCACGTAACCTAAAATGTCTAGCAAGCGCCAAGCGCCGAGGGCAGATATAGAACAGAATATACAAATATATATACAGACATACAACCATCATGGCAAATCGTAAAGTATGTACATGCAGCTACAGAGCCAAGCCTAGGACTAAGCGCCAAATACCTCGCGGGATTCAGATCCAAAAGACAATCCCGGCCGCAAGGTGAAGCCGCCGCAAAATACAACCGAGGTAGAACCTCACGGAACCCTACTCCGCAGGCCGCTTATCGCCCTACTCAAACCCAAAAATGTAACCCAAAGAAGGGTGAGTCCTAAAAGGACCCCGTAAGGGAAAAGGGGTAAGCTAAGTAAATTTAACCCTGACAAAAACAAAGATAGAAAAATATGCAACAGAATACGGAATAACATGCATAAACAGAAAACAGACCGAGTCCCAAGGACGTGCGATTATAAATCGCCATAACCAATATTGTATATCGGAACTACAGCCTCCACTAAGGGAGTCGGTCAAGCTAATACGGAAGCATGGTGCACCAGTGGGGTAGCGAACCCACAACCTGCCGTAATATTAATGCATGCAGTATGCCATAAGGCATACTCCTACAAACTACAGAATATGCCCAAAGGCACAATATTCTGAAATACTAGCAGAACAGAAACGGAAACCAAAACATATACTTAGCTTACCAAAACACAGAACCAAACCCTTACCTCAAAATCCAGAGTATTGGACCGATTCTGGATAACACCTACACCGTGCCCGAAACTTAGAACTCCTCTTTTCTAACCACCGAAACTCAGAATCTGCCAAACCAAGTTGAATTAGCATCCTCATCAACCACACTACCAAATTACAACCCCGACCCCAAAACCGAAAATCCGGCTGCACTTCCGTAAAATCCCGCATTTTCACGTAAACGCCGAATTCAGAACCAACCTAGACAATGCAAGATTTCACATTGACAAACATCATACAATAAGCAGAACTGATCAAATCCAACCTTAAACCCTTCATTACCCGCCATTTTCCGAAAATCCCGATTAATTGTAACTTTTTCATTCCTTAACCGAATCCAACATTTCAAACTTCCATCCACTCCTAAATTCAACCCCAACACCATATTAACATCCAATTCAACCAAAATGAACCTCCAACATTGAAAAAGAATCATTCAAAGATTCGGTTTTCAACCAACTTTTTATCCAACTTCCAATTCAATCCATTCAAGCTACCAAACAACCATTCTAACCACCAATTTCATTTCTAAACCATGAATGCTATCCAATTGCACCCAAGCAACAAAATTCATCATTGAACATACACCCATATATTCGGCCATTTAGGGGTTTTCACCACAACTTGTTCTCCATCAAATTAAATCCACACACAAGCTTAGAATCATGCTAGGACTAACATACTTGAAGCATGAAACAAGATAACAAACACACACCATTTTAGAAAATCCTCCAACAATTCGGCCAACATAGGGTTTCTTCCCAAGTTGTGTTTTCCAAAATCTAACACTTGATTAACACTCTCCTACCACCCAAGAACAACATACTAAAAGATGGGAGGAAGAAAATCATCCTAGCTTATAGCTAAGAACAAACCCATCAAATGCAAAAACTTCTCTTTAACCACCAAACTTCAAAACTAATGTGAAAAGAGGAGTTAGGAAGGTACTTACCACAAGTGGCAAGCAATTCCTCTTGATTTCCACAAAGAAGAAGGAAGTCAAGCTTGGAGGAGCTCTCTAATGGAGGCGTCGGCAGCAGCAAAGAAAAGAAGGAAGAAGAAGAAGAAAAGAAAGAAATGAGGTAAGTTTCCTTTTATGAAAATAATAGCCACTTATATATTTTCCTACTTTATAACCCATGCCTCTCTTCCTTTAATTAAAATGGGACATGTGTCCCCCAATAATCACACACACACACTTCTGCCGAAAATAAGAAAGGGCTGCTGCTGCCCATGCTGATTTTTTATTTAATTTGCACCCAATTGCAAATTAACTCCCAATTTTTCCGAAAGTTCCAATTCTTTTTGCCCAAAATAATTACCGAATTCCAAAATTAATGAAACTCGGACACAATCTTCAGAATATTATAACATTCACAGAACATTTTTCAGAAATTCATTTACCTTTCCGGAGTGTCCTACCGAGCTCGCCGAACCCGAACCGTAACCCGACGTGCGAGCGTGACAACCTGAACCGAAATTCCGTCACTCCAAAATTCTATAAAAATGCCCATAAATTCCACCTTAAATTAAAATACAACTTACCCCAAAGCCGTCAGAAAATCTCCATCCCGAGCCCCGGGATTCCCGTCCCGAGCCCCGGAGTCGCCCGAACCGAACGTCCCGCCCCAAATATTAAACTCTACAATCACCTCCGGACGCCTCCACGACTCCAAAACTGCGAACGGCTTCCCAAACTGAGATCTCGAGAGCGCTACCGAGCCCGCCAGACGCCCCGAGACGACCCCGACAACCCCGGCGCCAAAAATATTTTCGGCGGAAACGTCCGGGGACCCACACGACCTCAAATACGGAGGGGTTCGCCAAAATGATACTCGGATAGGGCCCGGGAGCCGCCCGAACGCCGAAAACGTGACCCGCAGCTAAAACCGAGCTCGGTCACCCGGCCGCAACCCGCCGGGTGACCGTAACATTCTCCCCTTAGACTCTTGGTCCTCCAAGAGTCAGTACAACCGCCGATACCGCTCGGGTATCGATCCCGAATGTCCTTCTCTGCCTCCCAAGTCGCCTCCCGGCCGCATGATGTGACCACCGAACCTTGACCATGGGAATCAACTTGCTACGAGTCTCCCGACATCCCTATCCGTAAAGGCTACCGGTACCTCCCGATAAGAAAGATCGGGTTCCACTGCACCTCCTCAACCGGAATCGCTCGAGTCGGATCCGTAATGCACTTCTTCAACATGCCGACATGGAAGACATTGTGCACCGCAGCATGACTAGGAGGTAACGCCAACCGGTATGCCACCCTACCGACTCCGCCTCCAGAATCTCATATGGGCCGATATACCGTGGGGCTAACTTGCCCTTCTTCCCGAATCTGACTGTCCCGCGGATAGGTGCTACCTTGAGCCAAACCCTATCCCCAACCTCAAACTCCAGAGCCCTACGGCGACGGTTCGCATAAGTGGTGGTGCGGTCGTTCGCGGCTTTGATCCGTGCCCGAATCAATCTGATCTTCGCCGTGGTCTCCTCAATAAGCTCGGGTCCCAACTCAACCCTATCGACGCATCGGTCCAAAGAATGCGGTGTCATACACCTCCTCCCGCATAACGCCTCATATGGTGCCATACCAATCGTAGTCCTGAAGCCGTTGTTGTACGAGAACTCAATCAAAGGCAATTGCTGGTCCCAATCTCCTCCAAAGTCTATAGTACAGCCTCCGTAGCATATCCTCCAATATCCGAATCACCCGCTCCGACCGCCCGCGCCCGTGGGTGATAAGTCAGTACTCGATGGAGTCGCGTGCCCAGCCGCTTCATGAAAAGCCCTCCGTAACCGTGCCGTGAAACGCGGATCACGGCCGATACAATGGAGTCTGGTACTCCATGTAATCGTACAATCTCACTGATGTAAAGCCGGGCAAGCTTCTCCAGAGGGTCCGTGATCCGAATAGGCAGAAAGTGTGCGCACTTTGTCACCGATCCACAATAACCCAGATAGCATCATGGCGGGACCGTGTCGTGGGCAAGGGCAGAAAATCCATAGTAACATTGCCCCACTTCCGAACCGGAATGGGCAAAGTCTGCAGTGTCCCCGCCGGTTTTCGTGCTCAATCTTCACTCGCCGACAAACGGCACACCTAGACACATGTGTGGCAATGTGCCTCCTCATCCTGTGCCACCGTAAGTGAGTACGCAGATCATGATACATCTTCTCACTCCCGGGATGAACACTCAATCTGCTCGAGTGCGCCTCCTCTAAAATCTCATTTCGAGCTCCCGATCCTCCGGTACATAAAGGCGGTCTCTAAGTATAGCAATCCTCGCCTATACCGAAATGCCGGTAACAAAGACCCCTTATCCTCCCTGATAACCTCTTCAGCCCCGGATCTCTACCTTGCGCCTCGCGCACTCTATCAAGCCACTCGTAATGTATAGTAAGTGTGTATACCCGAGCACGCTCCCGTAGCCGCCACCGTGCCAAAGGCACGCGATCACTCTCCTCGGATCGGTCACCAACATCTCCTCCCTTGACCAACCCGGTATACTTTCGCCAAAGGCATCGGCAACCGTGTTGCCCTTACCGAGATGTACTGACATCGCAATCATAATCCTTAATGTATTCGAGCCATCGGCGCTGCCTCATGTTAAGCTCCTTCACAGAAATGATATTTCAGACTCTTATGGTCGGTAAGAATCTGAAATTTGTTACCAAGCGTATAATGTCTCCATTGTTTCAGCGCATAGATCACCGCAGCCAACTCCAGATCATGTGTCGGATAGTTCAGCTCATGCGGTCGCAGCTGCCTCGACCCATAAGCTATCACATTCCGATCCCGCATCAGCACACACCCCAAACCGGATGTGGAAGCATCCGTATAGATCACATACGGCAAGCTCGGATCTGGAAGAGTCAGAATCGGAGCATGAGTCAACTGTCGCTTCAATTCCTGAAAATTCTGCTCACACCTTTCAGACCAGATAAACGGTTGACCCTTCTTGGTCAACTGCGTGAGCGGAGATGCCAGAATAGAAAACCCCGGTACGAACCTCCGATAATATCCTGCTAATCCCAGGAAGCTCCCGATCTCTCGTACCGTGGTAGGTTGTTTCCAGCCTCGAATCGCTCTCACCTTCTCTCGGGTCCACTGCATGCACCATGCTCGTAAATAACATGTCCTGCAAAGGTGACCTCCCGGATTCAGAACTCACACTTTGAGAACTTAGCATAAAGCTGATGTTCCCAAAGTGTCTCGTAACTACCCTCGATGCTCCCGATGCGAGTCCGCATCCCGAGAGTATATCGAATATCATCAATGAAGACCACCACAAAAGAGTCCAAGTATGGTCGGAACACCCGATGCATCGATCCATGAATGCTGCCGAGCATTGGTCAGCCCAAATGGCATGACCGTAAACTCAAAGTGTCCGTATCGGGTGCGGAAAGCGCCTTAGGTATATCCTCCTCCTTCACCCTAAGCTGAAAGTATCCAGATCGTAGATCAATCTTCGAGAAAACTCTCGAATCCCAAGTTGATCAAAAAGATCGTCAATCCTCGGCAAGGGATACTTATTCTTCACAAGAAGGGCATTCAACCGTCTCGTAGTCTATACAGAGCCTGAGTGTCCCATCTTTCTTCTTTACAAATGTAACCGGAGCACCCCACGGCGAAGTGCTCGGTCGGATGAAGCCCTTCTGCTGTAACTCCTCCAATCGCTTCTTTAACTCCCGCATCTCGTAAATGGGCATCCGATAAGGGGGAATAGATATCGGAGCAAAGGCTCCGACCGCAGTAAATCTCAAATACAATTTCCCGCTCCGGTGGTAATCCGGCAACTCCTCCGGAAATACTGCGGAAAATCTCGAACTACCGGTATACTAGCTAGCCTCAACCTAGTATCCGCCTCATTCAGATCAAGCATTCCCTACACCAACTACCGACACCTGGTCCAGACCGCAACTCGTGCTATGTCAGTGCGATAGTCAAACCAAGCCGGAGTCGTGAGAGGTAGTACCTCTCCGTATACCATAATGGTACGGGCTGCACAATCAATGTGCATGAATTCTTGGATAGCCAATCCATCCCAAGAATAACATCATAGTTCGGCGTGTCCGTAACCAACAAGTCCGATACTATCTCGATGCCCGCCTACAGATATAGTACAACCCCGAACCATCCCATTGGAAAATGTAATCGACTCCCAGCAGCTTTTACTAAATACATCTGCGACAAAGTACTAACAGTAGTGCAGAGATGTAACACATTTCGTGCTACAATAGAAATAGACGCTCTCAGATCAAATAACGCATGAACAGATGTATCGCTCAGAATACAAGACCTTGCAAGACTCCCCGCCGAGACGAGCCTCCCGCTGGGCGGGGCCCGCCCGCCGACCGGGTCCTCCTCGATGACTAGGGCCTCTCGCCGACTAGGACCTCCTCGCTCTATCTCGAAAACGCGCCCAGCTCTAGGCTGCTGCGGTGGAGGGGGTGGCTGAAGCCGTGGTCGCTGCCGAGGTCTCGGCCACCTCGCTGAAACCCACGCTCGCGGCGCGCTGGGCGGTGCCCGAGATCGCCGACGCTGAAAACTACTGTAACCCCGCCCCACCGTCTCGAGGGCAGTCCTGCACCCAGTGAGTATCCGACCCGCATCGCAAACACCGGCCCTCCCGCCGGTAACAAGGTCTACCCGGTGGTACCCACCACAAGTCGGACAAGGTCGTGAGGGTGGTGCTCCCCCTACCTCCACTAGATCGCCCGGGTCTGCTCGCCGCCCGAACCCCGCCGGGATCCTCGCTGCGTGGAACCCTCGAAGTCCCCCGACCTCTCGCGAGGTGAGGCGACTCTCAACATCCTCCCGCTCAAGGAGCCGAGCCTTGTGAACCGCCTCCCGTAGGTAGTAATATCCAATGGCCTCGAGCCCATCTCGTACTCGGGCGCAATGACGGATGAACCTCTTCGCCTTCTCCTCCTCCATACCGTGGTACTGCGGTACGTAGTGGATAAGCCTCACAAACTCCTCTCATACTGCGACAGCCTGTCTCCCGCGCCAAGCTCACAACCGTGCCTGCCGCAGATCCCTAGCCGCAGCCCCGATGAACCTCCGATGGAACAACTGCGTAAACCGCTCCCAAGTGACCTCCACCTCCCGACCGGGTGCCAGCCCCGCATTCGCCCTCGATCGCCTCAAGGCTCCTCCACCAATGATCTGCTCCTCCTGCAGATTGAACGTGGCAAGGGATACCATCACCGTGGAAGGTAAGTGTAACCTCCCAGAGCTTATCAATCTCCATGAACCAGTCTCCGCCGCCTCGGGACCTCCCTTGCCATCAAACTTCCTAGGGTTCAGCCGCTGAACCTCTCCAACAAACGGACATCATCGAATCGAGTGATGCCCCAAACCTCCCGCCGCCGGTGGGTCCGACGGGTGGTATCAGAATCCAACTCAATAACCCTCCCGCCGCCGAGGGGCTGATGTGTCTCCCGGTCGAACGATCGGAGCGAGCCACGGGCTACGCTCGTCGTATCCTCCGAGATCGCGGGTTCCCGCGCTCCGCGTCCTCCTCCGACTCACTCTCGATCGGGCCCGTACATGAGTGTGGGTGGTAGTCCGGTGTGGCTACTCACCCTCCCATCAAATGCACAGACGGTGCCGCGACCGAATCCTCCCGCACCTCCCGCACTGTGGATCTGCACGAACCTCGCTCCGGTACTCAGTGTCTCAACAACCGCTGGACTGCTCCAAAGACATGAACCAAAGCAGTGGTAGACCCCCGACCCGCCTGCACAACCGTGGCGGGGTATGTACCCGCCTCGGCTCGAATGCCCCTGCCTCTCGCTCTCTACCTCTCGGAGGCGTGGGATTACGGTCCCCTCCCTCCGGTCGTAAATCACGCTGTCGGCGCGTGTTAACCATTCCTGAAACATTTCGGACCAAACAGAGTCCAAAACAATCAGTTACCTCTAATCCCTACAGAAACTAGCAGCAGATTCCTAAGGCTCTGTAGTGAAATGCAAGATTTAACTCGTGGTTATTTTGCAAAACGGTAGAATCATGCATTTCACGGAATCACGGAAGCAATTCATGCTTATTTTCACCAAATCTTTTCCTAACACACAATTTTACGTACCTGAAACTTTTCCACAATCCTTTACTTGTAACACTTTTACCAAAGTCCCGAAATTCTGGATCCCGTACTCTGCAACCACCGTGATAACTTGAAGGACCAAACTTTGCTCCACAATTTTATTTTGAAGTGGTTTGAGTAAGGAGGTGGCCAATCTCCGTACCAAACCATTCTAAAATAAAATGTAGAACAATAGCTTGTCACTACAAGTCACCACTGACGACCAATATGGTCACTTACCTGCTCTGATACCAACTTGTCACCGCACGCCGCCCGAGCCCGGTTGCGGAGGCGGGGGCGCCGGGACGCCGGAAGCGGAAGCCGGAATGGAAAGGGGTGGCAGGTCCATCGAGACCCGCCGCGCGTAGCGGACCCGAAAACGGAAGGATTGTGGAAGCAAACTAACGGAAATTTCATGCGCATAACCAAAATGAAATGCAACCATACAATTCATGCACAAATAACAGTGTAAGCCCAGACCTCCGTGGACGAGTGATTTCGCACCAAAACACCCATACATTCAGAATTCACAGAACCTAAAATGTCTAGCAAGCGCCAAGCGCTGAGGGCAGATATAGAACAGAATATACAAATATATATATATATACAGACATACAACCATCATGGCAAATCAGAAAGTATGTACATGCAGCTACATAGCCAAGCCTAGGACTAATCGTCAAATACCTCGCGCGTGATTCAGATCCAAAATACAATCCCGTGCCGCAAGGTGAAGCTGCCGCAAAATACAACCGAGGTAGAACCTCACGGAACCCTACTCCGCAGCCGCTTATCGCCCACCAAACCCAAAAACAGTAACCCAAAGAAGGGTGAGTCCTAAAAGGACCCCGTAAGGGATAAGGGGTAAGGTAAGTATATGTAACCCCGCAAAACAGAAAGATAGCAATATATGCAACCGAATACGGAATAACATGCATAAACAGAAAACAGATCGAGTCCCAAGGACGTGCGATTCTAAATCGCCATAACCCATATAGTAAATCGGACGACGACCTCCACTAAGGGAGTCAAGCCAAGCTAATACGGAAGCATGGTGCACCACCGGGTAGCGAACCCACAATCTGCCGTAATATTAATGCATGCAGTATGCCATAAGGCATACTCCTACAAACTACGTAATATGCCCAAAGGCACAATATTCAAATACTAGCGTAATGTAAACGGAAACCAAAACATATACTTAGCTTACCAAAACACGTAACCAAACCCTTACCTCAAAATCCAGTATTGGACCGATTCTCGATAACACCTACACCGTGCCCCGAAACTTAGAACTCCTCTTTTTCTAACCACCGAAACTCAGAACCGCCAAACCAAGTTGAATTAGCATCCTCATCAACCACACTACCAAATTACAACCCCGACCCCAAAACCGAAAATCCGGCTGCACTTCCGTAAAATCCCAGATTTTCACAGAAACGTCAGAATTCAGAACCAACCTAGACAATGCAAGATTTCACATTGACAAACATCATACAATAAGCAGAACTGATCAAATCCAACCTTAAACCCTTCATTACCCGCCATTTTCCGAAAATCCCGATTAATTGTAACTTTTTCATTCCTTAACCGAATCCAACATTTCAAACTTCCATCCACTCCTAAATTCAACCCCAACACCATATTAACATCCAATTCAACCAAAATGAACCTCCAACATTGAAAAAGAATCATTCAAAGATTCGGTTTTCAACCAACTTTTTATCCAACTTCCAATTCAATCCATTCAAGCTACCAAACAACCATTCTAACCACCAATTTCATTTCTAAACCATGAATGCTATCCAATTGCACCCAAACAACAAAATTCATCAAGAACATACACTTATATATTCGGCCATTTAGGGGTTTTCACCACAACTTGTTCTCCATCAAATTAAATCCACACACAAGCTTAGAATCATGCTAGGACTAACATACTTGAAGCATGAAACAAGATAACAAACACACACCATTTTAGAAAATCCTCCAACAATTCGGCCAACATAGGGTTTCTTCCCAAGTTGTGTTTTCCAAAATCTAACACTTGATTAACACTCTCCTACCACCCAAGAACAACATACTAAAAGATGGGAGGAAGAAAATCATCCTAGCTTATAGCTAAGAACAAACCCATCAAATGCAAAACTTCTCTTTAACCACCAAACTTCAAAACTAATGTGAAAAGAGGAGTTAGGAAGGTACTTACCACAAGTGGCAAGCAATTCCTCTTTGATTTCCACAAAGAAGAAGGAAGTCAAGCTTGGAGGAGCTCTCTAATGGAGGCGTCGGCAGCAGCAAAGAAAAGAAGGAAGAAGAAGAAGAAAAGAAAGAAATGAGGTAAGTTTCCTTTTATGAAAATAATAGCCACTTATATATTTTCCTACTTTATAACCCATGCCTCTCTTCCTTTAATTAAAATGGGACATGTGTCCCAAATAATCACACACACACACTTCTGCCGAAAAAAAGAAAGGGCTGCTGCTGCCCATGCTGATTTCTTACTTAATTTGCACCCAATGCAAATTAACTCCCAATTTTTCCGAAAGTTCCAATTCTTTTTGCCCAAAAATAATTACCGAATTCCAAAATTAATGAAACTCGGACACAATCTTCAGAATATTATAACATTCACAGAACATTTTTCAGAAATTCATTTACCTTTCCAGAGTGTCCTACCGAGCTCGAACCCGAACCGTAACCCGACGCGAGCGTGACAACCCGAACCAAATTCCGTCACTCCAAAATTCTATAAAAATGCCCATAAATTCCACCTTAAATTAAAATACAACTTACCCCAAAGCCGTCAGAAAATCTCCATCCCGAGCCCCGGGATTCCCGTCCCGAGCCCCGGGAGTCGCCCGGAACCGAACGTCCCGCCCCAAATATTAAACTCTACAATCACCTCCGGACGCCTCCACGACTCCAAAACTGCGAACGGCTTCCCAAACTGAGATCTCGAGAGCGCTACCGAGCCCGCTGTACGTCCCGAGACGACCCCGACAACCCCCCGGCGCCAGAAAAATATTTTCGGCGGAAACGTCCGGGGGACCCACACGACCTCAAATACGGAGGGGTTCGCCAAAATGATACTCGGATAGGGCCCGGGAGCCGCCTGAACGCCGAAAAACGTGACCCGCAGGCTAAAACCGGAGCCCCGGGTCACCCGGTCGCAACCCGCTCGGGGTGACCGTAACACAATCTTTCCTCCAGAGGGTCCAAAGGACCCTTGGCGAAGGCGCCGGAGGAGGAAAGGCAGCAAACTAGGCCCCGGCAAGGCCCCAGAAAGGCCAAGTTCGCAAGGCTCTTGGCGAATCCTTGGCTTTGGCGAGGCCATGCCCAAGCGGCGAACCCGTGGTCATTGGCGAACCCATTGACCCTGGCGAACCCATGGCCCTTTTGGGTGAACTGATGTGTTTCCATAAGCCCGAAAACACCTCACACACTTGATCTAGCTTAACAAAGGATGAACACTTGATGGAAATGAAGAAAATCAGATTGCGGAAGCTTGAAATTGATAGATATGGCCGCCAACTCCTCTTGAATCTTTGTTCAAGCAAAGATGGTGTTTTTGCCTTGGCGACTCCTCCTTCTTGATACTTTGAAAGTTCAAGACAAAGCAAGCCTTTGTTGCCAAAATGGGGGGTGTAGATGGATCCAACACCTTCTTCTTCAAGTGAGAAGACAATCTTGGATTTCACTAAACTTGCTCAAGAAACTTGGACAAGAGTTGAGTGGAAAGTGAAGATAGATCAACAAGAGAATCCCTCTCAAAGTTGGAAAACGTTTTTCTTCTGAAATGTATGATATGTTCCTCTACAAATTTCGTGTAAGCCTCCTTTTATAGGACTAAGGGGCTGCTTACAATGACTAGACACTTAACTAGGCAATTAACTACACAATTCCTCCACTTAAATGTCATAATGAAGGAAATAAAGCTAATACTAAATGCTCAACGTCTATAATCATAAAACACACTTATTCTAGGCTATTATGATGTAACAATATCCTAGGAAAAGAAAAGAATTCGGATGGAATGAGTTTAAGGCAAAACAAGCCTTTAAAACACCTCATTATGGCTCCAAATGCTCCATAAAGCCTCCAATAAAGCTCCAACGGCTCCACCATTAAATTCCAATGTCTCTTACCTCCTCAAGGCTGTTAGAAACCGAAATAAACATGTCCATTTGATTTTAGAGGCTTTGGAGAAGAAATAACCCATTTAGAGGCCAATTAAGGCTCCAACGGCTATATTCTTAATGAGCAGCCTCTCATTTATGTCCAGCATTAATGCTCAACGTCTCTATCATCTTCATGGCTCCTTCTTGGCTGTTTATAGCTCTAGACATCAAAAGAAATCAGATTGAAAAGCATTTAGAGTGCAATTAACCCATTTATGAGCTAATAATGCTCCAACGGCTAACTCCTTAAATGTTTGGATGCCATTTATGATGGGGCATTGATGACCAACGTCTAGAACTCCATTTATGTTGTTAATGGATGTTTGGACACCATCAAGACTTGGTCTTGCCATATAAGTGGCCTTTAGTGCTTGTAGAATATGTAGGACACCTTGGTCTTGTGTAGGGCAGGGGTACCCTTCATTTGTAGGGTACCCTACGATTGTAGGGCACTTTGAAGAGTTTGCCAAGAAGTCATTTGAAGCATGTTGAACACTTGGTTGGTGGACATGAATTGGAGGGCCCATTGGGTGTGGAGTACCCTAGGAATGGAGGATACCCTTCAAGTGTAGAACACCCTTGAGAATTGTCCTCCTTGGCATTGGGATGGGCCAATTTGGACATGTCTTGGACCAAGGTGTTATGAGTGACCTTGGGCCAAGAGTTGAAGGCATGGGCCTTGACTTGGCTTAGGCTCTGATCATCATCTTGGGCTTGAGCATTGTTGTGAGCCCAAATGGTGAGGTTGAAGAGTTCGGCGGCTTGTTGGGCATTAGAATGGCCTAAGTTGAAGGCATGGGCTGCCTTTCCTTCATCTTCTTGTAAATATCCACTTTGACCCTTTAGCTTTGGCATTCTAGCTCTTGGATCCTCCAGGTTGCACATGTGTGCATATAGGTCACTGGACGGTTTCACATCATTCCCTCCCCCTTGAAAATAATTCGTCCTCGAATCATGTTGTTCTGTAAGAGAAAAATTTTGGAAGTTAGATGATGCAAATCCAAAAATAATTATGGATTAAAAGAGTTCAAGAAACAAATTACTTCCCTCGATTGCCCACTTGAAAATATCAAGGGGCATATTGCTTGATAAGAATTGAAGTAATGTGTCATGGAATAGTGCTCCTTTACATCCACAATTTGGCCCTTCAAATATGAAACCTTTGTACCTACAAAATGCATGTAGGCCTTTCTCGAGGACCATGTTAGCAACTTTAAGTATGAAAATCATATATGTAAACACAATTGCAAAGATGGTCCAAATATGTGTTATTATTCCAAAACACGTGCTTAATGCATTTTCCAAGTATGCACATAAATCAATCTTCATGGAATTTTCTTTCAAGGAAATGGTGGCATTGTAATCACTTAGCATCAAGACATCATCACATGGTGAACTTAAAGTTAATCTTGTACAAGAAAGATCATCACCATTTTTAAGCAAGAAACTTGAACAAAAGTCAATCTCATGCTTGATCAAACAATTGAATTGACTAAAACATACTCCTGGATCAAACACAAATATAGACTTTTGAAACCTTTCATTCATCAACAAGTTGAATGTCATACTTACCTTAACACATGAGAAAGGTTCATGACCAAATTCATTGCCACATCTTTTTTCAACAAAATTTTCATGGTCACCATCTTTAACTTTTCCAAATCCACATGACCCAACAAATGGTATAGTTCTCATATCAATTCCACCATAGGCAACAACTATGTGAAAAGAATTAGCAACATTTTTGCTTTTGGCTCTAGTAAGAATAGATGGTGAAAACAAAGCATGCTTAAGAATACTTTTCCAATCAATCATGGACTTTAACAATGAAGCATATGGATCAATATAAGCAACATGTTTTTGAGAAGAGTCAACAAATTCTAAACTAGAACATAAATCATTCGTATGAATAATTTCATGCATAGTTTTAGAATTTACAACATCAAGCAAATCAATACTCAAAGAATCATTTTTATCAAATAAACCATTTGAGTAAAGAGAATAGTTACCCTCCCTCAAAATTGAGGTTTCCTCTTGATGTGGTTGCTCTTTTTCCTCCATGGAAAGTGCATCTCCAAATGTTCCATTGAGCATGATAGAACAAGTACTTTGGCTAGGCTCACACTCTTGTTTTCTCTCATCTTTCTCTTTTATTGCACTCAAGTCACTCTCTTCTCTCATGGCCATCTCTCTTTCTTTTTCTTTGGTTTCGGCCGTCACTCTTTCTTTTTCTCTCTTTCTCTCTTCTTCTCTTTCTCTCTCTTCCTCACAAATTCTTCTATTTTCCTCCATGGATTGTTGCATCAAACTCTTTATGGTCTCAATAGAAGCTAGAAAAGAATTGTATGCACTGTCACATTCTTTTTGTGAGGGATGGTCATTTGAAAGATGATAGGAAGTGGGAATCTTTTGTGTAGGATAGGCCTTATGTCGGTGATGGGTAGGAAAGTGTTTTCTTTGAGGGCTTGAACTTTGAGAAAGGTAGGAAGATGATTGAGGTGTAGAAGTGGAATATGAAGGTCCATACCTTTTCCTCATAAGACGCCTCAAATGTTCCCATGTTGAAATGGGTTCAGATCCTTTCCTTTTGCGATATTTGATCTCATCAAGAACCCATTGATAAGGTTCTTCACCCAAGTTTTCCATGGCACTCACAAATTGCATGTGGGACGTTTTGTCTGCCTTGGAGAAAATATTTTCCATTTGACTTTCCCATGACCAATAACCTTCAGTGTCATCAAATCCTTGAAATGTCTTAAAACATCTCATTTTGGTACCTACACAATGAAACAATAAAGTTGTACCTCACCACACTCCCTTAGTGTTTCACTCCACACTCGTGTTTACACTCTGGCAAAAATGTAACACTCAAGCCTTTTTCCACTCTTAGTCATCAAAATTCTCTTTACAAGATCTAGCAACCTTTCTAGCTCAAAACTTTTGAACAAGATGCTCAAAACAAGTTTTAAAACCACAAGAAAGTTTCAAACCTTTGAAGAAAATGTTGGTTACTTTTTCCAAATGGTTGATTTGCAAGTGGCTCGGTTTTGAAGATTCAACTCCGCAACTTGAAAGAACAAGGCTAGGGTGGTGGCTTTGGAAATCACAAAACTTGTTCTTTCCTTGCTTTTGTTGTGCCAAATCCTTCTTTTTTCGTTCAAATACTTGCTGCCAAATCACAAACACTTGTGTAAGTAACTTTTTTTTGTCTTTTTATATGCAATGATGGAATTGAATAGAAAAGATGGCACAACAATTGAAAAACCAGATTAAATGGAAAGAACAAATAAGATAGGTGATGATAACACAAGATGAAATCAAAAAAAAAGATGTAGTTGCGGAATTGAAAAGAAAAGGGATAGAAAACTTCTCCTTGTCAAGCAATTGGCTCTGATACCAATTGATGTGTTTCCATAAGGCCGAAAACACCTCACACTTGATCTAGCTTAACAAAGGATGAACACTTGATGGAAATGAAGAAAATCAGATTGCGGAAGCTTGAAATTGATAGATATGGCCACCAACTCCTCTTGAATCTTTGTTCAAGCAAAGATGGTGTTTTGCCTTGGCGACTCCTCCTTCTTGATACTTTGAAAGTTCAAGACAAAGCAAGCCTTTGTTGCCAAAATGGGGGGTGTAGATGGATCCAACACCTTCTTCTTCAAGTGAGAAGATAATCTTGGATTTCACTAAACTTGCTCAAGAAACTTGGACAAGAGTTGAGTGGAAAGTGAAGATAGATCAACAAGAGAATCCCTCTCAAAGTTGGAAAACGTTTTTCTTCTGAAATGTATGATATGTTCCTCTACAAATTTCGTGTAAGCCTCCTTTTATAGGACTAAGGGGCTGCTTACAATGACTAGACACTTAACTAGGCAATTAACTACACAATTCCTCCACTTAAATGTCATAATGAAGGAAATAAAGCTAATACTAAATGCTCAACGTCTATAATCATAAAACACACTTATTCTAGGCTATTATGATGTAACAATATCCTAGGAAAAGAAAAGAATTCGTATGGAATGAGTTTAAGGCAAAACAAGCCTTTAAAACACCTCATTATGGCTCCAAATGCTCCATAAAGCCTCCAATAAAGCTCCAACGGCTCCACCATTAAATTCCAATGTCTCTTACCTCTTCAAGGCTGTTAGAAACCGAAATAAACATGTCCATTTGATTTTAGAGGCTTTGGAGAAGCGAACTCAAGGCCATTTGCGAATCCATGGCTCTTTGCGACCCCATGGTCGATTGGCGAAGACCCCGTGCCTCATTTTGGCGAAGGCCCCGTGCCTCAAGGCAAGCGAAGCCTGTGTGTTCGCCAAGCGTAAGAGGCCTCCATACGCAAGTCGGCGAACCCTTCAACTTGTGCAGAGGACCTCTTCCTCCCTTTTCCCGCCAAAAGCAATTCCTAGGGAATTGGGAGCCGCTAAAGGTGTAGCCTACAATGTCACCTCGCCCGCCACCTCTCATTTAGCCCACCAGAAATCCAGGAAGGCGGTTCACTTGTCAAGTCACTCAATATTTCCCTTTACCATTTTTCCTTCTATATAAGGAAGCTTGTAACCTTAGTAATAGGAAGAACTCATTTTGTAAGAACACATATTTGCGGAGATACGCATATTGTTCTTCGTGGGTCTCAAATCTTGCTCCACCAATCCATTAGTGATCCATTGCAAGAGGATCCAATATAATACCTAGCATTGTTTGATCTCGTAGTCAAAAGGTTCTAGGTCCCATTTTCCTTTCCCAGGCATTTTCAATGGCATTGCCTCACCACGTAGTGAGGAGGTTCCCTTGGCCGACTTGTGTTTCCTTGTTTCTTCCTCTGTTTCGTTTCCACTCTTCTGGAAACCGCCTCCAACGAGCTAGATCCGAGCTCGTGATCACTTACCCCCCCTGTGATCACATCAGTTGGTATCAGAGCCAAAGCGCTCACTGGAGGTATCGTTTCGTATCAGTTGTTTAATTTCTTCAAGTTAAAACCTTTGTTTTCTTTCGAAACTTGAAGAAAAGTTTTCGGTTAATGATCTCTTGAGAGAAACCGAGTAGTCGTTGTCCTTGTTGAAGTTCTTGAAAGGTTTCTAAATCTGTGAGTGACTTCGAATTTGAAAAGAAAAGAGTTTTCCCTGTGTTTAAAGGAACAAGAGTTTAAGTGCAAAAGAAAGATTCAAACCAGTTCATAAATTCTGGGAAAAGTTCTAAGTGTTCTTGAAGAGTTCATCCGAAACTCAAGTGAACAGTACTCACAGATCGAAAATAGTTTCAAAACCTGAACTTATAGTGTTTGTATTGGTGAAAAGCCTTTTCTATATCACTCCCAACTTCTTTCAACCACCAACCCACCTCAAATCATTCAAAAGCTAGTTTCAAGTAACTAGAACTTTGTGCTTTACTTGTTTCGGACATTGCTAAGATTTCATTGGATATTCTTTGCGTGTTTGCATTTGATCTTAATCGTAGATTGGTGGTAAGTTTTGAAACTTGTGAGAACCATTGTGTTCTAAACACGAGAGAGGAGTGGTACTGAGTGTGTCCCTAAACACAAACGAGAGGCCAACCATACACGTGAGGAAATGAGTGGTACTGACGTTATTATTTAAGTGTGTAGGTGTACAATGGCGCGAACCCTTAAGTTTCGAGGGGATGATGACCTTTTCGGGTTTGAATCATGGGAACACCATCTTGAGGCATTCTTTGCCAAGAGAGGTGTTCATGAACTTGAAAAGCTTGACATAGCCCTCGAGATGCTAAGAGGCGAAGCATGGTATTGGTGGAGTGACTACGCCACCAAGAGAAGCGACCGAGGGTTAGAGATCATGCCCTCTTGGGACCGCTTGAAAAGTGTGATGAGGCGGCGGTATGGCACCCAAACCCCCATCGCACACTTGGCCCCAACCCCTACCTACATAACGAGACCCCACACCACTCATAGCTCATTTCGGCGTCCCACATCCTACACCACTTTAACACCCGAAGGGACTGCCACACCTTCAAGAGCCTACTCACCCCCTTCCCCAAGTGCGAACCTGAATCCTCCTTGTGAACCAATCCCTTTGAGGAATCTCACCCGAGAAATTAGAACAGATTTCGAGGAGCTGGAAAAAGATTTAAAGGAGATAAGAAATGAAGTCTCACAAATGGAAGGTCTTATGAAAGAATGGTGTGAGAGTGAGAAACAGAGAAAAAGAGAGAAAAGAAAGAAAAGATCTCTTCCAAGCCAAAAGAGTGAGGAGAGTGAAACACCCAAGCTTTCAACCGAGATCAATGAAGGGCTAACGCTTAAATCTTCTAATGATTGTTGTTCTTCTTTGATTATGCCAGGAATCGAGGACAAAGAAACTTTGGGTTGTTTGCAAGAGGAAGAAGAAGTCCCGGTTTCAGAGCAGGAGTCTGCCTCCCCTAACTTTGGGAGAGGTAACATCTCGTTTCATCTTAGTGATGAAACTTTGAAATTTTGTGATCATGAAATAGTTTGTGCTAGGACTGTTATGTGCATGCCTACTGTAGCTAGGAAGCACACATGTATTAATGATGAAAGTCTTGATGGAACCATGATCATAACATGCGCTAAACTTGATGAACCCACCCGAGCCTATATGATGAAAATGAATGGGTTGTGCATGCCCCGAATGATAGGGAAACTTGCTAAGGTGAGGTTCATACATGATCCCGGCACATATAGAAATAATCTGTTTGGAACCAAGCATGCCATAGATTCTAGTTTTAATCATGTTGAAATTGCATGCTATTTTGTTAAATTTATTTTCGGCCAACAAGAAGGCTTTTGGCATAAGGCACTTGTGTGCTTTCATGGCACAGGAGCAAGAAAGAGCGGATTGTTCATCTTGCCCCAACTTAGTGCTTCCTTGTTTGCTACCCATGAGCTAGGTACCATATGTTTCGAGTATAAGAATGCCCATCACCTAGCCATGTATGTAATAAGCCGCGGGCACCCCCACATTATGCCCCTTTGTCTAAGTGATTGGAAGTGTCTCATGCATTTATTTAGGCTTTGGTCCTTGATCATGATGCATTTTAGAATCCTTAGAATCCAATTTTTGATGTGGGCACACCCACTTGATTTTAGTTCACTAACCCTTGATGCCTCTTCAAGTTTGTTGTGGTGTCTTAAGATTTGTAGGGACAATTTCCTTATGAATCCGAGGACGGATTCTTCTGAAGAGGGAGGGTATGATGTGGACATCAGCCCCATTTTTGTGACAAAGGGCAATCTTTCCTCCAGAGGGTCTAAAGGACCCTTGGCGAAGGCTCGGATGAGGAGGAAGCCACATTCTGGGCACCGGCGAGGCCCCAAGGCAAGTCCGTGCTCGCAAGGTTCTTGGCGCACCCATGCCCCATCGGCGAACCCGTGGCCACTGGCGAACCCATTGACCCTGGCGAACCCATGGTCCTTTTGGGCGAACTCAAGGCCATTTGCGAATCCATGGCTCTTTGCGACCCCATGGTCGTTGGCGAAGACCCTGTGCCTCATTTCCAGAGGCAAGCGAAGCCCAGGTGTTCGCCAAGCAGAAGAGGCCTCCATACGCAAGTCAGGCGAACCCTTCAACTTGTGCAGAGGCCCTCTTCTTCCCTTTTACCGCCAATTGCAATTCCTGGGAATTTGGTAGCCTACAATGTCACATCGCCTGCCACCTCTCATTTCGCCCACCATAGATGGGGAAGCTGTTCCCTTGTCAAGTCATTCATTATTATTTCCTTCACCTTTTTCCTTCTATATAAGGAAGCTTGTAACCTTAGTAATAGGCAGAACTCATTTTGTAAGAACACATATTTGCGGAGATACGCATATTGTTCTTCGTGGGTCTCAAATCTTGCTCCACCAATCCATTAGTGATCCATTGCAAGAGGATCCAATATAATACCTAGCATTGTTTGATCTCGTAGTCAAAAGGTTCTAGGTCCCATTTTCCTTTCCTGCATTTTCAAGGGCATTGCCTCACCTCGTAGTGAGGAGGTTCCCTTGGCCGACTGTTTCCTTGTTTCCTTCGTGTTCTTCCTCTGAAACCACCTTTCGCTTTCCATTCTTGCCGGAAACCGCCTCCATCGAGCTAGATCCGAGCTCGTGATCACTTACCCCCCCCCGTGATCACATCACTATTCTCATTTCTTGCATTCCATCTCCTTAAGTGATCCGTGCAAGAGGATCCAACATAATATCTAGTATTGCTTGAACTTGTATTCAAAAGGTGCTAGATTCCATCTTCATTCCTAGGCATTTTCAAGGGCATTGCCTCACCTCGTAGTGAGGAGGTTCCCTTGGCCGACTTTTGTTTCCTTGTTTCTTCCTCTGTTTTCATTTCCTTTCTTGCTGGAAACTGCCTCCATCGAGCTAGATCCGAGCTCGTGATCACTTACCCCCCGTGATCACATCAGTTGGTATCAGAGCCAAAGCGCTCACTGGAGGTATCGTACCGTATCAGTTGTTTGTTTTCTTCAAGTAAAACCATTGCCTTCTTTCTTACACTTGAAGAAAAACGTTTTGTTGTTGTTCAAGAGAAACCGAAAATATTTGTATTTGTGCGTGGTTCATGTGACTAGAGCAAAGTGCATATTTGAATGCCGATTATTGAAGTTGTGTGAAAAGAGAAGTAATTTCGGATTTGTTGTGGAGAAAGTATCATCTTGTGTTGATTAAGTGCAAAAGAAAAGGTTGTTGAAGAAAGAGAAAATGATGAACAAGTTCATGTGTTCTTGAGTGTTCTTGGTGTTCTTGAGATGTTCATATGAAGTTCATACCAAACTCATATGAATAGTACTTTTGATCCAAAATATTTTATGAACTTGCACCAAAGGTGTTTGTGTTTATAAAGAGCCTTTTCTACTTCACTCCTAACTTCTTTCAACCCCCACCTCACCTTAAACTCTCAAAAGCTAGTTTCAAGTAACTAGTTATCTTTGTGTTTTGCAAGTTTCGGATTTCACTAGAGATTATTGCTTGTTCCTACTTGTGTGTTTGCATTTGATCTAAAAGTTGAGTGTGATCAAGTTAAGAGAACTTGTGAAAGCCTTGTGTGGAGAATCAAGAGTGAAACCGTGTGTCCCTAATCACAAATGGAGTGCTCACCTAAGACACGTGAGGAGAATTGAGTGGTACTAATTTTATTGTCTAAGTGTGTAGGTGTGCCAAATGGAGGAAGAGAACCTACATTTCATTGGGTTTCATCCCTTGAAAGGGAGGCGCAAACTTGAAGATGACTTATGGCAATGGATTGAGGAATTGGAATACCACTTTTGGTATTACCAATTTCATAAAGAAGAGAAGTTAGACCTTGCCATAAGGTGTCTAAAGGGAGAAGCCAAAAGATGGTGGCGACAAGATTTTGCTCAAAGGGAGCGATACAATGAAGCCCCCATTCGGGCTTGGAGTGGATTGAAGAGGTTACTATGGGAAAGATATGGTTCACCTCAAGAAGAGCCACCCTCTCCATACTACTCCCAAACAAGAAGGTCCCCCTCTCGACCTACACCCTCCACCCACACCCGGAGCCATAGCCCTTGGAGGAGACCGATCCCCACACCTCCACAAACACCCTCGGTTGAACCATGTGATCCATCCCCCAACACTTGCACAATCCAAAAGCCCTACCCAAACCAAAGCCCCTCACCACGAGAGCACCCAAACCCTCCGTGTGATTCTCGAGACTCTCTTGACATTGCCAACACCCTAGAAGAACTCAAGAGGAAAGTGTTAGAGTTTCAAGAGGATTATGCCAAGTGGATGAGTGAAG
Source organism: Stellera chamaejasme (assembly GCA_024586325.1). Taxonomy (NCBI): domain Eukaryota; kingdom Viridiplantae; phylum Streptophyta; class Magnoliopsida; order Malvales; family Thymelaeaceae; genus Stellera; species Stellera chamaejasme. Next base: position 24,567,779 of record CM044981.1, read on the forward strand.
AGAGTGAAAGAATTGAAAGAGAGAAAAAGAGAAAACGAGAAAGAGCCCTCCATGACCAAATGAGTGAAAAGAATGTTGCACCCGGGCCTTCAACCAATCTCCAAGAAGAATTAACCATTTCATCTTCTAAATCTTGTTATTCTTCTTTATTTGTGCATGAGTTTGAAGTAGAGAAGGACGCGGATGCGCCACACCTTGAAGAAGAAGAAAGATTTTCGGTTTTGGAGGAGGACCCTCCCTCCCCTAACTTGGGGAGAGGTAACCTATTCTTTTCTTTTAGTGATGAAGTGAATAGGCATGAATGTGATACCTTATCCAAAAATGAGCATGCATCTCACCCATTGCTTAATTCTCTCAACCATGATGAATATGACATATTTGAATTCCCTCTTGAATGCATGGAGCATGATGATTTGGTTGACCATGAGATGTATGTACATGATGCGTATCCCATGTCACCCACCCCTAGCCATGAATTCTCTTCAATGCATGATCATGACTCCTTCTTTTTAGATAAAGAGAATGCATGGCCTAGGCTTACGTTTGACCCTGGGATTGACCTTGAGCTATGCGTAAGGTCGAAGTGAAGAGAAAGGGCGGATTGCCCATCTCACTCCTTCAAACCATTTTTGTGATTTTCATGTTTAAGCTTTAGTTCACTAACCCCCCTAATGTCCTCCAAGTTTGTTGCGGTATCTTAGTTTTTGTAGGCTTCACCCCATTTAGATTCGAGGATGAATCTTCTCAAGAGGGAGAGTATGATGTGGACATCACCACGAATGCGCCAACAAACTTCAAGACTTTGGCATTCCATTGGAGAAGTGATGCGGATCTGTACTCATCAAAAGCTGGAGCAATGGACTTCATATTGAAGCCCTTTTCAAGAGGAGAAAAATGGCTTTTGAATCACCTCAATTAGAGTTCCGGAGCTTAAGTTATTCAGAAAACAGTGAAGTTCCGCAAACCCCTGGCCTCTTCCGCGAACCCATGGCCTCTTCCGCGAAACCCATGGTCTCTCGGGAGAACCCATGGCCCCTCCGGAGAACTTGGCGAAGGCACTTCCGCGAAGGCTCTTCCGCGAAGGCTCTTCCGCGAAGGCTCTTCCGCGAAGGCACTCCCGCGAAGGCACTTCCGCGAAGGCACTTCCGCGAAGGCCCTTGGCGAAGGCACTTCCTGCAAAGCCACCACACTTAACCAGTTAGCCGACCAAGTTCGACAGCAAAGCGTCCTTTCTCTGCAGCTGCTCGGGAATGTAAGAACCTCCTTTACGAGGAAAAAGACACCCGAACACTTTCTAGACTAGCTTTTCCTTTTTTCCTTTTCACCTTTTTGGAAACTTTTACTCTGCACGCATGTCAAAAAGCACTGTTTGCTTTTTGCACGCACGCACGGCTGTACTAAGCCAACTTACTTCTCACAGCCCTCTACTATATAAGCTAGAAACAACACCATTGTAAGGTAGAACATATTTATAAGAAATTAGAAAATTCTCCAAGTGAGGTTTTGGCTTTCTTATTCTCATTTCTTGCATTCCATCTCCTTAAGTGATCCGTGCAAGAGGATCCAACATAATATCTGGTGGCAAATCGGTGCGCGTGATTGCCACGTTCCGGTTTGACTTGCGCGTCACGATATTGACGGAAGCCATTAGGTCGACTTTGCGTATCGGAGCGCGATTGTCGAGGAATAGAGAGTTTCTCTGATGTAGTGATTTGACAAGTCGTATTGAGTAGTTGTTAAACGTTACCCTTTTTGGTATGAATAGTGAATGTATTTATAGTCCCATGTTTTAGTGACAATATTGTAATATCCCAGTGTAAGGTGATTATTCGTTTTAGGTCCTATATGCACTTCGGGAAGTACAGTTCGGGAAAGCCTTGTTCGGGTATTCTATTAAGTTTTTAATGGGGCCCTTATTTCGGCTTGTGTATGGGCCTTTGTTAGGCCTTTTATGCATATTGGGCCTGGTGGCCATCAAGTCCCCCCCAAGCCCTTTTGGCCGACTAAAAGGAGTCCAAAGTTCTTTTCTTCAAAATTCATTTTCGAATGTTCTAAGTCATGTTCGGGGGACTGCTTAGTTCGGGATACTGCCTCTGTTCGGGCAGGTGTTTCCTCTCCTGTTCGGGTAACTGGATTCTGCATTTTGAGAGCATTGCTCGGGTATGTGATTCCTCTTCTGTTCGGGTAACTGAGACGTTTCCCGAACTATTGTGTTCGGGAACTGAGGATGTAGGTTCTCCCTTCTGGCTAGAACAGTGTTCAGGTTTTTGAGTCGTTTCCCGTACAACTGTGTTCGGGAAAACAGGACGTGGAGTCCTCCATTTGTCTCGAACCATGTTCGAGCTCCTGAATCGTTTCCCGTACTACTGTGTTCGGGAAACTGAGGATGTTGAGTCCTTTTGTCTTGAACCATGTTCGGGCTTTTGAATCGTTCCCCGTACTATGATGTTTGGAAAACTGAGGATATGGAGTCCTCCTTCTGTCTCGAACGATGTTCGGGCTTTTGAATCGTTTCCCGTACTATGATGTTCGGGAAACTGAGGATGTGGAGTCCTCCTTTTGTCTCGAACAATGTTCGGGCTTTTGAATCGTTTCCCGTACTATGATGTTCGGAAAACTGAGGATATGGAGTCCTCCTTCTGTCTCGAACGATGTTCGGGCTTTTGAATCGCTTTCCGTACTATGATGTTCGGGAAACTGAGGACGTTGAGTCCTCCTTTTGCCTCGAACAATGTTCGGGCTTCTGAATCGTTTCCCGTACTATGATGTTCGGGAAACTGAGGATGTGGAGTCCTCCTTTTGTCTCGAACAATGTTCGGGCTTTTGAATCGTTTCCCGTACTATGACGTTCGGGAAACTGAGGATGTGGAGTCCTCCATTTGTCCTGAACAATGTTCGGGCTTCTGAATCGTTTCCCGTACTATGATGTTCGGGAAACTGAGGATGTGGAATCCCCCATTTGTCCTGAATAGTGTTCGGGCTTCTGAATCGTTCCCCGTACTATGATGTTCGGGAAACTGAGGATGCGGAGTCCTCCATTTGTCCTGAACAATGTTCGGGCTTCTGAGTCGTCTCTGGGGTTTTCATATTCGGGATTTGTTGATATTCCCAACGGTTACTTTTTGAATCGACGGTTAAGATCAAATGTCATTTGTCGTTTCATCTGCCCGATCTTTTCTATAAATGAGTTGAGCGTCACTTTCATTTGTATCTCTCAAGCTCTTCTCTCTTCTCACAATAAAATCACGACGGACAACCCGACGCTCCAGGAGGCTGTTAGTATCTTCAAGAGGTGGAGGACAGTTGAAGAATCTAACCCAGAAGACTTCTTCCCCCCTTTCCTCGGAGAAACCACTGTTCCGGACGGTTATAAAGGTTCGTCCGCCGTTCATCAATTCTACCGACTCCACCGCCGAGTTGTTGACGCCACGCTACCAGCCCGTCTTTTAATCTTCTTCCGGCGAGCCGTCCGTGTCTCCTCCAGCCATTTACCCGAGGTACATGAGAATGGCCCCTACTTTTCCCACCCCTTCTACTGCTCGTCCTTCAAAGTTGCCTTTTAGAAACCAAGGGCGAAATTCCCGAAGGTTGGTGGTCCGAGATCGAGAACTACCGGAGTAAGGCAACTCCGGAGTTAATAAAAGAGTGGCAGTCCGCACATTTCGTCCCGATGACGGTCCGTACTCGGGTTCCTTCTCCGAAATGCCGGGCGTATGAGCCTGGGAAAGGCTGGTTGGTGATCTTCAAGGATCAATAACTGTGCGGGCTCCGCTTCCCCCCGCACCCATTTGTTCGGCAATTAGCGGAATCCCACGGGCTAGCCGTTAACCAATTCAGCCCGAATACCTACTGCCACATAAACGCCTATCTTATTCTCTGTGCTTTGTTCGAGATAGAGCCAACCATATCCACCTTCCTCCAGTACTATAAAGTGAATGTGATCCCGAGGAACTGTTTTTACTTCTTCAGTGCCCGGGGTCCTCCTACTGTAAAATTCAACTTTGTTTGGAATTTGCCAACTTGATCGCAAGGGATGGCATCGGGAGTTTTTCTTCATGGAGCCTGATGCGTCGTGGGGCCTGCAAACCGCGCAAAAGGTAGGAGGGCTGCCGGATGTGCAGAATCCTCGGCGATTGCTGAAGGGGGATGCTGCCAAGGAGAATTATGACCGGTTCGACAATAAAATCCGGACCATTGCTCCTTGGTGCGGGGATGGGCCGAAGGAGGTCCTCCCCTTTCCTTTGTACTGGAGGCTGATTACCCAAGGGGTCCTTTCCCACTTGGGCATCATTCAGGGGGACTTGGGGGAGTTGGGCATCCGGGAGTCCCCCCCTTCGACCCGAGACCTAGCCCTGGTGCATCGTCTTCGGGGCGAGACGTCCTTCGAGGACTTCAAGAAAGGTTTATATCGTTCTTCTGTTTACTTGTGCATTCGTTTGATATTAACTAATCTTTTCCTTTTCGCAGAAATGGAGCCTGAATTTGACCTCGGCGCTATCTTCCGGGACCGTAAGGAGAAGAAACAGGGCTCTAAAGCCGGTAGTTCGAGGCCCGCGGCAGCTGAAAAGAAACGGAAGAGAGCTGCCGGTAGATGCCGAGGCTGCGGGCCAGCCGCCGAGAGACATGCCGGGAAGTTCCGTCCCGGTTCATATGGAAGGTCATCCCACTCGGGATGACGTTTATGACATCTTTGCGGAACTCCCGAACAAATTAGAAGGTCAAGGGGAAGTTCACGGCTTCGTGGTGACCGGGCAAAGTGCCCCGATGTCGAGCCTATCGAGTTTCGATTAGGTAATAAAATTGTAAAGTTACGCAAGCTGTGCTTTTGGAACCTATTCGGGAATCTATCCCGAATGTTTGGTGAAGACCCACTACATGACGTGGTTCGGTCTCATTTTTGTACACTAGGTCCGGACTGGAAAGAGGCCCAGGAAGAGAGGCGGCGGCTGCGGGACGAGAAGCTGTTGTAGTTCGGGAATGATCTCATTCCCCGGGAGCCTGCGTGGCGGATTCATGAGGATCAGAATATCCTCAACGATGAGGACGCCAAAGACATGGCTCCCGAGCTTTTCGACGGGACCACTACCGCCCGAACGATGGAGTGCCTTTAGCACTTCTACCCTGACTTGACGCCGCCGCTTCAAAGGTGGCCGTCCTCGGGCAGCAGTTAGTATTTGTTTGTTTACTTCTCAAGTCCGAGCTTTACGTTAATGCCGCGGGAAAATGATCTTGATGATGTGCAGGTAGCCACTATGGGCGGGTGGATTTCCCGAATCACCCGAGCATCCAACCGGATCAGTCCGAGGTCGAGCAACGGGCAACCAAAGCCATAGCCGTGGTGGCTAAGCTGATTCAATGAGTCTACCACTACGAGCGCTTCTTTGCGGCATTGTCGTACCTCCTCCAAGCTCGAGCTTCCCGAAGGCTCTCATATTCGGGAGAACCTCAGCCCGGCCGAAGCTGATGATTTTGCGTTGGCTGAGGTTGCTTTCCTTAGCACGGTTAAAGAACACCGCCATTCAGAGGAAGCTCTTCGGGAAGAAAACCGGTCGCTCAGGGCTGAAAAAGAGAAGTTCCATGTGGACTTCGCCAATCAGGAAGAGCACCACGAGAAGGAGCTGCGGGCCAAGGTTGAGGAGAATCAGAGGATTCGGGATGAGCTCGCCGCAGCTCAGGCCCGAATCCTGAAGTACCAGAAGACGCTGAAGGATTCTGTGGATCTGGCCGTTAACAAATACACCTTCGGGTTTTGTCTGGCTAGAAAACAAATCGTTGAGCGCAACCCTCATGCTGACCTATCCGGGCTCGACGGGGATGAGGAACCCGAAGAAGATCCCAGCTGGTTCGGGGATGAATTCCTGCATCCGCCCGAACCAGTAACCGTGGACGACTTCGCTGATCCTCAATGATGTACTTTGTCTTTTGTCCATTTTTGTAATACCAGCCTCGGGCATTATTAATGAAAACATTCAAGGTTTTGGTTCAACACTTGTCTCTGAATTCAGTATTGCTTATTTATTCCTGGTCATACAAAATACTTCTTCAAAGCTTCGGAATGAAAAGAGTTTGCCAATTCCCTTCCTTCGGGATCCAATAGTTTGAAAACTCCTTTCCGTTCTTCGGCGATGACCTCGAATGGGCCTTCCCAGTTCGGGGCAAAAGCCCCCCCTTTTGGTCTTCGGGATCCCAGTTTGGTTTGCCGAAGGACCAGATCACCTACTTTGATATTTTTTACCCTTACTTTGGAATTTGTAGCAGACGCGGTCCTTTGTTGAAAAGCTTTCCTTCGCAGCTCTGCCTCATCTCTTTTTCCTTCGAGCAAGTCTAAGTTTGTTCGTAGACCCTGCTCATTCGATTCTTCCTCGAATACTTCGGTTCTGAGGGAGGAATTAGCTACTTCAATCGGGATCAGTGCCTCGGTCCCGTATGTCAAAGCGAACGGGGTTTCTCCCGTAGACTTTCGGGGCGTGGTCCGGTAACTCCATAGAACATGGGGGAGTTCTCCGGGCCATTTCCCTTTTGCCTTCCCAAGTCTTGCTTTTAAACCATCTTTCAACGTTCGATTGGATACTTCTACTTGGCCATTGCTCTGCGGGTGGGCGACCGGAGCAAAATGAATCTTGTCACCACCACCCCCGTCAGACACCTTCCGGACCCGGCGGGAAGCGGTCGCCGGCCGGTGGGCGGTGGTGAGCAAGGTGGGACCGGATAGCGCAGCTAATGTGAGAGTATTTCGCGGGCCTTTAACTAACCCAGTAGGTCCCTTTCTAACAACAGATCAAGTATGACAATTCATGCACGAAGCAGATCACAATAACGAAGCAATGGGCTCCGCCCATGATCGAATATCGAAGCGAGGATATCAAAATCAGATTATCAAAAGGAAGTCTGTTCTTTCACTACCGAACAGAGGCTTCCACACAGATCAACATACTCATTCAATCAATTCAGAGCAGAACGCATATACATACATAACCATAATCAAACTTAGATGAACAGACAGATCTAATGATAACATGCTATCGTAGTACTACATGCCAACAGAGTATCATGCTACAGAGCTATCTACAGGCTGAAGATGCAACCGTACAAGAGTCGGGCGTCGGATAAAGAAACCGACGAGGAACCCGAAGTCTAGATCCAAGAGCTGCTAAACCTCAAAATAGCTAACCGAACAGCTGGCGGAAATCCTACTCCGCTGGCCCAGAATCCTTATCTCCTGAAAAATATTAAGTAAGGGGTGTGAGTTTTCCTTAAAGAAAAACCCAGTAAGAGCTTAGGCAGTAGTAACGATGTTCTTCCGACAAACCTGCAAAGACAGATCAGAACAGATATACATACAGATAGCAATATACAGAAACAAGTAAGGTATGATGTGTGCACAACATCCGAATGTAACGGGTCATGGCTAGATCTTCCCCGACCATGGCTAGATCTTCCCCGGACGCACCGGCATTCGCCATGCGTCGGCATTCGCCATGCACCCAGCAAATCCCATATAATACGGACCATGGCTAGATCTTCCCCGACCATGGCTAGATCTTCCCCGGACGCACCGGCATTCGCCATGCGTCGGCATTCGCCATGCATCCAACAAACATCATAAATCACGGACCATGGCTAGATCTTCCCCGGTCCAACCGGCATTCGCCATGCGTCCACACACACATAACAGAACCTGCGCACCGATGCTCCTACTGCGCACCGATACTCCTACCATGGGACTAGCCTTGGGGCTCCACAATCCCGATCTAAGACCGAAGTCAGAGACCGACGCCCAAGACTTGCCTCAACCATCCTACATTACAATAACATAGGTAGGTCGAACCCTTACCTCGAATTGGAAGCAACCGCAACCGTAGAGGGTAGCAGCCAAGCACCACACACCAAACTTCTTCCTTATGCAACCTCAAACCTTGCTTCACATAACACCTAAACAATTCACACACTTTCCACATTACACTTTTATTCAACACATCAATATCCATTGACAATTGGACCTCACTCCAAGACTTAAAGTTGCTCAAATTCATTGCCTAAACATGCTTGAAACCTTAAACCACACAAAACACATGCTTTTACTTTCCACCAAAAATCCGGATGAACTTTGTCTTAGGTATATAATCGGAGCATATTTGGACAATGTTCCAATTATCAATATTGCTCTAAACATACCCAATAGCAACAATTTGGATTGAATTCAACAATACAACACACTTCAATTCTCCACCATAAAACCTATGAGTTTTCTCTTAGCTCATAGATTAACCCATAATTGGACCTTTTACCAAGTATTAATGTTGTTCCAAAACTACCCAACAACACTAATTTGAGGTCAATTTAACAATCCCCCAAAATTCGTTCATCCTAGCTCAAGAACCCTAATTCGAATTTCCTTCAATTCATGCTCAATTCGTGTTGTAAAATGTGTTTCTACCTCTAATCCAACATAGAAACACCACTACTAACTCAAATGAACCAAGAGAACACGAAAATACCAACCTCTCAATTTGGGAAATTTCTCAAATTCATCCACCAAGTGTTGTTGGAGCGAATCCTTTGTTGATTCGTCGTTCTTGTAGTGATTCCCGCACGAATCCTTCGTTTCCACGCACCAAAGAGTCCAAAATCACTTAGATAGGAGCAAAACCGAATTGAGAGTGAGTTGGGAGAGTTTTCGGAGCTGAAAACGCGAAAATGAAGTTGAAACCGAGCTGCTCGACTTAAATAGCCGAGCCGAGCACGGTCGGGCGACGAGAAGCCTTCCGGCTTGTGCGCGCGCACAGCCTTGCGCACGAGCTTGTGGTGCACGAGGCTTGTGCGCAGCGCACAGTGCTTGCGCACAGATTGTGCAGTTGTGCATGCGCATGGTGCAAGACAGTGCTTGCGCAGCTTGTCCTCGCAGCGACACGCAGAGCTTGCAAAATAGAATTGGGAATTGGGAAGGCAATTGTGCACAAGTTGTGCACAGCTTGTGCGCAGCGCACAAAGCTTGCGCAGGATTGTGCACAAGTTGTGCACAGCTTGTGCGCAGCGCAGCTTGCGCACGAATTGGCAAGTGTCCAGCGAACGCAGCGAACCGTTTCCTCGTCCGGCGATCGCTGGACCCAAAACTCACAAAATTCAGCCTCCAACAAGACTTAACCCAAAACCATTCCACTCCCAACACAACAATCAACAACAACAACAACTAACAAACTCCTCAAATTACAAATTTAAACATACCTCCAGAACTCCAGTCACCGGAGGCTGTTGCCGGAAAAGGTGGGGTGTAACATCCTCCCCCCCTTAAGACTCTTGGTCCTCCAAGAGCTCCTTAAGGCGTTGGTACTCCTGAGGGTAGCGTTCGATCATATCTTTCTCCGTCTCCCAGGTTGCCTCCTTGTCAGAATGGTGCGACCATTGCACCTTCACCATGGGAATTAACTTGCTCCTCAATTTGCGAGTATCGCCAACAAAGCAATTGGCACTTCCTTATAAGACAAGTCAGGTTCCAATTGCACTTCCTCAACTGGAATCGTTTGCGTCGGATCCATGACACACTTTTTCAGCATGCTCACGTGAAACACATTATGCACAGCTGACAAGCTCTCCGGTAGTGCTAAACGATAAGCCACCTTTCCAATCCTTTCTAAAATATCGAATGGGCCAATATACCTCGGAGCTAACTTCCCTTTCCGACCAAATCTCATTATTCCCTTCATTGGTGCCACCTTCAACCACACTTTGTCGCCAACTTCAAACTCTAAGTCGCGACGCCTTACATTCACATAAGCCGTGGTTCTATCATTTGCCGCTTTCAATCTTGCCTGAATTGTTTTGATCTTTTCTGTGGTCTCTTCAATCAATTCCGGACCAAGTTCAACCTTATCTGACGGTTCAGACCAACAGTGAGGTGTCATACACCTCCGTCCATAAAGAGCCTCGTAAGGTGCCATCTTGATTGTAATCTGATAACTATTGTTATACGAAAACTCTATGAGCGGTAGATGTTGATCCCAATCACCTCCGAAATCAATCGCACAGCTCCTCAGCATGTCCTCAAGTACCTGTATCACCCTCTCGGATTGCCCATCAGTTTGTGGGTGATACGCGGTACTAAGGTGCAACCGGGTACCGAAAGCTCGATGGAAAGCATTCCAGAAATGGGCTGTAAATCTTGGATCCCGGTCTGAAACTATAGAATCCGGTACACCGTGCAACCGCACGATCTCTTTGATGTAGAGTCGTGCTAACTTGTCCAACGGGTCGGTGACCTTAATGGGCAAGAAATGCGCACACTTAGTCAACCGGTCCACAATTACCCAAATGGCATCATGACGTGCTCTCGTAGTGGGTAATCCGGTAAGAAAATCCATAGTCACGTTTCCCCACTTACGAACTGGGATAGGTAACGTCTGAAGCGTGCCCGCGGGCTTCTGATGCTCAACCTTTACCTGTTGGCAAGTGGTGCACTTTGCCACACACTCTGCAATATGCCTCCTCATACCTGGCCACCAGAAGTGTGACCTCAAATCGTGATACATCTTTTCACCGCCCGGATGAAAACTTAAGCTGTTATTATGAGCTTGATCCAAAATCTCATCTCTAAGAGCCACATCATTCGGCACATACAAACGCTCTTTGAAGTATAGCAATCCTTGCCTATACTCAAAGAATGGACGCATTGCTCCTTTAGCTTCTCCAGAAACCTGCTTCAAACTCTGATCTCTCATCTGAAATTCTCGGATCCTGTGGTGTCGTGCAGGTCCACCACGTCCGGATCCTCTAACTCCACCAATGACAATCCCCGTAGATCTCGGTGGCTGTGTCACCGAAGCTGTATCCAAGTCCTCATTCTCAATCTTCTGTGCTTTCTGCACAGCCTCATGGTACCTATCAATGTTCAACGGTGCCAAGTACTTCCTGATGTCATGCTTCAACCCTCTCATGAATCTCTTTGCCTTGGCCTCCTCACTGGTGTTGTAATGAGGCACATAACGCACTAAGCGTTCAAACTCGTGCCCATACTCCGCAAGTCTTGCTTCCCGAGTCAAGGTATCAAACTCCGATTGCCGCCTATCTCGCGGCATAACCAATCCACTTCTCATGGAACAAGTGGGAAAATTCATCCCACGTCATACCCGGGTCTCTCAACCGCCTACGCACAAAGTCGGCCTTCCGAGTAGCCATAGTGGTCTCCCACCAATCATATGCCCACCACGCAAATAAAAGGTAGCCAAAGACACCATCTCATTTGCCGGAAAACCAAGTCTGCCAAGCAACCGATCCATGTCCTTATACCACGTCTCCGCCGAATCCATTCCACCCTTGCCCGAGAAACGGGTGGTTTGAATCGCTCAAACCGCTCCATCAAAGAAAGTTTATCGAGCTGGTCGCACTATCAGATTTGAGCCGCTGGGCTCTCGGTATCTCAACAACAGAATCGGGCCTAGCCCGCACTCTCCCTCGACGGGGCTGTGGGTCGACTTCCGCACCTAGATTCAGATTCCCCTCTTCTGTATCCACATGCTCTTCGAATTGCACATCATCCGCCTCAACGTCCTCCTCATGAGCCTGATAGCTAGGATCAGTCGATCCTACCGCAGTAGGCTGAGAACTCATAACATGTGTACTTCCTTGCTCTTCAACTCCTGTCCCTGCCCACATGTTATTGAGCAGTACAGTCATTTGCCCCAACACTTGGGCCATCTGTTCCGGATCAGGTATCACATGCGGCTGAACTGGTGCCGCTCTTCGCTGAGGTCTCCCTCGACCTCTACCTCTTCCTCTATTCACATCTGGAGCAGGATTTCCTCCTCTGCTTCATCATCCAACGCCGAGTCCGTCGAGTGTTGACCATTTACTGAAATTCCGAACATAAAGGGTTCACTTAACGGTTAGCATTACCTACGTTGGTAATCCTATCAGCTCTGTAGCATGAATGCAATGCATGATGCAAATCAATTCTCAAAATTACTTATACAAAACAATCCCTTAAAACCCGTGGTACTGCTTAGGAATAACACACTTCTCACTCGGCATCCACCGTCTGTTTTTAACGAGAGAGGTAATTTAAATTACCATCATGCACCTTACGGCATCTCATTCCCTGTGCACCTCTTATAGCACCCAGAGTCAATTCTCGGTATCATACGCAGAAAACACAGACAGTACCAAGTCACAAACTACCAGTACCAAAGAAATCATCTCTTGGTTGTTCTCAAGTGCGCTTAGACAAACCGCCTACTGTTCCACTTACCATTCCAACATGGTTCTTGTGACGAGGTGGCCAGTCTCACCACACAACCATACTGGAATCGATCAGTCGACCAGGGCTGTCAATCCTAACACACCCTCGACGCAACCAATTAACCACGCTCTGATACCAAATTGTCACCACCACCCCCGTCAGACACCTTCCGGACCCGGCGGGAAGCGGTCGCCGGCCGGTGGGCGGTGGTGAGCAAGGTGGGACCGGATAGCGCAGCTAATGTGAGAGTATTTCGCGGGCCTTTAACTAACCCCTTAAGTCCCTTTCTAACAACAGATCAAGTATGACAATTCATGCACAGAAACAGATCACAATAACAGAAGCAATGGGCTCCGCCCATGATCAGAATATCAGAAGCAGGATATCAAAATCAGATTATCAAAAAGGAAGTCTGTTCTTTCACTACCGAACAGAGGCTTCCACACAGATCAACATACTCATTCAATCAATTCAGAGCAGAACGCATATATATACATAACCATAATCAAACTTAGATGAACAGACAGACCTACGATAACATGCTATCGTAATACTACATGCCAACAGAGTATCATGCTACGAGCTATCTACAGCTGAAGATGCAACCGTACAAGAGTCGGGCGTCGGATAAAGAAACCGACGAGGAACCCAAGTCTAGATCCAAAAGCTGCTAAACCCTCAAAATAGCTAACCGAACAGCTGGCGGAAATCCTACTCCGCTGGCCCGTAATCCTTATCTCTGGAAAATGTTAAGTAAGGGGTGTGAGTTTTTCTTAAAGAAAAACCCAGTAAGAGCTTAGGCAGAAGTAACGATGTTCTTCCGACAAACCTGCAAAGACAGATCAGAACAGATATACATACAGATAGCAATATACAGAAACAAGTAAGGTATGATGTGTGCACAACATCCGAATGTAACGGGTCATGGCTAGATCTTCCCCGACCATGGCTAGATCTTCCCCGGACGCACCGGCATTCGCCATGCGTCGGCATTCGCCATGCACCCAGCAAATCCCATATAATACGGACCATGGCTAGATCTTCCCCGACCATGGCTAGATCTTCCCCGGACGCACCGGCATTCGCCATGCGTCGGCATTCGCCATGCATCCAACAAACATCATAAATCACGGACCATGGCTAGATCTTCCCGGTCCAACCGGCATTCGCCATGCGTCCACACACACGTAATGTAACCTGCGCACCGATGCTCCTACCGCGCACCGATACTCCTACCATGGGACTAGCCTTGGGGCTCCACAATCCCGATCTAAGACCGAAGTCAGAGACCGACGCCCAAGACTTGCCTCAACCATCCTACATTACAATAACATAGGTAGGTCGAACCCTTACCTCGAATTGGAAGCAACCGCAACCGTAGAGGGTAGCAGCCAAGCACCACACACCAAACTTCTTCCTTATGCAACCTCAAACCTTGCTTCACATAACACCTAAACAATTCACACACTTTCCACATTACACTTTTATTCAACACATCAATATCCATTGACAATTGGACCTCACTCCAAGACTTAAAGTTGCTCAAATTCATTGCCTAAACATGCTTGAAACCTTAAACCACACAAAACACATGCTTTTACTTTCCACCAAAAATCCGGATGAACTTTGTCTTAGGTATATAATCGGAGCATATTTGGACAATGTTCCAATTATCAATATTGCTCTAAACATACCCAATAGCAACAATTTGGATTGAATTCAACAATACAACACACTTCAATTCTCCACCATAAAACCTATGAGTTTTCTCTTAGCTCATAGATTAACCCATAATTGGACCTTTTACCAAGTATTAATGTTGTTCCAAAACTACCCAACAACACTAATTTGAGGTCAATTTAACAATCCCCCAAAATTCGTTCATCCTAGCTCAAGAACCCTAATTCGAATTTCCTTCAATTCATGCTCAATTCGTGTTGTAAAATGTGTTTCTACCTCTAATCCAACATAGAAACACCACTACTAACTCAAATGAACCAAGAGAACACGAAAATACCAACCTCTCAATTTGGGAAATTTCTCAAATTCATCCACCAAGTGTTGTTGGAGCGAATCCTTTGTTGATTCGTCGTTCTTGTAGTGATTCCCGCACGAATCCTTCGTTTCCACGCACCAAAGAGTCCAAAATCACTTAGATAGGAGCAAAACCGAATTGAGAGTGAGTTGGGAGAGTTTTCGGAGCTGAAAACGCGAAAATGAAGTTGAAACCGAGCTGCTCGACTTAAATAGCCGAGCCAGGCGCGGTCGAGCGACGAGAATCGCGGGCGATCGCGCTTGCGCTTGCACGAGCTTGTGCGCGCCTTGCCTTGCTTGTGTGCAGCTTGTGCGCAGCGCACTGCTTGTGCGCATTGTGCACAAGTTGTGCACAGGCTTGTGCGCAGCGCACAGGCTTGCGCACAGATTGTGCACAAGTTGTGCACAGGCTTGTGCGCAGCGCACAGGCTTGCGCACAGATTGGCAAGTGTCCAGGCGAAACGCAGGCGAACCGTTTCCTCGTCCGGGCGATCGCCTGGACCCAAAACTCACAAAATTCAGCCTCCAACAAGACTTAACCCAAAACCATTCCACTCCCAACACAACAATCAACAACAACAACAACTAACAAACTCCTCAAATTACAAATTTAAACATACCTCCGAACTCCAGTCTGTTGCCGGAGGTCTTAGTTGCCGGAAAAGGTGGGGTGTAACACCCTTTACGGTACATATTAAGGAAGTATGGTTTCAACCTCCTGGACCAGAGAGTATACCGCTTTTTGGATCATCGGGTAGTTGAGTTCGGCTCCATGCAGGGATTTGCTTACGTAATAGACCGGCCACTACTTCCCTTGGTCGTCTTCTTGGACAAGTACCGAACTTACGGCCTTCTCCCCTACGGCCAAGTATACAATGAGGGGTCTGTCCTCGGTCGGTTGCCGAAGCGTAGGCATCTCGAGGAGGTAGGCTCTGATTTCCTCCCAGGCTTTCTGACATTCGGGATTCCAATTGAACCTAGCTCTTTCCCTTGCGTTTTCTTCCTTAGATTTCTTCTCACATTTTCGTACGCCTATTCGGCCGGGCTCCGCGCCTTCTTTGATCAAAAGTTTGAAGAACGGACGACACTTGTCTCCATATCGAGATATAAAGCATCGAGGGCCGTAATTTTCCCGAGGAGTCTGCACGTCCTTTATCGATGAGGGTGTCCTCACGTTTAAAAGTGCTTCGATCTTTGCGGGATTAGCGTCGATGCCGCGCTCGGACACCATAAACCCGAGAAATTTCCCGGATGTTACTCCGAAAACACACTTATCTGGATTCAGCCGTATTCCATACTTTCGGATCTGCCCGAACACTTCTTCGATATCGCGTATTAGATTTCCTTCCTCTTTGCTTTTGATGATGATATCATCAACATAAAC
The DNA here is from genome assembly GCA_024586325.1 of Stellera chamaejasme. Taxonomy (NCBI): domain Eukaryota; kingdom Viridiplantae; phylum Streptophyta; class Magnoliopsida; order Malvales; family Thymelaeaceae; genus Stellera; species Stellera chamaejasme. Next base: position 24,583,429 of record CM044981.1, read on the forward strand.
CTCTAGAATCCATCCAAACTGCTCTGAGAATAATTTGTCCATCAATCTTTGGTAGGTTGCTCCGGCATTCTTCAGTCCGAAGGGCATTCTCGTATAGCAGTGCGTTCCGGCGTCACTTATGAAAGATGTCTTTTCTTCATCTGCCGGGTTCATTCTTATTTGATGATACCCACTGTACGCATCGAGGAAAGAGAGCCTCGCGTGTCCGGCCGTGGAATCCACAAGCCTGTCGATCGTATGGGTTGGGTATGAATCCTTCGGACAAGCATCATTTACGTTAGTAAAATCGATGCACATGCGCAACTTGTCGCTATCCTCTCGGGTTGCCACCACGGGATTGCTTAACCATTCGGGATACGATACTTCCCTTATGACTCCCGCATCGAGAAGTTTCGAAATTTGCTCTTTGATGAAGGCTCTTTTGAATGGGGCGTTATTTCTTTTCTTCTGCCTTATCGGTCTGGAACTAGGATTGATGTGCAGGCTGTGTTGTATTACCTTCGGGTCGATCCCGGGCATGTCACTCGGAGAGTAGGCGAACAAGTCTTTATTCATTCGAAGCAAGTTTACAAGATTTTTCTTACTGCCCTCGGGCAAGTCTTTTGCAATTCTCGTCGTCCTATCTCCTTCCAAGACGACGTCTTCGGTGTCCGCTTCCTCCTTGTCTTCCTTCGGTCCGCCCGGAGTGGAGTCCTTCTGAGCTATAGCCATGACGTCCCTGGCTTCCCTTTGGCTCACATAGATCGAAGCGTCCCCCTCATCCGTAGCGAACGTGATGGTCAGGTATTTCACGTCGGTCCTCATGTGAATAGCCACCTGGGTTTCTCTCCCGATGATAGCATTGTACGCAGAGGGGACATCGAGGACGAGCCATTTGACCATCAACGTCGTGTACCGGGATTGACCTTCGGGGCCGACCCCGAGGAACATGACAGGAAGCTCGACGGAGCCTAGGACTGGTATCTCGTCCGGGCCCACGCCGTAGGTTACTGTCTTGACGGGGTTCAGTCGGCTTGACTTAAGCTTGAGGCCTTCATATGCCTTTCTGAACAGCACATCCGCATTTGAGCCGTCATCGCACAGAACCCTTTTGACGTCAATGGTCCCGATCCGTAGGGTGATGATGAGTGGGTCATAATGCGGCAAACGCACTTCGGACCCATCAGCTCGTTTGACTCTTGAAGCTATCTCCCTCGCCTTCCTCTTCCTTGCATTCGAGCCTAGCGTGGTCGTTATGGTATTCAGGATCCCGGTGGGTTGCGGCGGAACCATCTTCTCCTTGCCCTTCTTGTTTGGTCCTGATGAATCTTCTTCAGCCTTCCCTTTGCCTCGGGAAACTTCCTCGCCCCGAGGCATCTTCAGATACTCTCCCAGAGAGCCTTTCTTGATGAGGTGCTCTATGTACCTCTTCAGTTGGTGGCACTGTTCAGTTTCATGCCCGGTGTCTCGTGGCCCAGCGATACTTTTGACGAATCACGCTTCGCCCCTTCCGGCATGGCCCTGGGCCAGTTAATACTCCCGGTGCCTTGTCTTTGGAGCGCCGCGAGGATGCTAGCCCGGGACGCGTTAAGGGGGGTGAAGCCCGAACTTCTCTCAAAAGTTCTCTTCTGTCCTCCCCAACTCCCTGGTTGCTTGACCGGCTGGCTCCTCGGATTCTCCTTCCTCGGTTCTCGATTACCCCCGGGGTCCTGCTTTCCTTCCCGCTGAGACAACATCTCCTGAGCAATCATATGCTCCTGGGTGACAGCGTACATTTCCTCGACGCTGGTGAAGTTCTTTCGGGACAACTCGTAAGCCAGGCGAGAATTCGGGATGAGAGCCTTCGTGAATGCCATGATCCGGATGTTGTCCGTTAGATCAGACGCGTGAACGGCTTCCCGATTGAACCTCTCGACGAACTCCCGAATACTCTCGTTCGGTCTTTGTTTGATGTCAAACATCTGGATGGCCCTTTTCGCTGACCTCTTGCATCCGATAAAGTGTGTTGCGAATTTGGTGGCCAGATCCCGAACGATGACACCGAGTTCGGGAGCAAGTTGTACCAAGCGAGGCTGGACCTCCTAAAGCTACTTCGAAGCACTTACACAAAGCGGCCTCGTTGGCTCCTTTCAGCTCCATTGCTCTCTTATACTTGCGGACAAAAGCGTCAGGGTCTCCTGAACCTTGGTAGACTTCCAACGGATGCGGCAAGTTGAATATTCGGGGCATCTGGGCGTCCCGAATCCTGGCGGTGAACGGTCCTTCATCGGGATGTCCTCGCATTTGGGCTCGGGAATGCCCGAGTTTCTCTCGACTCGCTCCGGGCGATGTAGCAGCTTGCCTGATCACATCGTCCCATGGATCACCACGAACCGGTCTCTCCGGCCTTGGGATCGGTCCCTCTTGTACTCCCTCGGGGACCTCGAGCGCCGCCGGCTTTGACGGTCCGGAGAATGAACGTGTTGCGAACCTGCCTGCTGGCAACCATAGCCCGATCGATTAGGCCGTGATAAGCGCTGCCGCGAGGTCGGCGGATTGACCGGTATGCTCGCTCGGTTTCTTCGCTCTTCCTGAAGGACCACCCGCACAGATTGGACAAGATCATGGTCCAAGTGCCGGATGTCACTTCGACGGTAGATGGAGGTAGGACGTAGGGAGGTGGCTCCATTGGATGATTCCTCCGGGAACCCTCAGAGCTGGGATCGGCCGTGCGGCCGTTGGTGGAACCTTCTCCCTCCGGCCTGGATGATCGGGAACGGGAATGGCCCCCACGTTCAATCTGATTTTGGGGACCACCGCCCTTCCCACAGACGGCGCCATTTGGTGGCAAATCGGTGCGCGTGATTGCCACGTTCCGGTTTGACTTGCGCGTCACGATATTGACGGAAGCCATTAGGTCGACTTTGCGTATCGGAGCGCGATTGTCGAGGAATAGAGTTTCTCTGATGTAGTGATTTGACAAGTCGTATTGAGTAGTTGTTAAACGTTACCCTTTTTGGTATGAATAGTGAATGTATTTATAGTCCCATGTTTTAGTGGCAATATTGTAATATCCCAGTGTAAGGTGATTATTCGTTTTAGGTCCTATATGCACTTCGGGAAGTATAGTTCGGGAAAGCCTTGTTCGGGTATTCTATTAAGTTTTTAATGGGGCCCTTATTTCGGGCTTGTGTATGGGCCTTTTGTTAGGCCTTTTATACATATTGGGCCTGGCGGCCATCAATATCTAGTATTGTTTGAACTTGTATTCAAAAGGTGCTAGATCCCTCTTCCTTTCCCAGGCATTTTCAAGGGCATTGCCTCACCTCGTAGTGAGGAGGTTCCCTTGGCCGACTTTGTTATCTCCTTGTTCTTCCTCTGTTATTCGTTTCCACTCTACTGGAAACCGCCTCCATCGAGCTAGATCCGAGCTCGTGATCACTTACCCCCCTGTGATCACATCACCATGGGTGCGCCAAAGGGCCATGGGTGCGCCAAAGGGGCCATGGGTGCGCCAATGGGGCCATGGGTGCGCCAAGGGCCATGGGTGCGCCATAAGGGACCAGGGGTGCGCCAAGGGCCTTGGGTGCGCCATAAGGGGTCATGGTGATGAGCTCTCTCAGCTTCCTCTTCATCTTCAAGGTCTCTCTCAAGATAAGCCTTTGATTGGGCCCTATCTTGAAAGACTCTCCTCCGCGCATTCACTCTAGGAGGTTGATGTGGACATCAGCCCCACCTTTGCAATAAAGGGAAACCATTCCTCCAGCGGGTCTAAAAGACCTTTGGCGAAGGCTCGGATGAAGAAGAAGCGACCCTCTTCGTGTCGGCGAGGCCCCAAAATGAAGTCACACTTGGCAGATCTCCAGGAGAGGACCCGGAACGCCTCCTCTAAGCTAAAGCCAAGTTCCACGACGAGGCCGTGTTTGGGAAGACCCATTGGCAAGGCCATGGTCCCTGGCGAATCCATGGTCCCTGGCGAACCCATGGCCATTGACGAAGACCCTGTGCCTCACTTCCAAAAGCAAACGAAGCCTCAGGTGTTCGCCAACCAGAAGAAGCCTCCATACGCAAGTCAGGCGAACCCTTCAAATTATGGAGAAGCCCTTCTTCCCTTTTCCCGCCAATTGCAATTCCTGGGTAAATGGGAGCCGCAAAAGCAGGTAGCCTACAATGTCACATCGTCTGCCACCTCTCAGTTCGCCCACCTTAAATCAGGGAACATGGTTCCCTTGTCAAGTCACTCCTTATTTCCCTTTACCATTTCCTTCTATATAAGGAACTTGTAACCATTGTAAACGGTAGAACTCACATTGTAAGAACACATATTTGCTGAAAAACGCATATTGTTCTTCTTGGGTCTCAAACTTGCTCCACCAATCCATTAGTGATCCATTGCAAGAGGATCCAATATAATACCTAGCATTGTTTGATCTCGTAGTCAAAAGGTTCTAGGTCCCATTTTCCTTTCCCAGGCACTTTCAAGGGCATTGCCTCACCTCGTAGTAAGGAGGTTCCCTTGACCGACTTTGTTATTTCCTTGTTCTCCCTTTGTTTATCGTTTCCACTCTACTGGAAACCGCCTCCATCGACTAGATCCGAACTCGTGATCACGAAACCCCCCTGTGATCACATCAGTTGGTATCAGAGCCAAAGCGCTCACTGGAGGTATCGTTTCGTATCATACCGTATCAGTTGTTTGATTTTCTTCAAGTTAAAACCTTTGCTGTTCTTTTTTGAAAACTTGAAGAAAAGGTTATCGGTTAATGATCTCTTGAGAGAAACCGAGTAGTTGTTATCCCTGTTTAAAGTTCTTAAAAGGTTTATGAAACTGTGAGTGACTTCGGATTTGAAAAGAAAAGAGTTTTCCCTGTGTGCAAAAGAACAAGAGTTGCAGAAAAGAAATATTCAAACCAGTTCATAAATTCTGGGAAAAGTTCTAAGTGTTCTTGAAGAGTTCATCACGAAACTCAAGTGAACAGTACTCACAGATCAAAAATAGTTTCAAAACCTGAACTTATAGTGTTTATATTGGTGAAAAGCCTTTTCTATATCATTCCCAACTTCTTTCAACCACCAACCAACTTCAAAAGCTAGTTTCAAGTAACTAGAACTTTGTGCTTTACTTGTTTCGGACATTGCTAAGATTTCATTGGATATTCTTTGCATGTTTGCATTTGTCACGACCACCCCGCCCGGTTGCGGAGGCGGGGCCGGCCGCGACGTCGGGACCGGAAACTACGGCGAAAAGCGCGGCAACGGAACGTTTTGCTGAAAAGACGGAATAGTCGAGCAAGGACTAGCAACCTACAAAACCCATACATGGCAAGTATACAAGATAACTCGATAAATTACCAACCAAGCAGTTCATGGTATACCAAACATTGCTCAACGCAACAACCACAGAAGCACTGAATTCATTTCATTTCTAATATAGGCAAGTCGGGGCTCCGCCCTCGACTCAGAAGACAACAAAGGCAGAATATATCTCCGATTATATAACATAAACAAACCCATGATCTTAAATACATGCATGCAGCTACAGCTACAGAGCCACTAAACCAAATTCTATAAATACCTAAGTGCGGAATCAGAAGCCTCTCGCTCAAGGATCCCCGCACGTGGTACTGCTGCTGCTATCGAACCCCAAAATGACAGAAAGCACCGCGGATCTCTACACCGCCGGTTGCTTATCAGGACGGCCTGAAAGGTGGTAAACAAATAAAAGGGTGAGTCCTCGGGAGGACCCAGTAAGGGCTAAGGTAAGATACCGCTTGTTCAAGCAATAGTAAGCAGAACCTGCAAAACAGAACAACACAAGCAAAACATATACATATATATACATGTATGCAGAGTCAGAAGTGAGCCGGAACCCATCGTACGCGGTCCAACCGCCAGAACGACCCAAAACGACAGCCCTCTCTAAGAGGTCAGAACATACGTAATGAATAGAACAGTAAAGCGAACGGCATCGGTGGGGTCGCGATCCCCAAACTGTCGTAGGGTCGCGTATATATCGGCACCCCAGTGCGGATATACGTAATGTCGGCACCCTCGGTGCGGACACGTAATGTAACGCCGCACCTCGGTGCGCATACGAAAAGAAGTATCGGCACTCCGGTGCGGATACGGAGAATGTAACCAAGGAGCACCCGTGGCCTCTAAGACCATCCGGGTCTCGTCACGCTGCAATGTAACGTATAATAATGCACATGCAAAATACAACAGAATATAAACAGAAGTATACCAAAAGGTATACCCAGAATATCGGCACCTAGTGTGGATGTACAGAGCAGAACATAAACCCGTGGCCTCCAAGACCATCCGAGCCTTGAACAAAACAAACATGCATCTTACCATGTGACGGGTCTCGGGGTCACCGAACCACCGACCTCACCCGGAACCCGCCTCAACTAAACCCGATATACATGCAAATACTCCCAGAATGCATAACGAGAGAAGTTGAACCCTTACCTCGAAAAACTGCTTCGCAGCACAAACCTCGGGAATTCCCGGCTCCAGGCCCGAAAAGTAAAACTTGACCTTTATGGCCCCGCACCACTCTACCAAGGCTGAAATAAGCTGAACAACCATAAACTAATCAGAACTCATCAAATTAGACCCCCATAACCAATTCCGCACATTCCCGCACATTCCCGCAAAAATCCACAGAAAGCTCAGTTTTACGAACCGATCTAGAACATTGTTACTTATACATCCATAAACACAACCAAACCTTTAAATCATACCTTCTTCCCAAATCGTACACACAAGTCCGAATCGAAATTCTCGCTCACTGTCCCAGATAAAAATTCGGCAGAGTTTCACCTGCGTTTCCGACTACCCCTCGCTCACAAATGATCCACGATACCGAAAACACATTCAATTCACGAATCAATCACTAACAATGGCGCCAAAACCGAGGCTCGGGCCGGAAAACGGCTTTCACACCGAGCCTTTTCTCGACAAAACCAATTACACCATCGAATCGAACTTCGCCTAATCACAAATCTATCCTTACCTTTCACTGAAAGTAAAGTTGATTTTTCGCACCAAATCTTTGAACGGATTTTTGGAACACTTCCGACGCGTTTCTGCTCACGCTCCTGTTATCAAACATACACAAGAAAGCGCCAGGAACGTTTAGAAACCAATAAATCAAGCAGAGGAGGTGGTTCCATAATTACTCCCAAATTTCAGCAGCTCACGGTTTACAAATTGGGCTGAAACTTCACAAACCGACCTCAGATTATTCACTTACACAACATAAGGATCGTTTTGGTAACCTTACCTCAAAGGTTCCTCAAGAAATCTCCAACTTAAGCTTGAGCTCACTTTGGCGCTTCCATGGAAGCTCTCTGGTTTGAAGAAAGAAGAAGAAGATGAAGTTGATTAAGTGGTGAAAATGCCATTTCCTTCCCTTTTTATATATATCCTCATTTCCTTTATTTCTTTTATTACAAGAGAGGGACATGTGTCCCTCACTTTTTAAGCCCATTCCTCACCTTGCCGCCTCTTGCCTCTTTTTTTTGCAAATATTACCCATTTTCCCAATTTTTTTCACTTCATTTCCTTTATTCCATTTTCCTTTTTTTTCTATTTTCCCATCTTTAACCAAAAGAGGACACATGTCCTTTAACTTCCCTCTCTCATCCGCCCCATTCTTTCTTTTCTTCCAGAAGTACCAATTTCCAATTATCTCACACAAACAAAACTGCATTTTCGCTCAGCCCGAAAATGCAACTTTTTACCAAACTTACTCCGATTGGAACCAAACTTTAACCACATACTCAGGACAACATAAAACCCATAAAACCTATTTTTCTCATCCAAATATAAGTCCCGAGTCACTCAGAATTGCAACTCCGGGAATTACGCGCATCTGCGTAATAAATTCTAAATCCGTCCCAGTTGCCCCAAAATTCACCAAATTGAATCCATAAAATCTGTCTTAAAATATACCATACTTTACACCCAAGCCGCCGGAAAATTTCCATCCCGAGCCCAGGATCCCGCCCCGAGCCCGGAGTCGCCGGAACGAACGTCCCGTCCCAGAAAATATACTCCATAAAAATATTCGGAACATTCCCACGATTCCAAATATGCAAACGGTTTCCTTTTCTGAGGTCCCGGGAGCGCTACCGAGCCCGTTGTATGTCCCGAGACAAGTCCCGGCCCCGGAAAAATATTTTCAGCGGAAATGTCCGGGGGACCCACACGACCTCAAAACCCGAAGGATTAACATAAATAATGCTCAGATAAGTCCCGGGAGCTGTCTGACCGCCCAAAACAGTGACCCGCAGGCCAAAACCGGAGCCCCGGGTCACCCGGGTCACAACCCGCTCGGGGTGACCGTAACAGCATTTGATCTTAATCGTAGATTGGTGGTTAAGTTTCTGAGACTTGTGAGCACCATTGTGTTCAAAACACGAGAGAAGAGTGTAAACACTAAGAGAGTGTGGTAAGGCTTCACAATACTGTCTACATGTGCAGAACTTGAGTATCATGGAATAATTGGAAGAGGATTGCTATCCGGAGTCGGATCCTTCTTACCAAGAGTCGACGACGGGCGGAGGGAACCCTTGACCATACATACCAAGGAGCTACTCGAGTACCCCAACGACCAAGAGACCTGGCCAGAACCAGCCTCATACTCCGAGTATGACCATTCCTACCCTGTTGCTCATCACCTTTACTACACTGCTGACGACCCTACAGCAGACCCCTTCTACCCTGCTGTCCATGGATATTACTCAGGTTCAGACCCTGAACAATGGGTGGCGAACCCCTGTTATCGCTGATGTGATCATGGGATCCCCAGGCAACAACAAGATGTCCCAGACGAAGAGGCAGTCGAGAAAGCTCGGAGCAAACCCTTGGCGAGTGGGTTCAGAGGCCCAGGCAGCCTAATCCGATGGTCTGGATTAACTCCAGACAAGGAAAGGGCAATGCCTTCACGCGAGGACCCTAAATGAGGCCTCAAGGCGTAGGAGAGGCTTCTGTGCAAAGCCGTCCCTGTGACGTCTCAAGGCGAAGGATGAATTGCATCATGCTAAGGCATCCAGAACACTGGCGAAGCCTCCAGGCGAAGCCATTCCTGCGAAGCCTCAAGGCGAGGGCTAGGTTTCCCCAACAAAGGAGTTCCGGCGATGGCAAAACCCCCAGGCGAAGTCATCCCCATAACCCCCCCATTGCGAAGCCCTCATGCAACAATGTCCACGAGAAGTCTTTAAGATAAAGGCGGAACTTCCCTGCGAAGCTTCCTGGCGAAGGCGAAGCCCCTGGGCGACGTCATCCCAGCCAGTCTCCTGGTAAAGGCCACGTCTACAACAAGAAGACTTCCAGTTCAGACGCTAACTAAGGGATATTCTTCTGCGGAGTCTCCAAACGAAGGCGGAGTCTTCTTTGCAAGTCTCAAAGGAGAAGGCGAGGCCACTAGGAGAAGCCTCCTCTGAGAAAGCTTCCCTAAAAAGTCGAGGACTTCAGAGCCTGGCCTCCCATAAAAAGAGCCCTAAAGCAGAGCCACCTCAGCTTATCCAGTCGGCCAACCACTCCCGACCATTCTGGCCCCTCCCGCCTTTTACGCTGACACTTGGGAGCGAACTTATCTACTTTTACCTTTTTATCTTTTCGTCAGACATTTATGCAAAAGTACTGTACACCTTTATGACATGCATGCGCCTTTTGTACGAGGCTGTTCCCTTCCTTCCCTATAAAAGGAAAGGCAGACTCCTAGAATAGTCAGAACATATGTAAAGCTTAAGAAGGACAATTCCTTAAGCCCGGTTCTCACCCCCTTTGATGTGGACATCAGCCCCATTTTTGAGATAAGGGACACCCATTTCTCCAGAGGGTCTAAAGGACCCTTGGCGAAAGCTCAGATGAGGAAGAAGGCACATTCTGGGCACTGGCGAGGCCCCAAGGCAAGGTCGTGCTCGCAAAGTTCTTGGCGAAGCCATGCTCCATCGACGAATCCATGGACCTTGGGCGAGCCCATGGCCAGTAGCGAACCCTTGGCCTTTGGCGAAGCCATGGTCTTTTCGGGCGAACTCAAGGCCATTTGCGACTCCATGGCTCTTTGCGACCCCATGGTCGTTGGCGAAGACCCTGTGCCTCATTTCCAGAAACAAGCGAAGCCCAGGTGTTCGCCAAAGCGAAGAGGCCTCCGAACGCAAGTCAGGCGAACCCTTCAACTTGAGCAGAGGCCCTCTTCTTCCCTTTTCCCGCCAAATGCAATTCCTGGGGAATTGGGAGCCGCAAAGCAGGTAGCCTACAATGTCACATCAGCTGCTACCTCTCCTTCCGCCTACCATAGATCCAGGAAGCTGGTTCCCTTGTCAAGTCACACATTACTTCCTCTACCTTTTTCCCTTCTATATAAGGAGGCTGTAACTATTGTAAACCTTAGAACTCATTTTGTAAGAACACATATTTGCGGAAGTACGCATATTGTTCTTCGTGGGTCTCAAATCTTGCTCCACCAATCCATTAGTGATCCATTGCAAGAGGATCCAATATAATACCTAGCATTGTTTGATCTCGTAGTCAAAAGGTTCTAGGTCCCATTTTCCTTTCCCAGGCATTTTCAAGGGCATTGCCTCACCTCGTAGTGAGGAGGTTCCCTTGGCCGACTCTGTTTCCTTCGTGTTCTTCCTCTGTTTCGTTTCCCTTTCTTGCTGGAAACCGCCTCCTTCGAGCTAGATCCGAGTTAGTGATCACGTACCCCCACCGTGATCACATCAGTTGGTATCAGAGCCAAAGCGCTCACTGGAGGTATCGTATCATATTGTACCGTATCAGTTGTTTGTTTTCTTCAAGTAAAACCATTGCCCTCTTTCTTACACTTGAAGAAAAACGTTTTGTTGTTGTTCAAGAGAAACCGAAAATATTCATATTTGTGCGTGGTTCATGTGACTAGAGCAAAGTGCATATTTGAATGCCGATTATTGAAGTTGTGTGAAAAGAGAAGTGGTATCGGATTGTGGAGAATAGTGTTCTTGAAAAGTTCATGAAAAAGAGATTTAAAGATTTGAAGAAGAAAGTATCATCTTGTTGATTAAGTGCAAAAGAAAGGTTGTTGGAGAAAAAGAAAATGATGAACAAGATTATGTGTTCTTGAGTGTTCTTGAGTGTTCATATCAAAACACATCCGAAAAGTGATTTGATCCGAAAATATTTTAGGAACTTGAACAAAAGTGTTTGTGTGGATAAAAGAGCCTTTTCTCCCACCTAACTTCTTTCAACCACCAACCCCCCCTCAAATCATTCCAAAGCTAGTTTCAAGTAACTAGGACTTTGCGCTATATTTATTTCGGATATTGCTAAGATTTCATTGGATATTCTTTGCATGTTCGCATTTGATCTTAATCGAGATTGGTGGTAAGTTTTGAGACTTGTGAGAACCATTGAGTTCTAGACACGAGAGAGGAGTGGTACTGAGGGTATCCCTAAACACAAACGAGAGGCCAACCAAACACGTGAGGAAATGAGTGGTACTAACATTATTGTCTAAGTGTGTAGGTATACAATGGCGCGAACCCTTAAGTTTCGAGGGGATGATGACCTTTTCGGGTTTGAATCATGGGAACACCATCTTGAGGCATTCTTTGCTAAGAGAGGTGTTCACGAACTTGACAGGCTTGACATAGCCCTCGAGCTGCTAAGAGGCGAAGCCTGGTATTGGTGGTGTGAATACGCCACAAGGAGAAGCGACCGAGGGTTAGAGTTCATACCCTCTTGGGACCGCTTGAAAAGTATGATGAGGCGGCGGTATGGCACCCAAACCCCCATCGCCCACTTGGCCCCAACCCCTACCCACAGATCGCGACCCCCCACCACTCAAAGCTCATTTCGGCGACCCACATCCTACCCCACTTTAACACCCGAAGGGACTGCCACACCTTCAAGAGCCTACTCACCCCCTTCTCCAAAAGCGTACCCGAATCCTCCTTGTGAACCAATCCCTTTGAGAAATCTCACTCGAGAGATTAGAGCAGATTTCGAGGAGATTAGAGGAGATTTAAAGGAGATAAGAAATGAAGTCTCACAAATAGAAGATCTTATGGAAGAATGGTATGAGAGTGAGAAAAGAGAAAGAAAGAGAAAAGAAAGAAAAGGGCTCTTCAAAACCAAGAGAGTGAAGCACCCAAACTTTCAACCGAAATCAATGAAGGACTAACGCTTAAATCTTCTAATGATTGTAGTACTTCTTTGATTGTGCCAGGTATTGATGACAAAGAAACGTTGGGATGTTTGCAAGAGAAAGAAGAAGTCCCGGTCTCGGAGCAGGAGCCCGCCTCCCCTAACTTGGGGAGAGGTAACATATCATTTCATCTTAGTGATGAAACTTTTCAATTTTGTGACCATGAAATGATTCGTGCTAAAACTGTCGTGTGCATGCCTACTTTAGCTAGGAAGCACTCATACATTTTTGATGTAAATATTGATGGAACCATGGTCACACCCTGCGCTAAATTGGATGAGCCCACCCGAGTCTACATGACGAACATGAATGGGTTCTGCATGTTGCGAACGATAGGAAAACTTGCTAGGGTAAGGTTCATACATGACCCCGGCACATGTAAAAATAAATTGTTTGGAAAAGAGCATGCCGTGAATTCTAGTTTTGGAAATCATGTCGAGATTGCATGCTATCTTGTTAAATTTATTTTCGGCCAACAAGAAGGCTTTAGGCATAGGGCACTTGTGTGCTTTCATGGCACAGGAGCAAGAAAGAGCGGATTGTTCATCTTGCCCCAACTTGGTGCTTCCTTGTTTGCTATCCATGAGCTACGTACCATATGTTCAGTATAAAAATGCCCATCACCTAGCCATGTATGTAGCCAGCCGAGGACACCCCACATTGTGCCCCTTTTTCTAAACAGTTGGAATTGTATTGTAAATACATTTAGGTTTTTGTCGTTGAACATAATACATATTAGAGTCTTTACAATCCCAATTTTGATATGGGTACATCTGCATGACTTTGGCCCACTAACCCTTAACGCCTCTTCCAGTTTGTTGTGGTGTCTTAAGATTTGTAGGGACAATTTCCTTATGAATCCGAGGACGGATTCGTCTCGAAGAGGAGGGTATGATGTGGACATCAACCCCATTTTTCTGATAAGGGGTAATCTTTCCTCCAGAGGGCCTAAAGGACCCTTGGCGAAGGCTCAGATGAGGAAGAAGGCACATTCTGGGCACTGGCGAGGCCCCAAGGCAAGGTCGTGCTCGCAAAGTTCTTGGCGAAGCCATGCTCCATCGGCGAATCCATGGACCTTGGGCGAGCCCATGGCCGATGCGAACCCTTGGCCTTTGGCGAAGCCATGGTCTTTTCGGCCGAACTCAAGGCCATTTGCGACTCCATGGCTCTTTGCGACCCCCATGGTCGTTGGCGAAGACCACGTGCCTCATTTCCAGAAACAAGCGAAGCCCAGGTGTTCGCCAAAGCGAAGAGGCCTCCAAACGCAAGTCAGGCGAACCCTTCAACTTGAGCAGAGGCCCTCTTCTTCCCTTTTCCCGCCAAATGCAATTTCTGGGGAATTGGGAGCCGCAAAAGCAGGTAGCCTACAATGTCACATCAGCTGCTACCTCTCCTTCCGCCCACCATAGATCCAGGAAGCTGGTTCCCTTGTCAAGTCACACATTACTTCCTTTACCTTTTTCCCTTCTATATAAGGAGGTTGTAACTATTGTAAACCTTAGAACTCATTTTGTAAGAACACATATTTGCGGAAGTACGCATATTGTTCTTCGTGGGTCTCAAATCTTGCTCCACCAATCCATTAGTGATCCATTGCAAGAGGATCCAATATAATACCTAGCATTGTTTGATCTCGTAGTCAAAAGGTTCTAGGTCCCATTTTCCTTTCCCAGGCATTTTCAAGGGCATTGCCTCACCTCGTAGTGAGGAGGTTCCCTTGGCCGACTCTGTTTCCTTCGTGTTCTTCCTCTGTTTCGTTTCCATTCTTGCTGGAAACCGCCTCCTTCGAGCTAGATCCGAGTTAGTGATCACGTACCCCCACCGTGATCACATCAGTTGGTATCAGAGCCAAAGCGCTCACTGGAGGTATCGTATCATATTGTACCGTATCAGTTGTTTGTTTTCTTCAAGTAAAACCATTGCCCTCTTTCTTACACTTGAAGAAAAACGTTTTGTTGTTGTTCAAGAGAAACCGAAAATATTCATATTTGTGCGTGGTTCATGTGACTAGAGCAAAGTGCATATTTGAATGCCGATTATTGAAGTTGTGTGAAAAGAGAAGTGGTATCGGATTTGTGTGGAGAATAGTGTTCTTGAAAAGTTCATGAAAAGAGATTTAAATTCGGATTTGAAGAAGAAAGTATCATCTTGTGTGATTAAGTGCAAAAGAAAGGTTGTTGGAGAAAAAAGAAAATGATGAACAAGATTATGTGTTCTTGAGTGTTCTTGGTGTTCTTGAGCTGTTCATATGAAGTTCATATCAAAACACATCCGAAAAGTGATTTGATCCGAAAATATTTTAGGAACTTGAACAAAAGTGTTTGTGTGGATAAAAGAGCCTTTTCTCCCACCTAACTTCTTTCAACCACCAACCCCCCCTCAAATCATTCCAAAGCTAGTTTCAAGTAACTAGGACTTTGCGCTATATTTATTTCGGATATTGCTAAGATTTCATTGGATATTCTTTGCATGTTCGCATTTGATCTTAATCGAGATTGGTGGTAAGTTTTGAGACTTGTGAGAACCATTGTGTTCTAGACACGAGAGAGGAGTGGTACTGAGAGTATCCCTAAACACAAACGAGAGGCCAACCAAACACGTGAGGAAATGAGTGGTACTAACATTATTGTCTAAGTGTGTAGGTATACAATGGCGCGAACCCTTAAGTTTCGAGGGGATGATGACCTTTTCGGGTTTGAATCATGGGAACACCATCTTGAGGCATTCTTTGCTAAGAGAGGTGTTCACGAACTTGAAAGGCTTGACATAGCCCTCGAGCTGCTAAGAGGCGAAGCCTGGTATTGGTGGTGTGAATACGCCACAAGGAGAAGCGACCGAGGGTTAGAGTTCATACCCTCTTGGGACCGCTTGAAAAGTATGATGAGGCGGCGGTATGGCACCCAAACCCCATCGCCCACTTGGCCCCAACCCCGACCCACCGATCGCGACCCCCACCACTCAAAGCTCATTTCGGCGACCCACATCCTACCCCACTTTAACACCCGAAGGGACTGCCACACCTTCAAGAGCCTACTCACCCCCTTCTCCAAAAGCGCACCCGAATCCTCCTTGTGAACCAATCCCTTTGAGAAATCTCACTCGAGAGATTAGAGCAGATTTCGAGGAGATTAGAGGAGATTTAAAGGAGATAAGAAATGAAGTCTCACAAATAGAAGATCTTATGGAAGAATGGTATGAGAGTGAGAAAAAGAGAAATAAAGAGAAAAGAAAGAAAAGGGCTCTTCAAAACCAAGAGAGTGAAGCACCCAAACTTTCAACCGAAATCAATGAAGGACTAACGCTTAAATCTTCTAATGATTGTAGTACTTCTTTGATTGTGCCAGGTATTGATGACAAAGAAACGTTGGGATGTTTGCAAGAGAAAGAAGAAGTCCCGGTCTCGGAGCAGGAGCCCGCCTCCCCTAACTTGGGGAGAGGTAACATATCATTTCATCTTAGTGATGAAACTTTTCAATTTTGTGACCATGAAATGATTCGTGCTAAAGCGTCGTGTGCATGCCTACTTTAGCTAGGAAGCACTCATACATTTTTGATGTAAATATTGATGGAACCATGGTCACACCTGCGCTAAATTGGATGAGCCCACCCGAGTCTACATGACGAACATGAATGGGTTACGCATGTTGCGAACGATAGGAAAACTTGCTAGGGTAAGGTTCATACATGACCACTTCACATGTAAAAATAAATTGTTTGGAAAAGAGCATGCCATGAATTCTAGTTTTGGAAATCATGTCGAGATTGCATGCTATCTTGTTAAATTTATTTTCGGCCAACAAGAAGGCTTTAGGCATAGGGCACTTGTGTGCTTTCATGGCACAGGAGCAAGAAAGAGCGGATTGTTCATCTTGCCCCAACTTGGTGCTTCCTTGTTTGCTATCCATGAGCTAGGTACCATATGTTCCGAGTATAAAAATGCCCATCACCTAGCCATGTATGTAGCCAGCCGAGGACACCCCCACATTGTGCCCCTTTTTCTAAACAGTTGGAATTGTATTGTAAATACATTTAGGTTTTGTCGTTGAACATAATACATATTAGAGTCTTTACAATCCCAATTTTGATATGGGTACATCTGCATGACTTTGGCCCACTAACCCTTAACGCCTCTTCCAGTTTGTTGTGGTGTCTTAAGATTTGTAGGGACAATTTCCTTATGAATCCGAGGACGGATTCGTCTGAAGAGGGAGGGTATGATGTGGACATCAGCCCCATTTTTGAGATAAGGGACACCCATTTCTCCGGAGGGTCTAAAGGACCCTTGGCGAAAGCTCGAGATGAGGAAGAAGGCACATTCAGGCACCGGCGAGGCCCCAAGGCAAGGTCGTGCTCGCAAAGTTCTTGGCGAAGCCATGCTCCATCGACGAATCCATGGACCTTGGGCGAGCCCATGGCCAGTAGCGAACCCTTGGCCTTTGGCGAAGCCATGGTCTTTTCGGGCGAACTCAAGGCCATTTGCGACTCTATGGCTCTTTGCGACCCCCATGGTCGTTGGCGAAGACCCTGTGCCTCATTTCCAGAAACAAGCGAAGCCCAGGTGTTCACCAAAGCGAAGAGGCCTCCGAACGCAAGTCAGGCGAACCCTTCAACTTGAGCAGAGGCCCTCTTCTTCCCTTTTCCCGCCAAATGCAATTCCTGGGGAATTGGGAGCCGCAAAAGCAGGTAGCCTACAATGTCACATCAGCTGCTACCTCTCCTTCCGCCTACCATAGATCCAGGAAGCTGGTTCCCTTGTCAAGTCACACATTACTTCCTTTACCTTTTTCCCTTCTATATAAGGAGGCTGTAACTATTGTAAACCTTAGAACTCATTTTGTAAGAACACATATTTGCTGAAAACGCATATTGTTCTTCGTGGGTCTCAAATCTTGCTCCACCAATCCATTAGTGATCCATTGCAAGAGGATCCAATATAATACCTAGCATTGTTTGATCTCGTAGTCAAAAGGTTCTAGGTCCCATTTTCCTTTCCCAGGCATTTTCAAGGGCATTGCCTCACCTCGTAGTGAGGAGGTTCCCTTGGCCGACTCTGTTTCCTTCATGTTCTTCCTCTGTTTCATTTCCCTTTCCTGCTGGAAACCGCCTCCTTCGAGCTAGATCCGAGTTAGTGATCACGTACCCCCACCGTGATCACATCACCCTTGCTATATTCCGCCATCCCCCTTGATTGATTGTTTATCATCAAGTTTAATATCTAGTATTGCTTAATCTCGTAGTTAAGAGGTGCTAGATCTTCCATACCCCCCAGGCTTATCGCAGATATTGCCCAACCTCGTAGTTGGGAGGTGTCTGTGGCCGTCTCTATCCTTCTTTGTTCATCGACTCCTTCAAACTAGATCTGCGCTTCCGTACGATCTCGCGGCTGCGCGTCAAGTGTACCCGTGATCGTATCAATCGCCAAGATAACCCCCTCACTGTCGCTACCCCAAGGCCCGGAGTACTTATTTCCCACACTCGCATTACTCCCCTGTTCCGTCGTATCCTAGCTGTACGACGCCCAGTTTTGAGCCACCTCCCATTCGCAGGTCTCCACCCTCCAACCGTAAGACAACGAGGGTCCCCACCTGCAAGAGTGCTTCGTCTCACCAATCACCTTCTAGTCGGTAGGGCAAAGCCACATAAAAAGAGCCTCAATGCCTTTCACCTGCAATCAACAGCCACCCTCCAACTTCTGCATTGGAACAGACCCTGATGCACAACCGCAAAGAAAAGTCTAGCTTCTCAACCATCCTTGATGAAATAAGACAACTTGTACTTGTGGCCCAGGACCAACTTTTACAAGGACACATGGAGGAAGCTGCAACTGATGATAAGGTTGAGAGAAAAGCGACTGAGAGGCAAGAAGGAACTATGAGGGAGAGGGAAGAGAAGAAAGAGAGAAAAGTGAGGAGGTCAAGAGACCTTGAGTGAGAAAAAGGGTGATCCGAGAGAAAAGTCTGAGAAGGAAGTGGAGAGAAAACAAGAGGGAAACTCCACGACCAAAAATAGCGAAAGTGAGGACAACTCGCTAACTCCTGTTTCGGATCAACCATCTTTTTCCCCTTTGAGTGTGCAGGTCACCAAGGAAAGAGGAGCTGAAGACTGTCTTGAAGGACTCCGGAAGCAAGTGTCACACGCCCTCGCACAAGAAGAAGAATGCACGAGGAAAGGAGCAAACATGGGTAACTGTGCTTCTAATCTCTCAACTCTTAACATTGAATCTGAATTGGGAAAACAGAGGCATACGCATGTGCCTCCTTAACATGAGACCGCCTCCATGTGCCTCCTTGATGATGACTTCGCGCATTGATCCTCTGGGAACGCATAACCTTTTCAACTTGAACAGAAAACCATCAAAAATATAGTAGCCTTTTTGGCTACCTTTAACACAGTCGGCAAATATTTCACCAAAATCCGCGTCATGTTCATACATCCCCTTTAAACCTTCAAAACCAACAATCTTTGTATCGAGAGTCATGAGTAATGCATATCTCCTAGAAAGTGCATCAGCAACAACATTTTCTTTGCCCTTTTTATATTTAATGACATAGGATAAAGACTCGATGAACTCCACCCACCTAACATGCCTTTTGCTCAAATTTCCTTGTCCTTGAAGATACTTCAAAGACAAGTGGTCCATATGAATTACAAATTCCCTAGGCAGTAGGTAATGACTCCATGTTTGCAATGACCTCACAAGAG
This sequence comes from Stellera chamaejasme, assembly GCA_024586325.1. Lineage (NCBI taxonomy): Eukaryota > Viridiplantae > Streptophyta > Magnoliopsida > Malvales > Thymelaeaceae > Stellera > Stellera chamaejasme. Next base: position 24,602,288 of record CM044981.1, read on the forward strand.
TGTATAGCTCTTTGTCATATGTGGAGTAATTCAGGGTTGCTCCACTTAACTTTTCGCTAAAAAAGGCGATGGGGCGACCTTCTTGGTGCAAGACAGCGCCGATGCCTATTCCACTGGCATCGCACTCTACTTCGAATACTTTGTCAAAATTTGGCAAAGTAAGCAGGGGTGCATGATGTGATCACGGTGGGGGTGGGTGATCACGCGCTCGGATCTAGCTCGAAGGAGGCGGTTTCCAGCAAGAAAGGGAAACGAAAACAAAGGAAGAACACGAAGGAAACAAAGTCGGCCAAGGGAACCTCCTCACTATGAGGTGAGGCAATGCCCTTGAAAATGCAGGAAAGGAAGATGGAACCTAGAACCTCCTCACTACGAGGTGAGGCAATGCTAGGTATTATATTGGATCCTCTTGCATGGATCACTAAGGATTGGCGAAGCAAGATTTAAGAACCCATAAAGGGCTTGAGGAATTTTCCTTCTCAGGCTTTTCTTTAAAATTGGTTCTTCGTATTCTAGGAGTCTGTTGTTCCTTTTATAGAGAAGGGAAAGGGAACAGACTCTTACATATGTGCATGCATGCCATAAAGCGTACAGTGCTTTTACATGCATGTTATCTAAAAAGGTGAAAAAGGTAAAAGCTAAGTAATATAATACTCCCAAGTGTCAGCGTGAAAGGAGGGAGTGTTCCTGATGGGACGGGAGTGGTTGGGAGTGGTCGGCTGAATTATTGAGCACAGGTGGTGATGTGATCATGAGAGCCGCAAGCAACAACAAAGTATCCCAGATGAAGAGGCAGGCGGATGAAGCTCGGAGCAACTCCGTGGCGAGGAGGTTCATAGGCTCAGCCTGATCCATGGTTCAGGCGATCACCTGACCAGGAGAAGGCAACGCCTCTATGCGAGGACTCCTCAAGAGGCCTCAAGGCAAAGGCAAGGCTTCCCCAAGCGATGACATCCGGGCAATGGCGAAGCCCCTCAGGCGAAGCCATTCCTGAGGAACCTCAAGGCAGACTGGACTTCATCATGCGAAGGCACCTAGGCGTTGGCGAGGCCCTTTAGCAAAGCCGCCCCTGTGCAGCCTCAAGGCGAGGGCTAGGCTTCTTAAGCAAAGGCATCTCGGCGATGGCAAAGTCTTCGGGCGAAGCCATTTCTGAGAAATCTCACGGTGAAGCCCTCAAGCAAGAAACTCCAAAGTACAGACTTCAAAGTGAAGGTAAAGTCTTCTTCGCGAAGCCTCCAGGAGAAGGTGAGGCCTTTTGGCGAAGCCATCTCCGCAATGCTTCCGAGCGAAGGCGAAGCCTTCAGTGCGAGGCCTTCCAGTTCAGGCGGAGCCCAGAAGCGAAGCCACCTATGCTCAATAAAGCAGCCGACCATCTCCAACCACTCCCATCCCATCTGGAACACTCCCTCCTTTCAAGCCGACACTTGGGAGTATTATATTGTTTACTTTAGCTTTTACCTTTTAGGATAGCATGCCTGATTGAAGGCACTTTATACCTTTTTAGCATACCTGCGCATTTGTCAGAGACTGTCCCCTCTCCCTCCTATAAAAGGGACAGCAAACTCTTTTGTAAGGTAGAACATATGTAAAGCTTAAGAAGGACAATTCCTTAAGCCCGGTTCTCACCCCCTTGCTATATTCCGCCATCCCCCCTTGATCGATTGTTTATCATCAAGTTTAATATCTAGTATTGCTTAATCTCGTAGTTAAGAGGTGCTAGATCTTCCATACCCCCAGGCTTATCGCAGATATTGCCCAACCTCGTAGTTGGGAGGTGTCTGTGGCCGAATCTATCCTTCTTCGTTCAATCGACTCCACCGAGCTAGATCTGTGCTTCCGTACGATCTCGCGGCTTCGCGTCAAGTGTACCCGTGATCGTATCAAGTGGTATCAGAGCCAGATCGCTTGCTGGAGTTGTTGTGATTTCTTCAAGGTTAAACCCCTTTATTTTCTACTTGAAGAAAGATTTATCTTTGTGTTTTCAAACCGTGTTATACTCTTTTCGTTTTCCTGAACCCCCCCATATCCGCTTTTATTTCGGTTCATCTGTTGTGTTGAATCTGTGTTAGGAGTTGTTGTTGTGTTAGCAACTTCATAAATCAAAAAAAAAAGAAGAAAGAAGAAGAGAAACAGAGAAGAAGAAGAAGAAAAAGAAAAGAAAGCAGTTGCGGGTTTTATCGCAAATCTCGTTTTGATTCAAAACCGCAACGTGCGAATATTTAGTGCTTAAAGAGAGTGAGGTTTTAGTTGAAAAGTGAAAAGGAAGTGGTGTACCAAAGATTGGTTGTTTAAAGCATTGAAAGAAATCAAATCTGTGTTCTTATTATTCTTGGTGTTCATATGAGTGTTCATACAAGTTCATACCAAAACTCATATGAATAGTGACCTTGATCGAAATTTGATTTCAAATTGAGCCAAAAAGGTGTTTGTGCGCCAAAACCTCATTTCAGATCCTCTTGTACATTTGCTGCCAAAGAACCCCCATTTTTTTTTTAACCTAGCTTGCTTCAAGTAACTAGTACTTCATTGCTTAAAGATTTTTGCATGCTAGAAGTTATCTTGTGATATTCATTGTCGGGTCTTGGCCTTGAAAAGAGCAAGCTTTGAGAGCTGCAAGCAAGAGCAGAGAGGAAAAATCGAGTGTGACCCCTCGCGAGAGGGCAGACCCCTTCGCGAAAGGAGAGGCCTAAACACGTGAGAAGCTTGAGCGGTACTAACTTTATTGTTTAAATGTGTAGGCGATCCCATGGCGGATAAATATTTCTTCGGGTTTCATTCCTCAATAGGAAGACGCCAACTTGAGAAGACTTATGGCATTGGCTGGAGGAATTGGAGTACCACGGTATTTCCGATTTCACAAAGAAGAGAAGTTAAGCCTTGCCATAAGGTGCCTAAAGGAGAAGCCGAGAATGGTGGCAACAAGAGTCGGCTCAAACCTTTTTAGAGCTCGTTGCCGTGAAGCCCCATTCGGACTTGGAATGAATTGAAGAGGTTGCTCTGGCAAAGATATGGTATCTTTCAAGAAGAGCCGCCCTCTCCATACTACTCCCGAGCACGATCCCCCATGCGCCCTACACCCAGTGCCCCCGCCCAACTTCCCACCCAAAATCCACTCGAAGGGTCTTCGCCCCAAAGCGAACCTAGTCCCTCCAATGAGAGGAGGCGAGGACCCCAACCGCCACAAACTCTTTCGGCCGTGCTGCACACCCCACCCCCCAATGCTTGCGCAGCCCCAACCCACACCCAAAATCCAAACCCTCACTTAAGTTTAAGTGAAGAAATCTCTCAGACGATTGAAAGACTCAAGAATGAGTACATCGAGTATGAGAGAGAGAAAAAGAAAAGAAAAGAGAGAAGAAAGGAGAGGGCTCTCCAAAGCCAACTGAGTGAAAAGAATGACGCACCCGGGCTTTCAACCAAACTCCCAGAAGAACTAACGATTTCATCTTCTCAACCTTGTAGTTCTTCTTTGTTTGTGCAGAAAGAGGGAGAGGCCGCGGATGCGCGAAGACTTGAAGATGGCGAAGGCGCCATGGCTTTGGAAGAAGGAAGAGCTCACGTGGGGGTTCCAACCGAGCCCACACTTGAGGAAAAGGCCACATCATTCTTTGGGAGGCAAGAAAATATACGAAGAGGATCTACTCCTCCCTAACGTGGGAGAAGGTAATTTGCTTCCTTCTCCTAGCGGTGAAGGATATACGCCCGAGTGCAAATCCATGGCTTCCTTAAGTTTGCATGCTACGAACATAGGAGCTGAATCTGAAAGCATGCATCTCCTCGTTTCCGAGGTGAAGGGAAAGGGCGGATTGTCCATCTCGAACCTCCTATTTGTGCTAAGGCTAGTCTTTGTGATTCACGCGAAGGCGTCTCTTTTATGACTAGCTTAGTCTCTTCTTCTTTGTCTTGGGAAGCACATGTGCATGTGGATTGCGAAGACAACGCTTCCCTTGACCCACCCCCTATCCATGAACAAAGGTCTACACTTTTAGACCGCATGCATTCCTCAGTATAAATTCATTGTTAATTGCATACAATACTCTAGGAAGCATGTCATGAATTTTATCGACTTTTGTTCATGATTACGATGCATATTGGAGTTATTATGCTCCCTATTTGTATGCATCGCCACCGCAACCCCAGTCTCCACCGATGAGCTTTCATTCACTAACCCCTAATGTTACGTAAAAGTTTGTTGTGCTTGTTTCATTTGCAGAAATTTCTTCCCTTTAGATTCGAGGACGAATCTTTTTAAGAGGAGGATTGATGTGATCATGAGAGCCGCAAGCAACAACAAAGTATCCCAGATGAAGAGGCAGGCGAATGAAGCTCGGAGCAACTCCGTGGCGAGGAGGTTCATAGGCTCAGGCATCCTGATCCATGGTTCTTGCGATCACCTGACCGGGAGAAGACAACGCCTCTATGCGAGGACTCCTCAAGAGGCCTCAAGGCAAAGGCAAGGCTTCCCCAAGCGATGACATCCGGGCAATGGCGAAGCCCCTCAGGCGAAGCCATTCCTGAGGAACCTCAAGGCAGACTGGACTTCATCATGCGAAGGCACCTAGGCGTTGGCGAGGCCCTTTGGCAAAGCCGCCCCTGTGCAGCCTCAAGGCGAGGCTAGGCTTCTTAAGCAAAGGCATCTCGGCGATGGCAAAGTCTTGGGCGAAGCCATTTCTGAGAAATCT